>OW121772.1:23663352-24976924 GCA_933228765.1 Miltochrista miniata
TTATGTGATCGTCGACATTTAATTTACTTGAATACCTATCTTTACTATAAAATAAGTGCTTTATGCAAATTTGGATATTTTAATTTGGTAGGTGTAGGCAATGATGTTATAGTAAAAAAGAGGGGTGTAGGTATTATATACCTACCACGAGAAACGTTGGTATCAAAATCTACAACAATAATTTTAAATTGTACCACATTTCTAAAATTGATACACACCACAAGTAATGTGTTGTACCATTGCGTCAAATTGGGCTATTAATTCTAACAAGCCTAAATAATTTCCATTGTGAGGTGAACCAACAATTTTGTCACTACCCCGAAACGCAAGACCTCGTTCTGCTAAAAACTTTATTACTGCAATGATTTTATTTTTCTGGATTTCTTAGAAGTCGTTTGTATTTTTTATTGATTTTTTTTTTTCAATCCATTGATCAATAATTTAGAGTAGTCTATACTAAAAGTGTAATCTCTTAATTTGCCCATATTAAATGTAGAAAGTTTATTTGTAGGTACCTAACAGTTTTGTTTTATTTAATACCCTACCGTGCGTACCGAACAGGCGTCTTCGGCGAACAGTGCCGACGCGTTAACGATGGCGGGTGGTTAACGCGTCGGCACGGTTCGCTGAAGACGCAGGTTCGAAACCTGCTCGAAACCAATTCTTTTTCCATATTTAAAATTCATAATACCCTACATTTGAGAACCTAAAGCAAACCAAGGGTCCCTTGACTGAATTTGCTACAGGCCCCGCGCTGGCTTAATCCGGTACTGCCACAAGTACACGTGTACAAATTAATTAAAATGAAGGAGTTTCTCACAATAACACATATAAAAATAGTTTACAATTTTTGACACATTAGACAGGATGGACTTCAAAACTACAGTTGATTTAGAAGTTGTTTTACCGCTCTAACAAACAAATTCAATTTAGGTACAAAGATATCGAATCTGTGTGATTCACAAATTTTTGTTTCGGAGTTTTCCCCAATAAAGTGCGTATTTAAATGTATTTATTTTCGGCATTTACAACTGTTTCTCTTGACTGTAAAATTTTCCTATTAGTGACTAATATATATTATCCCTATAAGGAGCACTATTAGGAGGTTCGGCGTTCGTTTTAAAGTTAAGTTCGTCCAGACGACACAATCCATGATCCATGCCTCATTTCAGTATTAATATCCGTGGTCTGATACCCATAACACAAGCAGGTTATTCCTAGCTTACTTTGGGATCAGATAGAGTTGTGTGAAAATGTCAGAAAATTAATTTTATTTATTTATCTTATTGGCGAGCTAAAGAAAGCATTCAAGTGTTGCATATTCATTGAAATTATTAATCAAAATTTGATTAACATTACAGGCACTTCAAACCCAAAATCGAAACGTAACATAATTGAATCAGATAGTGAAGATGAAATATTAACGGAAATACCAAAAAACACCGCTCTAGATGAAACGCTAGATCTGGAACCTTTAAACGGAGACGATTCTCATAAAATGGAAGAATATTATGGAAATAAAGGAAAAGGTATTGGAAAAAAGTCAAAAGGTAAAGAGAATAGGAGAGAAAGTAAGAGATTGAGAGAAGACGGAGAAGAAGGGAGTAGTAAAAGAGTTAAAGTAGACTGCTGATTGTTTTTAGAATCTATTTTTAGTACTTGTAGAGTAAGAACTATACTCTGTAAAATATAGCTTGATCTCTGTGACAGTTCTACAAACGTAAACAAGAATAGATTTCATTATTTTGTCAACGGCATAAAGCTGTTGTGGTTGAAATGCAGAGAGTGAGAACACAGAGGTGCAAACTGTAAATAACTACTTTATACTTTTGAAATAAAAGTAAATTTTGTTTACTTTAATATAACTGTCACAGAGATGAAGCTATATTTTACAGAGTATAGGTACATTTTGACAAAGGGTGCTCTACTCACTTCAATAACTGCTCCACTCACTCCAAAAACTGCTCCACTCACTCCAAAAAGTGCTCCACTCACTCCAAAAACTGCTCCACTCACTCCAAAAAGTGCTCCACTCACTCCAAAAACTGCTCCACTCACTCAAAAAAGTGCTCCACTCACTTCAATAAGTGCTCCACTCACTCCAAAAAGTGCTCCACTCACTTCAATAAGTGCTCCACTCACTTCAATAAGTGCTCCACTCACTCCAAAAACTGCTCCACTCACTCCAAAAAGTGCTCCACTCACTCCAAAAACTGCTCCACTCACTCCAAAAAGTGCTCCACTCACTTCAATAAGTGCTCCACTCACTCCAAAAAGTGCTCCACTCACTTCAATAAGTGCTCCACTCACTTCAATAAGTGCTCCACTCCAAAAACTGCTCCACTCACTCCAAACAGTGCTCCACTCACTTCAATAAGTGCTCCACTCACTCCAAAAAGTGCTCCACTCACTCCAAAAAGTGCTCCACTCACTCCAAAAGTTGCTCCACTCACTCCAAAAGGTGCTCCACTCACTACAAAAAGTGCTCCACTCACTCCAAAAACTGCTCCACTCACTCCAAAAAGTGCTCTACTCACTCCAATAAGTGTTCCACTCACTCCAATAAGTGTTCCACTCACTTCAATAAGTGTTCCACTCACTCCAATAAGTGCTTCACTCACTCCAATTAGTGCTCCACTCACTCTAATAAGTGTTCCACTTATTTCAAAAAGTGCTCCACTCACTCCAAAACATTACCTAGTTAGATGCCGTGCACTTGTATGTATTTAGGGTTCCGTACCCAAAGGGTAAAAATTCAAACCCTGTTCATTTTCACAAATTCAAACCCTGTTCATGAGACTTCATCTGTCCGTTTTTCCCATTATAAGGCTGTATCTCAGGAACCGTGATGACTACAGAGCCAAAGATAATATAATAGTATTACCTACAGACGAATTTGAGAATGCATGGTCAATCCGAAACGAAATTGCTTTGCACTGAGAATTGACGCCATCTCTCGGATAACATTGGAAGTCGAGTATGCCGATTTTTTTAATACCTCCCACAGGAACGCGATTATTGTCAAAATAGCAACTCATTAATCTTTTGAGTAATGTAAATATGCCATCTAGTACATTTTTTTGTGATTCTAAGGTCTCTATGTAATTTGAGTTATTTATATTTGAGTAAAGTGGCGCCATCTAGTGCGGTTTTTGTGAATTTGGACTCAAATGTGCATGGGATTATAGATCTTAAGGGGTCCATGCAATAGTGGAGGTGACTGTACATACAGATAGCACAAATTAGAGATAGTACTGAGGGCCTAAAAAGGCAACATTGTATGTTTCATAATATGAAACGTAAAATGATGGGTATGCTTTGTATGTTTGGTATTTCAAATTATATGAATTTTTTGTTTCATATTGTGATTCATAAAATGTTGCCATTTTAGGCCAGCAGATGGAAACCTACATACTAAATTCGCTGAGGCTACGCACACATAGACAACTCATTCACAGACACTACGCACACATAGACAACTCATTCACAGACACTACGCACACATAGACAACTCATTCACAGACACTACGCACACATAGACAACTCATTCACAGACACGAGGTCAGGCCGTCACAACCGAATCTCAACCGAATTTTCGATACTGATTTGTGCGCGAGTGTGTGTAGCAGAGGGTAGGTGTGAAAACTAAGTACAGTCGGCCTCATAAGTAGATAAACATTATTGAAATTTACGAACTAGATTCATTAATGAAAAATTACACCCAGTACTTGTTTGGAACAATCCATACTAATATTATAAAGCTGAAGAGTTTGTTTGTTTGTTTGTTTGTTTGTTTGTTTGAACGCTAGGATCTCAGGAACTACTGGTTGGATTTCAAAAATTCTTTTATAGTTTGATAGTCCATTTATCGAGGATGGCTATAGGCTATATAACATCACGCTAAGACGAATAGGAGCGGAACAGCAATCAAGAATGTTTTGAAAACGGGGAATATTTTTTACCGTCTGAGAGCTTCCGAGGCGTAGGCTGCGTAAATGGTTACAGTTAGGTAAAAATTGTGTATTACAAAATTGTTTCTCTTAAAAAGTTCTAAAAAAAAGTCCGCGACAGCATATGTCTATCTTTTAAGGTTCGCTCACAATAACCTAATTTGTCTATCTCTGAAGGTTCGCTCACGATATAATAAAACTGAAGAGTTTGTTTGTGCTAGGATCTCAGAAACTACTGGTTGCATTTCAAAACTTATTACATTTTTTATTAGTCCATTTATTGAGGTTGCCTAATGGCGATATAGCATCACGCTAAGACTAATAGGAGCGGAGCAGCTATGAATAATGTTTCGAGAACGGGGATTATTTCTTTCTTCTGAGAGCTTCCATTGCGGACGCTGCACAAATAGTTAAAGTTGCCTGAAAATTGTGTATTACAAAATTGTTCCTCTTAAAAAGTTATAAAAAAAGTCCTTGACAGCATATGCCTATCCTTTAAGGTTCACTTAAAATAACCCTCTTATTAAGTATGAGCGACGCGACGTAAGTAAACTTGGTTTGCAGTGGCAGCCAGTCAACTGAACGATAAAAACCGGCCAAGTGCGAGTCGGACTCGCACACGATGAGTTCCATACCGAAAAACGGATGGGGGAAGTAAAAGCGACGGGAAACATTATATCACTTTAACACCTCTTTCTCTTTCTCTCTCATGTGACGGAAACTAAGATATGCCGTTCAGCTCTAATGAATACAAGCGATGCGACGAGAATAAGCGCGACGGGGGTAAATACAACGGGAAATATTATAATACTCGAAATATTAATACCATACCTCACTCTTTCTCACTCTCATGTGGTGCAAACGAAGTTGCGCGGGTCAGCTAGTACTGTTATAAATAGAGTGTTTACTTATAGACAAATTGTAATATACAAGTACTATAATATAATATTGTAGTACATAAATGGTGAATAAATCGATGTTTGTTACCTACTGGTTATTACAATTCAATAGGTTTAGGTGCTGCAGTCCTAGCTAGGTTATTAGATAACCTGTGTTAAGGACCACAGTGCCGATTCCCATTAAATTTTTACATGACACCAAAGATAATATAATAGTATTACATACAGATCGGCAACTCCCTGCCTCCCACTGAGTAAGCTTCCCCATCCCCCCACCAAAGTTGATGTGTCTATTGCCGTGTTAGTACTTGAGAGAGTGTCACTGCGTTGCATTACGTATTACTACCTACGTACTTTGCGCTATTGCTTTGGTTTAATTTGTGCTTAGCCGAGGGTAGATTTGAAAAAAAAGTACCTACATACTACCCGTTCGCTCTAACTTTGCCGCTGGCGTAAAGGCGTATACCCGAATTATTAATTAGACGAAGTAAATTGACAGTAGCTAATGTCACTTCGTCATAGAAAATACGCAACATTATAAGAAGAAGTGACATTAGTTGCTGTTAATTTACTTCGACTAATTAAAAATTCGACTTTAGTATGAAGCCGAGCGGCAAAGTTAGAGCGAACGAGCAGTACATGAGATTGCGTTCTGTTCCTTATTATTTAATTTCCATAGCTAGTGTCCCTAACTCCCTAGTAAACTCAGGCACACATTCAAGCTTGATTCAAGCATACACATTACGTGTATATTAGTGTGGGTGAAAACGAACATTTTTGTATGGAATTTCCGCCCTGTGATGACACTAACAGTGTCAGTTGTTGTGCATTATGTTAGGACAATATAAATAATAAATATAACTAATAATAAATAATAATAAAGATAACGATTATAAAGTAAATAAAACTAAACTAAGAATAGCAATAAAACATTGATCAATAAAACTACGAGTAATTTTTCATTCATGAATCTAGTTCGTAAATTTCAATAGTGGTTCATCATCACGCCTTTATCCCCGAGGGGGTAGGCAGAGGCATATTATATACCCACATTTCACCTTTTTATAATTTGTCCCACGTAATACGTTGTGAGCTGTATTGCAGTGTTTAAATGGACAGGCGCAGGTTGTGAGTGCCTGCTGTTGAAATAAAGCCTTCAACTTAGCTTAACGACTGCCATTTTACTGGCAACCGGGACCAACAGCTTAACGTGCCTTCCGAAGCACGGAAACGCTCAAATAAATGTCACAAAGTGATCACATGGATGGTCACCCATCCATGGACCGGCCATAGTGAAATTTGCTTACTGCAGTGATCGTTTACAGAACACTGAGTCCGCGGGGTCACGAGCGCTACTAAATTTCAATAGTGTTTATCTACTTATGAGGCTGACTGTTTTCCATCTGTACTATCTCTAATTTGTGCAGATAGGCAACTCCCTGCCCCCCACTGAGCAAGCTTCCTTACCCCCGCTACAGCAGCCATTAGTTGGCGGATATTGACTGCCTCTGTGGCGCAGTCGGTAGTGATACCGCCTGCGGCGCTGGAGGTCGTGGGTTCGATTCCCGCCGGAGACAAATATTTGTGTGACCCATAAATGTTTGTCTCAAGAGTCTGGGTGTTTCTATGTATAATTATGTATGTATTTAAAAGTATATAAGTATTAATATCCGTAGTCTGATACCCATAACACAAGCAGGTTATTCCTAGCTTACTTTGGGATCAGATAGCGTTGTGTGAAATGTCCGTGAATATTTATTTATTTATTATTTATTTATTTAGAGGGAACATTTGCTTAGCCTTAGTGGTCACACACACATACAAGCTCTGTACAAACATAACGTGTTATTAGTGTAGGTGACACAATTGAAAAAGAATAATTTGTAGAAATGGAGTTTCTGCCCTGTCATAGAGCTGAAATTTTTACAAAAGGTGTGTTTATGTATTTGACAATTAAACGTGATGTTTGGCCGATATTTATTATTATTATTGACTAGCTGATGCGCGCGGCTTCGCCCGCGTGAAATTTGGTTCCCGTTCCCGCTTCCCGTGATAACATTTTCCCGGGATAAAAAGTAGCCTATGTGTTATTCTGGACTACACTCTATCCCTGCAACAAATTTCACCCAGATCCATTCAGCCGTTAGAGCGTGATTGAGTAACAAACATCCAAACATCTTCACAAACTTTCACATTTATAATATTAGTAGGAAGTAGGATAAATCAGGCAGGCAGTTGCTTCAACTGAGGGGCAAGTGCGAGTTTTTGCGTGAGCTTGTCGACATTCACGGCTCACCAATTCGTTTGGAATCGAGACCCCGCCACCTAGCTGTAAACGCGGGAACTTTTCTCGATCCCATACAAATCGGTGATAACGCACTCGTTCGTGAATGTCGACAGGCGCTCACCGAAACTCGCACTTGCCCCTCTGATAGTTGCCTGTATCATGTCATTCTATGTCATTTTCTCCTTTCTATTAATTAAAAATATATCCAGTTTCTTCTTAAATTGATTCACATTTTGTGCTGATATAATATCGTTAGGCAGCTTGTTCCATCTAACCACTCTATTGCTGAAACAGTGCTTGTGTGGGTTGTTGTTAGAGAGGCTGATGCAGAGTTTAAGGTGGTGGCCCCGTAGTCGATCTCTCGCTACATTGTGTTAAAAATAAGTATTTTCTGAAAATCCTGCAAGTCAATGTCCATGCAAGATCTAGATATTTGGTACGGAACCCTCAGTGCGCGACTCCCACTCGCACTAAGCCGAAAGGTGCCAGATAAGCCTACACAGCCCACCAGATGTACCGGTGGTCACCGCAGCCTATGAACGTTTACAACACCAGAGGCGCCACACTCGCGCTTCCGACCTTAAAAAACCTTCTAAGACCCCTTTTGAAGAACCCCATACTGTTTACACATATGTCAGAACTAGATGATGCTCGCGGCTTGGCACGCGTAAAATTCAGCACCCGTTCCCACTTCCCGTGGGAACATATTCCTGGGATGAAAAGTAGCATATGTGTTATTCCAAACTATAATCTACCCCGGTTCCAAATTTCAGCCCGAACCGTTCAGTCGTTGAGTAACAAACATCCAAACATCTTCACAAACTTTCACATACTACTTAATATTATAAATGTGAAAGTTTGTGAAGATGTGAAGATGTTTGGATGTTTGTTCCTCAATCACACTTTAAAGACTAAACGGATTGGACTGAAATATGGTAACGACATAGCTTATAGTCTGGAATAACACATAGGTTTATACTCATCCCGGGAATGTGTTCCCACGGGAAGTGGGAAACGGTTAACGAATTTCTCGAAGCCGCGAGCATTACCTCGTTTATAATATTAGTAGGATTTACTTTTCAATCTATGAGTATTTTCAAAATGGTGTTTACAATGAAATTATGAAAATATCTTAAAGTGGTTACCAATCTCTAGATATCCTCATTCATGACTTTCCATCAGACGACTAAATTAATATCTTAAGGACTTACTTTTTTTGAAGTCGGTTAATTATAAGAAGCCTTTAGAAACAATTAAATGTATTTTGTATAGTTAATGTTAAATAGTTAAGTTTGTTAATTTTGTATGAAGTTACCTTACACTGTGAATCTAAATAAAAATCATATTACGATTATATTGTGCTTTTATATATAACCCACTAGCAGACGTCACGGTTTCACCCGTGTGGCTCCCGTTCCCGTGGGAATACGGGAATAAAATATAGTCTAATGTTACTAGAGGATATTTCTAACAGTGAAAGAATTTTTCAAATCGATTCAGTAGTTTCGGAGCTTATTCGATGCAAACAATCAATCAAATCTTTCCTCTTTATAATGTTAGATAGTATAAAAATGCAAGTTTATTAGCCCGTCTATTCCTGTTGTCCCCAGTGACACGAAACTTAACAAAACTAATTAAAATTTATTCCTGTTGTCGCCAATTCCCCATTCGAGGCCTCCCGGTTAGGTCAAGTTAGAACTGTGACCCCCTGTTTTGAGATACCAGTTGAAAGCGGGTTTTAATGATTCGGAGTTATATGGTTCGGTGATTTGAAATTCAGCATTCTGATAGCAGCTCAAAGCACTCGCCGGCCGCTATCCACACAGAGGATAGAGGATCACAGTTCTAACTTCACCTAACCTAATTGAATCATATTTTACTGTCATTTGTATGATTACAAACATCAGTCATCATCAATGAGGACAACTGGAAGGATTTTTGTGCCTTCTCGATGTCCCCATAGTAAGAAAGCGTCAATGGGAAGGAAATTTTTTGACTTCCTGTTGTCCCCACAATAGGGACAACAGGAATAGACGAAATTAAGCTAATAAAAACTGGTGTTATGAGATCTATATACACATAGTCACGCCTTTATCACCGAAGGGGTAGGCAGAGGCGTAGTATACGCCCACGTTCACCCTATAGTTTTGTGTCCTACGTAGGCAGTGAGCTTATTGCCGTGTTGAAATGGACAGGCGCACGTCGTAACGAGCTACTATTGAAAATATTCAAGCCGCCCATAAGGCCTTCAACTTAACGAGTGTAATGTTACTGATCCACTGGCGGAGTGCTCAGCTTGGGCACTGCTGCGCCGGGACCTCGTTGCTGACCTGGACGTGGGCATTCTCACGCTGGAGACCAAGGTGAGGGCCATGGTCTCCAGCGGTGGAAAGTGGGACGCTGCTGCGTCTTTCTGCGAGCAAGTTATGCTCGAGAAAGAGCCGGCTGGGAGGGAGCGGGAGAGAAATCTCCCTCCCGAGTTTCGCAGTAGGCGACGGGGTCGTCGCCGGTTGCTGTTCGCCCAAGACTATCGGCCTCCATGACTGAGGGCCTGAGAACGGCGAGTCGGCTGCTCGTCGTTCTTACAGAAGCAGGCCAAGACAGTGGCATGTCTCTTCGCCCCTCATAGTAGTGGGATAGCACCCAACTATCCCCCCTTCCCCAAGTAGCGGGGTAGCACCCGAACAAACACCCCAGACGCGGGATAGTACCCGACATGGGACATCCTTTCGAGGGCTTACCCGGGACTTCCGGCCATAGACTATTGTAAGGCATTGTGTGGTTTTAGTCGGTAGGAGTCCGGCATAGCATCCATGTAGGATTTCCACACTTATGTTACTGATAACCGAGACCAACGACTTTACGTGCCTTCTCAAGCACGAAAACGTTTGCAAGGTAACGTAGTGGTTACCCATCCAAGGACCAGCCACAGCGGTGATTGTTTAGAACACAGCTGGGCCAGGAGCGTTCCTTAAAAGAAACTGCAAAGATGGTTTAAACGTGGTACTAACAGTAGTACCACTGGGAGTACCACGCGCAAGAAAGGGTACAAACAGTGTGAGCGTGATAGCCCGCGGTACAATTAGTTGACAACAAAGACTTATATAAACTGAGGTAGACATGCCCTACGCACCGATTTTTGAAACCTATAAACTGAGCTACTTAGCAGCGTTGCTCGCACTGTAGTGAGTCAAAACTTCGAAAGTAGGTGCTCGACTTGCAATCGGAGTCCATACGCCTTCTCTTTTACTCTTTTTCTATTCGTATATTGCTATTGTGCGTGGTGACAATTACGTAAAAATTATTTATAACTGAGTGTAGTCTTATTTAATGTGGTTATTTGAGGATTGCTTTTGAAATCTCGTTTGTTAGAGTACGGCGCGTCTACCTCAGTTTATATAGAAGTCTTTGGTTGACAATCGTAGTTGTACCTACCATGAGTCGAAAAGGGGAAACATTACTATAAGTAGATAGGTATAGGGAGGAGGTTGCAGATGAAATGAATTATTTTTGTTTATAAACTTTATTATTTCAATTCTTCCGGAATGGATCGCCGTATTGCCCCGCAAGCACCGATCACCATTACAGTTCTGAAAAATAAAACGAGCAACATTAGATATATTCATTTAGATTCATTCAGAAATTAGCTTCGCGGAATGTTTAACGAAAATGAGTGCGAAACC
Source organism: Miltochrista miniata (assembly GCA_933228765.1). Lineage (NCBI taxonomy): Eukaryota > Metazoa > Arthropoda > Insecta > Lepidoptera > Erebidae > Miltochrista > Miltochrista miniata. The sequence continues at coordinate 23,674,172 of OW121772.1, forward strand.
CGTATATGAGGTAGTGTATGCGACCAAATTAATAATAGCTGATGTGATTGCCATTGTAAGATATTTTTGAACCCTTTTTTTTGTTTAACGTGAGCGTAAATCCTCATGGATGTTATGCCGGACTCCTACCGACTAAAAAACCTAACGTCAGGCCCAGCAGCCTGTGGTTGTGAGTTCCGGGGAAGCCCTCGGAAGGATGTCCCAGAAGTGACCCCCTACGAAAACTGAGAGGTTCCATACATTCGACCTGTGTATCTGTCAGTTTGTCTGTTTGCGACGCAGTAGCAGCGCTATTGATAAACTAATTGTGATACAGTTCATGATGTGACCGGAATAGTTCTGAGCTATACATTACGAAGATCACTAGCTCACTTCCTGAGTGATGAAATAATTTTATTAAGCTTATGGGTTTTTTTATGTCCGGAAATACTCATGTACTTATGTTATGTCAGACTTCTACCGACTAAAACCACATGTTGTACTACCATCTGCCTATGGCCAGGAGTCCTGGGTATGCCCTCGTGGGAAGGATAATAACCCCAGGACTCTCGATAGGTTTAGTCTACTATAACAGAATTTCCCCTAGGGTTTGGGTTTTATACCACTTCTTTTCGGGTGCTATACCGCTTTTTTGAGGGGGGTGGACGTTAAATGCGAAGCTCGCTTTTGGCAGCGCGATTGTGGCGCCTCTGGTGTTGCAAACGTCCATAGGCTGTGGTGACCACCGGTACATCTGGTGGGGCCGTATGCTTGTCTGCCACTCTAGTGGTATAAAAAAAAATAAAAAGCTCGGGAGGGATTTTTCTCTCCTGCTCACTCCCGCTTTCACTCACTGGAGACAATAGCCATCACCATGGTCTCCAGCGTGAGAATATCCTCGCTAGCCCTACAATGAGGTCTTAACGCTACAATTCTCATGCTGAGCATTCCGTTAGTGTATGTAGTGCCATGTCCTCGCTGCAGTCACATCAGTGCTGACATTCGGGGTTTACCTCCCGGTGAATACGCCACAGATACTTACCGAAGCACCCGTGCCCGGTAAGCATCTGTGACACTCGTAACGAAGTTTAAAGGGGTACTGTTAACTTTCGCTAAGAATTTCAACATGGACGATAGTCATAACAATAATAATAATTTTTCACTAAACATAAAAAAAATTGCCGTCAGTCACTCTGGTAGCGGTGGAAGGGCATAAGCGTTGTAAGTTTGTATACAGCATACACTCCGACTGCACTCATTTCGGTGGTGTATCGGAGGTATGTATAAAAACAGCAAAGTTTTCAACTACTTACTTGCTCCAATCTTCAATCCGTTGCGGACTTTCAGTGCAGAGTCCTTATCGCTGCCTACTCCGAGATTCTCGCCAACCTTCACACCAAGGGCTTTATCTGCTCCGGATGCAACATCGGCGTTAAGATCTTCTTTCTGTGACATTAAAAGCTTCGTTTTAAATCACTTTATGTACAGACGAATTTGAGAATGCATGGTCAATCTGAAACGAAATTGCTTTGCACTGACAATTGACGCCATCTCTCGGATAACATTGGAAGTCAAGTATCTAGCGTTGCCGATTTTTTAATAAATCACACAGGAACGCGATTATTGTCAAAATAGCAACTCATTAATCTTTTGAGTAATGTAAATATGCCATCTAGTATTTTTTTTGCGATTCTAAGGTGTCCATGCAATATTATATTCGAGTAAAGTTGCGCCATCTAGTGGAGTTTTTGTGAATTTGGACTCAAATGTGCATGGGATTATAGATCTTAAGAGGCCCATGCAATATTGGAGGTGACTGTACCTATTCATCGAAAATGACTTTTATGCAATTAGTTTTGTCATCTTTACATTAATTACTATATTTCGCGGAAATTCTTGTTAGGGTTCCGTAGCCAAATGGCAAAAAATGGAACTGTTATCTATTTTTTTAAGGAATTCTTTGGTGTTAAAAATGGTCCCTAGGCTACCACTTTTAATAAGGTAGGGTGGTATACCTATTTACTACCTTAGTTGTATAAAAAACTAAATGATTTAATAAATACCTAACGAATTTATGAGAAAATTAGTAAGAATTTGGTTTTGACTTGCAAATCTTCTTTTTTTTAACAGAATTCCGAAGCACTAACTTTTCAAAATTGGCTTAAAATATACTTACCACGAGGTCAGTGTGGTCGTCTTTCCCGGCACCATTGCCTGAAACACAATTTTATTTTTATTTATATGATAATGAATTGTTTAAATAATGCATTAAATGATTACCATCTAGCCCAAAATTAAATGAAGCTAATATTAGCTTGTTCTGTGAAAGTTATTTAGAAAACCGTTAAAAATACTTTAATATTTATGAAAGAAAAGAAAGAAAAGCGAGACTTTACTACCCGTTGGCTCTAACTTTGCCGTGGCGTAGAGGCGTATACCCGAATTAGACGTAGTAAATTGACAGTAGCTAATGTCACTTTGTCATAGAAAATAAGCAACATTGTATGAAGAAGTGACATTAGTTGCTGTCAATTTACTTCGTCTAATTAAAAATTCAACTTTAATATGGAGCCGAGTGGCAAACTTAGAGCGAACGAGCAGTAGGAAGGACTGTGATAAGCTGGTTTGATTGATTGACATAAAAACTGAGACTTACCTAAATTAATATCAACCAAAGAGCTATCTTTGGCACTATCTGTCTTATCACCTGGAGCGACTTTATCTACAACTCCGTCAGCTACACCAAGTTTTTCTCCAACTCCGTCAGTTAGACCTCCAACTCCGTCAGTTACACCTCCGACTTTGTCAGTTAAACCTCCAACTTCGTCAGTTACACCTCCGACTTTGTCAGTTAAACCTCCAACTTTGTCAGTTACACCTCCAACTCCGTCAGTTACACCTCCAACTTTGTCAGTTAGACCTCCAACTCCGTCAGTTACACCTCCAACTTTGTCAGTTAGACCCCCAACTCCGTTAGTTACACCTCCAACTTTGTCAGTAAGACCTCCAACTCCGTCAGTTACACCTCCAACTTTGTCAGTTAGACCTCCAACTTCGTCAGTTACAACTCCAACTTTGTCATTTATATCTCCAACTTTGTCAGTTATATCTCCAACTATGTCAGTTATATCTCTAATTTTGTCAGTTACACCTCCAACTTTGTCAGGTAGACCACCAACTTTGTCAGTAAGACCTCCAACTTCGTCAGTTACACCTCCAACTTTGTCAGTAAGACCTCCAACTTTGTCAGTTAAACCTCCAACTTCGTCAGTTACACCTCCAACTTTGTCAGTTATATCTCCAACTTTGTCAGTTATATCTCCAACTTTGTCAGTTATATCTCCAATTTTGTCAGTTAGACCTCCAACTTCGTCAGTTACACCTCTAAGTTTGTCAGTAAGACCACCAACTTTGTCAGTTATATCTCCAACTTTGTCAGTCAGACCTGCAACTTCGTCAGTTATACCTCCAACTTTGTCAGTTATATCTCCAACTTTGTCAGTCAGACCTGCAACTTCGTCAGTTACACCTCCAACTTTGTCAGTTAGACCACCAACTTTATCAGTTATATCTCCAACTTTGTCAGTCAGACCTCCAACTTCGTCAGTTATACCTCCAACTTTGTCAGTTAGACCCCCAACTCCGTCAACGAGTCCTATTTCCTTCACAACGCCGTCAACAAGGTCGGTCTTGTTCCCATCTTCATCACAACGATCGGTCGTTTTTTCACCTCCTTTACCATTCTTACCCTTTCCTTTACCATTCTTACCACCCCATTTACCTTTCTTACTACCTCCTTTGCCATCACCAGTCTTCTTCCCACCTCCCTTACCAAGGTCGATTTTCGTCACAAGTCCAACACCTAGGTCGATTTTCTTCGCAACTTCGTCACCAACATCCCCATCTCCATCACATCGGTCACCCTTCTTCCCAATACCCTTACCAAGACCGCCTTTCTTCTTTTTTCCTTTACCACCGTCAATATCTTTTACAGGTCCTCTTTTTCTTTTGGGTTTGCCCCCTTTAGGTTTCTTCTTGTTGTCCTGACAATCTCCCTTCAGAATAAAAAAAACACGTTACAGAAAGGCTATACAGTAGAGTTGACTATTGGTATTCTTGAAGAACTATACTTCTACTACTCTATTACTACTACTTCTACATTCTAGAAGAATATGTCTGGCTATGTAGCCTGTTTTGAATCGAACCCTTCGGCCACGTTTGAAGTTACGAACCTAGTGACCAAGTTTCGAAACCAGTAATATTTCACCAGTAATAGTTCACAAATAAGAGTAATATTTATTCTTTCGAAACTGGTTTCGATACTTATGTTACATGTTTCTTCTTTCGAAAGTAGTAAATAGATAGGACGGTTACAAATTATCTGCGACGTGGAATCCAGTTATCAACATCACGCAATCTCGCTCTTTTGCACAGTCGGGTAGTGAACGGAATACGGACGGCTTCCAGAATAGGGACACTGTCAGCGTAGTGTTTAGGTACTAGTGCGTGGATGGACAATGCGAGGGTAGATTTGAACGATTCTACCTCGCAATCGGAGTGACACCGCCTCAGTCTGCTTGTGACCACAGGATAAAAGTGTTCTGTGGTGACAACGGCTGGTGCAACCCAGCCGAAACGTCAAGCCTCAAATATAAGGTATGATCGCGTTAATACCCGTTTCATATAGTTTCTTAAAGTCACAGTTTATGAATACAAAACAATTTACTGTCCGCCTATACAAATTAAATCAAAATTCAGAAAGTGAAACGATAAATATTTTACAGTGCCAACCAAGGTTTATTTTAATTTGTTTATTGTTGGATTGATAATTTTATTTCTTCGTCAATTTCTATGTAGTTTTTTTTTCCATTAGTGTAAGTGAAAAGTAAATTGTTTAACATTTATTAACATTGACTTTATTTACTAGTTTCGAAAAAAGAAACATTCTTTTATCGACACCAGTTTCGAAAGAAGTATTATTGTTCTTAATACACAACTGTTTCAAAACTTGGTTTCGAATGTGGTCGAAGCGGTTTTGAACAGGAGAGGTTTCAACCCCTTGGAAGGATAGGATGTAAAGGAGGTTGAGTTCATTTTTCTAGTTGAGGTTGTAATTTTTAATTTTGTTAGAAGGCTTGGTTTGACAAAGGGTGTTAAGTCCGGGTCTAAGGATGTTGGAAGACCATTATGAACTGGAGGGAGAACAGTAGAATTTTATGAGGACAGAGCAAGAAGGAGAAGGTATTGAATTACAAGTAGGAAAGTAGTTAGCCTTTGCCTGCATTCTACCGAATCTACTACGGAGTGTTGTAAAGAAACATAACCTCAACCTCGACGTTCCCAATTTCGCGAAAAAGACATTTTGAGAAAAGAACATTTTGAGAAACGGACATTTTGAGAAAAGAACATTTCGAGAAAATGACATTTCGAGAAAAGGACATTTTGAGAAAGGACATTTCGAGAAAAGGACATTATGAGAAAGGACACTTCGAGAAAAGGACATTTTGAGAAAGGACATTTCGAGAAAAGGACAAAAGGACCGAAAAGGACGTCTCATCTTATAAGATGAGACGTCCTTTTCGGTCCAAAACAGCGCATGCTGGGCAGTGGTGCCACTCTCAAACTGCGAGAAGAATTTTCGCCAGAACCATTGCAAGTGTCTATGGTTCCACAGACAACGAACTACAATAACATATTTTGTCTGTCAAATCATAAACACTTGAACGCTCTACCAGCGCATAATATACATGTATTTTCCTTCTACTATAACTTCTAAAAACCATATCTATCATCATCAACCAGATTAGGCAAGTATCTATTAAACTACTACTATTATTTTTTTGCAAAGATTGTGTTTCTTTCAGTTTATAGTAAGTAGGTATTAAGTAATTTTCTTTTTCTTACCTACTTTTTTAACTAGATTCTTTTACTTAATACAGTATTAAAGTGGTGTCATTTTAAATAAGTAACATTTGACGTTTGTCAGTTTATCTTCATAATAAGAATCATGAACGAGAAAGTGAATGAATCGATACGGACTTGAAAGATATGTGAATTTTAAAAATCATTAGGCGAACCCGTCCTATTATTATTTTTTCTTACGTAAATTTAAGGAGCAAAAGAAGACAAATCTTGTATAGATATTTCAACTCATCAGTGCGCGCGGCGCTATGTGTGCGTGCGCTAGTAATTATACAGCTTTAATTTGTGTGGCAGTGACGCCGCCGTCTTCACAGAGTACATTTGCATATTATGAGGTAGAGACGTAACTCGACTTATTGACGACACCAGCGGTGCCAAGCAGTCTTTGCAGGAAACTCTCTGCATAGCCGCGAAATAAAAAATATAATAAACAAAAAGCATACAGCGTCATCTATCACGTTTTGAAGGCAACTCTTACGTTATTATGAAACGAAATTAAATATCATGACAAGTCTCGATGTAACTGCAACGTTGACATCCTGTGTAAGTTGGTTACATTATAATAATAATTCATTACACAGTGTTATATCTAAGTGATTATACCATGGGTACAGTCGTTAAAGAAAATGTCTAGTTCTTCACGGAGAAAATGTTTAAGAAGTCAGATAAATATTTTTGATGTGTCAATTCGATGTAATTAATATTTTTTATCACTATATAAATATTATTATAAAACAAAGTCCCCGCCGCGTCTGTCTGTTCACGATAAACTTTAAAACTACTGCATTGATTTTCCTGGTGAGATCACCAATGATTCTTGAGAACTTGGAGATGTCGGAAAAAAATAAGGTGTGAAAGAAAGAAAGAAAGAAAAAGAATTTTATTTCACATAGGCATATACAGATGCTCTTGTAAAACGTCCAGAATATAAATCAAAATTTCTACCACCAGTTCACAACGCGACCCACCTGAGAAGAACTGGCAAGAAACTCAGCGGGTTATTCTTTTTAGTGCTCTATTTACAAAATGAATCTAAAAACTATGCATTTTAACAATTGGGAATCTGGGAGCTTTTAACGAAAACGTTGCCTAAACCCTTCGAGGCATAACAAAATGATGTATGGTAAAATTGTGTAACTTATAAAGGCCTACAGAATAGTCAGAAAATGATAGAGCCCAAATTCTAATGCAAAATAAAATAGAAATGCAGAGATGGTCGACAGAAGAAAATATTGCTAATACAGCAAATATGACAAAAAATTCACTGTATGACTTGATTTAAAAAGTAAAAAGACTCTCACTCTAAACATCAAAAAAAACTGTTAAGGGTCGAGAGTCTGTACATGGAAGATAATTTGAAAATTTTAATTGTAAGGCGTTCTCTATTCGATACTGAAGCCGAAAATGTAATTAAAAAATTTTATGTTTGTCTGTCTGTATTCCGATTAAGTATCACGCTGAAACTACTAAATTGATTTAAATGAAACTTGGTACAATCTGAGTTTATGATCCTAAGAAGGTGCTGGGATACTTTTGATCCCGATATTTTGCGCGGTTTCTTTGTCAGAGGGCACGGCAGTTTTACACGCTGCTTGATTAGTCTGATGAAGAAATACCTCTCCTTTCGTACGCCTTATGTGACGTAAACGAAGTTGCAAGGGTCAGCTAGTTTGTTATAAGATTTATGACATACTTCAGCCATATCGCTTAAAACTTCGGTTACCACTAGGGCTTGAACTCCGGAATTCCGGAATTGACATAATTCCGGAATTCCGATAAAATCTAATATCGTTCTCAATTCCGGAATTGGCGTGACCAATACCGGAATTTCAATATTGAAAAAAAAAAAGATATTTTCGCTTCTTTAATTTCATCTATACATATAATAAAATGATAGAAAAGTCAAAACTGTATATTGGAAATATTAAAAAAAAAAACTCGCTGGGTGTTCAACATAAGATACCGAAGCCGAAAATATAGTTAGATTTTTTTTTGTCAGTTTGTCTGTTTGTCTGTTTGTCGGTTTGTCTGTTTGTCTGTTTGCTTTGCTTTGTCCGGAAGGATATCGAAAAGTACTCGATGGATTTGGGTATATAGTATTAGGGTCTTAAAATAGGCTATATATTATAACGCTACATATCCTAGGGGCTAAGCAGAGAGCAATCAAATTGGCATTATAACATAATTTTCACGCGTACGAAGTCGCGGGCAACAGCTAGTTACAAATAAAAATGTAGATTATAAGCTTCTTATGCAATTTAATTACCTTTAATTACTACAATGTAGATAATTTAGGATTTCTCTATTAACAAATTAATTCGATTATGTACTTAGGTATTAATCATTTTATTTGATGACTAGCTGTTACCCGCGACTTCGTCCGCGTGGAAATTATGTTATAAGCAAAGTTTGAACCGTATTCTATTTGAGCCTCTAGGATAAGTCGTAACCAAAATGTGGGAACAAATTTAGGACATCCTCCAACTTACCCGGGGAGTTATGCGCTAGATGGATTTTTTTAACGTGAGGAAAATCCCACATGAATGTACTATGACTCCCACTGACTAAAAACCACACGTATCCTACCTAACAGCCTACAATTGGGAGCCCCGGGTAAGCCCTCTAAAGGATACCCTAGGACTGCGCTAGATGGATAGGAAGAGACCTCATGGTTTTAGTGGGTCCAAGGCCGGTATGACGTACGTGTTTATTATTTAGCCCCTTTAATAATGAATAAAAGAGTAAGTAGTATGGTGAAGCGCGAATACGAAACGTTTGTTAGATTAGGGCCACAGACTGAAAACTTTACGCATAATCGGAAGAGTTGAGACGATAACACTAACGCTAACGGTAGCCAGTAAATGGCAGTCGTTAAACCAAGTTGAAGACCTTATAGATTGCATAATTTTCAAAAGTAGGCAGTACTAACGCCTGTCCATTTCAACACGGCAATGCGGCTCACCACCTATTACCTACGTTACGTGGGACAAATTAAAAAAAGGTAAACATATAATATGCCTCGATACCCCTTTGGGGATAAAGGCGTGACCGTATGCATGTACTTATTATGTTTAAGATGATTTAATTTATGTACCTACCCATGTCACTGTAGCCAAAGCTCATCATTTTTAAGTAAAGTTGTTTTAAGAATGTTCATTATGAACAACGTTTGTGTGGCGTGTTGGCTTAATCATAAAAGAGCTGCTTAATGGTTATGGCTATTGTAAAATAATTCAGTCAGCGCCGAAGGCGTGGACTGAATTGCTTTAGAATAGACTTAATCTTTAAGCTCTTTTTTGATTAAGCAAACAGGGCAGTTTCACACGCTAGATGAGTCTGATGAAGAAATACCTCTCCTTTCATAGATCTTATGTGACGTAAACGAAGTTGCGAGGGTTAGCTAGTCTATACATAAAGTAAAACTGTTGAGGGTCGAGAGTCAACTGAAGCCGAAAATGAAATTACATTTTTCATGTGTGTCTGTCTGTCTGTATTCCGAATAAGTATCACGCCGAAGTTACTGAATGGATTTGAATGAAACTTTACTAAGTTTCGTTCAAATCCATTCAGTAAACCAATCAGAGCTTATAATCCGAGGAAGGTTCTAGGATACTTTTGATCTCGATATTTTGCGCAGTTCCTTTGGGAGAAGGGATGAAAGACAAAACGGTTTTTTAGTTGTTACTTCTCAATGCGTTTTCGGATTCCAAATTTTTTTTTTAGTGTTATAAAGGGAATACTGTAAGGAATGTTTCACACAAGTTTCCATGTTAAAAGTTTTCTAGTTCAGGAATTAGAGACAAGGATCCCTTTGAATGTGAGGGTAAATCTAAACTGGCGTGTTGGCTTAATGATAAAAGAGCTTAATGATTAAGGCTATTGTAAAATAATTCAGTCCGCGCCGAAGGCGTTCACTCACGCCCCCCCCCTTAAAAGCGGGATCGCACCCGAAACCCCCAAAGACACGGCATAGCACCCGAACCACCTCCTAGGCGAGGACGCAGTGGCGGCCGTGGGTCTGCTGGGAGTCCTGGGACATCCTTCCGAGGGCTTACCCGGGGCTCCCAACCATAGGCTGTTAGGCTTTACGTGATGTTTTTTAACTGGTAGGAGTCCGGCATAGCATCCACGATGGATTTTCCTTCACGTTATAAAAAAATATACAACATATAAATGGCTTGTACAATACCTAGTATAGCGTAGCCTGAAATTTGATTTATATTAGTGTGAGATATGAGATCTAGAAAACTGATAAACTTACTTATTATGTTATATACTAAATGCATATTTAAAAACAAACACGTACTCTAATGAATTTGATTATTGTTCTTTATCAAGCCTATAAATTACTACTACTAGATAATCTTTACAGTTAGGTACTTTTGATTGTTGCCCGTAAATACATAAACAAATATATTTTGTGTCTGTCAAGCCGTTAGAATAATTATATGAAAGAATATGAAATATAATTTCATTGACTGCCTCTGTGGCGTAGTCGGTGTAGTGATACCGTCTGTCGCGCCGGAGGGCTTGGTTCGATTTCTGGGTTGTTCCAATTAGTTGTGTGATCCACAAATATTTGTTTCGGAGTTTGGGTGTTTTCTATGTATAATATTTATGTATTTAGAAATATATAAGTATGTATATCAGTCGTCTGGATATCGTAGCAAACACAGACTTTTTTTTTTTTCGATCGAGCCTCCAAGATACTTAGCGTGATAATATGTAGCCGGTGTGTAAAACCGATCTCTTACTAATATTCCTGCAACGTTTTAGTTTAATCAATCCACATACTTACATATTTCATTACCCTCTGCCTAGTCCCTAGGATATGTAGCGTGATAATATATAGCCTATTTAAAGATCCTACCTCTACATTGCTATTCAAATAAAAGATTAATTAAAATTATTCAGTCGTTTCTCTATTTTGCAAAAATATACAAAAAGATTTTCATTGTTATCTGCCGAGCTCCTAAAATATTTAGCATAATAATATGTTGTCTGAGTGTAAAACCTAACTCTTACTAATATTCCTGCTACGTTTTAGTTAAATCAATCCACCGGTTAACACATTTCATTGCTCTCTGCTTAGCCCCTAGGATATGTAGCGTGATAATATATAGCCTATAAATAAAATAAAATAAAATAAAATAAAATTTATTCCCTTTGAAATTTTTAAAAAATTATTTAGGTTTGTCAAAATTTTTGTGACTCTACCGGGGGTTCGGAAATGCTACAGACTGAGAAGAACACCCCAAGAAACTCAGTCCGGTCCCTCTTATTCATCTTAGTATCTAATACAGTTTTGTTTTTTAAATGTAGAAAGGAGCAATTCGTGTCACTGCCAGGCAGTCTTGTCTTCTAGAAAGTCTTTAATGCTATAATAAGCTTTCTGGTACAATTTAAGTTTTACTAGTTTTTTAAATTTATTAACTGACAAACCTGTTATGGCTGTCGGCAATGTATTGTACATTCGAATACAATTGCCCGCAAAAGAATTGCTTATTTTATTAAGCCTAAATCTAGGTACAGCCAATTTATTCTTATTTCTTAAGTTTAGGTTATGGATATCACTATTTTTAATAAATTTACTGTTATTTTTATGAGTATATAATAAGTTTTCATATATGTACTGTGAATACACAGTAAGGATGTTGATATCCTTAAACTTTTCTCTTAATGACTCCCGAAACCCCATACCATAGATAGCCCGGACAGCCCTTTTCTGCAACACAAAGATACATTCGATGTCGGCAGCGTTACCCCATAATAGTATGCCATAGGTCATGACACTGTGGAAGTAGCTAAAGTAGACAAGACGCGCTGTTCTAATGTCTGTCAGTTGTCGGATCTTTTTAACGGCATAGGCTGCAGAGCTCAGTCTGCCCGAGACTCTCCCGATATGAGGCCCCCACTGCAAGTTGGAGTCTAACTTTATGCCCAGAAAGACAGTTTCATCGACCAATTCTACTTGATCATCCCTAATCTTAATACTGGTGTTAACGAGCCTAACATTTGGCAAGGTGAATCTAATACATTTTGTTTTAGTTTCGTTTAACAATAAATTATTAGCGTTAAACCAGTGGACTACCCTAGAGAGGGCATTGTTTACTTCGTCAAGATCGCGTTGTCCACGTTCAACTTTAAATATTAAAGATGTGTCATCAGCAAACAAAACTACCTCGTGATCGTCTCTTATAAGGTGAGGGAGATCATTTATGTACACTAAAAATAGAAAAGGTCCCAGAATTGAACCCTGAGGCACCCCCATTGTTACAGCAGAACCATTTGACTGTTTACCATTTATAACTACTCTCTGTACTCTATCTCTAAGGTAAGAACTAATTAAATCCAAGGCCGTCCCCCGGATTCCATAATGATCAAGTTTTTGAATTAAAGTCTGATGCTGGACGCAATCGAAGGCCTTAGATAAGTCGCAGAATACACCATAAGCATCATACGACTCCTCCCAGGCCTCATATATACACTCTAACAATTTGATTCCAGCATCCGTGGTAGACCGACCGCGCGTGAAACCGAATTGTTTAGTATAGAATAGTTTATTTGTATTAAAATGATTTTGCATTTGATTAAGCATTGCCTTTTCAAAGATTTTACTGAACGTGGGTAGTACAGAAATAGGACGAAAATTGGACGGATCTGAGGTGCTACCCGATTTAAACAGAGGAGTTATTTTACTAAACTTCATTAAGTCAGGAAACACACCACTATCAACACAATTATTAAATATTATTGATAATTCAGGGGCAACCATTTCAATTAACGAATTAACTAAATGTACAGAAATTCCCCAGAGGTCAGCAGTTTTCTTAATATTTAAAGATTTAAAAGTTTTTATGACAGTGTGTATACTAATTTTACTGAATTTGAATATTTCATTACAGCAAGGAACATTTGCTTTTAACAAGGATTCTGCTATTGGGGTAGAAGAACCTAGGGCTCTGGTCAAATCTACTGGAATTCGAGAAAAAAATTGTTCAAATTCGTTAGCGACTTCGGCATCTGTTGTAATTATGTTACCTATTTTAAGACCCCACCCCTAAGTGATATTTGTGCAAGATTTGAACCAAATCTGTTCAGTACTTTTCGAGATCCTTCCGGACAAAGCAAAGCAAACAGACAAACAGACAAACAGACAAAAATTTTTCTGACTATATTTTTGGGTTCGGTATCTTGCGTAGAACACCTAGCGAGCATATTTTTCTTAATATTTCCAATGTACAGTTTTGGCTTTTCTATCATTTTATTATATGTATAGATATTTCTAAAACCTACTAAGAATGTAAATCCATAAAATTAATGGTATTTGTTATTGGTATATATGGTATAGTATAATGGTGTTTTCTAACATACTTTTTAAATAATAATAATATTATTGATGACGTTTTTGTATTTTTTTTACATTTATACTTCAATTTATAGTGCGAACTTAGACTTAGCTCTGACTTATGCTACGAGTTAAATTTAACTTTGATAGAAACGCTGTAAGAATTTGACAGAGGTCTCGCTCAGCATGTTTTTTTGTTAACGTTAGAGAAAATCCTCATGGGATGTTATGCCGGACTCCTACCGACTAAAAAACCTCACGTAACGCCCAACAGCCTATGGTTGGCAGCCCCGGGGAAGCTCTCGGAAGGATGTCCCAGGACTCCCAACAGACCTACGGCCGCCACTGCGGCCTCGCCCAGGGGGTAGTCCGGGTGCTATCCCGCGTTTTTGGGGGGTTTCGGGTGTGATCCCGCTTCTAGAAGGGGGCGTGCGTAAGTTGCTCACGTCACACTGCCGTCATGGGCCTGCTTCTGTAAAGACAGTGAGAGGGTTGCTCACCGTCCGCTCACCGGTCTTAGACCCCCGGTCATGGAGGCCGATAGTCCTTGGCGGAACTCGGGTGGGATAGCTCTCTCCCGCACCCGCCCCGCCGCCTCCTTTACGAGCATGACCTGCTCGCCGAAAGAGGCGGCGCAGTCCCGCTTACTCCCGCTGGAGGGTCTCGCTCAGCATAGTTCTAGTAGTTCTGACGGAACTCATGGAGCCCGTACCTTCTTATTAGGGGGAAACTTTGCCCCAAGGCGCTCCACTGACCCAGAGTGAGGAGGTTCCTAGGTTCCCTGTTCTCATCAAGGCGGAGGGACATATTCCGTCGCACATGGCTCCGTCTCAGGCGCCCGACGCTGATTACAGCGAGTACGACGTGCCCGAAGTCACTGAAGGTGAGTTAGGGGCTACTGTACTGCGACTTAGATTCCGCACGGACCGTGTCCCTGGACCCTACAGCATTCCAGGCCAAGCGTGGGTCCTGACTCTTGAGGATCTCGGGCCTCGAGTGATGGGGCTCTTTAGTGCATGCCTCGAAAAAGGCCAGATTCCCAAGGTCTGGAAGACAGGGAAACTGGTTCTGATCCGAAAGGCAAGGTGGTCGGCAGTCTACCCATCCGGGGATCGGCCGATCGTGTTGCTCCGTTAAGCAACTCCGGCCGATCCCCGATCAGTTGATCCCCAACAATGATACGCTCAAGGAGCTTGCATATCTCGTTAGGTATGCAAGCTCCTTGAGCGTATCATTGCTCAGCGCACAGTCGGGCACCTCACACGCGTGGGGCCAGATCTGGCGGATAACCAGTTTGATTTCCGTCAAGGGCGCTCCACCGTGGATGCGATCATGCGCATTAGAAGACTGACGGAGGAAGTAACATCGCAGGGTGAGGTGGTGTTGAAAGCGATGGCGATGTCAAGAAACACCGGCATCGCATTTAACCCCTTGCCCTGGAGCTGCGATACGGAGGCGCTTATTTATCATGGAGTGCCTCCCTACTTCCGTCGAATTGTCGGGGCCTATCTTTCCGAGAGGGCCATAACTTACCCAAGCTGGCTAGGGCCCAGCCGGGTCAGCGAGATACGTCGTGCGGTGTTCCGCAGAGATCAGTCTTAAGACCGCTTCTGTGGAACATCGGTTACGATTGGGTGCTGCGTGGTCCGTTGCTCAGAGGCGGCATGTCTCGAGGATCTGGCAGCAAGGAAACTTGCGTCCTTGTTAAAATAAATTAATTTCTAATTTATTATTTTCTGGTGCAATGAGGCGCTGGAGCGGGGTCATAGGCCTACGTCTCCAGAAATCTAGGTTCGGCAGTTCCAGCTCCACAAGGAATCCGTGGAGAACTGAATTGAGCAACAAACCGAATCGCCACATCACATCACACAGGGGGGGAATCGCCGAATCGCCACAATCACGGCGGTCAGAACGGTCATGGGCGAGACTAGAGAGGAGCCACAGTGCGGGTGCTCTGTCCTACCGGTTGTCACAGATGCTTACCGGGCACGGGAGCTTCAGTAAGTATCTGTGACGAATACACCGGGAAACCACACCTGAGTGCCAGCACTGTGAGGAACGCAGTGAGGACACAGTACTTCACACATTAGTGGAGTGCACAGCGTGGTCTTAACAGCGCCCGGTCCTCGTGGTAGGTCTAGACGTCGACATTCTCTCGCTAGAGAACATTGCGCGAGCTATGATCTCCAGTGGGAGTAAGTGGGACGGCACTGTGTCTTTCTGTGATCAGTTAATGCGGCAAAAAGTGATCGAGAGAGAAAGGTCCCACCCGAATTCGGCATGTCTTTGCCCAAGACTATCGGCCTCCATAATCGGGGGCCTGAGGACGGTGGGAGGGCTAATCGCCGTCCTTATAAAAGCACGCCCAAGACTAAAGCGTGACGTGAAAGTTTCACGCACGACACACACCCTGAGATGCGGGATAACACCTGAAAAATCCCCAAATACGCGGGACAGCACCCGAACCTCCTAGATGAGGCCGCAGTGATAGTCAAGGTCTGTAGCGAATCCTGGGGACATCCCTCTGAGGGCTTTCCCTCTGAGGGATAGTTAGGAAACCTGTGGTTTTTTAGTTGGTTACGTTAAAATAAGTATTTTTTTTACTGGAAATCAAAGTAGTTTATCACTAATCACGTAGGACTGTCAGCTCCCGTTTCTTTATTACATATCGCTATTTTGTACAAAACGAGACTTGAGTTCCGGAATTCCGGAGTTCCGGAATTCAAATACTGAATATCGAAACCCAATTCCGGAACAGAAAAAGCGTCCGATATTCAAGCCCTAGTTACCACCGTATCATCCTGAACTCAACGCAATCGAAAATGTAAGAGGAATTGAAAAAAAAAAATTATGCTTCGCTTAACATCGAACAAAATGTGATGGGAATAATGAAATTAATAAACAAACGTTTAGTTCTAATTGATGAAGAGATGTGGCGTAATACAAAGTAAGTAGAAGAATACTATGGACATTTTGATACGGAATCTGGATTTATAATTAGCGTTGTAGAGAGCAGCGAATCCTTAAATTTCTTAATTTTATTCTTCTAGCAGCGATACATATTAATATGTTTACCATACATTTCACCCATTAAGTTTTTATTTTAGTTAAACAAGAGTTTTATATTTTGTACTTCACTGTACCTCTTGTCACGCACACGAAGTCACTGTGTTTATACGAGGTTTACCCACACATAGAGCCGCGCGCACAGATGAGTTGAACTTACTATACATAATTTGAAAATCAAATGATTGTGAAATTGGATGACTCCACTCTTAAGTAATAGCACTGTATACTGTAGTTTGACTCGGCCGGATTTTAGAAATAAATGCCTACAGCCGCGCGGTACGTAAGAATGCGATAGGGCTGCCCACCTACAGCATTTTAATAATATGTGCCTACTTTGACTTTCTATTTAGTATTGCGATTGTAAATATGTACATAAATACATTCATATAGTCACGCCTTTATCCCTGAAGGTGTAGGCAGAGGCATAGTATACGCCCACATTTTACCTTATAGTTTTACGTACCTACGCGTAATAGATAGTGAGCCTAATGCAGTTGATTTTTTCAATCCGCCCACAAGGCCTTCAATTTGTATTAAGGATTGTTGTTTTACTGACAACCGGCTTTCATTTCGAGTAAATATGTACCTTTTTTATTTAAACAAAAAAATACTTTGTGAGTAATAATATAATATCCCCGCAACGGCTGGCGTCGCGGGGTGGCGGCGTGGCGGCGCAGCGCCCGTTATCTACTAACGATTGAGTGAGACGGGTGTAGAAATTTGAAAACGGCGTAGACAATAATAATCGGCTCGCGACATGTTTCGTCAGTAATAGAATCACGGAATTCTAGTCTTTATATTCATTGCGTTAAATTTTTGATTTACAAAATTAAAACTATTTTTCGATTTGAAAGTACTAGTCAGTCTGTAGTACACTAGTACTTTTCGTACATTGTCAAGTTGTGTTAAACTTTGGAAGTTCATATTTGTCTCTATGCGTGTAATAAAAATCAAAGGTAACAAAAATGCTGTAATTTTTTTTATAAATATATAAATAATCACGGGCATTTTCACACAACGCTATCTGATCCCAAAGTAAGCTAGGAATAACCTGCTTGTGTTATGGGTATCAGACCGCGGATATTAATACTAATATACTTTTTAAATACATACATATTATACATAGAAACAACCAGACTCTTGAGACAAACATTTATGGGTCACACAAATATTTGTCTCGGGTGGGAATCGAACCCACTACCTCCAGCGCCGCAGGCAGTAGCAATACCGACCGCGCCACAGAGGCAGTCATACGGTGCTAAGTGTACTGTAACATCGGTCATCCACAAAGAAATGAATACTCTTGAAACATACCTAAATCATTGCTCTCAATTAAATAACTACGAACTGACAACGGAACTAAATGTACTACCTACACGTACTGGAGTTCTGAACTAGTTTTTTTTTGGATATTGTACTATATTGGATCGCACCGTTCACTGACTGAGCAAGCACAAGTCTAGTTTTAAACACAAACATACCTACTTCATGTAACAACCTAGTTCACTCGTGTCAATCACTTTGTTTAACTTTAGTCAACTAGTGGTATAGTACCAAAATCAATTTATAGTCTTACCTTTCGGAGTTTCCAGGTAATCTAAAAAACGTTATATCTGGGTGCGTTATTGACGAATTCATGCAACCAAAACAAGCACAATAGACACTAGTTGTCATATTAAATATTTTTAGTAAATAAAACACGCGCGGTTACTATTTAAAAAACGACACACCTTCCATTCGTCTACTCGGCACAATCGCGACTGCGGACGCTGCTTGCTTGCTGAAAGGCATGCCGAAAACGAGAATCGTAGGTATAGCTTGCGCTTCGTCCGTTTGTAGGGAGCTACAATACTGGTTAAACATATATTTATACTGTGGTAATAGGATCACAATCCATTCACACGCCACAATTTCATTCCAAAATTTTCTATCATACCTCTTTTCTACGATTCTATTAAGCATTCCTATTTTACCCTGGTTTACGTAGTAACTAACTTTTATTTTTATCTGTGCCTTAGTGCATACATTGTCTTTCATGCTGTTCACGCTGTTCTTCTTTTATCCTTCTAAATATTAAAAAAAACTTACCTTGACGTCATCTATCTTCACGTCTGGTTCTGAAACATGTTTCGATTGAGTATTATTGATAAGCACACCTGTTTCAACCTTTACTGGTTTGAAAAGAAATTTGTGTAAGATATTTAAGTAACAAGTTATATATGCAATAATGGAATGGGTAACTTAAGTTTTGTATTAAGATGGTGTCTGCCATTTTAATATCTATTCAAACTTCATGTTTTTATCTTCAGAAGTTTCGTTTGGACTGTTTAGTGTAATAATTACATAGATTTTTAATATTTAAAGCAATTAGTATGCTAACTTTTTATAATATTTTATTATAAAGTGAAAAAAGACAACTTGGCCCAGACGGGACTTGAACCCGCAACCTTTGCCTAATCCGTACGGCTCCCGTAGCTCAATTGGTTAGAGCATTGCCCTGGATTAGGCAAAGGTTGCGGGTTCAAGTCCCGTCTGGGCCAAGTTGTCTTTTTTCACTTTATAATAAAATATTATAATAATTACATATTTACCATTGGAATCCAGCGAAGGCGCGTCTTTAGGTTTATCTTTACAATCGTCGTCCTTAACCTTTATCTTGGTCTTGCCGGCTTTGCCTTTTTTAGACTTGACGTCAGAACCGCCGCAGTCTCCCTGCACAAAGTATCACAGTTTTATCCATCTGACACCAGTTTATAGTTTGTCAATAACATCATTAAATTAACAATTTGAAGCGCTCGTGGATGGATTGAAACGATCACTGCAGTAAGCAACATTTACTATGGCTGTATATGGATGGGTGACCACCACGTGGACCACTTTGTGACATTTATTTACGAGCGTTTCCGTGCTTCGGAAGGCACGATAAGCCGTTGGTCCCGGTTGTCAGTAAAATGACAGTCGTTAAGCCAAGTTGAAGGCCTTACGGGCGGCTTGAAAAATTTCAACTGTGGGTCGTCACAACCTGCGCCCGGGTCGGCAGCGCGTGTGTAGCGCCTCTGGTGTTGCAAACGTCTATAGGCTACGGTTACCAACCTTCCGGTGGGCCGTAAGCTTGTCTGCCACCTAAATAGTATAAAAAAAAAGAAAAAAAAAACAATTATTAGATATCGTTTTGCTGTCAGAAGTGGGTGCAGCCATGGTATTAACAAGCGTATTAGTCGACCATCACCTCCATAATGAGAAGAGAAAATCTGTGAGAGTAAGAACTTATAGGGCACACGCTTCCTTCCTGCCACTTGGTTTGGATAGAACGGCTGTGGACACCTATTGTCCTGCTCTTCATCTCCTCTGCTTTCAAAGAGGCTCTCGAGAGCAGGACGAAGAAAGAAATGCTGCTGGAGTTTTTGAGGGGACAACTGTCAAACTATAATTACCAGGATTGCTGTCACGCATCAACCCCCGAAGGGGTAGGCAGAGGCATAATATACTCCCATATTTCACCTTTGCATTTTTTATTCCACGTAATAGGTGGTGAGCCTATTGTCGTGTTGGACGGGCGCATGGATATGGACTGTTTAACGACTGACATGTTGCTGACAACCGAGACCAACGGCTTAACGTGCCTTCTGAAGCACGGAAACCCTCGCCAATAGATGTCACAAAGTGGTCAAGTGGTGGTCACCCATCGAAGTATCCATCGTACACGGCCATATTTCGAAATTCACGATCTTATTGCATGTTTCCAAAAGAAAGAAATGGGTCCCTTGCAAATACTTCTGAGTGGCAAGTGCGAGTTTTGGCGTGCAAATTCACGGTGAGCGCGTTAACGCCGATTTGTATGGAAGCACGCGCAAGCCAAATCTCGAACTTGTCACTCTGGTAAGGAAAAATGATTAAACGTAGTGTACATTCTCTTTGGGCGGATATGTAGGAATGTACAGCTCGCGCCAAATAACTTTGCGGCTATGAAGTTCGTTCGGTCGCGTCGCAATTATGCGATAATTGGTATCACAGGGGAAACTACTGCGCAACTGAGGCGGGAGGGGCGGTAAAATGTAAAATGTATTTATACACTCAGTACTTTTGTTTGCCTTTGTATTTCTAACTAACTTCATAGGCGCAAAGATAGGTACATAGCCACCATTGTACGTTTAGGCACAGGGCGGAAACTCCATACAAAAATGATCGTTTTCACCCACACTAATATACCTACACTTAATGTGAATGCTTGAATCAAGCTTGAATGTGTGTGTGAGTTTACTAGGAACACTAGCTATGGAAACAAAATAATAAGGAACAGAACGCAATCTGATGTATGTAGGTACTTTTTTTTCATTTCTCTTACTCGGAAAATAGTGTTTTCTTGATCTGACTATTGGGTGGAAAATGCTGTTTCCCTCCCTAGGGAGGGAAAAACTCATACAAATTACTTCCCACCCAAGGGCCGGAATGAACTTTAAAAATAGAACTGCTGACAGGTCAGCTGTGATAGTGAAGAGATTTGTGTAAAAAAAAAAAAAATGCCATGCGACTTTCCAAACAGCCAGTGTGAACTTAGCGAAAATTTCTTCCGGCCCCATACACGTACAATAATATTGATCAATGTAGCAATAAATTGAACATATTATTGAGGTTTGAACAGACTATATTCGGATGGAAATAAATATTGAGTCAATATTGTACGTGTATGGGGCCAGCCGGAGTTCCATATTTAAAATTTAAAAAGTCGACATAATGTAGTTGTTATTATTTTATCTGTAACAGAATTCAAAACAATTGGTAATAATCTTTAATGGTAAGGTTTGAATCTTATTATTAGTTTTATTTTCCTCGTATTTGAAATGAAAAGTAGAGTGTTTAACTCGGGTAAAAGAATCAATTCCGACTCGGACTATAGCCGCTCTACCGTCTAAATACCTCGGGAATTGATTCTTTCCACCCTCGGTTAACAATCTACTATTTCAAGTCTACCCTCGGCTAAGCACAAATTAAACGTAAAGCAACGCAGTGACACTCTCAAGTACTGACACGGCAATAGACATTTAAATTTTGGTGGGGGGATGGGGAAGCTTACTCAGTGGGAGGCAGGGAGTTGCCGATCTGTATGTAATACTATTATATTATCTTTGGTATAGGTCAGGGGTCGGCAACCTTTTGAGTCGGAAGAGCCAAAAATGACGATTTTAAATTACAAAATTTTTAAAGAGCCACAAAATCTTTCTTGATCCCACGATCCCCCCCCCCCCCCGTAAGAAGTGGGATAGACTAGACTGCGGGGAAAGTCTGCTATAGAGACAAACCAAGTCTGTCGGAAGCTCTGAGAACATTCTTCGAAGGGCGTCTCCAGGACTTACGGCCATAGGCAGAGGCAGATGGTAAGTCACAGGGTGGTTTTGGAGAATTTCCACAATTAAAAAGATATGAGTGATTATGTGGGATTCTCCCACTAAAACCCTGGGATGTTCCTTCTTGTCACTATTGTTGGCTCCCAGGGAAGGCAAGCGTACAACAGCTACCTGCAACAGTCTCGACTCTGGGAGTCTAAATATTACCCACCGAAACTTCACGCCGCGACGCCTGAACACGAAGGGTGCGTCTTAGTCAGTCTCACGGCTGTCATAAAGCTTCCATCGTCGGCCACGCGTGCGAGGTTGGCATACTGGAAGTGTTAGGCCACCCCGCTCTGGCACCCGCAGCGCTTTTCTCATTGCCGTTGACGTCAAAACAACAGCCGAACCAATTTTCTTCGCTGTCCAACATAGCGTAAACTATAATAGACAGCGACGCGACCGGGCCAATCTTAGAGCGGTACGCTCGCCACTCAACTCTGTACAAAAAGCGAGGGTGTGCAGCACTTTATCCACGGCGCCGTCCTCGCAGTGGGTACGTTGCCTCAGGCTCAATGCCTACCACATCATGCAGGTATTTACTAAAATATCCGTGCCCCGTGAGGAGCTGTTCGAGGTGGTAGGTATGTCCGTGCCGTTTTTCTATCCAGGACCTCAGAATAAATAAGATGGCAGAGACGAGCTCAATGCTTACCGCCGAGCTCTAGCCTGGTGCGCCATTTATGAATGAGATCATTGCGCGCTCTAACACGCCAGCTTTCAATCTCTTACGAAGATAGTTGTTTGCCATTTTGAAGCACCAAAGCATTGGGCCGGTAAATTTCTGCCAGAACTGCGGCCACTAGGTTCCGCGACGGACTGTCAGAATTAGACATGCCGTCTCTTATGATATTATATTCTCTGGGCTATGGCCCGCTGCGGACATCGCAGCAGAATCCTATTAGAAAGAAAATGGTGCTCCATATAACGCTTTCAAGCGCAGCACACCACCATTAGGCGATATATAATTTTAAACTAACATAGTCATTAAAAATAAAAAAAAACAAGACACAGTGAGTATTGTGTGTCGGGATCGTGATCGAGTGCGGGACGATACGGTAAACAATGTCAGTGGTGTTAATGTGCGTAATAAACGTGTCCGGAGGAGGGTAGATCGCTACGGTCTACCTGCAAACATCTAGCTCGCTGCACTTCAGTTCATCCGTGATCATGGCGCTTGTAACAGCGCCGAAATATCGGAAACTCGATAAAACAGTACATGGTAAATATCCCGTTAATAGTTCTATACCATTAGGCGAGTTTGCTTGTTTAACTACTAGTAAGACTTTTGTGGTATTTTTGAAAATGAAAGGGTGATAATGTTCTTGAAAATGAATAATAATGATAATTATGTATGCAACTAAAGAGCCGCAGGTCTACACCCAAAGAGCCGCATGCGGCTCGCGAGCCGCGCCTTGCCGACCCCTGGTATAGGTTTAAGTACTTACTTTCCTGCGGTCACCAGTTTTAATTCCTGACCCGGTCTTTTTCGCACCTTTGCCTTTAGCTTTCGCCTTGTCTCCAGCAGATTTGCCCTGTTGGATACAATAGTTAGATAGTGTTTCGAATATTGATAATTTTATATGCCCTGAGATCGATAATATAAGTCTAACTACTTATTGAGGAGGCAGACGGCCTGCCTGATGGAAAATGGTTCGCTAGCCTTAAGACGTTTGCAACTCCAAAGTTCCTAAATTTAATGTGAAAAAAATTTCAGTTACTAGCAGGACTCGAATCCTGCGTCTTTTGGTTTGCCGGACCAGACACCCTAACCGTTGGACCAGCGATACACTACTCTCGAACGTCAAATTCTACAGGCTGATTCAGTGGAAAGCCAGATGAATTCTGATTCAGCAGGCTTTCCACAGAATCAGCCTGTAGAAGTGCAAAAGATAATTATTTATGTTGAAGAAATTCTATTATTTTTTGCTAAGACTAGTTCAATTTTGAGATGGGATGTAGGTTTTTTTTAACGTGAGGAAAATTCTAATTGGATACCTAACCTGGTTAGGTAGCCGGTTGAGAGGACCTAACGGTTGGGAGCTCCAGTTAAGCCCCAGGACTCCCAATTGGGATGTAGGTACGTACGATCTTCTTAAGCATAATCTACTTTTAACATTACTGTGACTTGTCAGTGTTTCGATTGTTAGAAGACCGACTCAATCTCTCTTCTCGTATAATGCTGTTACATTCCAGAGCCCTTAACTCGTGACCCTTTTTTGTAGGCAATTAGTTCTCCAAAATAATGCCGCTCGTATGTTGGATAGTCATGATGACATGGCGAAGGCCTCTCTTACAGTCTGCCAGACTTCTGACAGTGGTCCTCAAGATCCCAGGGATGTAGTTGGAGGCAAACACGTGCGCTTGTAGAGCATTCCAAGTGTTTATGATTTGACAGAAAAACGATCTTTAGAATCGCACAGTTCTGACGAAAATGGGATTCTAATGGGGCTCCACCCAGCACTGGTTATATAGGATCTTTCCCTTTCTTACCCGTGGTACAGCCATTCGTACTATTGAAAGTACCACGGGTAAAATCTCCTTGGTATCTACTAACAAACCATTGAATAAGCACCATGGTTCATTAAATTTTACCCGTGGTATAAAGAGGAAAGATTTGTTTTTTGTTCTTTTCGTTTTTCGTTTTTTGTTTTTTTGAACAACCTCCTGGACCGATTTGAAAAATTCTTTCACTGTTGGAAAGCTACACTCTTTGCGGTGAACATAGGCCGTATTCCCACGGGAACGGGAACTACGCGGGTGATACTGAGTGATGTCCGCTAATCAATACATATAATAAAATTGTAACAGGTCGCTGTCTGTACATGGAAGATAAATAAGAAAAAATATTATAGGGGGCTTTATGAACGCAATAGAACCCAAAACAATGTTTTTTAGAATTTTTGTCTGTTTGTCTGTATGTCTGTATGTCTGTATATCTGTTTGTCTGTACGGTTGTGCACGCTAATCTCAGTAACCGCTCAACCGATTGCAATGCGGTTTTTTTTATTGTGTTGAGGTTTGCTCCAGTTAACATTTAGCGTTTGTTTTATGTAAATCGGTTTAGAAATAAAAGAGTTATAACACTTTTAAGAATCAGATATTTTGAAAATTTTAATTGTAGGGGTTTCTTTGAATGTGAGTGAACCTAAACTGGCGTGTTGGCTTAATCATAAAAGAGCTTAATGATTAAGACTATTTTTAAACAATTCAGTCCGCGCCGAAGGCGTGGACTGAATTGTTTTAAAATAGACTTAATCATTAAGCTCTCTTATGATTAAGCAAACAGGGCAGTTTCAGACGCTGATTGATGACTCTGATGAAGAAATACCTTTCCTTTCATACACCTTATGTGACGTAAACGAAGTTGCAGGCTCAGCTAGTCAAAAATAAATGCAGACGACTTAAAACACCGCCAGATCGGTAGGTATAAACAAATGAAGATCGTTAAAAACCAATGAAGATCGGTAAAAACAAATGAAGATCGGTAAAAACAAATGAAGATCGTTAAAAACAAATGAAGATCGGGATTTACAAATTAACTTTATTTTATCGAAGTAAAGATTGGTAAAAACAAATGAAGATCGTTAAAAACAAATGAAGATCGGGATTTACAAATTAACTTTATTTTATCGAAGTAAAGATTGGTAAACACAAATGAAGATAGTTAAAAACAAATGATAGGACAACAAAGGGATCTATCTACTTCACTTACTGTATTGCCAAGTTTCGCCTTAACGTCAACACCGTTGTCGACTGCAGCGTCGACTTTGGCGTCCACCAGGTCTCCCTGTTGGGCAAAAAACATGGTTGAGATGACGAATTTTGGCGGGAACAGATGTGGATGCCACTCAGTTGTATAATCTGGTTAGGCAGAGGGGAGTATGGATGTATGTTACTCTATCACGTTTGGGAGAGAACTCTTCCACCCGAGTTCCGCAGTCGGCGGCTTGGGCGCCGCCGATTTGTCTTCGCCGAAGACTATCGGCCTCCATGACCTGAGGACGGTGAGAGGGCTGCTCACCATAAGGCCTTCAACTAGGCTTAACGATTGTCATTTTACCGACAACCGGGTTTCATTTCGAGTACCTATTCCTTCTCTACGCAATGGATATTTTTGCGAAAGTGTTCCCTTAGTCGCCTCTTACGACAACCACAGGATGTATTGGGGTGGCGACATTTTGTACTCTTACCCGTCGCAACACGGGACTCTGTGGCCACACGGGGCAATGAAATGTTAAACTTTTAAAATGAAGGATTTACGATCGTAAAAAAGGCGTTAGGGGTCCTAGGGGGCTTGCTTTACTGAAACTCGAGCGTGAAAAATGAAAAAATACTTACAGCTTCTAGCGCTGTGTTGGTACCTGCTTGAACATCAGCATCTGTAACAAGATTTGTATTTTTAGTATGGCAACATTGCAACATCTATACATTACTAATAGAGAACGCATCCCGAACAAAAAACTAGTCGTCTAATCATAATATAAAATATTGAAGCGCAAGACCGCTTCTTAGTTATAGTTTTTTCACGACCAAAATGTCTAAAACGCCGTGCATTTCATGGCGCTTGCGCGTTTCCTTCAACGTTTACCAAGAACATGTCACTTGTATGGAAACACGTGTGTAAAAAATGGCGATTAGATATTAAACACACAAATTAAATAAATCATGCGTGTTAAATCGAAAAGCGTATATCCTTACGAGTGAGTGAAAAGTACTTCCAAGACATTTATTTTGTCTTCTTGAGTGGTTTTTACAGTATTTGACAACACGCGAAGGCATTTTACGCAAGTCTTTTCACTGATGAAGGCGTCACGTTGTGTGCGTGCCGGGTGCTCGCAAGAGACTAATTTAGGCTTGTCGAAAAAATATCGATGCATCGATATATCGATATATATTTTTCAATGTATCGATATTTTTGAGCGATATTTATTGTTTCGATATGTCGAGGTATCGATATAATATTACAAGTGTTGAAAAGGTATAAAAATCGATATTTTTATGGTCAGAAAATCCTTTTTTATACTAACATTTTTAAACTTCGTTTTTGTTTATACTCGATTTCCTGCTTTTTGATTTAATATTAGTACTAAAGTTGGCTTTGAAGTTGGCAACTTTATCTGTCAAGTGTCAATGTCATTTCAGTGTCAGTGTCTGTCATTCAATTCAACTGTCGTCTGTCAGTGTCAGTCAGTCTGTTATCCGTCCCACGTATTATAACCTAGCGCGTATTATAATATTTTACCCCAGTCCATTCTGACATAGCTCTAAAGTATTTGATATCGCCTGCGTTCTCGGTTTCCTCAGAGAGAGTGGCATCTGCTGTGAATCTCGCAGTACCCAATAACAGAAGTCGGCTTACAGCCGAGCACGTAAATCAAAGAGTTTTTCTTATGTCTGTATCAGATAAATATTGGTAATTGGTTTGATGAATAAATAATTAATATTTTAATTGTTGCTCTTGATTTTTTAAAAATTATGTCTATTGATTAGTATTTATCTAGTAATGTAAGATGATTAAAGTAGATGAGGCCAATTTTTTTTTCACATCATACCGATATATCGATATATCGATATTTTTAAATAAAAATATAAATATCGATATCGATATATTCAAAAATTACCGATACAATATATATCGATACTTTATTCCATTTCCGACATCCCTAGACTAATTGACTTATGGTCCGTGGACCATAACGCTTGGCGCAAAATGTTACTTCGGGATGCGTTCTCTATACGTAGTTATATATCTCAATGCATCTATACTTATAATGAGTTCAATAAACAAATATATATGAAACAAGCTGACCCTTGCAACTCCTTTGCTGTGTGTTAATTTGGTAAAAAGAAACCCAGATCCCGAGCTTGTTTTAAATAAGCCTAAGCATGGTCATCTTAAAATTTTCAGAGCAGTTAAGTATCCCGCAAATTAGGTACGTATGCATTTACTTTCAAAATACTAAACCAAACGGTTTTTCACTAATCACTTTTTTTTAGTTTTGCGTTAATCGCAGTTAAATAATTATAACGCCAAAAGTCCGCCATTTTGATTTTCCATGAATTTTATACAGGGTGAATTTTTCAAAAGGGATTGGATGGCCAAATCCGAAACTATAAGGAATAGCGAAAAGTGCTCAAAGGAGTCACGAGCCCGATTTTGATGAAACCGAAAACCTCATCATTAGAATTTTGAAAAACCAAATAATCCTAGCTAGGAATCGAACCCATTGATTATGAAAAAAAAACACACCCTATATTATTTCACCATACGATAGTGTTGCTATTAAGGATCTTATTCTGGGAAGTAATGACATACGGCAAACTAAAGGAATATAAGAAATATACAGGAAAGAATATATACAGGATATACCTGGTGTCACGCACACAATCACGATGAATCAAATAACACCTTGTATTTAAAAATCCATCAAGCCGTTCAGGCTGTAGAGCGTCCAAGAAACCTACTGGATGCTTCAACCAGTTCCAGGTTTTATCATGTCGCGGAAATTACCATCAAAATAAGATACTACTAAATGAGGCTCATTTGACACAAACGAAAAGCGGAGTCTCAGAAAGAGGGCCCTGTTTTTACCTTTGGCAAAGAACCGTAGGGACGTAGTTAAGCAGAAAGGATCCAATCCACACCAACACCAAAATTGAGTTAAATATACTAAAGAGTTCGCGAAAGTCGATACTTTCGTACCGCAACAAGATCCCACAGATAAAAAAATCTATGGTATAAATACATACACTAGATACCAACCCACATGTATGGCGAGTATACGCCTCCGGCGGAACCTGGTGTACCGGCGTCCACCAGTACACCTGTTGCCTCACAGGTCTGGGCCTAGCCCTGGGCATCGCCGTAACGCAGATGTGCGACATGACTCTCCTGAATCACTCCACCACGGCATCAACATCGACAGGCCTGTTCGCTGTCAGAATCCAGGCCAGACCTGACGACGTCTCCACCTCCTCCACCACACGCCATCCCTGTACACGGCAGGCGAGGTCAGGGGTCGCAAACGAAACGTCTATGACGGAGCTGAGTCCCCGCCGCGTCCAGGTTGTGACATTCCCCCAGTTCAGGATGACTAATGACTAGGCCACGTGTAGTGACCCAGTCCTCCAGTATCCTCCCCTGTCTCTGGTTTTTCGGGAGCCCCAAGCCTGCGACCAGGCATTCAAATCTCCCAGGACCTAGGCAGGGCGAGGCCGGCATGCAAGAAGGACGTCCAGCTCAGGGATAGCTCAAACTGATGCTATTCGAAGGTCGGCGAGATGTAAACGGCCACGACAGCCACACCCTCATATTCCACCGCGACGCAACCCGGGCACCTAGCGATAAGCGCTAGGTGCGAGCCGTCCGCGCCGGTCCCCCCAAAGACAGTCGCCAGGCCGTCCAGATCCACCAGGCTTCCCGGGTGAACCCAGTACGGCTCGTCGAGAACAACAATGTTGATGGACCACTGACACACACCAGAAGATCCTGAGTACCAGGGCAGTGGTTCAGGTTCACCTGCAGAATGCGGATATGGGTGTCTATTAATGGACATCTATTTCCGCACCCTTCCGCGGCCTTGCTGCCGGCCCGGTGGTGTGCCTCCTTGCCCTCCGCCATGCATTTAAAACATCGTGGCAGAGCGTCACAGGCTAGGGCCGTGTGACCGGGCTGGCTACAGCGGAAGCACCTGTCTCCCACGGTAACTTCCGTTGTACATGGCCCCCTTACATGCCCCACGACCAGGCACCCAAAGCACATGGCTTCGCGGGGCTGCAGGGGATGCGCCTGCGCCCTCAGGAAGCCCCCGATATGGAGGCTCCGTCCTCCGTCCGCGACTTTCTGAGCCGCCGCGACTGGGCAGCTTACGACTGCCGACCCGTGACCGGTGGCTCCAAAGCAAATTTCGCTTGACCTCACCTGGTCGCGAGGGCAGCCGCTCGCCTCCACGACGGCGGAGATTAACTCCTTCGTCGTGGCCGCGTCATCCAGACCCAAAATGCGCAACCCGGCGCAATTGTTGGGTCTGGTGACGCGACCGTCGCCCGTATCCAGCGACTCCCGCAGCTTTGCCGCTAAGGCATCCGCCTTGGGGCCGCTGGTGGCGCCAGAGACCTCAAGAAAGCGTGCTCCGGTGCGCGTCACTTTGCACCGGAGCCCTACCTCTATTTCGAGGGCCTTTAGGTAGGAAGCGGGGCGCCTCGTCGGCGCCTTCGCCGCGGCGGCCTCTTCTGCTTTAGCGGCGGCTTTTGCCGCCTTCTTGGCGGCCTTCACTGCCTTTTTGGCGGCCTTAGCCGCCTTCTTCTTCGCTTCCACCACCTCCCAGACCCCCTCTCTTGAGGTAGTCTGGGGTGCAGCAGGAGCGCTAGCTGTTTTTGGGCGAGCGGGGTTGCCACTTCCCAAATTTAGAAGTATTAGATACTTTTAAATTAAGGTTGTTTAAGAAAAAAATATTTTTGTGTTATTAATAAGTAATAAATAGTACCCATGTTTAAGTTTATTGATTCTCAATAGAGTTGATCTCATGTTTTTTTATTTTAATAAAGCTTATTTTTATTTCTGCTGGCTATATTTTGTAATAAAAAGGCTTTTTTTGAACAATCCTTTCAAAAAAAGGGTTCTAACTACCTTTCTGAGAAATACATTGTTTTACTAGTAGTATTGAAAGTGCCAATTATCAGAAAGGATCCAATCTCACATTTTCTATAATATCTCATGTAATAATGAAGTAAGCCTAATTCCATAATACAAATATTAAAATACAAAGAAATACCATTCCTCTGCCATCAAAGCAGCAGCTGAATTCTACCGCATTCATGACAAAAATACGATGTAAACTTTAAAGTCAATTATCTCAAAAGTAGTTAGATGTGGACTGAATCCTTTCTGCTTAACTACGTCCCTAAATATACAAACCTACGTCTGCAGTAATACCATCTGCAAGCCCAACGCCCGCGTCTAGTTTTGAAGCTACATCGACATCCGTGTCGCTGTCTGTGTCTGTAAGCACAAAATAATAGCTTGAATATATCGAGTTTTTGGTAAAAGTGCACGTAGTTCTGCGGACTCAGTGTTCTGTAAACGATCATTGTAGTAAGCAACTTTCATTATGGCCAGTCCTTGGATGACCTTGTGATTCGAAAGACATATTATAAGCCTTCGGCGTTAAGCCAAGTTGAAGGCATGAAGGATTTCAACAGCAGGCAGCCACAACCTGCGCCTGTCCATCTCAACACGGTAATACGGCTCAGGAACAAAATCTAAAAAAGTGGAAATGTGGTCAAATGATATGCATCTAGGTACTTACCCCTTCGGGGATAAAGGAGTTACCAATATCTATGTAATAACGAAAGTTTGTAAAGATGTTTGTAACTCAATCACGCTTTAACGGGTGAACGGGATTTGACTGAAATTTGGAACTGATTTTAGTTTAGAGTGGCTTATAAATAGGCCATTTTTTATCGAAACAAGATCAGAATGCCACGCAGGTGTTGCCGTGAATATCAACTAGTGTTTCCAATAAATATAAAATAAATATAATACCTTTCCTCTACCTTGTTAATATAGGATTAAAAACATAATAATGTACACATACCTACCACTATTAAGTAAGCCATCGGTGTCTAAGCCAAGTTTGGCTGTGTTTTTTAGTCCTGAACGAAAGATAACATGGCATTAGAAATTATTAAGATAAAGGTACACAAATCTATGATATGTTGTGCGAGAATGCTCATAAATATTTATTTATTTATTTACCACCATTAGATCCGGAAATCCACCCCTTAGGTGGAATTTAGGACATAGGTACCATTTAATTCCGGTTATCCATCCCATTGGTATTGAATTTTTTGGGGTGAATTAACGGACTAATTCGATAAAAGTAGGATTTTGATCAAAATCTTAACATTACCTAAGGTTTATAATCAAATATCTGATGGTTAAGTCATATATTTTATCTAAAACCTATTAGTTACTTTTACATAGGTTACATTAAACAATAACTTAAAAACTGTCGAACCATAAAACCTTGAAACTACCTGCCCACGCAAATTGTTTTTATATTTAACTCGCAAAACTGACCTCGCCACCAGGCTGATGAAAAGCCGTGGCGCATCTAGCGATTGATGAATCTAGCATCCTCTTGAAGAACCCGGGATTGCAAGATAAGGGGAAACACGTGTGCGGGCAGGTCATTCCAGGTTTTTATAGTCCGACCGAGGAACGATCTTTTAAAACGCTCAGTTATAATTGTCATTTTTTTTTCTTTCTTCTTGTTTGTGTGTGTGTTAGTGGCGGTGGTTATTTGATTTTTTTATTTTTATTTTTTCTATAATACTGAGAATACACAACAATTTTGTGATGACTAGGTTTAACTTAAGATAAGGTACCTACTACACATAATTTGTTGTACTTAATATTGTGTCTGTATTGTTGCAAAATAAACTATTTTCTTTCTTTCTTTCAGTTCTGGCGAAGATTCTCTCCACTGTGTGTGGTGGCATCTCGGTCCGGCACGCGTTGTTCTGGATATAATGTTTCCCTCATCTTACTGTCCAGGGTTTGAGTGTGAAGAGGCACATCACAGTCACAGGGCCGTCAACTTAATTGATCGACCGCTCGACGGAATCGATCGATGGCAGAATGATTTATTCGACGCTGTCACGTCGTCAACGTCGACTGATGTCATCAACCGGTAATCGATCGATTGGTTGGTCGAACAGTATCCGTGGATCAATTAAAGCTATTACACCAGTCGATCGACATCGATCGACGTTGATCGATGCTGTCGATCGACGATCGATCAATTGGTCTAATAACACCCTTACGGACTGTAAGAGTGGATCCCAATCGCTAGATGCGCCATGACTTTCCATGCCTGGCGACGTCAATTTGGCGGGCTTAATAAAAAAAAAATATAAATAAGTTCTTCGTTAGTGCAGCGAAGAACCATAGCGTCCTTGGCTGCCTTCTACCGAATTTATCACGGCGAGTGTTCTGAAGTCAACCTGATCCCACCCTCTCCTTTCCGATCCCGAACAACGCGTGCCGGGCAGAGATGCCACTCATACACAGTGGAGAGAATTTTCGCCAGAGCCGATCGTTTCAAAAGATCGTTCCTCTGTCGAACTATAAAAACATGGAACGACCTGCCCGCACACGTGTTTCCCTGATCTTATAATCCCGGGTTCTTCAAGAGGAGCGTGAAGAGGCACTTCACAGGGCCGCCAACTTGAGGGCCACTGTCGAAAGTCTTAAGGACTGTGAGACTGGCCCCCCATCGCTAGATGCGCCACGGTTTACCATCAGGTTGGTGGCGACGTCAATTTGGCAAGCTGAATATGAAAAAAAAGCACTAAAAACACGTTAAGTTCGTACAGAGTTAATGTGTGGGTGACCACTGGCTAAGCAAACGTTCCGTCCAAATACCCTCCAACTATAATGACAGCTGTAGCGGGGTGGGGAAGCTTGCTCAGTGGAGGGCAGGGAGCCTATCTGTGTGCAATACTATTATAATCATTATCTTTACCTATACTGAGCAAGCTAAATTACTATTAACATTTGTTTTCTTACCCAATGGTGAGCCGAAGACCAAGCTTATCTGAAAATAAAACATAAAAAAAAGTTAATTATGATTTTTTTCTGAAGCTTAAGTTTTTTTTTATACCACTATGTTGGCAGACAAGCATACGGCCCACCAGAAGGACCGGTGTTCACCGCAGCCTATGAACGTTTGCAACACCAGAGGCGCCACACTCGCGCTGCCGACCCTGTAAAAACCTTCTAAGACCCCTTTTGAAGAACCCCATACTGTAGGCGTTCGGGAAATCCGAGGAAGGGAGATCATTCCACAACCTAAGCGTACGCGGAAGAAAACCCCTAGCGGATCTAACCGTGCTGGAACGCTCCGGACGCAGAGTGTGGGGATGAACTCCCCAGTTAGCCCCAGGGTTCCATCTTTCCGAGGGTTATCCGGGACTTTCAATGGCAGATGGAAGGGTAGATAAAAAAACAACAGTCCAAGTGCGAGTCGTATTAGCGCACCAGGGGTTCCGTACCAAAAAGCAGCAAATTTCGTTTGTTTTATAAGACCCATCCTTTTTTTTTTTAATGTGAGGGAAATTCATCATAATAATATATGCTATGTCGGACTCCTACCGACTAAAAAGACCTCACGTAACGCCCAACAGCCTATGGTTGGGAGCCCCGGGTAAGCCCTCGGAAGGATGTCCCAGGACTAAACGTTTTTTTTATGTTTTAGGTTAGTCACTTGTTATTATAGCGGCATCATCAGTGAAAATTTTAACTGTCTAGGTTTTGTTCTTTGTGATTGACATATTACATACATACATATAGCCACGCCTTTATCCCCGAAGGGGTAGGCAGAGGCATAGTATACGCCCACATTTCACCTTATAGTTTTATGTCCCACGTAATAGGTGGTGAGCCTATTGCCGTGTTGAAATGGACATGCGCAGGTAGCCGCGACCCGCAGTTGAAATTTTTTAAGCCGCCTACAAGGCCTTCAACTTGGCTGAAACGTCGTCAACTACGTGTGGGCGTATACTATGCCTCTGCAGCCCCGGATCTAGAGATTTTTTTAGGCGGGGCAAAATCTGAAAATGCCGCCCCGTTCACCCCCCCCACCCGCCCCCTCCCATATTTTAAGGTTCTGTAGTTCAAAGCTGAAAGCAGTATTAGCGAAGGTACAAATCTGCGTCTTGTACCTATCTACAGCAGATACCTTTATTGTGGCGTATTGCCACCTTACCTAGGTGGATCGGGTGCTCTCCTGCGTCTATGAGGGTTAGTCAGGTGTTTTCTCACTTCTTGGGGCGTGTGGCATGCGTGAAACATTGACGTCACGCTGGCTTCTTGGGCCTGTGTGTTGTTTCTGTGAAGAACGTAAACAGCCCCCGCCGTCCTCAGGCCCCCGGTCATGGATGCCGATAGTCTTGGGCGAAGAGAAGTCTGCGGCTATCTCCTGTTTCCCGCTGCCTCCCCTACGAAGCTATTCATGAGCATGACCTGCTCGCAGAAAGCCGCGGTGACGTCCCACTTACTCCCACTGGAGATCATGGTGGCCATGATTCAATTGGGAGTAAGTAGAGAATTTAAACTACCAGGTTTTATAAATCCCATTAGGTAATGCGGTCAGGCGCGGTCGAGATGCTCTACGAGATGCCGCCTTTTTTTCTTCACGTCGGGCCGCCCCCTCTGGACGATGTCTAGATAGTCCTTTAGTAGTATTAGCGCATTCTGAAGAGAGGGTGGAGGAAAGAAAGGAGTCTTTCAGCTATAAACCCACACGCTTTTGTTTCGTGACATTTAAATCTACAAGGTTTGCTAAATCCCATCGGTAAATGTGGTCAAACCCGGTCGAGATCCGCCACGAGTTGCCACCTCTTTTCCTCCAGGTCAGACCGCCCCTCCGCTGAACGGCCAGATTAACTCTCATGTAGGGTAGGTACTGTCGTCTGCATAGCAATGAGTGCACCCATGGGATAACATACCGAAGAAATAGTGTTGGACATCACAGATCCCAATGGTACTCTTGTATTTATTAACCTGCAGAAAGCACGGAATCTGACCAGCACAGAGAACTAGTAGAATGTAGCTATACGTCACCCGTGCAGGAAACTGGCCATACAGCGGCACAGTGCCGGATTAGCCACGTAGCAAGAGTAGCAAATGCTACGGGCCCCGCGAATTTGGGGGCCCCGCACTCACAAGGCCTGTCTGACCGTAATAAAAATATTAATTTAGATAGGAGCTCGATTACGTCTTGAAGCGCTCGTGGCCCCGCGGACTCAGTGTTCTGTAAACGATCACTGCAGTAAGCAACATTTACTATGGCCGGATATGGATGGGTGACCACCACGTGGACCACTTTGTGACATTTATTTACGAGCGTTTCCGTGCTTCGGAAGGCACGATAAGCCGTTGGTCCCGGTTGTCAGTAAAATGACAGTCGTTAAGCCAAGTTACGGCGTACCTTACGGGCGGCTTGAAAAATTTCAACGGCGGGTCGTCACAACCTGCGCCCGGGTCGGCAGCGCGTGTGTAGCGCCTCTGGTGTTGCAAACGTCTAAAGGCTACGGTTACCAATAAATAATAGTAAAAATAAGTAGGTATTTTACGAACTTTTTACGTTAATGTTCTAATGTTTATTAATAATCGATATATTTAGCCTAGCATCTATACCACGTTTCTACGCTTCAAGCGGCCAGATTATTATTTTTTTATTCAGATGTACATTTATTTTGCGAGTTTTCGTAGCTAAGATAGTACTCTTTTAATCGATGTTAATATAATATCGATTATAAGTATTTCGAGAAAACAGGCGAACTATTTAAATTTTATTAACTCAGTCACGATCCAATCTACTGTACTGAACGCTTGCAAGCGACTAAAGCTTCGCTGCAGTCGTCTGATCAAGACCGTTTTTTTTTACGTCATGGAACATCCTCATGGATGTTATGCCGGACTCCTACCGACTAAAAAACCTCACGTAACCTAACGGGTGCTAACCCGCGTCTTTGGGGGGTTTCGGGTGTGATCCCGCTTCTAAGAGGGGGCGTGCGTGAATCTCTCACGTCACGCTGCCGACATGGGCCTGCTTCTGTAAGGACGGTGAGCAACCCTCTCACCGTCCTCAGGCCCCCTGTCATGGAAGCCGACAGTCCTCGGCGAAGACACGTCGGCGGCGCCCAAGCCGCCGACTGCGAAATTCGGGTGGGAGAGTTCTCTCCCGTTCCCGCCCCACTGTCTCTTTCACAAGCATGACCTGCTCGCAGAAAGAGGCGGCGCAGTCCCACTTACTCCCGCTGGAGATCATGGCTCGCACCATGGTCTCGAGTGAGAGAGTGTCCACGTCCAGACCCACCACGACGACCTGGCGCTATTACGCCTACGCCGTGCACTCCACTAGCGTGTGGAGCGCCGTGTCATCGCTGCGGTGCTCGCAGTGCTGACACTCTGCCGTAGATTCCCGGTGTCTTCGCCACCGATACCTACCGAAGCTACCTTGCCCGGTACAACTCGTCGGAAATATCTGCGAACCTGGCTTCCCCTCGCGCCGTACCTGACCCCGTTTTCGCCTATTTAGTATAACCCGCACGCGATTGAATGGTATGGTATTTTACAAGATTCCGCACATTATCGTTGCGCGCGGATTATGCCGTACAGTATACATGACGTCACGAGCCAGGTTCGCAGATATTTCCGCCGTGTTGTAAGTATCTGTATTAACCGGTAGGAGAGAGCACCGTGTCTCCTCTCCAGCCACTCGTCCATGACCGGTCTGACGGCCGCGATAGTGGTGAATCCCCCCTTTGGTTGCTCAAGTCGCACCTTCCATATCTCCACGGTTTCCTGGTGGAGCAGGGACCGCTGGGTCTCGATTTCCCGAGACGCAGGCCTTTGGCCCCGCTCCAGCGCCTCCTTGCGCCATCTAAACAGTGACGCAAGGGCTCTCGCTTCCAGGTCCCATGAAGGGGTCCCGGCTAGGAGGTATTC
The DNA here is from genome assembly GCA_933228765.1 of Miltochrista miniata. Lineage (NCBI taxonomy): Eukaryota > Metazoa > Arthropoda > Insecta > Lepidoptera > Erebidae > Miltochrista > Miltochrista miniata. The sequence continues at coordinate 23,711,397 of OW121772.1, forward strand.
TTATCAAGACCTCAATACGAGATACGCCCTTTCTGAATCATTATATGGCTACGTCCAAGCAATGCGATCTACATTTTCAGATATTGAGGCAAGAGCCAAAGATCTGACCAACTGTGAAGAATACCAGCAACAGACATCACGACGAATCAAGCTAAATACAAAGTACGACCATTTCAGCGGTTCTACTACACTCGACGACTTTGTTGAAAATTAAACACCTGGACAAGGTTTCGAAGTTCGGGTGTTTATTGTCATTATTGATAACGTACTGTCTGCTTTAACTAAACGTATGAAAGCATAGGTATACCGTCACAATACCAGAAATTATAATGCCTTAACTCAAAATATCGTAGCCCAAAATACCCGAAATCGAAATATCAATATTCAAAAGGCAAATATTTATAATACAAATAATTTAAAATGCCTTACGGTCGAATAACCGAAACCCAAAATATAAATTTATCAAATACCTTATCCTAAAATGTTCAAACACAAAATACCTTTTTTTTTAACATGACTTAAATCCTACATGGATGCTATATATCTGTGAATGGTTAACACCCCGACTCAGAGTTTCCCGACTCGGATAGGTTAGGTTAGAAGACTAAGGCGGGAGCGAAGCGAAGCGGAGCTCCCGCCTTAGCCTTCGTGGTTATTATTTTTTTTGATTTTTCGTTAGCCCACTGTAGTACTTTTGTAACTCTGAATCAAAGTGTTTTAACATGAGGTAAATCCTACATGGATACTATGCCGGACTCCTACCGACTAACAACCACACGTATCCTACATAACAGCCTACAGTTGGGAGCCCCGGGTAAGCCCGGGCCGGGCATTAACTGCGACTTCACTTAGGTGGGGGGGGGGGGGGGGGGTGTAAATAAGTTAAAGCCAAATAACAAAACGTGTGAGTGATAGTGACACATTGTATTCTATTTTCGGTATTTTAAATTAAGGATATTTGAAAATTTGTATTTTGAATTCTGATATAATAACTATTTGTATTTTAAATTTAGACATTTTACGGTAAGGTGTACTGAAATAAGGTATTTTGAATGTTAAGGTATTTTGAATTCGGGTATTTTGGTCTAATGCATTTTAAGTAAAGGCATTTTGATTTCTGGTATTTTAATATATAACCGAAAGCATATCATAAGATTACTAGTGTTTATGAAGTATTTCGACAGCTAAAATCTCTTACAACAGAAGAGATTTTGGAAAAAATCCTCAAGTATGGTCAGTGCTTACGAAGATGATTTGGAGAACAGCCTAGGTGGCGAATTAGTGCAGTTCGCAGAGTTGCTAAAAACAGATGTGGCTACTGTTATTGACAGCAAGAAACAGGAGCCTCTGGAACAGCAATTTTATAAACTTTTAGGAAATAATTCTTTAGACTCGTGTTTCCCAAACTTAGAAATTGCATTGCGACTTTACTTGTCTCTCATGATCTGATCTGATGATGACTGCAGTGGGAACGTTCTTTTTCAACATTAAAACGTATTAAAAATGAATTAAGGAACACGATGGGCCAAGAATGTCTTAATCATCTCACTTTGTTGAATATGAAGCATGATTTGCTTGGAGAAGTCGATATTGAAAGTGTTATCACTAAATTTCGCCATATTAAATCTAGAAAAGTTTATTTGTACAGACGAATTTGAGTTTGCATGGTCAATCCGAAACGAAATTGCTTTGCACAATGTTATCCGAGAATTGACGCCATCTCTCGGATAACATTGGAAGTCAAGTATCTAGCGTTGCCGATTTTTTTAATACCTCACACAGGAACGCGATTATTGTCAAAATAGCAACTCATTAATCTTTTGAGTTATGTAAATATGCCATCTAGTATATTTTTTGTGATTCTTAGGTGTCTATGCAATATTATATTCAAGTAAAGTTGCGCCATCTAGTGGAGTCTTTTTGAACTTGGACTCAAATGTGCATGAGATTATAGATCTTAAGGGGCCCATGCAATATTGGACGTGACTGTACATAACAGTTTTGTTTTATTTAATACCCTAAACTTGAGAACCTAAAGCAAACCAAGGGCCCCTTGACAGAATTTGCTACAGGCCCCGCGCTGGCTTAATCCGGCACTGCAGCGGCACAATCAAGACGGCCAGTGCAAAAGTGACTTAATCCTCAATTTATCCGTATGCAAAAATGTCCTAGCTGACTTAGGCTTTTTTACATTATTTGAGAGACAAAAAGGATATTATCAAAAGAACTTTGGAACGCTATCTGTTCACGAAAGGTGTAACAAAAGATATTTGAAGAAGTTGTCGTTATAAACAATTAATTCTGAAAATCAGAATAAGAAAAATTTTCGCCGCCCCTGCGTTTTCCGCATCAATTGAGGCGGTAGACCACAATATAAATGCTGAAAGTTTGTAAAGAAGCGATGCATGTCGTAATAAAAACTTGCCCTGTCACTCCATAGCCTCGCCCCTAGTAACATTCGATAGAAGGTAGGAGGTTACCCGGAGACGATTTCGGCGTAGTGCACTATTGACGATCATCAATATTAGCAAGTGGTACAGTACAGTCGAACACTTTACAAGTAATCGAGGTGACGGATATGAGGCGATAGAAGGCAGGATCTGACAAAATCCCCTTTCTTGGGAATCAGTTGTTCGGTGGATAAATATTTAAAGCAATAGCTGCTAACTTCTTCATATTTTTTTCTTATATCGTGAAAAGAAGGCAACTTGCTTGCGACGGGATTTAAACTCGCATCTCTCCTTTCAAGCATCTGGCATATCTCTAAAGTTAATTTCTGATATGATTTGAGCAAATACCATAATCAATTATTCTTGAGAAAAGAGGTGAATAAGTTGGAGTGTTATAATTAGGTAGGTATCTACCTACTATGGTCAAGGTTAATTAACTGACTATCTGATGTGTTGTGTGTGCATTTGTCTGCGAAGTTTGAACTTGTCGCCCTCTGATTTGCCGCCCCCCTGATTCTGCCGCCCGGGGCACGGGCCCCGGCTTGCCCCCCCCTAGATCCGGGGCTGTGCCTCTGGCTACCCCTTCGAAGATAAAGGCGTGATTATATGTATGTATGTTTTCAAGATTAAATTTAAAAAAACTTACCACAACTCCTAGTATCAACACCAGCTTCATGTTGAAATGATTTGAACTGGTATTCTCGACTAAGCCCGAAGTTATTACGAATACCTACCTCTATATATACACAACATTCTTACTAAATCATGTGAGTAAATAAACTAATATTATTAATGAGAAAGTTTGTAAGTATGGGTGAATGTTTGTTGCTCTGTACAGGTATGATTCCGAACCCGGCAGCAATCAGCACTGCTGCCGTTGCAGTGCTGCCACATATATGCTGCGCAGCAGTGCTGCCTGCCACGTTGATTCCGAGCAAGGCAGTAGTGCTGCGCTCACAGAAGTCAGAAAATTGTGATATCTGGAATTTCTGATTCTAAATCAGAAATTCGGAATTAGAAAATTCTGATTCTGATTTGTGGCTGCGCTGCACGTGGTGTTATTCGTCCAGATACTATATTTGATTAAATTATGATATTTTTTATAACCGCAATCAAAAAGGGTGGGTAAAAATCCATTTAGTCAATTAATTGTTTCTCTTTTGTATCAGATAATTATTTTTCGTACCTACTGGTACCCTACTGGTCTGTCGAGGCGGCAAGGCGACAGTGCTGCGCAGCAGTGCTGCGATGCATAGCAGTCCCGACTAGGGAATGCAATACCGGGATACCGAAATACCGGGATCCCGCAGTGTTTTTGCGGGACCAGTCCCGCAAGTAAATCGTGCGGGTTCCCGCGGGATTAGCGGGACTGTGCAAAGGTAAACGCCATGTGTTGTTCTGTAAGCGGAAGCGCGCAAACTGATTCGATTTGAGAAAGATTTTTGTAATTGTGACATAATATATAACCTAATAACGTACTTATTTATTTTTATTGATTTAATCAGGGAGATTTGACATTTCTTCTACAATAAAAGTATTCAATTATCTCGTACATTGCTTGCTGGCTATCTGAAATATTAAGTTAGGAGTCGTTTGGCAGACAAGAATTTTGACATACTATGTTTTTTGCGCTTCCAATAATTTGCAGTAGGTATTTTATTGCTTATATGTATATCCGTTTAATGATCTCAATACATAAGTAATATTAAATAATTAATTTTTCCTTGTGGCCCCTCGAACTCAGTGTTCTGTAAAAGATCACTGCAGTAAGTTACATTTACTATGGCCGGTCCTTAGATGGGTGACCACTTTGTTACATTTATTTGAGCGTTGCCGTGCTTCGGTGGGCACGTTAAGCCGTTGGTCCCGTTTGCCGGTAACATGGCAGTTAAGCCAAGTTGAGGGCCCGGGTCGAAATATTTTAACAGCAAGAGGTCGCAACCTGTCCATTTCAAGACGGCAATACGGCTCAACACATATTACGTGGTACGAAATCTTAAAGGGTGAAATGTGGGCATATAATATGCCTCTGCCTACCCCTTCGGGGATTAAGGGGTGACTATTTTCAGTTCTTAATGGATGTATGATACAGAATTCTATTCTTTTCTGAATGACTTTCAGAAATATGCGGGTTCCCGCAAATACCGGGATCCCGCGGGACTGAGATCTCTCAGTCCCGCTAACACCGGGACTACAATTGTGTTGCGGGATTGCATTCCCTAGTCGCGACGTTGCTGCCGAGGTCGAAATGTATTTTATCAATCTATACAGAATGTATGTGAGACCAGTGGTGTTGTCGCAGCACTGAAGCGGCAGCAATACTCTTGCCGCCGAGTTCGGAGTCATACCTACGATCTAACGACTCTCCGGCTTTGGCTGGATTTGGTACAGGCATAGAGTATAATAGAATAACACAAAGGGTACATACTACTACTACTTTTTGTCCCTTTTTGACGTGATAACGGCTGCACGCACGAAAAAACATGACGTATGCGGCGTTACCTCGCTTTGAGGCATTCCATTTAAAACTGAGTTGTCACGTTCAACTATCGTCAGTAAACCGACTTTACAGACAACCGATTTTTTTTTAAGTGTGGAAATCCATCATGGATGCTATGCCGGACTTCTACCCACTAAAACCATACGGTTTTCTACCACTGCGTAAGGTCAGGAGCTCCTAAGCCCTCGGAAGAATGTCCCAGGACTTTCGACGTGGATTTTTCCACTATAGCAGACTTTTCCTATGGGTTTGGGTTTTATCTGACTTTTTGGGGGTTTTTAGGAGTTGTTATTCTACTTCTTTGAGGGGTGGGGGTGCTGTCCTACTTCATTGAGGGGTGAAGAGACACACCACCCGTCTTGGCCTGCTTCTGTGAGCAGTCATCTCGCCGTTCTCAGGCCCTCGGTTATGGAGGCCTGTAATAAAGTAACCTAAACGTTTTCCAGGTTTGCCATTCGCAAACAGGGACAAAACCTGGAAAACATTTAGGTTACTTTTCATCCCTGGAATACTGGAATATGGAATAGAATTTCCCACAGGCGGAGCCGCGAGCACTAACCAGTACCTAATATAAATATTGCGTGGAAGTACCAGGCAAACATAGAACAACAGGTGTTTTCGAATTAGGATTTTACGTAAGAACCTTCATAGTAGCTGTGTTTGGGAATGTCAATGGCCAGCTGTGCCTTGTTATAATTTATCAAATTATATCTGCGTGAAATTAAATAGTGTGCTACTATTGGTCCACCTCGTTCTTCAAAAATAACTACGTCAAATTTCCGGAATACTTATCTTCTAAATATCGTCATCAGCTATCGTGGTTCCAGATATCAGCCTCGTGGCGGAGAGACAGACGTTGAACGGCGAGGTCTCATGATTTTTTTTGCCCTTTGGACACGGAATCCTAATGCCGGGGCCACATTAAAGAAAACGTCAATGCCCATCATCGCGATAAATATTGCGCTAATTATGGCGTTAATTCTTAACGTCATAATTTGAGTAGTGTGGCCGCTTCAACGTAATAATTCTCGCGTGAATGCCCATTCTTGGCGTTAAAATTGACGTTAAATGTGACCGAATTAAATTTTCCGAAAATACCTTAGCTCCTTAAAAATATACTGAAATAGGCAAATATATAATACAGGCAAAATATACCGATAAAAATACCGATTATCAAAACGTGTTTTATTCTTTAATTACTACCTTATTTTTATAGAAGAAGAACCTATAATTTACATTTAACATTCTATTTGAAGGATTGATTTCAACGTTCTTCACCTTCAACACGCTTCGTAAAAAAAACCGAATATTATTGTAACAAACCCTACAAAGAAAAAAATCATTGCGATGAGGAATTGGGTTTTTATTTTTTCAGGTTCTTAGCGAGCTCCGGGGGAACCTCCCATCTTGCTCCCCCGAGGAGAGCCGCCGAACGGTTCTCGACGGGAATAATCTTTGGAAATTCTTTGGCTTGCGGCCGGCTATAGGGAGGAGGAATACCACCGGGTTTAATGGGTAGGACGGCCCCTTTCCGGGACCGGGAGCCCCACACCCAGCTGTCCCCGCGAGCTGGAATGACGGTGCCAACCGCATTCCCCACGTCAGCAAAACAAAAATGCTGAATATTTTTAAGGTGCGGTACCCAATGGTTCAAAACGGAACCTACCTGAGATTTCGCTGTCTGTCTCCTCTCTTTGTTGCCGCTATATTAAAATAATATTATGGGAGGCTTTCATACATGTCATCAAACGTGATAGGTGTATCTTAACCCTTTTTGGTGGACGGAATTCTCCATGCGCGAGTCCGACTCGCACTTGGCCGGTTTTTTTATGTTTATCGTAACTGCACACCTCGAAGAACAATAATTAAAAGTACCTGCCTAGGTACTTTTTAAGTACATATTTAATATTTAATGTACTTAGTAAGTTTTTATCTATTACGTTAAACAATATGGCTTTAAAAAAACATTTAATAAATAATGTGAATGTGATGAGGACATGGATTTCAACTGTCCCTGACATAATCTAATTATTTCTTAATATTTTCGGGCACTTACAAGTTTCATCTGCCAATATGTACTTTTCATTCTTTTAATTCTGACACCCCTTCTATTCCGTGGTCCCATTGATGTGACAACGGAAAATATCATTTAACCGTGGTTCCATTGGCTAATGGGACTACCTATTGAACATAAGGATTATCTATGCTCCCAAATGAAATTTATTATGGACAAAACCCGGGAAATTCCCAGAACTTCAATGTTCGCTGAGACACGGAGGTGTGACCCTAACCTTTTATTCAAAACTAGCGGACGTCACGCGGTTTCACCCACGTAGTTCACCGCAAAGAGTTTAGCTTCCCAACAGTGAAAGATTTTTTCAAATTGGTCCAGTGGTTCCGGAGCCTATTCGTTACAAACAAACAAACAAAAAAAACATCTTTCCTCTTTATAATATTAGTATAGAAGTATAGATATACCCAATAATACTGACTTTTACCAATATACCCATTAATATACTGATATCGAAAAAAGCCAATAAAATATACCAAAAAAGTATTAAAATACTGAAAACGGTCACACTCTCACGGTGCGCACTGACACACGTAGTGTGGCCGCTTCAACGTAATAATTCTCGCGTTAATCTCTTTGATGTGCCGCCACTTGAGCTATCGCCTAACGTCAAACGGCAATGTGAATGCCGTTGTCGAATTATCACGATAATTTAGTGGCTACACTAACGTTTAACGTCCATCACCGCGATAATTAATGGCATTTCCCCTTAGTGTGGCCCGAACATAATAATTATATTAATCTTACTACACTCATTTGCAAAAAAACGGGCACCTAAGCAATGAACCATTTCAAATGTTAATATTGCTTGCTTTGTTTGATAATTATAGGTAGTTTTATCCTCACAATTTGGTAAATTAATAAGAAAATAATCGTTTTCATCAGTATTTCATAAAATTTTGTTACAATTTATGGGAAATAATGCTAAACCTCGCTACTAGTGTATGTTCGCTAGTAGTGCATATGCTCATGAAGTAATAAAAAAGTTTTTTTGTTTGTTTTTCTTTAATAAAGTAAAAGCAGATAAATGTTTAGTATCGAGTGTGACCCCCTCTAGCTAAAATCACAGCTTGAATTCGTCTGGGCATTTGGGGCCGCGGGCCGGGCGGTGACTGCGTATATTGGCAGCGAGAAGCCTCCTCCTTCACCGTCCATAGACTAATATGCACATTTCTTACTTCTTGGAGGTTGTTCTTAAGATCCACATACGAAGATTTGCGATTTCTCAATGCGCGACTCACAAGAAAACGATCATCCCGTGGTTGGGTACTGAAATGTATTGGGGTACTCGGGACAGTAATGATACAGCAGCTGGATATCTAGACGTATAATCGCAGACTGAGTGACACCGAACATACATTAAACCAAATATGGTATGTGCATCGCCATCTACCCACACATAGGCACATACATCACACCTCCACCACAATACAATGCTACATCTTATGATTTACTTAATCTATGACTGTAGTGCTAAATACTTAATCTATGACAATACTAAATATTTAATCTATTTATTCTAATATACTTAATCTATGTTAATCCGGAACCTGTCTACAGGTTTCCGTGTTCGTTGTGAGTAACGACTCACCGGCGGCGGTGGCGGCTTCGGTGGCGATGATAATCGAGGGGATGGTGGCTTAGAACTAACAACAGGTGCACTGTCCTCCTTAGAACCCTCAATATCCTTCCCCTCGTTCATCAAGGCACCTTCGCGAGCCGAGTCGACCGCGCCCTCACTCAGCGGCAACACGACACTCTCTTTACTGCGCTGTTTTTCACCGTTTTCATTAGGTTTTTCAATAGTATCCTCGGGGCAGGTAACATCAGATAGTCGTGATCTACGACGCAATTGATCAATGTGTCTTTTGAGTAATTGACCGCTATTCCCTACCACAGAATACCTACGCAAACTATCTACTCTATCGATAGTGCCCTTCACCCATTTGTCCCGAACACCGTAATCTCGCGCCCATACAGACTCGCCTTCCTGGAAACTACGTGGACTGCCCTGTGCGTATTTGACTTGTCGCTGTTGAGCTTCACAAACCCTATTTTCGCCGACCCGTTCAGTACGCAACATATCTAGTCTTGTACGTAAGGACCGCTTCTGTAAAAGCATCGCAGGTGTTTCCCCAGTTGTACTATGCACGGTATTTCGATATGCCAGCAGGAAGGTTTGCAAAGCTGTATCAATATCGATCTTGTCCCTATGCGCCTTCTTTAAAGCCTTTTTGCACAACTTTACAGCGTTCTCTGCGGCCCCGTTCGAGGAAGGATGATACACTGGTGAAAATAACTGTTTGATACCATTCATCTTTAAGAATGATTTAAACTCTAAGCTAGTGAATGGCGGACCCTGATCTGAAACCAACTCCTGCGGCAAACCGAATCTAGCGAAGGTAGCTCTCAACGTTTTAATAACGTTCGAGGCATTTGTGCGCGACATCTCAAAGATCTCCAACCATTTGGATGTAGAATCAATGAGTACTAAAAAGGTTGTACCCTAGGAAATCAATGTGTAGTCTGGTCCATGGGCGCGTGTGATACGGCCATGGGTGAATGGGGGCCCTTTGAGGGGCATCTGCCTCTGCCGCACACGTGTCACACTGCTTACACATCGTTTCTATCGCAGCGTCTATACCCGGCCACCACACATAGCTACGCGCTAGACTCTTCGTCTTTACAATCCCCGTGTGACTGCTGTGCAACTGTTTTAGTACACTACCACGAAGCGTGTCCGGTATAACCATGCGATAACCCCACATTACGCAACCACGTTCGGTATACAATTCGTGACGCCTCAGAAAATATGGTTGAATCTGGTCACTGCTAGAAGTAGACGGCCAACCCGACTGAATATAGGCTAAAACCCTACTAATGATCCTATCTCCTGCCGTCGCTTTCCTAACATCCTCGCTCGTTACGGGTAAAAAATTTTCTACGAAGTTCACGTAAGTGCTTTCCTTCGTCCCTGTCTCCTTGCTTTCCTTGCACGGTAAACGTGATAAGGCATCCGCGCAGTTTAGACTAGATGTAACATTATTCTATGTCGTAGGTGTACCCGGATAATAGTACTGCCCACCTCTGCAGTCTTGACGCCGCCATCACCGGGATACCCACTTTATCCCCCAGGATGTACGTCAACGGCTTGTGATCAGTTCTTAAAATAAACCTACGACCATAGAGATATTGATGGAACTTACGTACTCCAAACACAATAGCTAGCGCCTCCCGGTCTATCTGCGAGTAAGCCCGCTCGGCCTGAGTGAGCGAGCGCGACGCGTAGGCCACGCGCCACGGGCCGCTCGCCCGCCGGGGTCACGTGTGAAATGACCGCACCGATACCGACACTGCTGGCGTCAGTTGTCAGTACCAATGGTAACTCTGGAGAATAATGCGTCAATACTTCACTGCACGTCAAAGCACGCTTAATCTCCTGGAATGCCTCTTGACAATTTTTGTTCCAACTGTACGGAACGCCCGACTTAAGTAAGTTGTACAAAGGTGCCAAAATCGTACTGACATTTTGTATAAATTTCGAGTAGTACATCACCATACCTATGAATGCCCTCAGCTCCGACACATTCGTCGGGGCTGGTGTCCTATAAATAGCCTTCACTTTGTCAGGGCAAGTTCGTACTCCATCCTTACTGATGGTGTGGCCTAGGTAATTTACTGACTCAGCGAAGAATACACACTTCTCTTTCTTTACTCGTAGACCATACTGTATAAGACGATCAAATACCTCACATAAATTTTTAATATGGGCCTCCGCCGTGGACCCCGTAATAATAATATCGTCCAGGAAGACGCCTACATTAGGTAAATCTGAAAATAGCTGTTCTAGATGCCTTTGAAAAATCCCGGGACTGGAGGACAACCCATAGACTAATCTATTATACCGGAATAAACCTTTGTGAGTATTAATCACAGTATACTTTTTAGTCTCATCAAGTTCGAATTGGGCATATGCCTGCGACAGGTCAATTTTACTAAACCGTTCCCCATCTTTCAATCGGAGCAGCAAATCCTCGACCCTAGGCAAGGGATAACGGTCAACCTCTACGACTTTATTTAAGGTAAGTTTAAAATCAGCACAAATCCTAATGTTACCGTCCTTTTTCACGACCGGTAATATCGGTGTGGCCCAGTCGGAGCGCTCCACCGGAGAGAGTATGCCGTCGTGCTGCAGCTGAGCCAGCGCGCGCTCCACCGGCCCGCGCAGCGCGTACGCCAGCGGGCGCGCGCGCAGAAACACCGGCCGCGCCCCCTCGCGCACGTGGATGCTCACCGCGCCGCCCGTGAACCGACCCAGGCCCTCCGCGAACACCTCACAGTATTTGGAACTGAAAGCAGTTACATCGAATACATCTATATATACAGGATGAATTTTTCAAAAGGTATTGGATGGCCAAATCCGAAACTATAAGGAATAGCGAAAAATGCTGAAAGGAGTCACGAGCCCGATTTTGATGAAACTTAAAACGTCATCATTAGATTTTTGAAAAACCAATAATCCTAGCCGAGAATCGAATCCATTGATTTTAATAAAAAAAACACACCCTTTATTATTACACCATACTATAGTGTTGCTATTAAGGATCATATTCTGGAAAGTAATGACATACGGCAAACTAAAAGAAAGAGCACATCTTTAACAAAATACATTTTATTTGTCTTACGGTAACTGATTAATTGTTCTAAATCTTTTCAATACATAGCTGGATTCGAGATCTCGAGGATCGTACTGCATTCAATATTTCAATATTATTGATTCCGTTTAGAATATTCTCCAAAAAATCATTCTGAGCATAATTTAAAACACGGAATAGTTACGATCTTTTTTGGAATTTCGAACGAAACAAATTATGATACAAAATTTAGGTACATGAAATATGAATTTTATTCAAATTACTGATTTTCCTGATATTTGCCGTATATCATTATTTCGCAGAATTTTATCCTTAACAGCGACTCTATCGTATGGTGTAATAATAAAGGGTGTGTTTTTTTTTTCAAAATCAACGAGTTCGATTCCTAGCTAGGATTATGGGTTCATTAAAAATCTAATGATGAGGTTTTAAGTTTCATCAAAATCGGGCTCGTGACTCCTTTCAGCATTTTTCGCTATTCCTCATAGTTTCGGATTTGGCCATCGAAGTCCTTTTCAAAAATTCACCCTGTATAAAAATGTTGTGTGCGTTTGTGTATCTATTAAAAACTCAAAATTTACTGAATCGATTGAGCTCAAAATTGGACACGATATACAATAGGATTCAGAGATGGTTTTAGGCTACTTTATACACTTTTATCATAACAGCAATAAGAATAAAATAGCTTTAAAAAGTGATTTTACCAAGAGATGGCGCTGGTCGTTTATTTTTAAATTATATTCTGCCAGCTTCAGAACAAAATATTATAAACAACCTATTTAGAAGGTACCTACCAGATTGATGTTTTTTAAGAGAAGTTTGATTGCGGCCTCCTTGCATTCAGAATAATAAAAGAGAGTACTTACCTAATAAAGAGGTCAGATATGTTTTGCATGTTATTTTTGAACTTTTTGGACATTCGGAATTTTGGAGTTTTGGACTTTAGACTTTTGGAATTTTGGAGTTTGGATTTTTGGAGTGTTGGAGTTATGGAGTTTAGGACTTTTGGACTTTTGGACTTTTAGAATTTTAGACTTTTAGACTTTGGAGTTATGGACTTTTGAACTTTGGACTTTTGGACTTTGGACTTTTGGACTTTTGGACTTTTGGACTTTTGGACTTTTGGACTTTTGGACTATTGGACTTTTGGACTTTTGTACTTTTGGACTTTTCGAGTTTTGGGCGTTTGACATTTTGGACTTCTGGAGTTGGAGTTTTAGAGTTTTAGACATTTAGAGTTTTAGATTTTTAGAGCTTTAGAGTTTTAGAGTTTTGGAGTTTTGAAGTTTTAGAGTTTTAGAGTTTTAGAGTTTTAGAGTTTTGGAGTTTTAGAGTTTTAGAGTTTTGGAGTTTGGGAGTTTTGGAGTTTTTGAGTTTTGGAGTTTTGGAGTTTTGGAGTTTTAGAGTTTTAGAGTTTTAGAGTTTTGGAGTTTTAGAGTTTTGAAGTTTTGGAGTTTTGGTGTTTTTGAGTTTTGGAGTTTTAGAGTTTTAGAGTTTTAGAGTTTTAGAGTTTTAGAGTTTTAGAGTTTTAGAGTTTTAGAGTTTTAGAGTTTTGTAGTTTTAGAGTTTTGGAGTTTGAGAGTTTTGAAGTTTTGGAGTTTATGAGTTTTAGAGTTTTAGAGTTTTGGAGTTTTAGAGTTTTGGAGTTTTGGAGTTTGGGAGTTTGGGAGTTTTGGAGTTTTGGAGTTTTGGAGTTTTGGAGTTTTGGAGTTTTGGACTTTGGACTTTGGAATTTTGAACTTTTGTACTTTGGACTTTTGAACTTAGTAGAAAGTATAACTTTTGGAATTTTGGAGTTTTGGACTTTTGGAGTTTTGGAGTTTTGGAGTTTTAGAGTTTTGGAGTTTGGGAGTTTTGGAGTTTTGGAGTTTTGGAGTTTTGGAGTTTTGGAGTTTTGGAGTTTTGGACTTTGGACTTTGGAATTTTGAACTTTTGTACTTTGGACTTTTGAACTTTTATACTTTTGTAATTTTGGAGTTTTGGACTTTTGGACTTTTGGACTTTTGGAGTTTTGGAGTTTTGGAGTTTTGGAGTTTTAAGGTTTGGAGTTTTAGAGTTTTGAAGTTTTGGAGTTTTGGTGTTTTTGAGTTTTGGAGTTTTAGAGTTTTAGAGTTTTAGAGTTTTAGAGTTTTAGAGTTTTAGAGTTTTAGAGTTTTAGAGTTTTAGAGTTTTAGAGTTTTAGAGTTTTAGAGTTTTAGAGTTTTAGAGTTTTAGAGTTTTAGAGTTTTAGAGTTTTAGAGTTTTAGAGTTTTAGAGTTTTAGAGTTTTAGAGCTTTGTAGTTTTATAGTTTTGGAGTTTGGGAGTTTTGAAGTTTTGGAGTTTATGAGTTTTAGAGTTTTGGAGTTTTAGAGTTTTGGAGTTTGGGAGTTTTGGAGTTTTGGAGTTTCGGAGTTTTGGAGTTTTGGAGTTTTGGACTTTGGACTTTGGACTTTGGAATTTTGAACTTTTGTACTTTGGACTTTTGAACTTAGTAGAAAGTATAACTTTTGGAATTTTGGAGTTTTGGACTTTTGGAGTTTTGGAGTTTTAGAGTTTTGGAGTTTGGGAGTTTTGGAGTTTTGGAGTTTTGGAGTTTTGGAGTTTTGGACTTTGGACTTTGGACTTTGGAATTTTGAACTTTTGTACTTTGGACTTTTGAACTTTTATACTTTTGTAATTTTGGACTTTTGGACTTTTGGACTTTTGGACTTTTGGACTTTTGGACTTTTGGACTTTTGGAGTTTTGGAGTTTTGGAGTTTTGGAGTTTTGGAGTTTTGGAGTTTTGGAGTTTTGGAGTTTTGGAGTTTTGGAGTTTTGGAGTTTTGGAGTTTTGGAGTTTTGGAGTTTTGGAGTTTTGGAGTTTTGGAGTTTTGGAGTTTTGGAGTTTTGGAGTTTTGGAGTTTTGGAGTTTTGGAGTTTTGGAGTTTTGGAGTTTTGGAGTTTTGGAGTTTTGGAGTTTTGGAGTTTTGGAGTTTTGGAGTTTTGGAGTTTTGGAGTTTTGGAGTTTTGGAGTTCTGGAGTTCTGGAGTTTTGGAGTTTTGGAGTTTTGGAGTTTTGGAGTTTTGGAGTTTTGGAGTTTTGTAGTTTTGTAGTTTTGGAGTTTTGGAGTTTTGGAGTTTTGTAGTTTTGTAGTTTTGGAGTTTCGGACTTTCGGAGTTTTGGACTTTTGGACTTTTGGACTTTTGGAATTTTGGAGTTTTGGAGTTTTGGAGTTTTGGAGTTTTGGATTTTTGGAGTTTTGGACTTTTAGAATTTTAGACTTTTAGACTTTGTAGTTTTGGACTTTTGGACTTTGGACTTTTGGAATTTTGGACTATTGGACTTTTGGACTATTGAACTTTTCGACTATTGGACTTTTGGACTTTTTGACTTTTTGACTTTTTGACTTTGGACTTTTGAACTTTTGAACTTTTGGACTACTAACTCCTATGTATATTTCATGATATTTCTTTCGAAAACTAAGGTCATGAAAAAGTTTCACTTCTTACGTGTGTACACGCACACATTTTTAAAAAAATGTACCCATCATTTAGTTTGTTACTCATTTCTCATAGGTACATAAGATCACCATAAAAAAGACACAGCGAAGCGTGGCAGGGTACCGCTAGTTATTTCTAAAAATATTAACATTATTACAATCATAATTCACGATAGGTATTTGTATTTTTAATTCGGCCATCCATTGTCGTCCTAAAAGAATAGTTTTACCATTTTTTATTACAAACAGTTCCAAGCGTTTACCCACATTTTTGAAGTGAAACTTCTTTATCGGCGTTAGAAAAAAATTTGCGTCACGTCACGTCACGATTTTTGGTTACGCGCCATCTTTGTTCTGTTCCCCACCACGGTGGATTCGAATTAAGAGTACTTTATCCAGGGATAGCATGTCATTTAAGGGTTTTTGGACTTTTGGATGGGACATTGGTACTTTGGGTCTTTGGGACTTTGGAACTTTGAGACTTTGGGACTTTTGAACTTTTGAACTTTTGAACTTTTGGACTTTTGGACTTTTGGACTTTTGGACTTTGGATGGGACCTTGGTACTTTGGGTCTTTGGGACTTTGGAACTTTGGGACTTTGGGACTTTGGGTCTTTTGGACTTTTGGACTTTTGGATGGGACCTTGGTACTTTGGGACTTTTGGACTTTTATACTATTGGACTTTTATACTATTGGACTTTTGGACTTTTGGGCTTTTGGACTTTTTGGACTTTTGGGCTTTTGGACTTTTTGGACTTTGGGACTTTGGGACTTTGGGACTTTGGGACTTTGGGACTTTGGGTCTTTTGGACTTTTGGACTTTTGGATGGGACCTTGGTACTTTGGGACTTTTGGACTTTTATACTATTGGACTTTTATACTATTGGACTTTTGGACTTTTGGACTTTTGGACTTTTGGACTTTTGGACTTTTGGACTTTTGGACTTTTGGACTTTTGTACTTTTGTACTTTTGTACTTTTGTACTTTTTGACTTAATTTAAGGTGAGGTGAAAATTAAGTTTATGAAGAAGTTTCACTTCTTACGTGTGTACACTAAGTACACGCAATTTTTTTTTTTATATTTCACCATGGGCCGTATAACGCCCATAGGTATTATACATTCTCCCGTATAATATCTAAGATTTAAAGCACATGGCTCAAGCCTTAGCTGCCTAAACCACTTGTTATAGCATTCCCAGCTGATACACGAAACCGCACTACCCGTGTCACATTCCATTTGTAAATATCTGCCGTCGACACTCAATTCTATATAAACGGGTTTACACTGAGTCGCGGATAATCTACAGATATTCACAAAAGTTACCTCTTCGCTGTCCGCGCTGTCACTGAAACTTTCTTCCTCCCCTATGACGTTCACGCTGTGCTGACCCGCCGAATTCGGGCACATCCGCTGCAAGTGCCCCTGCCGGTTGCAAACGCGGCACACGTACCGCTTGAATTTGCACGTAGCACCATCATGCCGCCCGCCGCATACCTGGCACTGCCGCTGAGCCCGCTCAGCCAGCACAGGGCCTGCGCGCCCGACCTGTGCTGGGGCCGCGCGCCGCCTCGAGCCGGGTGACTCGGCCGCTTGCACCGCTCCGCTGAGACCGTGCGCCGTGCGTACAGCGCGCCGGTGTCGGGAGCCCGCCGCGCTCATTGCCTGGCACACCACCGACGCCGGCTCCGTGCCCTCTTTAGGCGTTACATGCCCTTCCACAGCAGCCGCATCTTTCTCGGCAGCCTCCATACTAACTGCTAACCTATACGCCTTGCTAACCTATAACCGCTGCCGTATTGTCTCATTACTAATGCCACAAACCAGCTGATCGCGCAAACTTTCCTCAAGCCACGGCCCGAACTCACAAGTTTTCGACATTTTTTTTAATACCGCTATACTCAGATATTGTTTCGCCATCTTTTTGTTTCCGGTGTCTAAACTTGTACCGCTCTGCTAACTCACTCGGTTTCGGTTTTAAATGTTTTTGCACAATGTCGGTTATTTCCGATAATGTTTTATTTTTGGGTTTAGTCGGTGTGCACAAATTAACCACTAACTCGTAACACTCTGCCCCCATAACGGTTATCAAAATCGGCACTTCTAATTCTTTCGGAATCTTATTTACTAAAAAGTACTGTTCTAAACGTTCTATATATAATGGCCAATCGTCACTCTGTACTTTAAACTCGGCAATTTTACCGATCGACATGTTTAAAAAAAAACACACGCGTAATACGTACTAAACACGTATCTAATAAAGTTCAAGGTAAATTAATAAATTTACAATTTTACACTACACACACGCGAAACAGTTCGATTTTTTTTGCTCGTCGCCACTGAAATGTATTGGGGTACTCGGGACAGTAATGATACAGCAGCTGGATATCTAGACGTATAATCGCAGACTGAGTGACACCGAACATACATTAAACCAAATATGGTATGTGCATCGCCATCTACCCACACATAGGCACATACATCACAGGTACATGGTTTTCTTCCAAAACCAGGCCTTCTCTCGACGGAACCAGTCTCCTGATATCGCTGCCAGGTCCTTTGGACCGTCGAGCGACTAACATTTAGCCACCTAGCCACGAAACATTGGCTGCAACCCTCTTCAAGCAGCGCGATAATTTTGGTAGCTTTAACCACTTTATCTACCATTTTTGATACAGCCAAACAGCAATAAATAAAGCTTTGACAGTCAAGGATATGAACTTAATCGATAAAAATTGAATAAAAGTTGTGAAAGTCGATGTTAACTTCTGGAACTTCGCGCCAAAAATGTAGGATAAAAAGGGGTTTTCTGTAAAAATGAGCATCAAATGAAAATTTGAATTTAGAACGTACTTTTTTAAATACCACGGCATTTTTAAAACCGGCCAATAACGTGTACAAACGATTGAAACCTTTTTGGTATTGTATCTTTTTAAAGATGAATGAAAATCAAAACCGCCCGTTTTTTTTGCAAATGAGTGTAATATTATAAATGCGAAAGTTTGCGAGTGTGGATGTTTGTTACTCTTTCACGCTCGAACGGCTCTTATCTACAGATCAGGCTGAAATGTGGTATGGGGATACATTATAGTCTGGAATAACACATAGGCTACTTTTTATCCCGGGAATAAGTTCCTACGGGAAGTGGGAACTTTACGCGGGCGAAGCTGCGGGCATCAGCTAGTTGTTAATATTTCTGCAAGAGATTTTCGAGAATGATTTTGGTCGAATAAAGTTGTCTTAATCATTAAAAATAAACCATCGTGCATTACTACTCGTAGACTGCATATAATTCCCTTCAATCAATAAAGACTGCATGATGTGCACGTATTGTATGCCATGAGGGTTTCCAACTGTACTTTATAATAAAGTATTGTACTTTATTTCTGGTAATTGTACAATACAGTATACGAAAATACTTTAATTCGCGTGATTGGATTTTTCTGGGATTTTGAAAAGTTAACCCTAAATATTTTTTAGTTTAATGTAATGATCCAAGATTCTCGTAGAGCCATACTTATGAATATTTTAGGATCTTTTAAGATAGGAAGGTTTTAGGATCAGCAGTATAACATAAACTTAGTAAGGAGAGAATACCTACTCGGTAGGCTGAAAGCTGGCTAGACTGACTTTAGGGGGGCTGAATTTTCTCCGAAAATATAAGGCCTATGCAGTTGAAACTTGGTAATTAGATGTACCTATTCTGCGAACCGCATCAAGATTTTTATATAAAACTACAAAAAAAGCAGTTAATTTTGGGGGTCCCCATACTCAGAACTGAAACTCAATTTTTTTTTCATCAAACCCTGAGTGTTGGGTATCTATAGATAGGTCTTCAAAAATGCTATTGAGGTTTCTAACATCATTTTTTTCTAAAGTGAATAGTTTGCGCAAGAGACACTTCCAAAGTGGAAAAATGTGTCCCCCCCCCCTCTAACTTCTAAACTAAGAGAATGATAAATCTAAAAAAAATATATAATGTACATTGCCATAAAATCTACCAACGAAAATGGGTTTGAATGAAATCGAGTGGGTAGTATTTTTTTAATACGTCATAAACCGCAATTTTCGCCGAGAAAAATCACTACCACTGCGAACGTGTTAAATCAATGAAAGTCACAAGAACTTTTATATTATGTTACTTGCTGCTACGAAACCCTTCATGGGCGAGTTCAACTCGCACTTGGCCGGTTTTTATTTTATTAGAGTCTGGAACGTTAATCCGAAACTCGTTTGTTCGAATAATCTGTTGACAGAATCATTTTTGGCAGACGTCTCCTTTCATAGAAAGCACGGTTTTCAGAAATCACTACTCGTAGAAAGCACGGTTCGCCGAAGGATCCTTCCATAGAAAGCACGGTTGGTAGAAATCACTATTCGTAGATAGCACGGTTCACCGAAGTATTGGTTGATTGATTGAATCATTGTTGCACAGATGTCATGGTTGTTCGAAAGCACTGTAGGCAGCAAGCTCTGTACATAGATAGCACGGTTCGCTGAATTAATTGTTAATAGAATTATTATTCATAGAAGCCTTGGTTCATAGAAAGCGCGGTTGGCAGAAACCTCTGTACATAGATAAAACTTCATTCCGAAAGCTTTTTTGATAGAAACCACTTTTTCCAGATACATCGGATCACAGAAAGCAAAGGGTTCGTAAAGTACTACTGGATAGGAAACCTGAGAAAGATTTTTCAGAGTTAAGCACTCCGTATATTCATGGCCCTGCTATCATTACATCTTTTTCGTGCTAATTTGGCATTTTATCAGAAGAGGCTTTGGAGTGCACACATAAAGATTTTAGGCGTATCCGTAAACATCACACTCGAAAAACTTCACGATTGAATACCAACAAGGATATCATGATGGCACTCTTACCAACGTCTGATCCGGGTATTGCTAAATATCGGAAAATAACATCCAATAATAGGAAATTTAGCAAAGATGTCGAGGAATACATCAAAACTGAAGAAAATCACGATAGTTATTTCGCTGTCAGGCAGCTCATCGAACGAAGAAACTTCTTCATTAGATAGCGAATGACTTTTTTTTATTGGTTTAATTCTTTTTGTAGGTATTGTTTTGATTATTTTTTTTTTTTTGGTTTGACTTTTATTTTTTCTTAGTTTGTACCTGGGAAGAGGGAAATGGTTTTAGAAAAGACTTTTATAATTTACAAATTATAATTAATATACCGTTACAATGAACTTATGATTTTTAAATGGTTTTCCAATACATTCGTTACACTGTGCGTCGCCTACGTAACCTACGCCTGTCCATTTCAACACGGTAATAGGTGCCGTAGGGTTTTGTCTGACGCAGTAGTACGTCAGACGAAAACTGTTGGTCAAATATAGGCTTATTATTATGCCTTTACGACATACTCTTTCGGAGCTAAAGGCGGTACTATAATTATGTTCAGTTCACAATACTTATGTAAATTTCATAATTTATAGGCATATAATTCACAAAAGCCTATAAAAGCCGTCGAACTCCAAACAATTACGTATTTGTATAAAATTATTTATACAACTGTGTAAATATTACAGATCTGTATAATGAGTAGCCCTTAGTGGCCCCACCTTGTACAATTTTGGTGATTACATTATATTTTCATGTTTTTATTGCAATACAAGCTGTTCCCCTTGTCTTCACTCATGACAACCGATTAATACAAATAAAGTAATTTTTTTTTATTTATTTAAACTCGACTCCAGAATCGATATTAAAAATTCTTTCGTTTAAACTTTAAGTTTAAACCCTTTTGTAAAGCCAATTTATTCTAAAGTACATAGCTAGTACCTACCCCGATTTTACCCCGAAAGGGTGAAATTTTCTTGTTTATATTAACTGAAATACAGTAGTTTAGCTTAAAATTGTCATGTTTGAAGCAAAGACTTCTATATAACCTCAGTTTATATAGAAGTCTTTCGTTTGAAGGGGTTAGGATTTCTGGTGGACGTTAATGGTTGAGTGAGTTATCCCATAATTTTATAGATATACTAGCTGACCCGCGCAACTTCGTTTGCGCCACATAAGAGAGAGTATAACCTGTTCCCGTCGCATTTACTCCCGTCACGTTGCGTCTACTCCCGTAGCGTCTCGTAGTTTATATTCAATACTACGTGAGAGAGAGAGAGAGAGAGAGAAAGGTTTCTCGTCAAGTGTATTCCCGTCGCATTATTTTTAAGAACAATTTCGTTTATGGAAGAGCAGTGGCGGGGCAAGACCTAAATTTGGTGTGGGCAAGACAGATTTCGCGAGGCCCTGCGCCAATAATAATAGTATCGCCATAAGGAAAAAAAAATTAACCACAGAGGTTTACGTCAAATGTGGTGAGTGGGGTCACTCGTCCCAAAAAATCCAGGATAAAACATATATTGTTGGTTCCACTACCTAAATGGGTCCACGAGTATTTGTAAATCCTGTTGGACCCCTAGTGGAACTTAGCAGTCGAACCAACAGTCCGGAAGGAATACTTTTTACTGTTTTTAACCGACTTCAAAAAAGGAGGAGGTTCTCAATTCGCACGCTATTTTTTTTGTTTGTATGTTACGCGATAAAATACCAATTATGGATGGATTTTGAATTTTTTTTTGTATGAATGAGGCTACTTCTGCGGTGGTCCCATATCCAGGGTATCAGGATCTGATGCTGGGATCCAGGAGAAATCGAGGGCAACCACCGAAAATTGTAGGGACAACTAGTGCATTTGTTAACTTTTTGATTAAATGCCTTAATGTATTACAATTTAATGAAGGTCTGGAGTCGATCTGATGATGGAACCGAAAGACAGTCGAGGGAATTACAGCGGTTACCTTGTGTTTCGGCTTGAATGATTTGTGTTGATGAGAACTTAACACATAGATAGATATAGTTTTCGGTCTACCCGTCACTTAACCAATAAAAAAAAATTAACAAAAAATAGAACCGAGCGACGAGAAACCTTTCTCTCTCTCTCTCTCTCTCTCTCTCTCTCACGTAGTATTGAATATTAACGACGAGACGCTACGGGAGTAAACGCAACGCGACGGGAGTAAATGCAACGGGAACAGGACAGGTAATACTCTCTCTTATGTGGCGCAAACGAAGTTGCTCGGGTCAGCTAGTATTGAATAAAATCTGGTAAATCAAAATACTTACATATTACTTTGTCCTAAGTAAATTTTATTTTTAAGGATTTGCATGAAGCCGGTTCTATTTGTTTTTTTTTACAATAAATAATGATGCCAATGTGTTTATCTTAATAATTGTAGTCGAAAACAGTTAGACACAATTTTGATTAGACTTCAATTTAAAAAAATATTCGACAAAGACTGATTTCAATGCATGGAAAAGTACATTAAAAAGGGCTAGCTTGCGATTTTCTCGTGTTTTCTTATTTTAACGCTAATTTTTCTCTACATATTACTAATTTTCTTTGATTATTGAATATACATAGTTTTAATTTAATTTTCTGTTATATATTTTTGTTTATTTTAAGCTACAATTTTTTTAAGTTTATGTAATTCTAATTTTGTTTGATTATTTTGATGTACTGTACATATATGTTAATTGAATCGTTCTGTTCTATATTTTCATTAATTGTAGGCGAGTTTAGGCTAGACAGATTTCGCGAGGCCCTGCGCCAATAATAATAGTCTCGCCATAAGGAAAAAAAATTTAACCACAGAGGTTTACGTCAAATGCGATGAGTGTGGTCACTCGTCCCAAAAAATCCAGGATAAAACATATATTAGTATAGTTCCACTACCTAAATGGGTCCACGAGTATTTGTAAATCCTGTTGGACCCCTTAGTGGAACTTAGCAGTGGAACCAACAGTCCGGAAGGAATAAAACAAGGGATTCCCTGCATTGGTCGGCGGCGTACAGTGGATCGATTCATACAAATCGGCGGACATAGGAATCTTGAAATACTTTATACTGTTTTTACAAAAACTAATGATGCCAATGTGTTTATCTTAATAATTGTATCCCTTCTAATATTATAAATGCGAAAGTAACTCTGTCTGTCTGTCTATCTGTCTGTCTGTCTGTCTATCTGTCTGTCTGTCTGTCTGTCTGTTACGCTTTCACGCCTAAACGGCTAGAGCTATTGAGATGAAATTTGGTATAGAGATAGTTCGAGGCCCTGGGAAGGACATAGGCTACTTTTTAACCAACTGCGCAAAAGGAGGGTTATGATTTTACGTTAAAACGACTCTTGCGCGATAACGACTTCTACGCGGTCGAAGCCGCGGGGAACAGCTTATTGTATATATCTTAATAAGAAAGCACGAGAAAATCGCAAGCTAACCCATTTTTAATGTACTTTTCCATACATTGAAATCAACATACGATTATTAAGATAAACACATTGGCATCATTAGTTTTTGTAAAATCAGTAAAAAGTTTTTCAAGATTCCTGTCCGCCGATTTGTATGAATCGATACATAATTTTCACAGCAAAATTAATTTATATCTTTTTTAGGGTTTCGTAGCCAAATGGCAAAAACGGAACCCTTACAGATTCGTCATGTCTGTCTGTCTGTCTGTCTGTCTGTCTGTCTGTCCGTCTGTCTGTCCGTCCGTGTGTCACAGTCACTTTTCTCCAAAACTATAAGGCCTATGCTATTGAAACTTGGTAACTAGATGTATTCTGTGAACCGCATTAAGATTCTTATTATAGAACTAGAAAACAAGCAGTGAATTTTGGGGGTCCCCATACTCAGAACTGAAACTCAATTTTTTTTTTCATCAAACCCATACGTGTTGGGTATCTATAGATAAGTCTTCAAAAATGCTATTGAGGTTCCTAAAATCATTTTTTTCTAAAGTGAATAGTTTGCGCAAGAGACACTTCCAAAGTGGAAAAATGTGTGTGTGTGTGTGTGTCCCCCCCCCCTCTAACTTCTAAACTAAGAGATGTACATTGCCATAAAAACTACCAACGAAAATTAGTTTGAACGAGATAGAGCTGATAGATTTTTTTTAATACGTCATAAACCGCAATTTTCGGATAGAACGTGTTAAAACATCAATCAAAGTTACAACGAACTATAAGAACTTTTATATTATGTTACTTGCTGCTACGAAACCCTTCATGGGCGAGTCCAACTCGCACTTGGCCGGTTTTATTTATTTTATTCTCGCTTTGAAGCAAAGCATAAAAATTTTTGAGGCGCGAGGCCCCTTGTACCGCGAGGCCGTGGGCGGTGGCCCACGTCGCCCACGCCTTACGCCGCCTCTGTGGAAGAGGTATCCCGTGGCATTATTGTAGAAAAAAATTGATTGCCATTAAAATGGTTATTGTGCACCAACCCAAAAATAGACACATGCTATAGCGCAATTTTTTTATAACTTTTTGAGAGAAACAATTTTGTAGTAAGTACATTTTTTTTACATAACTATATCTAAATATTACGCAGCACACGCAACGAAGCTCTCAAAAGGAATAACTTTTCCCCCGTTTTTGAAACATTTACTATTGCTGCTCCGCTCCTATTCGTTGTAGCGTAGCTTTCTATTGGTGAAAGAATTTTTAAAATCGGTTCAGTAGATCCCGAGATTACCCCTTACTATTTAACAAATATACAAACACACATACTTTACTTCTTTGTAATATTAGTATAGAAGAGAAATTAAATAAATAAATATTGTTGGACATTCTCACACAACATCATCTAGTCCAAACTAAGCTATAAGTTTGTGCTATGGGATCTAGACGACTGATAGATAATACATTTCTATATACATAGAAAACACCCAAACTCCGAAACAAAACATTTGTGGATCACACAAATATTTGGACCGACCCAGGAATCGAACCCAGAAATTACCCGTTACTTATTCCATGAGAATTTCCAACACTATCGATTTATTTATTTTATTTGTCACTAGCTGTTGCCCGCGACATCGTACGCGTGAAAATTATGTTATCTATAATGCCAATTTCATTGCTCTCTGCTTAGCCCCTAGGAGATGTAGCGTGATAATATCTTCTCAGGACAGGGCGCGCTTATAAGTTTCGAAAATTTTCACGCATCCCTGAAATGCCACGTGAAATCTCAATCAACCACTCCCCTCCCCCCGTCATGTTCCTCCGCTGGCAATCGCCTCGTTGACGCAGTTATTCAATGGTAGCCACTTTCCTGTGCCATGGAGACTGTGTCAAATCGTAATGCTGCGCAAATCTGTGAAAACATGCGGAGCCGATTTGTCCCAGGGAAGCTGTCTTTTTTTTACGTGTGGAAGTTCCTCATGGATGCTATGCCTAACTCTTACTGACTTAAACCCCATGGTGCCCTACTACTGCCTACGGTCGGGAGCCCCGGGGAAGTTCTCGGGAATATGTCCCAGGATTCCCAAACGACCTTGGCTACCTTCCCGCGTCTTTGGGCTTTAACGGTTGTTACTCGGTTACTTCATTTCTTAAGAGAATGACCTGAGCGGCGTTCCACTTACTCCTGCTGGAGATCATGGCTCGCACCGTGATCTCCAGCGAGATAACGTCCACATCCAGACCTATCCAGACCTGCTACTAGGACCTAGCACTATTGCGCCTACGCTGTGCACTCCACCAATATGTGGAGCGCTGTGTCTTCGCTGCGTTCTTCGCAGTGCTGACACTCTGTCGTGATTTCCGGTGAATTCGCCACAGATTCTTACCGAAGCACCAGTGCCCTGTAATTTTCTGTGCCAACCAGTAGGAGAGCTTGCCATGGTTCCTCTCCAGCCACTCGTTAATGATCTTTACGATCGCCCTGATTGTGGCGTTACCCCCTCTTGGTTGCTCAAGTCGCACTTTCTAGTTCTCTATGATTTCCTGATGGAGCTAGGACCGCAACCGCTAAGCAGCTAGGACCGCTGAGCCCGAGAGCTGTGACCATGTCGCCGCCTCTCTCAACTAAGACACTTCAAGACGGTCAACGCGGTGAGGACTCGTCCGATTTCCTTGGGTGAAAGGAGGCTACTGTCGCCTCTCACTATACTCAGACACTAAGCAGACTATTAAAAAAATCGAAAAGGAGGTCTTGACAGACAGACCATTTTTTTTATAACGAGTTTTAGAGTAGAGAAAGCGACTCGGCAAAGGACATATATTCCCAGCGGACCCCGTGTATCTGTCCCCTTACGGGGTCCGTTGGGAACTGAAGATAATTTCATGTCACCAACCAACTTGCCAAGTACGTGGGGTCCGTTGGGAAAAAGAATTCCCTACGGACCCCCACTTTGCTCCCCCGTTAGTAAAAAACGAGTAAGTACAAGCTGTGCTATATGTACAACCACCATGTAGCTCAGATACACCTTGCGCAAGGGTAGGGCAGGGCGTCGTCCACACGCCAGATAGATCGATGACTTGGAAAAGGCCCCAGGTTGGGACTGGACGCGGAAGGTTCAGACCGTGTCGCGTTAATCGGGAGAGACTGCCATTGGCTGATTTCATTATTATTTATTTATTTGCATGTTTATTATGAACTTAATTGAAATTGTAAATACTTAGAATATTTTTCGATGATCTATTGTATTATCTTTCTTTTTGACGTGACAACGTCTTATAATTCCATGGAGCCGGCTGCACGCACGAAAAAACATGACGTATGCGGCGTTACCTCGCTCTGAGGCGTTCCATGTAAGGCTGAGTTGTCACGTTCAACTATCGTCAATAAACCGACTTTATTTATACTTTCTCCGGCTTTTACTTTCTACTCTGCACTTTCAACGGCGCCCAGGTTGGGAACCCCTGATATATTCTATAGAGTACGGCATGCGCTCGGCCTGTTGCTCGAACTTGGCCTGCGCACTGCCGTGCGCTTAGATAGTAGTAGTTAGGTGACTTGAATGTAAAATTAAATAAAAATACCAAAATGAAATGAAGCGTTACTACCAATTTAATATCTACGTTGCAAAAAAATTTCAAAAATTGACAAATAATATATTCGTCCAAAAATTCATAAATACATTTTAAGAAGTTACAACACCAGCTAGGTTCTTCTTTGTATCAGAATTACATGGCTTTACAGCAGAGTTGGTAGTTCCTGCACCAGTAGAAGCACTGCTTGCTAGTTCTGCTGCCTTGGTAGTTGTAGCTGCAGCAGTTGAAGATGGAATGTCAGGTTTTGGAGTTTCTCTGGGAGCAATCGGCTTTACGTCGGGAGCAATCGGTTTTACGTCGGAAGCAATCGGTTTTTGATCCAATGGCACAACAGGTTTTAAGGCAGTTTCTGTAAAATAAATCCCATCAAAAACATAAATATGAAATGAGAGCCAAGTTCAATATTATGATAAATGCCTTGGTTGTTGACTTCAACGACAAAAGAAGTGAGACCTAAATGGGTGCCAAGTTCAACTGTGAGTGCTGAAATTTATTTAAAACAACACTAGCTGATGCGCGCGGCTTCGCCCGCGTGAAATTAGGTTCCCGTTCCCGCTTCACGTGGGAACATTTTCCCGGGATAAAAAGTAGCCTATGTGTTATTTCAGACTATACTCTATCTCTGTACCAAATTTCAGCCAGATCCATTCAGCCGTTAGAGCGTGATTGAGTAACAAACATTCAAACATCTTCACCAACTTTTACATATTTTATAATATTAGTAGGATGGCTAGTTCTGGAGAGGCGGCATGTCTCCTAGCCGGGACCCCTCCATGGGACCTGGAAGCGAGAGCCCTTGCGTCACTGTTCAGATGGCGCAAGGAGGCGCTCTGGAGCGGGGCCAAAGGCCTGCGGCACGAGAAATCAAGGCCCAGCGGTCCCTGCTCCACCAGGAAACCGTGGAGACATGGAAGGTGCGACTTGAGCAACCAAAGGGGGGATTCGCCACAATCGCGGCCGTCAGAGCGGTCTTGGACGAGTGGCTGGAGAGGAGACACGGTGCTCTCTCCTACCGGTTGACACAGATGCTTGCCGGGCACGGTAGCTTCGGTAGGTATCTGTGGCGAAAACACCGGGAAACCACGGCCGAGTGTCAGCACTGCGAGGACCAGAGCGATGACACGGCGCTCCACACGCTGGTGGAGTGCACGGCGTGGGCGCAAGAGCGCCAGGTCCTCGTAGTGGGTCTGGGCGTGGAAACTCTCTCGCTGGAGACCATGGTGCGAGACATGGACTCCAGCGAGAGTAAGTGGGACTGCACTGCCTCCCCGATATCTGGGATAGTTCCCGGCCCTAAGTGAGGCCACAGTGGTAGTCGTAGGTCTGCTGGGAGTCCTGGGTATCTTTTTTTTTAATATATATTCAGCACGCCAAATTGACGTCGCCACCAGCCTGATGGAAAGCCGTGGCGTATCTAGCGATTGAGGGCCACTTATGACAGTGGTCCTCAAATTGGCGGCCCTGTAATGTGCCTCTTCACGCTCCTCTTAAAGAACCCGGGATTGTAAGATGAGGGAAAAACGTGTGCGGGCAGGTCGTTCCAAGTTTTTACAGTTCGACAGAGGAACGATCTTTTGAAACGCTCAGTTCTGGCGACGATTCTGTCTGTGTATGAGTGGCATCTCTGCCTGGCACGCGTTGTTCGGGATCGGAAAGGAGAGGGAGGGATCAGGTTGAAGAGCTCTTCAGAACATTCGCCGTGATACATTCGGTAGAAAGCAGCCAAGGACGCTATGGTTCTTCGCTGCGCTAACGGTTCGAGGCCTCCCGTCACCTCAGGACAACCAATTATTCGGAGAGCACGTCTCTGCATAGCGTCAAGCGCGTCTAGTAAGTACCTCGCAGAGTCATCCCAAAGGTGAGAACAGTACTCGACGCAGGGACGAATCTGCGTCTTGTAGAGTAAACATCTCTGATGTGGTGTGAAGTACCGCCTCACCTTATTTAGGACTCCAAGTTTACGCGAGGTACGCCGGACGTCTATACCGAGGATCTCCAGGTTGTCCTTTAGTGGAACCGTAATGCTCTGAAGAGAGGGTAGAGAAAGGAATTGGGACTTCTTAGCTGTAAACGCACACGCCTGTGTTTTTTTGGCATTGAACTCGACCAGGTTGTCTGAACTCCATTGGGCAATGTGACCCAGGTCCCGGTTGAGATCCGCCACGAGTTGCCGTCTCTTCTCCTCCACGTCACCACGCCCCTCCGCTGGACGGCCAGAATAGCTCCCATGTAGCGTACTATCATTCGCATAACAATGAATGCACCCAAGGGACAGCATGTCATTGATATGCAGAAGAAAGAGAGTTGGGGACAATACCGATCCCTGTGGTACTCCGGCATTTACCTGCAAAAAGCAGGAAGCCTGACCATCACAGAGAACCCGTATACGTCGCCCATGCAGGAAGCTGGCCAACCAGCGGCACAACTGAGGCGATAAACCATATGCCGGCAGCTTGGAAAGAAGCGACGCTGGCCATACCCTATCAAAGGCTAGCGATGTCTAGGCCAATAGCCAGAGATTCGCCGTGCCTCTCCATAGCCTCACCCCAGGTGTGTGTTATGTACGCCAGGAGGTCACCCGTTGATCGTTTCGCCCTAAAGCCATATTGACGATCGCTAATTAACGAGTGATCCTCCAGGTAGCGCATGAGCTGTTTGTTGATAATTAGCTCGAACACCTTGCAGATGACGGTGGTTACGGCTATGAGGCGATAGTTGGCCGGATCCGACCGATCCCCCTTCTTGGGGATCGGCTGGACGTTCGCCTCCTTCCAAGCCTCCGGCACTTCTCCCGACGAATAGGAATGGCGATACAGGCGTGTTAGCGTTGGAGATAATTCAGCTGCACACTTCTTCAGCACCACTGCCGGAATACCATCAGGACCACTGGCTTTTCGCGTGTTGAGTGACCGTAGCACCGCTCGCACATCGCACTGCCGTATTACAATATCCGGCATCGTGGTTCCACAGTCGGCGATAGTGGGAGGTTGCTTGCCACAGTCATCGACCCGGGAATTAGCCGCAAAGAGATTGGCCAGCATTTCTGCTTTCTCTTGGGCCTTGTGAGCCAGAGATCCGTCAGGATAGCGCAGCGGCGGCAGCGAGGGCTTGCAAAAGTTGGCCTGCACGGCTTTGGCCAGTTGCCAATATCCACGGCTGCCCGTTGGATGGGACGTGAGCTCCTGACCAAGCCGCGTGACGCGCTGGGCGTCCGCTCTCTTGCAGGCCCTCTTACTGGACCTAGTGGCTCTGTTGTACGCTGCTTTGGGGCGGGCCACATTCGGGTCGCGCACAGCTCGAGCCCTGATCCAGGCGCGGTAAGCCGCCTGTTTTTGTTGAACAGCTACGGCGCACTCACGCCCGAACCAGGGGCGGGATTTGCGGATGCTGGCGACATCAGTGTATGGAATGTAGTATTCCATACCTAACGTAATCTCACCAGCAACCGCAGAGGCGCTTTCCGATGAAGCCCTCCCTGTAAAGCAGCGCTGACTCCACGGGACGGCTGCAAAGTATTCTCGCAGCCCTTCCCAGTCTGCTGACGAGTAGTGCCATAATCGCCGCGTCACCTCTGCTGCCCTTGTAGGAGATGACATCTGCAGTCGAGCACGCACATCACAGTGGTCGGATTGACCCAGTGGGGCGCTAACCGACACACTGTACTGTGCTGGATAACTCGTCAGCAGTAAGTCCAGCAGGGCGGGTTCATGGTCTGACCTGTCCGGTATGCGCGTAATCCCGCGTACCACCTGGGTTAGACCATGGGAGAGAGCGAACGCGTGGGCGGCCCGTCCCGCCGGATCGGTCACGCGGGACCCCAGCCACTCAGTGTAGTGACCGTTGAAGTCCCCCAGAAAGATCAATTCAGCGTTCGGGAACCACACCTGCGCGTCATCAGCCCCCTCGCTGAGGTGCTGATACAGCCTCGTTATCTCAGCTGTCCCTGTGTGGGATCCATAGACACACACGTAGATCTGACTCATGGAGCCGTGATCTACTAGCCAAAGGACGGAGAAGGAAGGGTTATCAAGGCAGCGCAGCCGGCGACAGCAAACATCCGCCCTAACGAACATGCACACCCCGGCTTTATCTCGAAATTGTTCCTCGCTGATATAGCCAGGGTAGCACAAGTACGACTGATCGACAGAGCGGCGTATTTGCGTCTCCGTTAGGAACATCACAGCTGACCGTGCCGTCTCTAGATGGTGATGGACGACGTTGAGGTTGGCATGGATTCCGCGGATGTTGGTGAACTTCACCTGAAACAGTACGTTACTGGGAGTAGTAGCAGCCACTGTGGTACCATTTTTTCTACTGGTCCCCCCCTGCTGCATCAAACATCGCCCCGGGCCCGGCTGTGCAGCTGCTGAACCCGAAACGCAACCCAACCGAGGCTGGGTTACTTGGGGGGTTTTTTACAGCTGCACGGCGGTACCCCCCCGGATCAACACTGTACCACCTGGCACCCACATGGGAGCCTAAGCCACCATATGGGTACCTTAATACGCGGAGCTTCGTCTGTTGTACAGCAGGTGCACCGCGTGCAGGTGAGGTCGCTTGGGCCCCTGAATGTTGATGGTAGTGGGGCCCTTTACACCCTTCCGAGGGCTTACCTGGGGCTCCCAACAGTAGCCGGTTAGCAGGACACATGAGATTTTTTAGTCAGTAGGAGTCCGGCATAACATCCATGAGGACTTTTAGTCACGTAAAACAAAAAAAAGGGGTGTTCCAATAGATCAGACAAGAACTTCTAACTATCTTAACCTCAAGACGGAGTTCACTTTTTACTTTACGTATTTTTTAAAGTTACCCTGTTTTTAAAACTTAAATATCGAAATTTGTAAGTAAGAATTACAAACAAGCTTTAACGGGTAGTATTTACCTGGAGCGTCGCGACGCTTTCGTCCAAAAGGTGGTATAGGAGGCAAACCTGGAATGAGCAGATAGTTGAGACACATACATACTAACACTCCAAAAAGGTAGGTAGAGACGCAGTATCTATTCTATATACTTATAATAAAATAGTAACAGGTCGCTGTCTGTACATAGAAGATAAATGAGAAAAAATATTATGGGGGCTTTATGAACGCAATAGAACCCAAAACAATGATTTTATAAATTTTTGTCTGTTTGTCTGTTTGTCTGTTTGTCTGTTTGTCTGTATGTCTGTATATCTGTTTGTCTGTACGGTTGTGCACGCTAATCTCAGTAACCGCTTAACCGATTGCAATGCGGTTTTCCTTATTGTGTTAAGGTTTGCTCCGCTTAACATTTAGTGTTTATTTAATATCAATCGGTTTATAAATAAAAAGTTATATCACTTTAAAGAATCATACATAGACTTATGAATCTAAAAATATGTAAATTTAAACTGGCGTGTTGGCTTAATCATAAAAGAGCTTAATGATTAAGGCTATTTCTTATATTCTCTCTATGTCTATTCTTAAACAATTCAGTCCACGCCTTCGGCGCGGACTGAATTGTTTAAGAATAGATTTCTTTTCTTTCACTTAATCTTTAAGCTCTTTTATGATTAAGCAAACAGGGCAGTTTCACACGCTGCTTGATGAGTCTGATGAAAAATACCTCTCCTTCCATACACCTTATGTGACGTAAACGAAGTTGCGAGGGTCAGCTAGTATTGTAATATAAAGGTAACAAAGTTATAAAAACCGGCCAAGTGCGAGTCAGACTCGCACAGAGAAGGTTCCGTATCAAAACAGCAACAAATCACGTTTGTTGTATGTGAGCACCTCCTAATCCTCCATTATTGAATTTAGTAATTGCTATTACAGCGGCAACAGAAATACATCATCTGTGAAAATTTCAGCTCTCTAGCTATCACGGTTCCTGAGATACAGCCTCGTGACGGACAGACGTACGGTTAATTCTCGTGTATAGGGTCCCGTGACCCGTGTTAACCTTTGGGTACGGAACCTTACAAACTAGCTGACCAGCGCGAATTCGTTTACGTTATAACCTAGATACTGACTGCAGCGTAATCTGACGACCTGACTTTTGAATCTAAACCATCCAGGGTGCTACCCAAACGCATTCAAAAAAATCTTTAAAATCTATTCAGCCGTTTAGGAGAAGTTCAGTGACATACACACGTACAATAGAATAATAATATACATAAAGATTATAAAAGCTGCTTTAAAGAGCCTCACCTGGAAGGATTCGCCTGGTCGTCGTATCGACTTCCTCGTTATCTGAAAAGTACGCATAATTTATTGCCTAAAGTCTCTGTGACGTAGAGCCAGTTTACAAAGTGCAAGTCAGCGAGCAGTTTGTAAACTCGTTTAGTTTCATCGAGCTTTTTTTACAATCTTTTAATTATCCCATTGTAAATCACTCGCTAGCTTTTAAACTCGCCAACTAGCAGCTTGTTAACTTGGCTTCGAATGTGACCGAAGGGGTGTTTCAACTCTAGGTGAGGCCGCAGTGGTAGCCGTAGGTCTGCTGGGAGTCCTGGGGTATCCTTTTGGAACGAAGTTCCTTATCGCGCGTTGTGAAAGGGGGCTAGACGGAAAAAATTCTCACGAAAAGTTGTAACGACACTTTTGGTAGTGATAGTGGTAGTGATAGTGGTAGTGATAGTGGTAGTGATAGTGGTAGTGATAGTGGTAGTGATAGTGGTAGTGATAGTGGTAGTGATAGTGGTAGTGATAGTGGTAGTGATAGTGGTAGTGATAGTGATAGTGGTAGTGATAGTGGTAGTGATAGTGGTAGTGATAGTGGTAGTGATAGTGATAGTGGTAGTGGTAGTGGTAGTGATAGTGGTAGTGATAGTGGTAGTGATAGTGGTAGTGGTAGTGATAGTAGTAGTGATAGTGGTAGTGATAGTGGTAGTGATAGTGGTAGTGATAGTGGTAGTGATAGTGGTAGTGATAGTGGTAGTGATAGTGGTAGTGATAGTGGTAGTGATAGTGGTAGTGATAGTGGTAGTGATAGTGGTAGTGATAGTGGTAGTGATAGTGGTAGTGATAGTGGTAGTGATAGTGGTAGTGATAGTGGTAGTGATAGTGATAGTGGTAGTGATAGTGGTAGTAATAGTGATAGTGGTAGTGATAGTGGTAGTGGTAGTGATAGTGGTAGTGATAGTGGTAGTGGTAGTGGTAGTGGTAGTGGTAGTGGTAGTGGTAGTGGTAGTGGTAGTGATAGTGATAGTGGTAGTGATAGTGGTAGTGATAGTGGAGTGGTAGTGCTAGTGCTAGCCAGGGGATGAACATGAACTCTACGAGCAACACCAAAGCAAATAGGAGTTTCGCTCTGTTCAGTTTCAGTCGCGCGTAAAGGTCACTCACTTTTTTTATATTTGTTTTCTTTTTGTTTTTGTTTCTGTTTTTGTTTTTGCTTACAATAAAATTTTAAAATTAAAATAAAATTTTATTACAATTCCTTCACTTTAATCGAAAGGAACTTCGTTCCATCCGGGTGTCCCTTGACACCTCTCAAGTTTTTTTTTAATTTTAAGTAGCTCGCCAAATTGACGTCGTCACCAGCCTGATGGGAAGCCGTGGCGCATCTAGCGATTGGGGGCCACTTCTGACAGTGGTCCTCAAGTTGGCGGCCCTGTGATGTGCCTCTTCACGCTCCTCTTGAAGAAACCGGGATTGTAAGATGAGGGAAACACGTGTGCGGGCAAGTCGTTCCATGTTTTTATAGTTCGACAGAGGAACGATCTTTTGAAACGTTCAGTTCTGGCGAAGATTCTTTCCACTGTGTGTAAGTGGCATTTTTGCCCGGCACGTGTTGTTCGGGATCGGAAAGGAGAGGGTGGGATCAGGTTGAAGAGCTCTTCAGAACAAAAAAAGGCGTGTTCCAATAGATCAGAGAAGAACTTCTAACTATCTTAATCTCAGGACGGAGTTCACTTTTTACTTTACGTATTTTTTAAAACTACCCTGTTTTTAAAACTTACCTATTGAAATTTGTAAGTAAGAATTACAAAAAAGCTTTAACGGGTAGTATTTACCTGGAGCGTCGCGACGCTTTCGTCCAAAAGGTGGTATAGGAGGCAAACCTGGAATGAGCAGATAGTTGAGACACATACATACTAACACTCCAAAAAGGTAGGTAGAGACGCAGTATATTGTAATATAAAGGTAACAAAGTTATAAAAACCGGCCAAGTGCGAGTCAGATTCGCGCAGAGAAGGTTCCGTATCAAAACAACGTCTGTTGTATTTGAGTACCCAAAACGCATACAAAATAAAATCTTTCAAATCTGCCCAGCCGTTTAGGAGAAGTTCAGTGAGATACACACGTACATTCCCCGTGACACCGCCAAGTTGTACCCCCAGTGGTGTCATGGGGAATCAACCCTTACCCGTTACCGTTACACCACCAGTGGTGTCACGGGGAATCTCTCGAGTCTTTATCCCCGTGACACCACCAGTGGTACCAATGCTGCAATGGGAATAAAGGTAAGGTGGTGAGCCGTATTGCCGTGTTGAGATGCACAGGCGCAGGTTGTGCGCGTGTGCTTAATTGAGCGTTTCCGAAGCACGGAAACGCTCAAATAAATGTCACAAAGTGGTCACATGGATGGTCAACCATCCGAGGACCGGCCACAGTGAAAGTTGCTTACTGTAGTGATCGTTTACAAGACACTGAGTCCGCGGGGCCACGAGCGCTTCATCAAAGTCAGTTACTTACTAGATTCCTTAGCACAAGATATATTAGCTTAAGTTGGCTGATAGTGTCCGACCGAAACTGGTTTTCCAGCCGAAACCGAAACCGAAACCGAACTTTCGGCCCCAGGGTCAGTTTCGGCCGAAACCGAAACCGAAACCGAAACTCACGTGTTCATATTGAAAAAAAAAAAAGAACCAGCCAAGTGCGAGTCGGAATACCGCACAGAGGGGGTTCCGCTACAAAAATTGGGCTCAAAAATTATGTTTGATGTGTGGATGCTTTTTTCTGATTTAAGTAGGTATTTTTTGTTATAGCGGCAACAGAACTGGGTGAGGTGGTGGTGGCAGTGTCTCTTGACATCGCCAACGCTTTCAATACCTTGTCCTGGAGCTTTTGGGAGGAGCGTTTGGGAGGCGCTTATTAACCATGGAATGCCTCCATACCTCCGTTGAATGGTCGGGGCCTATCTTTCCGAGAGGGCCATAACTTACCCGAGCTGGCTAGGGCTGGGTCGGCGAGATGTATCGTTCGGTGTTCCATAGGGATCAGTCTTAGGACCGCTTCTGTGGAACATCGGTTACGATTGGGTGCTGCGTGGTCCCGTTGCTCAGAGGTGTCAGCGTAACGTGTTACAACGACATCCTCATTACAGCGCGAGGAGCAACGCACCAAGACCCAGCCCTAAAGGCCACCCACGGGATCCAGCTTTCATATAGGGGGCGTCAGCTCGATGACGTATCTGGGGCTCGTACTCGATAGCCGGTGGAACTTCGGATACCACCTCCGAAGTTTGGTCCCATAGCTGAGGAAGGGGGGCATCAGCCGCACTCTCGCGGTGGTTGCCCAATCTCTCCCTGTAACAGACCGTACCTTGGGATCGTTCGGAGCATGGCCCTATACGGGGCCCCCGTATTTGCGGAGATCCAGATGGCCAGAACTGTGACTATTTTGCTTAGCCCGCAGAATGCGACGGCTGTCAGGGTGATAAGGGGTTATCATGCTCGTGAAAGAGACGGTGGCGAGAGAACTCTCCCACCCGAGTTCCACCAAGTGCCATCCATCAACGGTATAAATCTTCTCAAGTGTTCATTTTAGAAATATCTCCACCTAAAGATGAGTTTCTTTCTTTTACGTGTGGAATTACTCATAGATGCTATTGCGAACTCCTACCGACTGAAACCACACGGAGCCCTGCTACTAGCTCTTGGCTGGTTTTGGTTACATTCTAGAAGTATATAACTAAAACTGCACAAAAGTGAGCCGGACCAGCGCACGTACGGTTCCGTACAAGAAAAACGGCATAAAATTACGTATGTTATATGGGAGGCCCCCTATAATATTATTAATTTGTCTATTTTTATTATTTTGTCTATTTTTAGTTACGTAATGTCCTTGATCACCTTTTTAGGATTCCGTAAAAAAATTATTATCATAACTATTGATTGGAAGTCCTTTGTAAATCTTCGGTTAGTAACATATTAACTGGTTGGGTTAACCCCAACCACGTCACAAGCAGAGCCAGGCACTCAAAATTCATAAACACGTGAGTTTCGGCCCGGCCGAAAGTCTCGGCCCATTTTGGCCGAAACCGAAACTGCGGCCGAAACTCGATTTATTGGCCGAAACTGGCCGAAACCGAAACTTCGGTCGGTCACTATTGGCTGATAGTAGATTATAAGAATATGCCAAAATATTGATTGACTTATATTTATTCTGTGGCATCATAGCTGTCAAATAGGTGCCCCAAGTGGTACATTTTGGACAAAGGGATTTTTTTGCAGCTAACAAGTTCCCTGTGACACCACCGACTAAGGCCCTTCGTACACAAGGCTACGCAAATCTTCGATACTAATGTTGTCAACACTTATGTCGCGAATATTTGGTAGCGCACGAACCGTACACACGAGATATCTCAACACGCAATTTTGTCTATTCTGCCACTCTGTAGACATAGCGACAACACGTCTCAGACTAATTTAATTTACGAAATGTCTGACACAAGTGACGATGAAACTATGAATTTGGCTTGCTATCTTTGCCGAAAGCGAAGAAATCGTCGTAATGGGAAATACTGGGTTCACCCAAATATAGAAAAAATGTAAAGTGTAGACTGTTTGTAGCTGCAAAAGAATTGCAAAAAACAAATACTAAATTTAAATTGAATATTCAACAATTGCACTGCCATCTTGGAAATCGCAGCGACTTTAGTAGCGACGATCTCGACCGGCAGGTAGCGCGCGACTGGCGTCGGCGACGAAATTATGAACAAAATGTTGGCGACGCATGTCCGCACCTCTTTGAATTTGTATTGCGGTCTTAGACCATATAACACGGGACTAGCCTTTGCGAACCACCGCATACAAAAATATTCTGCCAGTTTTCATACAAGTGAAGGGGGAAACACAAAGACATATAAAATTTCATTGCATTTAAAAATGTAATAATCGACAAACGCGTAATGGCTGTTGTGTGTTAATTGTTATTGTACAGTCAACTACAATGTAATGTACTAGTTTAATCATATAAAATGATGTACTGATGTACAGGCTTTTCATAAAGCCAAAAGACCAAATGGTCATGTGCAATGGCAGAAAACAATGCTTAAGTAAGGCGCATCCTGTGGTTAGATGATCTAAGATTGCGGTAGTCGCTTAGAGACCAAAATCGTTGCGTATCGAATATTTGCGTAGCCTTGTGTACGAAGGGCCTGTAGTTATGTGACACCACGTTATATAAACATTATAATGGCTACTTTAAAGAGCCTCACCTGTATGGAGATTTATCCGCATAGTCGTCGGTCTCGGCCTGACTTCGTCGTCATCTGAAAAGAACACGTGATTTTCTTTTATACTCTTGATTGTTGGCACTTAATGGAACTTGTTATAATCTATCTACTTATACGTCACATGAGGTGTACGAAAGCAGAGGTACTTCTTCATCAGACTCATCAAGTATCGTGTGAAACGGCCCTGTTTGCTTACCTAATCATAAAAGAGCTTAAACATTAAGTCTATTCTAAAACAATTCAGTCCAAGTGAATTATTTTGCAATAGCCTTAATCATTAAGCTCTTTTATGATTAAGCCAACACGCCCGTTTAGATTTACCCACAAATTAAAAAAAAAACCCTTGAATTCTAGATTTAGCAAAAGTTTAGATGTCTCTAATTTCTGAACTACAAAACCCTCAATATTGGAACTTGTGTGGAACAATGCTTGAAGTACTCCCTTTCTAACACCAGAAAGATATTTGAAATCAGATCACGCGGTGAGAAACTACAGCTGAAAAACTATTTTATCTTTCATCCCCTCTCCTGAAGGAACCGCGCAAAATATCGGGCTCAAAAGTATCCTAGAACCTTCCTCGGACAAGAAGCTCAAAATGTACAAAGTATCGTTCAAATTGGTTCAGTAGTTTCGGCGTGATACTTATTCGGGATACAGACAGACAGACAGATAGACAGAAAGACAGACAGACAGACATGAAAAATTTAAATTACCTTTCGGCTTCAGTATCGATTAAAGAACGCCCTACGATTAAAATTTTGAAAATACCTTCCATATACAGACTCTCGACCCTCAACAGTTTTATTATAAGTACTAGCTGACCCTCGCAACTTCGTTTATGTCACATAAGGTCTATGAAAGGAGAGGTGTTTCTTCATCAGACTGATCAAGCAACGTGTAAAACTGCCCTGTTTGCTTAATCAAAAAAGAGCTTAAAGATTAAGTCTACTCTAAAACACAACAATAGTCTTAATCATTAAGCTCTTTTATGATGAAGCCAACACGCTAGTTTAGATTTACCCTCACATTCAAAGCAACCCTTGAATTCTAGGTTTTGCGAAAGTTGAGATGTCTTTAATTCCTGAACTACAAAGCCCTCAACATTGAAACTTTTTGTGAAACAATCCTTAAAGCACTTCCTTTATGACAGTGAAATAAAATTTGGAATCTGATCACGCAATGAGAAGCTAGAAGAGAAGAACGAAGTTGCGGGGGTCAGCTAGTAGATAATAATAGAAGATAGATATTTTAACAATCCATTGTATAAATCACTCGCTAACTCGGAAACTAGCAGCTTGTAAGCTTGACTTCGAATGTGGCCGAAGGGGTGTTCCAATGGATCAGAAACAAGAACTACGCCAGCTGGAATCACTTCCATCTGGCTCCAGGGAGTCACTCAACAAGAGAAGAACTTCTATATATCTTAATCTCAGGACGGCGTTCACTTTTTAAAGTAATTAATGTAACTTTTTAAAGTTACCCTATTATTTAAACTTACCTATTGAAATTGTAAGTAAGAATTACAAAATAGTACATTATGATACAAGTTCGGTAAGTTGATAATTACAGCCGAGGCGTTATTGCTAGCCCGAGCCGTAGGCGAGGGCTACAAGAAAGCAGAGGCTGTAATTATCAAAGCGAACGTGTGTCATACGACGTTTTATAACATATTTGCGAGGAAACAAGGAAATAAATAAAACGGGGACATTCATAAACTAACAAAAAAACGTAGCAAAAAATAGCCAGAATAAAGCGCGCGGAATTTTACTTGTTCACAACGCTTTCTTTTTTTCTTATTTATTATGAGGCAAAGGCACAAAAACAGCCAGTATTAATAATAAAGTAATAGTACAATATGATACAAGTTCGGTAAGTTGATAATTACAGCCGAGGCGTTATTGCTAGCCCGAGCCGCAGGCGAGGGCTACAAGAAAGCAGAGGCTGTAATTATCAAAGCGAACGTGTGTCATACGACGTTTTATAACATATTTGCGAGGAAACAAGGAAATAAATAAAACGGGGACATTCATAAACTAACAAAAAAACGTAGCAAAAAATAGCGATAATAAAGCGCGCGGAATTTTACTTGTTCACAACGCTTTCTTTTTTTCTTATTTCTTAAGAGGCAAAGGCACAAAAAAAGCCAGTATTATTAATAAAGTAAATTAATATTGTTTGTATTAGTTTCACATAAATGGTTGTAATTTATTGTCAAAATTAATTAAATTAAACAATTACATGTTTATTTTATTATATTTTATCTCCCAAAGTTAATTTTATTCATAAAATGTTCACCACTTTTCTGACATAAAAACTCTTTGCTAAGATTTTAAAAAAGTACCGTTCGTTTTAGACGCAATCGTCCGTTTTACTTTACATTACCGGACTAGGCCGTAATGAGATACATTACGTTAGTGAAATGGGTCAAATAAGAGACTTTTTACGAGCAAATGTGTTATAAATTAATATTATTTGTTTTGGTTTCACATTTAATTGTCAAAATTTAACACAATTTATTGTCAAAATTTATTAAATTAAACAATTCAATGTTTAGTTTATTATATTTTATCTCCCAAAGTCAATTTTATTTATAAAATGTTGACCACTTTTCTGGCATAAAAACTCGTTGCTAAGATTTTTAAAAAGTACCGTTCGTTTTAGACGCAATCGTCCGTTTTACTTTACATTACCGGACTAGGCCGTAATGAGATACATTACGTTAGTGAAATTGGTCAAATAAGAGACCCTTTACAAGCAAATGTGTTATAAAAGCTATTACGGCTTTTTTTAAATGAGGGAAAATCCATCATGGATGCTATGCCGGACTCCTACCGACTAAAAAACCGCACGTAACGCCCAAAACCCTATGGTTGTGAGCCCCGGGTAAGCCCTTTGGAAGGATGTCCAAGGACTCCCAACAGACCCACGGCCGCCACTACGGCTTTGCCCAGGGGGTGGTTCGGGTGCTATCCCGCGTCTATGGGGGGTTTCGGGTGTGATCCCGCTTCTAAGGGGGGAGGGCGTGAATCCCTCACGTCACGCTGCCGTCATGGGCCTGCTTCTGTAAGGACGGTGAGCAGCCCTCTCACCGTCCTCAGACCCCCGGTCATGGTGGCCGATAGTCCTCGGCGAAGACACGTCGCCGGCGTCCAGGCCGCCGACTGCGAAGCTATAACGCAGTGGTGGCCAAACTTTACTAATGGGGGGTCAGAAAAATTAAGAATTTTTAGAGGAGGGCCAGAACTATAGGAAAAATGCATTTGTGCTGAAACTTTTAATCTTACTTCTGTCTAATATTGATGTGTACTCTTTCACGCTCTAGCTGGCTCCTTCACCTACGCGTCTATTGGTTTTGGAATCTACTGACATAATACTACTGAACCGTCAAAATATGATTATCGGGAGCCATACACTATTCAAGCAGTAGGACCGTCGGAGGGCCGGATTAAATGCTTTCGCGGGCCCTACTTTTTTTTTTATACTACTTAGGTGGCAGACAAGCTTACGGCCCACCGGAAGGTTGGTAACCGTAGCCTATAGACGTTTGCAACACGTGCGCAGGTTGTGACGACCCACAGTTGAAAATTTTCAAGCCGCCCATAAGGCCTTCAACTTGGCTTAACGACTGTCATTTTACTGACAACCGGGACCAACGGCTTATCGTGCCTTCCGAAGCACGGAAACGCTCGTAAATAAATGTCACAAAGTGGTCCACGTGGTGGTCACCCATCCATATCCGGCCATAGTAAATGTTGCTTACAGTGATCGTTTACAGAACACTGAGTCCGCGGGGCCACAAGCGCTTCATTTGCCCATGCTGCTTTGCCCATCACCGCTATAACGAGTAGTATTTACCTGGAACCTCGCGACGCTTCCGTCCGATCGGCAGTTTATGCACGCCACCTGGAATAAGCAGATAGTTGAGACATATCCATACCTTTGGGGTTCGGGTAAAAAACGGAACCCTATTCATGAGACTTTGCCATCCGCCTGTCTGTCGTCACGAGGCAGTATCTTAACACGTTCCGGGACAAAGTTTTGAATATGACACCACAAATTCCCATACATTTTATCATACCGTCTATAAACGTACTACCGTATTAAGTATGTATACTTGTAATTTTTTGAGACGACAATACCGGCCACAGACGTCTACGCCGCGTTGTAACTTGTACGGTAGTCTACGGCTGTCTTTGTTTGTTTGTTTGCATCGAATAGGCTCCAAAACTACTGAACCGATTTGAAAAATTCTTTCACTGTTGGGAAGCTAAACTAGCCCCACATGACATAGGCTATATTTTATTCCCATATTCCCACGGGAACGGGAATTATGCGGGTGGTACCGCATGACGTCCGCTTGTCGTTACATGTTTTCTCACGCCCGAGTGCCCGAGGTTTTGTCCCAGTGGAATTTTGTTCAGGTTCCCGCCT
The DNA here is from genome assembly GCA_933228765.1 of Miltochrista miniata. Lineage (NCBI taxonomy): Eukaryota > Metazoa > Arthropoda > Insecta > Lepidoptera > Erebidae > Miltochrista > Miltochrista miniata. The sequence continues at coordinate 23,754,242 of OW121772.1, forward strand.
CAAATGGGAACCTATCCTGAGATAAAAAGAAGCCTATGACTAAATTTTATCTCTGTGCCAAATTTCAGCCAGATCCGTTCAGCCGTTCAGGCGCGATTGAGAAACAAACATCCACACATCTTCACAATAAGTACATACATATGAATACGCCTTTTATCTTTGGTAGGCAGATGCATATTGCTCACGGGATAGGTGGCCCGTATTGTCGTGTTGATATGGACGGACGCAGGCTGTGACTACCACTGTTGTAAATTTTTCAAGCCTATAAGGCCTTCAACTTGACAAAACGACTGATATTTTACTTAACGTGCCTTCCGAAACGCTCGCAAATAAATGTCACAAAGTGGTCACCCATTCAAGGACCGACCATAAACTTGCTTACTGCAGTAACGCCCAACAGCCTATGATTGTGAGCCCCGGGTGAGCCCTCGGAAGGATGTCCCAGGACTCTCAACAGACCTACAGCTGCCACTGCGGCCTCGCCAAAGTTATTCTCGACATTATAATTATAATAGTACCTAAAATACATACATACATATAATCACGCTTGTCTCCCATCGGGGTAAGCAGAGATTATGGCTTTCCACTTGCTACGATCCAGGCATACAACTTTCGCTTCTTCTAGGTACTTACATAACTGTTTTTATACACGCTCGCCGGTTAAGGGTACTCTTGACCCGGCCTTTTTTCAAAAGGTCCCTGATTTAATCGTCATGCGTACGCTGAGGTCGACCCCTACCGGTTTGCCCATCATTCTCGCCTCATAAATCTGCTATCAGTCTATTCTCATCCATTCTTTCCACGTGTCCAAACCATCTAAGAATCTCTTTCTCTATCTAAGTCTACATAAGGGTCGTAGGTAGCGAAATCGCTACAGTATTATATTGATATTTTAGCCAAAAACTTGGCTACCCAAACTGCTTCTTTTGAGCAGTCTAATGACATAGTATGTAATATTAGGACTAAGGATATATGTTTATATCCGAGTAATTTAAATTAGGTTATGAGACAAAAGAGCAAAACTCTTGCACTCAATTTGACATGTACCCACAGCAAAATAATAAACATAAGGCCCCTCCGGCCACTGAATCTATTCAGTACGGAAATACTGGTTTACACCTGGTGCACCAGAATGTAGAAGGTCTGCTCGGCGGGAAGGAGTTGGAGTTGGAGCTGTGCATTGATTTGAATGGAATAGACATTTTTTGTGTAACAGAACATTGGTTAAAGCAGCATGAAGTAATGTTGAACTTTAAAAATCATCAGGTTGCTAGCTCTTTCTGTAGGATAAAATGTAAACGTGAAGGCTCATTAATTCTTATTAACAAGGCTATAAAATTTAAAGAACGTAAAGACATAGTAAGCCTCTCTGTTGAACGAGTCATTGAAATAGCTAGTATTGAGTTTGAGCAGTTCATTGTGTTAAGCGTATACAGTCCCCCGGATGCTCCATACACACAGTTTGAAGAAATACTGGAAGATGCTTTGTTTAAATGCCAGAGCTCTAAAAAAGCAGTAGTCGTTTGTGGAGATTTCAATGTAGATATTTTAGATTCTTCGCTGGAACCTTCAAAGAGACGGAAAATGTTGAACTTATTTAAGTCCTTTGGTTTACATAATGTATTTTTAGAACCTACTCGTATAACTGGCACTAGTGCTACTTGTATTGATAACATTTTCACTAATACACACCCCATTAAGAATTGTATAGTAGACCCTGTAAAATCTGATCATCGAGGACAATCTGTTCTGTATGCTAGAAATGTTTCCAGAAGTAAGAATGTAATCAGTTTTGTACCAGTCAACTCGAAACGCTTAGAAACTTTCAAAGAAAATATAGCCAAAAAGATAACAGAATTGCCCGATTACACTACTGTAGATAAATCTTACGCTGATTTATTTAACTTAATACATGATGAGTTTGGAAATTTTTTTACACCAAAAACAGTATCGTTCGGAAGCAGGTCTGTTTTCAGTGACTGGGCTACACCTGGTATTTATAAAAGTCGTAAGAGGCTTCATGAACTTTATTCGGAAAAAGCATTTAATTTTAACCCTGAGTTTAAGGAATATGTTAAAAAATATTCAAAGACCTTTAGACAAGTTTGTTCCTTGGCTAAGTCAAATTTCATTAGAAATAAAATTACAGCTTCGACAAATGTAATTAGAACTACTTGGAACATTGTAAATTCTGAATGCGGTAGGTCTAAAACGAGTGAACGAAGCTTTCATTTAAAGATAAACGGGCGCCACGTCACAGGGGATTTGGAAGTAGCGACTGAGTTTAAAAATTTTTTCAGTAATATACCTATTCATATAACGAATACTCTTCGGTCGTCTTCCACTTCCGCTGAGCAAATATTGTTAGAATGTGTAGATAGCTGTCAACACGCGTTCGAATTCACGACTGTTGACTGCAACGACATTCTGAAAGCTTACAGGGCTATTAATGTTAAAAAAACCGCAGACCTATGGGGGCTATCGGTAAAATCTGTATCTAGTGTCATTGATGTCATTGCCCCTTACTTGGCAGCTGTGTTTAACGATTGCGTTTCGGGTGGTGTGTTTCCTGATTTAATGAAACACAGTAAAGTTATACCTTTGTTCAAGGCCGGCAGTGCTTCTGATCCAGGTAATTTCAGACCTGTCTCAGTGTTGCCGACTTTGAGCAAGATATTTGAAAAATTAATACTTGAGCAGATGCTGACCTATTTTAACAGTCACAAATTATTTCATAATAAACAATTTGGCTTCACTAAAGGACGTTCGACGACCGATGCTGGTGTAGATTTGTTGAAGAGTATTTATGAGGCCTGGGAAGATAAACATGATGCGCTTGGCGTGTTTTGCGATTTGTCTAAGGCTTTTGATTGCGTCCAACATGAGACATTGATCAGGAAACTACAGCACTACGGGATAAGGAACAAGGCTCTCGATCTTCTGACTTCATATTTGAACAATAGAACTCAGAGGGTCGATGTCGGTGGCACACGTTCCGGGGGATCGGTGGTTACTATGGGCGTCCCGCAGGGTTCGATACTCGGACCATTTTTATTTTTAATTTATATTAATGACCTACCCTATTACGTAGGGGACACTAACGGGATTGTTTTGTTTGCAGATGACACTTCCTTAATTTTCAAAATTAAAAGACAACTAGATGACTATGACGATGTTAACAATGCAATCCTAAAAGTAGTACATTGGTTTAACACTAATAATCTTAGCCTGAATGAAAACAAAACTAAATGTATTAAATTTACCTTGCCCAATGTAACACAGGCAGAAACCAATGTGCAACTTAATGGCCAAGAGTTGGAACTTGTGAAATCTACTGCGTTCTTAGGGTTGACGATCGATTCTGGATTGCAGTGGGGCCCACATATTGAAAAACTGGCTGGCAGATTAAGTTCAGCAGCATTTGCTGTCCAAAAGATTAGGCATTTGACTGATGTAGAAACAGCGCGAATAGTGTACTTCAGTTACTTCCACAGTGTAATGTCGTACGGTATGCTACTATGGGGCAATGCCGCAGATATAAATACAATTTTTGTTTTACAAAAACGGGCCATAAGAGCCATATATAGATTAGGTCCAAAGGTCTCTCTTCGAGAAAAATTTAAGGAATTAAATATTCTGACTGTGGCATCTCAATATATTTTTGAAAATCTTATGTATGTTCAGAAAAATTTATCTAGTTTTACTAAGTTAAGCGATAGACACAATGTGAACACCAGACATAAAAACAACCTTGCCGTTTATCATTGTAGACTGAACAAAGTCAGTAATTCTTTCCTGGGTAACTGTATACGTTTTTACAACAGGCTTCCAAGCGAAATTAAAAGCATGCCTCTAATTAAGTTTAAAAAGTGTTTAAAAAGTAAATTGTGCTGCAGGGGCTACTATATAGATAGGGGGAAAATAAGTGGGTAGTCGCAAGTGAAACACGCAAAATTTTGAGCTCCCGCATTTAAATTAATTTTAATTAAATTAAATAGTGTTTAATAAGTTTAATGTGCTAATTGTATTTAGTACTCACCTGTACTTGCTGTCCAGTGACAATTAACTTGTGTAAGTGACGCAAGCCATCATAATAACAAAGCAAGAATGGACCTCAAACTAGCCAACGGTCTGGAGGAGCTGAAGACACTGTTTACCTCCAAAATGGCTGAGTACGATGAAAAACTCATGAACATCTCATCCCCGGATGCTGCCACAACACCGGATGCAGCTACACTGGCACTTGACTTCAGCAACTTTAAAAAGTTTGTTTGGCAGACACTTTCCAGCTTCAGGTCGCAGATTGAGTTGCTCACCTTGGGAATGGATCGGCATGAAACCATGAGTAGAAGAAAAGTGTTGCTGTTCCATGGCATTCCGGAGAGCCCTGGTGAAAACCTTCATGAGGTTATTCTTGGTGTTATGACTGCTGATATGAAGCTCGCTGAAGTAGGCCCACAACATCTTAATGTTTGCCACAGACTGGGTGGTGCTCGAGGGAAGATCCGCCCTATCCTCGTAAGGTTTCATGGAGTGTAGCAGCGTCAATTTGTATGGGACAGTAAAGCATCATTAAAAGGTACGCCTGTTACTGTTTCGGAGTTTTTGACTAAAGCGAGGCATCGTGTGTTTATTGCTGCAAGGCAACACTTCGGCGTGAGGAACTGCTGGTCTGTTGAAGGCAGGATCAACATTATAACTCCAGGGAAGGTCCGTCGTAAAATTGAGACACAGGCCGAGCTCGACGAATTAATTAGCCAGCATCCCAACCCCGTGTTAGAGGCCAGCAAATCTCAACTACCGGTTGCCACCGTATCTACGAGGACTGCTGATGCACTGAAGCCACTAAAAGCAGGCAAGTCCAGCCGTCGACGAGTATAAAATTTAGCCACGGCTTTCATGGCATAGTCACAGTTAGCCCTACGCTGCTGCATTGTTTGTGTCATTAAGCTCTAGTGTGTACCCGAGTCTTAGATCTATTGTTTACTCACTCACTATTGAATTTAAGGAAGTAAGTACTTTATTATAATAAAAACTAAGTAAAGGTAGATTTGGTAAACTTAACAAAATGTAAACAATCGGAGTTGTGAGTGTGACTGAGTTTGACAATTGACACGCGCCGATGACATTGACATTTCAAGCTAATGCCGTCTACACACTCGCGGATACATAATTTTACCACCACTCATGAAATGTTCACTTGGATTAAAATTACCTATGTTTTTTAAATATTTACTTGCTCGGGCGCAACAGAAGCAGCCACGATTAGATTTTTTTTTTTTCTTGTAACCAGAATACATAAGGGTTATAAAAATAGTATGTAGTTTTTTTTTTTTTTTTTCTGTTCTGTCTCTTGTGATTACTCTCTGTCAAATCGCTCTCGGGTTTTTTTTTTTTTTTTTGTATTTACTTCTTTCTTTCAATGACAATGTCTTCAAAATTTCTGCCACTATATCAGCGAGTTGGTGAGATTCAAGACATTTTGTTCTTGAAAATCTTAGTGATAATAACGTATTTTTTTTATATTTATAATATTATAGGTATTTATTTACATCCCTTCATGCAAAACACGGATGATCTTGGTAATTTAAATAGTAGTCTTTTCTCAAACTCTTCTGTCTCTGACAGTTTCCAAAATGCTAATGATGGTCACAGGTCACACAGTCAAACATCTTTAATACCTGCATCATCATCTGCTGCTCTGACCCTGCACAACCATCTTTCCTCTTTTACTTCGAGCTATCCTAAAAATCTCAATCTAGCACATATTAATGCACAGAGTGTTAAGGGCCATTATTCCGATCTTCTGGCGTCCTTTAGCAACTCCTCTCTTGACGCTATCCTCATCTCTGAAACCTTTTTAAAGCCTTCTCTTCCTTCAACTCAGTACTCACTGCCAGGCTATGTATTAATACGTAATGACAGAACGGGTATACGTTGTGGTGGTGTAGGAATTTACCTGCGTGCTGACATCCCGCATAAGGTTATCAGTGCATCTCCTTCCACCTACACGGAATCTGCCGAACATCTTTTCCTGGAAATTTCTCTACTGAATACTAAACTTCTACTCGGAGTTTATTACAGCCCTGACTTGACTATAGACTATTTCAGCTCTTTTGATGACCTTCTACATGACCTCACTCCATCCTACAGCCACGTAGTCATAATGGGTGACTTCAATACTTGTTTGTTAAAAAATGATTCCCGCTCTTCCAAATTATTGTCTTTACTGTCTGACTATAACCTACATGTTCTGCCTCTTTCTTCAACTCACCATGTCCCTAATCGCAATCCCTCATTACTTGACCTGGTCATAGTTTCCTCCCCCAATGATGTGTGCAATCATGGTCAGTTGACCGCTCCTTTCTCCTGTCACGACTTACTTTACCTTTCTTTACGTGTTCGTCCCCCGAAACGTAAACCACAAATCTGCTTTCTTCGCAACTTCAGGGGTATGGATTTGGAGGCACTACAAATTGATGCGGCTTCTGCTGATTGGTCGTTGGTCTTCAATTCGGCTGATGTTAATGACATGGTTGGCTTTTTCAATTCCACTGTTATGGCGTTGTTCGACCGACATGCCCCCGTCAAACGAGTACGTATCAAGCATTACCCGGCTCCCTGGTTGAACCAAACTATTAAAAATCTTATGGCTCTTAGAGACAAAGCGAAAAGGCGACTTAAAAATAGTCCCTCGGAACAAAACTTGGTAGCGTTTAGGTCATTACGGAACCGCTGCAGTCGGATGTGTAGAGATGCAAGGAGACGCCATTTCTATGATTCTCTTAACAGTCGGAATTCTGCTGATACCTGGAGGTTCCTGAGGTCTGTTGGCATAGGTAAATCTCCAGTCTCTGACACAAGGGACATTGACATCAATGCGCTAAATAAACATTTTTCACGGCCACCTGTCTCCTTGGATGTAAATGTGAAAGGTGCTACTTTACAGCGACTACTGGGTGAGCCTGTGCCTCAGACCTCTCCTTTTCAGTTTCACTCGGTTTCCGAGTCCGACGTTAAGAGATCCCTACTGTCTATTTCTTCAACAGCTTCGGGAAACGATGGCATTTGCTCAAGGATGATCCTCCCTATTCTCCCTATAATACTACCTGTCATCACTCACATCTTCAATTATTCATTATTTTCTAGCTCCTTTCCTGAGGTCTGGAAGTCGGCGTTTGTTGTACCTCTTCCTAAAACAGCGAACCCCTGCTTGCCGTCTGATTACCGTCCAATCTCCATTCTTCCCTTTCTCTCTAAAGTTCTTGAGCATATTGTCCATCGGCAGTTCTCCCTCTTCTTATCTTCTACTAATTCTCTCAGCCCCTTTCAGTCTGGATTTCGCGCCGGGCACAGCACTGTCACTGCACTTGTTAAAGTGACGGATGACATTCGCTGGGCTATGGAGCGTAAACAGTTAACCCTACTAGTTCTGCTTGACTTTAGCAGCGCTTTTAACTCCGTGGATTTTGATGTACTGCTAGGTACATTAAGGTCTATAAATGTCTCTTCTTCTGCTATCTCTTGGTTTGATTCATACCTTCGAGGGCGCTCTCAGTGTGTTCGAATCGGTCAGACATCGTCGGATTGGTGCGAGCTATCTGCGGGTGTTCCTCAGGGTGGCGTGCTATCTCCTCTTTTATTTTCTGTCTTCATTAACTTTGCTACCAGCCTTATTTCCAATAACTTCCATCTCTATGCTGATGACTTGCAGCTGTACCGTCATTTTTCGGCTACCGATCCCCTCCCCGCGATATCATCCATAAACCAGGATTTGAATAGACTGAGTGACTGGGCTAATTCGGTCGGATTGCGTATTAACCCCGCGAAGTCGCAAGCCATTGTCATCGGTAGTAAATACCATTGTGACATTCTTTCGGAGTCTCAACCTTCTCCTGTACTTCTAGCCGGTATTCAAATACCTTACGCAGACTCCGTGAAGAACCTGGGTGTGATAATGGATACTACTTTATCTTGGAGCGCCCACATTAATAATGTCAGCAAGAAGGTGCATTTTTCCTTTCACTCTTTAAGGTGCCTCCAAAATCTCTTGCCCCTGAGGACGAAAATTAGTCTTGCCCAAACTATTATTCAACCCATTATTGACTACGCTGATTCTTGCTATTTGGACGCTACAGAGGAGCTTCTAGATAAACTTGAGAGGTTGCAAAATTTATGTATACGCTTCATATTTAATCTTAGAAAGTTTGATCATGTTTCCCACCTTCGCAAAGAACTCAAGTGGCTCCCAATCCGCCTTCGCCGAAACACTCGTATCCTCTGCCTTCTTTTCAATATCCTCCACAACCCTTCTTCTCCTTCCTATCTGAGTGAGCGGTTCTCATTTTTTCGCTCTCTTGATGCTCCCTGCAGATCACACCTACGCTCTAATCTTAGATTTCCCAAGCATAAAACTGATTTCTACTCTAATTCCTTTACGGTGCACGCGGTCAGACTGTGGAACTCACTCCCACCTGTCATCAGAGACAGCAAAACTGTTTTTACTTTTAAAAAGAAAGTCCGTGAATACTATTTATCAACTTTGTAACTTATGTATATATTTATTTATGTATTTATATATACCAATTTATGTATTTATTAATTATAAAAGTATATTTAAACATTATTTATACATTACCTATTGTTTGTACCCTATTTATTTTATCTTAAAATATTTATTATAATATTTATATAGTTAAACCTGCCTCCATTTTTTTGTATGTGTGTTATACCATTTCTATCCTGTTCTTTTTAATTACACACTTTTAATTGTTCTTTTCCTATTTCATGTTCTCCTCTCGCCGGTCTGCTGGGAGATATTTCTTTTAGAAATAAGCAGTACCATTGTACCTAAGTTTCCTGCTATACCTATATTATTATATACTAGTGTGTGCATAAATGAAATAAATAAAAAATAAATAAAATATACAATTGACGATTATTTGATTGATAAGGAAGCCTGGAAGTGATCTGCTTGCTCCAGTACTTGCTCAAGTAGACTCCATCAGTAGATGGAGTCTACTTATTATAAATATGTAGTGCACAAAAAGAATAGCCCGCCGAGTTTCTTGCCAGTTCTTCTCAAGCGGGCCGCGTTCCGAACTGGTGGTACTATTTGCATTGTATTCATTGACGTGTCGCAAGTGCCTATGTATTAGGATTATGCGAAATAAATGTTTTTTTTGAGTTTTTGAGTTTGAGGTCTCGACTCATCGTATCGTTTTTGTCCAGTCGGTGTCGAGACCCTAGGTCCATGGGGTCCCAATGCGCAAACATTTTTCAAGAATTTGAAAACGCGCCTTGTGGAGTCAACTGGTGACCCAAGGGCTGGCCGTTTTCTCGCTCAACGAATAGGTATTGCTATTCAAAGGGGGAATGCTGCTAGTCTTTTGGGCACAATGTCACGGGGGCCTTATTTAGGTTTAGTTTAGATAGTAATTATGTAAATATAGATATGTAATAATTGTGTTTCTCTGTAATTTTTAACAATAAATGTACCTACATCTTCTGTTATACCACATTTTATAGTATCGAAAATGTTTCCAAAATATTATATTATTCAGTACTATCGTGTGTCACCAGTTTCCAGGGCCGGGTCCAGATTAGGCAGCGAATGCAGCGGCAATTCAAGAGTCCGCTTAACTACAAAAAAATGTTGACTATAAGCACAGGGCGAAAACTCCATACGAATGATTAGTTTTCAATCCTGTCACCTACACTTAAAAACACGTTATGTTTGTACAGAGCTTGAATGTCTGTGTGACCACTAAGGTTAAGCAAACGTTCCGTCCAAATACCCTCCAACTAATGACGAAGCTTGCTCAGTGGGAGCCAGGGAGTTTGCCTATCTGTATGTAATACTATTATATTATCTTTGCTATAAGACTCCATACAAATGATACGTTTTCAATTCTGTCACCCACACTTAAAACACGTTATGTCTGTACAGAGCTTGAATGTGCATGTGACCAAAGCAAACGTTCCGTCCAAATACCCTCCAACTAATGACGAAGCTTGCTCAGTGGGAGCCAGGGAGTTGCCTATATGTATGTAATACTATTATTATTATCTTTGCTATAAGACGCCATACAAATGATTAGTTTTTAATTTTGTCACCTACACTAAAAACACGCTATGTATGTGAGCTTGTATGTATGTGTGACCACTAAGGTTAAGCAAACTTTCCGTAAAAACACCCTCCAATTATATGACAGCTGTGGCGGGGGTGAGAAATCTGGCTCAGTGAGGGGCAGGGAGTTGCCAATCTGCATGTAGTACTATTATATTATACTAGCTGAGCCCGCAACTTCGTTTACGTCACATAAGGTGTATGAAAGGAAAGGTATTTCTTCATCAGAGTCATCAAGCAGCGTCTGAAACTGCCCTGTTTGCTTAATCATAAAAGAGCTTAATGATTAAGTCTATTTTAAAACAATTCAGTTAATCATTAAGCTCTTTTATGATTAAGCCAACACGCCAGTTTAGGTTCACTCACATTCAAAGAAACCCCTACAATTAAAATTTTCAAAATATCTGATTCTTAAAAGTGTTATAACTCTTTTATTTCTAAATCGATTTACATAAAACAAACGCTAAATGTTAACTGGAGCAAACCTCAACACAATAAAAAAAAACCGCATTGCAATCGGTTGAGCGGTTACTGAGATTAGCGTGCACAACCGTACAGACAAACAGATATACAGACATACAGACAAACAAACAAAAATTCTAAAAATCATTGTTTTGGGTTCTATTGCGTTCATAAAGCCCCTCTATAATAGTTTTTCATATTTATCTTCCATGTACAGACAGCGACCTGTTACGATTTTATTATATGTATTGATTGATATTGATTGATTTGCTAATACTAACGTTGATCAATTTCAATCGCATCAAGGCCCACCAGGTTAGCCACAGAATCCAGCGGCAGTGTGTCAGTTTCACCAACTAAAATAAAAATACAAACATACATATAAACATTATGGTCACGCCTTTATCCCCGAAGGGGTAGGCAGAGGCATATTAATATATGCCCACATTTCACCTTTTTAGAATTTGTCCCACCTAATAAGTGGTAAGCCGTATTGCCGTGTTGAGATGGACAGGAGCAGGTTGTGACTGCCTGCCGTTGAAAATTTTCAAGCCGCCTAAAAAGGCCTTCAACTTGGCTTAACGACTGCCATTTTACTGGTAACCGGGGCCAACGGCTTAACGTGCCTTCCGAAGCACGGAAACGCTCAAATAAACGTCACAAAGTGGTCACATGAATGGTCATCCATCCAAGGACTGGCCATAGTGAAAGTTGCTTACTGCAGTGATCGTTTACAGAACACTGAGTCCGCGGGGCCACGAGCGCTTCTAATAAAAATAGGTTGTCTATAAGTTGGTAAGCACTAAAATTAAAAAGGGGACAGGTTTGATTTTGGCTTTGATTACACTGAAAATGAAAAATCTTTATTCATATAGGTCACAATCACAATGTAACGCTTATGAACGTCCAAATGATGGCTTCTACATTTACATTTACTGCCAGATTCGCAACGCAACAGGTAGAGCTGGAGAAAAAAGAACCTGGCAATAAAACTCCGGCCACTCTTTTAACTTCCTGTTTTAGCACTGTTGGGAAGTTACGGTATCTCCGTCTGACATAGGCTTGATTTTATTATCGTATTCCCACGGGAACGGGAACTACGCGGGTGTAACTGCGTGACATCAGTTAGTTTATCTAATCTAATATTGTGAAGAGAAAAGATTTGAATGTTTGTTTGCATCGGATAGGTTTCGAAACTACTGAACCGATTAAAAAAACTCTTTTACTGATGGGACAAATTGAAAATCGCTGACAGGTGGGTAGTTGGGTAGTGGGGAGAGTGCATAAAAAGGCGGAACACAGCGTGCTGAGCGACACCAGGCCACAATCTCCGCCGCTCCTTGTCGCTGGACGCCCTCAGCCGGGCCTTGACCGGGTAGCTGGCCATCTCACCTGGCTGGGGCGACCGCCAGAGTGGCGTGTAGAATGATGGCCACCAAAAAAACACGACCAAAGACCATCGGTCACCCCAAGGACCCTCTCTTATTTAGGAGAGGAGTTGATCACCTCGTGAAAGAGGCCAGGGCCTGAAACACGACTCCACGCACCCCCACAAGGGTGAAGTGAAGACTACGCGACGAGCTGAGCTCATTCGCTGCCAAGCAGTCCTGAAGATGCCTCGTGTGTAAGCGAAACACGTGTTGACAAATTAGTCACATTGTAAAGCGGAGTAGTGCTAATTACCAACAATCTGGAGGGTACAGGTAATTTTTCCTATCCCACATCCAAAATTCCTTTCCTGAGGAGTTCGGTTCGTCATTCCTCCCATACAATTAGTTGGGGTTATCCTTAACGGTTGTAAGTTAGGATTGACGAATCGAGGGTGTGAGGCGGGTTCCTCTTCACCCCTCCCCTCCTTTTATTATCATTTTAGGATGGATTTCCGACTTGTAACGCCTGATTCCATTAGTTATAATAAATAGAATTTAAAAACTAATTAGCCCTTACCACCGAAGCCCCCGCGCGAGCGAAGGAGACCGTCTTGCACATTGCTATTAGATGCTGGCTCTGGAAAACAAGTTGGAAGTTAGGGTAAAATTAAAAAAGCGCCTATTGTGACTCACGGTGACGCGCGTAACGACAGTTAAGGTATGATTCCGAACTTGGCAGCAAGAAAAGAAGCAGAGGTTCGGGTGCTATCCCGAACCTTTGGGGGGTTGTTCGGGTTTTATCCCGCTTTTTAGGGGGCTTGCGGCAATCTCTCACGTCACGCTGCCGCGCTGTCGTCTAGCTAGGGCCCACACGTTGATCTAAAACGCTTGGTCGAGTAGTACGCGGTTCGCCGTGAGTTACAATTCACGCTCGTGTGCATCAAAATGAAGATACCCAGGTCATAAAAGAGCGTAAATTCGGTTTTCAAATTTCTTTACGATCGTAAGAAATCAGCGCGGCGCGGCGCACATAGCCGTATAGTGCCAATTGTTGCTACCAACAAGTTTGATACTTTTGTTTTCCTTGATGTATTACCGGTGTCATATTCTTAGTCTATACGTTCAATCTTTTAATTAAATTTTTATGTTAGTATGTAATATTTGTTAATAATTATTGATTATTTTATTGCAAATTGATTGATATTAAGTAGTGATAGACACTGACATCATAAAATTAATAAAGTTGACATTTATTTACCTAACTAATATCAATATTGCAATTAGAAATACCGAACCGAAGGAACCGACTTGCATGCATGAAAAGAAAAATGAAAGTTGAAGAAGCAAGTGAGGTGTGTATGGAGCGTGCCGTGTGGCGCTCGGTTCTTTCTGCCTACCCCGCAAGGGATTTGGCGTGAAGATAGTATAGTATATAATACACACATACATGAAAACGGTCCATAAGTTTATTTTTAAAGTATCTAAATATACGAAAATTGTAGAAAGTAATGGACAATATTCTATTTTACACTATATTTTTTAAATTTGACAATACACATAGTTAAAAACGCGCAGGCGCTTGGCATGGTCCGATGTTTTGCTGCCTACTGCAGATTCAGTGCTGGCAGGAACATTAAAATATTTTTAATAAATAATCAATAAATATTGTTGGATATTCTCACACAACATCATCTAGCCCGAACTAAGCTACAAGCTTGAGCTATTGAGGATCTAAATCAAATTTTAATTGATAGTAGGTGTTTTTCATTTTACAACAACCAAATACTAATTAAGAGGTATGTATGTGCATAACAATGCACACCGCCAAGAAAAAGCCTTTCCGTATCGGCATTGATCGATTATTAGATACCTACTAAGATGAATTTTGGGAGGGACCGAACTGAGTTTCTTGGGGTTGGTTCTTCTCAGTTTGTAGCATTTTCCAACCCCCAGTAGAGTCACAAAAATGTTGACAAACCTATTTTTTTTAATTTCAAAGGGAATAAATTTTATTTTATTTTATTTTATCGGCTCTTTCTGGGCTCAATCATTTTGGGCAACAGACATTAGTCGTAAAAATTTAACAATTTAGGTTCCATCCTCGTAGTCCAGAAATCGTCGTCTTTCGAAATATTTACTATGCTTATGGGCAAATTAGTGTTCAGTCTACACCGCAAATCGATAAATGTTGGCTTGACTGAAAGTAATTTTAATACAATTCATTAAAAATATTTATTATGAATGATATGATATGATGAATGAAGCGCTCGTGGCCCCGCGGACTCAGTGTTCTGTAAACGATCACTGCAGTAAGCAACATTTACTAAGGCCGGATATGGATGGGTGACCACCACGTGGACCACTTTGTGACATTTATTTACGAGCGTTTCCGTGCTTCGGAAGGCACGATAAGCCGTTGGTCCCGGTTGTCAGTAAAATGACAGTCGTTAAGTCAAGTTGAAGGCCTTACGGGCGGCTTGAAAAATTTCAACTGTGGGTCGTCACAACCTGCGCCCGGGTCGGCAGCGCTTGTGTAGCGCCTCTGGTGTTGCAAACGTCTATAGGCTACGGTTACCAACCTTCCGGTGGGTCGTAAGCTTGTCTGCCACCTAAGTAGTATAAAAAAAAAAAAATATATACACAAGATCACTAGCAGATAAAATAAACGCAGCTTCTCACTTGATTTGAAGTTGGTCTTGGATTTTAAAATACCAGTCATGCTTTGTAAGCAGATCCGTTTTTCTCCATAATTTAATTTTACCATCTGCTATGGCTTGCTCCACATCCATGTATATGTTCCATGTGGACTGTTCTAGGTTAAATTGATTGATTGATTGGTTATTAGATCGTCTACATACTCTACAACAAGGTTCTTTAGCAGTGGTGAGACCACGCCCCCTTGTTGACAACCTTTGGCCATGGCTGCGCACTGGTTTCTGCTTGCCTGTAGCTTTAAAATGAGTTTGTTTAGCATGTTATATATCCATTCACTGATTACCGTATATACTCGGTGTTTTGCCAGTGCCGTAGTTACGCTTCTTCTGTCGAAAGCTCCCTCTATGTTTATGAAAGTGCCGAGGCACATTGATTGATTGATTCTGAATGACCTCTTCTATTTTGTGTACCACTGCATGTAGTGCTGAGTCTGTAGACTTGCCGGGGGCATTATGCGCGTTGGTTGTAATGCAGTGGTTTATTTTGAAGGGCCGTCCTTCGATTGTCTCTGTCACACAATCTTTCCAGAGTTTTTAGCAGGAAAGACGAAGGGCTTATCGGTCTGTATAACCAGAGGTCTGAATCACAAACATAATCCCTTTACCGGGTTTTGGTATAAAGATCACTTAGACCTCTCTCCACAGTCTGGGTCACAGTCCCATTCATTGTCTGGCGTATAGATACTATGTAACTGACAATATCAACTTGTGTCCTCCCCCATTTTATCACTGCAGGGAAGACTTCATCCTGTCCTGGAGATTTGAAGGACTTGAAGCTGTTAATTACCCATTCAGTTTTTTGTAAGTTGACAGAATAGATTAGAACAGGTCTTGCGAGCTCCCACTGGACTTATTCTGTGGATACGTTTTCCACCAGCCACATGAGTGTCTGCAGCAATTGGCATTCTGGGAAGTGCGTTTGTATCAAAATACTCTCGGCTTCTTTTCATGATAGTTAACGTTAGTAGAATGATGTAGTGGTAATTTATATGTTATTAATTTATTGTTTTCGAGTCATTAAGTGATTTAGTGGTCGTTATATAATGTTAATTTGCCTTTGAAAATGCCGAAAGGTTCCACCAAGTACCATCAATCAACAGTATAAATAATTCTTTTCATGTGTGGGTCAGGCCGCCGCGCCGTCAGGTTTCTTTATAGATACGGACAGTTCTGCCCCTTGTTTGGCTAGTATTAGTCTGACTCAATCAGAGGTTTCTCCAAGACTTGGTACTTTTGTATCTCAGTCGCTACTTGTATTTTGCTTTAGCGGCTTTATAGCCGTCACAATCCTGGTCTGGTTCCTCACAGGTGTTCCATAATTACCACCTAAGAAAATGGTGTGTTAATATGTTATTATCAATACCACACGAATAGTGACTACCTGCCTTGCGTATAATACCTACACCTACGCTGTTCGTGAAGAAAATAGTGTAACTGTAAAAGCTTATAACTTGGTCAGTTTTCGTTAGTTTCATTTTTTTTTATACAGTATTTTGAAGCGAAGCTCTAGTCGGGGTGTCTGAGCTTTGCACTATACAAAAGTTCACGTTGTATATTGACCATAAATATTTATATTATACGTCACAAAGTACTAAGATTGTTTGGTCACGCTAGAATTAGACTATTTTTGTTCATTTTTTCGTATTCAAAAATGGAACATCGAGCGACATGACCACTCTCTGAGAGCCTCTCGGCGGTACTAAATCGTATTTGTTCGCGTATCTGCATTTATAGGGGTTCACAAAATACTTTGTAAAAAAAAATCTGTATCTAGTTACTTAAAAAGAAATATTTTTATTGTCAAAGGAGAAGTTCTGACATAATATTACATAATTATCATAATGATTTAAACTACAGAAGCTGGTGAAAAGACTACTTTATTTTGGTGAAATTTCTCAGTATTTGAGCAAACTTTACAGTCATTTTTCTCTAAAAAAAGGAACCTACCTGATATCAGGTTATTCTACAAACAGATAGCCAACGTCCTTTGCAATTGCTTCGTATCCCTTGTTTATTAAATTTATCAGTAATTTGACATGAATTTAAGCATCAAAATCTATGCAAATCGTATGATTTGCAAAACCTGTTTCACTTTCGTTGATATTAACCATATGTAATCCGTTGTTAGGTAAAATATGTTTTATAAAACGTTTAGAGAGCTAAATTTACTAAGTATGTTAGTGAATACCATGTTTGTACGATAAATATTTAATGACTTTAAATGCAATGAAAAGTATGGTTTCTGAGCAATATGTGGCGCGAAATATGTTAGCCCTCTTTAGAAATGTAATAACATTTACCTTGTACAGGTGAAGGGTAGGCAGCAACTATCCATACCGCCTGTACCTACAAAAGTATAATAAAATCAGCTCACCATTATTTTTCAACATAATTTCACAAGAGTCTCCTAGGTAAGATCAGAGGGCCTCAGAAGATCAAAAGGCAACATTGTATGTTTCATATTATGAAACGTAAAATGTTTGGTATGCTTTGTTGGTTCTGTATTTCAAATTATTTGAATTTTATGTTTCATATAATGAAACATACAATGTTGCCTTTTTAGGCCCGTAGATAAAAGATTTCTAAGCAGAACATGAAAAAACCGGCTAGTCAAACTCGCGCGACGCGCACGTAGGGTTCAGTACCAAAAACGGTAAAAAATTACTTTTGTTTTATGAGAGCTCCCCTTAATCCCCCCATATTTCTGATTTTAGTTGATAAAGCGGCAACGGAAATATAATACATCGTCTGTGAAAATGTCAGCTCTCTAGCTATCACGGTTCGATACAGCCTCGTGGCGGACAGACAGACAGACAGACGGAAAGTGAAATCTCATGACTAGGATCCCGTTTTTACACTTTGGGGGACGGAACCTTAAAACTGTTTTCAATCCGATCCTCTTTTTACCCAAACTGCCGAAGAAAGGAGGGTAATGTTTTTCGAGACTATGTATGTATGTATGTCCAATTCTTTGTCACGTCCTACAGCCTTCGTAGCCTATAGACATTTGCAACACCAGAGGCGCTACACACGCGCTGCCGACCCGGGCGCAGGTTGTGACGACCCACAGATGAAATTTTTCAAGCCGCCCATGAGGCCTTCAACTTGGCTTAACGACTGTCATTTTACTGACAACCGGGACCAACGGCTTATCGTGCCTTCCGAAGCACGGAAACGCTCGTAAATAAATGTTACAAAGTGGTCCACGTGGTGGTCACCCATCCATATCCGGCCACAGTAAATGTTGCTTACTGCAGTGATCGTTTACAGAACACTGAGTCCGCGGGGCCACAAGCGCTTCATGCCTGATGCTTGCAGAGCCTGAACGGCTTGACGGATTTTGACATGCGAGGTGTCATTTGATTCGTCGTGATTGTGTGAGTGACACCAGGTACATTAAAATTTTTCAATCCCTAACAACGTGTCGGGCAGAGGTGCCATACACAGTGGAGAGAATCTTCGCCAGAACTGAGCGATTCTAAAAATCGTTTTCATTTCTCATACTCGGAAAATAGTGTTTTCTTGATCTGACTATTGGGTGGAAAATGCTGTTTCCCTCCCTAGGGAGGGAAAAACTCATACAAATTACTTCCCACCCAAGGGCCGGAATGAACTTTAAAAATAGAACTGCTGACAGGTCAGCTGTGATAGTAAAGAGATTTGTGTAAAAAAAAAAAAAATGCTGCGGCCATGCGACTTTCCAAACAGCCAGTGTGAACTTAGCGAAAATTTCTTCCGGCCCCATACACGTACAATAATATTGATCAATGTAGCAATAAATTGAACATATTATTGAGGTTTGAACAGACTATATTCGGATGGAAATAAATATTGAATCAATATTGTACGTGTATGGGGCCGGCCGGAGTTCCATATTTAAAATTTAAAAAGTCGACATAATGTAGTTGTTATTATTTTATCTAGTTATTTTATCTAGTTGGTTAGTACTAAGACTGAGGCTAGATGGCGCTTATCTCGACTTAGTCAAGATAACTGTTCAATATTGTAATTTAAATGATAACTATGTGTTTTGTGTTATATGAATTGTAAATAACTGCTATGTTAGTTTTGCTAATTAAATGGTATTGTCTAATTAGCAGCTTCTGGGGGAGAAGGTATAAATGGCGGGCGAGATTATTGTGAGGTCTCTTTTGTCACTGATTGCTTAGCTAGGGGGTAACTCTGCCCAAATAAATGCAGATGTAAAAGTTGTAGCAGTGTTTTATTTTATTTCTGAAGGGTATCCATTTAATAGGTAACAAGCAGTCAGTGTTCAGTGTACGAGTACAAACTTGCCAGACACTGGTGAAGCCCTGAACTTGTTATAATTTGTTCCACTTTGTAAGTACCTATACGGTCCTCGACTTATGGGTCTTTATAGCGCATGCCTCGAAAAAGGCCAGTTTCCCAAGGTCTGGAAGACAGGGAAACTGGTCTTGATTCGAAAGGCGGGGCGGCCGGCAAATTCCCCATCAGGGTACCGGCCGATCGTGTTGCTCGACGAGGAGTGCAAGCTCTTTGAGCGCATTATTGCACAACGCCTCGTCGGGCACCTCACACGCGTGGGGCCTGATATGGCGGATAGCCAGTTTGGCTTCCGTCAGGGACGCTCCACCGTGGACGCGATCATGCGCATTAGAGGCCTGACGGAGGAAGCAGTCTCACAGGGTGAGGTGGTGGTGGTGGTGTCCCTCGACATCGTCTACGCATTCAACACCTTGCCCTGGAGCTGCGTCAGGGAGGCGCTTATCTATCATGGAGTGCCTCCCTACCTCCGTCGAATTGTCGGGGCTTATCTCTCCGAGAGAGCCATAACTTACCCGAGCTGGCTAGGGCCGGGTCGGCTAGATGTGTCGTACGGTGTTCCACAAGGATCGGTGTTAGGACCGCTCCTGTGGAACATCGGTTACGACTGGGTGTTGCGTGGTCCGTTGCTCAGAGGGGTCGGCGTAACGTATTACGCCGACGACACCCTCGTCACGGCGCGGGGAGCAACGCACCGTGACGCAGCACTTAAGGCCACGGCAGGGGTTGCTCAGGTCGTAGGTCGGATTCGGCGGCTGGGTCTCGAGGTCGCCCTTCACAAATCCGAGGCTCTGTGCTTCCACGGACCTCAGATGGGGCCACCTGCGGAATCCAGCCTACAGGTAGGGGGCGTCAGCATCGGCATCGAGCCCTCGATGACGTATCTGGGGCTCGTACTCGATGGCCGGTGGAACTTCGGCCATCACTTCCGAAGTTTGGTCCCAAAACTGAGGGGAGCATCGGCCGCACTCGCGCGGCTGATGCCCAACATCAGGGGACCCAACGCTCCCTACAGGAGACTGTACCTGGGGATCGTGCGAAGCATGGCCCTATACGGGACTCCCGTATGGGCGGAGACCCTGACGGCCATCAATGTGGCTAGACTGCTGCGCCCGCAGAGAGTGATGGCCGTCAGGGTGATAAGAGGATACCGCACGATCTCCGGTGAGGCGGCATGTCTCCTAGCCGGGACCCCTCCATGGGACCTGGAAGCGAGAGCCCTTGCGTCACTGTTCATATGGCGCAAGGAGGCGCTGGAGCGGGGCCAAAGGCCCGCTTATCGAGAAATCGAGGCCCAGCGGTCCCTACTCCACCAGGAAACCGTGGAGACATGGAAGGTGCGACTTGAGCAACTAAAGGGGGGATTCGCTACAATCGCGGCCGTCAGACCGGTCATGGACGAGTGGCTGGAGAGGAGACACGGTGCTCTCTCCTACCGGTTGACACAGATGCTTGCCGGGCACGGTAGCTTCGGTAGGTATCTGTGGCGGAAACACCGGGAAACCACGGCCGAGTGTCAGCACTGCGAGGACCGCAGCGATGACACGGCGCTCCACACACTGGTGGAGTGCACGGCGTGGGCGCAACAGCGCCAGGTCCTTGTAGTGGGTCTGGACGTGGACACTCTCTCGCTCGAGACCATGGTGCCAGCCATGCTCTCCAGCGGGAGTAAGTGGGACTGCGCCGCCTCCTTCTGCGAACAGGTCATGCTCGTGAAGGAGGCGGCGGGACGGGTACGGGAGAAAACTCTCCCACCCGAGTTCCACAGTCGGCGGCGGCCTGTGCGCCGCCGAAGTGTCTTCGCCGAGGACTATCGGCCACCGTGACCGGGGGCCTGAGGACGGTGACAGGGCGGCTCACCGTCCTTACAGAAGCAGGCCTATGACGGCAGCGTGACGTGAGCAATTCACGCAGCAGTCTATGGTTGGGAGCCCCAGGTAAGCCCTTGGAAGGATGTCCCAGGACTCCTAACAGACCCACGGCCGCTACTGCGGCCTCGCCCAGGGGGTGGTTCGGGTGCTATTCCGCGTCTTTGGGGGGTTTCGGGTGTGATCCCGCTTCTAAGGGGCCCCCCTTACAAGCGGCCCCCCTTAGAAGCGGGATCACACCCGAAACCTTCTATTTAGCAGCTACAAGGTAAGGGGGGTTTCGGGTGTGATCCCGCTTCTAAGGGGCCCCCCTTAGAAGCGGCCCCCCTTAGAAGCGGGATCACACCCGAAACCCCCCAAAGACGCGGAATAGCACCCGAACTACCCCCTGGGCGAGGCCGCAGTAGCGGCCGTGGGTCTGTTGGGAGTCCTGGGACATCCTTCCGAGGGCTTTCCCGGGGCTCCCAACCATAGGCTGTAGGGCGTTACGCGAGGTTTTTTAGTCGGTAGGAGTCCGGCATAACATCCATGAGGATTTTCCCTCACGTTAAACAAAAAAAAAAAATACGGTTGTGTTTTGAGTTTTCATTTTCTCCGCCTGGTCTCTAATAAATAACTATCAATATCCATACATACATACATACATACATACATACATACAGACATACATACATACATCCATACTAATATTATAAAGCTGAAGAGTTTGTTTGTTTGTTTGTTTGTTTGTTTGTTTGAACGCTAGGATCTCAGGAACTACTGGTTGGATTTCAAAAATTCTTTTACAGTTTAATAGTCGCTTTATCGAGGATGGCTATAGGCTATATAACATCACGCTAAAACAAATAGGAGCGGAGCAGCAATCAAGAATGTTTTGAAAACGGGGAATATTTTTTACCGTCTGAGAGCTTCCGAGGCGTACGCTGCGTAAATGGTTACAGTTAGGTAAAAATTGTGTATTACGAAATTGTTTCCCTTAAAAAGTTCTAAAAAAAAGTCGGCGACATCATTATATCTATCTTATAAGGTTCGCTCACAATAACCTAATTTGTCTATCTCTTAAGGTTCGCTCACGATATAATGAAACTGAAGAGTTTGTTTGTACTAGGATCTCAGAAACTTCTGGTTGCATTTAAAATATTATTTTACAGTTTAATAGTCCATTTATTTAGGCTGGCTAATGGCAATATAACATCACGCTAAGACGAATAGGAGCGGAGCAGCCATGAATAATGTTTCGAGAACGGGGATTATTTCTTTCTTTTGAGAGCTTCCATTGCTGACGCTGCATAAATAGTTAAAGTTACGTAAAAATTGTTAACTACAAAATTGTTTCTCTTAAAAAGTTATAAAAGAAAGTCCTTGACAGCATATGCCTATCTTTTAAGGTTCACTTACAATATCCCTTTTATTAAGTTTAAAGTATGAGCGACGTGACGGGAGTAAATTTAGTCTGCAGTGGCAGCCAGTCAACTGAACGATAAAAACCGGCCAAGTGCGAGTCGGACTCGCACACGATGAGTTCCATACCGGAAAACGGATGGGTGGAAGTAAAAGCGACGGGAAACATTATATCACTTTAACAAGAGGTGTTAAAGTCACATCCTTCTCACTCTCATGTGATGCGCCATAATGAATACAAGCGACGCGACGCGACTATAATAAGCGCGACGGGGGTAAATGCAACGGGAAACATTATAATACCTACTCGAAATATTAAGGGTCGGTTATAGCGCACAAGTAGGCATTTGGCGCTCCCCTCGCCCCGGACGCGAGACACACCGCGCGCCGGCAGCGGCAGTGAACTCTCATGCCACAGTATACAGTAGAGTAGAAAGAAACAGCATGCTAACTTTGTTTGACGTAGTAAATGCATGTAACTTTAATATGTGTAGTGATTTATTAGAGTTTCGTAAATAAATGAGTTAATTATATACAGGGTGAATTTTTGAAAAGGGCTTGGATGGCCAAATCCGAAACTATAAGGAATAGCTAAAAATGCTCAAAGGAGTCACGAGCCCGATTTTGATAAAACTTAAAACCTCATCATTAGATTTTTGAAAAACCAATAATCCTAGCTGGGAATCGAACCCATTGATTTTGAAAAAAAAACACACCCTTTATTATTACACCATACGATAGTGTCGCTGATAAGGATCAAATTCTGCGAAGTAATGATATACGGCAAATTTAAGGAAAGTTTGAAATTTTAATAGAATTAATATTTCATGTACCTAAATTTTGTATTAAAATTTGTTTCGTTCAAAATCCCAGAATAGATCGTAACTTTTCCATGTTTTAAATCATGCTCAGAATGATTCTTTGGAGAATATTCTAAACGGAATCAATAATTTTGAATGCAGTACGATCCTTTAGGTCTCGAATCTAGCTATGTATTGAAAACAATAAACAATTAATCAGTAAACGTAAGAAAAATAAATTGTATTTTGTTAAAGATGAGCACTTTCCTTTAGTTTGCCGTATGTCATTACATCCCAGAATAAAGTCCTTAATAGCAACACTATCGTATGGTGTAATAATATAGGATGTGCTTTTTTTTCAAAATCAATGGGTTCGATTCCCGGCTAGGATTATTGGTTTTTCAAAAATCTAATGATGGGGTTTTAAGTTTTATCAAAATCGGGCTCGTGACTCCTTTGAGCATTTTTCGCTATTCCTTATAGTTTCGGACTTGGCCATCCAATCCCTTTTGAAAAATTCACCCTGTATATTATACTATTATTTTTAAGCTAAAGAGTTTGTTTGTTTGTTTAGTTGTTTGAACTATAGAGTCTAAGAGACTGCTAGTTGAATTTCAAAAGTTCCTTAACAGAATGTCTATTTTTCAAAAATATCAAAATATATAACATCACGCTAAGGCGAATGAGAGCTGAGCAGCAACGAAACATTTTTCGAAAACTAGGATATTTCATTTTTTTTGAGAGTTTCCGTTGCGTACGTTTGCTAGATGGTTACAGTTGCGTAAAAAATGAAAATTACATAATAGCTGGTCATAAAAATTTCTAAAGTTTTCTAAAGTTGGTATGCTAAGTATGAATCACGTGATCATTTTGCAATTCAATATGGGCGCCGCGCCATAATCACAAAATTTCATGATGGGTATCGTTTAAGCTCGGCGCTCGTGGCCCCGCGGACTCAGTGTTCTGTAAACGATCACTGCAGTAAGCAACTTTCACTATGGCCGGTCCATGGATGGGTGACCATCCATGTGATCACTTCGTGATATTTATTTGAGCGTTTCCGTGCTTCGGAAGGCGCGTTAAGTCGTTGGTCCCGGTTGCCAGTAAAATAATAATAATAATAATAAATTAATAATAATAATAATAATTTTTTTTTTTTTTTTTTTTTATTTATTTGTTCTCTCACACAGAAAAATATACAACATGTTAGTCTTAATCTAGTGATACATAACATTGAAAATCTATGTGAGAGACTGGCATCTGCACTAGGAGACCTGTATGACAGAATTACCAGCCTCTCCAGACCCTGGACAGCTGCGGCTAGTTAGTTGTACATCTAGATTAAATTGACAAGCATAGACGTAGAGAGATTGTGTGTGTGATTTGTATTAACACAATTACTGAAAGTTTATTTTATTTATTGTTATAGAACTGATGCTTTTGTGATGTGTGTGGTGTGTGTGTCTGTCTGTATGTGTGTGTGTGTGTGTGTGTATGTGTGTGTGTGTGTGTGTGACTGTTTGTGTGTGTGTGTGTGTGTGTGTGTGTGTGTGTAACTGAGCGTGCAGCATTATGTGATTGAGTATATTTTGAGACATTAAGAAGGTATATAGAAGAGGTTTTCTGTATCTTCATAACTTGTAGCATTTATTTTCTATAGATGCAGTATTCAGGATGTGAAAGCAGCTTAATCGAGTTATCTTTTTTTAATCGGTTGTCAGTGGTGACATTTCTGCTGTCAGAATGACAGGATGTCATAAGTTCGAGGACGAATCGTTTTCGCATTTAAAGGAACAGGTTTTGTTAAGATTTTTGGTGAAAGACGGGACTTTTGACCGAGACCTGCTTTGGGGTACCTAGTCCTTTGGCTTTTGGCTCTGAGACTGTGCCGCAAATCAGTTTTTCGCTCAAGCGCGATTATTTGTTGCCTCGCATGGCCTAGCGGGCTGTGATTGGGTTGCTGCATTGCATCTTACTACATTTTACCCAGAAAACTGGTTTTTTTACTACGGGGAAAAGCGGCCCGTCCGCGGTTAGCAAAAACCAAACCCAATGACACGTGGACTACATGAGCGAGGTGTTTTGAGAGGGACCAGCCGCCTCCACGTGGCATTCTCGGGCTGTGCTGTTCTCATCTTAACTCAAGGCCAGTAATTGTCACCCTATTACAGTGTAGTTAGCTGCTTACCCGTGTTACCTGCTCACGCGGCAGTGGTCTATTAAGTGGAATTAGACTTTATTTCTGTGTACCTGTAATATTTGTGTCTATCAGTGAATAAGCTCTCTGTGTGTCTCTGTGTATCTCTGTGTACTTGTAAATATATGTGTGTACACCCTATTGTCTGTTTTCGTCAGAGCCCTAGCCTACCCTTGCACACAGACTGGAAACTCAGAAATAAGGCGCCCTGGGATAGAGTTCTCTGCATAGCTACCTCACGCTAGTTGGTGAGTAACACAGAACATCTTTGGGTTACAACATTGGCTCCCAACGTAGTGGCAAATCTCTGGGTCTACTCTGCGGTAGTCTCAGTCTGGTGTGTGTGCATAGGTGGTTATCTCTGGCGAAACCATCCTGTAATATCGTCCGAGACGCTCCAGGACGTTAATTGGTGGTGCTAGCAGCTAAGCACAAAACCTTCCCTTTCGTCTTCTTCCAGCTTCCTACATCTTTGGCTGGAAAAGACACAAAATTCTAAATTCAAAAATTTAAAATAGCTGTGATTTTGGAAAAACTTTTTGATTTTATTTGGCATACCCACTTCTTTTCTTATTGTGTTTCTTTTCTTTGTTATGTTCCTTTTTATGGTGCACACATATATTTATTGTAATATTATATTAGCATAGATTAATATATTACATATATTATTCTATAGCTTCACCTCTGTGTTAACTTAGTGAATTTCACTCTGTGTAATTATAAATTTTTTTTTGAAGGTATGTTGATACCTTGTAATTTTAATTATTAACCTGAACTGTGTTATCAGAAAATTTAGAAACTTTTCTCTCTTAGTATACCCTTAATCTTTGTTAAATTCTAAAAGTCAATTTGAAACATAATTACCTAACTTAGTACACCTTGTTGTAACTCAATTTACATTTTTACTTTGTAATTGATCCCTATCTGTGCCATTTTATCTTTATAATTGTTGTAAGTAAATTTTTACATAATGGCACAGATGAAAAAATATATTAATTATTTAAGAAAGGATGAACTTGCTAACGAGCTGTCCCACATGGGTATTTCAGTGGAACCGGAAACGACAGTGTCTGGCCTTCGGAGTGAGCTAAGAACGGCACACCGACTCGTCCGTCGAGGTAGCATCAAAGCGAGTGCTCCGGTACCCGCTGATGCATCGGCTGAGCTCTCGACCTGCCTTCCGAAGGTCTCCGAGTTGGAGGAGGCTCTTCAGTCAGGTGAGTTTTTGGCCAATAATAATTCTCGTCTTAGGGTGTCTATCAGGGCCAACTACTTATTGAGTAGGTTAGCTCGTTGTGGTCTGGATTGCCCCGACCTGGTGGATATTCGTGGTAGGCTAGTGAAGATCATCGCTAGGGCTGAACCCAGTAGTGATTCTGAATCCGAAGGTTCGGATGATGATGGTGATGATCCTTCGGGTCGTGACCAGGTGGAATATACTTCACCAGTAGTGAGAGAGGACCGCTCGGTGCGAGCTAGTTCAAGTAGGAATAGTTCTACATGTAACATAGTGTATAAAGAACGTCCCCTTAACTTATGTTCATTTAACTTAAAATATGATGGTTCTACTTGTGTACGTGTGTTTTTAGAGAGATTAGAGGAACTTAGATGTGCTCGGGAGGTTACTAAGCCTAGACTCCTTATGGCTTTCTCCGACCTGTTGGATGGACCGGCTTTGTCTTGGTTCCGTACAAACAAAGCTAACTTCATCTCATATGAGGATCTTATTAGTGAGCTTAGAGATACCTTCGATATTCCTGATTATGATTACCGCCTCAGGAACGAGATAAGACAGCGTACACAAGCCCGCTCTGAGTCCTTGGTTAACTATATATGTACAATGCAAGCCATGTTCTCAAGGTTGTCATGTAAGATGCCCAGTGAGGAACAGCTGGACATTCTCATGCACAACATTAGACCTGACTACATGAAGGAACTGGCCTTGCATGATGTCAACTCTGTAGATGACTTGAGACGTTTGGGTAAGCGCTTGGAGCTTGCGCGTACTAGGGCAGACGCTTTCCATGAGCCTGCTCTTGACAAGTTTGAGATTGCATCTGACTTACACCAGCTTAAGAACAAAGGTGTACAAAAGCCCGCTAAGCAGGTGTCTGCAGTGGAGACGCCGGTTACCCCCCACGATCGCAAATGCTTTCGTTGCGGCGGGGGCGGTCACACTGCATACAGCTGCACACAGTCAAGGGAGCTGGTGTGTTTCCGGTGTGGTCTCAAAGGAGTCAAGACCCCAGACTGCTCACACTGTACTAGCAAGTCAAAAAACGCGTAGGCCAGGGCCTTATTAGGAACTCTGTGCATCACTCTGTATCTGAGTCTATTTCTGATAAGGTCCTGTTTCCTAAACGGGATAGTGACATTAGACCGTATCTAGTTGTTAAGGTTTTAAATTTAAATGTCTTAGGCCTTCTAGATTCCGGTGCCTCCTGCTCTATACTAGGTAAGGGAGCGCACCGCATCTTCTTGGAACTGGGTTTTGATCTTGTGAGTATCAATCCTACTTTTCGTATTACAACTGCAGACAGCACTCACTTGCAATGTCTGGGTTGTATCTCTTTGCCAATTGAGTACAATTCGGTTATCCGAGTTGTCAAGTTCTATGTTGTCCCAGGTATAACCACCTCCATGATATTTGGAGTGGATTTCTGGCAACAATTTAAGTTGAGTGATAAGTTAATTTTACAAAATATTAGTCTTGATAGCTTTAGTGATAATAATCCTATAGAGTCTGTGTCCCTTAACGGTGGCCTCGAGGATTACAACAACTTGACTGCTAAACAAAGGTGTGTAATCAACGGGGTCATTGAGAAATTTGACTCATTGAACACTGATAAGGTGGGCTTAGGTCGGACCTCACTTGTACATCATGTCATTGACACTGGTGACAGCAAGCCGATAAAGCAGCGTTACTATCCGCTCTCTCCCCTTAAGCAGAAGGCCCTGGAAGCCGAGCTGGACCGAATGCTGGAGATGGGAGTAGTGTCCCCGTCTCAGTCCGCCTGGAACTCTCCAGTGGTCATGGTGGAGAAGGCGAACGGCGACCTCAGATTGTGCTTGGACTCTCGCAAGCTGAACTCTGTGTCAAAGAGTGACGCCTACCCCTTACCCTATATCAATCAAATCTTGGACCACCTTAATAATGCTAAGTATTTAACTTCTGTAGATTTGAGTGCGGCTTACTGGCAGATTCCATTCGACTCACCCCAGTCTGCTGAGAAGACTGCTTTTACGGTTCCCCGGAGAGGATTATTCCAATACAATTCGATGTGCTTCGGTCTTGTCGGAGCCAGTGCCACGATGCAACGCCTCATGGACCGTCTGTTTGGTCCCGAGTTCGACAACAAGGTATTTGCGTTTCAAGATGACATAGTCTGTGTGTCCAGCACCTTTGAGGAGCATGTAGAGCTCTTACATAGAGTCTATCAGCAACTCAAGGATGCTGGCCTAACTATTAACATGAAAAAATCCCATTTTTGTCGGAGTGAACTCAAATGCCTGGGGTATTATGTGGACAAACATGGCTTACGGACAGACCCGGGTAAAGTTGAGGTTATCCTCAACTATCCCACCCCTTCTAACCCTAAGGAGGTTAAGAGATTTCTGGGAATGGCCGGCTGGTATCGTCGCTTTGTTAACAACTTCTCGAAGATTAGTAAACCTCTGTGCAAACTCACTTCTACGAACCTTAAGTTCGAATGGACCCCTGAGGCTGAACAGTCCTTTAACCTGCTAAAGTCAGCCTTGGTTTCTGCCCCTATATTAAAAATGCCTAACTTTGAGATGCCCTTCCGCATTCTTAGTGACGCGTCAGCTTACTCAGTTGCTGCTGTACTGACACAAACTCACGATGGTGTTGAGCACCCTATCGCCTACTGTAGCCGTTCTCTCAACAAGAACGAGGTGAACTACAGCACAACTGAGCGAGAACTTCTGGCTGTGATTTTCGCTTTGGAACAATTTCGACAGTACGTCGAAGGCCAAAAGTGTACGGTCGTCACGGATCATTCATCTCTTCTGTGGTTCCATAAACTAAAAAATCCCACGGGTCGTCTAGCACGTTGGAGTATGAGGCTCAGTCAATTCGACTTTGACATAGAGCATCGAAAAGGTAAAGACCACGTTGTACCTGATGCTCTGTCTCGTATCAAGATTGAGTCCCTCGATGCAGTACCCACTAAAGACCCGTGGTATGACCACACCATGAATAGTGTTCGGAAGAACCCGAGGAAGTCACCAAACTTTGACATTCGTGACAACCTTTTATATAGGTTAACTAAAAATAAATATTCTCTGACTTCAGACTTTGACTGGAAGCTGGTGGTACCTCAGGAGGATCGCTTGCCCCTGCTCTCTAAGTACCACGATGACACACTTAGTGCCCATGGTGGCGTATGGAAGACGCATAAAAGGTTAGCCCTAAATTATTACTGGCCCAAGATGTACGAGGACGTCAAAGAATATGTTGGGAATTGCGAAACATGCAAGCAGTACAAACCCGTAAATACGTCTCGTCCCGGTCTAATGGGTAGCCCGAAGCGGGTTTCGAAGCCATTCGAAGCTATCTCTGTCGATCTGCTTGGTCCCTTTCCCACTTCGAGCAATAGAAACGTACACCTGATCGTGGTCTCCGACTACTTTAGCAAATACGTCATGTTGTGCCCTGTTCGGGTTGCCACAGGCGCTGTAGTCGCGAGGTTCATAGAGAAGAGTGTGTTTCTCGTGCACGGAGTCTGCAAGACTATTTACATGGATAATGGCCCTCAGTTTGTGAGTAAGCCATTTAAGGATCTGTTGGCCAAATACAATGTACCTAATATATATTATAACCCTAGGTATCATGCCCAAACTAATCAGGCGGAACGAGCTATTCGTAATGTTGTTCAAGCGATCTCATGCTATGTGAAGTCGCAACACAAGTCTTGGGATCAGTTCTTGGTTGAGATACAGTGTGCTTTAAACACTGCAGTTAACGAAGCAACTCGTTTCACCCCTTACTTTTTGGTACATGGTAGGGAATTTATTGGGGATGGAGTGTTATACAGGCAGACAGATATCGCGTGCCATCCTTCTTCAGTCTCTGTAGACGATCCATCAGCCTTCGGTGTCAAGCTGAGAGAAATACAACGCATTTACGACCAGGTGAGGAAACATTTGAACGTTGCCCACCAGCGTAATGAAAAGTATTACAACCTCAGAAAAAGGCATGTAGAGCTGAAAGTGGGACAGATAGTTTACAAACGCACGTTCTACCTGTCCAACAAGGCCAAGAATTTTACTTCTAAGCTAGCTCCTAAGTTCCTTAAATGTGTGGTGACTGCTAAACGATCCCCTTTAGTATATAGGCTGTCAGATCTGGACGGTAAGGATCTTGGGGAGTACCATATCAAGGACATCCTGAAGTATCAGGAGGAGCAGTCTCCAATACCTAACGTAACTACATAGCACTGTTTCTCTAGTTTATTAAACCAGTGCTATGTGATCATTATGTAAGACTATTTTAATCTTTTGTTTGTATTTCTATATGTGTACGTGACTTTAAATTGTCACGTTGTAGTTTCTTCTATGCACCGCACCGAGCGTTTTTCTCTCATTCGCTTCTTAGTACTCTACATTATCCTGAGAGCTTGGGTAGTGTTAGGGTATCGGCAGTGAGTAAAGGGAGCATTCGTTTTCTATGAAGGGCATTAGACTCTAGTTACTTAGCCTAACCGGTACACGAGTCAGTGTCTAGTTAGGTACATAGGAGGATCTCTCTTTGGTAGTGTAATGGTTGTAGTCAGCTGGTGTTTGAATTACCTAGCTGGTTGTCTTAGTTATTAGTCAGTACTTTTCTGTTTTCTTTATTGTGTATTTCCAGCGTGTCATATCCGCAGGAAATACTATTAAAGGGGGGGTGGTTGTAGCATTTATTTTCTATAGATGCAGTATTCAGGATGTGAAAGCAGCTTAATCGAGTTATCTTTTTTTAATCGGTTGTCAGTGGTGACATTTCTGCTGTCAGAATGACAGGATGTCATAAGTTCGAGGACGAATCGTTTTCGCATTTAAAGGAACAGGTTTTGTTAAGATTTTTGGTGAAAGACGGGACTTTTGACCGAGACCTGCTTTGGGGTACCTAGTCCTTTGGCTTTTGGCTCTGAGACTGTGCCGCAAATCAGTTTTTCGCTCAAGCGCGATTATTTGTTGCCTCGCATGGCCTAGCGGGCTGTGATTGGGTTGCTGCATTGCATCTTACTACATTTTACCCAGAAAACTGGTTTTTTTACTACGGGGAAAAGCGGCCCGTCCGCGGTTAGCAAAAACCAAACCCAATGACACGTGGACTACATGAGCGAGGTGTTTTGAGAGGGACCAGCCGCCTCCACGTGGCATTCTCGGGCTGTGCTGTTCTCATCTTAACTCAAGGCCAGTAATTGTCACCCTATTACAGTGTAGTTAGCTGCTTACCCGTGTTACCTGCTCACGCGGCAGTGGTCTATTAAGTGGAATTAGACTTTATTTCTGTGTACCTGTAATATTTGTGTCTATCAGTGAATAAGCTCTCTGTGTGTCTCTGTGTATCTCTGTGTACTTGTAAATATATGTGTGTACACCCTATTGTCTGTTTTCGTCAGAGCCCTAGCCTACCCTTGCACACAGACTGGAAACTCAGAAATAAGGCGCCCTGGGATAGAGTTCTCTGCATAGCTACCTCACGCTAGTTGGTGAGTAACACAGAACATCTTTGGGTTACAAACTAAGAGTCTTTAGCCAAGCAATTATGATCTTTTTGCAGCGAAATTTTGTGAGCGCATGTATTAAATTTTCTTTATTGATTTTGTTGTAAAGGAATGGCCCTAGGAAACCAAAGAACCTATGAGAGAATGCTGTGTCCACCGATTATCTAGTGAAGAACACACTTTGTACTTAAGTCGTTTGTTATTTATACGCAGAGGGTCCCAACCAATAAGCGAGTGTTGTTTCAAGACAGTATTGGTAATATATAGTTGGCGCACTGTAAGTAGATCCACAAGTTGGTAAAGGTCTTTTGTGGGGTATAAAAATGGTAGGAAGTGACTCACTTTTAAAACTGCCCTTTGAGCTCTCTCGAGCACAATCAAATTCTTCTTACATGCGCCACCCCAAACTGTAATGCAGTAGCTCAATATGGACTCGCATAAAGCTGAGTACACTAATCGAAAAATTGTATCATCGGCGATATATCTCAAGTTCTTAAAGACGAAAATAAGCTTTCGGACCCTGGATGAAAGTAAATTCACATGATAGTCAAAGGTTAGCGTGCTATCGATCATGACACCTAAATACTTAATATTGAGAGTCAATTCTACATTTCTACAAGAACAAGGTTGACAGGGTAAACAAGAGTGCGCTACAATTGAATAATTATCTTGCAATTGGTATGACAGGTTTTTAATTGAGAAAGGTATGTACTTCGTTTTATCAACATTCAGGGTCAAGCCATTATCCATGAGCCATTTTGTCACCGCATTAAATCCAGTCTGAGCATTGTTATAGACGTCGTCCCATGTGTCTCCGTGGAAAATGAGTGCGGTGTCGTCAGCATAGGTTACGATTTTGCCATTTTTTAGATTAAGATTACAAAGATCATTGATGAAGGTGATAAACAGCGTAGGACCCAATACACTGCCTTGTGGTACACCGAAGGCTATGGGTAGATCATCACTAACATGTTCACCCACTCTAACTCGTTGCTTTCTGTTAGTGAGATAATCTCTGAACAATTCAAGCTGAGTATCTCGAATTCCCATCTTCTCCAGTTTATCTAGTAAGAGTGGCGCAGAGACTGTGTCAAACGCTTTAGCTAGGTCCAGAAAGATAGCTAAGACCTTTTCCTTTCTATCCAATTTGCGAACTATATGATCAACCAATTCATGCACTGCATCGTTAGTTGACTTACCAGCTCTAAATCCAAACTGGGATTTCGACAGAAGGTTCTTAGACTCCAAATAGCCCATTAGTCGTTTGTTAAGTAGCTTTTCCGCCAATTTAGACAAAGTAGAAAGCAGAGAGATAGGTCTGTAATTGTTAACACAGCCTCTGTCACCACTCTTAAAAATTGGGATTACTTCAGCCAGCTTAAACTCACTTGGAAATATTCCAGTTTGAAACATACTGTTAAATATGTATGCTAGAGGAGCCGTTAAAACCTGATGATATCGTTTCAGAAAATATCCAGGAATATTGTCTCTTCCCACAGTTTTATCCTTCTTCAGGTTTAGAATGTAGCTACATACTTCTCTTTCATCTGTTGGGAACAATACAAAAGAAGATGGTAGACGGTTGAGATATAATGACACATTAGGTGAAATTGGGGCCATCATCCTCTGCGCTAATTGCTGCCCAACAGATGCGAAGAAGCTGTTAACGTAGTTAATTGAACTCGTTGGATCCGATGCAGATAAAAGTTGAGTGGCTGGATTGGTGGTGTTCTTAATTAATGTAACCTTTTTTATAGTATCCCATAGAGTTTTATTATTAGATTTTGTAGCCTTATTTATTAAACTTTTCTCATAATCTCTTTTCATTTTTTTCAATAACCAGTTACAATAATTTCTATATCTTTTATAAGTCGTAGTGATAATATCATTATTTGGATACTTTTTTGATTTTAGATGTAGTTTGTCCCTATTTTTCATGCATCTTAACAAACCAGCAGTTATCCATGGTTTTCTTATTCGTTTACGGTTTGAAACGATTATAGTTTGAGTGTTCGACTGAATTCTTATGTTTAAGTCATTGATAAGTAGGGAAGTCGCCAGTTGAGGATCACTTGTTTTATAGATATAGTCAAAACATATATCCTTCATATTTGAGTCCAGTCCTTTATAGTTGACCTTCTTAACTGAGCGTGATGTTATATTTAAGTTTGTACGAAACATGTGTTCTAATACAAGAATTATACAATTATGATCAGTTACAGTAGTTTTGGCGACATAGCAGTATGCTGGTAGTTTACTCTTGAGCATGAAATGATCCAAACAAGTTTTATCATGAGTTGGAAACTGATGCGCAGGTAAGAGACTGTAGGAAGCCAGTAAATCCAAGTAACTAGGAGAGTTGCTGTCATTGTTATTTGCCCGTATATCCACATTTATATCACCCACCAGAATTATATTACCGTAGGTTAGGCTGCCTAGAAGGTTATTAAGAGAATTTATGAAAGGCTGAATGTCTTTATAACCCGAGGCTCTGTATATTGCTATTATAATTGTGTTGGAGTCCACTTTAATAGTTAGGCAATTAGCACCTTGTAGAATTTGTTCCACAATTGTCACTCTCATGTGGTTTTTATAGTAGACAACAACGCCCTCGTTTTGAGTTGGGTTATTTAGAGTTTGAGCATAATTGTATCCATTCATTAATGGGATATAATGTGTCTGGGGTAACCGGCACTCAGTAAGTACTATAATATCCCACTCTGTATCCGATCCAACAAGTAACGTCAACAATCCAGGAAAATTACGAGTTATACTGCGAATATTTTGGTGTATTAATTTTAAACTAAAGCTAGGTTTTTCTATGAGTTTAGGACAGTCTTCTATTGCACAGATAGATGCATTTGCAATATGAAAATCATCAAGTTCACTATTTATTACGTTAATGTTATCGAATTTTGGAAAAATTATCATAAAGAAGTGATCTTACAAGTGACGGATAGTTTATATGATTTAACGCCAAAGGTTTTACACCGCTATTGTTTACAATATTTGAATTACTATAGGCGGCTACCCATTCCACCGAAGTACTTAAGTAATGAAGACAACACGCCAACCCTCGTCCTTTAAATGTGAATATGTGGCGTGATGTGTGTAAACTGTTATTATAGTAAATAGTAACAATGATTGAGGAAGTGTGTACATAAAAGAAATGTGTAAAATAATGCGGTTTAGTGTTTACAATATAAAAACTATAAAGAAATATACCATTAAAATAAAATAGAAGTAACAAATTCAACAATATACCCAAATGTAGTCATTTAGAGAGAAAGTTTTTCAGATCTTGCTCACAATTAATGCGGACTGCAGGTGAATCTTGATGTTTCCTTATAAATATCTTGCCAAACGACGTCCATGTACTAAAATACTTATTATCTTTAACACACTGTCTAGCAAGATACGCCAGTCTTCTCCCCAGACTAGTGAGTGACTCATCGATAAAAATGGGTTTTGCCGAGCCCGGCATTTGAAGGTGGGTGGTATTCAGTTTATTCCCATTTGTCTTATTAAAGGTTCTGCTTCGTGTGACGAAGGTTTCTTTACGATCAATTGATGTGAGCTGGACCACAATATGATTTCCGGATTCCCTTTGAGACCTTATGCGGTAAATATCCTGAATGTCAACATCCGATAACGGCATTTCTATGACCTCACTTATCTTTTTAACAACAGAGCGCAAAGTGGATTTATTTTCGGAAGGTTGCTTTGGTATGTTCTTAATTTCTATAGTAGTAGCGCGTGAATTTCGCTCCAATTGCTCAATTTTGCTCTCAAGGGACTCAATTTTACGGACATAACTCTTGTTGTTCTGTTCGAGGGAATCAATTTTTTCCAGGGCTTCATCATACTTGGAAGACAAAAACTCCATGCTTCTGTAAATTTCAGCGTTCTGTTCCTTAATACATTGCAACGAACTCATGACCGTGTCAATTTTTGAGTTCTGTTGAGATTCAAAAGCAGAAAACATGGCCTTAATCTGTTCAAGAATTGAAACATCAGCTAGGGATTCTTCCTCACAAACTTTTCGTTTTAATCTACGAGTAATATGATCAGTTTGAACAGTTGGTTCCAAATTAAGTGAGGATGTATATAGTTGAGAATCAGATCCGTAGCTAGTCACAGGAGTGCCGGGCAGATTTTGAGGAGTTAGCACGTTTGGCGGAGTCCGTTGTATTGACATTTTGTAAGTAAACAAAAGTTGTACCTGAGCAAAACAATTCCAAGTGGTCGATAACAGACCGGTCAGTCGATAACGCACACACTGCCACTGCTTGCACTGGTTAGGATGCGCGTTAGACGAAGTGGGCGGAGCTTCGGTGGGAGCTTCGGTGTGCGTGTGGCCCGTTCTGTCGTCGTATGTACTCCTATACTCGTCTACACTCCTGGTACTACGCTGAATTTACGATGTCGATTTATTGAATATTTTATGTTAATAAATTAAAAATAATGTTGAAATTGAATATTATGCACGACCGTACTCTACGACTGTCCAGAGGGGAGAGGAAAATGGCAGTCGTTAAGCTTAATTAAAGGCTTTATTTCAACAGCAGGCAGTCACAACCTGCGCCTGTCCATTTAAACACGGCAATACGGCTCACCACCTATTACGTGGGACAAATTATGCAAAGGTAAAATGTGGGCATATAATATGCCTCTGCCTACCCCTTCGGGGATAAAGGCGTGACCATATGTATCGTTTAAGGGGTTTCTTGGTGTGCTGAGTACAAATCACGTGATAATTTCGCAATCCAAAAAGGCGACCGCGGTGTAATCACAAAATTTCCTGATGGGTATCGTTTAAAGGGGTTTTTGGTATGCTGAGTACGAATTACGTGATAATTTTGCAATCCAATATGGTCGCCTCGCCGTAATCACAAAATTTTATGATGGGTATCGTTTAAGGGGTGTTTGGTATGCTGAGTACGAATCACGTGATAATTTTACAATTTAATATGGTCGCCGCGCCTAAATCGCAAAATTCCATGATGGGTATCGTTTAAGCGGTTTTTCGGTATGCTGAGTACGAATCACGGGATAATTTTGCAATCCAATATGGCCGCCGCGCCGTAATCGCAAAACTCCATGATGGGTATCGTTTAAGTGGTTTTTTGGTATGCTGAGTACGAATCACGGGATAATTTTGCAATCCAAAATGGCCACCGCGCCGTAATCATATAATTTCGTGATGGATATCTTTTAATGGGTTTTTTCGAATGCTGAGTACAAATAACATGATAATTTTGGAATTCAATTTGGCCGCCTAAGCTATTTACAGTAGTAAATTAAAAAGATTTGCTTATTAAGTTTAGGCCTAGCAATGCGAAAATACTATGACAACAGGATTTTTGTAAAATTAAGGTCAATGACATTAAATTGGTACCTAGCATACGAAAGAATCCCTTAATCGGTACCCATCATGAAATTTTGTGATTACGCCGCGGTGGCCATATTGGATTGGAAAATTTTCAAGTGATTCGTACTCAGCATTCCAAAAAAAACCCTTAAACGATACCTATCATGAAATTTTGTGATTACGGCGCGGCGGGCATATTGGATTGCAAAATTATCACGTGATTCGTACTCAGCATGCCAAAAAACCCCTTAATGGATACCCAACATGATATTTTATGATTGTGGCGCAGCAGCCATATTGGATTGCAAAATTATCACGTGATTCGTACTCAGCATAACAAAAAACCCCTTAATCGATACCCAACATGAAATTTTATGATTATGGCGCAGCAGCCATATTGGATTGCAAAATTATCACGTGATTCGTACTCAGCATACCAAAAAACCCCTTAAACGATACCCATCATGAAATTTTGTGATAACGGCGCGGCGGCCATCTTGTATTGCAAAATTAGTACGTGATTCGTACTCAGCATACCAAAAAACCGCTTAAACGATACCCATCATGATTTTTTGAGATTACGGTGCGGCGGTCATATTGGATTGCAAAATTAACACGTAATTCGTACTCAGCATACCAAAAAACCCCTTAAACGATACCCATCATGAAATTTTGTGATTACGGCGCGGCGGCCATCTTGTATTGCAAATTAGTACGTGATTCGTACTCAGCATACCAAAAAAACCGCTTAAACGATACCCATCATGATTTTTTGAGATTACGGCGCGGCGGTCATATTGGATTGCAAAATTAACACGTAATTCGTACTCAGCATACCAAAAAACCCCTTAAACGATACCCATCATGAAATTTTGTGATTACGGCGCGGTGGCCATATTGGATTGCAAAATTATCGCGTGATTCGTACTCAGCATACCAAAAAACCGCTTAAACGATACCCATCATGATTTTTTGAGATTACGGCGCGGCGGTCATATTGGATTGCAAAATTAACACGTAATTCGTACTCAGCATACCAAAAAACCCCTTAAACGATACCCATCATGAAATTTTGTGATAACGGCGCGGCGGCCATCTTGTATTGCAAAATTAGTACGTGATTCGTACTCAGCATACCAAAAAACCGCTTAAACGATACCCATCATGATTTTTTGAGATAACGGCGCGGCGGTCATATTGGATTGCAAAATTAACACGTAATTCGTACTCAGCATACCAAAAAACCCCTTAAACGATACCCATCATGAAATTTTGTGATTACGGCGTGGCCGCCATGTTGGATTGCGAAATTATCATGTAATTCGTAGACATTTTAATGCATTAGGTAGCTGGTTACCATGTCGTGAAAACACTTAAAAAGTAAAAGATCACCACATTTTTACCATGAGTCGCGTATGTATTTGTAACGGTTAATCTAATTACATTTTGCCCATTACTGATATTTTTATACTGTGGCGCGATTTCAACGTAATTTGGCATAATAATTACGAAATAGTTGCGAAAAAAACTGACACAGGTCCTGCCTCCACAAGCGCCAGGGCGAGACTGATCGGCCGTCAGCGGCGCAATTCTATTGCGTTTGGTAGATATTCGTACATGATAACTATGTAAATAGTTTTTTATAGAAAAACGCTCGGAAAATGTGTATAAAAACTTAATACCTTTAATTGAGTGCAAAAAAAAAAAAAAAAATGTTAATAGTTTAGCCACAGTTTTGAAAAAACTTTTCTGAGAGAGTCAACTTTGGGATTTTTTTCTATCTAGTGAAATTTATTGGATCGTGTAACGGGCTCGGAATATGTTTAGCTTATATCCTTAACTATTATATATATATTTTTCAGATTTAAAAACCCTTTACTTTTTGACTAGGATTGTTTCAAAAAACTCAAAATCTGACCCACGCGGCCTTAATACCATACCTTACTCTCATGTGACGCAAACGAAGTTGCGCGGGTCAGCTAGTATAATATAATATAATATAATATAATAGATATATAATAAAATCGTAACAGGTCGCCGTCTGTACATGGAAGATAAATAAGAGAAAATATTATAGGGGGGCTGTATGAACGCAATAGAACCCAAAACAATGATTTTTTAAATTTTTGTCTGTTTGTCTGTATATCTGTACGTTTGTGCACGCTAATCTCAGTAACCGCTTAACCGATTGCAATGCCGTTTTCTTTATTGTGTTGAGATATGGTTGAGGTTTGCTCTACTTAGCATTTACTGTTAATTTCATGTCAATCGGTTTATAAATAAAACTAAACTCCGGTTTATAAGAAAACTACGATAACATAGGCAAGCGACAGGTAACTCACCTTTCAAAAAAAATGCCTGCACCCAAACTGGAGCTATTCAGGAAAAACTGTGTATACATGGCACCACTTATTTTTAACTCCTTACCCAAGGGAATGGCGGAATTACCGTGTTCTAAATTTTTGCGTGTATTAAAGGAGTGGTTATTAAAGGAAAGTTTTTACTCCACTGAAGACTTCCTGAAAAACAGCTCTTGCCGTTTCGGTGCGCATTGACTGGGAGACATTGTTTCAGTCATACTGATACTAGATATAATCGACAGGCTTATTTTACATTACGACTTATTTTAACTTCTGACATTTTGTATTTTAAATTTTTGACTTATTTAACTTTTGACATGTTGCACCTACACCTACTTAAATTTGACATCGTTGCCTGTTCTAGTATCTTGACTTCTTTAATAACTCCCATTCTTCTAAATATTGCATGCAGAAAATCTGCACTTATGTCATAAGTAACTGACATGTTTATTTTAAATTTCGACATAATTTAACGTTGACATATTTTAACTTCTTCTGACATGCTGAACTATGATTTGATTTCGTTGCATATTTAATGTTTTTGATCTTGTTATATTACTCTTTGACTACTAGATGTTGCATGCGGAAAATCTGTATCTATGACAGAAAGTAATCGACATATTTATTTTAAATTTTGATAATATTATTAAATTGTTGACTTGTTGTATTGTAATAATTTCATTGTATAGAATCTCGTACTCTTATAAATGTTGCATGCAGGAAATCTGTGGAACATGCTGAACACTAAATAATGTCACTGTATACTGTAGTCTGACTCGGCCGGATTTTAGAAATAAATGCCTACAGCCGCGCGGTACGTAAGCGCATGCTTACGTACCGCGCGGCTGTAGGCATTTATTTAGGGCTGCCCACCTACAGCATTTTAATAATGTGCCTACTTTGACTTTCTATTTAGTATTGCGATTGTATATATGTACATACATACATTCACATAGTCACGCCTTTATCCCTGAAGGTGTAGGCAGAGGCATAGTATACGCCCACATTTTACCTTATAGTTTTACGTACGCGTAATAGAAAGTGAGCCTAATGCAGTTGAATTTTTTCAATCCGCCTACAAGGCCTTCAATTTGTATTAAGGATTGTCGTTTTACTAACAACCGGCTTTCATTTCGAGTAAATATGTACCTTTTTTATTTAAACAAAAAAATACTTTGTGAGTAATAATATAATATCCCCGCAAACGGCTGGCGGCGCGGGGCGGCGGCGTGGCGGCGCAGCGCCCGTTATCTACTAACGATCGAGTGAGACGAAAACGAGTAAGCGGCGTAGACAATAATAATCGGCTCATCACGTTTCGTGAGTGATAGAATCACGGAATTCTAGTCTTTATAATCATTGCGTTAAATTTTTGATTTACAAAAATAACACTATTTTTCGATTAGAAAGTACTAGTCAGTCTCTAGTACACTAGTACTTTTCGTACATTGTCAAGTTGTGTTAAATTTTGGAAGTTCATATTTGTCTCTAGGCGTGTAATAAAAATCAAAGGTAACAAAAATGCTGTCAATCAAAGTCATACGATGCTAAGTGTACTGTAACATCGGTCATCCACAAAGTAATGAATACTCTTGAAACATACCTAAATCATTGCTCTCAATTAAATAACTACGAACTGACAACGGAACTAAATGTACTACCTACACATACTAGAGTTCTGAACTAGTTTTTTTTTTGGATATTGTACTATATTGGATCACACCGTTCACTGACTGAGCAAGCACAAGTCTAGTTTTAAACACAAACATACCTACTTCATGTAACTACCTAGTTCACTCGTGTCAATCACTTTGTTTAACTCTAGTCAACTAGTAGTATAGTACCAATTAGTACTTAAGGCCATACCCAGGGCTAACGACCTTGAGCAAATGGGCGATATGACTCGCTAACATAGAGTAGCGCAACTACAGAGACATCAGAGTAAAAGAACCACGGAAGAAGAAGAAACATAGTAGCGGAAATGCGTTCCTCACTTCACCAAATAAACAAAAGGCTGTGAGACGGTCTCACCCGACTGCCCCTCTCTAAAACGTTTATTGTGAGAGTTCAATCCGATTGACGTTGTCATTTTTGTTTTATTTCAAACTTTGAACAGATGATCCACGTGACCTAGTGACGTAGTTTAATGCAACAGAGTCACAGACTACAAACAAAGTCTCGCCATAAGCCCCTCTGCACTCTATTTTATAGAGAGAGGCGAAAAGTTTTGGCGGCTTGATTAATTTTAACAGCAGGCAGATACAACCTGCGCCTGTCTATCTCAACACGGCAATATAGCTCACCGCCTATTACGTGGGACAAATTCTAAAAAGGTGAAATGAGGGGACATAATAATATACCTCTGCCTACCTCTTCGGGGATAAAGGTGTGACCATATGTATGTATGTAACTAGCTGTAGTAACTCTCACAACTTCGTTTACGACGCTTAAGGTGTATGAAACATGAGGTATTTCTTCATCAGTCTCATCAACCGGCGGGTGAAACTGCCCTGTTTGCTTAATCATAAACGAATTTAAAGATTAAGCATAGGTATTGTAAAACTAGCTGACCCTCGCAACTTCGTTTACGTCACATAAGGTTTGCAAAAGGAGAGGCACTTCTTCATCAGACTCATCAAGCAGCGTGTGAAAGGGCCCTATTTGCTTTATCATAAAAGAGCTTAAAGATTAAGTTTATTCTAAAACAATTCAGTCCCCGACTTCGGCGCGGACAGAATTATTTTACAACAGCCTTAATCATTAAGCTCTTTTATGATTCAGATTTACCGTCACATTCCAAGGAACCCTTGAATTATAGGTTTTGAGAAAGTTGAGATATCTCTAATTCCTGAACTACAAAACCCTCAGCACTGAAACTTGTGTGAAGCAATCCTAGGTTGAATTCTAGGTTTAGAGAAGTTGAGATGTCTCTAACTCCTGAACTTCCTCGGATCAATTTTCATTCAAATCAGTAGTTTCGGCGTGATACGTATTCGGAATACAGACGGACATGAAAATTTTAAATTTCATTTTAGCTTAAGTAGGTATCGATTAGAGAACGCGTTCTTTTTTTTTAAATAGCTTCAATATTCAGACTCTCGACCCTCAACAGTTTTATTATTATGTATAGATATAGACTAGCAAGAAACTCGGCGGGCACTCACTTTATTCACTTTTATACCTTAACCAATTTGCCGGTGGATGGTGCCTACTTGTGGCGACCCACAAGACGTAATAAGCTAAAAGAGTCAATTCTTTCAGCTTAGGTTGAGAGCAGTGTCTCAAAAAAGCAGCGTGTTAATAATAACTATAATATAAGTATTTTCATCAGTAGACAACTGATGAAAATACTTATATTATAGTATCCCTTAGCACAAGGTTATATTAGCTTATGTTGTGTGCGAATCTCCACAAATATTTCTTCATTTATTTATATTGAAATGATTAAGTACCGCTTACAATATAAGCATGATTACCTTTCGAAGTAATTTAATAAAACAATACGAATAATAAGTTGAAATGCATTATATTCTCATGTAATGCAGCATGCATTGTGTAACTCGGGCTCTGGCTCTGTTGCACGCATTACTCTGTACATGAATGAAAAGATAACATTTAACGAGAATATTTTGCAGACCAGAGCGACACACGTCCGTCTAGCAACACGACTCCCCCCGCACTAGATTTTCGGGCGAGCGCGGGGAAGCAAGCAACGTGATGTATTCTTTGAATACATTATTAGTTATAATTAGTTAAAACTTATACTAATTCAAAATTGAAGAAAACCATTTTAGAGGTCTATGTTTTCTTTAGTCTCTGATATAAATTTTATTATGATTCATTAATAAATAGATGTCATACAACGACTTCTTCTAAAAAATTATGGGCTATTTCAGTGATGTTTTACTAGTTATTTATAATAAATACACAATTTCTGATGAAACCATCCTCTGGAACACATCTTGTAGCTTTCAAATCTACTTTTGGCTGTCATTATTCGTATACTAATACCGAGAAGAACGTCTT
The DNA here is from genome assembly GCA_933228765.1 of Miltochrista miniata. Taxonomy (NCBI): domain Eukaryota; kingdom Metazoa; phylum Arthropoda; class Insecta; order Lepidoptera; family Erebidae; genus Miltochrista; species Miltochrista miniata. The sequence continues at coordinate 23,797,979 of OW121772.1, forward strand.
TATTTGCACCTCTTTTTCGCAAACTTTGTCAACCACTCCCCTTAAGTAAAATCAATTTATAGTCTTACCTTTCGGAGTTTCCAGGTAATCTAAAAAAACATTATCTCTGGGTGCGTTATTGACGAATTCATGCAACCAAAACAAGAACAATAGACTCTAGTTGTCATATTAAATATTTTTAGTAAATAAAATGATTCTTGTAAGTGATATAACTTTTTTATTTATAAATCGATTGATATGAAATGACACTAAATGTTAAGCAGAGCAAACCTTAACACAATAAAGGAAACCGCATTGAAATCGGTTAAGCAGTTACTGAGATTAGCGAGCACAAACGTACAGAGAAACAGACATACAGACAAAATTTTAAAAATCATTGTTTTGAGTATTTTTTCTCATTTGTCTTCCATGTACAGACAGCGAACTGTTGCGATTTTATTGTATGTGTTGATATTGATTTGTTTTATTTTTGTTTACTTCATTTTTTCTTACTTTATAGTTCTATTTTTGTCTTATTTTTGTTGTTTCAAATGTGCGTGACGTCACTAATGGCGCCATCTGAAAACCAGCGCTGCTCATACCATCTTACGGTTGGGCAGCATTATGCTGAGATGGCGACCTTATTTGGGTTCGCACAGTGTTTATATTTTTATGTGATAAGTTTTTACTGTTTTTATTGTCTGTAATTTCATTGTGTGTGACCTAAATAAAAATTTTTTTTCTTTCTTTCTAAAACACGCGCGGTAACTATTTAAAAAACGACACACCGTCCATTCGTCTACTCGGCACAATCGCGACTGCGGACGCTGCTTGCGTGCTGAAAGGCCTGCCGAAAACGAGAATCGTAGGTATAGCTGGCGCTTCGTTCGTTTGTAGGGAGCTACAATACTGGTTAAACAACATATATATACTGTGCTAATGTACTTACCTAATTCATCTATCATCTTTATGCCTAACCATGTTTCGTGCAATAAATGATTATTTATTTATTTATTTATTTAAAAAAGTTAAATCACTATATAGAATATTATATTAAAATATAAAATAATAATAAAGAATATTAAAATGAACGAATATAAGGGTCTCGACTCATCGTATCGTTTTTGTCCAGTCGTTGTCGAGACCCTATGCGCAAATTTTTTTCAAGAATTTAAAAAAGCGCCTTGTAGAGTCGACTGGTGACCCAAGGGCTGGCAGTTTTCTCGCTTAGCGAATAGGTATTGCTATTCAAAGGAGGAATGCTGCTAGTCTTTTGGGCACAATGCCACGGGGGCCATATTTAGGTTTAGTTTAGATAGTAATAATCTAAAAATATATAGATATGTAATAGGTAATTATGTTTCTCTGTAATTTTTAACAATAAATGTTATATTTTACTTTAAAGAATCATACATAGACACATGCATCTAAAAATGGCTATGGCAGTTTCACACGCTGCTTGATGCGTCTTATGAAGACATACCTCTCTTTAATACACCTTATGTGACGTAAACGAAGTTGCGGGGTCAGCTAGTATATAATAATTATAATTATTGCTTCTTCTAGGTCCAAAACAGAATGCCATGGAGCCAAACCAACATCCCCGAGGTCCAAGCCAGCCTCACCTGCCAGTTGTGCACCTGCCGATTAACGGACGAGGCCATGGCGTAGAAAAGGAATACTCGAACTGATACTCTGTACCAACCCATTGGGCCAGCGTGGTACAGTAAGGCCAATGAAACCCTTCCAAATATGTAAGTCAAATAAAGCAACGGCGCCCAGTTCCCGGCACTTCGGCACACGGCGATTACGGTAGCGATCGGAACGATGGCGGGAGGGGGGGGGGGGGGGTGCGAAGAATCTCCGGGATACGGCAGGCTGCCATCCACGACTGACCTTGGCTACGTGTAATGGACGAACTCTGATGTTGGATGAATACCTCGCCGAACTCGAGGTAGAACTATGTCGCATAATACTGGCACAAACTGGGATTGTGCAAAGTCCAAAGAAAGGGGGAGGACACGCTTACCCTTGCGTCGGGCGACCTGTTCTACTTTCGAGAGGATGATGGTAGGACCTCATCTGAGGGTGGTGTCGGTTTTATGGTGAAAAAGGACCACGTTAGCAGCGTTGTGGACGTCGGTAGAGTCTCAGCTCGGGTAGCATACCTCATACTCAAGCTCACCGACAGGTACGCCCTGAAGGTAATGCAAGTGTATGCCCCGACATCGAAAAGCCCGAACGAGGCAGTTGAGGCCGTGTGCGAGGACTTAGCGAAAGCACTACTCGGCACAGCTAAGGCTTATTACAACATTGTTATGGGGGACTTAAACGCTAAAGTGGGAGTACAAGAACGCGGCGAAACGAACATTGGTCCTTCCGGCGTGGGGCGCAGAAGCGACCGGGGGCACATGCTTGTCAGCTTCCTTGTGTCCCAGTAGAGTCTTATCTTGATGGAACTCTTTCTTTAAGAGGAGGCCCCACAGGAGGTGGACGTGGCGAAGCCCCGACAAGGTCTTAAGGAACGAGATAGCCTTCTTCTTAACGGACAGGAAGTGTATATTTATAGATGTTTCTGTAAATATACAGGCTTGTCCGGATTTATAATTTAGTTAGCATACTTATCTACTAATTGCTTTCAATTTCGGTTCCGATCAGGGTTTCGGTGGCCGAGTTTCCCGTATTTTATCCCTTTGGGGGTAGAATTTATCAAAATCCTTTTTTAGCCTTGCCTTACGATTGGATGCCTACGTCATAACATCTACCTGCATGCCAAATTTCAGCCCGATCCGTCCAGTGGTTTGGGCTGTGCGTTGATAGATCACTATGTCAGTCAGTCAGTCACCTTTGAGTTATATATATTTAAAAATACTAGCTGACCCGCGCAACTTCGTTTGCGCCACATAAGAGAGAGTAGGTATTACCTGTTCCCGTAGCGTCTTGTCGTTAATATTCAATACTACGAGAGAGAGAGAGAGCGAGAGAGCGAGAGAGAGAGAGAGAGAGAGAGAGAGAGAGAGAGAGAGCGAGAGAGAGAGAGAGAGAGAGAGAGAGAGAGAGAGAGAAAGGTTTCTCGTTGCGTGTATTCCCGTCGCATTATTTTTAAGAACAATTTATAAAAGAGGTATCCCGTGACATTATTGTAAAAAAAAATTGATTGCCATTAAAATGGTTATTGTGCACAAACCCAAAGATAGACACACTTTTTTAAGAAAAACAATTTGTCGTACATATTTTATACATAACTATAAATATTTACGCAGCACAAGCAACGAAGCTCTCAAAAGGAATAACTTTTCCCCCTTTTTGACACATTTACTATTACTGCTCCGCTCCTATTCGTTGTAGCGTGATGCTATATAGCCTATGACACTCCACAATAACGTAGCTTTCTATTGGTGAAAGAATTTTCTAAATCGGTTCAGTAGATCCCGAGATTAACCCCCAGTTTCCGAAAGGCTGATCAACGCTAAAATTAACTAATCGGCTGTTAAAGGCGAATCCTCACAGAAGATCCAAATGGATCGCCAATTCCTGCGATCCACGAACAAAACTTTTCTTGCGATCCCGTCGCGTTCCACCGACACGCTCCAACCGATCCACACTGATCCGCCTAAGTATAGTACAGTTGAACTTTCGGTCGCTATGGAGTCACATGTGCAGCAACGACGTCGAATCGCTTTGGTAGCAACAACCTACATTCTTCTTAAATATTTACGAAGCATTTATGTTCCTTGTAAATGGATTTTCATTTTGGATCTTCTGTGAGAATCCGCCTTTAACAGCCGATTAGTTAATTTTAGCGTTGATCAGCCTTTCGGAAACTGGGGGTACATCTTACAATTTAACAAATATACAAACACACAAACTTTACTTCTTTATAATATTAGTATAGATATATATCCATCCATACTAATATTATAAAGCTGAAGAGTTTGTTTGTTTGTTTATTTGTTTGTTTGTTTGTTTGAACGCTAGGATCTCAGGAACTACTGGTTGGATTTCGAAAACTCTTTCACAGTTTGATAGTCCATTTATCGAGGATGGCTATAGGCTATATAACATCACGCTAAGACGAATAGGAGCGGATCAGCAATCAATAATGTTTTGAAAACGGGGAATATTTTTTACCGTCTGAAAGCTTCCGAGGCGTACGCTGCGTAAATGGTTAAAGTTACGTAAAAAATTGTGTATTACAAGTAATTACAACATTGTTTCTCTTAAAATGTTCTAAAAAATAGTCCGACAGCATATGTCTATCTTTTAAGGTTCGCTCACAATAACCTAATTTTTCTATCTCAAAAGGTTCGCTCACGATATTATAAAACTGAAGAGTTTGTTTGTGCTAGGATCTCAGCAACTCCATAGTCCATTTATTGAGGATGGCCAATGGCGATTGAACATCACGCTAAGACGAATAGGAGCGGAGCAGCCATGATTAATGTTTCGAGAACGGGGAGAATTTCTTTCTTTTGAGAGCTTCCATTGCGTATGCTGCATAAATGGTTAAAGTTACGTAAAAATAGTGTACTACAAATTTGTTTCTCTTAAAAAGTTATAAAAAAAGTCCTCAACAGCAAATGCCTATCTTTTAAGGTTCATTTACAATAACCCTCTTTAAAGTATGAGCGACGCGACGGGAGTAAACGTGGCCTGCAGTGGTAGTCACTTAACTGAACGATAAAAACCGGCCAAGTGCGAGTCGGACTCGCCCACGATGAATTCCATACCAAAAAACAGATGGGCGGAAGTAAAAGCGACGGGAAACATTACATCACGTTAACACCTCTCTCTTTCCCACTCTCATGTAACGCAAACGAAGCTGCGCGGGTCAGCTAGTATATAGATACGAGCGGACGCATGTTTGAATCGTGTTAGAAAGTTCGAAACCAATAACTTTTCTATCACATTTATTTTCAACACTAGCTGTTGCTCGCGACTTTGTACGCGTGAAAATTATGTTATAATGCCAATTTAATTGGAAGACCCTACCCCTAGTCAATAGATATTTGTGCAAAATTTTAATCAAATCTATTGAGTAGGTACTTATCGAGATCCTTTCGGACAAAGCAAAGCAAACAGACAAACCGACAAACAGACCAAATCTTATGTTGAACACCCTGCGAGTATTTTTTTTTTAATTTTTCGCTTATAAACTAGATTATTTTATAAGGCACATTTTATAATTAAGATTATTTTATAAACTAGATAGTCAGTAGGTGGTATACAGAAAAATATAACGTACCAGGAGAAAAAAGCTTGTGAAGAGCTTCATGAGGACCACTTAGTTTTTCCAACTTCAAACCAAATGTGAGGCCTCAGTTCGCAAATATGTCTTTTATACCTACATAGGTACCTAGAAGTGGAAAAATTTATGCAAAAATTACCTCCTTACAAGAGCTTTTGTAATGTTGTCAGTTAATAGATAGTATAAATACTATTGTTTGGTACGAAGACGCTCTGATTTGCGTGAAAACTGTAGCCTTGAAGGTTTAGTTTAAGTTAACGACCTAGTAATTAATTTTTAAGTATCTATACTAGCTGACCCGACAGACGTTGTCCTGCCGTAACTATGAATATGGAAATCGGTACCTATACCGAGTTCTGAGTTCCCGGTCCCATGTTCTCGTTCCTGGTTTCCTGATCCCTGTTCCCATTCCATCCTGTTTTCATTTCCCAGTCCGTCTTTCTGTTCCCGTTTCCTATTTTGGTGCTTCGATTTCCAAGACCCGATCAAAAATCGCAATAGAAACTATTTCTTTGAACAGTACGACCCAGTTACAGTTATTGCAAATTTTCCAATTTTCCACGCAACTTTCTTAACTTTTTCTTGCATTAGAACCTTCTCCTGACAATACGTAACAGAACAAAAATAGAATAAGCGAAATCGGTCCAGCCGTTCACGCGTGATGTCGTTACCAAGGGAAAAGGGATTTATTAACCCGCTGAGGCTGCTGTCTCGCCAAGTAAACCCATAGTTTTATGTAGGTACTTAGGTATTATTCATGGCACCAACTTCAATATTATATTGAATAAAATCTGATATTTTATTATGTTTCTTACATGATTCTAATCATCCTGTTCTATGCAACAAAAAACATGCTCGTATTACTTGAAATATACTATTTACAATTATAAACTATGAATTAAATATTTACAGAAAACTAGGGTAAGAATAAACGAAAAAAAAAAAAACACACAAGACTGTCGTAACCCTCGTCTAGGTGTCGAAGAATTCCTCCCCATCGCAATCGACTGGTAAGGTTCCCATAAGGCTGGCCGCATTGGCACGTTGGATGGCAATGCTTATTCTCTGAGCGAGAAAGAGGCCAGCCTTATGGTCACGAGAAGCATCGACCAAACGCTTTGCTATATCTTTATACAGCGCACGTGCACTTGGACCCCACGAACCTAGTGTCTCGACACCAAACGGCTCAAATATATAATTACCAATTAAATTATTATATTTGCGCCGTTTGAGTGTCTCGGCAAATGCAGCAGCAGCACAGGCGCAGCCTGCGGTGTTAGGAAGATGAGAAGGGGCAAGGGTGTCAGCGCAAGTTGCGTCCCACACCAAAGGCCTTCCCATCTTCCATGGCACTAATGACATACCGTCCGGTCTCTTGCCATCGTCGCGCGCCAAACCATTTGGTTCAAGAACAGCTGGCACGCCGGCGGTGACAAGAGCGCGGCGGATAATGTCATTTAGGTATGCATGGCGAGACATACGACCTGCACTCCTGCTGCAAGAAAGCCCGTGGTGCCCAAGCGTGTCGACTGCTTCTCCACAGTGACAACGATGTGGAGACACGCAAGGAGCACCCAAACGAAGGCAGGCGGCAATTCTGAACGTAGTGTCGTCCAACATAGTACCTATATTGGGCGACGGAAGAGCCTGAAGCCAGACACCTGATTCCCACTCTCCCACAGCCAGAAGGCGAGCACGCTCTGCAACGTTAGAGCAAGAGTTCAGTAAATGGATTCTAACTCTGCTGCAGAGCGGTCTATCCCACTGTCTCTGGGAGCATGGGTAGGTGGGCAGATCAGTATTTGGGCAAGCCATTTCCCAAGCACTAATGGCTTCAATCTTACCTGACACTTCAGAATTAACCAGTGTAGGAAACAATATTTTCCTGGTCAATTCTTCAGTGCCATGTATTGAAGCCAAAAATGCTGGTAAACTCACATCGGAAATTTTTCGAACGCCGAGGCCGCCCAATCGAATAGGTAAAGATGCTTGGAGCCAAACTCGGTCGTTCAAATCTGCGTTTAAAATTTGGCAAAGTGTGTTTTGAATAATTTTGTCCATTTTCTCCAAAAGTGCAGAATGTTTAAATAAGTGAGCTGAACGAAGGGCATGTGTTAATTTAGGGACGAAAAGACAGTACCGAAGGATTGTAAACGCGGAATGGATATTAATATGAAGAAGTCGGTCTGAAACTGCACAAAAATTTTGAATTTTTTCGTCAATAAAAGAATCAAAAGCATCTTCAAAAACGGGAGAACCTAGGAGTAGGAGAGAACTTTTTTGTAATAATTTTAAATTTGGAGCCAGAATGTTAAATTTGGATAATGTCGAAACTTTATCAACATTATCATGTAAATAAATTTCACATTTTGATGAATTTAATTCTAAGCCAATATTTTGAAATTCATTTTTTAGAAAAGCCAAATCTCTAAGAACAGTATCCACATCTCCTCCTAAGGTGCCGTCATCCAAATACCAAATATTTAATTTAGAATTTAGTTTACTAATTATGGGTTGTATGGATAAACTAAAAATGACTGGCCCAAGAGGGTCACCTTGTTGACATCCAACTGCAGAGTCTAAAATATTGTCCTTGTATAATAATTTTGAAGAGTGTCTGTAGCACTGCCAAAGAAAATTAAAAAATTTTGGGGTCTCTAATTTGGCCTGCGTCAACAAGGTGTCCCTATTTACTGAATTAAAGGCGTTTTTGAGGTCAACCTTAAGGACGACCTCTCCTGCACCGCAGCCAAGGTAAGTCGACAGGGCATGTATGGCAGCCTCACAACCCCCTTTTGACCCGAAGCCAAGTTGTAGGGGTTGAAATTTGCTGGCCATCTCTTCCTTATAAAATTGACAGCAAATTTTGGCTACCATACGCCTAAAGGTACAACCAACGGCAATGGGACGAATACCACCATCTTTCTTTCGCAAGGCGCATAAATTGGCACCATATAAAATATCGATGATGCCTTCGTCCACATTGCCGGACAACATAAGATTGACCAAACCTGTTAGCTCCTTCAGGAGCACTTCACCTGCCTCCCCAGCAGCTGGACTCAGGAGATCTTTCAGATGCTGAGGAGTCAAACCATCTAGACCACCAGCTGAACCACTCCTAAAGGAGCCAACGGCTGCCAGGACTTCCTTGGCTGTAACACGTAAAAAATCGTCGTCAAAATTTGGAGGATCGGGGAAGGACAGGTCATTCTTTGGCGCAGGGTGCTTGCTCTTCAGATCTGCAAGAGTTTCTGGAGAGCAAGGCGCCACCACGTCACTACTAAATAATAACCTGGATGCGCCTCTTATATCACCTTCTCTTAATTTGGATTCCACATAATAATATAATGAATTTTTACAAAAGTCTGTGAATTTTGGGTCAAAAATATGCATCGAATTACAATTGTCTTTAATTTGAGATGTTAAACTCTTTTTGACTGCCTGATCTTTTGCAATATGTAAAATTCTATATAAGGTAAGCAACTGTTCCCAAGCGTAGCATGAGTTCTCCCGAACTACAAGACCAATACAGTGGGCCAAGCTTTGAGCCACTGCTGGTCTTGCACCTCGGGGAATTCGTTTTAAGACTGGAATTGAATTTTTGAATTTTGCTATCGTTTGCCAAAAAGGAATTTGTAAATTAGAAAATAGCGATATTGGAGGAGATTCTTGCTTTGAAAAAACATTTTGGGACTTGTGAACTTTCCCAAAATGTACCCTCAAGCCACGTTCTCCTTTAAAAAACCGAGCTTGGGAACAATTGGTAAATGTTATCTGATAAATCAAAATACCTACATATTACTTTGTTCTAATTAAATTTTATTTTTCAGGATTTGATTGAAGTCGGTTTTATTTTATGTTGAAATTTTTTTTTTCATTATTTTAAGTGACGGGTGAACCAAAAAATATTTCTATCTAGGTGAAAGTTCTCATCGATACAAATCAATCAAGCCCAAACACAAGGTAGCTGCTGTAAATCGTTAAGGAATTCCCTCGACTGTCTTTCGGCTCCATCATCAGATCGACTCCAGACATTAATTAAATTGTAGTAGGTACATTTAAGCACTGAATTAAAAAGTTAACAAACGCACAAGTTGTCCCCACAATTTCCGGTGGTTGCCCTCGATTTCTCCTGAATCCCATCATCAGATCCTGACCTGGTGAAATTGGGACCACCTCAGAAGTGAACTTTATCCAACAAAAACAGATTTGAAATTCGTCTATAATTGACGAAATATCGGTGAACATACATAAAACATTGAGAACTACCTTTTTTTAAGTCGGATCTATCAATCTAGGTGTAAAGTTCTCATCAATACAAGTCAATCAAGCCCAAACACAAGTTAACTGCTGTAAATTGTTTAGGAATGCCCTCGACTGCCTTTCGACTCTATCATCAGGTCGACTACAGACCTTCATTAAAGTACTTAATTAAAAAGTTAACAAGCGCACTAGTTGTCCCTACAATTTTCGGTGGTTGCCCTCGTTTTCTCCTGGATCCCATCATCAGATCCTGACCTGGTGAAAATGGGACCACAAAAAAAGAAAGTTTGAAATCCGTCTATAATTGACAGAAATATCGCTTAACATACGTAAAAAAAAATACATACAGAGGAATTGAGAACCTCCTCCTTCTTTTTTTTGAAGTCGGTTAAAAAAGCTCGAAAATCTGTTATTTTCCATTTTCTTTGAATAGATTCCGGATTCTACTAGAACCGCACGGATTTTTTTTTATTAAACAAAGAAGTTTTTTGCGCAGTAAGGATGTTGATGTTACCGAAATTTATTGTAATGTAAATTTGGACCGAACAGACTACTTCGCGCAAATTTTACGTTTTTGTTTTAACCTAGGTACCTACTTACAATAAATTCGCAACAGTCAAGCTGTAATTGAAGGTTAAAACCGGCCAAGTGCGAGTCAGACTCGTGCATGACAAAAAATCACGTTTGTTGTAGGGATGGGACTCTATGGGAGTCCCTATGGGAGTTTTTTTTTATATTCGGCTCGCCAAATCGACGTCGCCACTAGCCGTGGCGCATCTAGCGATTGGGGCCACTTCTTACGGTGGTCATCAAGTTGGCGGCCCTGTGATGTGCCTCTTCACGCTCCTCTTAATGAACCCGGGATTGTAAGATGAGGGAAACACGTGTGCGGGCAGGTCGTTCCAAGTTTTATAGTTCGACAGAGGAACGATCTTTTGAAACGCTCGGTTCTGGCGAGGTCTCTCCAATGTGTATGAGTGGCATCTCTGCCCGGCACGCGTTGTTCGGGATCGGAAAGGGGATGGTGGGATCAGGTTGAAGAGCTCTTCAGAACATTCGCCGTGGTACATTCGGTAGAAGGCAGCCAAGGACGCTATGGTTCTTCGCTGCGCCAACGGTTCGAGGCCTCCCGTCACCTCAGGACAACCAATTATTCGGATAGCACGTCTCTGCATAGCGTCAAGCGCGTCCAGCAAGTACCTCGCGGAGTCATCCCAAAGGTGAGATAGTACTCGACGCAGGGACGAATCTGCGTCTTGTACAGTAAACATCTCTGATGTGGCGTGAAGTACCGTCTCACCTTATTTAGGACTCCAACTTTCCGCGAGGCCAGCCCAATACAACTCTCTATGTAGTTTTTGTGATTGAGCTCACGCCGGACGTCTATACCGAGGATCTCCAGGTTGTATTTTGGTGGAACCGTAATGCTCTGAAGAGAGGGTAGGGGTAGGAATGGGGACTTCTTTAGCTGTAAACGCACACGCCTGTGTTTTTCTGGCATTGAACTCGACCAGGTTGTCTGAACCCCATTGGGCAATGAGACCCAGGTCCCGGTCGAGATCCGCCACGAGTTGCCGTCTCCTCTCCTCCACGTCACCACGCCCCTTCGCTGGATGGCCAGAATAGCTCCCATGCAGCGTACTATCATCCGCATAACAATGAATGCACCCAAGGGACAGCATGTCATTGATATGCAGAAGAAAGAGAGTTGGGGACAATACCGATCCCTGTGGTACCCCGGCATTTAGCTGCAAAAAACAGGAAGCCTGACCATCGCAGAGAACCCGCATACGTCGCCGGCAGCTTGGATAGAAGCGACGCATGCCATACCCTATCAAAGGCTTTAGCGATGTCTAGGCTAATAGCCAGAGATTCGCAGTGCCTCTCCATAGCCTCACCCCAGGTGTGCGTTATGTACGCTAGGAGGTCACCCGTTGATCGTTTCGGCCTAAAGCCATATTGGCGATCGTTAATTAACGAGTGATTCTCCAGATAGCGCATGAGCTGTTTGTTAACGATTAGCTCGAACACCTTGCAGATGAAGGTGGTTACGGCAATGGGGCAATAGTTGGCCGGATCCTACCGATCCCCTTTCTTGGGGATCGGCTGGACGTTCGCCTCCTTCCAAGCCTCCGGCACCTCTCCCGACGAATAGGAAAGGCGATACAGACGTGTTAGCGTTGGAAATAATTCAGCTGCACAATTCCTCAGCACCACTGCCGGGATGCCATCAGGACCACTGGCTTTCCGCGTGTCGAGTGACCGTAGCACCGCTTGCACATCGCACTGCCGGATTACAATATCCGGCATCGTGGTTCCACAGTCGGCAATGTGGGGGGTTGTTTGCCACAGTCATCGACCCGGGAATTAGCCGCAAAGAGATTGGCCAGCATTTCTGCTTTCTCTTGGGGCTTGTGAGCCAGTGATCCGTCAGGATAGCGCAGCGGCGGCAGCGAGGGCTTGCAAAAGTTGGCCTGCACGACTTTGGCCAGTTGCCAGTATCCACGGCTGCCCGTCGGATGTGACGTGAGCTCCTGACCAAGCCGCGTGACGCGCTGGGTGTCCGCTCTCTTGAAGGCTCTCTTACTGGACTTAGTGGCTCTGTTGTACGCTGCTTTGAGGCGGGCCACATTCGGGTCGCACACAGCCCGAGCCCTGATCCAGGCGCGGGAAGCCGCCTGTTTTTCTTGAACAGCTACGGCACCCTCACGCCCGAACCAGGGGCGGGCTTTGCGGATGCTGGCGACATCAGTGTATGGAATATAGTATTCCATACCTAACGTTATCTCACCAGCAACCGCAGAAGCGCTTTCCGATGAGGCCCTCCCCGCAAAGCAGCGCTGAGTCCCCCTTATTCCCCTTCTTTTTTCTATATTTTTTTTTATACCGCTATGGTGGCAGACAAGCATACGACCCACCAGAAGGACCGGTGGTCACCGCAGCCTATGAACGTTTGCAACACCAGAGGCGCCACACTCGCGCTGCCGACCCTGTAAAAACCTTCTAAGACCCCTTTTGAAGAACCCCATACTGTAGGCGTTTGGGAAAACCGAGGCAGGGAGATCATTCACCAACCTAAGCGTGCGCGGAAGAAAACCCATATTGGATCTAACCGTGCTGGAACGCTCCGGACGCAGAGTGTGAGGATGAACTCCCTGTCTGTGGCGAGCGGTGCGGTGATAGAACGTAGCCGTGGGCGTCATATCAAACAATTCCTCAGAGCACACACCATTGTACAGTCGGTAGAACACGCATAAGGAGGCAAAGTTTCTCCTGTCGCAAAGAGATTCCATACCACTTGTAAGTATAGGATCGTTGACAACTCTTACAGCACGTCTTTGCACCGAGTCAAATGGACGAAGCTGATATTCAGGTGCCCCCGCCCAAAGGTGACAGCAGTACTCCATGTGCGGCCGCACTTGCGACTTATACAGAAGCAGTGTTTGCCCAGCAGTGAAGTACCGCCGCGCCCTGTTGAGCACACCTAGCTTCTTGGACGCCAGCTTAGCCTTGTCCTCCAAATGACTGCGGAACCGAACGTCACTGGAGATGTCAACGCCAAGGATCCCTATACTCTTGGAGATGGAAAGAGATGTGCCCTGAAATTGCGGCGCTACAGTAATTGGGGTTTGCTTAGCGGTGAAAAAACACGCTTGTGTCTTGGAAGGGTTGAACTGGACAAGATTTTGTCTACCCCAATCGGACACTCTAGTAAGAGTAGCCTCGATTTCAGACACAAGCTGTTCACGATTTTCCTTCACTGTGTCCCGAGAGATACCGGGGCGGCCCGTGTAACAAGTGTCCCCCGTGCTGTCGTTCGCATAACACTGAATGCCGTCAATAGACAACATGTCATTGATATGCAGCAGAAACAGAGTAGGGGACAACACTGAGCCTTGCGGTACTCCAGCGTTTATGGCCATGCAGTCTGAACAGCTGCCGTCTACGACGGCCCTGATGCTTCTACCGGCCAGGAAGCTGAACACCCATCCGCATAATCTGTCGGGCAGTCAACTATTGTTAATACAATATCAGTGTCACGTCCATTTTGTGGTTCCGCACGTTAACTACCTTACGTGCAAAGACTTCTATATAAACTGAGGTAGACATGCCCTACGCACCGATTTTTGAAACCTATTAACTGCGCTAATTAGCTGCGTTGTTCGCACTGTTGTGAGTCAAAACTTTGAGAGTAGGTGCTCGACTTGCAATCGGAGTCCATACGCCTTCTCTTTTACGCTTTTTCTATTCGTATATTGCTATTGTGTGTGGTGACAATTACGTAAAAAATATTTATAAGTGAGTGTAGTCTTAGTAATGTGTGTATTTGAGGATTGCTTTTGAAATCTCGTTTGTTAGAGTACGGCGCGTCTACCTCAGTTTATATAGAAGTCTTTGCCTACGTGTAGAAAATTTGATAGGTTCCGAGTAGGTCTCGGTGGCCTAGTGGTTAAGGCGTCCGCACGGTATGCGAGAAGACGCAGGTTCGAATCCTGTTCGAAACCAATTATTTTTCCATATTTAAAATTTATGATCAGTTAGCATACTAATTGCTTTTCAAAAATTATCTTACATACACATGGTCACGCCTTTATCCCCGAAGGGGTAGGCAGAGGCATTTTCATTGCTTGGTTTGTTTTGAACCGATTTGAAAAATTCTTTCACTGTTGGAAAGGTACACTATTCCCGGGTGACATAGGCTATATTTTATTCCCGTATTCCCACGGGAACGGGATCTACGCGGGTGAAACCGCGTGACGTCCGCTAGTCTCCGTATAACCCTAAGAACAAAGAATTATCTCATTCTTTCATTCTCATTTTTTAACTCTTTGTTGGTGAAAAAAAAAACTCATTTCATTAAAAATGAGCCCGTTTAGCTTACCTCTCCCGCTCATGTCAACATTTGAAAAAGAGCCTTAATTCTAAGTGGAAAAATTAAAACAGGTTTAATATATGGGTACAATATATTTATTGCAATATAAATTCTATGTTACAGTAAAAAAACTTAGTCGACGAATACAAAATTTTTCATATTTTTTTTATAAAAAACTAAAAATAAATAATCACATTCATTTTTTTTCGAAGTATAAAATAATTTGCCGTTATAAATTTCTATATCTACTTATAAGTTGCCATATTTAAAAAATCACCCGATAATTGTCAAAACGCTTGTATTTAAGTACTACATACATATTTAAGCTTTTTTTTACCCAAAATGGTATATGAGTGCCGATTATCTACCAAATTTAAACCTTTGATAGCGAAATGCGTTAAATTTTGGGCGTCAGGCTGAGAGCGACAACTTCCAAAAATGATAACTTCCTAAAAAGTCTATTCTAAAATTACAACTTTCTATAGCATCGTTTTAGAAAGTTGTCATTGTTGAAAGTTGTAATTCTGAAAGTTGTCATTTTTGGTAGTTGTCATTTTTGAAAGTTGTTATTTTTGAAAGATGTCATTTTTGGTAGTTGTCATTTTTGAAAGTTGTCATTTTGGAAGTTTTAATTTGTTGTCAATTTGGAAGTTGTCATTTTCAGCCCGAGGTAATTTTTGAATTCCCGTTTACTTATTTTTGGTGGTTGTGTGGTTTAAATAATAATTATGAATTTATTGACCGTGCAACCGAAATCTATTTAATAAAACAATAACACATTTTAACTTATATCTATACCATTTTTGGGGAACTTTGGGTATAAAATATTACCCAAAAAATTTCTGTCGTAATACTAGTTTTTTATAAACCACTAAGGTGGGAGACAAGCATACGGCGGCTCCACTAATACTTTAAAACAAATTTCAAATAATATTTGGGTCATAGATACGATGCATTTTTTTTCTAAATACAGATAAAATATTTTGAACTTAATTCTATAGTTTATAAAGTCTTAATTTCGTAAGCTATTCTTTTCATACAACATGAACTTTTGTATAGTGCAAACCTGAAAACACTTTGCTCAGAATCAGTAACATTATCCAATAGACCCGGTTTCAACCTATGTTAATTTTTTTCAATACTTCACAAAAAAATTTAACGTATTCAACACCCTAATTTCGTAAAGTGTATAATGTAATGACCCAGATAGAAATTGAAAATAACATCACTACGCGTGATCAAAACCGATCAGCCACCACCCG
Organism: Miltochrista miniata; assembly: GCA_933228765.1. Taxonomy (NCBI): domain Eukaryota; kingdom Metazoa; phylum Arthropoda; class Insecta; order Lepidoptera; family Erebidae; genus Miltochrista; species Miltochrista miniata. The sequence goes on from OW121772.1 coordinate 23,813,604, forward strand.
ATCCCGTGTCCTCGCTTAGCCACCCCCCGGCCGCGCCCCTGCGCTTGCGCCACCCGGGCTGACCAGTCAGTGACCGAAAACACGCGCGCGACGTCATACGTGGCGCCTTTCCGCATCCCGTGTCGCTGTGCAAAATACGCGATCGTGTAATTACATATCTTTTATTAAACTTTTTTATACTACTAATGTGACAGACAAGCGTACGGCATACTTGATAGTTGCCAAAACGGGTTGCAATGCCAATATCGAAAGGCAAAAGGAATTAACGAAGGTGACAAAGTGCAACGGGTAAACTTTGTGTGAGTGGTGAGTGGTGGCTAAAAAAATAACAGTGTAAGTGTTTTGTGTACTTTTACGCGTAGAGGATTACACAATACTGATAACGTGCCCTATTGGCGCCACACAAATCCCCATTTACCCCGTCAGAACTCTCTCCGACACCGCTTGTCCATTAATGTGTGGGCAGGCATTATGAATAGTCACGTAATCGTATTTTATCACTCGTAAATGCCAGTATGTACATACTTGCAGTTCGAGGGTTCCGTACTCAATAGTTAACAGCTAGAAAGAAAGCATTTTTTATTCAGCCCTTGAACACACACCTACTTAACTTCATAGGCTTTACAGCTGGACCCTTTTACTAAGACTCCGATGCTAGTGAACCTTAGCATCGGAGAGGTAAAAATGGAACCTTATTACTAAGACTCCACTGTCCCTCTGTCACCAAGCTGTATCTCACTAACCATTGTTATAGCTAGACAGTTGAAAGTTTCACAGACAGTGTATTTCTGTTGCCGTTATAATAATAAATACCGGTCCAGTGCGAAACGGACTCACGCACAGACGGTTCCGTGCTGAAAAAGCAGCAAAAATCGCGTTTGTTCTATGGGAGTCCCCTTTAATCTTAGACCATATAACACGGGACTAGCCTTTGCGAACCACCGCATACAAAAATATTCTGCCAGTTTTCATACAAGTGAAGGGGGAAACACAAAGACATATAAAATTTCATTGCATTTAAAAATGTATTAATCGACAAACGCGTAATGGCTGTTGTGTGTTAATTGTTATTGTACAGTCAACTACAATGTAATGTACTAGTTTAATCATATAAAATGATGTACTGATGTACAGGCTTTTCATAAAGCCAAAAGACCAAATGGTCATGTGCAATGGCAGAAAACAATGCTTAAGTAAGGCGCATCCTGTGGTTAGATGATCTAAGCCTTTAATCGACCCCTTTAATTTGATTTTAGTATCTGTAACAATTCAGCTCTAACTATCACGGTTCCTTGACCGGTCATGGACGAGTGGCTGGAGAGAAGACACGGTGCTCTCTCCTACCGGTTGACACAGATGCTTGCCGGGCACGGTAGCTTCGGTAGGTATCTGTGGCGAAAACACCGGGAAACCACGGCCGAGTGTCAGCACTGCGAGGACCGCAGCGATGACACGGCGCTCCACACGCTGGTGGAGTGCACGGCGTGGGCACAACAGCGACAGGTCCTCGTAGTGGGTCTGGGCGTGGACACTCTCTCGCTTGAGGCCATGGTACGAGCCATGCTCTCCAGCGGGAGTAAGTGGGACTGCGCCGCCTCTTTCTGCGAGCAGGTCATGCTCGCGAAGGAGGCGGCGGGCCGGGTGCGGGAGAGAACTCTCCCACCCGAGTTCCGCAGTCGGCGCCCTGGGCGCCGCCGACGTGTCTTCGCTGAGGACTATCGGCCTCCATGACCGGGGGTCTGAGGACAGTGAGAGGGCCGCTCACCGTCCGTACAGAAGCAGGCCCATGACGGCAGCGTGACGTGAGCACTCACGCACGCCCCCCCTTAGAAGCGGGGTCACACCCGAAACCCCCCATAGACGCGGGATTGCACCCGAACCACCCCCTGGGCGAGGCCGCATCGGCGGCCGTAGGTCTGTTGGGAGTCACGGGACATCCTTCCTGAGGGCTTACCCGGGGCTCTCAACCATAGGCTGTTGGGCGTTACGTGAGGTTTTTTAGTCGGTAAGAGTCCGGCATAGCATCCTACGAGGATTTTTCCCTCACGTTAAAAAAAAAAAAAAAAAAAAAAAACTATCACGGTTCCGATAGTCTCGTGAGTTCGTGACGGACAGACAGACAGACAACGAAGTCTCATGAATAGGGTCCCGTTTTTACCCTTTGGGTACAGAATCCTAAAAACAGATCAAAATAACATTTAAGTGGGTTCCCATACAATAAACGTGATTTTTGCCGTATTTTGATACAGAACCCTACATGCGCGAGTCCGACTCACACTTGACCGGTTTTTGTCTAAAACGCTGTTCCATAATTATCACTTATGAAAATGGTTTAGCCACACGAATAGTGACTAATTGCCTTGTGTATAATACCTACACCCGTAGGTGTAGGTATTATACACAAGGCAACAGCGTACTGTTCGCTGAAAAAATAGTGCAATTGTAAACAAAGGCTTATAACTTGGTCAGTTTTCGTTGGTTTCATTTAATTTTTTTTATACTGTATTTTGAAGCGAAACTCTAGTTGGGGTGTCTGAGCTTTGCACTATACAAAAGTTCACGTTGTATATCACCATAAAATTGTAAAAATCTTCAGATTGTAATTTACTTGAGACCGTAAGCTGTCAGGAAATTGTAAAATGTAATAGATGTTGGAAAAGTGATCGTTAGCGTGCGAAGTCGATCAAGCGAAGCGAGCTGTCTGCGGCAGCGACCACCGAGCGCCAAATGCCCTATTAGTATTATTTTTGATAATAATATTATAAAGAGAACTTTTGATTGTTTGCTTGCATCGAGCGAAATTGCTTACATATTTAAAAATTCTTTTATTGTTGGGAAGCTAAATTATCTCTGGGTGACATAGGTTATATTTTATCAAAGATAACATAATAGGATAACATACAGATCGGCGACTCCCTGTCGCGCCACAGCTGTCAGTAGAGTTAACGTGCGCGTTGACGGACAATTTGCTTACATTTTATTGATCACACGCACACATTCGAGCTGGAGTTTCCGCCCCTTTTTTTTTTATACTACTTAGGTGGCAGACAAGCCTACGGCCCACCGGAAGGTTGGTAACCGTAGCCTATAGACGTTTGCAACACCAGAGGCGCTACACACGCGCTGCCGACCCGGGCGCAGGTTGTGACGACCCACAGTTGAAAATTTTCAAGCCGCCCGTAAGGCCTTCGCCCTGTGATTTTATTCCGATATTCCCACGGGAACGGAAGCTAAGCGGGTAAAACCACGTGACGTCCGCTAGCTTTTTATAATAATTATTTTCGTAGTTTACAATCTAACTGAAAATAATACGTAAGATTGTAAATCTTGCAAGATTTATTACAATCTGAGGGTTTTACAAATTCAGTGACATACAAATTCCTTATAAGTATAGTAATACTCAACGAATACTAAGCTATTTATTTGTCTTTATAGAATACAGGGTCTTACCCGAAGGGGTAGGCAGAGGTATACTTTAGTAAGAAAGAAGTTAGAAAAGAGCTTGGGAAAGGAGGCTACTTTTTATCCCGGGAAATGTGTTTCTGTGGGAAACGGCGAAACCCCACCATTTTAAGTCTTTAATAATTAGCTATATTTGTTTGTCGATTTTATATTTTGTGTACGGAACCCTAAAAATCGATCGCACAGTTTCTTGTTGTTTGTTAAGATCAATCATCGTAAGAATCATCAAAATGGTCTCAGGTGTTTGGTCTACAATTATACAAAACATAGCTAATTCAAAGACTTCTATATAAACTGAGGTAAACATGCCCTACGCACCGATTTTTGAAACCTATAAACTGCGCCAATTAGCAGCGTTGCTCGCACTGTTGTGGGTCAAAACTTCAAGACTAGGTACTCGACTTGCAATCGGAGTCCATACGCCTTCTCTTTTACTCTTTTTCTATTCGTATATTGCTATTGTGTGTGGTGACAATTACGTAAAAAATATTTATAAGCGAGTGTAGTCTTCGTAATGTGTGTATTTGAGGATTGCTTTTGAAATCTCGTTTGTTAGAGTACGGCACGTCTACCTCAGTTTTAAATGGCGCAGTCGGAAATAACTATTTGAATAAAAAAAAGATGCCTTTACTAAACTACAACGGTTTGGCACCGGAGTTACAATGTTTTTGTTATATACCTGTCTCTTTCACTCTCACGCAAATATATTGGCATTTCATTCACACACACGTTGCCTACTTGCTACAGAAATTTTTGCTAGACACAACGGAAAGTATAAATTTCCGTTGCTCTGTCAATAGGTGGGTACTTTAGTAAATCAATAAAGAGAATGAGTTGCGATGTTCGTTATTAATAACGAACCGATGATGCTAAATTAATAAGTGTAATTTTGAAGATTATCTGATTATTATCAGACCAAATGGAACTATTTCTCCAAGGGCATAAAGGGAGACGCGTCCCCGTTAATAATAATCAGGCTATATTGAAACACTTACACGTAAGTATATGGTTATTTAGTCAGTAATTATAACATGTACTTACATAGAAATTATTCATTCGGGATGACAATATAAACCAATCTCCTTTCTGCTATCAAAAAAATCAAAGCAACGGAAATAGTTTCCGTTGATTCTTCTGTAGAACATAGAACAGAGCAACGAAAAATCTATCAATTGCTCCTTCTGTAAAACCTTGAATGGAACAACGGAAATACTTTCCGTTGCTCCGCATGTAGAATATTGAACAGTGTAACGAAAAATCTTTCCGTTGCTCCTACTGTAGTACTAGGAGTATATAACTCTTAAATATTTAAAGTTCATATAGAAAGAGAAAACGGTACAAATACTACATTTTTTATTTCTACTCTAATTATTTAATATTTTATGTATGGAAATATTGTTAGCGAAGAGTTATCTAAAATTCTATGTTCTGTATTACTGTGTTAAGCATCGTACGATATTTGGGATGTGTCAACGTTTCTCTAGGTTAGACGATTTAAATGTTGAGTATTTTTGATTTTTTAAGTATGTAATTTAAATTCTATTTTGAACACCAATGATTTTTACAAACGTATACGTATAGATAACTCTTCGCAACAAAATTAACGTATATAAAATTACACGATTACTGTAATTATTGTATAATAAATAATGTCGGCACATCGCTTCAGCATCTGAAATGAACAAACATTTTGATTATAATTTAAACTAAATGATTTTAAAGACCGAGAGAGAGCCCTGGGAGCTCATCTTCCCTAAGGCGACGTCCTACGTAAGCGAACGCGAAGCGGCGCGGCGCGGCGTGATACCAACAAACAGTTGAAACCTATTGAAGTGTCCTACGTGACCAAACGCAAGTGCGGTGCGGGGCGGGGCGGCGCGAAATGAAGCGAACGCGATCAGTTGGTTTGATATTTGCGCGCGAACTGGATGCGGGGCCGCCGTGTTTTTTATAATGTCGGAAATATAAATTTTAATCAATGCAATCCAAGAACGTCCTATACTGGGTGTAACAAAATTACCTCTCCAAATTTCGTCACGTGACGTGGCATCAGTCAAGAAACATTACAAAAATGAAGAAAAAAAAATCACATGAATACTTTAACCGTAAAGCCGTTTTAAAGGTCCTGTAAATTCCCTTTTTAACCCTTTCTATCGCTACTGAGCGGCAGTAGAAAGCGACAACGACAGCCAGACGGGTGCTTTGTGTTTGTTTTGCCACGGCGACCATGTTACCTCGAATTGCCGCGGTAAAAAATGAATTCTTAATGTGCGACAAAAAAATTTAAAAAAAATGAAAAAAATTACCCCCCTTTTTTTAATAAATATTTGTATTTGATTTCCGATGCCAAGTCATCTCATGAAATTTGGAGAGGTAATTTTGTTACACCATATATTATGGGATAAAAGAAGTAAACATTATCACAACCGGTTATTATCGTACCGCGGATGGTTGATACCAAAGAGGTCAAGTATCTTCAGGTACTTCTTGACAACAAACTAAACTGGAGTAATCACCTCAAAAACAAAATTAACAAAGCTACTTAACAAACATCTCTTTAATTTAGGTGTCACAGATAGTCCCCTTTGCAGACGGACGAAACTGCCAGTCACATTCTTATGGAATGCCCGGAACTGGTAAGATACAGGGCTAGACACTTCGGTACACCGAGGTCGCTCCAGAGTCTGCTAGACTTCCTGGAGGAACTGAGATGGCAAGAGCCATACCACAACCCCCACGCAAAATAGGCGCAGAAATGATGTTGAGTTGCGAAAACCAGCCTGTGAAATCCTAGAACCTTAAACTTCATACATTTTTTCGATCTATGGCAGTTGCATCAGGCTGAAGCAAAGTGCCCACTGAACGGCAGCGTCGCCTTCGATGGCGGCTGTGCGAGACGATTCGCGTGCACGTAGGACATAGCCGCCGCGTCGCGTGGAATTCGCGTGTCACCGCTTCAGAATTGCGTTCGCTTCGAACCGCCTACCTAGGACGTAGCGTTACAAGCTCGTCCTTTTTAAGACAAGAGGGGGGAAGAAGCACGTTATTATCGTCAATAGGCAGCCAGCAGCTACTAGGATAACAGAACTGCTAGGATGCAGACAATGAGCTCTCAACCTATTATCCTTTTTATATTATGCTCGCCTGGTATCTCCTGCATAATAAAACCTAACACGGAGAGCCTAACAGAAAATACATAATCTATGACAATTTCATTATCCCTTAATATAATATGCTCTCCTGGTACATTCCTGTAGAGACACCTATTTTTACCTACCTTAAACGCTCTCAGCTGGGCTCTGGAACTCAGCCAGCGCATGTACTGGTGATGGTTGCTTCTTCTGCGACCCTCGGCGGACCTTGGCACGGACTTCCTCGGGCTTCTCGGGGCGGATGAGGGGCTTCTTCTCAGGGGCTTTCATACGCCATACCACGATGGGAGACTGAGGGAGAGTATTATGTTAAAGTTGATATGTGGGAAGTCCTAATATTGACACAGTTATCAGTTCATTGACACCCCTATTATTACTCCTCCCATTCAAGTAGAGACGCCTAGGTCTAAGATCTCACTATAGAACGACCTTCACCGAGCTGGTTAATGAATGAAAATTATTTTATATTCAATGAAATATGTCAATAAATAAATTTGAATTGGATTGCCTAAAAAATTCAGTCCAGAATATGATTAATCAAGAATTTATTTATTTAATTTTTTTACCAGCTCGGTGAAGGTTGTTCTATAGCGGGATCTCATACTACCTCGGTTTTTCGAAAACGCCCGTTTGCGACAAACTTGGGTATAGGTAGGTACTATTTATGTGTACAAAATTATATCAGAAAAAAAGCAAAATAAATGTTCCATAAACTTTTCAAAGTTAAATTATGATGTCATAGATAACTGGTAAGGATGTCAAACAACTAGTGAAAGTGTTAAATATACATAGAGTAATTTAAAACTATGCATGCGCGCAAACAACACCGCCTTTGTCTACCAAATTGACAAAATAAATTAAGAAATGACTATAAATACTACTGCACTACTATTTAAGTGTTTTCATTTGATAACCATATTGAGATGGTTATGAAAATATATATGTACTCCGCTATAATGTAATGGCGGCCATCTTGAATTCATAATAATACTGATTTATTTTAATCGTATTGTCATGACAAGCCGAGCGCTAAGACCGATCGTGCTTCTCTATCGCTTGTCGACATATAAGTATAAGATGTTATTACGTATATAAAAGCTGAATAAAAACACACACATGCTCTAACACAATATTTAAGAACTAAACACCTATAGTTCACACAAATTTAATGTGAAAAATTTTCGGTCTCGAGCAGGACTCGAATTTGCGTCGGCTGGCTTGCCGGCCCAGACGTATTAACCGTTGGACCATCGAGACACTACTTTCAAACGAATAATTCTTTGACTCACGCGAAACGTAAGGCGAAGTGCAAAACAAAATCACATAGCGATTTATTTAGCATGCATTGCAAGAATTATTTTTTTAAAGCTATGCTAATTTAATCATAAATTTTTAAATATGGAAAAAAGAATTGGTTCCGAGCTGGATTCGAACCTGCGTTTTCATCTACCGGCACATTTTAGAAAGTCCTTTAATTTAAAGTGCCGGTAGATGGTGCCTATTTCGGTAGCCGAGTGGTCGAGGTCTTGCATGGTATGCGAGAAGACGCAAGTTCGAATCCTACTCGAAACCGATTGTTTACCATATTTAAAAAGTTGTTTTTCAAAATTATCTACAACTCACATAATTCTGCATCCACGCATAGCGTCAGCAATAAAATAGCGTTTAATATTAATACCAAAATACTTTGTGGCAGCCCTTAAAGCAAGTCGCGAATATCTTTCATAGCGTTTTGAGCTTTATTTTAACAGCTGAAGGTACAAATTTGTATGTAGTAAGTTGAAAATGAGCGACTTCCATACAATTTTGTATATTATTTTAGGCAATCTCAGCCACTTAAAGTACTACCGCAGACCTACATTCATAAAGTAGGGTTTAATACTGTATGAACTTTATAAAAGCCATACATATCCACTTTGACTTCCTGAATAGTTATGATATCCTGGTACTTTAGGCAATGGGCTGTGCAGTAATTAGTAAACTTTTTCAAAATCGGGAATTTTTGAGTCATTAGTCGGTAACTAAAGGTGAGTCAGTGGATAATGGAGATTAGTCAGTGGGTAAAGGGATAAATCTGTGATTAATTGGGACGAGTAAGTGGGTTGTAGAAGGTGGGTCGGTGTCTTGGGTAAGGATGTAAATTTTGTAAAACTAGTTCAAATTTAATAACTACAAAGTATTTCTATAGGTGTAAGCAGTACTCCAAGCCATACCATTTTTAACTTATTTCTCTTTCGTTTAGCGAAGCCAATACTTGCAAAATTGTATTATCAAACCATGCACTGATTTTTATAAAATCAGTGTTCTTGCAAAACGGAGGTAATTCATGTCAACATACTTTGACCTTTAACACACAGACGCACATTTATTATACTCATCACATAACCCGACCAGTTCAGCAATATACATTTCTTTTTAATTATGGTATCCTGGTACTTTGCCAGTTATCATTATCTCGTCCTTGCTCGTCTTGTCTTCTACTCGTCATTTATCGCTTGTACTTTTATGGCAAACATAGTAACAATCTAGGTAATATTGGTCCCAAAGAAATATTTTTAATTAGTACTTCTATAATAGTAGTTTATGACACTGTTGCATAATAAGGGTTCTTATAACACGAGTGTGTTTTAAAAAAACGAGCCGTAGGCGAGTTTTTTTATAGTATCACACGAGTGTTATAAGACCAAGTTATGTACAGTGTCATACACTACTTTATCTACTCTCATACTATAATACCTGATTTCATTTTGTTGTGATATATAGTTGCTCCTTGATTTCGCCGGTAACAGGTTCATGGTCATGTTTGACGCAGTTTCCAGAATGTCTGGTGGTGTACAATTACCACCATCCTCGCTTTAAGACATGTTTTTACACAAAAACTAATTTATTTTACAAACAAAACCAAACTTTGTTAAATTTAAATGTAAAATGTTGGCGCCAAGGCGCAAACATCGATTGCGCATGCGTGTTTCTTTTTTTTTAGGCTGCGGAGACCATAGATTTAGGATTTTTCGCTACTCTGGAGACACAATTTTTTTTTAAAGTAGAGGTTCAAACTTCTTTTTCAGCTGGAGATTGTTTATGGTGTATCGTAATGATTAAAAAGTTTTATTATGATATAGGTGTCCATACAAGACCTGTATCGTAATAAAACTTTTTTTTTGGCCAGTGCGTAATGTTTGTCATAAGAGTATTGATTTCAATTTTATAATCTTTGTATTATAGTATCAGAGTAGATAAAATAGATATAAGCGACGCGATGAGAAACATGATATTAAAATAGACTGAATAACCAAATGATCATTCTACTACAAATATCGCGGTTTCATTTTCACAGCTACTTTACATTCATCTCACTTACACACATCAATTTTGTAACTTCATGAGAAACGAGTAGGTATACATCTCGTCATTATGTACTCCTGGTTCTTTTATAGCAAACATATTAACTATCTACTATAGATTTGTCACGCACGCATACCGGAATAACCAAAAAAGCATGCCTTTCTTACAAAAAATATCACGTTCTCTTTTTAACACATACTTTTCACATCCATCTATCTCTTTTCCACACATCTAACTACAAATACTTACGGCGATGGTTCCCTGTCGGGTGTACTTGGTGGATGCGACGTATGACGCCTTCACTGTCAACACGACGGCGTTCATTAGATTCTTGGCTGCTTGGATCAGGGATGTAGCGCTGTCAAGCTGGAACACACATAAAATCAGTTTTATTATATATCATCCGTGTAGTTCACGTTCCCGTGGGAATATGGGAATAAAATGTAGTCTGTCACCCGGAGATAGTGCAGCTTCCCAACAGAGTAAGAATTTTTCAATTGTTTCAGTTGTTTCGGAACCTAGAATAGGTGAAATCAAATTTTTCTTCATGTATAGAAAATTGGACGAAATTGAGTGCACATACACACACATTATTTACTTTAAACTCGTTCGTAGTGTCTTCTCTTGTATAGAAAATTTCCTTTTTGATTGGGTCGTCTACAAAGCAAAATGTGTATAATATACACATCTTTCATTATGTGCTTTTGGTCTTCTCAAGCAAAATATCTATGTAACCAATTTTTCTATATATTGCGGATATTTGAAATATCATTTAAATGTTTTAGGCATTAGGCTGTGCATTGGTGAATCCACAATAATACATAGGATTTGCTGTGATAATGAGAACGTGTGGTATGTTTGCTCCTTAACTATCACTATATCATTAATAACATTAAAATGATAACTTTAGAAGAATTTTGTACACATTGAAGAAAACGGACATAATATAATAAACTTCACCAAAACCCAAACAAAACATCATACAAACATAGAAGGTTTGGACGCGAAATTCTCAAACCAAAGGGCATTCATAGAAACTCAAATAGACCAGTACTATTTCCTCGACATTCGTATAGATATTTCAACTCATCAGTGCGCGCGGCGCTATGTGTGCGTGCGCTAGTAATTATACAGCTTTAATTTGTGTGGCAGTGACGCGGCCGTCTTCACAGAGTACATTTGTATATTATGAGATCGAGACGTAACTTGACTTATTGACGACACCAGCGGTGCCAAGCAGTCTTTGCAGGAAACTCTCTGCAAGGCCGCGAAATAAAAATCATAATAAACAAAAAGCATACAGCGTCATCTACCACGTTTTGAAGACAACTCTTACGTTATAATGAAACGAAATTAAATATCATGACAAGTCTCAATGTAATTGCAACGTTGACATCCTGTGTAAGTTGGTTACATTATAATTCATTACACATTGTTCTAAGTGATAATACCATGGGTACAGTCGTTAAAGAAAATGTCTAGTTCTTCACGGAGAAAATGTTTAAGAAGTCAAATAAATATTTTTGATGTGACAATTTGATGTAATTAATATTTTTTATCACTACATATTATTATAAAACAAAGTCCCCGCCGCGTCTGTCTGTTCACGATAAACTTAAAAACTACTGCATGGATTTTCATACTGATATCACGAATGATTCTTGAGAACGGTTTGCGTATATAATTTGTTGAGTTTGTTTGACATTGACTAAAATATAACGATATTAGTTGGAGATGTCGGAAAAAAATGAGGAGTCTGGGAGCTTTTAACGAAAACGCTGCCTAAGCCCTTCGAGGCATAACAAAATATTGTATGGCAGAACTATGTAACTTACGAAGGCCTACAGAATAGTGAAAAAATTATAGAGCTCCAAATTCTAATGCAAAAAAAAATAGAAATGCAGAGATGGTCGACAGAAAACAATATATTGCTTATACAGCAAATATGACAAACATTTAACTGTATGACTTGATTTAAAAATAAAAAGACCATACTCTATACATGTAAACAAACTGTTGAAGGTCGAGAGTCTGTGCATGGAAGATAATTTGAAAATCTATACATATAATAAAACTGTTGAGGGTCGACTGTACATGGAAGATATTTTGAAATTTTTAATTGTAAGGCGTTCTCTAATCGATACTGAAGCCGAAAATGTAATTTAAATTTTTCATGTCTGTCTGTCTGTCATTATCCCGAATAAGTATCACGCCGAAACGACTAAATCGATCTGAATGGAACTTGGTACAATCAGCGGGCCTAAAAAGGCAACATTGTACGTTTCATTATATGAAACATACAATTCATATAATTTGAAATACAGAACATACAAAGCATACCAAACATTTTACGTTTCATAATATGAAACATACAATGTTGTTAGTAATATTATTCAAATCAGTAGGTAATAATATAATAAGATTTTTTAATTAGTTTTTATTTACATATATCTCATCACAGCTGATAGCACTTCTATTTTTAAAGTTCATTCCGGCGCTTAGGTGGAAAGTAATTTGTATGAGTTTTTCCCTCTCTAGGGAGGGAAACAGCATTTTCCACTCAATAATCAAACCAAGAAAACACACTTTCCGAGTATGAGAAATGAAAACTATGTTTCCACTATTCAAAATTCAAATAGCGTTACTTCCGACAGAAAAAATATCTGAGTTACTCCCTAGGTCGCGCCTAAAGAAGTTTTACTTCAAAAAACTGTTGAAGGTCGAGAGTCTGTACATGAAAGATAATTTGAAAATTTTAATTGTAGGGCGTTCTCTAATCGATACTAAAGCCGAAAATGTAATTAATTTTTTTTATAACTGTCTGTCCGTATTCCGAATAAGTATCACGCTGAAACTACTGAACTGATTACAAGGCAACTTGGAACAATCTGAGCTTATGATCCGAAGAAGGTTCTGGGATACTTTTGATCTCGATATTTTGCGCGGTTCCTTTGTCAGAGGGCAGGGCAGTTTTACACGCTGCTTGATGAGTCTGATGAAAAATACCTCTCCTTTCGAACACCTCATGTGACGTAAACGAAGATGCAAGGTTCAGCTAGTTTGTTATAAGATTTATGACATACTTCAGCCATGTGGCTTAAAAGTTCTCCGGTTACCACCGTATCATCCTGAACTAAACCCAATCGAAATAGTAGTGGGATTGAAAAAAAAATGCTTTGCATAACATCGAACAAAATGTGGTGGGAATATTGAAATTAATAAACGAACGTTTAAGTCAAATTGATGAAGAGATGGGGCGTAATACAAAGTTAGTAGAAGGATACTATGGACATTTTTAAATGGAATCTGAATTTATAATTAACCTTGTAGAGAGCAGCGAATCCTAAAATTCCTCAATTTTATTCTTTTAGCAGCGATACATATTAAAATGTTTAACATACATTTCACCCCTTAATTTTTTATTTTAGTTAAACAAGTGTTTTTGTATTTTGTACTTCACTGTACCTCTTGTCACTCACACGAAGTCACTGTGTTTATACGAGGCTTACCCACACATAGGGCCGCGCGCACAGATGAGTTGAACTTACTATAACAAGTTCTGTTGTAATTTGAAATCTCACCCACATTACCACTCCCACCATGTGGTTCGATCTGGTCTCATCTCACGGTTAGCTCATTAAGGATTCCACCACAAACAATTAGATCAATTTGATGACTACAAAGATAGGGAGATTAGAAATAGGAATCCCTTGAAGTGTACTATTTTTTTTTAAATAGCACTATGAGTTGTTGGGCGTACCAGGTAGGATAGCAGAGACAGAAAATAGTACACATGTAAAATGAGAGAGAAATGAAACCAATGACGTACAGCTTGGCAAAAGAGTCGTGAAAATAATGGAGGAGCCACTGAGCTGTTCATATGGCAACCCGTTAAAAAACCCACCAATCAGTATCCAGTTGTCAACAACCGTCAATAAACCCCACCAATCAAATTGTATAACGTCATTGACTGACAGACATATGTGACGTTATTGGCAGCTTTTTGACAATGTAGCCAGCCTGCAAAATATTAGTTCCATTTCTAGACTTTTTTGCCAAGCTATACACGATATGGATCTACTTTGATGTGTGATAACTAAGTGCCGATAGATGGCATTCTATATATAGCCCAAAGACGTATCAGACAAAATATTTCATCAGCTCCGAGTACGGCTCGATAGCTTAGGGATCTAAAGAGATACCCTGGAATGGAAACAGACGCAGAATTCGATTTCACTCGAGCGCAAAAGATTTTGCATTATAAATTAAAATTAAACCATATGATTATCGCCATTTGGCGCTGATTAGCAGGACGAGCGTTTATAGAAGTAATAGGGTTATTGAATAACGTAAATTTTGGTACCTAAAAAGTTCCAAATTGAGCTTTGAAACGGTACAATAAAGCAACTGTCACTGATAATATATATTCAATGTTTGCAGACATACACGACACAACATTAGCCCACCACTCAGACCTTACAACCACGACTTACCCTAATGACGAGCAGTTGTCCAGACACATTCTGCGAGTCTTCCTTCTCCTTGCTAGTCATGTCAACCTAGTACATTATCCCAAAGACTACCAACAAAACATTGAATCGGACATAACACCATTACCTGAACCTTACACCCACGACTCACCCTGTTGACGACAATTTGACCGGACACATCCTGCGAGTCTCCCTGCACATTGCTAGTTATGTCACCCTAGTACAAGTGTTAGTCGTTAATACTAGTGTTAATACAATATTTAGTTCTTTCTCTTCCTCTAACTAGATGGGGTTAAAGTATTAGTCACAAATAACTAAACTAGATAGCAATAGTAGATAACACAAAACTAGATGCCTTTAGTCGCGTTTGGTCCAATTGTCAAAAAAAGGTAAAAATCGCGGTTAGTCCAATTCGCGATTGGTACAATTCGCGATTGGTCCAATTCGCGATTAGTTCAATACGCTATTGGTCCAACTCGCGATTAGTCCGATACGCTATTGAGTCAGTTTAAGGTTTTATTAAATAAAACGACATATTGGTAATATTTCTTTGTTATTATTTGTTTGGATAGGTTAGGTTAGAAGGTTAAGGCGGGAGCGGAGCTTCAGCATTAGCCTTCGTGGTTATTTTTTTATAACCACCTAATTTACCACCATTCACTTGGTAAGTTTAATGTATATGTTATGTTATTTAGAACAATCAGTGTAGTAATTAGAATTTGGCGTGGTTTTGTTTAGGTGGTCGTAAAAAAAATAACCACGAAGGCTAATGCGGGATCTGCTTCCGCCTTACCCTTCTAACCTAACCAACTCAGATTGCGCGGTATCCTCACAAGAAAAAAATGACCAATCGCTTATTGGACCAATCGCGTTGGAAAAATCGCTAATTGGACTAACCGCGAATTGGACTAACCGCAAATTAGGTGGATTGGACCAAACGCGTATTGGACCAAACGCGACTAAAGGAACTAGATGGTTTTAGTAACTATTTAGTTAAAAATAGTTTATCTATCTACAAAATAAAATAGTTTTTGAACACAAAATTAGATATCACAAACAACATAAAAGTCAGAAATAGTTTAAAGGAACACAAACCTAGATGGTGCCAGTATTTGGTTCAAATATACAATTTCCAACTATTGAGTTGGAAATTGTATATTAGAACCAAAAATTTTATGAATTTGCTACTTACTAAAAGTTTACCTTTAGCAAATATTTAGTTAGAAATAGTAATAATATAGGTTTTATCTGTACATAAAAGTAGATGGCTTTATTAACTATTTACTTAGAAAAGGTTTACTTAAACACAAAACTAGATGGCGCTACTAAATATATACTTAGAAACAGTTCATCTACTCACAAAACTAGATGGCGCTAGTATATAAGTCAAAAACACCACTCACCCCGCTCACAATAAGTTCTCCGGATATGTTCTGAACGTCGGCCTTCACTTTGCTGGTGATCTGTATCTGGTGGCAGTAGAGGGCGATGCGTTGGAGGTACGCTAGCAGATCTTGCTTGGTGGACGATTCTGGACACTGCGGCGATGGAAATAAGGTTCAGTTTATTTTGAAGTGCTTCAAGAAGTCGGTTTTTAGATGGATGGTCGTTTGTGAATTTTGTCGAGGTCACTGTGCTTTGAAAGGCTCGTTAACCCTTCGTAGGTCGGCGCGTCAAACGCGAGGACTTTCTATCCGGTAACCGGGCGACGCGAGCGACGCGATTGAACCGGGCGGGTGTTCTTCAATCGACGATGTCTCATAACTTTCCTCTTTGATTAATATCACTAGAATCGTTATAAAACAAGCTAAAAACAATTTTCGGCTTTTATTGTTTTGTTTTTATAAAAAAATAATAAAATCAGAATTTGAGATTTTTTCCCATTTTATGGCATAAAATTGGTAACCATGAAAAAACTTTACCGATATTTGGAGTTTTATTTATACACTTTACTTCAATAGGCATTATTTCGCAATAAAAAAAAATGTAGGTAGATTTTTTTTTATATACCCGACCTCATACATCTGTCGCGCACCATCCGCGTGGCCCCACTTAACAATAACAAACACTCACCACTTGAAATCCGAGATAACTGCAATCCGAATCGCTTGTTGATCTTAACAAAACATTTGAAGCACTTAACACCCCCTATAAGTGGCCTCCTCCTACTACTGTTTCAAATCTAAGCTAATAGGACAACATAACCTTACTCAGACTTGATATTTTCAATCTCATAAATCACCATTCTGCTCTTTTTATTTAGTGGGACCGTATTCTTGCAAGGCTTTATGATCAGTTTCTGCGTCCATTACCAGGATACCATAACAAGCTCGGACTGCAGAGAATATTGTGAAAGTAACAACGGTCCTGGCTGCTGGCTATTGGTTTTGAAAGACAGAAGGTTATGAAAAGTTTTCCTTATCCCAGTCCCTCTCCTATCACAGCCTTTTCCTATCCTGAAATCCCTTTCTGATTTCATCATCCCGATCCCATCCTCTCTCCGCCAAGCCAAGGTTGCCGTGCCTATGTGCTGCGTGACTAGGGGCGAGCCTAGTATTAGCGTGCTTATTACCCTGGGACCGGGCGAACCCAGAATAAGGTTAGCCTTACTTGGACAAGCGGGGCTCTGTTCAGGTGGACATGTTTTTCCCTTGCTACTCGTGGGAACGCAATGGAGTTGATAAATTTAAACACCCAGAATGACGGCGATGTGGTTCGCAACCCGTCACGTCACGTCTCCCATCGGGGCGAAAAGTGGGCTTTGGATAGCCGCTTTGCTACGTTGAATGTAAGAGGAGGTATGAATGATAAAATTGAGGAGGTATGCAAGATTATGCGAGAGAGACGATTGGATATTTTGTGTGTGAATGAGACAAAGCGGAAGGGATGCGACACCACGACACATGGAGCTTATACGGCCTACTGGTCAGGCGTAGCCACAACCAGCGCGGCGTGCCAGGGTGTCGGTGTAGTACTTTCCGCGAGAATGAATGAATGTGTGACAGATTATGAATGTGTGAGCCCAAGACTCGTTTGGTTGAGGCTAAAGGTTGGACTCACCCGCATCTTTGTGTTAGGAGTGTATGCTCCTCAGGATGCGCGGTGGCGCCGGTCCTCAAAAGACCAGAGTGAGAGGCAGGCATTCTGGGAGAGTGTGAATGATATTCTGGGTAAATGCAAAAGAAACGAAAGGATTGTAATGTTAGGTGATTTTAATGGATGGGTTGGAGTGAAGCGTGATGGATATGAAAGTGTATTGGGAAAGTTTGGGGATGAGCGAGTGAATGAAAATGGCGAAAGTCTGCTAGAAGTATGTTTGGAGAGGAATCTTGTGGTAACCAACACCATCTTTAACCACAAAGATATCCACTTGTATACAAGGAAACAAGAAAGCCAGAGAAGCATGATTGATTTTGTGATAGTAGACGCAAGAATGAGAAAGAATGTCCTGGACACCCGGGCATACCGCGGTGCCGGTATTGACACAGATCACTTCTTGGTGATTAGCCGAGTAAGAGGTCTGTTTCAGCGGTGGCGGCATCGTGCGCATAAGCCCATCAGTGTACTGGAGCGCATTAAAGTCGAAAATTTGAAAGATATAAGCGTGAGAGAGGAATTTGTGAGTAAATTGAGCGAGAAATTGGAAAACTCAGAGGAAATATGTGAGATTGAAGAATTATGGAAGATGATTAAGGAAGGTCTCGTAAAAGTTGCAGTAGAAGTATGTGGGATAAGCAAAAGGCGACATGGATGTCAGGTAAAGAGTATGTGTGCAGAAGTTTTAAAAGTTTTGTCTGATAAGAAGCAAGCATGGTTGAACTGGCTGGCTACAATGGCCAATCAAAGAACGCAGAAGGCAACGGATGAGGATGTAAAAATGGCAAAGGATGAGTATAAAAGGTATAAGCGTGTTGCGAAAGAAGTGATAAAAAGTAAGAGAGAGAATGATGAGGATGATTTTCATAACAGGTTATCTGATGACTTCCAACAGAATATAAAATTCTTTTGGAAGTCTATAAGAACAATGAGGACTGAACAGACTACCTCACAATTTAAACAAATCAGAAACCATGATGGCTGTTTTGTGATAGGAGAGGAATGTGTGTTAAAAAGGTGGAAGGAATATTTTGAAAGTTTATTTGAAAAAGAGGATATGCAAGGGGAGACTCATGTCTCGGAAATGAATGAACTTGATAATGAAAGCCACTTAAGTATGGAAGAAATTGTGGAAGCGTTGAATAGTATGAAATTAGGAAAGGCTGCTGGAATTGATAAAATTTCTGTCGAGATGCTGAAAGCGGGTCGTGGCGTGGTAGCTTGCCAGCTGTACCGCCTTTTCAATCTTTGCTGGCGAAATGGCAGAGTACCAGAAGAATGGTGCAAATCGGTCATAGTGCCGCTGTACAAAGGTAAAGGGTCACAGCAAGAGTGCAAAAACTACCGCGGCATAAGCTTGCTCAGTGTCGTAGGCAAATTGTATGCGAAAGTTTTGATTAAAAGAGTGATGAATGAAACTGAAAGAAAAATGTGGGATGTACAAGCAGGATTTATGAAAGGAAGGGGATGCACGGATCAGGTCTTTTCACTAAGATGCCTAACTGAAAAGTTTTTGGCAAAACGCCAAAAAGTCTATTGCATCTTCGTGGACTTAGAAAAGGCCTATGACAGAGTGGTGAGGAATGAACTGTGGTCAACACTGTTCATGTATGGAGTGGACAGCAACTTGATACGAGCATTGAAATCTCTATATGAGGGCTCCAGTGCTTGTGTCAGGATAAATGGAGCTTGCACAGACTTTTTTCCCATCGAAAAAGGTGTGAGACAAGGCTGTGTAGCGTCACCATGGCTGTTCAACCTTTACATGGACAGTTGCTTGAAAGATCTACAAGAGTGTGCGTATGGACTAAAAATGAATGAGCTAACCGTCAAATGCCTCCTTTATGCTGATGATCAGGTAATACTGGCATCATCGGCGGAGGAGTTGCAGTTGATGGTTAATATAATGAACGATGCGCTTAAAAGTAGAGGAATGAATGTTAATGTAAGCAAGACAAAAGTAATGGTTTTTGAAAGAGAGAAATGTATGACTGATTGCTCGATATTGATCGAAGGAAAGAGCGTGGAACAGGTGAAAGAGTTTGTTTATTTGGGTTCAAAATTTGCAAGAGATGGAAAGTGTGAAAATGATATTGAAAGAAGAGTTTTGGCAGGAAATCAAGTGAATGGAGCCATTCACACCTTTATGAACAGTCAGAACGTGTCTAAAAAGGCAAGGATGGCTGTACATAGAGGAGTGCTGGTCCCTACACTTATGCATGGTAGTGAAAGTTGGGTGTGGCAGGAGAAGCATGAAAGTAAAATTAATGCAGTGGAAATGAGAAGTTTGCGAAGTATAGCTGGAGTGACATTGATGGATAAAGTAAATAATAGTGTGATAAGGGAACATTGCGGCATGACAGAAGATGTAGTGACTAAGATAGAGAAAGGGATGCTCAGATGGTTTGGACATGTGGAGAGAATGGATGGAAATAGGCTGACGAAACAGATTTATGAGGCGAGAGTGAATGGGCAAACTGGAAGGGGTCGACCTCGGCATACTCAAGTCGATAAAATCGATAATCTTCTGAGAAAAGGCCAGGTCAAGAGTACCCTTAACCGAAGAGCATGTATGAAGACACTTATGAAAGTTGAAGAAGCGAAAGTTGTTTGCCAGGATCGTAGCAAGTGGAAAGCCATAGTCTCTGCCTACCCCGTTGGGAAACAGGCGTGATGTTATGTATGTATGTATGTATAACAAGCTTGGAGGTTTTGTAGTAGTTTATTGTATTGTATGATTATATGATGTATTGAATGATAAACCTACCTGTTCTGCAATCTCCCTGGTCAGTTTGTCCAATTTGGTGCCAGCTTCCGAGATCTTTTTAGCTGCGTTGATGACGTCCATAGTTGTCTTGAGAGGGCCTCGACCTCTGTGAGAAAAATAATAGCCTTTAAAGATAGAAACAAGTTCAAAATTAAAGAGCCTGTCCAGATGAGCAGTTTTGCGTGCATTTTTATGTTTGGAAGAACTTCCGGTCAGTTTAAAACGTGGACTTAATTAAATACAGCAGTAGTGACCTTCGATTTATGATTATTAATTATTTTATTATTTTATCTATCGGAATACACATTCACAACCAATTAATCACTAATCAATAGGTATCATATCTAGGCTATCATATTATAGCGAGCATGACGATGTCGTTCCCAGCACCATCCCACTTGGCTACTTCATCGTCGAAAGTCATCAACCGAGTCAAAAACTTTCCCAAAAGCAACTATCTACTTAATAATAATCTAATATCTAGTACTAGGCTATCATAACTAGCTGGAGCTGACAATAGTCACTTTACCTGGTGAAATAAATCAGACGAGCCAAAAACATTCCAAAAGCACCTACAATCTAACATATAGTACTAGGCTGTCATAACTAGCTAGAAGTTCACTTTACCTGGTGAAGTCAGTCATTTCCAACATGATCATGCACATGTGTTTAGCCAGCATGATGATATCGTTCCCGGCATCGTCCCATTTAGCCACTTCATTGTCGAACGTCATCTTCTCGCGACGGAACAACTCCACTTGTTGGAGGATCTTGCGTTTGTCCTCTTCTGTCATCTTGCGCATAGCTTCCTGTAAGAGGGAGATAGATATGTTTTTGTAGTGACACTTTAATAATTTCTTATTCACGCTAGAACAGACTGTCATTCTCATTTGGCTGTTGAATATTATAGTTCCCGTTTTAACGTGCGAGAAAGCGCCATTTTCAATGGTCGCGATGACAAAGTTTAAAACGAGTTTATTACATTTTTGTGAGTTTGAATTGTATTGATTAAAAATCTGTTTCCGTTTGAAATTGATCTTTAACAACCAATAACGGCATTTCTCGTATAGGTAACCAGTAACAAAAAAACGTCTATAATTTTCGTATCCAAATTCACAGGCAGTTAAGATGTTAAATATTTATTTTCATATTCAGGTTAAAAAGTCTTTTTCCACTTTCATAGATCTTAATATCATAACCAAAGGTTTCTTAATAATAACCAGGTACGAAAATAGAAATGAATTATTTGCTGCTATAAAACTTGGTAAACTATTATTTGATTCTCTTTTTCGCCGCTGGATATAACAACAAAATAAAATAAAATCTGGTTATGAAAGATCAATTCCATAAAAAGCTACCAAAGAACAAAAAATAAGTCAGTTAAATATTATTACTCACCCTAGCGTTAGTAATACCGCTGATATCAGGATACTCGTCGACGCCATGTTCGCCGGTATGGGCACTAGCTGTAGATATAGAAAAAAGTTAGATTAAATTGAAGTCAGCGTCATCTATTGAGTAAGAAGTTAAACTTTATTGAACACCGATATAAATCGATAGATAAATAAAAGCACAAATATTTAAGTACAAATGGCGGCCATATTGTTAAAAGATACCTTTACTGGCACCCTTTGATTGGACAAAATAAACAATTAATTAAGAAATGCCTAAATTGAGTGTCATTGTGAACATAAGATTAATTTTAAAAAAAATATGAATGTTCTTAAGTTAAGTAACTCAAAAAATAAAATTGCTTAAATGGAAATATTATTAACCAAAAATCAAAACATTCACTCTGATAATTTTTCCATAACGCGCTAATAGTCTAAATTAAAAAATGTGATATCAGAGCCATCTATTGAGTGTAAACGTAAAACTAAACTAATATGAAAATTCGTTGTTTTAATTTTCAGGGTAGGTACATTTTGATATTTTCGTTTACAAACAGTTAAATATTGATAAATTTGACATACATGCTTTTTCTAGTAGGTATCAAACTTCTAAATAAGGCTCTATTAAAACATTCATTTCGCAAAATAAAAATCTACAAACTTAAACAGCAAAATATAAAAATGATGGGCCGTATTTTAGCAAATCTGTTGAAATTTTTGAAGCTGCCTATAAAGAACTGTTTTCACCGCGAGCTAATTGGATTCATTAATGACTCGTGCCATTTAACAGTGATTACAGATAGAAATCTCATGTATGTACTTTTTTTCACACCTACCCTCTGCTACGCACACTCGCGCACAAATCAGAATCGAAAACTCCTATGAGAATCTTTTCACCTCGTGTCTGTGAACTCTATGAGCGGTGTCTGTGTGCGTAGCCTCAGCGGCTTTCGCACAAATTAGAGATAGTACAGATGGAAAACTCATGTATGTACTTTTTTTTCACGCCTACCCTCTTCTACGCACACTCGTGCACAAATCAGTATAGAAATTCGGTTGAGGGCCGCCTGACCTCGTGTCTGTGAATGAGTTGTCTATGTGTGCGTAGCCTCAGCGAGTTTAGTATGTAGGTATCCATCTGTACTATCTCTAATTTGTGGTGAAGCTGCGTCGGGAAAACACGTATGCAGTTTACATCAATGATCCCGCCCAGCTTACGGTGGAAAGCAGCCATAAGGGCTCGTTTAAGGAGAAGCGGCGCGTCGAGCGATGCGGCCCGCTGCATACGGCAATGTTCGGGGCGTTCAAGGAGAAGCGTTTTTGCAGGCGTTTGTTTGAGTTATAGCTGCTCAAACGACGAGCGGCGCCGCGTCGGACGCGGCAAATGAAGCGACAGCTGACGCCGCGGAGGAGGTGGCGGGTAAACCAGCCAGTTTTGCAATGGGGGAACGCGGCGGAAGAAGCGGCGGGTGCGGCCGCAAAGGACGCGGCAATCAAGGTGTGGGAGATGTGCACGCTTCACGCGCCGCCTCACTATAAACGGTCAAATAACACGTCGTGCAGCGGCAAGCTACGCCGCACGTGAAGCTTGACGCCCCGCGTCTCCTTAAACGAGCCCTAAGGCTTTCAACTTGGTTTAACGTACCTTCCGAAGCACGGATTGCCACAAACGGTGCGATGATTAAAGCAGTGATCGTTTATAGAACACAAAAGTTTTTTTAACCTTATGCTGTTAACAATAAGGTTTATATTAAATTGTCCCTTCACCGCGCCTACCCACAACCTCTTTACTTACATCGGCTCCTAGTCTCCATAGTCATATCCTCGACGGGTTCAAACTCTGTATCGGTGTCCAAATCGTCGCTCGTCTGTAGTTAGTGACGCATAAACATGCAAACAAACACATAGACGGCCACATGAGCATGCAACACATGGATATTGGGAACGTAGGTATTAGCCCCGCAAGTTGGTATTGCGCTGGAACCTTGTCATAATGAGAGTTAAGTGGCGTCATCGTGACGTAGCACGAGCGCGGGCTGGCTTCGCGAAGCTGCGTACGGATTTTTTTATAGTGCTGACAGCTCGACGGACATACGTCACCAAGATGGCCGCCAAGCGCAATATCAACGTGCGGGGCTTTTATAGGGGTTTAGTCGCGCTGGGCAAACTGTTTGCGGACTGACTTACAGACGTTGGCTAAGAATCAGAATTGTTTATTTGCCAAAAACATTCCCTACTAATATTCGTAAGTAACTGTCTGTCTGTAACGCTTTCACGCCTAAACAGCTGGAGCGATTGAGATGAAATTTGGTATAGGGATAGTTCGAGGCCCTGGGAAGGACATAGGCTACTTTTTAACCGACTTAGGAAAAGGAGGGTTACGATTTTACGCGATAACGACTTCTACGCGGTCGAAGCAGCCGGGAACAGCTAGTGGTTAAATAAAATTGACAATTACAATTGGGTAAATCCAGCATGTTTCGATTGAGACTGAGTTTCGCTTGAGATTAATTAAATGATTATAATGACTGCACCCCTTTACAGAAGAAATTATACATTGCAATGAGAAGGCTATGGTTGGTACAGACAAAAACACTGTACCAACCCGTCTGGTCATGTGGTACAGTAATGCCAAATATCTCCAAAATAGACTGACTTTTATGGCGAAAATTGGAGGAGGTCTAATTATAGCATTATAATGGCATAGGCTGAATAGATGAATTGTCTCAGCAGGGGTCTGTCAAGTGTGATCCATGGCATCGACAGAAATAGAGAATTTAGAAAGGGAATATTTAGGACTTAGAAAAAGAGTCCAGGATCCTAAGGTTTAAAAGCAATCGGGAATGACGCTCGATTGAACATGATAGAATAATGCAGAAAGCACTCTGATATTGAATGAATTGTGGTCGAATATTCATCGAGAAATAATTCGCTAGTATCATTTATGAGTAAATAACTTCTTAACCTAAAGTCAGTTAGCACACTGTTTGCCCAGTGTGATCAGCTATCATTCACAAAATCCATATGAATTAATAACCCAAATGGATGAAAAAACATAAAAATCAAAATACCAGGACTTCACACTGCGTATAGAAGTTTAAAAGTGTTATAGAAAATGAGGGTACTTCATAACTTTAAATCATTGTTGCTTTTTAAAAAAAAAAACTATTTTTTAATACAGTTGCTCAAAAAGTGGCGTATTACAGGGACGTTTAGCGTTCGGGATGTGGGCTATTACACACTCGTGTTTTTTTTCTTTACCATTCCCGCACTCGTGCGTTTTCTTTCCCAATTGTCAAAATAATGTCTGTGATTCATGTAAATATTTCTAAAGAAAGATACTAACTTGTTTCAA
Organism: Miltochrista miniata; assembly: GCA_933228765.1. NCBI lineage: Eukaryota > Metazoa > Arthropoda > Insecta > Lepidoptera > Erebidae > Miltochrista > Miltochrista miniata. The sequence continues at coordinate 23,838,662 of OW121772.1, forward strand.
TATCAGATAAAAAGTAATTTTAATTAAAATGTAAGCATAAATTAATATAAGTATCGGCCAAATCTATATATATAAACATGTTGTGTGCGTTTGTGTATCTATTAAAAACTCAAAATTTACTGAATCGATTGAGCTCAAAATTGGACACGATATACAATAGGATTCAGAGATGGTTTTAGGCTACTTTATACACTTTTATCATAACAGCATTAAGAATAAAGTAGCTTTAAAAAGTGATTTTACCAATAGATGGCGTTGGTCGCTTTTTTTAAATTATATTCTGCCAGCTTCAGAACAAAATATTATAAACAACCTATTTAGAAGGTACCTACCAGATTGATGTTTTTTAAGAGAAGTTTGATTGCGGCCTTCTTGCATTCAGAGGTCAGATATGTTTTGCATGTTATTTTTGAACTTTTTGGACATTCGGAATTTTGGAGTTTTGAACTTTAGACTTTTTGAATTTTGGAGTTTTGGAGTTTTGGAGTTTTGGACTTTTAGACTTTGGAGTTATGGACTTTTGGACTTTGGACTTTTGGACTTTTGGACTATAGGACTTTTGGACTTTTGTACTTTTGGACTTTTCGAGTTTTGGGCGTTTGACATTTTGGAGTTGGAGTTTTGGAGTTTTAGAGTTTTAGAGTTTTAGAGTTTTAGAGTTTTAGAGTTTTAGAGTTTTAGAGTTTTAGAGTTTTAGAGTTTTAGAGTTTTAGAGTTTTAGAGTTTTAGAGTTTAAGAGTTTAAGAGTTTTAGAGTTTTAGAGTTTTAGAGTTTTAGAGTTTTAGAGTTTTAGAGTTTTAGAGTTTTAGCGTTTTAGAGTTTTAGAGTTTTAGAGTTTTAGAGTTTTAGAGTTTTAGAGTTTTAGAGTTTTAGAGTTTTAGAGTTTTAGAGTTTTAGAGTTTTAGAGTTTTAGAGTTTTGGAGTTTTGGAGTTTTGGAGTTTTGGAGTTTTGGAGTTTTGGAGTTTTGGAGTTTTGGAGTTTTGGAGTTTTGGAGTTTTGGAGTTTTGGAGTTTTGGAGTTTTGGAGTTTTGGAGTTTTGGAGTTTTGGAGTTTTGGAGTTTTGGAGTTTTGGAGTTTTGGAGTTTTGGAGTTTTGGAGTTTTGGAGTTTTGGAGTTTTGGAGTTTTGGAGTTTTGGAGTTTTGGAGTTTTGGAGTTTTGGAGTTTTGGCGTTATGGAGTTTTGGACTTCGGACTTTGGAATTTTGAACTTTTGTACTTTGGACTTTTGAACTTTTATACTTTTGGAGTTTTGGAATTTTGGAGTTTTGGACTTTTGGACTTTTGGACTTTTGGAATTTTGGAGTTTTGGAGTTTTGGACTTTTAGAATTTTAGACTTTGTAGTTTTGTACTTTGGACTTTTGGACTATTGGACTTTTGGACTATTGGACTTTAGGACTTTTTGACTTTTTGACTTTTTGACTTTGGACTTTTGAACTTTTGAACTTTTGGACTACTACTAACTCCTATGATATTTCTTTCGAAAAATAAGGTCATGAAGAAGTTTCACTTCTTACGTGTGTACAATAGTTCACGCACACATTTTTTTTTTAAATGTACCCATCATTTAGTTTGTTACTCATTTCTCATAGGCACATAAAACCACCATAAAAAAGTCACAGCGAAGCGTGGCAGGGTACCGCTAGTTAAATATATAAATATAAAAAAGTTGGCTGTATGAAGTGCACTGCCATAGTCTCTGCCTGCTTAGGAAGGTATATATTTTTTAATACAGTTGCTCAAAAAGTGGCGTATTACAGGGACGTTTAGCGTTCGGGATGTGGGCTATTACACACTCGTGCTTTTTCTTTGCCTTTCCCGCACTAGTGCGAGTTTCCTTTCCCAACTGTCAAAATAATGTCTGTGATTCATGCAAATATTTCAAAAAAGATACTAACTTGTTTCAATATCAGATTAAAAGTAATTTATATTAAAAATTTAAACGAAAATTAATATAAGTATCGGCCAAATTAAATTTATAAATATAAAAAAAATTGGCTGTATGAAGTGCACTGCCATAGTCTCTGCTCAGGTAGGTATATATTCTTTTACGGTTGCCGCCATTTTGGACAATTCAGGTTTATTGTGTTTTTATTATTTTATTAAATTGCTTATTTTTTTCGCAACTGTATTAAAAATAGTTGTTCAATACAACGTGTGGGATTGTTATTTCAACTCGTTCCGACTGTCCACCCTCGCCTTCGGCTCGGGTCAACATCTGTCGAAACTCGTCGTAATAACAGAAATCCCACACTTGTATCGAAAACTACTATTTTACGGTTGGCGCCATTTTGGATATTCAGGTTTATTGTGTTTTTATTATTTTATAAAATTGCTTAATTTTTTCGCAACTGTATTAAAAATAGTTGTTCAATACAACGTGTGGGACTGTTATTTAAACTCGTTCCGACTGTCTACCCTCGCCTTCGGCTCGGGTCAACACCTGTCGTAACTCGTTGTAATAACAGAAATCCCACACTTGTATCGAAAACTACTATTTTTTTGTTATAATGCTTAATACATTTTCTAAAACACTCTTAAACTGTATAAACAAAAAATAAAACCACAAAAGCACAGCCCTAAAAATGAACATTAAAAAAAAATGGTTAGTTAAAACACACAGCTTAACATTCTCGACAACCAGGCAAACATGAAACAAAGCAACCAAAACTAGGTTGATATCAACCAATAGTTGCCCTCACATTTGCTTCGGGTTTCCAAGGTGTAGTGCTCATCCAATTCCACGTCTTCAGGGTCCAGTTCTTCTTCGTCCTACATTGTGAGAAATGTATTAGTCGACATTACTCTATACTGTTCATGATAGCCGAGTACTTCTGAAGTTTTACGCTTTGAATTGGGTGCCAAGTCAGCTTTGCCGGCAAGTGGTGCACCTGCTGACTAACGGACGAAATCATGATGGAGAGAAGGAGATTCAAACCAAAACCCTGTACCAACCCGTCTGATAGGCATGGTACAGGAAGCCAATCACCCTCCCAAAAACCCCTGTGTTCCTACAGGCATTCGATCTTCAAGCTCGGAAAGTTATGGATCATGATGTCATGTTATTATCGTCAGAAGAACCCTGTTGCAAGTTCCTTTTCGTAAAAAAAGTGCTGCACGAAATCTTGAAATATAAAAGTCAGTGAATCCCAAAGTTGTCTGTGTTCGGACCCATTTAACAAAAATGTTCTACCTTGAGACACACCTCGGCATCAAAGACATTGGTAGAAATAATTTTCTAGTAAGGTGTTGTAGAACAACTTAATGTGTCTTACGAGATGCTGCGGTTGAAATTCTACACATTATTCAAAGTTAAACTGAACGGGAGTCTCGATACATAGCAAAAATACCACAAAATGGTGTCTCGTTTTGCCGCGCGCTATATTTTTTTACTAAGCATAATAAATTCATTGAATCTTTGGCTATAACCTGCAAGAAAATTTGTAAGACCCCTTTTGAAGAAACCCACACTATTGGAATTGGGGAAAACAGAGGCAGCGAGATCATTCCACAATCTAAGCGTGCGTGGCAGAAAGCCCCTATTGTGTCTAACAGTGCTCGAACGCTCCCGACGCAAAGTCTGAAGATGAACTTCCAGTCTGTGGCGAGAGTTGTGATGATAGAAAGTAGCCGTTTTATCGAATTGCCTCATACATATTGAACCCAGTTTTAAAGAATTAGGTATTCATGGCAAAACTATGTCGTGTGAAATTCTGAAATATAAAAAGCATTTAACAGATGAGTTTTGCAAAGCATCCTGACATCAAACTCACTCGATTCATAAGCACCGCCCTCCGTATTTCGCGAACAGCATCGTAGACCAATCGAGACGCGTCGATGAAATCGTTCTCATCCAAAGCTGCGCCCGCGCCACCGCCTAACGCGGACACCGCTGCGTCGACTCGCACGCCGAATTTTGACATCACTGGGGAAGAAGAAATATTTGTAAATTGTAGTGAGATTCTGAGATTTAGGGATAATAAGGCTAATAAAAACTTTCTATCTGTATGCTTGTCTGCTACCTTGGTATACAAAATTTTTATTGTTTTCAAGTTGATGGACAAAAAAACCCATTTTACTAGATGGAACGTTATTACCGTTTCCGCATGGAATCATATTTCAGGGATATAAAGTAGCATAAATGTTATTCCAGACTATAATCTATTACTCGATGATGCTCGCGGCTTCACCCGCGTGGATTCAGCTCCCGTTCCTGCTTCCCATGGGAACATATTCCCAAGATGCCTGCTATGATATTCCTGTATGTTATTCCAAAGTATAATTTATTACTGTACCAAATTTCAGCCAGATCCGTTCAGCCCTTTCTGCGTGATTGAGTCACAAACATCAAATTTATTCATCACAATTAGTAGGGTTAAACTTAAAAACAAAAACTAGTATTCTTTCAGATAATTTCACTTAACGTGCCAATGTAAATATATTTTAATAATAATTGAGTGACATTGTTTATATGCCATCTAGCTTAAGCGGACCTACATAAAGTGCGGTGTTATAGGACCTAGACAACTGATAAACCTAAGTAAGTAGGTACTTATTATACACAGAAAACATCGAAACTCCAAACATATATTCGCAATATTTTGTCTGGCTCTGGATTCGAACCCGGGATTTCAGCACGGCAGTCGCTTACACCCACTAAGCCACTGAAGAAGTCAAATAAAATAAAACTTTTCCTTAATTAACTGGCCTTCGATTAAATTATTTGTATAATGCATTATATTATGCAAATGAAGAGTTGACCATTTCGTAACCGCGTGTCGAACGCGCCTTATGGTTATTCGGATACAAGGTTACATCCATGTAAGTTATATTATCCTAGTACTTAGTTTAAAGTACGGACTGCCAGGTTTGATTCCCGGTGATTATTTATGATTGACTATTTTGTAACCGTGTGTCGAATGTGCCTTCTGGGTATTCTGATACAAGGTTTCTTACATTGAAGTTATGATATCCTAGTAGTTTTAAGTACAGATAGCCAGGTTTGATTCCCGGCGATTACAATAACATTACCAGTGATTCTCAAAGTTGACTGGGGTTCGAAACCGTCTAACAAAAATTCCTAATCTTAGAGAAAAATATTTTTGAAAATTGTGGAGATTCGGAATTGTCCTACATTTTTACTGTTATAAATTCACGCCCGACCAACTGAACCGATTTTCATGAAATTTAGGAGGTAAGTAAAGTTATTGTAAAGAGATGACTCGAGTTTGACAAAGGCTACCCTTTATCGCAAAAAAAATTGGCTAAGGTATCGAAGGTTAAGGTATCGAAGGCTAAGGTATTGGCTAAGGTATCGAAAAAGTGGATAGGATGCAAATTTTAAATTAGGAGTATAGTCCATGAGTGAAGTCGCGGGCAATAGCTAGTCTAAACTAATATAAAATAGACGAAAGATTTGATTGTTTTTTTTGCAATGAATAAGTTCCGAAACTACTGAAACGATTTTAAGCATATCTCTTAACACAAGTTACGAAACACTCATTTGCAGATCATACAAATAACTGTCTCAACCCGGGATTCGAACTGAAGACCTCAGCTGTCGCATACCCAACCACTGTGCCACAGAGGCAACAGTATCAAGTTGACATTGCCACTTTGTATATTTTCTTTGCATAATTTTTATATTTGACGCAATACAAGTGTCATTAAAATCGATATACTAAGGTTGCATAAACTTATGGTAATGTGATCTCGCATCACTAATATTATAAAGTTGAAAAGTTTGTTTGTTTAAAAGCGACAATTTAGATTTCCGTGGCATACTTCACGTAAATGGAAAAAAGTTACATTACAGTTCCACTTAAAGTGCAAGTCGCCCTCGCGCGCGGAGTATTCCGTAAAAAAACAAAAAGCAAGGAAAAATTAGCAAAACCGTTCAGCAAAAAGTCACGTTTGTTGTATGGGAGATTGTTACGTACTGGATTTTCCCACACACTAATAACAAAAAAAGTGGGGGGGGGGGGCAACAGAAATCCTGGGACATCCTTCCGAGGGCATATCCAGGGTTCCCAACTATAGTTTGTTGGCCGTTACGTGAGGTTTTTTAATCGGTAGGAGTCCGGCATAATATCCATGAAGGATTTTCACTCACGTTAAAAAAAAAGGGGGCAACATAAACACATCATCTATGAAAATTCCTCGTGACGAATATATCTACAGGTAGACGAACGCCGAAGTATCATGAATAGGCTCCAGTTTTTACCCTTCAGGTAAGTAATCCTCAAATAACGTCAGTTTCGCGAAAGGAACACCGTCGTTCCTCTCACACGAGTCTGCTCGATTCCCCTTCATGGTCAACTGAGCCCACATCCCATTTAGCCCGCGGGCTCAGTTGACCACGTTCGCTTTTTTTTGGGAGTAACTCAGCCCACTAACCAGCCAACTTACTCTGCGGGCTCAGTTAACCACTTGCTACGACTATGGGTCTACTCAGCCCGTGGGCTCAGTTAACCACTTGGCACGGCTAAGGGTTTACCCTGCCCACATCCAGTGCGCGGACACAATATGCAAATTGGCAGATTTAGGGAATTACTATAAGATTCTTTCACTAATTACAAATATTATAAACCAAACCAAACCAAATATTAATAAAAAAGGATGTGAACAAAATAAGAAGCAATAATTTCACTAAAAGAAGAAATGAAAACATCGAAGTAACTGATAAAATTATAGAGATACATACTAACGGACTTTGAAACAGGAAAAAAAAGTTTAGAATTGTGTATTGAGCATTTAAGAATGTAGGTAGATACTTTCCCTGGGCTGATTGAATGGATCGCAGTATGCCATTGCATCAATAAATAGCTAGATTGTAGATATTTAGTTTTAGGGTAAGAAATAAAATATGGATAATAAAGTAAATCCTAATTATTTTCATTTAAATAAATTTCAAATAAAAAACCATTCGCTGTTTGTTTAAATGTTTTAATTTATGCAAAAAAGAGCAATAATTCAATGACAGATAGATTCGGCAGTTTAAATGGATATTTTGTTTTGTCAGTGTGCTGGGTAAACCCTTAGCCGTTCCAAGTGGTTAATTGAGCCCTCGGGCTGAGTAGACCCATAGTCGTAGCGAGTGGTTAACTGAACCCGCAGGGCAAGTTGGCTGGTTAGTGGGCTGAGTTACTCCCAAAAAAAAGCAAACGTGGTCAACTGAGCCCGCGGGCTCAATGGGATGTGGGCTCAGTTGACCATGAAGGGCTAAATTCAGTTTCCCCTCGGCTAAAGGTTGATGTTTTACATAAAACCGGCCAAGTGCCAGTCGAACTTGCGCACATAGGGTTCCGTATTAAAAACCGGAAAAATAATCACGTTTATTGTATCCCTCTTAATTTTTAGGGTTTCGTAGCCAAATGGCAAAAACGGAACCCTTATAGATTCGTCATGTCTGTCTGTCTGTCCGTCCGTGTGTCACAGCCACTTTTCTCCGAAACTATAAGGCCTATGATATTTGAACTTGGTAACTAGATGTATTCTGTGAACCGCATTAAGATTCTTATGTAAAACTAGAAAAAAAGCAGTAAATTTTGGGGGTCCCCATACTCAGAACTGAAACTCAATTTTTTTATTTTCATCAAAACTATACGTGTAGGGTATCTATAGATAGGTCTTCAAAAATGCTATTGAGGTATCTAACATCATATTTTTCTAAACTGAATAGTTTGCGCAAGAGACACTTCCAAAGTGGAAAAATGTGTGTCCCCACCCCTCCCACTAACTTCTAAACTAATAGAATGATAAATCTAAAAAGAAGATATGATGTACATTGCCATAAAAACTACCAACCAAAATTGGTTTGAACGAGATAGAGCTGGTAGTTTTTTTTAATACGTCATAAACCGCAATTTTCGGTTAGAAAAATCACTACCACTGCGAACGTGTTAAAACATCAATCAAAGTTACAACGAACTATAAGAACTTTTATATTATGTTACTTGCTGCTACGAAACCCTTCATGGACGAGTCCAACTCGCACTTGGCCGGTTTTTTATGTTGTTATAGCGGTAACCAAAATACGCCACCTGTCAAAATTTCAGCTTTTTAGCTATCACCGTTTATGGGATAGAATCTCGTGACGGATAGACAGACGGACAGCGAAGTCTTATGAATAGGCTCCCGTTTTTACCTTTTCGTTACGGAACCGTCAAAACAAAGTTGTTATGATCAACTAGTTTATGCTAATAAGATCATCGCATTCTAAATAAACAAATGTATTTCCTGAAATAGCTGAGCGGGTCCGAGTCGCGGCGTTAGCTCATTATTGGTGGGCCGTGACCTCCGACATACAGACCTAGTGATGTTATAGATGTGGCATAGCTATAACATTAGGATTGGCCCATGGATCTATTAAATATTTCCCACGTGTGGTAAAGTTTAACCAAAGATATTATAATAGTATTACATACAGATAGGCAACTCCCTGCCCCCCACTGAGCAAGCTTCCCCGACCCCCGCCATTCCCGCCACAGCAGCTGTCATTATAGTTGGCGGGTGTATTAAGGGAACATTTGCTTAGCCTTATTGGTCACACACACATTCAAGCTCTGTACGAACATAGCGTGTTTTGAATGTAGGTGACAGATTGAAAACAAACCATTTGTATGGAGTTTCCGCCCTGGGCGCCGATTCTCGACCACACGACGTAAATGCGTGAATGCAAATTTGCGGGTGAAACGTCGCCCGTCTCATGTTTCGCCGTTCCTAAATATGAGACAGGCGACGCGTCACCCGCCGATTTCCGTCCACGCATTCATGTCGTGTGAAGCGAGAATTGGGGCCCTGTAGTTTAACCGTACACGTTTCGAAAAAATCTGGTTACCGGGATTACGGATAAATACGTTCTTTGAACGGAAGCGTGACCGCCAGAGATGTGTCGTTAATAAAAGTTGAATTACATAAGGACGACTTAAATTTTTTAACAACAGTAAGTTTTTAACCATAACGTGCCTCTTTCAGTTAAAAATAAAATTAGGGCACAGATTACTAAATAGTTACTACGTAACAGATACATCACTCCCATACAAAAGCGACAAAACCTACGCTATATTAGCCTACAACATTTTAATAATAATACCTGCTGCTCAGAATGAGAAAAATTGTACCTTAAACACGCGTCCATAGCGTCGAGACTGTGTTGCCCGCTGTGCGAGTGACGTCATCGTAAGAATGTGCTAGGGTTGAACCTATTATGATTGTTGTAATAAAACGAATGTAAAGGGGTCCCGACATGATCAATTGGCAATTGTCAATAACGTAGAATTTCATGTGCACGTATACGTCGATGCACACACACATGCAAAGCAATCACGCACACTGAAGCAACTTTCATTCATATTTAACGTGATTGACAATTGCAAGGCATGATCGTCTCGAGTGCCTATTACGAATCAACCATGTTTTAATACGGTTTTATTAGGTCAACATGTATGTAACTAACAATTTAATGGAATGTAAGTAAAAAATAATGAATGGTTTAAAAAAAACCCTAGAAGAACCACGCTTTTATGAATGCACGTAAAAACCAAAAATAAATTATGAATCACAGTAGGTAGGTATATCTATATACTTATATTGTTTATCTTATGCCTACCCATAACTAAAATATCAAAGAAATCTAAAATTAACTGATATTACCTTTAGCGTAAGTACCGGCTATTCACCTATCCCACCCGGCCATCCTACCTTACTATGTTACACACACATACATATGGTCACGCGTTGATCTCCGAAGGGGAAGGCAGAGGCATATTAGATGCCCACATTTCATTTTTTAATAGTTTGTAGGTGGTGAGCAGGCAGGTTGTGCCGTCTGCTGTTTAAATTTTTCAAACCGCCTAAAATGGCCTCCAACTTGGCTGACTGCTATTTTATTGGCCAACGGACCAACGGCTTAACGTGCCTTCCGAAGCACGGAAACGCTCAAATAAAGGTCACAAAGTGGTCACATGAATGGTCACCCACCCAAGAACAGGCCATAGTGAAAGTTGCTTACTACAGTGATCGATTACAGAACACTGAGTACGCAGGGCCACGAGCGCTTTGACTACCTATAAAACCTATTTACCTATAAATTCTATAAAACATTGAATTGTGTGGAAAAACAACACTTTTATAATACCTGACTCAAATAACTCCTTAATTTACGATTATCATTCTTATCACCTACCTACTTATGCTCAAACAAATAAATGATGAAAATTTTGATAAGATTTAAAATATTACTCTGATTTCTTCGTCTCTCGGCAATTTAAAAAACGACAAATTTTATTGTGATTTTGTACTATTACACCCATCCACTGCACAATAATTACGTGGTTTCGGCATTTCGAAGCGTAAGCGCGGGAAACGCGCGGTGCGGTGCGATTCGAGCGCTCAGTCGGGCGTTCGGCAGCCCTCTGCCAGTTATATACCCAGGGATATGCCGAGCGGTAGGTACATAGCGCGCGGTTTTGAGCGAGTGACGGAGGCCTGATTAGGGTCACCATTTAGGGATGTCTATTTATCAACTTGCCGTTTTTTAATAATATGTGTTTGTTAATGTATTATCATAGAATTTTACAGACGACTCTGATGCACAGAAAAATTCTAATGAGTTTTTGTTGCATTTTCATGTATATCCTTGTATATGTCTTTTTTGTATGAATAAATAAATAAATAAATCTATTCCGAGAAAAATGCAACTGGTAAAATTACTATATGAGAGACTAAAGATTCTGATAACGATAATATCACGCGGGCATGAGCTTTTCAACTTACAGTAGGCGCACACTGGGCGACATGTCTTGACGACTTGTCGCCCAGTGTGCGCCTGCATGAGGCGACTATCGCTGGCGTCAGCGACATGTCGCGGCGACAGATGTCGTACAAAAAGCTGTCGCTCGGTAACTGTCGCCGTGTGCAGAGCTTAGAGCAAAAAGTATGTAATTTGGCGCCCGATCTTGTCGCCGCGACATGTCACCCAGTGTGCGCCTACTCGGACAGTTTAAAAACTAAGCGACTCTAAAGGCTTTTCTCTGCTTTGCTAGCGCACGTGTCGCGTGAGCAACCCGGGCTTTTCAAGCGAAGCGTGGAGAGTTGAAGAGGGACATCATTTGGTCGTCTTTCCACCATCATTTCCACTACTTTCACAGTTCATAAAACCATTTAATTTTTTAGGTATCACCATGTCTTTTGATAGAAAAAACTTGTGACAAAATGTGGCAGTTGTCAACTCTATTCAATTCTAAGTCTATGGACTCCAAAGCTACCTTCACCTTTACAACCGCCTAACTGGAACTTACTACGCAATGTGTTTATACGGTTTTATTACGAGTCACCAACGACCTTCGGCTGCGGGAACATCCGAGGTACATCCTAAAACTGATGGTATTGGCCATCAGCTTTCCGGTTCCTCATAGAGAAAGAATAAATATGTGGTTGGCTACAACTCTTATTGATCTATGGTCTCCTGGTACCTAATGAATTTAAAATACGTTAATTTCGTAGGATTTGAATGTAGAAGTTATTCAAATTGCGTTTTGTATGTGTGTATGTATGTATGTATTGTGACCGTACATTATTATATCCGTATAATCTGGTCAAATCTGCAATACCATCAGAATGATCCTTAGTAGGCATTTTTGGGTCTGTCCAAAGATTCTTAGGCACTTCCGGTTTCGAAATTCAAATCAGAAGTGGGTCTAATAAAACGCTTTTTTTTTAAAGTGAGGGAAAATCCTCGAAACGCCCAACAGCCTATGGTTGGGAGCCCCGGGTAAGCCCTCGGAAGGATGTCCCAGGACTCCCAACAGACCCACGGCCGCCGGTGTTCGGGTGATATCCCGCGTCTTTGGGGGTTCCGAGTGTGATCCCGCTTCTAAGGGGGGGGGGGGGGGGCGTGAATCCCTCACGTCACGCTGCAGTCATGGGCCTGCTTCTGTAAGGACGGTGAGCAACCCTCTCACCGTCCTCCGGCCCCCGGTCATGGAGGCCGATAGTCTTCGGCGAAGAACTCGGGTGGGAGAGTTCTCTCCCGTTCCCGCCCCGCCGTCTCATACTATACTTTTCACAGTTAGTAAAAAACCAGCCAAGTACGAGTCAGACTCGAGCATATCAGAAAAACGCCAGAAAATCGCATTTGATGTATGGGAGTCCGTTATTTCGTGAAATTTCAGCTCTACTATCACCGTTAATGAGATACAGGCTGTTGTCAGACAGACGGACAACGTAGTCTGGTACGTAACCCTAAATCTAATATTATAAACAGGAAAGATTTGATTGTTTGTTTGCATCGAATAGGCTCCGGAACTACTGGACCTATTTGAAAAATTCTTTCACTGTTGGGGGAAGGTACACTCTTGCGGGGATATAGGCTATATTTTATTCCCGTATTCCCACGGGAACAGGAATTACGCGGGTGAAACCGCGTGACCTCCGCTAGTCTATACTTCTATACTAATATTGTTAAGGGGAAAGATTTGATTGTTTGTTTGTTTGCATCGAATAGACTCCGAAACTACGGGACCGATTTTAAAAATTCTTTCACTGTTGGGAAGCTACACTCTTGTTATTTACGCATTCCCACGGGAACGGGAATTACGCGGGTGAAACGGCGCGACGTCCGCTAGTACCAAATAAAGATATATGACTATACATCTTTATTTGGTACTAGCGGACTATATATATATATACTATGATATAGCTAAGATGACATACCTACAGCCTATGACCTTCAAATCATCCTAAATAACTGCGCAATCGGTGAACTATACAAAAAACAAATTCTCACACTTTGTCCCAATAATATCATCAATATTAATAAGTTATTTAAAATTGTAATATATTAAATACCAATGACAACATAAACATATTAATTATTAATAGTTTTTTGAAGAGCACGACCCCGGTGACCGGTGACTCAGTGTTCTGTAAAGCACGGTTTCCACCGCGAGCTGAGCGGGCTCATTAATGTAATCTGCATACTTTGCATGCTTATGCGTGTTCTAGCGCCTGTACAATGGTATGTGCTCTGAGGAATTGTTTGATATGATGCCCACGGCTACGTATCATCGCACCGCTCGCCACAGACTGGGCGTTCATCCTCACACTCTACGTCCGGAGCGTTCGAGCACGGTAAAATCCGATAGGGGCTTTCTTCCGCGCACGCTTAGATTGTGGGATGATCTCCCGTTCTCCCAAACGAATACCTACAGTATGATGTTCTTCTAAATAGGCCTTAGAAGGTTCTTACAAGGTCGGTAGAGCGAGTGTAGCGCTTCTGCCGTTGCAAGCGTCCATAGGCTGAGGTGACCACCAGTAGGTACATCTGGTGTGCCGTATGCTTTTCTGCCACCGTGGTGGTATATGAAATAACTTGTTTTTCCGCTACAGTTAAATCAATTTTATCGAGTTTCCCCTTGCGGTTAAATGGCGCGAGTCATAAATGGGCCCGCTCAGCTAGCAGTGGAAAAAAGCCCTTAACGATCACTGCAATAAGGATTTTCGCTGCGATTGGCGTTTCATGCAAACGCCAATCGCAGCGAAAATCCTCCCTTCGGAAAGCACGTTAAGCCGTTAAGTCCCGATTGTAAATAACATGGAACTCGTTAAGTCCAATTTTTTAGGCCGCCCATAATGGCTTGAAAATTTTCAATGTCAGATCCTGTGCTTGTCTATGTCAACACGGCAATTATACTCACCATCTATTACATGGGCCAAAAAGCAAGCCTCAAAATAAGACTAAAATAAACGATATGCCTTTGCTAATTTTTATTTACCATTTTAGTAGGTTGCGAAAAGTCTTTCTCTATGACATGACACAATTCAGTTTAAAATGTTTAATTAAATTATTGTCACTAAAATTATGGTGCTAATTTTTAATATAGACATGCGCAATATTAATTCTTAGGCTATACTAATATTATAAAGAGGAAAGATGTTTTTTTGTTTGTTTGTTTGTAACGAATAGGCTCCGGAACTACTGGACCGATTTGAAAAATTCTTTCACTGTTGGAAAGCTACACTCTTTGCGGTGAACATAGGCTATATTTTATTCCCGTATTCCCACGGGAACGGGAACTACGCGGGTGAAACCGCGTGACGTCCGCTAGTAATATTACAAAGGTGATGTGAGTGAAGATCCTGTTTGGTTGTTTGTCACACTTTTCTGCCCTAACGCCTAAACGGATCAGTTTTAGTTATTATAGTATAGAAAAAACACATAAATAGGTTACTTTTTATCCCGGTAATAAGTTCCCACTACGCAATTTAATTTCACACGAGCGAAACCACGGGCCGTCTATTCTGACATATTGTAGCATCGTTTTAGGTCAAAAACTCCTGTCACATGTCATCAAAAACGAAATGTCTCCCAGCGTGAGTTTATTTCATAATCTATGGTACAAATGTCAATCGTATATTATTTAGTAATTAATGCTCACTGTCCATCTGTCAGGGCTGTCAAATAATAAAATGGTGTTGCAACAAACTTTGTTTTGCCTGTGGCTCTTTCAATATTTATGATTTTATTATATTTAAAAGGTCCAAAATTACTAATTATGGAAATTAGATATCTTCAATATTTTGACTACTTCTGTGGCATAGTGGTATACCTTTGGGCAACAGTTGTTGGTGACGTTTCGGCTTCGAACCTTGGGTCCGAATATTTTGTGTAATCAGCAAAGGACTGTTTCGGAGTTTATGTATATTTATCAATGGTCTACATCTCATAAGAAAAGTTTATGATGGCGCTAAATTAATCAGCTCATTATAATGTATTTTACAATTTTTCAATCCAATACACACTTGACACTTGCAACAGTGCTTAAAAAATACACTCGAGAGCAATGAATCCGGGTCACTTAAAGAATGTTAAAAATCTCGGAAACTAAAAATGATAGGTTAATGCAATAAATTGTATTTAATAGACAATGTAATACTCCTTAAATGAAAGTAAAAAAAATATGAGTCACCATACATTTTATTAACACAAAATTACATAAAGAAAAAACTGCCGATCTCTCCTTAAAACAAAAATAGGAAACATGAAATTTTTGAACTTTATTACGATTTTCTTGAATTTTAATACTTCGTATTGCCTCCTCGTGCTTCCATTACTGCGTTTACGCGGTTTGGCATGCTGTACACCAAGTTCCTTATACGATTTTGGGGAATATTCTCCCATTCCTCTGTGAGAGCAATTTTGAGCTCACGAAGCGTGATTGGGGGAGGGTTTCGTTGTTTTACGCATCTGCCTAGCTCGTCCCAAGCATGCTCGATCGGGTTGATATCCGGGCTGCGCGCTGGCACGAGTAATGTTCATCTCTTGAAGGTAGTCATTCACAATCCTACCTGTATGAGGTCGGGCATTGTCATGCATAAATATAGCATCCTCACCTAAATTGACCATAAATGGACCAACGTGATCATTGAGGATATCTTCCACATATCTTACGCTAGTTAAAGAGCCGTTTTCTATGATCACCAGCTCTGTGCGACTTTCAGAAGAAATTCCGGCCCACACAAGTACAGACCCACCACCGTAGGCTACTTTTTCTTCGATGCATGCTTGCTTGAATCTTTCCCCTGGTCTTCGATACACTCTGTGTCTTCCATCGTGCTTGTAGAGCATAAATTTTGATTCGTCGGAGAACATAACTTTTGACCAATCTTCAATACTCCAATTTACGTGGCTCTGGGCATACCTTAGTCTCGAAATACGATGCCCACGCTCCAGTTTAGGGCCGTTTGCAGGTCTAAGGGGTTTTAAGTTAGATTCAGCAAGCCGACGTCTTACTGTCCATGCACTTGGGTTACTTCCTCCGAGGCGTCGAAACTGATTGGTGAGTTCAGTTCCTGTGAGAAAGCGATTTCGAAGCATGGTGTTCACCAAGTATCGGTCTTCTCGTGCTGTGGTACACCTGGTTCTGCCCGTTCCTGGTCTGCGTAGGTTAGAA
This sequence comes from Miltochrista miniata, assembly GCA_933228765.1. Classification (NCBI taxonomy): domain Eukaryota; kingdom Metazoa; phylum Arthropoda; class Insecta; order Lepidoptera; family Erebidae; genus Miltochrista; species Miltochrista miniata. Next base: position 23,854,614 of record OW121772.1, read on the forward strand.
CCAGTTTCTTCGTAACGTCGGAGAACTCTTTGTACTGTTGACAGCGACACACCGACAGTCCTGGCTGTATCGCGCTGACTCCGGCCGGTTTCCAGCATTGTAAGTATTCTGGTGCATTCTTCAGGCGTAAGCGACATAATTTCAGCTTGATTAATGAATATAGAGCACTATCAACATGGTTTATGTACCCACATAAATGACAGATTACAAACAAAAGCAACACCAAATGCTGTAATTTCGTAGTTCCATCTTCGAAAGTGGCCCTTTTTCAAATTTGATTTTTTTATGATATAACTTTACAATAACTAAGAAGTTTTAATACCTTCATTTAAGGAGTATTACATTGTCTATTAAATACAATTTATTGCATTAACCTAGCATTTTTAGTTTCCGAGATTTTTAGGATTCTTTAAGTGACCCGGATTCATTGCTCTCGAGTGTATATTAAACTTTTTTCTTAAATTACATACTTAATGAAGGTAATTTTGTGTGATTTTTTGTATCATTAATATTTTTTTTGCCAAATGCCAACATAAAACGTGATAGATAGATAGATAGATATTCGTCTATTTCGTGGTTTATTCGTGGGACATCCTTAGCGCCGTTAACGGACAAAGACTAGGGTGACCAGTTTTAATTTTTACATACGGGGTCATGGCTTGACATTGAAAACTATATGAGTGACAATGGCCTCAAAATCAGGGACACTAAAGATAGCGAGAATTGGAAACTTCAGAAATAAGTGACAATTCGGGGGTGCCGTCCGGAGTAAAAATTTGGTCAAGTTTTTTATTTGAAACATCTATACTGCTCGTTCGCTCTAACTTTGCCGCTCGGCTCCATACTAAAGTCGAATTTTTAATTAGACCAAGCAAATTGACAGCAACTAATGTCACTTCTTCATACAATGTTGCGTATTTTCTATGACGAAGTGACATTAGCTACTGTCAATTTACTTCGTGTAATTAACAATTCGGGTATACGCCTCTACGCCAGCGGCAAAGTTAGAGCGAACGGGTAGTAGAAGAAGGTTTCCGATTTGTGTGGTGGCGACGCCCGTCGTCAGAGTTGGCGACGCTATCGCAGAACTCGGTATCTGAAATTTGGATATAGCTTTTTATATTTCGAATTACTACAAATTCTCCGACATTTATTTCTGTTCTAAATTTGAGCCAGGTTCGTTCAGCCGTTAGAGCTTGATGAATAACACACATCCAAACATCCCCACTCACAAACATCTACACTCATATTATAAAGAGGAAAAATTCGTATATTTGTGATGAATAAAAAACTACTGTGCCGATTTTAAACATTCTTTCACCATTGGAAAGCTGCATTCACCCTGAGTAAGACCGTATTCTAGCATTCCATGGATTCTCCGTGCACCGTGCTCATAGCGTGGCACAGGGGGGAACACCCCGACGGCGTCTGGGACCGAGTAGGTTTAGGGTGGCCACCTTACTATGCGCATAAACGATCACCTTCCACCGTCAGCAATGTTCCTTCCCCTGCTCAACCAGATTTGGTAAGATCCTGTCAATGCTTTTGATATTCGTTTTAGTAAAGAGCTTACTGAAGCTCTTGGCAATCCAAGGTCTTTTAATAAATTATACAGAGATTTAGCTGGAATCCCCCTTGCTCCTACTTCTACGGCATAGAGTTTAACCACATAGTCAAAGTTTTATTTGTCTTCATGGCGTGGTCCTTCAGTATGTTGGTCTCCCACGGCACCGACAGCTCCACGATAGGTTATATATTCCCGTATTCCCACGGGAACGGGAGCAAAGCGGGTGGAACGCGTGATATCCGCTGGTTTAAAATATTATACCATCTAGACTCAATTAAGCCCAATTTAATAGTTTAACATTCGCCAATATTTATAAAGTTTTGTAAACCTATATTTATCTTGAATATCGGATGTCCTGTGTGAATGAATTACATTTAAATATATAAATAAATGATTATCTTATATGTTGCCACATTTAAACGCATTATCATAATGTAACCTTTTAATTATGCGTATCAATTTAATAATGTTTGATTATGATAACAATGAAATAGACATATTACTAGCTATTTGTTTATCTCGGGTTCAGTTTCCCACGGGATTCCCGGGATGCAAAATGTCTTTTGTCAATATCTTTCCTATCTACGGATGAATTTCAAAAAATATTTAATTGCAGTTCCGTAATCTATTTATTAGAAACGTTATATATAATGTTACGAGTAGGTATATAACGTCACGCTAAGACGAATAGGAGCGGCAGCAATGAAAAAGGTTTAAAAATGGATTTTTTTTTTCTTTTGAGAGCAGTACACGCGTCGGGATACTATTCTTAATATAATAAGTTAACATATTATATTAAGAACGAGATGATGCTCGCGGCTTTACCCGCGTGATATTCGATACCTGTTTCTGCTTCCCGTGGGAGTATTCCCGGGATGAAAAGTAACATATGTGTTATTCCAGACTATAAGCTATCTCTGTACCAAATTCCAGCCCAATCCGTTCAGCCGTTAGAGCGTGATTGAGTAACAAACATCCAAACATCTTCACAAACTTTCACATTCCTACTAATATTATAAATGCGTCTGTCCGTCTGTCTGTTACGCTTTCACGCCTAAACGGCTGGAGTGATTGAGATGAAATTTCGTATAGGGATAGTTCGATGCCCTGGGAAGGACATAGGCTACTTTTTAACCGACTGCGCAAAAGAAGGGTTATGATTTTACGCGATAACGACTTCTACGCGGACGAAGCCGCGGGGAACAGCTAGTTTATAATTTTTAGTAGGAAGTGGGATAGTAGGATACATGATATTGAAGTATATGACTTGTTGCAAACTGAGAATAAAACCCACGACCAGGCAATCAATATTTATTTCTGCCCGCCTTTTGATTGTATAACGTGTTTGCCTCCGAAAAACTTTGACAACGCGTTCTAACTTAACCGCAAAATCAAAAACAGCATTTTTTTTGTAATATAAGGATAAAAAACAAAGCTCACCAATCAAGTTCCGAACCTTGGTGAAGTTGCTTAACTCGATTGTAAAACCCGACATACCAGTGTGACATCACTTGTCAGTTTTTACAGCTTATTTTTAATCGTTGATGCGCTTTAAATGTAGGGGTGTCACGCGATAAAAAATAATGCTTAAATGCAGTACAGAAAAATTGTAAATGTTTAATAGTTAAGACATTTCTTTTAGTTGTAACTTAGTGTAGCATTTTATGCGATTTGGTGTCAAACTGTAAGCTTGAACTGCTTTTATGGATATAAATAAATAAATAAATGCGAAAATATTTCAAAGCTTACAACTGCGACAAGAACCGCTTTTCTACAGCTCTACGTTAGTGCAAACTTCTGTCACCAAATGTAATTTTTTGCGAATCTTTACTAATTACAAATGTTATTTTTCAAAAGCAATTAGTATGCTAACTGATCATAAATTTTAAAGATGGAAAAAGAATTGGTTTCGAGCAGAATTCGAACCTGCGCCTTCTTGCAAACCCTGCAGACGCCTTAACCACTCGGCCAAGAAAACTTCTCGGAACCAACTAACTATCTGCGTGTAACTTTCAAAAAATGCTGGTAGATGGTGCCTACATCGCCCCAAGACGTATATAGGTGGAAAATTTGGTTAGTTCTGAGTAGGTTTCGGTGGCCGTGTGGTTTGGGGGTCAGCACGGTTTGCAAGAAGACGCAGGTTCGAATCCTGCTCGAAACCAATTCTTTTTCCATATTTAAAATTTCATTATAAATGTGTTGTGTTACTCTTTCATCTTCATAAAAACTGACCTGTCTGCAATTTGATACAGGGATAGATTATATTCTGGAACAACATATCAGCCCCTGAATTAATTCCCATGGGACAGTGGAAAGGGAACAGTTTAACGCTGGCTGCGGAATAATTCTCTAAGTAAATGGTCCTTTTCCACGAAATTACATTTTTATTTTTGCGATTTTACTTATTTTAAAAGCGAGATTAGAGCATAATTAGTACATCATGTGTTGGTATATATCTGCGTATAGTATAGTTGTTAATGCAAATCCAAAAAATTTATTCCATACAAAAAAAATGCTCAACTTAATAAAGTTCCCAGTTGAAGAATGACATTTCGACAACCCTATCGAGTATCAACAATGAATGAAAGATGTTCAAGCCGACTCGTCGGCTGACCTACTTCAACATCTATGCTTTACGTTGCGAATATAAAATACGTACTTTTACTATACATCATCACGCCCGTGTTTAAATGGACAGGCGCAGGTTGTGACTGCCTGCTGTTGAAATAAAGCCTTCAACTTGGCTTAACGACTGCCATTTTACTGGCAACCGGGACCAACGGCTTAACGTGCCTTCCGAAGCACGGAAACGCTCAAATAAATGTCACAAAGTGATCACAGGGATGGTCACCCATCCATGGACCGGCCATAGTGAAAGTTGCTTACTGCAGAGATCGTTTACAGAACACTGAGTCCACGGGGCCACGAGCGCTTCAAAAAAGCTTTTACTATACATCTTTCCTTTATACTACTAAAGTGGCAGACAAGCTTACGGCCCACCTGTGGGTTGGTTACCGTAATATATGGACAAGCACTGCCGACCCAGGGTATGGTCTGACTGTTGAAATTATTCAAGCTTTCAAGCCCATAAGGCTTTCAACTTGGCTTAACGACTGCCAAACTGACAACCAGAATCAATGGCGCTACGTGCCTTCCGTATACTATATTAATCACAACTAGTATTATAAAGCTTTAGGGGTATCCTTCCGAGGGCTTACCCGGTGCTCCCAACCGTAGGCTGTTAGGTAGGATACGTGTGGTTTTTTGTCGGTAGGAGTCCGGCATAGCATCCCTGTAGGATTTTCCTCACGTTAAACAAAAGTATTATAAAGCTGAAGAGTTTGTTTGTTTCATTTCATTTCATAATTTTCAATGTGAAACACAGGTAAATTTGTTTGAATGCTACTAGGATCTCAGAAACTAGGTACTGGTAGTATTTTAAAAATCTTATACAATTCGATAGTCCATTGATTGAGGAAGGTTAGTAACAAATATCACGCTAAGATATACAGGAACGGAGCAGCAATGACAAATAGATTCAAAAACAGGGCAAATGTACTACTTTTAACAGCTCTATACGCGACGGGAAACATGCTGACGCAAACGACTTTGCGCAGATCAGCTAGTAATATTATTAATATGAAAGTACGGCTGGACGGGTGTGGCTGAAATTTGGAATCGAACCTAGCGCGCCTGTCGGTGACAATGCCGCCTGCGCCACCGAGGCAGTTGACATTTATATTTATTTTTCTAATCTATACTTATAGGGCTCATAGGTATTAAAAAGAGGAAAGATTTGATTCTTTGCTTGTTTGTATGTTTGTTTGTATTGAATAGGCTTCGAAACTACTAAACCGATTTGTAAAATTCTTTCACTGTTGGGAAGCTGTACTATCTCTGGGTGAAAGTTCAATCCGATTGACGTTGTCATTATTGTTTTATTTCAAACTTTAAACAGATGATCCACGTGACCTAGAGACGTAGTTTAAAGCGCGAAAAAGTCACAGACTACAAACAAAGTCTCGCCATAAGCCCCTCTGCACTCCATTTTATAGAGAGGGGCTAAAACGGCAGAAAATCACGTTTGTTGTATGATATTCAAATCTTAAATGTCTTTTTGTTTTAATTTAATCTTACTAATATTTTAATGCGAAAGTTTGTGACTGTGGATGTTTGTTACTCTTTCACGCTCAAACCGCTGAACAGATCGGGCTGAAAATTGGTACAGAGATACATTATAGTTTGGAATAACACATAGGCAACTTTTTATTCCGGGAATAAGTTCCCGCGGGAACAAATATTACGCGGGCGAAGCTGCGGGCATTAGCTAGTTATTTATATTCACGAAAATGCACAGCTCGATATTCTGTGAGTATTTCAAGCGTCTACTTGATGCCCTTACCTATATACCTCTATACTAATATTATAAAGAGGAAACATTTGATTGTTTGTTTGTTTGCATCGAATAGGCTCCGGAACTACTGGACCGATTTGAAAAATTCTTTCACTGTTGGGAAGCTACACTCTTTGCAGTGAACATAGGCTATATATTATTCCCGTATTTCCACGGGAACGGGAACGACGCGGGTGTAACCGCGTGATGTCTAGCCTATTCGATACAAACAAACAATCAAATCTTACCTATTTATAATTTTAGTATAGAAGTATAATGTGCAGTTGGATTAGACTAGTTAGTAACTTGGGAGTTTCTGTAACAACCGGTTACGGGAAAACTTCAGTGCAGACATTAGCAAGTCCTATTCGCGAGCGCACGAAGAGTTCAGTACCAAAGACCGGCAAAAAATCACTTTTGGTGTATAGGGTTAGTAAGTATTTGTTGTTTTGTTACCCATGACGGCAGCGTGACGTGACAGATTCACCCCCCCCCCCTTACAAATGGGATCACACCCGAAACCCCCCAAAGACGCGGGATAGCACCACCCCCTGGGCGAGGTCGCAATGGCGGCCGTAGGTCTGTTGGAAGTCCTGGGACGTCCTTCCGAGGGCTTACCCGGGACTCCCAACCATAGGCTGTTGGGCGTTACGTGAGGTTTTTTGTTGATAGGAGTCCGGCATAGCATACTTGAAGGAATCTCCTTCACGTTAAAAAAAACAGTATTTGTTGTTACAGCGGCAACAGAAATACATGTCATCAATTGTAAAAATGTCAACCATCTATAGTTCAATACTGCCCGATCTGACAATAATGTAAACATGTCATGTTTTGACAATCGTTGTCAGACAGATGAGTAGAAAAATATAGTATGACAAATCATTGAATTTTTTACCATCCTAAGTAGGTATTTTAAATGAAAATAAACACTGTCATAAATAAGTTATTTGGTGTCGAAATGATTGTAAGAACACTGTATGACTCCTGGATACTGGAATATAATCAGGGTGAATACTCAATTGCAAGTAACTATGGATATATAGGATCAAATGTGTTTGTTTACATTTTTGCGCAAAGCTATTGAAATACAGCATAGCTATTACCACAGGGCGGGAACTCCACACAACTGATTCGTTTTCAAATCTTGTGTGTGTGTGTGTGACCAATGAGGCTAAGCAAATGTTCCCTTAAAACACCCACCAACTATAATGACAGCTGTGGCGGGACCGGCAGAGGGGGGGGGGGGGGGAGATTGCTCAATGGTGGGCAGGAAGTTGCCTATCTGTAGGTTATACTATTATATTGGGTTTAACAAAACTACCTGTTCAAATTTCGTCACGTGACGTGGTATCAGTCATGAAACATTACAAAAATGAAGAAAAAAAATCACATGAATACTTTAACCGTAAATCCGTTTTAAAGGTCCTATAAATTTTCATTATTCTATCGCTACTGAGCGACAGTAGAAAGCGACAACGACAGCCAGACGGGTGCTCCGTGTTTGTTTTGCCACGGCGACCATGTTACCTCGAATTGCCGCGGTAAAAAATGGATTCTAAATGTGCGAAAAAAAAATTTTTTTTTTCAATAAAAAAAATGAACCCCCCCTTTTTTATTAAATATTTGTATTTGATTTCCGATGCCAAGTCATCTGATGAATTTTTGAGAGGTAGTTTTGTTACACCCAGTATTATATGGTGCTTTCTACAATAGAAATATCTGTCTATCGTAATCCACCAGGTTTCCGGATGCATCTCTTCATCCATTCTTATACCCTGGTAACTGACTGCTCGTTCGCTGTAACTTTGCCGCTCGGCTCCATAATAAAGTCGATTTTTTAATTAGACAAAGTAAATTGACAGCAACTATTGTCACTTCTTCATACAATGTTGCGTATTTTCTATGACGAAGTGGCATTAGCTACTGTCAATTTACTTCGTCTAATTAACAATTCGGGTATACGCCTCTACGCCAGCGGCAAATCTAGAGCGAACGGGTAGTATTTAGTATTCTCTTCTTAGGTTCATTATAAAGCTAAAACCGTTAGTATATGCATATATTATAAACCATTAAAAATTCCATACCGTTGACAATCAAATCTTAAGCCTTATGAAAAAGTATAATATTTTTTTAAATACGACCTTGATCAACGGTGACTAAGGTGTACGATTTATAAAGCCAACAGAAGCTCACATCTTCAGTGTGTGTTGAACTTTCGTGTTGGAAACATCTTGGTATTATTTACAATGGTAAGTTCGAGATAAAAAATAAATTAATTTTTGTAAAATAAAAAAAATATCTTCGCGATTTGAGTGAATCAAAAATTTGGTAGGAAATTTTCATTATAGTGTTTTGATTAGAGAATTTAGACTTTTTCTATTGAATGTCATGCAGGAATCAAACCGACTAAAATAACACGATCCCTACCCATCAGTCTAGCGCAGGGCGAACCGGGTAACACACAAATTTTTAAATTTTAATTGTGCCAGAAAGCTTATTAAAGCATTAAAGACTTTCTAGAAGACAAGGCTGCCTGGCAGTGACACGAATTGCTCCTTTCTACATTAAAAAAAACTGTATGACCGGACTGAGTTTCTCGGGGTGTTCTTCTCAAACCCCCAGTAGTCACAAAAAAATTGACATACCTAATTTTTTTTTTAATTCAAACGGAAAAAAAATATTTTATATTTTATTTTACCTTGGAAAGATTTCCCGAAATTCCCGGCACACTTCGGTTTCAAAATTTTATGATAATTTGTTGACAGTTAAAATAAGTGGTTCTAACACTTTTTGAAAAAAAAAAAATAACGAGGACGCGACTGTTTTAGCAGTGTGTCTTTTTTAATATCCGACGAAAAATCAGTGAGCCGGAATAGGTTGCCTGCTAGAAATTGCTTTTAAGCTATAAGGCCGCCCATTGTACATCGTGTTGCACTGTATTTATGTACTACTAGATGAGGTACGCGGCTTCTTCGGTACTCGTTCCCGCTTCCCGTGGGAACATATATCCGGGATGAAAAGTAACGTATGTGTTATTCCAGTTTATAAGCTATCTCTGTACCAAATTTCAGCTCGATCCGTTCAGCCGTTAAAGCGTGATTGAGTAACAAACATCCAAACATCTTCACAAACTTTTACATTTATAATATAGTAGGATTAATAGGAAATAGGATAATTTTAATAACTTGGCGTACAGTAAAATAAATAAATAAAAACAAAAAGGGTTCCTTAATCGAAGATGCAAATTCTTTCAGTCGCATACACATTATTTTCTTACACAATCATCTATACTAATATTATAAAGAGGAAAGATTTGTTTTTTTGTTTGTTTGTTTGTTTGTTTGTTTGTTTGTTTGTTTGTTTGTTTGTAACGAATAGGCTCCGGAACTACTGGTCCGATTTGAAAAATTCTTTCACTGTTGGGAAGCTACACTCTTTGCGGTGAACATAGGCTATATTTTATTCCCGTATTCCCACGGGAACGGAAACTACGCGGGTGAAACCGCGTGACGTCCGCTAGTCAATAATAAATCAGATTCTTTGTCCATTACATCCACGTCCAGTCAGATTAACTGCAAAGTAGTTATCACAGATTTTTACTTTTATGTGTAGGAATCCCCCATTTTTTGTAATAAAAAAACAAGATTAATTAAGTTTTATGAAGCAAGCGTGCCCATTCAAACTTCATCTTGTCCGCGCTAACTTCCATCAATTGCTGTGCTCCTAGTCTATCAAACTAAAATGAAAATCTCTAAAAACAACTTCTATCATACCGTGGTCGCGGCTGGACCAGGCTGGACATCCAGTCTGGTTCAGCCGCGACCACGGTGCCGCGGGCGCTGCTACGTGTCCGAAACGTCGGTGTATAAACTGTAAGAAATGTATTTCGCATGAAGTCCCGAGTTCTATAAGTATTAGTGTAAAAAAAAACCGCGATAGTTTAAAAATAACGTTAACAACTTTTCTTCCAGAAATACCTCATCCTAGCATTCATCGTGGGTCTGGCAGCAGCCGACGTATCCCACATAGTCCCACCAACAGCCAATCCCGACAGAGACGCGCAGATACTCAGGTTCGAACAGAACATTGAACCCGAGGGTTCTTACCAGTGGGGTTTCGAAACTTCCAACAAAATTGTAGCCAGCGAAGTTGGAACCATCACACAAGTAGACCCTGTAAGTATTATAGGTCTTCTTTAAATGGTATTAACCGGAATCTCAACGGTTTCGTATAAAAAATCACGTTTGTTGTATGTGAGCCCTTCGAAATATTCTTTTTATATTATTGTTAAAGCGGCAACAGAAATACATCTGTGAAAATTTCAGCTGTATCACGGACGATACATAATCTGTAAAAAATTAAACTATCATGATTCCTGAGATACCAACCTAAAGACGGACAGACTGACAGCCGCATCTCCGGAGTTCCGTTTTAACCCTTTAGAACGGGACTCCAAAAATCACTTTTTAGACAGTAAAATACCCTCCGTCCACTTGAATCCATTGAATGAGTCCATTGATGGATCCAAGTACACTTTTTCCTCCACCTTAGTCCAGTCCATCGTACCCGTCAATTCCGAATAATGGATTCTAAGACACTTTAAGGTGCACTTGAATCCTCCAAAGAGTTTTATACGCTAATTTAAATAAAGTAATCAAATTATTTTCAAAACAAATGAAGATCGGTAAAACAAATGAAGATCGACGAAACAAATGAAGCTCGATAAAAAAAATGAAGATCAACGAAAAACCAATCTTCATTTGTTTTGAAAATTATTTAAATACTTTATTTAAATTAGCGTATAAAACTCTTTAGAGGATCCAAGAGCACCTTAAAGCGTCTTAGAATCCATTATTCGAAATTGACTGGTACAATGGACTCAGGTGGAGGGAAAAGTGTACTTGGACTCATTCAATGGATCCAAGTGGACGGAGGGGTAAAATAACTCTGATGTATCTCATGAATCGAGTTTGCTAGACAATTGAAATTTTCGACAGATGATGTATTTCGTTGCTGTTCTAACAACAAATACTAAAAACCACCGTGTGGCGACGGGTAAGATTACAAAAAGTCGCCACCCCAATACATCCCGAAGGTGTCGTAAGAGGCGACTAAGGGAATACTTGCGCAAAAAGATCCATTGCGTAGAGAAGGAAAACTAGAAATTAAAGTCGGTTGTCAATAAAATGACAATCGTTAAGCCAAGTTAAAGGCCTTATGGGCGGCTTGAAAAATTTTAACTGCGGGTCGCGGCTGCCTGTGAAATGTGGGCGTATACCATATCTCTGCCTACCCCTTCGGGGATAAAGGCCTGACTTTATGTATGTATACTTAAAACAGAAAGAAACTAATTTAAGGGAAGCTCTCATACAAAAAACAAGATTATTTGCTCTTTCTTGGTACTAAGCCCTCTGTGCAAGAGTCCGACCAGCACTTGGCCAGCTTTTTAATTGACTGACTTTAAAATGCTCGTATTTAATTTAATTTTCTTAACAACTTTTTTTAACGTGAGGAAAAATTTATCATGGATGGACTTCTACCGACTAAAAAACCTCACGTAGGGGGTGGTTCGGGTGCTATCCCACGTCTTTGGGGGGTTTCGGGTGTGATCCCGCTTCTAAGTAATAAAATAACTTAGAGATAATTTTTGAAAAAGCAATTAGTATGCTGACTCAATCACAATTTTTTTAATGTGAAAAATTTTTTGATCTCGAGCAGGATTTGAACCCGCGTCTTCTGGTTTGCCGGACCAGACGCCTTAACCAACTAGACCACCGAGACACTGCTCTCGACCGTCAAATTCTTTCACCTCATTACGTCTTGGGGCGACGTAGGCACCATCTACCGGTAACTTAGTTAAGTTGCACGGCTCGAATGTATAGAATTGCACCTATATAATCATTCGACTTGCGATGATACCTGCCCAAACATTAGAGATAATTTTTGAAAAAGCAATTAGTATGCTGACTCAATCACAAATTTTTTAATGTGAAAAGCAGTGTCTCGGTGGTCTAGTTGGTTAAGGCGTCTGGTCCGGCAAACCAGAAGACGCGGGTTCAAATCCTGCTCGAGATCAAAAATTTTTTCACATTAAAAAAAAATAACTTAGTTTTAAGCTAGACGGCATTGTGTAGATATCCAATACTTAATTAATATTACATTTTCCTTTCTTAACAGGAAACCGTAGACAAAGTAGTCCAAGGTCAAGCCAGTTGGACCACCAAAGAGGGTGAGAAAGTCGAGTTGACTTACATCGCTGACAAAAATGGATTCCAGCCACAGGTAAGGTACCATAGGATATTCAAAATCTTTGATGATCTGAAGGGAACTCCTTCAATTTGATTTCGATGAAAGCTCTAACGCAGTCATGTGTTCCTGGTACTTTAGCGTACAGATTGGTAAACAATGGGGGCGCCACTGTATGGCATTTTCATAAGAATGTCCACTTTTTGGAATTTAAATGCAAAACCCCGGCATGAAAAAAATAAACTCAAAATTGAGTGCTAGATAGCCTATAGCCTGCATAAAAGTAGGAAATATAGAATGTGGGCGTATAATTATGTAGTATGCCTCTGCCTACCCCTTTGTGGACAACGGTGTGACTAATATGTATGTATGTATGAAAATGATGCTGAAAGTAAAAATAAACGATCGATGTGTACCAGGATCGCATCAAGTGGAGGAGTCTTCGCCTATTTGAAATTGAAATCTAAAATTGATTTTTTTCCAGGGTTCCCACATCCCAACCCCTCCATCGATCCCAGAGTACATTCTCCGCGCATTGCAGTTCATCGCGGACCATCCTCCTCCAAAGGCCCCCGAAGCCAAACTGATCAAGTAACTTTAGAAAAAAAAAACTTATAGCAAAAATCCAAAATGAAACTCGCAAAAATGATAAAAGATATTTAGCCTATGATAAACTTATCTATTCAAATGCGATACATACCAGTCAGATTGATTAAAATGATACCGATTGTAGGAAATAAGCCGACAGGTATAGTATATTAGCCGACCATTAGACTTTATGCCAACCGGTTAGAAATTTGATCCTGATCGGTTAGAAACTTCATACCGATCGGTTAGACACTTCATGCCGACCGGTTAGAAATTTCATCACGATCGGTTAGACTTATCATACCGACCGGTCAGAAACTTCATACCGATCGGTTAGAATCTTCATACCCATCGGTCACTTCATACCCACCGGTAAGAAATTTCATACCATTCTATATTACAGTCTACGTTGCCAGCCGGTTAGAATTCCGAGTTTCTCAAAATTATATCGGTCGGATATCGATGCTGTAATATGTCTATTATAGTCCAAAATGTAAAGAGAATGTAAGAAAATCAGATATGGTTTTGACTGTAATCTCTTCAAAGATACATCACATATATACATACCGGTTGGTTCACATAACCAACCGGTCATAATATGACCGAATATGCCGATGAAATTGAACTTTCTGAGTTTATGCCAGTCGGTTAGAAATCTTTTGGTCGGCTAGTTACAAAAATGAATTTGAACGCTCTGATTTTGGGAGTTAAGAACGACCCTAGTTCGAACGCATGGATTGCACATATTCTCAGATTGTATGTACAGATGTATTTTAAGTGTACAAGCTTTGAATGTGTGTATGAGTGTATAAATATTTTGGTATTGTCGCAAATAAAAAGAAATACTCATTTTATACATATGTATAAACAAAAAAAAATACTGTGATAAGTGTACAGTGAATGTATATTGTTATTGAAATAAAGTTTTCTTTAATGTAATCTGTATTTTCTTTTTCATATAAAATATTTACAGACTTATTCAATGTTTGTCTTACCCAAATTCCGAAAAAAATACACATGCATACAATTTTAGACATTCAAAAACTAGCTTCATTGTTTTTTTTTTATATTTAGTTCGTCAAATTGACGTCGCCACCAGCCTGATGGTAAGCCGTGGCGCATCTAGCGATTGTGCGCGTTTCTAAAATATATTTCGATTTATTATTTTGTCTACAGAAAACAATGGTGAAATGAGGGTGTAAGTAAGCCTCTACGTACCCCTTCAAAGATAACAAATTAGCGTAAAGCTTGGTCACATTAATACGATTCGATTTGCCGGTAAACCGGGGGGATGGGCATTCTTCCGAGGGCTTACCCAGGGCTCTATCCTTATTCCAGTAATATAACTCTCGTACAGGTATGCCGTAAGCTTGTTTGCCACCTTAGTAGTGTGGAGGAAGGAGAGAGAATTCTTTAACACACAAAGGCGGGATCCTCCGATCAGGCTAGATGATCGCGCCTGGCGGGCCGAAGCTCAACGGTTTAAGCACAAATTAGAGATAGTACAGATGGAAATCTCAGGTATGTAGTTTTTTTTTCACACCTACCCTCTGCTACACACCCTCGCGCACAAATCACTATCGAAAACTCTCCTCCAACCGCCTGACCTCGTGTCTGTGAACTCAGAGAGTGTTGTCTATGTGTGCGTAGCGTGTTCATGTTCTTCGAAGTTAATGTTTCAGGCTTGTATTGGCCTGGCCCTCACTGCGCTCAGGATTCTACGTTAGAATCCCTCGCTAAGCTCGGGATTCTATTCTAGAATCCTTCGCTTCGCTCGTGATTCAAAGTAGCGCCCTCGCCGTAAAAATACTATTTTGCCCCCTTGTTATACAATCTACTATTATCTAAATAAATTAGTTTAATCCTCATAAAAACTTGTCATAAAATAGATAAGTATAGGTCTTTAAAACAAAATTTTACGGCTAGATTTTTTCTTAGAATCCCTCAGATTTTTTAACAATAATATAATGTATTATTAGTATCAAATGAAAGCAAGCATACGCTGCAATTCTTCGAATTGCCTTTGGATATGTCGATGTCGAATACGGAAGCCTTAATGTTGGACTGTTGTGTATATAGTATACTGTAAGATATGATTCATTGCCGCGAGAGCTTTGATATCGCGATGCAGGATTCATTCATGCTTCGTGGCGAGAACTTTCATATCGCGATGCAGAACTTCAACTGATCTTCACCCTGTGGCGTTCGCTACAGTAGAATACATTTTCCTATACAAATAGATATTCTAAAGCCCAAAATAAAATAAAATAAAATAAAATAAATAACAACAACAATATTAAATCCCTGTAACAATATTAAATCTAAACTCACCCTGATCACGAAGCACAGTGACGGCTTCCAACACTCGCTTGGTGTAGATGCAGGGTTCGTAGTTGTCCATCTCTTGGGTCACCACTGAGCACACCCTGTTGATGACAAGAGGGTCATTTAAACTCTGTAAAATAAAGCTTGCCCCGTGTGGCGACGTGTAAGAGTACAAAATGTCGCCACCCCAATACATCCTGAGGGTGTCGTAAGAGGCGACTAAGGGAACACTTTCGCAAAAAGATCCATTGCGTAGAGAAGGAAAACTCGAAATGAAACCCGGTTGTCAGTAAAATGACAATCGTTAAGCCAAGTTCAAGGCCTAAAGGGCGCCTCTGCCTAATGACTGCCTCTGTGGCGCAGTCGGTAGTGATACCGCCTGCGGCGCTGGAGGTCGTGGGTTCGATTCCCACCGGAGACAAATATTTGTGTGACCCATAAATGTTTGTCTCAAGAGTCTGGGTGTTTCTATGTATAATATGAGGCGCTGAGAGCATAAGTGGATCAACCTCAAAACAATAAATCTGAGATAGAGGGATCTAATGACTTTAACATTGAAACAAAGTTAAATAGCAAGAAATTGAGGAGGAAGGTTTGTATATTTATTGTTGCATTTTGATGGAATTAAAGAACAGTTTCAAAGGGTTATCGTATATTTTCATATAAGTTATTATTTATATTTATTTTGTGGGTTGGACCACTTTTGCATTTATCTATTTAGTAGGTTGACCTTCTTTTCATGTGAATGTTATAGAGACATTTTCGTAAATAAAACTGTTTTTAATTAATAAAAAACATTTTTTGTTTGTGTATTTTATGTGCTTGTTGCCTATGTTTTTTTTTATACCACCAAGGTGGCAGACAAGCATACGGCCCACCACATGTACCGGTGGTCACTGCTGCCTATGGACGTTTGCAACCCTGTAAAAACCTTCTTAGACCCCTTTTGAAGAACCTTATACTGTGTAGGCGTTTGGGAAACCCGAGGCAGGGAGATCATTCCACAATCTAAGCGTACGCAGAGAAAGCCCCTACCGGATCTAACCGTGCTCAAACGCTCCGGACGCAAAGTAGGTATGAGGATGAACACCCTGTCTGTGGCGAGCGGTGCGGTGGTAGAACGTAGCCGTGGGCATTATATCTAACAATTCTTCAGAGCACACACCATTGTACAGGCGGTACAACACGCACAAGGAGGCAAAGTCTCTCCTGTCGCGAAGAGGTACCACACCACCTGCAAGCATAGGATCGTTGACCACTCTCATGGCTCGCCTTTGTATAATAAACTAGCTGACCCGCGCAACTTCGTTTGCGGCACATGAGAGTTAGAAAAAGAGAGGTATGGTATTATTGGTATTAATATTTTGAGTAATATAATGTTTCCCGTCGCATTTACTCTCGTCGCGCCTAGTCTCGTCGCGTCGCTTATATACATTAGAGCTGACCCGCACAACTTCGTTTGCGTCACATGAGCGAGAAAGAGAGTGGTGTAGTATTAATATTTAAGGTAATATAATGTTTCCCTTTGCATTTACTCCCGCCGCGCCGCATTAATTCCTTAGAGCTGACCCCCACAACTTCGTTTGCATCACATGAGATGAGAAGGAGGTGTGGTATTAATGTGTAAAGTAATATGATGTTTCCCGTTGCATTTACTTCCACCCGTCCTTTTTTTGGTACGGAACTTATGAGTGTCCGACTCGCACTTGGCAGGTTTTTATCGTTCAGTTGATTGGCTACCACTGCAGACCACGTTTACCTACTTCCGTCGCGTCGCTCATCAAAACTTATTAAAGGGGTTATTGTAAGTGAACCTTAAAAGATAGGCATATGCTGTTGGCGACATTTATTTGTAACTTTTAAAGGGGAACATTTTTGTAATACAAAATTTTCACGTAACTTTAACCATTAACGCAACGTACGCAGTGGAAGCTCTCAAAAGAAAGAAATTTTCCCCGTTCTCGAAACACTATTTATGGCTGCTCCGCTCCTATTCGCATTAGCGTGATTTTATATCGCCATTAGCCATCCTCAATAAATGGACTATTAAACTGTAAAATAATTTTCGAAATCCAACCAGTAGTTTCTAAGATCCTAGGACAAACAAACTCTTCAGTTTAATAATATTGTGAGCGAACCTTAAGAAACAGACAAATTATGTTATTGTGAGCGAACCTTAAGAGATAGACATATGCTGCCGCGGACTTTTTTTTAGAACTTTTTAAGAGAAACAATATTGTAATACTCAATGTTTACGTATCTTCAACTATTTACGCAGCGTACGCCTCGGAAGCTCTCGACAGTAAAAAATATTCCCCTTTTTCGAAACATTATTGATTGCTGCTTCGCCCGTATTCGTCTTAGAGTGATGTTATATAGGCTATAGCCATCCTCAATAAATGGACTATCAAACTGTAAGAGCATTTTTGAAATCCAACCAGTAGTTCCTGAGATCCTAGCGTTCAACCATACAAACAAACAAACAAACAAACAAACTCTTCAGCTTTATAATATTAGTATAGATATAATTAATAAATATAAATAAATGTCTTTTAAGTATACATTTAAAAAAAACTGTTAAAAACCAAATAATACTTTGAGGTTAGACCACTGCGTTGGCGCGCTTTCTACAAACTCATATTAGAAAAGTGGGCTAACCCTCTTGGCCCATTTTTCTTTTGTACAGATTACTAATTTTCAATGGTGCATAAATAGTTTGTAACAGTACCATCTCTTAGAATAAGTGGGAAGGTTGGTTGATCCACTTTTCTCTTGAAGTAGATGCAATTTTGCACCCTTTACACAAGTAATCTAAATTATCGTTTTTTGTGGGTTGGCCCACTTATGTTCTCAACGCCTGATATGTAGGTATGTATTTAAAAGTATATAAGTATTAATATCCGTGGTCTGATACCCATAACACAAGCAGGTTATTCCTAGCTGACTTTGGGATCAGATAGCGTTGTGTGAAGTGTCCGAGAATATTTATTTATTTATTATTTATTTATGGGCGGCTTGAAAACTTTCAACTTTGGGTCGTTACGACCTGCGCCTGTCCATTTCAACACAGCAATACGGCTCACCACCTTTATAAAAAAAGTGAAATTTTGGCACATATCGTATGCCTGCTTACCCCTTCGGGGATAAAAAGCGTGACCATTATGTATGTAGCATGCAGCACTAGCTGCTTCCCGCAGCTTCGTCCGCGTAGTAGTCGTTATCGCGTAAAATCATTACAATCCTTTTGAGCAGTCAGTTAAAAAGTAACCTATGTCCTTTCCTATGACTCAAACTATAACAAATTTCATCAAAATCGTTTCAGCGGTTGAGGCGTGAAAACGTAACAGACAGACAGATAGTACTTTCGCATTTATAATATTAATAGACTATATGTAAAAGTACCAGGCACCCATAAAACGTGAGAACATTGAGTTGAGCAAATTTACCTGGTGGCTCTTCCTCGAATTGCACCGGCAGTTCTCTCTAGAGAGTCAGGGTCTCCCTCTTGAAGGGCAATCACGCATTTGTTGACGTCCTCCAAAATGTGGTTCTCTGTTCACAAACGGTTATGTACATATTAATATTATTTTGTAGGTCTCATGTAATAAGGGGTTCCAGGTTACCATATCGTGGAAATACCAACAAGTTTTTACCAAATTTCTGATCAATCTATCGGCGTGGTAGACCTAAAAAAATGCATAAGTTCTGTGCATTTTATCAAAATCGTTTCAGCACTCTGATAGAAGAACTATTTCGAGTACCTACATTGGTTTTTAAACAACGAAACGCTCGTGGCCCTGCGGACTCAGTGTTCTGTAAACGATCATTGCAGTAAGCAACATTTGCTGTGGTCTGTCTTTGGATGGGTGACCATTCATGTGACCACTTTGTGACATTTATTTGAGCGTTTCCGTGCTTCGGAAGGCACGTTAAGCCGTTAGTCCCGGTTGCCAGTAAAATTAAATGTTGAAAGCCTTATCGGCTTGGAAAATTTCAACTGCGGGTAGTGGCAACCTGTGCTTGTCCATTTCAACACGGAAATAGGCTCACCAACGTGGGACATAAAAGTATAAGCTGAAATGTGTATACTATACCTTTGCCTACCTCTTCGGGGATGAAGGCGTGATTATATGTATGTATGTACTAGGGTAACAGAAGTAAACAAGAGGTATATACTAACCGCTGACTGCGAGGAAATCATCGATAGTAGTGATGTCATCCACTGCGTCCGTCAAAAGCTTCACGGCGTTCTCCCAGGCGCGTGCGAAAGTGGCTGCGTTCTCTTGGGCTACTCGGGACCGGGGCCTCGCGGCTAGGACTCGGGCTGCGTTGATCACCTATGGGAGAAGAAATATGGTTGTTAAACTCGCTTGGAATTAGCGTCAAATTTGTTCAAAAGTATAGGATTAGTCGGATAATTTAGGCCCTAACATAGTTATGTGGCCCCACTCCAATTCATCCTGAGGCGACTAAGGGAACACTTTCGCAAAACGATCCATTGCTTAGAGAAGGAAACCTCGAAATGAAATACGTTTGTAAAATGACAATCGTTAAGCTAATTTGAAGGCCTTATGGTCGGCTTGAAAATATTCAACTGCGGGTCGTCGCTATCTGCGCCTGTCCATTTCAACACGGCAATAGGCTCACCACGTGGGACATAAAACTATAAGGTGAAATGTGGGCATACACTATGCCTCTCCCTACCCCCTCGGGGATAAAGGCGAGTGTTGAATAGTGAATGCAAACTTTTTATGACGTTGATAGACAATTTATATTTACTGTGCTGTCATCACTAATTTATGGTTCATCTGCCTCTTGTCACTGAATAAAGATAATCTTTCCTTATACAAGCCACCAATGATCTTCCAGCGTGACTCTAATGTACTAGCTGAGGCCCGCAGCTTCACCCGCGTAAGATTTGTTCCCGTTCCCGCTTTCCGTAGGAACTTATTCCCGGGATAAAAGTAGCCTACTGCTCGTTCGCTCTAACTTTGCCGCTCGGCTCCATACTAAAGTCGAATTTTTGATTAGACGAAGTAAATTGACAGCAACTAATGTCACTTCTTCTTATAATGTTGCGTATTTTCTATGACGAAGTGACATTAGCTACTGTTAATTTACTTTGTCTAATTAACAATTCGGGTATACGCCTCTACGCCAGCGGCAAAGTTAGAGCGAACGGGTAGTATGTGTTATTCCAGACTATAATCTATTTCTGTACCAAATTTCAGCCAGATTCGTTCAGCTGTTACAGCGTGAAAGAGTAACAAAGATCCACACTCACAAACTTTCCCATTTATAATTTAGTAAGATAGTAAGAAGTAAGATTGTGTGTATGTAAACAAGGTTCTTCCTATATTATTTTGTAAGTACCTACGGCGCATGCCATCAATAGTTACGGGGTTTGTAGTAAGTCGCAGCTACCAGGACAACAGGATTGCACTGATGGTGACTTTACAACCTCGGTATTTGGCTTACAAAAACATTGCTTTGGCTCGAAAATATGTATTAATCGATGTCACGAATTTCACCCGATTTCCAATAGTGAACTACATTTTCAAATTGGTTTAGTAGTTTCGGAGCTTATTCAATCCAAACGGATCAAACAATCGGGCATAGCTACCAGGACACCAGAACAGCAGTGAAGGTGATTTTGAACCGTGGCCTTTTCTTTCCGAAAGCAAAAATACTTTGACTAGAAAATATAGTAAACACGTTACCTGTGGGCACAGCGCTTCAATATGCTCTGCAGCATGACGCACCATCTTCACGCCGTCTTCGTTGTTGGACATCGAGCAGACGAGGTTTGCCACCTGACACAAAATACAAGCACATTTATCATCCTATCCCAAACTACGACACTTTACAATAGCATTCGCATGATAAAAACACATTTATCCTCATTTTATACTGATTTGCCGCGAAAGCAGAATAGACGCGAAAAAATATAAGCTTGTGCTATGGGATCTAGACGACTGATAGACTGAATATATTTCTAAATACATACATATTATACACAGAAAACGAAACATACATTTATGGATCCACACAAATATTTGGACCGACCCAGAAATCGAACCCAGGACCTACACTAACGACTGCGCCACAGAAGCTGTCTCTGCACAAAAGCTGAATAAGTGTGAGTAGTCCCTAGTCGGAAATGGTCCTAAAGAGAGTAATAAAGAGTTCTATACGAAATGCATGTACTCGTATGTTTTGGTGTTTTCTATGTATGTATTTTTAAATATTTAGAAATATTTGTCCTATGCGCATTATTTGCCTGGAATACATGCTTCTACTAGCGCAAATTATTTAATTATTTGAGCTAGATTAGCATTATATTTTCCCACAATACAGGGTGTCCCAGATGTCGACGTCAAGCCGGAATCGGGTAACGGGCTAGGTCATAATAGGTGTCAGAAAAATATAAAAAGACGTGTGGCACTCGGGGACTGCCGCGGTAAAGCTATTACATAGCATTTTTTATCAACTATGCTAGTATAATTATTTCTATATAAGAATACTAGCTGATGCCCGCAGCTTCGCCCGCGTAAAATTTGTTCCCGCGGGAAGTTATTCCCGGGATAAAAGGTAGCCTATGTGTTATTCCAGACTATAATGTATCTCTGTACCAAATTTCAGCCCGATCCGTTCAGCGGTTTGAGCGTGAAAGAATAACAAACATCCACACTCACAAACTTTCGCATTTATAATCTACTAGCTGAAGCGCGCGGCTTCGCCCGCGTGAAATTTGGTTCCCGTTCCCGTTTCCCGTGGGAACATTTTTCCGGGATAAAAATTAGCCTATGTGTTATTCCGAGCTATACTCTATCCCTGTACCAAATTTCAGCCAGATCCATTCAACCGTTAGAATGTGATTGAGTAACAAACATCCAAACATCTAAACATCCAAACATCTTCACAAACTTTCACATTTATAATATTAGTAGGAAGTAGGATACTAATATTATAAAGAAGTAAAGTTTGTGTGTTTGTTAAATTGTAAGGGGTAATCTCGGGATCTACTGAACCGATTTAAAAAAATCTTTCACCAATAGAAAGCTACGTTATTGTGGAGTGTCATAGGCTATATAACATCACGCTACAACGAATAGAAGCGGAGCAGTAATAATAAATGTTTCAAAAACGGGGGAAAAGTTATTCCTTTTGAGAGCTTCGTTGCGTGTGCTGCGTAAATATTTATAGTTATGGAAAAAATATGTTATTTGCCTGCCTCGGTGGCATTCGGTAATATAACTGACTGTCGCGCTGGGGTCCTGGGCTCGATTCCCGGGCAGGCCAAAAAATCGTGTGTGTGTGTGTGTGTGTGTGTGCGCGTGTGAGTGTGCGTGAGTGTGTGTGAGTGTGTGTGTGAGAGAGAGAGTGTGTGTGTGTGTGTGTGTGTGTGTGTGTGTGTGTGTGTGTGTGTGTGCGTGTGAGTGTGTGTGTGTGTGTGTGTGTGTGTGTGTGTGTGTGTGTGTGTGTGTGTGTGTGTGTGTGTGTGTGTGTGAGTGTGTGTGTGGGTGTGTGTGTGTGTGTGAGTGTGTGTGTGGGTGTGGGTGTGTGTGTGTGTGTGTGTTGCATGTATGTTTATGTGAGTTGATTTTAAAGAACTTGTAGAAAGTCTTCCACAGATTCATATTCCATTGGTTTTAATCACTCAGTTACTGCCGTTTTAAATTCTCCGTATGTATGCATACTTAGAAATTATATGAGTATGTATAAAAAAGTGTTAATTAGATCGCAAAGAAAATGTCCAAAAGCCAAAGTACTTGAAGCAAAGTCGTTGATATACCTAATTAGAGATAATAGATAAACCTCGCAGAACTTCAGAACAATACACACTCACACAGTACTGTTTTACGATTACCGATTATAATTATTTAAAGTTAAAGTTCATTTTTAAATAATTTATTATACTATTAAACTAATTGTTGTCAAACTGATTATGATTAAACCTCTTTTCATAATCAATACCGTTAAACAACACTATGTCAAAGACAAACAAGACTGAGAAAAAATAATTTAATGACAAGCAAGAATGACAGGTGTAAATTTTTATCATCGAAGTATTTTTCATGAAATTATTCTATATTCTAAAGGTAAATTAGTGTCGAAATGGCCGCATAAATCTAACTATGGTCCCTTAAAACGAATATGATCAGGATTGATATTTAAATGTAAGTAATTATGGAGAGTCGAGATCCAATCTGTTATTGTTTACTACATTGTTTGAATCTGTTGAATTCCACTATATACGAAGTGCAAGATACACGAACGTGGCCGAAGGTAGCCGAGAGTGTGATTCGTTTTCGTGAAAGAATTTCTGGATTCGGTCTCCACCCAAGGCCCGCGATAGAAGCTATGCAATAGCTTAAAAAAAAATCTAGGACTTGTATTAGAAAAATTATGACGTCGACTTCTGGGACACACTGTATCAAATTATTACGTAACCTTTTATTACCGGCCCCATACACGAACAATATTATTGACTCAATAATAACTATTTCCGTCCGAATATAGCCTGTTCAAACAAATGGGGCCGGTTATAATCAAAAGTGGACAGGTACCAGGAGACCAAAAAATAAGAAGAGGTCTAACTGCAACAATATATTCCTTTAAAACTATAATGAGTGTGCAAAGTACAAACCTCCACAAGTTTATTGGCGTGCTCAGTAAACACGAGAGCGTACTCCTCGACTTCCTTCTCGTTCCCGTTGCGAGCCGCCTCCATCAGCACCAGCAGAGGCACGTTGGTCTCCAGGAAACTGCCGACAAATAACGTTGTATATTACTTGCTACAATATTATAAGCGCCCACTCGATCATTGCGGTATGGCAGGTCGTCACATGACCACTTTGTAAGATTTCATTTGTGAGGGCTTTGAAAAGGCTTTGGTAGCCGTTAAAACAATGTGAAGGACTTGGGTGTTTTGAAAAAAAAAATAAAACACAAGCAGATCACCCCTGCGCCTGTCCAATTGACACAACCTTCTGCAGAAGTCCGGTCTCTTTCAGCTTTCGTTCTTCCTTACACGAGGCATGAACATGCCAGACTATGCTTCAACGACGACCTTCCGCAGCAGTTCAGTTTCTTCCAGTTTATTAGGATCTACTACCAGGCTAACAGAAGTATATAGGAGGTGAACAACCCAGGCCTTCCGCAGCTGCCTTCAATAGCCAAGTTTTCTTTAATAAGGTGCTTCTACCAGGCTTTTAGAGCTATGTAGAAGGTACAACTCACCTATCAGACATGGTCAACGGCGGTCTTACGCAACTGCCTCCGAAGGTCACGAGTCTTACGGTACATGTTCTTAGTGAACCTGCCAGACTATGCTTCAACGACGACCTTACGCAGAAGTTCAGTTTCTTTCAGTTTATAAGATCCTACTACTACCAGGCTAGTTAACAACCCAGGCCCTCCGCAGCTGCCTCCAACAGCCTAGTTTTCTTTGATAAAATAAGTTCCACCTACCAGGCTCTCAGAGCGAGCTGCATAGAAGACAACTCACCTATCAGACACATGGTCGACGACTGCCTTCCGCAGTTGCCTCCGAAGGTCGCGAGTCTTGCGACACGTGTTTGCCTCAACGACCTTCCGCAAAAGTCCAGTTTCTTCCAGTTTACAAGATCTTTCTACCAGGCTAACAGAAGTATATAAGAGGTAAACAACCCAGGTCTTTCGCAGCTGCCTCCAAGATCCTAGTTTTCTTTAATTTACCAGGCTCAACTCACCTATCAGACACATGGTCGACTACAGCCTTCCGCAGCTGCCTCCGAAGGTCACGAGTCTTACGGCACATGTTCTCGATAGCGCGCTCTAGTCCAGCCGATTGTTCTGGCTTGCCAGTCTGTAAAGGAGAGAATAATATGTTAAAATATCGGTTGTCTGTAAAGTCGGTTTACTGACGATAGTTGAACGTGACAACTCAGCATTAAATGGAACGCCTCAGAGCGAGGTGACACCGCATACGTCATGTTTTTTCGTGCTTGCAGCCGGCTCTATCGAATTATAAGACGTTGTCCCGTCAAACATTTTTAGAGAGAAAATAAATCTTAAGTAAGAGTAGCCTAAATTACTCTCTATGATATGAATAAATACACAGATATATTACACAGCGCCATCTGAATCCAAAGTAAAGCTCAATTAACCTACTTGGGTTATGGGTATCAGACAACGGTATTCAATGCTGGTATATTTTTTCTGTAAATACATGCTTTGCTTTGACTGATGAGGCCATTGGTCAAGATTGTGATCACTGGGTTGCGTGGTTCGATTATAACTATTGTTATTGGTGTTCTTCAAAAGGGGTCTTAGAAGGTTTTTACAGGGTCGGCAGCGCGAGTGTGGCGCCTCTGGTGTTGCAAACGTTCATAGGCTGCGGTGACCACAGTCCTTCTGGTGGGCCGTATGCTTGTCTGCCACTTTAGTGGTATAAAAAAAAACATAGAAACACCCCAGATTCTCGAGATGAATATTGGATCACACATTTTTTTTATTCCGTGTGATGGGAATTGAACCCAGCGACCTCGTGATTCGCAGTCGTATTTTACGATATTGAGACCAAAGATGCAGTCAAAGCAAAGTATATGAAAAATGTCATTCTAAAATGATTCTTACACCAATGAGATAAGATTTGATTTTCATGCACCTATATCGAACTGACTACCCGAGTTATATTGACCGAGCGAGCGAAGCGAACGAGAGTCTCCAATTCGACAGTATAGACAATTTTGTTTTCGTCCGTATATCAGTTATGTTCTAGAGGACGCAGTTCTTAAACGATATTCACCAAACCAAATACGTTTTCATTGATTTAAAATACAACTTTTGTTAAGAGCTTTATAGGGGAGAAAATGGGTGAAGATTGTTGTCGTGTTATGAACGGATTTTGATGATTTTTGGCTGAAACATAAAGGATATGATTCCTCACAGGTTGTTTTCTTCTTTTATAAACTTTCCTGGGTGGTCGCGAGGTCACTCTTCGCAGCAATAATATTAGTAACAGTTTGAACACTTACGTTGGCCATATACTCGTGCAGTAAGTCCTGTAACGCCTGACGCACGGCGTTGCACTCCGCCACGATACGCTCGCGGCGTTCGTCCCTGGGAACAACAATATTATATTAGAAACTATTTCTATGACCAGGGGAGGGGTAATACTACCCCCTACTACTGTCTCACACTGCAAGCTACTAGGAGAACATGACTGCATTAGCAGTTGTATCTATAAAAAACAGTATGAAGTCATAAAATGATGAAGCGCTCGTGACCCCGCGGACTCAGTGTTCTGTAAACGATAACGGCAGTAAGCAATTTTCACTATGACCAGTGTTTGGATTGGTGACCATCGATGTGACCACTTTGTGACATTTATTTGAGCGTTTCCTTGCTTCAGAAGGCACGTTAAGCCGTTGGCCCCTTAGATCATCTAACCACAGGATGCGCCTTACTTAAGCATTGTTTTCTACCAAGCCAATAGACCATTTGGTCTTTTGGCTTTATAAAAAGCACTGTACATCAGTACATCATTTTATATGATTAAACTAGTACATTTCATTGTAGTTGAATATATATATATATAAATATACATTTTATAAAAATTAACACACAACAGCCATTACGCGTTTGTCGATTAATACTTTTTTAAATATAATGAAATTTTATATGTCTTTGTGTTTCCCCCTTCACCCGCTATGAAAACTGGCAGAATATTTTTGTATGCGGTGGTTCGCAAAGGCTAGTCCCGTGATATTATGGTCTAAGGTTGGCCCCGGTTGCCAGTAAAATGGCAGTCGTTAAGTCAAGTTGAAGGCCTTTTTAGGCGGCTTCAAAAGTTTCAACAGCAGACGGTCACAACCTGCGTCTGTCCATCTCAACACGGCAATACGGGTCACCACCTATTACGTGGGAGAAATTCTAAAAAGGTGAATTGTGGGCATGTAATATGCCTTTGCCTACCCGCCAAATAGTAAACAAACACATTTGATCCTATACTGGGTGTTTCTTTTAGGGTGTCAAGCCGCCACTAGCTGGTAGCAGGGTTCCATACAACGACGTATTATAATATAGACACGTCATGTACGAACATCACGGCTTTCAAAAATGGCAAATATTTTTTATATTCAAAAAAAGAATTTCTATGAAATTATCTATGGTAGCATGTACGAAAATTAAGGCAATTGCCTGACTTTTTTGTTGCCATTTTTAAGTGTTGGTAACGTATCTATAGTTTTTTATATATCATTGGTTCCATACCTATCGATTAACAGTGGGCGCACACTAGGCGTCTTGTCGCGGCGACATGTCGCGGCGACAAGCTGCGGGCGCCAAATTACATACATTTTGTTCTAAGCTCCGCACACTAGGCGACATGTCGCCGCGACTCCGCGACAAGCAAGTGACAAGACGCCGCGACATGTCGCCGCGACTGTCGCCTGGTGTGCGCCCACTGTTAACCCCCATGTATGTTCTACGATTTTTTGTAGTTTTCTAGATATAATGTTCTGCATAATTTCCTATTTTTTTATTATCGATTAAAATTTTTACATCTTGTATCAAAGTTAGGAAGGAGATTATTTTGTCCATAATACTGCAATCAATAGGCATTATAATAATAAAAAAATATCCAAGAAAAGTGGAACCAAAAAGAAGAAAGCCACGTGGAAACGTAATTATAAAAAATAACGAAAAAAAATTATATCTCGAAAACTACAAAAAATCGTAGAACATACATGGGGGTTAAATCGATAGGTATGGAACCCTGCTACCAGCTAGTGGCGGCTTGACACCCTAAAAGAAACACCCAGTATATCCATAGTTACTTGCAATTGAGTATTCACCCTGATTATATTCCAGTATCCAGGAGTCATATGTTCTTACAATCATTTCGACACCAAATAACTTCTTTATGACAGTTTATTTTCATTTAAAATACCTACTCAGGATAGTAAAAATATAATGATTTGTCATACTATATTTTCTACTCATCTGTCTTAGACAACAATTGTCAAATCATGACATATGTTTACCTTATTGCCAGATCATACGGTCACGCATGCAGACGTATCTATTCAAATATCCACCTAAAGAGCCTACACCCCCACCCCACCCCCCATTACTGCATCACCTATCTACCAGGACTACAGGATCACACAAGAAGTTATTGTAATGCGATCTTCACAATATCGCGAGGATCTAGGTCAGTAGCTCAAATTACAACTAATATTACCTGGTGCAAGAGCTATCTGCCATCAAAGCAGCTCCAGAAATGATGGACTCCAAGCGCTCCTCCAGCGACGGACGAGTGCGGAGCTCGGAGTACGCCAGAGGCTCCATTACCATACGCTCCTGGAACATAAATAGCAAGTTAATATCGACATCTCGGCAACTTATGCGATTCTGGTACATAAAGTAGCAAATTTATATTAGTTTTGTAATAGCTTTAAGTAAACCACCCAATCGTTGGCACTCCTCCAATTATTGGCACTTTAGGTAATTTTGCCCATTTCTAACAGAAAAAGAATGCTATTTTACTTTTTAATGCATACCTACAACTACATAATGGGCAACACCGAACTGAAATAAACTAGGTTTCCCTTATTTTTCGAAATATATATACTCTTAACTAAAGTGCCAATAATTCATTCTAAAAGTGCCAATAATTGGGTGGTTTACCCTATTCCATTTAATTATAATTTAGGCTTTTTCGCAAATAATTCGTCGAGATGATATTTCATCAAAAAAAAACTTCGTGAAAGCAAGATCTCGTCAAAAAGCCATTTCATCGTAAACACTTCGTCAAAACAATATTTCGCCAAAAAACTTCGTGGAAGCATTTCATCGAAACGCCATTTCATTAAAAATATTCCGTAGATACAAACATCTCATCGAAAACTCTTCGGCGAAATTTTATCGAAAAACACTTCACCGAAACGTTTCATCGAAAATCACTTTGAAATTCAATAAATAACACAATTATATCTTACTAATATTATAGATGCGAAATTTTGTAAGTGTAGATGTTTGTTACTCTTTCACGCTCAAACCACTGAACGGATCGGGCTAAAATTTGGTACAGAGATACATTATACTTAGTGATTATAGTCTGGAATAACCACATAGGCTATTTTTTATTCCGGGAATAAGTTCGCGCGGGAACAAATTTTACGCGGGCGAAGCTGCGGGCTTCACTTCAGCTAGTCAAAAATAAAGTAAACAACTCACATCAAAATCATCCAACGCCTGCGCCAGCTCGCCCGGTCCATCAGCCGCACGCCCCGGTCCTGTACCCACCGGAGCCCCCTGCGCCACGCACGAGATGGTGTCCACGGCGGAGCACACCGCGCGGAGGACATAGTCGCGGTTGGCTTTGGCGGCCGCTAGCTCTGGGTGACGGACATATACCTGGAGATAAAAAATCGGTTGTCTCTAAAGTCGGTTTACGGACGATGGTTGAACGTGACAACGTCATAAGAAAATAAAAATAACATTACAAAACCAAAAGAAATATAAAAACATCAATTGATAACAGTGCCATCTGTTGAAAACATTACTAAATGGAACGCCTCAGAGCGAGGCAGAACGAGGTAACGCGAGGGAGGTAACGACATTATTGCGTCATCTTTTTTCGTTCGTGCAGCCAGCTCCATCGAATTATAAGACGTTGTCACGTCAAAAATGGTCTGGATACTAGAAGAACAGAACCGCATTAGCAGTTAATGTTAGTAGGCATCCTGCGCCACGCACAATACGATACAGTCAAATGTCCACAGCTGAACATACTGCGCGGAGCACATAGTCGCGGTTGGCTTTGGCGGCCGCTAGCTCTGGGTGGCGGACGTATACCTGGCGATGGAAAGAAGCTGGATACTAGGAGAAAAGAACCGCATTAGCAGTTAATGTTAGTTTCAGAAGCAACATTACAGGCCGCGTGGAGAACTTAGTCGCGGTTGGCTTTGGCAGCTGCTAGTTCTGGGTGGCGGACGTACACCTGGGCATGGAAATGGTCTGGATACTAGGAGAACATAACTGCATTAGCAGTTAATGTAAGTCTCAGAAGCAAAATTACAGGCCGCGTGGAGAACATAGTCGCGGTTGACTTTGGCAGCAGTGGCGGCTGGTGGGTCCTCGATCTGGTGGTGCACTTTACCTGCTTTCTTGTTTATGCTCATTTTCACACACTCCACACACTTTGCACGCAATATAGAATAGAACTAAGAACAAAATAAAACAAGTAACAATTTAAAAATCGAAACAATCAATACTATATATTTAACGCGTCACAGATACAGCGAAACAATACCAGCCATACCGGGTGAATTTGAATTTCGTCATCAACAAAACATCGAGGACTCTCGGTAAACTTCGGATTGCCCGAGTGCGTGCGGCGCACGAAAAGCGACTCATTGCCCGGTACATTTTCTATGAACGATGATTTGTCTCACGCGCCAGGCGTATTAGCTCGTATCTAGTACAAGTTGTATGAGCAGCCCTCGTGCACTCGGGAAAGCGCACGCCGAATTTTTGTTACAGGGAATCTAGGCTTTAGCAGTGTAGCAAAGAGCTTAAATTATTTCTTCATAATTAGACATGTTATTAGTTTTGAGTTTTTGTGTATTTAAAGAATAAGTGTTCGGTAAATACCTAATTGTAAGTAATTTATTAATAAATTTTGTTATTTTTAAATCCTTTGAGCTGGTGGTTCACTGCACGAACGTACTTAAGGTACAGCCGCCACTGTTTGGCAGCTGCTAGTTCTGGGTGGCGGACGTATACCTGGGAAGGGAAACTCCTCATGGATACTATGCTGGACTGGTTACCAACTTAAACGGTCTTAGCCTACGATCGGTAGCCCCGGGTAAGTAGGATATTAAAGACAGCATGGTCTGGATACTAGGAGAACAGGAACGCATTAGCAGATAATGTTAGTCTCAGAAACAACATCAGAAAGAGACCACCGGAGCCACCTGCGCCACGCACGATATAGTGTCCACAGCGGAACAGACCGCGCGGAGGACATAGTCGCGGTTGGCTTTGGCGGCCGCTAGCTCTGGGTGACGGAGACGTATGCCTGGGAATGGAAACCCCTCATGGATACC
Source organism: Miltochrista miniata (assembly GCA_933228765.1). Taxonomy (NCBI): domain Eukaryota; kingdom Metazoa; phylum Arthropoda; class Insecta; order Lepidoptera; family Erebidae; genus Miltochrista; species Miltochrista miniata. Next base: position 23,885,833 of record OW121772.1, read on the forward strand.
GGTTACCAACTTAAACGGTCTTAGCCTACGAAAAGAAAAATCTTTTAAACTGTAATAAAACACGTCGCTTCATCCAAATATTAATAAAATGGAAACGCAATACGGGCTCCCATTTCAAACAAACACACACACACACATATAAAACTTGATCACCTGGAAATGGAAAAGCATACCAGGATCAAAGCAGTTGAAAGGAGACTTCTAGGGCTCACCTTAGAAGCAGTGAGCAGCATAGTGGGATGCTCAAGCTCGTCCTTTAAAACCTACTGGGTAGAGTATTGCGAACAAACAAACACGCACACACACAAAATTTAATCACCTAAATATGGAGAGGTATACCAGATGGAACAAACATACACACAAACACTCAAAATTCAACCACCTGGAAATGCACAGTTATACTAAGAGCACAGCAATTAAAAGGAGTTACCTTAGAGGCGGTGAGCAGCATAGTGGAATGCTTCTTCAACACAGCGCGCGCAGCAGCGAGCTCGTCCTTAGCGCGCGGTTCCTTCAGCTCACGTTGTCGCCTCGCCGCCTGCGCTGCTAGTTCCGCGGCTGAGCGTCCGAACTGACGCGCAGACTCGAGAAGTTCCGATTGTGAGGATGCTGACTTCAGCTTGTCAAGGTCGTTCTCCACCTGATACCAGACATTCGGTTTAAGGGCGTACGCTAGGACCTGTAGGCGGCGTACTCGTGTCTCCCTAGTAATCATAATTCCCTACCCAGAGGGACACCAGGACTGGGTAAGTCCTGATGTCCCTCCCCCAATGGATCTACCAGCAGAGGCGCGAGTCCGCCGTCGTGAAGAGCGGGTGTATGATAGTAGTGGATGCTTGGTTACTCATTTCACCCCTCAGGGTTGTATTTGACGACATATTATCGAAAAACACTTCATCGAAACCATTTCGTCGAAACATTTCATCGAAAAACCGTTCTCCGAAACAATATTGTGGAATTGGAAGCCATATGTACTAAAATAACCCTTCGTAGAAAACCCCGTCCGAACTGGTGCACCGACTCTAGCAGTTCCGATTGTGAGGATGCTGACTTCAGCTTGTCTAGGTCGTTCTCCACCTGATATCACATGCTCGGTTAAGGGATGTACGCTAAGTTGGTAGACGCTTGATTATATTTTAAGGCATTTCATCGAAAAACACATCATCGAAATTTGTCTGAAAAATATTTCTTCGAAAAATCATTCGCCGAAACGATATTGTAGAGTCAAAATACATTTTAAAGAGAAAACTTATCGTAGAAATTCATTTCTTACCGAAAAATATTGCAAAGAAAACGTTTCATCAAGATCTCCACAAATTGTGGTTTCTAGATGGGGTCGAAATAACACAACGAATGTTCAACAAAAATAATTTCAATAAAAAATAATTCGAAAAAATTAAAAATGTATTCTACAAAGTGTGTTTGTTTTAAAGTTATTGAAAAGAAACGAACTGTTTTTTTTTAAATATTTTTGACTTATTGAATAATAAATTTTACGATATTGACAAAAAAAAACTTCTTAGTCTAAGAGGAGGGAAACAAGTGTGCTGGTAAGCAATTTCCATGGAAAATCTTAATGTACTTTTCAAAGTGTGACTCACAGTATTGAGCTTGGTGAGCAACAGATGAACGTCCACCATGTCAGCCAGGATAAGAAGCCGCGTCACCGCCGACAGAAGACCCCTGCGAATTGTACATCATCTTACACACTCAGATCGGTTACATCAATATAATAATAGCTAAGTATAGCCCGTCCGCGCTAAGTTTGCTGCTGTCTTAGAGCCGTAGTATGGGAGGCGATTGGCAAACCTAGAGTGAACAGGTAGTATAGAGAACTAGATCATGCTCGCAGCTTCACCCGTGTAAAATTTGTTCCCGTTCCCGCTTCCCGTAGGAACTAATTACATACATACATACATACATACATATGGTCACGCCTTTATCCCCGAAGGGGTAGGCAGAGGCATATTATATGCCCACATTTCACCTTTATATAATTTGTCCCACGTAATAGGTGGTGAGCCGTATTGCCGTGTTTAAATGGACAGGCGCAGGTTGTGACTGCCTGCTGTTGAAATAAAGCCTTCAACTTAGCTTAACGACTGCCATTTTACTGGCAACCGGGACCAACGGCTTAACGTGCCTTCCGAAGCACGGAAACGCTCAAATGAATGTTATTTCAGACTATAAGCTATCTCCGGGCCAAATTTCAGCCCAATCCGTTCAGCGTGATTGAGTATAGTCCGTTCACAGTTATATTACCTCTGACTGACAGTTTGTCGATTATTTTCTGTGGTTGGCATAGCAGTAAAGTCCCCCTAGCACTAAGTTTTTTTTTGCATGTCTTAATATACTTAACTTTACTAAAACAGAGCTCTTATTACTGTACAATTGGATTAAAGATTTATATTCATTCAGACTGCATCTGTGGCGCAGTCGGTAGTGATACCGCCTGCGGCGCTGGAGGTCGTGGGTCCGATTCCCACCGGAGACAAATATTTGTGTGACCCATAAATGTTTGTCTCAAGAGTCTGGGTGTTTCTATGTATAATATGTATGTATTTAAAAAAAAAGTGTATAAGTATTAATATCCGTGGTCTGATACCCATAACACAAGCAGGTTATTCCTAGCTTACTTTGGGATCAGATAGCGTTGTGTGAAATGTCCGTGAATATTTATTTATTATTATTATTTATTTATTATTTATTATATATTTTTTTTATGAATATATGAAAATAAACTTTCATTACCATCACTAAAGAAGGTGTATTGCTGCTTCCAAAACGTTCCACATCTCAATTAATGGTCACACCAGAAAAAAAACGCCAACAAAGGAAGAAAGTAAGTTTTGACTAAAATTTAGATTACATGGGGGAAATAAAATATTATTGGGCTAACACAGCGATCAAGATAGGCCACCTAAGTGAGGTAATATATCTCTGAACGGACTATAAGAAACATTCAAACATCTTCACAAGCTTTCACATTTATAATATTAGTAGGATAAACTATTTATTGACCAATGCAATAGGCTCACCACTTATTATGTGGGACATAAAAGTGAAATGTGGGCGTATACTATGTCTCTGCCTACCCCTTCAGGGATAAAGGCGTGACTATATGTATGTATATATGCATGTAAATATGAAGGTAACTCATGTGAACAAGTGTCAGCGCGATTTAGTACGATTGTATAACGCCATCTGTTGGTCATGTTCACAACTAATCTATAAAACTTATGCAACCTGTCTCTTTCGCACTTAATCTGTACAGATTTTTTAAAAATATTTTTTTTTTTTAAACATACATTTCACAAAACTCTATCTGATCCCAAAGTAAGCTAGGAATAACCTGCTTGTGTTATGGGTATCAGACCACCGATATTAATAAATAATATACTTTTAAATACATACATATTATACATAGAAACACCCAGACTCCTGACATAAACATTTATGGGTCACACAAATTTTTGTCTTCGGTGGGAATCAAACCCACGACCTCGCACATGTCGACCTCTAGATCAACGATGCAGAGTTAAGTTAATAAGTCGTTTATAAATAGCTCACTCCAAATAAAGTACTAGGCAAACATAACTAACAAGAAAGAATCACTTACCTTGCAGCCCGCACCATACCGGAGCGCACAGAAGACGCACAAGGCTCGGACGAGAATTCACGAGCACACACAGACATACAAGCGCCTGGGGACAAAAATAGAAAATAAATTATCTAATGGATCTATACTTACTATAAAGAGGAACAATTTGATTGTTTGTTTGTTTGCATTGAATAGGCTTCGAAACTACTAAACAGACTGAAATATTCTTTCACTGTTGGGAAGCTACAATATCCCTGCGTGAAAATGGCTATATTCTCACGAGAACGAAAGCTACGCGGGAAAAACTGCGTCACGTCCGCTAATTTTATGAATTTTATGATAAAGGAAACAGGGCAGTTTCGCGCGCTCCTGTGAGCCTGACGAATAGTAAAAAGTACACCTTTCTTTTTCTCGCTTTTATGTGACGCAAACGTAACGTCAGCCTTCAATGAGCTTTTTTGCAGACTGCCTTAATTGCAAAATGTCTCTTTCGTTGATCGTCGCTTTCAATGAGTGTCTCTTTCGTTGAATGCCTCTTTCGCTAAATGTCTCTGCCGCTGATCTCTCTACTCTCTCCATGTGATCTAATGGAAGTTGCGGGAGTCAGCTAGTTAATAAATTTGCTAGTGTTAGCTAGTTTTCTATGTATTATATGTATGTATTTAGAAATATATAAGTACTAACCGTTCGCTCTAAGTTTCCCGCTGGTGTAGAGGCGTATACCCGAATTTTTAATTAAACGAAGTAAATTGACAGTAGCTAATGTCACTTCGTCATAGAAAATAAGCAACATTGTATGAAGAAGTGACATTAGTTGCTGTCAATTTACTTCGTCTAATTAAAAATTCGACTTTAGTATGGAGCCGAGCGGCAAAGTTAGAGCGAACGAGCAGTATGTCTATCAGTGATCTAGATCCCATAGAGAAGCATTAGCTTAATTTGGGCTAGCTTATATTAGCTTGTTGTGTGAGATTGTTGACAGCAAATATAAAAAAAATGACAAAAGCGACTCACCAGCTTTCCTAACTTCCTCAACGGCCTGCAGCATCTGTTGTGTGATCTCCGGGTTCTCATATGCGATAGTCTGACCCCGTTCTATGAAGATCTCTGTAGCTCGCTCCACTGTTGCTACTAAGGCACTGGCGCGTTTAGATTTGCCAGCTGAAAATATTGATGGTAAAGATTAGAATATAAGTCTATTGTACAAGTTTACCCTACACGAACCCCGTGTGGCGATGAAAGCGTACAAAATTTCGCCAATCCAATTCATCCTGAGAGTGCCGTATAAGGGAACACTTTCGCAAAACGATCCATAGGGGAGAGAAACGAAAAAGCGAAATAAAACCCGGTCGTCAGTAAAATGACAATGGTTAAGCCAAGTTGCAGGCCTTATGGGCGGCTTGAAAAATATCAACTGCAGATCGTCACGACCAGCGCCTTTCGCTTGGAAATGCTTGCAAATAAATGTAATGTGGTCATGAGCTGGTCACCTATCCATAACTGGCCACAGTAAATGTTGCTTACTACAGTGATCATTTACAGAACACTGAGTCCGCAGTGCCACCAGCACTTCATAAATATTAGAAAACACAAGCATGCTAAATGCGTAAATAACTTACGTCTTTTCTTCTTAGCATCCCGATCCTTGCTGTTCACCAATGTCGTAACCTGCAACACGAGCGGTTCCAGCGTCCTCTCTACTGACATGGTGCGGATCTCCAAGTTCCTGGGGTCCCACTTGAGAGTGAGGGTCCCCGTGGTACCGTACTGGTCTGTCATAGCGGTCATGTTACTGAAATAGGAGGAAGAGGATGATTTAAGCATGTTTATCTGGTCAAAGGCTGTTTATACAATTATTTGTGAAGAGATTTTATGCTAAGTAATAATTTGGCATATGAAATTATCCAAAACATTTTTTGGCAAGTGATAATTTGGCAATTTCTTTTCAGTCAAACATAATAGACCCAGGCAATCTATATGGTTCTGAATCGGAAAAGTTACTACAGGACTCCATTATTGAGACTCTGCTGGCCATCAATCTATCACCAGGCTATCATGAATAGTTAGACAGTTGCAATTTTCACAGATGATGTAGGTATTTTGTTGCTTTAAAAAAAGGTCACAGAGCTGAAACAACCCAGGAAAAGTAACAATGTCTTGAGTTCCCACAGATTCAATACATCAAATGAATGCTTCTTCAATAAAAATAGACCTATTGAGATCAATTCTGAATTTCTGAATTATCAACAATCAATGAATAATCCACTTTAGTAAACGGGTTTATTTTCCACCAATTTGCCATAACCTTCACCCATTAGTCAACAGGTGCGCCAATAGCAGCTGAGTTGGGTTGGACTCTAAAGATCTAAGTAAAGTCACATTGCACCCTTCAAATTCAATATAATTACTTATTCTCATCCTTCAGCTAACAAAAGTGCTATGGAATCTAGAGAACAAATAAACATATTTATGCCATATTTATTTCAGCTGTGTGTAGTTTTACATAGGTATAGGTAATTGTAGATAATACTTGAAACATGTCATGTGAAATGAATGTATCTCAATATTGTATACATAAGGAAGCATAGAATTGTTACATAAATATTGAGTTTTATAGTACACATTATATTTAAAGAATGTGATGATTATGAAAGCCAACATATCGAGGTATTCTTACAAAATAGACCTAGTTTAAGACTAGTATTTGGGTTACAATACAAGACATTCGATTATCACTGGGTGACTCATAGTTTAACAATGTAAATACTAAGAAAAGTAACTACTTACAGCTATATAATTGTACCTAGTAGCAGAAGAGAAGGCTTTTTTGTGTTATAGTAATTCAGTTCAGTTATAAATCGATTTACAAGATAGTAATTAGCGAAGATATCAATATTAAAAGTAAAATACAATACAAAAGTTTATACGGCTAATTTCAGAACACTCATCTTGAAAGTAAAGTGTTTGTAATGTATGCTCTCTCAATTTGGTGGAGTTATACATTGACAAGACAGTGAAAGTGCTTTTACCTTGTTTATCGTGACGGTTTCAATCCAAAACTAACAGTAAATGAAGTTAAAACCACTGCTGATAACTATTTCACACAATGTATGTAAAACAACACGGATTTATTTATGTAATTGGGATATTTTATAGAAAATACAAAAGCACAACCGAACCAAGGCGTGTCAAAATTATTAACTGTGTTGTCAGCAGTGAAATACTATGCGTCAAAGTCAAAAAATAGTTTTTTACGTGGTCATATTGATTTTTTCACACGCGTTGTTGAACAATTTTTATTTTTACTACTACTACTACTATCTTCACGCCAAATCCCTTGCGGGGTAGGCAGGGCAGAAAGAACCGAGCGCCACACGGCACGGTCCATACACACCTCACTCGCCTCTTCAACTTTCATTTTTCTTTTCATGCATGCACGTCGGTTCCTACGGCTCTTGACACCACCCTCCACTAACACATGATTAATTTGGTCGTGGTAGGTGTGTCGTGGCCTTCCCCGACTCCTACGTCCATCCACTTTCGCGTTGTATATCTGTTTTGTCATTCTTTCATCTCCCATTCGTTCCACATGCCCGAACCATCGTAGCATGCCCTTCCTTACTTTAACACCGACACTCTCTTTTAGACCAACTCTCTTTCTTACATCTTCATTCCGAACGCGATCTGCGAGCGTTACTCCGCAGATTTTGCGTAGCGCGCGCATCTCGACCGCGTTTATTCTACTTTCATGCGTTTCCTGCCATACCCAACTCTCGCTTCCATACGTTAGCGTAGGTATCAGCAACGCATTGTGTACTGCGAGCTGGGCCTTTTGACTTAAGGCCTTGGTACCTAAAAGTTTGTCTAACGCTCCATTCACACTATTTCCCGCAGTAACCCTCTTTTCTACATCAGCGGTGTACCGTCCATCCCTGCTAAATGCACATCCAAGATATACAAACTCATCCACCTGTTCCAGCACTACATCATTTACAGTTATCCTGGCATTCGTTCTGTCCTCTTCTCTTTCGAATACCATCACTTTCGTTTTAGTCGCGTTCAAATGTAAGTTTTTATTTTTATTTTATTGCTAATGGCACCGTTATTGTGGTAATGAACTCTCGGGGCAACAGGTGCACGTACAAAATCCCGTAGGTGAATAAGTATGTAGCTAGTGAGGTTTCCACTCAGAAGGGTTGTTGTATACCGTGTGAATGCGACTCGAGTAGGTAGCTCAGCAAGAATAGCTAGGTTACTAATAGGTTGGCGCTAGATAAGATCACAGAGCATCGCGCGCTTAGACAGTTTGCGTTGCTCTATGGATAAGATTGCCTACAAGACAGAAAAGATACATTATGACGATGCAAGACATACGGCTCAAGTCATTAGGTTCAATAGGTAAGGCCTAACTAACGACTAAAAAGTATTTTATTCCGAATAAAGTACCTACGGAAAGCTTTTTTTTTTTCAAAATTTTACCGTCATAAGACGAATGCTGTCTATCATCTGGAAACTAGCGCTCCTACATTAGTGCTTGCCCACATCAGGTCTGCGTGATGTATACGAGTCCCGTGGCGTGACAACACTGGTGCACCGCCGTCACCGGACATAATAGCAACAACCATACATGCTACTCAATTGGTGACACTCAACGGCGCTCTAAATCCTGATCTTGCAAAAGTTTTTTATACCAATCTAATATATAAAATTCTCGTGTCACAGTTTTCGTTGCCATACTCCTCCGAAACGGCTTGACCAATTCTCATGAAATTTTGTGAGCATATTGAGTAGGTCTGAGAATCGGCCAACATCTATTTTTCATACCCCTAAGTGACCGGGAATAACATTTCACGCGGGCGAAGCCGCGGGCATCAGCTAGTATAACTATATTTAGCTCGTCAAAATGATGTCATCTGCTTGACGGAAATCTATGGCGAAATCTAAGTCCGGATCGGACTCGAATATCTACTTAGGGTTCCGAGTTCCGTATATAACGAAATTGCAAAAAGCCATGTTAATTGTGTAGGAACCGCCTTAAATATTATATTTTTCTGTTTTTAGGGACCCTATTCATGAGACCTCGCCGTTCGTCTGTTTGTCTGTGTGTCTGTCACGAGTCTGTATCTCAGGAAAAGTAAAAACTAGAGAGCTGATTTTTTTACAGATGATGACTGTGATCCTTTGCGCGACTTCTGTTGCCACTATAACAATAAATATTAAAATCATAAAAAAGGGGGGGATTAAGGGTGGCTCCCATACAACAAACGTGATTTCTTGCCGTATTTTGCTACGAAACCCTTTGTTCGCGAGTCCAACTCGCACTTGGCTAGCTTTTAGTATATCGTTGTTGTAACGGCCCCAGGACTATACTTAGTATCGATAAAAATGTTTGAGATTCCGCGGAGTCTCTAATAGGGTGTCGTTTTTGCTTTTGGATACAGAACCCTAAAAAGTTTTAAATTAAGCCAATGGATTGGACTAATTTGCGCTGATTCACGGAGATTTCACACAACGCTATCTGATCTCAAAGTAAGCTATAAGGAATAACCTGCTTGTGTTATGGCTATCAGACCACGGATATTAACACTTACATACTTTTTAAATACATACATAGGTATAAAGAGGAAAGATTTGTTTTTTGTTTGTTTGTAGGTATGTAACGAATGGGCTCCAGAACTACTGGACCGATTTGGGAAATTCTTTCGCTGTTGGAAAGCTGCACTCTTTGCGGTGAACATGGGAACGGGAGCTGCGCGGGTGGGGCCGCATGACGTTCGCTAGTGTAAAATAAAAATTACGATATCTTTGTCTTATGTTTTTCATTGTGTTGGGTATACATTTATAATTGTTTAAATTTAGTGTTACAAACGAACCTTTCAATTTTGCATCGGACATTGTTATCATTTTACAGTTGAAATACTTATTTAAAAATATGTTGTTAGTAGGTTAAGGTATATTTAAGTAAACTTAAGCTATGTATTGAACACGAGCGCGTCTCGCCATCAAACATGTAACAGTTTGGCGAGTAAATGTGATAAGAAAAATTTTTGTAACGCTTATTTTGAATAAAATAAAATAAAAAAAAACATATTATACATAGAAACACCCAGACTCTTGAGACAAACATTTTATGGGTCACACAAATATTTGTCTCCGGTGGGAATCGAACCCACGACCTCCAGCGGTGGTATCACTACCGACTGCGCCACAGAGGCAGTCAATCAAATCAAATAAAAAAAAAAGTACTCTCTCTGTCAGCGTGAAAGACGCGCCGCTTACACGCCATCCACAGACACTAGTCAAGACTACCGGCCTCCATGACCGGGGGCCTGAGGACGGTGAGGGGGCTGCTCACCGTCCTTATAGTGGCAGGACCTAGACGACAGCGTGACGTAAGGGATGCACGCGCTCTCCCCATACAATACCCCAACCAGTGCCCCAACTAGGCTTGCCAACTTCAAAATGCGAATTTGCGGGAAATGTTGATTTCAAATGCGGGACAAGGATTTCAAAAGCGGGATCTTACGAATTTTGTTCGAATACTAAAAAACGTGAACTTTAACGATGTTCGCGGGAGAAGTCGCGAACATCATTCTTAGTTTAAATATAAATTTCCGTACGCTTTTTGCTATGTTGTAAGTTTTACACGATAACGCATTTTCTTTCTCCAAACGCATGATACCTACTGTAACTCTACTGATTTTTTTTAAAAGCTGTAAAAAAACCAAGATAGCAAGGAAACCCGTTTAGAATTTTCTCGACAGGAGGATGTTATGAGAGCCATCTTGTTACTTGTTATCACATGTCTCACTATTGTATTTGTATACTGTAGATTAGCATCAGCGAAAAATTATTTAAGTGTTTGAACTCTCTATGCATGATACGACCCTTTAGGTTCATTACGTCAACTGTGCCAAAACGTCAACTTCCCAAAACGTCAACTTCCCAAAACGTCAACTTCCCAAAACGTCAGCTTCCCAAAACGACAACTTCCCAAAACGTCAACTTCCCAAAACGTCAACTTTCCAAATCGTCTACTTCCCAAAACGACTACTTTCAATAAAACCGGCCAAGAGCGAGTCGGACGCCCCAATGACGGGTTCCTTCCGTAGCAGCATAAGGTTTATGTTTATGAAATTAAATGTTTTTTATTGAGTTAATGGAATGAAAGGCAAAAATTGGGGTTATTGACGTACTAGCTGATGCCCGCAGCTTCGCCCGCGTAAAAGTTTGTTCCCGTTCCCGCTTCCCGTAGGAACAATAAATAAATACAAAATATACAAAATATATATTATACAAAATATATAGGTACAAAATACACAAAATATGCAAAATATACAAAATAATAAAGTATACAATAAATAAATAAAACAAATGAAGACTGACAAAATAAATGAAGATCGGCGAAACAAATGAAGATCGACAATAAGATCAATAAAACAAAAGACTTTAAGCAAGTTGATAAGGTCAAAAACTACTCGCAGCCATATTTTGTAACATAGATGCAGCAATTGCCATTCCAAAAATTGGGGCAAGCAATTCTTGACCTTATGAACTTGCATTATATTTATTTATTTTTTATGTATTCGCCGTTTTGGGAAGTCGACGTTTTGGAACAGTCGACATTTTGGGAAGTTGTCGTTTTGGGACAGTTGACGTTTTGGGAAGTGGTCGTTTTGGGACAGTCGACGTTTTGGGAAGTTGACGTTTTGGCACAGTTGACGTAATGAACCTAAAGGTCGTGATCAGTGATGTCCATAAACGACGAGAATTGCTTGCACCTATTTTTTTGAATGGCAATCGCATCTAGATTACAAAATATGGCTGCGAGTAGTTTTTGAGCTTATTAACTTGCTTATAGTCTTTTCTTTTATTGATCTGCATATGATTTTTCTATCTTCATTCGTTTTGCCGATCTTCATTTGTTTCATTGATCATCATTTGTTTTACTGATCTTCATTTGTTTGTTGACGTAATGAACCTTAAGGGTTTTATCGATCTTCATTTTTGTTTCATTGATCTTCATTTGTTTTGTCGGTCTTCATTTGTTTCGTTTGTCAGGTACCTGTTCTATCACACCCTGACCGTTGAACCACTATTTACGACACATCCTGTATATACATTCCTCTACGTAGAAATAGAGATCCTTATAATCCTTAGTAAATTGCCGTAAACTATGTCAAGTAGTTGTTGTCACAGTCGACGTTTTGGGAAGTTGTCGCTTTGGGAAGTTGTCGTTTTGGGACATTCGACGTTTTGGGAAGTTGTCGTTTTGGGAGAGTCGACGTTTTGGGAAGTCGTCGTTTTGGGACAGTCGACGTTTTAGGAAGTTGTCGTTTTGGGACAGTTGACGTTTTGGGAAGTTGACGTTTTGGCACAGTTGACGTTATGAACCTAAAGGGATACGACAGGTGACCATAATATACTTTTAAAACCAAAGTTTCCACATCAAACTCACATTTTGCACCAGCATGCTCAACAGCATCATGCAACATTGTGTGCTGAACATCCATGTCGCCATTTTGTTATCGTAAATGTGTAAAAACGGAATTATTTCTCCCGAAATTAACATTAGCATTATTAGCGGAATACGCAGATGCATTTCGCAAATCAAAAGGGGCCTGGTTTAGAAAATGACGAAAAAGAGGTGCAAGAATATATTTTTCACTTCTTATGCTCGTAAAGTTCTTGTTTATGCTAGGTGTATGCGGGCTAAAACAACATTTTATGCTCTAGTGCATAAAGTTCTTTTTCTTCTTCTAAAACAATATGGCCATACTAGACCGTAGAGACGGTACCATGAAGATCGTGTTACTCTATGAACCAAACATAATAAAAAGCTATTAAATAACTTGTTTTTTTTGTTACGTTTAATTTGTACTTTCTGTGTTCTATATAAATTAAGAAACATTAAAAATCAGATAGTATTATGAGTGAAAAAATATTATAAAATGAACTTATGATTAGGCAGTATAGGTCTCGTTACCCATGCCTAATGCTTCATGTAGCATGCACAAATAAATACATTGCCAATACCAATACCAATACCAATACCAATTTATGGTATGGTCATAGCTTCATGGTCACAAATTCAAACGCATACCGTAAATATGCCAGGAAAAACTATTAAATTGAATGTACAAAATTGTTCAAATGTTACTTTTAATTTTAATTAAAGACTTTTATTTACAATATCACTGTTTCATTTCCTTGCAATCGAAGTGAAAATTAGAGTGTATAACTCGATCATAAAACCCATTTTATCCTCAACTTAATATCCACCCTCGCCTTAAACGTCTCGTATAAAATGGATTCTTTTATGCACTTGTAGTACAATCTAGGTACTATTAATCTAGGTACAAGATGTGTGTCAGATCTGTAAAGGCGCGCGATGCTCTGTGGTGTCAAAATATGATTTTGTTGTAGGTATAGTATATTAATTATACCTACACAATGTCTAAACTAAAACGATCATAAAGTCAGCCCCTTTAGATGAATGCATTTATAACTTCAATTTAATTCGACGCGCAAGAAAAAAATATGCCATCTTAAAAAGAAAATATACATCTATAATTTGGTTTTCTTCGATTTTGAATCAGTAAGAGTATTAGCTTATTACAACAAAAATAAGATCTAAAATACAGCAGTTCCTAGCTTGAAGGACGCGTGTTTTGTATGGTCAAGCTCGTTAGCCCTATGAACGGCCTTAATGTTATTGTATATCTTCTATCTATATATATAAAAATCAATGCCACTTTTCGTTGTAATTTTATAACTCAAGAACGGGCTCACCTATCCAAACCAAATGTTTAGGCTTTGTTCAGACTATTAAGTAGATGGTTTATGTGAAGTTTGCACAAAATCGGTCGAGCGGTTCTTCATTTATCACGTAAACGAAGTTGCGCGGGTCAGCTAGTATCGTATATATCTATCGCTTTCTTATGGGGTCTTCATAGACATCAAGCAAAGATGTGCGAATACCCTCCTCTGGACAGTAGAATCTTATAACTACATATAGGAAATAACTTCACATTTCCGTGATTTGATGCGCATTGCTAGAAATACTGTAAACGTAAACGTTTGTTGCTAGATCAAGAAAAGCGGGATATCACGCGTCCCGCTCAGGGTGTGAGCGGGACGTCTTGTTATGGGTCTCAGAAACGGGACGTCCCGCGTATAGCGGGACGGTTGGCAACCCTAGCCCCAACCGACCGTGGGCAGTCGGTAGGGAACGTGTTGTTTTTAGTCGGTTAGAGGCATAGCATAGGTACATGACAGATTTTCCTCACTTTAAAAAACGTAAGTAAGTAGCGTAACCCCCAACATACAACTAAGGTGACAGACAAGCATACATCCAGTGTAAAAAATCGGTTGTCTCTAAAGTCGGTTTACTGACAATAGTTGAACGTGACAACTATGCCTTAAATGGAACGCCTCAGAGCGAGGTAACACCACATGCGTCATGTATTTTTGTGTGTGCAGCCGACTCCATCGAATTATAGGACGCTGTCACGTCAAAAAGTGTACCTTTACAACCCCGGGTTCTTCAAGAGGAGCGTGAAGAGGCACATCACAGGGCCGCCAACTTGAGGACCACTGTCAGTAGTGGCCCCCAATCGCTAGATGCGCCACGGTTTTCCATCAGGCTGGTGGCGACGTCAATTTGGCGTGCTGAATATAAAAAAAAACCTACTTATAAAAAGTAAATTGTACTGCAACGGCTACTATACAATTGACGATTATTTGCTTGACAAGGAAGCCTGGAAATGATCTGCTTGCTCTTTCTACTGCATTCTCAAGCAATAGTTTGTGATTTTTAGTTTAAATTATTGTAAATAGAGCACAGAAAGAAAAGCCCGCTGAGTTTCTTGCCAGTTCTTCTCAAGCGGGCCGCGTTCCGAACTGGTGGTAGTGATTTTCCTTTATTCATAACGTGTCGCAAGTGCCTATGTAGGTATTAGGAGTATGTAAAACAAATGTTTACATGAATTTGAATTTGAATTCCACCTGTTCGACCTTCCATCCAGGTCACCCTAGCCTGTGAACATTAGCGAAACCAGAGAGTAGTGCTACACTCTACACTCACACTGCCAACCCTTCAAAGACCCCTTTTAAAAGGCACATACTGTAAGCGTTTGGGAAAACCGCCACGGACAGGGTGTTCACCTTGCGTCCGGAGCGTTCGATAACGGTAGGATCCGATAGGGGTTTTCTTCCTCGAATGCTTAGATTGTGGAACGATCTCCCAGCCTCGGTTTTCCCAAACGTCTTCTATGGGGTTCTTCAAAGGGGGTCTTAGAAGGTTCTCTGGTGTTGCCGCATATGTGATGAGCCGTATTGTTGTCTGACACCTAAGTGGTATAAAATAAATCGAAGCATGAAACTTATTTTACGTAAACGTGCGCGGAAGAAAGCCTTTAACCGACTTTACGGTGCTAAAACGGCCCCCGGGACGGAATTTGTGAAGACGAATCGCTATAAGCCGATGCTGACCTCTTAGATCTTAAACAAATTCACTCATTTACATTCATCTCACGTTGGTATTGGCAAATATTCCAAAAAATATTTCGATATAAGTAATTTTTGATAAGAAATGCATAAGAAATGAAATAGTTCAGTCGTAAAATGATACGATTGAAATGGTTTCTTCTAAATGGAATATTATTGGCTGCAGGTATTGAGTTGGTTAATATTTATATATTACTTTTTGTATCAGTTTGTACTATCATAATTCCCTCTATTATTTACATCCTAGCCTGTTCTTCTGTCCTGGTACATCCTTCCGAGGGCTTACCCGGGGCTCCTAACAGTCCTAACCGTAGGCTGTTGGGCCTTACGTGAGGTTTTTTAGTCGTTAGGAGTCCGGCATAGCATCCACGAAGAATATTCCCTCGCGTTAAAAAAAAACTAAACGCCTGTTCTTTTGTTTTGGTGTATTATTACTTCTCATGCTAACTATCTGTACAATGCCTATATTTCGTAGAGTTTGTGACCCCGCGGATTTACCAAGTGTTCTGTAGATGATCACTATAGTAAGCAACATGTCCTATGGCCGGTCCTGGATGGATGACAGGCGGTGTTTCCGTCCGGAAGACACGTTAAGCTTGCTCGTGGTTGCCAGTAAAATGGCATTCGTTAAGCCATGTTGAAGGTCTTTGTGGGCAGCTTACAAAATTTCCACAGCACGCAGTCACAACCTGCACCTGTCCATATAAACACGGCAATACGGCTCACCAATTATTAAATGGGACAAAATCTAACAAGCAGAAATGTGTGCATATAATATGCCTCTGTCTACGCCTTCAGGGATAAAAGGCGTGATCATATGTAGGTATATGTTCTAAGTTGATCCACATCAGACAGATAGACTGATGACCAGATGTTATAAATGTTCTTTTTATATTTGCAGCTTATAATATCACAACTAACGAAGAAGCTTTACCTGATAGCGTTCAATCTGCTCTTGAAACTGTCCTAGGTTTCAACAGTTCAGACAATGTTGAAAATATAAATTTCTTGGACAAAGTCCATAAAGTAATTGGCAATATGAAACATGTTTTTGAAAATAAAAGTAATGTAAAAGGCTCTTTACGTCGCTTGAAACTTGAAAAGTTTACAGACTTTATTCAGAAAGTAATTAAGAAATTAAATAAATACTCTAATACAGATTTGGAAATATTTTTCGCTGTTCTCAATGACGAAGTGAGAAAATACCATTATCAAGGATGTAAATTTCATGAACTAACAGAGAATTATGCTTTCAGAACATTCTTATCTGGTTTATTCAATGAGATAAAAATTCAACCAGGACATATTATCAGAACTAAGTTAGAAAAAATAAGCACCAAAATGAAAATAGAAAATTATAACAAAAATGAAAAAGACCTCATCGACGTTATTATTTCGTTATATAGACAAGATGCTGCAGAAAAATTTCGAAATGTTTTATTAAATATCGATGCTTACAGACTGAAAAGTAGGAAGAATATTAATCTTGTTAATATTATCAAAGACGGGCTGAGATCTGTAATATTTGATTACTATTCACATTTAAATCAGAATGCCAGGAGAGCATTAAAAATAGCTGTAAATGAATATTGGAACTATCTATCTCAACATATGCCGTTAAAAGATCTCAATACTGAAAAATCTTATAAAACAGAAGACAGTGAACAAAGTTCTGAACTCACGACACATCAAGTAAAACTTAAGAAAAACAGAGACACTGGTTTAAAGAAAGATCAAGTAACTTATGGAACTGATAAAAAGTTGACTCACAAAAGCGTATATCTACAACATTCTGTCATTTCTTCGGAATCAAATACAACGAATGGTATAAAACTTAAAAACTTTGAATCCCAAATCAAAAGTCAAAGCAGAAAACCTGAACGAAGCGTCAGTCATCGTCAAAATAATAAAGCAAGGAACAAAATTAATCAAACAACTTATTTACCATCTAGAACTACGAGATCTTTTAAAACACCTAAGTATTCGTTTAAATACGAAACAGATGCGTATGAATATTTGACAACAGATGTTAAAAGAAAAAAGCTGAATTTCAAGGCCGTAAATTCAGAATTTGGGCATACTTGGAAATGGACAGGACCTGCAGAGGCAAGAAGGCAATTGTCACTTAGAGTACCGATAAATAAATATGAAGAAAAATTAAAGACATTAAAGTCAAAAAGAGTGAAAGCTATACGTTTGGTCAAGAATTTAGAAGCTACTTTCGCAGTAGGAATGAAATCTTCTCGACTACCAAGAATACACAGAAAACGTGATGAAATGAAGTAGGTAGTTTCACTTATAAAAATTCTTAGATCTTTAATCACAACTTTTTAAACTTTCAAACGCAAGCAATGCGTCCAAAGTTTTAGCAAGTATCTACTTCCTCTCATTAGAAACGTCATTCATCACATCACTTGCTTTATTATAAGGTCACGTCAAGGTGCTTTAAAAGTCTAACGATTATATACCTAGCTACATAGTTGAGTTTGGCATTTCAAAACAATTTATTCTTCAGTTATAAATAGGTAACTTGAATAAAAACGAACCAAAAGTATAAACATAAAGTTAAGTTTTTAATTAGAGCACTTGCAATACTTGGGTAGATTAAGTTCTGTTAAGTAGGTGTCAATAAATTTTAACTAAGTCATAGATATTTATTTAATTTACAGATCTGATTCAAAAGTTTCTCAAAGGCAGTTTAAAAAATCTATTAGTCATTGGGTGGCTACAGAGACATCTGCAGAAAAACTCGGTCGACTCAAAAAGAAGGTTAAAGCATCTAAATTCAATAAATGGTACCATCAACCTACTGATAATTCAGGAAAAAATTTTAAGACAAAAGACTCAATGGTTTCGTTAGAAAGTAGTTCGAGAAACGATTTGAAGACACCAATTATGTTTTACAGAAGAAATAATAATGGAACTATAAATAGTTTTCTAAATATCTCGAAAGATTTACGGGAATTCGAAAAAGCTAATAATAATTCTGTCAACAATAGTAAACATTTTACTTCTGAAACGAATAGGGAACGAAATGGAAACAAAAGTAAGCTTAGTCCTGATCATATTCCGAATAAATATGATTTAAAGGTAGAAGAACAGAAAGATTTCAAAGCAAATAAAATAATTACTGTATTGGACAAAAAAACACGAAACAACTATAACAAAACTGACAGTGCAGAATACTCACTAAAACCCAAAAACTTTTTGAATCTAAGTAAACCAAATTTGACCATAGAAGCTTCTAATCTAGAGTTTGATAATGATATTATAGGTACATAAATGCTTTATTATTTTTATCGTACCTTATTTTATGCAAGAAAGAATAATTCTAATTATTATTTTTTATTCACAGAAAACATCTCCAAAATTGACAATTCTACAAATACCTTAGCTGCAAATACACCTTCAAATGCTGAAGTTATCTATAACGATGTCCCACCCGACGCCTATCTAAATAATTATGAATTATTTGAAGACAAAACCACCCAAACAACGGATCGTAGATCAAAATTATTAGCGGAAAATCTTTTAAGAAGAGGAATCATAGAAGAATCACAAGAAAAATTTGACGAAAATGAAATATCAAACTTTACAGGACCCAATATTGAACCTGGTGAAAACTATGATATTAATGAAGAAAGATTTAATCGTATACGTGAAGAAAACGATTTGGTAGCTGAAGAGTTCCCAGAATTTGGAGAAGCTTGGACTGGTGCTATCTAATTAATAGATACTGTTCAAATTATGTTGGCATTATACATAGGTATATTATGCCACGTCTTGCCAGTACAAGGTTGTACTATCTTGCCTAGGTATCTGAAGCATTCATAAATAGTAACTATGCGCCTGAAGAAGAAATACCTCTCATTTTATAGACCTTTCTCTCACTTTCTCGTCTCTTATTATGTGACATAAATGAAGTTGCGAGGGTCAGCTAGCTAGTATACATAAAATTATACGTAGAAAATAATTTTGAAAAACGTAACGTTCAGATTAAAGACGTCATTTGCAGACAAACCTTCCTACCCTTTCGGAGATAAAATTGCGTGCCATATCTATGTATCGGTGTAAGTTGCTGATAGAATACATTCGTTCTAATCCTACTTCCTACTAAATAAATGTGAAAGTTTGTGAAGATGTTTTGATGTTTGAAAGTTTAGATGTTTAGAATTTAAACATCTAAACTTCTTATCTATCTTATTTAAACATCTAATCACGCTCTAACGGCTGAAGTGATTGGGCTAAAATTTGGTTTATTTATAGATAGCTTATAGTCTGGAACAACACATAGGCTTTTCATCCCGGGAAAATGTTCCCACGGGAAGCGGAAACGGGTACCAAATTTCACGCAGGCGAAGCCGCGAGCATTATCTAGTGATTCCTATAAATCTTCAACATAAATTTTGACACGCTGCGGAACACCAAGAACCGTTTGTAATAAAATAAAAATAGAATAAATTCTACCAATAAATAGAATTGTATGAGCATAGTAGGTAGTCACACATTTGTTGGAAGCACGAGCTCTATTTAGAAACTATGTTATTTTTAATAATAATAATCTCTTCTTCTGGTTGCACGGCGCTATACATAAGTAAGTGGCACCACAGAACTTGATTTTGAATTGCTGGACTGCATTAAGCGAAATGCATCTCCTAAACTATTTTTAAAAAACCGGCCAAGTGCGAGTTGGACTCGCCCATGAAGGGTTTCGTAGCAGCAAGTAACATAATATAAAAGTTCTTATAGTTCGTTGTAACTTTGATTGATGTTTTAACACGTTCGCAGTGGTAGTGATTTTTCTAACCGAAAATTGCAGTTTATGACGTATTAAAAAAAAACTACTGGCTCTATCTCGTTCGAACTAATTTTCGTTGGTAGTTTTTATGGCAGTGTACATCATATATTCTTTTTAGATTTATCATGCTCTTAGTTTAGAAGTTAGAGGGGGGGGGGACACTCATTTTTCCACTTTGGAAGTGTCTCTTGCTCAAACTATTCAGTTTAGAAAAAAATGTATATATATACCCCACTCGTAAGGTTTTGATGAAAAAAAAATTTTTGAGTTTCAGTTCTGAGTATGGGGACCCCCAAAATTTACTGCTTTTTTTATAATTTTATATAAGAATCTTAATGCGGTTCACAGAATACATCTAGTTACCAAGTTTTAATATCATAGGCCTTATAGTTTCGAAGAAAAATGGCTGTGACACACGGACGGACAGACAGACAGACAGACAGACAGACATGACGAATCTATAAGGGTTCCGTTTTTGCCATTTGGCTACGAAACCCTAAAAACGGGCCCAAGTTGGTTCCGGGATAACACACAAACTCATTACCTAAATAGTCGAGGCCGCATTTGTCAGCCAAATTCTGACATTGTTCTAAGACGGGAAACCAAGAACACTCCTCCAAGGAGTTCTTCGTGGCGTCTGCCGTATTGAAATGGACAGACACAGGCTGCGATTATCTGCTGTTAAAATATTTGAAGCTTTTTTAACAACTTATCGCAAATACCGTTACTAAAATTTATGCTCAAATTCTAAAGCCCTGGGTTTCTAATAAAAAGGGTTTACCAGGGACTCACAGCCGTATAGGCAGAATGATTTTTACGTATGGAATTCCCTCATGGTAGGCAAATAGTTAGGTGCCCTGTAGTTTGACTCGATAGGAATCCGACACAGCAAGCATGAGGACATCGACAAGTAAAAAGTTTTTACTGATTTTGAGGTTATTTTGTTCACAGATAAAATAAGCTTTATAACAAAAGCAACAGATAACCTT
Source organism: Miltochrista miniata (assembly GCA_933228765.1). NCBI lineage: Eukaryota > Metazoa > Arthropoda > Insecta > Lepidoptera > Erebidae > Miltochrista > Miltochrista miniata. The sequence continues at coordinate 23,906,729 of OW121772.1, forward strand.
TCAACGGTTGCTTTTAAAACTACATCTAGCGATACAACTGCGATTATCAATAATAACGAAAATGCAATAAAAAACTCAATTCTCAATTCAAAATTATTGGCTCGCCATAGAGAGAGAATAATAGAAGAAGCCAATTATGCGGAAGAATACAATTATAAAGAATACGGAACAGGAAGAATAATACAAGGAGAACCTAATACTAATTTTGGCAATCCGTTGATAGCTGATGAGGTTATGGATTCAGAAATACAAAATGCTTTTCCGTGAATATATGTAAACAAAATTAATAACGTTTGTTTTACTTCTTGGGACATCAAATTCTGGATAGAAAGACTTGAAAGCACCGACGAAAATTATTTTCTCATTATGGCAATTTCTATGGTGTTACATTTGCTTGGTTGAGCCTGACTAAGGTGACTTTATTTTCTATTTCTATTAGAAGTATTGGAGGTATTTCTCATTTTACGCATTCTGTTTATTTTATCAATAAATTACACATCTAAATAGGTACACAATACGTTGTACATGTTGTAATGCTGACGATAAAACTGTCATGAATATTAAATGTGTTTTATAGCCATACGTTTTTTTAAGATTCCAAAAATGTATATGTGTGGTATACCTATTATAATACAGTTGAATAACAATGCAAATAAATAAGGCTCAAAATGGAAACATCTAAAACATTTTGCAACAAAATGTGTGTGCAATTACAATGATAATAATATTCATAGCAGTGGTTATGTCAACTGAAAGTAATTCGTTAAGTGTTGGTAAGTTCACTTATCCTACGAATATTACAAATGTGACAGGTTTATTTATATTTTTAAACGTGAGGGAAAATCCTCATGGATGTTATGCCGGACTCCTACCGACTAAGAAACCTCACGTAACGCCCAACAGCCTACGGTTGGGAGTCCGAGTAAGCCCTCGGAAGAATGTCCCAGGAAAAAGTTCAGAGGATTACGGATTTGAAACCACGACTTCAGCTGTCTTTAGGCGAACCTCAACCGGCACGCCACAGTGACTTATAATGTGAGAGGTTGTGTAGATGTTTGTTACTCAATTTCACTGTAACGCCTGAACGAATCTAGCTGAAATATGGTACGATGAAGCTTCACTTCCAACGTGGTTTCATTAAACCACACTTTAAGCCGCTCTCTATAAAATAGAGTGCAGAGGGGCTTATGGCGAGACTTTGTCTGTAGTCTGTGACTCTGTTGCATTAAACTACGTCACTAGGTCACGTGGATCATCTGTTTAAAGTTTAAAATAAAACAAAAATGACGACGTCAATCGAATTGAACTTTCACTTTCTCATTAAACGTGTTAGAGAGGGGCAGTCTGGTGAGAACGATCTCACGGCTTTCTAGTTTCAAGTGAAACTTTTATTACAACGTTACATAATGTTTCGTTTGTGTGTTGCATGTCGCGTGACGGTCGGCCGCCATATTGGCTTTGGCGACATGTGACAAAAAGTTTTACTTTCATAAATTTCCAATATGAAAAGCGATGCCTCTCTTTCATGTTAACTCTGCCGATGTGTGTGAGATGGGAATAAATGTGATATATCTATAGGTTTCGGAAGGCACGTTAAGTTCCGTTGGTCCCGGTTGCCAGTAAAATGGCAGTCGTAAAGTCAAGTTGAACGTCTTTTAAGGCGGCTTGAAAAATTTCAACATCAGGTCACAACCTGCACCTGTCCATGTGGGACAAATTCTAAAAAGGTTAAACAATGTGGGCATATAGTTAATATGCCTCTGCCTACCACTTTGGGGATAAAGGCGTGACCATTGTCCATCAAGTAGGTACTATATCTTCATGTGTCACTTACTACTAAAATTTTATTAATTTTCTATTAATTTCAGCTCCAAACAACCGCGAATACGACATTCAAAAACAAATCAAGCTCGCCCACGAACTTATTAGCGCGTTCCGAACTACGCGTAGCACATCCTCACCCTTCAGTCACGGCTTGGAGAAAATGCATCGATTTCGGTCCCAACAAGACTCTTCATCACTTTCAACTGCTCCTCCTAATTATCCTACAGATATGCCTAAAATCGTCTTAGGACCTATAGGACCTGGATTTAAATATACCATACCAAAATTACCAATACGTCCCTCATATTCGCCTACTTACAAATTTCAAGACGCAGATCGTAAAAGGCCTGAAGACTACGGCCTTGGGACGATGAAAACCTGGGCAACCTGGTTTACACCTTCGAGACCAACCACTATATACAGAACTTGGACTCTTCGGCCAGGTATGGTCTAATAAGTTAGATTTGTGTAATAAGACGGATCGAGGACTTGGAAAAGGTCGCTTGGAGAGATTGAGTAGGGAGTGGACTGCTTTACAATGGTCTTCTCTCGTTTTCCATAAATTCATTGGCACCAATATTGTTTGCCATAACCATCCCCGATCATAATATTTACTTGCACTATTATCTATACATAAAAATCAATGCCACTTTTCGTTGTAGTTTTATAACTCAAGAACGGGCTCACCTATCCAAACCAAATGTTTAAGCTTTCCTCAGACTATTAAGTAGATGGTTTATGTGAAGTTTGCACAAAATCGGTCGAGCGGTTCTACATTTATCACGCAGACGAAGTTGCGCAGGTCAGCTAGTCATTTATACTAATAACGTTTGCCTTAACAACTCAGCAGTGATAACTTTTATTTGCCATAAAATAGACTTTCTATAATAACATATATCATAATAATTAGTTTTCATAAGTAACACATCTCATAATCGACTCTTGACATAATCAAAATTTGATATAATTATGAAAATAATACATAATATTGTTAGGTAGAAATTAATTATTGTTAACACCCCGACTCAGTGCAATCCGACTCGGATGGGTTAGGTTAGAAGACTAGGGCGGGAGCGAAGCGAAGCTGAGCTCCCGCCTTAGTCTTCGTTGTTTTTTTTAAACCACCCAGAAGTATATTATGGTGAATAAAAGTTATGGAAAATGGCATTCTTGAAAACGAAAATTATGGCAAATACATTTATCGATTTAAATTATTATGACACTTGATCGATTATGACCAATGGAATTAGTGAAGCGATTATGGCAACTGAAGCGTTATCAATCAATACATATAATAAAATCGTAACAGGTCGCTGTCTGTACATGGAAGATACATAAGAAAAAATATTATAGGGGGGCTTTATGAACGCAATAGAACTCAAAACAATGATTTTTAGAATTTTTGTCTGTTTGTCTGTATGTCTGTATGTCTGTATATCTGTTTGTCTGTACGGTTGTGCACGCTAATCTCAGCAACCGCTCAACCGATTGCAATGCGGTTTTTTTTATTGTGTTGAGGTTTGCTCCAGTTAACATTTAGCGTTTGTTTAATGTAAATCGGTTTAGAAATAAAAGAGTTATAACACTTTTAAGAATTAGATATTTTAAAAAATTTAATTGTAGGGGTTTCTTTGAATGTGAGTGAACCTAAACTGGCGTGTTGGCTTAATCATAAAAGAACTTAAGGATTAAGACTATTTTTAAACAATTCAGTCCGCGCCGAAGGCGTGGACTGAATTGTTTTAAAATAGACTTAATCATTAAGCTCTTTTATGATTAAGCAAACAGGGCAGTTTCAGACGCTGCTTGATGACTCTGATGAAGAAATACCTTTCCTTTCATACACCTTATGTGACGTAAACGAAGTTGCGGGCTCAGCTAGTCTATTATATAAAAATAAGTCGAGTTTTCCTTCCTGACGCTATAACTCCAGAACGCACAAACCGATTTCCACGGTTTTGCATTCGTTGGAAAGGTCTCGGGCTCCGTGAGGTTTATAGCAAAGAAATTTCAAATCATTTTTCACATACAGCGCCATCGCGGGCGAAGCTGCGGGCATCAGCTAGTTTCTAATGAAATTATGGCAAATACCAGTATGGCATATGAAATTATGGCATTTTAAATTATGGCAAACATTAGTAAACCCTTTACAATAAATGAGCAGAGTTACAGGTTTGACCTGGTCAACAATGAATGTTTCCGAGGGTCAGCGTATTATTAATGTGCAGAAGAAAAAGTGTTGGTGACAATACTGCCCTGATAATTGCACTTGCAGTAATCGACATTTTTGAGATTTTCACTTTTTTGCAGAAATGGCATCCTAAGGACATAATCTACAAGTAAAAAATATATCTGTTACTTTTTCTCTATTACAAACGTGTTTTTTAGGTACTATGAAACGCAGTACTTGCACCTAAATGTAACTTGTGCTACAAAAATTTGAAGTATTAAGCATATGCTATAAGTTTATGCAGTACTTGCTACGATTACTGCGTAAGCTTGTAGCATATTTTTTTCTGAAACGAATGTTTACTTAGCCAATCGTAGTATTCTACAATCCTGCGTTTACGAGAAGCGAGAGTGACAGGGAGCTATGTGTGTACGAATGCCGCACGGTATAGTGCCGTGTTTCATTTTAGCAAATCAGTGCGTCGACGTCACTCGCTGACGTGACAGTGTGCTCCGCGTGGTTGGTGGTCAAACATTCCAGTATTACGGTAAGTATACCGTAACTCAAACCAACCATGTCATAGTCAAAACCGGAGTAGTTTTGAACTTTTGACTATGACAACGATGCATGCTAACATGTGCTAATACGTTTGAACTCGTCAAACGTATTAGCACAAATTAGTTAAATAAATAGTGAAGATGTCACAAATAATTCACTTGAAAAAAGCGCCGAAGAACTAATACAGCACCTTAGTAGCAAAATGTGTTACACATAATCCTTACTGAAGATCTACAGACTCATTTCACTCCTGAGCTGAGCCATGTCTACAAGTTGTTCTGGAGAGTAGTCATAAACCGCCTCGCTGGGAAACTCGACAAGTTCCAGACAAAGAAGTAAGCCGGGTTTCGAAAAGGCTTTAGTACAGTGGACTACATCCATTCTGTTCGGCAAATTGTATGAAGTCCAACTAACACAATCAGCCGTTGTGTATGGATTTGTAGACTACGAGAAAGCCTTCGACTCTGTCGAAACCTGGGCAGTCCTAGAAGCTCTGCAGCGGTGTCATCTTGATTGGCGGTATATTGAGGTGTTGAGGGGCTTTTATGATACCGTTACCATGACCGTCCAGTTGGAGGATAAGAAGACCAATCCGATAGCGCTGTGCAGAGGTGTGAGACAGGGAGATGTCGTGTCACCTAAGCTCCTCACTAATACGCTTGGGACGTCTTAAAATCGTTGGCCTGGGATGGAAGGGGCGTGAATATTAGCCAATGACATCGTCATAGTAGCAGAAAAGCTGAAACCTTTTAGCGGGGTGCTGCACAGTTTAAGTGAAGAGTCTCGACATGTTGGCCTCGGTATAAACTTGAACAAAACCAAGGTCATGTTCAATGAGCATGTCATGCCGGGACCAATAGCTGTCCAAGACTACACTTACCTTGGGCAGGACATTTGAAACGAGTAACCTGGATAAGGACATAGCGAGAAGGATTTGCTTGGGCTGGGCAGCATTCAGCGAACTGCATCGGGTTTTCTATTCGCCGATACCGCAATGCCTGAAGATGATAGTCTTCAGCCAGAGCATTCTACCAGTTATGACCTACGCCGCCGAGACGTGGACACTTGCAACAGGGCTAGTCCACAGTAGGGGTGTCTCTGAGGGATAAGATCCGAAACGATGTTATCCGCCAGAAAACAATAGTGGTCGACATAGCTTGCAGAGTATACGTTTCGAAGTGGCTGGCCACATTTGTAGAATAACTGATGCTCGATGGAGCAAGCGTATTCTGGAGTGGAGACCGCGACTTGGTAAATGTCGGGTAGGACGACCCCCTGCCAGAAGGAGCGACGATCTAAAGAAGGTTGCAGGGATTGACTGGATGCGAAAAGCGCAGGACCGTGTGTTGTGGCGAAATTTGGAAGACGCCTATGTTCAGCAGTGGACTGCTATAGGCTAGATTGATTGATTGACTTTTGAAGTGCCTTTGATTTCGGAAGATTAACTTTTTTTTAGTAATTATGAACATGAAAACGAAAGATGAAAACGAAATATTTAACCTTTTGTTTTACGGTACACCTGTAGTCAGACCAATTTCAGGTAACTTATAAATAACCGAGTTTTGTATAACTCCCCCAAAAGGACTTATCACAGCTAACTCTTATATCTTAACATACGGGGCGTCGCGTATTAGGTAATGTATGGTAGGCTTGTCATGCCTATCTCTGTTATTGAGTTTATTATAGTAAATATAGCTACAATATAAAAAATGCTACTTCCCGATATCCGTCACATTAAAATATGTTACATTATTAAAAAATCTCATACTTGTTTGCATTAAATTTCTTTAAAAACGCAAATATCTGAAAAAAATCTTTAAGATGCAATTTCTCAAAACTATGATTTTTAAGATAACGTAGATAGGTCAGACACGGCAGTACAGTCTGTTTAACTAATACCAGAGGACGGTATGTAATATATTCAATGATTAATAATTACAAACGCAGTACTAAGCACGTGCTAGGTGAGTTTGCAGTAATAAGCACTATTACTGCATGTGATCTTAGTGATACTGTAATGCTCGCAAGCCCAGAAAGTTAATGAAAACGCAGTACTAAGCATTTTATCTAAATAAGATAATAAAATAAGGAAAAAAATATATCAATAGAAAGATCGATTTTTTTACTATTTTTAAGTTACATTTTAAAAGTTATAGCACCGATATTTCTTCCTTAGATATGACGAAATATGTTTTTCGCTCTTATCTCGAAACCGCTATTTTGCAAGTACTGCGTTTGCAATAACGAGGGCAGAATAGTCCCTTGTGGTACCCCGGTTTAGACCTGTATAAAACAGTAAGTCTGAAAATCGAAGAGAACCCTTTTTCGTCGCTCGTGTAGAAAGTTAGCGATCCAGCAGCACAATTGAAGCGGTAGACCATACTCCGATAGCTTGGAAACAAGTGATGAATGCCATAGCTTACTCTATCGAAGGCTTTGGCAGTGTCCAGATTTATTGCCATAGACACAATGACTCGACCCTTCATGGTCTCTAATTTACTATATTACAAGCAAATCTTTCCTCTTTATAATTTTGACGTGACAACGTCTTATAATCCGATGGAGCCGGCTGCACTCACGAAAAAACATGACGTATGCGGCGTTACCTAGCTCTGAGGCGTTCCATTTAAGGCTGAGTTGTCACGTTCAACTATCGTCAGTAAACCGACTTTACCGACAACCGATTTTTTTTCAAATGCATTAACCTAATTAGGGTTGTAAAAATTGATTCCAGATACACTAACGGACCCAATAACTGAGTCTACAAGTACGCTGGAGGAGACCTACAACCCAATCAAGCAATGGTACGATCACGAGTCCACGAACACGAAATATTGGTGGCACCGGTTGACAGACAATAGTAAGTTATTCTACACGATATGTTTTCCTGGTACACATATTTTTACATACTGCTCGTTCGCTCTATCTTTGCCGCTCGGCTCCATACTAAAGTCGAATTTTTAATTAGACGAAGTAAATTGACAGCAACTAATGTCACTTCTTCATACAATGTTGCGTATTTTTAACCCCCGACGGAAACCCGGAAGGGGTGTTTTAAGTTTGACGTGTGTGTGGGTGTGTGTGTGTGTGTGTGTGTGTGTGTAAGTCTGTCTGTGGCATTGTAGCTCCCAAACGGATGAACCGATTTTGATTCTGTTTCTTTTGTTTGAAAGATGGGTTAGGGGAGAGTGTTCTTAGTTATGTTTTATAAAAATCGGTTAAGCCATTTCAAAGCCATGAGGGATGAAAGTGTTGATGAAAAATTTAATGTGTTCAAATATACCCGTGTTGGGTATCAAATGAAAGGTCATATCTTATACATCACGATACCGCAAGTTTTATGAAAATCGGTTAAGCCATTCGAAAATATGAGGAGTGGAATGTATTGCTAATTCTGTAACCACACTCCGCGCAATTCGCATTAGCTCCGAATAATTGTTGATAGACTATTCGTCATTGTTGACATTAAAAACTCCTATAAAAAGCAAAAATAAAAAAATTAAATTAAAAATTTAAAAAACCCCCGACTCACAAAAAAAGAACTATAAAAAACCTGTAAAAAGTAAAAAAATAACTATTATATTATGACCTATCTACCCTAAGTATTGAACCTGTATTATTATTATAGGTAGCTATATTATTTACCTATTCATATTTTTAACTAACAGTTTGTCTCGTCGGGGACCGCTCACCTAATCATAACCTAACCGTACGTCTGTCTCTATTTAGGTATAGAACGGTCCCCCCGACGAGACAAACTGTTAGTTAAAAATATGAATAGGTAAATAATATAGCTACCTATAATAATAATAATAGAGATTCAATACTTAGGGTAGATAGGTCATAATATAATAGTTATTTTTTTACTTTTTACAGGTTTTTTATTGTTCTTTTTTTGTGAGTCGGGGTTTTTTTAAATTTTTAATATAAGACAAAGTGACAGTAGCTAATGTCAATTTAATTCGTCTAATTAACAATTCGGGTATACGCCTCTACGCCAGCGGCAAAGTTAGGGCGAACGGGTAGTACATACCTATTATAGTCACGCTTTTATACCCGAAGGGATAGGCTTTCTATTTTGTTTAACGTGTGGGAAAATCCTCATGGATGTTATGCCGGACTCCTACCGACTAAAAAACCTCACGTACGCCCAACAGCCTATGATTGTGAGCCCCGGGTAAGCCCTCGTAAGGATGTCCCAGGACCGAAGGGGTAGGCTGAGGTATAATATACGCCCACATTTCACCTTATTGTTTTATGTCCCACGTGGGTGGTGAGCCTATTGCTGTGTTAAAGTGGACAGGCGCAGGTCGTGACGACCAAAGACTTCTACATCCCTACTAGGGAATGCAATACCGGGATACCGGGATCCCGAAATACCGGGATCCCGCAGTATTTTTGCGGGACCAGTCACGCACAGGTGTAGTGGGGCCCTACCAACACCATCGGGCCCAAGTCAACCTCACGTGCAAGCTCGTGCACCTGCTGAACAACGGACGAGGCTCTGACGGCGGCGGTCCATTTCAACACGGCGATGGGCTCACCACCTGTCACGTGGGACCGAATTGTACACGGTGAAATGTGGGCCGGTATAGGCCTCTGCCTACCCCTTCGGGGATAAAGGCGTGAGTATGTATATAACCTAATAATGTACTTATTTGATTTTAGTGATTTAATCAGGGAGATTTGACTTTTCTTGTACTATAAAAGTATTCAATTATCTCGTACATTGCTTGCTGGCTATCTGACATGTAAAGTTAGGAGTCGTTTGGCAGACAAAAATTTTGACATGCTATGTTTTCTGCGCTTCTGATAATTTGCAGTAGCTATTTTATTACTTATAAGTATATCGGTTTAATAATCTCAATACAAAAGTAATATTAAATAATTTATTTTTCCTTTTGCCCCGCGGACTCAGTATTCTGTAAAAGATCACTGCAGTAAGTTACATTTACTATGACCGGTCCTTAGATGGGTGATCACTTTGTGATATTTATTTGAGCGTTGCCGTGCTTCGGATGGCACGTTAAGCCGTTGGTCCCGTTTGCCGGTAAAATGGCAGCTAAGTCAAGTTGAAGGCCCGGCTCGTCTCATCTCATAATGTCCTTTTCTCGAAATGTCCTTTCTCATAATGTCCTTTTCTCGAAATGTCTTTTTCTCAAAATGTCCTTTTTGCGAAATGTCCTTTTCTCAAAATGTCCTTTTCGCGAAATGTCCTTTTCTCAAAATGTCCCTTTCTCCAAATATGTGCGCTGCAGGATTAGCCCCGCTCAATCCGTTTTGATAGGTTAGGTTAGGTTATAAAAAAAATAACCACGAAGGCTAATGCGGAAGCTTGGCTGCGCTCCACTCCGGCCTTCTAACCTAACCTATACAAGTCGGATTGCGCGGGTTAATCCTGTAGTGCACATATTTTGACAATGGGAAACTTTGAGAAAAGGACATTAGGTATGAGATGAGACCATAATATGCCTCGTCCTGCCTACCTCTTCGGGGATTAAGGGGGTGACTATTTTTCAGTTCTAGATGGATTTATGATACAGAATTCTATTCTTTTCTCAATGACTTTCAGAAATATGCGGGATCCCGCAAATACCGGGATCCCGCGGGACTGAGGTTGCTCAGTCCCGCAGATACCGGGATTACAATCTTGTTGCGGGATTGCATTCCCTAATCCCTACTAATGTTATAAATGCGACAGTAACTCTGTCTGTCTGTCTATTTGTCTGTCTATCTGTTACGCTTTCACGCCTAAACGGCTGGAGCGATTCAGATGAAATTTGGTATAGGGATATTTCGAGGCCCTGGGAAGGACATAGGCTACTTTTTAAACCGACTGTGCAAAAGGAGGTTTATGATTTTATGATATAAACGACTCTTACGCGATAACGACTTCTACGCGGTCGAAACCGCGGGGAACAGCAAGTAAACTAATATAGAAGTCTTTGGTAACGAGCCACAGTTGATGTTTTTCAAGCCGCCCATAAAACCTTCAACTTGGCTTAACAATTGTCATTTTACTGACAACCGGGTTGCATTTTAAGTTTTCCTCCTCTACGCAATGGAGCGTTTTATTTTACACTCTTTCCCGTTACCCACGGAGCCCCGTCACCACTCTGGGCTACGTATGTATATTGTTATCTAATTTTACAGCTGACGAGGATGACGTATGGTATCAAGCTCGTCGGACTGCCGTCACCAAGTCTGCCGAGTGGCAGACTACACCGACGATACAACAACAAAATTAGGATGGGACTTTTTCCTTTACGTGAGAGAAAATTCTCATGCATGCTATGCCGGACTGCTACCGACTAAAACACCTCACGTATCCTGCCTAACCTACACAACACAATTTCGCACAAAGCACCATTTTCGAGAAGTAAGCAAAAAACCAATAAAACGGGACCTTCTTTGTGAAACCCCCCCCACCTCCCCTCGAGCTCACCTCGGAGGGGTCAGACTTTTAGTATGTTTGTCTCCTAACTAGTCCAAACAAAGTTCCTAAGTCAAAGTTTCTGCTTTCGACTTTTCCATCCTCACCCCTTGTGGGCATTCATTGACTAGAATATAATGGAAACAGACGTTGAATTCCACGTAAAAGTGAGCTTAATCATTTTTGTTCATTAGAAAGTGTCTGTGAGTAATTCCTGAAGAATTAGGTACTATCCTTTTGGGGAAAACAGCATGAAAGACGTTTTGAGTGATGTAAGCATTAATGTTTATTACGAACAGACAGACAGTCTGTGAAAAAATATTAGATATAATTGGTAGGTAAGTAGGTAAAAAAAAAACTAGCGCAGCAGCGGAAGCGGCTGAAAGTATTAAAATTAATAAATATAAGGGTCTCGACTCATCGTATCGTTTTTGTCCAGTCGCCGTCGAGACCCTAGGTCCGTGGGGTCACAATGCGCAAAATTTTTTCAAGAATTTGAAAAAGCGCCTTGTGGAGTCAACTGGTGACCCAAGGGCTGGCAGTTTTCTCGCTCAACGAATATGTATTGCTACACAAAGGGGGAATGCTGCTAGTTTTTTGGGCACAATGCCACGGAAGTCTTATTTAGGTGTAGTTTAGATAGTAATAATGTAAATAAGTATATAGATATGTAATAATTATGTTTCTCTGTAATTTTTAACAATAAATGTTACTTATACAAAAAGAAGAATATAATTTTGTAGACAATAAAATCATTTTCCATGAAATTTCTGTAGCGAAAATAAAAATTGAAATGTTATAATGCATCTGTTTTTTTATTTTTTTTTATTTTCTCCATCAGATATTTTAGAACTCAGTTGCATTTTATGAGCTATATTTAACCTGTATTTGAATGAGACTTCGATAGAACCTAGCGATTTAATAGATCTTTTTTAAACTCAAATTCAAAAAACATTTATTTCGCATAATCCTAATACATAGGCACTTGCGACACGTCAATGAATACAAAGCAAAGTCATTACCACCAGTTTGGAACGCGGCCCGCTTGAGAAGAACTGGCAAGAATCTCGGCGGGCTTTTCATTTTGTGCTCTATTTACAAAATTTAAACTAAAAATCACAACTATTATAGTATATACTATAATAGTTGCCCAACAGCCTATGGTTGTGAGCCCCGGGTAAGCCCTCGGAAGGATGTCCCAGGACTCACTCGAACCCATGGGTCGAACCATAGAGATAGACACTTAGAATGCTCTGGCTGCGCACGTGTTTCCCTTCGTCTTCAACCCCGGGTTCTCCAAGCTGAGCACTAAGACTGCGTATGATGCTAAATAGACTGCTATCATGACCTATACCTCTGGACTCGTGAGGTCTACTAAATGAACATAATAACACAAGCAACTTCAGTTCCTGAATTAATAATGCTTGATGCCAAAAACACGATTAATAATGCAATTCTCGATAGTTTTTTTGTTGTTGAAAATGCTTCGATTTCGTAAAACTTTAAGCTAGATCTCAGTTTGAAGTTGGTTTTCTAATGAGTTAAGTACAAGAAAAATAAAATTAATAGGATTAATAAGTACACTAAATTAAAATTTATCTCCAAACGCCTTTTTTGTTAGAAACAAGAAAGCCGTGAGATCGTTCTCACCAGACCGCTCCTCTCTAACACGCTTAATGTAGAAGTGAAATTTCAATACGATTGACGTTGTCATTTTTGTTTTATTTCAAACTTTGAACAGATGATCCACGTGACCTAGTGACGTAGTTTAATGCAACGGAGTCACAGACAAAGTCTCGCCATAAGCCCCGCTGCACTCTATTTTATAGAGAGGGACTAAAATGCAGAAAACTACCTTACGTGAACCTATAAACAATTAAAAAAATTTACAGTCTAACTGTGCAGTTTTCAACACATCATCATTTTAATACAGCTATTCAATTCATCAGCATTTTTTCATTTTTTTAACGCTCATTATAATATTCATATTCATTAATATCATCAGTTCACGTGTAGCTAGCAAGAACGCCGCATGTCCTCAGTAATCATCAATAGCATCAATAAATCATATCAATTCATTTTAGCAATTTTTATTTAATTACAGTATAAATATATTTCCATCTACCTAAGTGACGTCTATCAATTTAATTATCAATACAAGAGGCACCGGTTGCCAAGAACCCGTATCAAATTTAATATCTTCAAGCTCTTGTAGCCGATTTATAGACACCCTTCCAAGGGCTTACCCGGGGCTCCCAACCATAGCCCATACTGTTGGGCGTTACGTGAGGTTTTTTAGTCGGTAGGAGTCCGGCATAGAATCCAAGAGGATTTTCCCTCACTTTAAAAAGACCTGATTTTTAGTCTGATATTGTGGAGTTGGATTTTCCTTCGTGTTCCCATGATAGATTTTCATTTCTATTTATTTTATCATCATCAACGGGCTCTTATTGGATTTTTGCAACAGTTATGGTTTCAGCTGCTAGCTGTACCTATATGTTCCTGTGTTTTAAACAGAGTATTACTTGTAGCTCCTGAGTAAGACCCAGATCTTTTAATTACCCTTACGAATACCCTTCCTTAGAGATCTGTTCTTTCCTAATTTAGTCGGTATTTTCAATCTTTCATCCTTAGACAAAAAACTAATTAAGTTTTGGATTTTGGTTCATGTGGTGGAAATCATGTAACTTCTTGGGTTTTATCTCAGGAATCAAACATTGTGGAGCCTTTTTCGTTACTACAAGTACTTTCATCTATACAATTGTTAAACTGTTTTTGACAAATTCATCACATTTTTCATCGTTTGTCATTCAATAGTTTTTTAGCTTTCATCTCTTTTCCGAGTCAGATTCTGTAACTTCTTGTATATATCCCCAGTTCCATTGGAAATGAGGCTTGGTGTCGACCCTGTGATAATATTAAAATGGTAAACAATATTTTCCATAGGATTCTACAATTATATAAAAAAGGATTCACAATTTTGTATGTACCGATTAAAACCATTCAGTTCCTACCTAGTTGAATAGCACAGGGCCTTTTATTTTTACGTAAGGGAAAACTAATCATGGATGCCATGCCGGACTCCTACCGTCTAAAAACCTGACGTAACGCCCAACAGCCTACGGTCGGGAGCCCTGGGTAAGCCCTCGGAAGGATGTCCCAGGACTCCCAACAGACCTACGGCTACCACTGCGGCCTCGCCTAGGGGGGTGGTTCGGGTGCTATCCCGCTTCTAAGTGGGGGCATGCGTGAATCCTTTTTAATGGTGGCCACTCCAAACCTACTCAAATGTGTCTCATCCCCAGACGCCGTCGAGGTGTTCCCACCTGTGCCACACTATTAACGCAGAAACACTGGGCTAACGTAGTTACAATGTTAATAGACGTATACCTGTACATTTCAAAATCTCTTTTGTAGTTATTAGCTGTAGATCTAATATGTATCTTTGGTGTAGTCTGTTTGGTCATCACAGAGGTGTATCTTAAAAGTTGTGTTCTTTTGTGTTTCCGTAGCAAAAGTTTCTTAGCATTATTCCGACTTCCAGTTGCACAATTTTTATCTGAAAGTTGTAAGCGGATTTTATCAAGACGCTATAATGGTTGAATTTATAGTCGTTTTGGAACGGAAAGGTTTAGGCCCAGTTTCGATAACAGATCGGCACTGTCAATTTGAAAATCAACAATAAAAAACCAACCAAGTGCGAGTTGGACTCGCCCATGAAATAAAAGTTCTTATAGTTCGTTGTAACTTTGATTGATGTTATAACACGTTCGCAGTGGTAGTGATTTTTCTAACCGAAAATTGCGGTTTATGACGTATTAAAAAAAAACTACCAGCTCTATCTCGTTCGAACTAATTTTCGTTGGTAATTTATATGGCAATGTACATCATATATTTTTTTTAGATTTATCGTTCTCTTAGTTTAGAAGTTAGAGGGGGGGGACACTCATTTTTCCACTTTGGAAGTGTCTCTTGCGCAAACTATTCACTTTAGAAAAAAATGATTTTAGGAACCTCAATAACATTTTTAAAAACCTATCTATAGATACCCCACACGTATGAATTTGATGATAAAAAAAATGTTGAGTTTCAGTTCTGTGTATGGGGACCCCCAAAATTTACTGCTTTTCTTCTAGTTTTATATAAGAATCTTAATGCGGTTCACAGAATACATCTAGTTACCAAGTTTCAATAGCATAGGCCTTATAGTTTCGGAGAAAAGTGGCTGTGACACACGGACGGACAGACAGACGGACAGACAGACGGACAGACAGACAGACATGACGAATCTATAAGGGTTCCGTTTTTGCCATTTGGCTACGAAACCCTAAAAATTACGAAAATGTCAAAATCTACATCGTTTGCCAAAATCAAAACGAGAACACCTGGTTATTCCTTTAAATTTCACGAAATACGTTTACTACGATTTTCTACTACAATTTTTCATTCAATTCCTAACGTTCCAATCAGTAAGAAGAGTCACCGCGCCGGGAAAATTCGACCAATCACAACGCATGAACGCATCGGTCCACGTGGACTCGTTGCCAAGTAACGTCGGTAGGTACTCGACTATAACACTGTATACTGTAGTTTGACTCGGCCAGATTTTAGAAATAAATGCCTACAGCCGCGCGGTACGTAAGCATGCGATAGGGCTGCCCACCTACAGCATTTTCATAATATGTGCCTACTTTGACTTTCTATTTAGTATTGCGATTGTAAATATGTACATACATACATTCATATAGTCACGCCTTTATCCCTGAAGGTGTAGGCAGAGGCATAGTATAAGCCCACATTTTACCTTATAGTTTTACGTACGCGTAATAGATAGTGAGCCTAATGCAGTTGATTTTTTCAATCCGCCCACAAGGCCTTCAATTTGTATTAAGGATTGTTGTTTTACTGACAACCGGCTTTCATTTCGAGTAAATATGTACCTTTTTTATTTAAACAAAAAAATACTTTGTGAGTAATAATATAATATCCCCGCAACGGCTGGCGGCGCGGGGTGGCGGCGTGGCGGCGTGGCGGCGTGGCGGCGTGGCGGCGCAACGCCCGTTATCTAAACTACGATTTTTAATTCGAGTCAGTAAAATGACAATTGCAACTGTCACTGATACGAAAAAGGGTGACCCGCTACAATAGTGATGTTCGACAATCAATAGACTTAGACATTTTAGTCATTCTTTATTTTATTAGGTATGAAAGCATTTTTTTTTATTGTAAATTTGTAATAGATTAAATAATTCGAGAAATATGGACCTTACCAGCATATTAAAATTGTTTACTATAACATTATTATAAAAGCTGGGAAAAAATGTCTAAAAAGATCACGTCATGGAACGACCTGCCCGCACACGTGCTTCCCTCATCTTACAATCCCGGGTTCTTCAAGAGGAGCGTGGAGAGGCACATCACAGGGCCGCCAACTTGAGGACCACTATCAGAAGTGGCCCCCAATCGCTAGATGCACCACGGCTTCTTTCCATAAGGCTGGTGGCGACGTCAATATGGCGAGCTAAATAAAATAAAAGATTCAGAGAAATTAAGTAAAACAATTCAAGTAGTTTTTAACCGACTTCAAAAAAGGAGAAGGTTACTCAATTCGACCGTACATAATTTTTTAACCGACTTCAAAAAAGGAGGAGGTTACTCAATTCGACCGTATATAATTTTTTTTAAAATGTTTTTTCGCGAAGAACTCCGTCCGTCGTTTATTAATCGATTTGAAAAAAATTTTTTTCGTTCGAAAATAGATACTCCCAAGGTGGTCCCATTTTAAGGAAGTTAGGATCTGATGATGGCATCTTGGAGAAATCGAAGGGAACTTTTAAAATTGCAGGGACATCTAGGGCGTTTGTAATTTTTTCGATTAAGGGCTTTAAAGTAGTACAACTTAATGAAAATCTGAAGTCGATCTGATGATGGAGACGAAAGACAGAAGAGAGAATTCTCTAACGATATACAGCAGTTACCTTGTGTTTGGGCTTGATTAATTTGTACTTTCGAGAACTTTACACCTAGATAGATAGATTTTCAGTCTACACGTCACTAAAAATAATGAAAAAAAAATTAACAAAATAACAACGTAACGTTAACCAAAACAACAAATGTAACAAAACTCAACAAAAAAACAACAAGAACACAAGAAATTGCAGAGGACACTAAGCACTTCTGACACCGTCGGAATTCAGGAGCAGAATGAAAAACAAAATGGCGTCTATAGTGTCTCAAGTGATGACTATAGTGCTGACCATCAGTCAAAAAGATAGTCAGAAATCATTTTGACGAGTCCTCTAATACCATGTCAATACAATGAGATATTTAACTTAATATAAAACAGTTTAATTATTCATATATAACAGTTTAAATCGTAAGAATGTTGGTATTTATAGTATTTTTCATATGATTGTAGGACTTACCGATGTTTTTTCGGACTTTAGATGTATGTATTTCATACTCTTTTTTTATATTGACGTCGCCAACAGACTGATGGAAAGCCGTGACGCATCTAGCGATTGGGGTTCACTTCTGACAGTGGTCCTCCAGTTGGCGGCCCTGTGATGTTCCTCTTCACGCTCCTCTTGGAGAAACCGGGATTCCCTCCCGCACACGTTTCCATGATCTCACAGATGAGGAAAACACGTGTGCGAGCAGGTCGTTCCATGTTTTTATACTTCGACAGAGGAATGATCTATTGAAAAAATTGAAATAATAAGTATGTACTTATCACCGTTAATGTCCCCGCGGTTTTAGAACCCCAAATTATACGGAAGGATGGTAAGCGACCCGACGGGATGCCTTTAGAACCCTGGAGAATGGGACGTGCGTTAGTGTGGAATGCCACTTGCACTGACACTCTTGCGGCGTCCTACCTCCCGGCTACTAGCAAAAGAGCGCAGCCGGCTAATGCTCGCGAGTGGTTAAAGATCGGCAAGTATAGTTGTCTCGGTGCCAATATGAATTCGTTCCATTTGGTGTCGAGACACTGGGTCCACGGTGTCGCGGTGCACATGGTCTTTTCACGGCTCTGAGTAAGCGTCTGAGGGAAGAAACGCGTGATCCCCGCGCTGGTAGCTATTTCGCGCAAAGGCTTTCCATAGCTATCCAGCGTGGGAATGCTGCCTGCGTCATAGGTAGGAAGGGACCCAATTTGTATATTGATAGGTAGTTAGTTAGTTTTTATTTTAAGAGTTTTTGTTTTAAGTTTAGTGTAATAATATAACTTTTAATTGGTTTTATTATTATTGTTTATGAATGAATTAACTTATTATTTCTAGTAGGTACTTACCTATGTACTTATAAAAAAGTTTCTTGCTATTTCGATGACTTTTAATAATTTACAGAGATGTTTTTTCTAATGTAAATTATTTTGTACATGTCACACGTGTCATTTAATGAAGCGAGTTCTTAAATATTTCCAAAGTCCAAAGTGTCTTTTCGTGCATTTAACGGACGGGCCCCTTAATCTCAAGGTAAATTGGTGTGAAATGTTTGTATAAGACAAACTACGGTTCCTTGAAAAGTGATGATGATCGGGATTGATATTTTAGTGTAAATAATTATGGGGCAATCGAGGTCCAAATTGTTTGTTTACTACATTATTTGAATGAGTTAAAATACGGTATAGGTGGTTTTATGCAATATTTAATTACTGTTTGATATCGAATAAAAAAATATAATCTCGACTAACTTTTAATCGTAAAACTCGATTCAACCACATCACTATTTATTTGTGACAAAAAACCCGCCACACTGAAAATGTCATTTTACTGACTCGAATTAAAAATCGTAGTATACTAACGATTGAGTGAGACGGGTGTAGAAATTTGAAAACGGCGTAGACAATAATAATCGGCTCACCACATGTTTCGTCAGTGATAGAATCACGGAATTCTAGTCTTTATAATCATTGCGTTAAATTTTTGATTTACAAAATTAAAACTATTTTTCGATTTCAAAGTACTAGTCAGTCTCTAGTACACTAGTACTTTTCGTACATTGTCAAGTTGTGTTAAACTTTGGAAGTTAATATTTGTCTCTATGCGTGTAATAAAAATCAAAGGTAACAAAAATACTGTATTTTTTTTATAAATAAATAAATAATCACGGGCATTTTCACACAACGCTATCTGATCCCAAAGTAAGCTAGGAATAACCTGCTTGTATTATCGGTATCAGACCACGGATATTAATACTAACATACTTTTTAAATACATACATATTATACATAGAAACAACCAGACTCTGGAGACAAACATTTATGGGTCACACAAATATTTGTCTCGGGTGCGAATCGAACCCACGACCTCCAGCGCCGCAGGCGGTATCAATACCGACCGCGCCACAGAGGCAGTCATACGGTGCTAAGTGTACTGTAACATCGGTCATCCACAAAGAAATTAATATTCTTGAATCATACCTAAATCATTGCTCTCAACTAAATAACTACGAACTGACAACGGAACTAAATGTACTACCTACACGTACTAGAGTTCTGAACTAGTTTTTTTTTTGGATATTGTACTATATTGGATCGCACCGTTCACAGACTGAGCAAGCACAAGTCTAGTTTTAAACACAAACATACCTACTTCATGTAACAACCTAGTTCACTCGTGTCAATCGCTTTGTTTAACTTTAGTCAACTAGTCGTATAGTACCTACCAATTAGTACTTAAGTAAAATCAATTTATAGTCTTACCTTTCGGAGTTTCCAGGTAATCTAAAAAACGTTATCTCTGGGTGCGTTATTGACGAATTCATGCAACCAAAACAAGCACAATAGACACTAGTTGTCATATTAAATATTTTTAGTAAATAAAACACGCGCGGTTACTATTTAAAAAACGACACACCTTCCATTCGTCTACTCGGCACAATCGCGACTGCGGACGCTGCTTGCTTGCTGAAAGGCATGCCGAAAACGAGAATCGTAGGTATAGCTTGCGCTTTGTCCGTTTGTAGGGAGCTACAATACTGGTTAAACATATATTTATACTGTGACTATAATAGCTACGTCTTGTAGGTAGGTAAATACGCTCGGCCGACCGCGCCGCCGACCGGCGACCGCGGCGCGCAGTTCGACTATAACTCGCGCGCAGTATTGTCGTCGCGATCGACTTTTATTTGTGGTCGGAAATAAAACGATTAGTTTACACTCGAGAGTACGAATCTCGTGATGAATTACGCAGTGCGATAGTGGACGCCTTTGAAATAGTGAAAAGTGACAGAGACACATTGAATAAACTAAAAGACAATAGCCTAAAACGTGCCCGTTTGTGTATCGAACGTTCTGGGCTCCATTTTGAGCAGTTGCTAAGGTACAGGGAAGTGTAAATAAACTGTGAATAGGTAGATCTAGGTATTTAAGTTGATTATTTTGTAAATAGCCCGTGTAAAGTATGAAGGAGAAATTGGAGTCCTTTATTATTATCTAAGTACCTATTATTATCGAAACGATGCATTCGGTCAATGAACTGATCACATGGAAACACGCGCCGCGGCGTAGGTACCTATGGGTTTCGGAGTTTCATTCATTGAAAAGTTCAATGAATAATCGAAGCGCTACTAATGTTTCAACTCGAACGAGTGATAAAGATTACATAGAAGTCATTTTTTTATTATAACCTGCACAGCTGTTTTGACACTCCGAAATGGTTCCATTATTGATTCCGAGTAACCCCCTCTCGGGTCCAGAACGACTATAAATTCAACCAGTATAATCAGGGTAACACCAAGATCCAATAAATTGTTAGCTTTAATAATTCGACCTACATCGATCATATTATGTCATAATGAAAGCTTTCGACATTTTTGATCACACAACTTTTTTATTGAAACTAGCAACAACTCTATCAACGGAATCATTTGAAGAGATTCTTAAGTTTTGTTACCTTGACAGATTAGGTACAATCGGGTATTTATTTTAAAAAAATGATTGGTTCAGTGTTCCACAAGGTTCTATTTTGGGGCCAATCGTGTTTAAAGTAAGCGAATACAAGATCTCGTGGAGAGAGGAGAGACCGAAGAGTGGTACGATGGGTAAGTTCTTTTAAAAAAGGCCCGAACCTAGAAAAATCCGGACCTTACAGGGCTCCCCTTTGCCGGGTCTACCCTGCAATCACAGTGTCGTTAACGCCTTCACCACTTCAACAAAAAAAGTGTACACAGAATGTGAAATTATAACACAGAACTTACACAGGCAAGGTTTTACATATTCTCCACCTCCAGGAAATACTTGAAACTCACTGCTATTCGTCCACAAATCTGATTTGCTGATTTTCCTACCAGCAGTGAAGAATCTATCCCAGAAGTCTGTTGATTCAGTTGTAGGCGTTGTAGTGGATGGAACAATAGTGTAATGAGGACGTTTAGGCAAGCTAGGAGTAATTAAGTAGTAACTTGTAAACATATTAAACTTTGTCAAAGGCTTGGGTGAAGAATACCAATTCTGTGCCACCTTTGGTCTTGTAATCATATCTGGAGTGGCATTCTGAGGGACGTCGTTTATAGTATAATTTTCTATGAAATCAGGTGGTTGTGAAGATGGGAGATCATACTCTGCCATTATTCTTAGATTCACTTGTAGTTTTTTCTTTACATCGCCGAGAAGAAAGTTTACAAAATTTATGGAAGTTTTCAGATATTGTAATGGCGTCATGTCATTTTCTTTTACTTTATTGTCTGGTTCTGAAACAAAATTGCCATTTATTTATTTTTAATTCAAATAAAGTAGACAAATGCATTTTGTGATTTTATTCACACTTACTTTCTTGATTAAGTTCACAGTCTGTGATTATCGATAAACAAATCAACAATGAGAACAACGACATCAGTATGACGACATCTTTGTTTAGAAAATATTAATATTTCATCTATAACTGAAAAAGGTCATCCTTAAGAACTGACCTCCTAAGTACGTGTGTATTCATTGGTATTACTGATACAAAAGCTGTATAACTGAAGACACTATCGTGATGGGTTCTTGACTTAGAATAATCTAGGCCTGCATAAATATAAGTAACTATTAATAAAGAAGTGTGTGCGTGTAACCTTTACGCGCGATTGAAGATTGCCGGCATCAAATGTTATATTAAAAAATGCGCAAATAGCAAGCGTTACTTCCGTCAGAAAAAAATCTGAGTTACTCCTAGTCGCACCTAAAGAAGTTTTACTTCAAAAACCTTAGGTATTTCGACAAATTCTTGAGAAGGCATAGTGTTAAACAACATATATTTATACTGTGGCATAGTCGTTTTGTTTTCCATTATCATACTTTTTATTCCATATTTTATTGTACCTAAAAATGTAATTTATTTTAGGTCACATATTTTATGTTGTTATTAATATTTTAGAACCATCTAGAGAGAAAAATGAGGCAAACCAAAGAAACTGCAGTTCGACGTCGCTCGTATAGAATCGTATGCTGGAAAATGATATAAATGTTACTACTGTAACATTTAGATCATTTTCCAGCATTTAATCGAAATCGCTGTAATGTAATTAAAGAAATGTTATAGTTATTTAAAGTTTAGATTGGACCCTCCTATAGCCATCCTCTTGATATCCTTTCCTTGCATAGTTCCTTTTTTAACGTATCCCACGAAATTCAACTCACCAGAACTAACGGTGAGATAAGCAATCCGCTTATATTATCTGACTCAAACTGACTGCGCCACACATTATTCCGTCTTGGTTGTATGTAGCTGGGGAGCTGTGAGTGTTTTGCCCTCGAAAGACAATCCCACGGACCCTGACCAGTTCTGATCGCCGACCACCGACAATTCCTGACCATTATTTTCGGTCACACCAAATATATCCTGTTACAAAGTGTGCGCTAAAACACGATGCGCCACTATCTTGTAGGTATTGCATTCGAGAAGAAAAAGAGCGATATGATATTAAATTTAATGAAAGAAATAAAACAATGACATAAAAATCTACAGATATAATAGGTAATTTAACTAAGTAGGTAGGTACATACTACGAGTATAGCTAACACAAAATTCATGAACATTTACAAAATAATGTATTTACAATGACAAGAGAATTGTCGATTTCAAACATATTATGGTTTTAAGATATTATACAAATAAACTTATTTTTAAGAGTTAAACATACGATTTCTTCTTTACCTACTCCTTCACTATCATTAAATCAACTTGTATAATGTAACTACTATGATATTGACTATCTGAGTTTCAACATCTTCGATTTGATCATCAAACACATTTTGATGTCCACATACAATATGTTTATTTTCATCATCTAGTTCAGCTTCTTCTTTTCATGTTCAATAAAAATTTCTTCTGACACATCATTACTTCTTTTTTAATTTGAGTCCTCGTTATATCATCTTTTTTCTGAGCTAGATTCCGTTATAGCTTGTATTGCTCCCCAGCTCCATTGAAACTGATATGGCTGGGGGCTGGACCTAGGGTGGATTAATAATTATTGATTAGGATATTAAACTTTCAATGACTAAATATAATGTTTACTTCGGGGTTGTTAGCTGAAATTGGTGCTGACAAACAGTCGGAATCATAGCAAAGAGTAGAAAAATTCGAAGCAAAGTTCTTTATTAATCTGTATGACTAGCGTGATGTAAAGCCGATATTACCCTCCCAAAAAGATGGAATTCGGGTGAAGCTTATACAGCTATCTTAGATGATGTCCAATGGCAGCTTCTCTATTTTTCCATTCTTGCTGATATTGGATGGACTCACATTTTTTACTGCCTGTGTAAAACTAAAACTATAGTTCAATCAATCAATCAAATCAGCCTGTAGCAGTCCACTGTTGGACAGAGGCCTCTCCCAATTTATGCCACAATACATGGTCCTGCGCCTTCCACATCCAGTCCCAGCCTGCGATCTTTTCCAGGTCGTCGGTCCATCTGGCGGGTGGACCGCCGACCTGTGGCAACTTAGGTACAAACGGCATTGTCTCTAAAAAAATTGTATCTCTCGAGAAAAAAGTATTACTTACTAGCTGCAGCACGCAGCTTCGCCCGCGTAAAATTTGTTCCCACGGGAACTTATTCCCGGGATAAAAAGTAGCCTATGTGTTATTCCAGACTATAATATATCTCTGTACACGTCTACTCCCACCTGTTCTGTTGAGTAGTTCTGTTAACAGAACTACTGGTAATTTCATTACCATTAGTCCTGTTCACAGAACAAATGGTAATGCAATTCTCACCTGTTCTGTTGGCAGAACTACAGGTAATTTCTTTTTCCCATTAGTTCTGTTCACAGAACAAATGGTAATTCAATTACCACTTGTTCTGTTGAGTAGTTCTGTTGGCAGAAGTACTGGTATTTTATGTCCCATTAGTTCTGTCTATGGTAGCCCAATCCGTTCAGCGGTTTGAGCGTGAAAGAGTAACAAACATCCACACTCACAAACTTTCACATTTATATTATTAGTAAGATTGTTAAATTCGCGATTAGTTTAAAATTGTGTAATTGATATACATACGTATATAATTCAAAGTCTCGTTTATAGTTAACT
This sequence comes from Miltochrista miniata, assembly GCA_933228765.1. Lineage (NCBI taxonomy): Eukaryota > Metazoa > Arthropoda > Insecta > Lepidoptera > Erebidae > Miltochrista > Miltochrista miniata. The sequence continues at coordinate 23,931,232 of OW121772.1, forward strand.
CCTATCGATCTAATATATACCCCTGGTGTCGGGTATCTGGATGACGAAGACTTGTGAATGGACTGAGCTTCTTTTCTCGTGTATTTCTGCCTTGACAGTTTCTTGGGAGCATTCATTAATGTATCTGAAAGGTGATAAAGGCTTTAGTGATACTGTCTTTATGATTTTATTTGTTTTAGTATACGCCCACATTTCACCTAATTGTTTTTGACGTGACAACGTCTTATAATTCGATGGAGCCGGCTGCACGCACGAAATATATGACCTATGCAGCGTTACCTCGCTCTGAGGCGTTCCATTTATTTTAGTACAAATGTTTTCAACAGATGGCGCTATAATCAATTGATTTGTGTTATTCCAAAGTAAATGTACTACGTTCTAACTCACGATATTAAAATTTTATTAACCATTAAGCATATTTACATACAATAGTTTTTGACGTGACTGAGTTGTCACGTTCAACTATCGTCAGTAAACCGACTTTACAGACAACCGTTTTATATCCCACTTATTAGGTGATGATCCTAATTCCGTGTTTAACATTGACAGGCACACGTTGTGTCATGTGTTATCACAACCTGCGCCTGGATCGTGTGTTGCGTTTCTGGTGTTGCAAACTTCCATAGGCTACGCCGGTAACCAAACATCAAGTGTGCCGTAACCTGGTCTGCCACCTTAGTAGTATATAAAAATAACTTACGTATTATTGGTTTCCTATACGGTCTGTGTCTCTGAATTGCAGGAGTTGCTTTAATACCATTGTCATTTAACCACATTCCGTTGGAGTTAGTCAAACCAGCGCTCTGATCCCCGAATTCTGATGGTACGTTTGTAATTTCAGTTGGTGAGTCAGTATCCCCGAATTCTGATGGTACGTTTGCAACTTCAGTTGGTGAGACCGTTACAGGATGATTATTCCCGAATTCAGAAAGTAATTTTGCATTTTCAGTTGGTGAGTCAGTATCCCCGAATTCTGATGGTACGATTGCAACTTCAGCTGGTGAGTCTGTTACACGATGATTATTCCCGAATTCTGAAGGTAATTTTGCAGCTTCAGCTGGAGAGTCAGTAATAGGGTATTTATCCCCAAATTTTGAAGGTACTTTTGCATTTTCAGTTGGTGAGTCAGTATCCCCGAATTCTGATGGTACGTTTGCAACATCAGTTGGTAAGTCATGAATATCAGAAATGGGATCTTTATTCCAGAACTGTGATGGTATTTTAGTAAATCCAGTTGGCGTGTTCGTAATACCAGTAATAAAATATTTATCCCATAAACCTGATGGTAATGATGATTTCGTTGGTGCTATTAATTCAGGCAAGATTGGGCGATATGAATAATTGAAATACTCCAGGGGATTCAAGGTTAGAGTCGTATTCTTAGGGACGTCGGTTACGCTATAGCTCTCAATGAAATCAGGAGGATGTGACGATGGAAAATCGTAATCTGCCATTAATCTTAGATTAAAATTTACTTTCTTATGTATGTCTTTTAGCCAAGAGTTCACAAAAGTCATTGAAGTCTTCAGATATTGTAATGGTGACATTTTGTTTTCAGCTTCGTCATTGTTCGGTTCTGAAAAACAAAATCGTCATAAATTATCGTTATGCTGCCAAGTTGTCTTGAGAATGAGGATACCTCATTTAAAAATGAAACACGACTCGACTAAATTGTCACGCAGCGTACTGCTCTTGCCTGAGGACGGCAGCTCACTTTCCTTACAGAAGCAGGCCCTAGACGACAGCGTGACAGGAGATATTCACGCACGCCCCCTCTAAGCAGCGGGATAACGTCCGAAAAACCCTAGGTGAGGCCGCAGTAGTAGCCGTAGGTCTGTTGAGGGTCCTGGGGTATCTTTCGAGGGCTTACCCGGGGCGCCCAACTGTAGGCTGTTAGCAGGACACGTGAGGTTTTTTAGTCGGTAGGAGCCCGGCCTAACATCCATAAGGATTTACCATCACGTATAAAAAAAAGTGTAGGTACTGCTCGTTACCAACGATCTGAAGGAGACCTATTACCAGTCCTAATTATACCTATCCTAATTATACCTATTATAGTCCAAGTCGTAATTTCTCCGTTCCAATTAGTTGCATTGAACCTTCTTCATTATTCGTTAGGATTGACGAATCGAGGGTGCGTGGTGGGTTTATCTCCCTCCTCTCTTTTAATACAGAACAAAGGCAGTCAATTCCGAAAGGTAATACTTACTACATGTGATATGCTCAATGTCAGCGACGACCAAGAAGAATATCAATAAATACATTTTCTTTCAATAGTTTCTTATTTGGTTAAAAAAATATCTAAAGAATAAACAAATACAAAACATCAAAATAAAATCCAACATGAACGTTTTGATTGAAACAATGCATGATTTACAAAATAAATTGAAAATATAATATGTTTAATATCAAAGTACAAAAACCTGTGTGCAAAATATAAAATTGCCTATCTGTAAATTTCCCACCACAATATTTTCATTGTAATTTTATTTTGTTATTTTATTGCACATTAAATATAGATGAAATACCTACCTATAAATAAATATTACGTAGTAGATCTTTTTCTTAACGTAGTTGAACACCGAGGAAAATCTCTCTAATTATCAAGAATCATTTAAATAAGTTGTTACAAAACCTAAAACTTTAAAAAGTCTAAATAATAACTGAACTCAATTTGTCACATAATTCAAGTTATATTATACAAATAGAATACATTTTATTTTGTTTCAATTTAGCATTTATAGGAACCTAAAGTATTCGTTAACTAGAACCCTTGATGTTAAGGGTCCAATAATACAACCTTGGGGCACACCTACTGAGATGGTTGAACCGCAGGATTGACACCATTGATAAAGTTACTGTTAAGTAGATTATACTGAAATAATCTATCATTAAAGCATCATTCGACCAATGTTACATCTCAATTCCAGTAATAGAAGTGTATTTCCGCTAAATCTTACGAGAATTATAACTATGGTAAAAGCAATCAAAAGCTTTTGTAAGATCATACAATATAGCAAATTATAAATTAAGGAAAATAATTGAAGTATAATAAAGACACTGGCCAAGTTCGAGTCGGATTCAAACGCATAGGGTTTCCGTACCAAAAAATGTATCCTTTTACTCACCGTCACCCTCAAGTGTCAACATTCCAGATATACTCTGAATTGTTGACAATGAAATCAGTATTATGGTTCCATTTTTACCCTTTTATTACGAAACCCTAAAAAAATTGTTAAAATAAAACAATACCAAACATTATTTAACTAAATATATTTCTTATTCAAATTTCACAATACAAAGGAGCACCTACACCTGGTTTATGAGGCAATGGCTTCTTCAGCAGGTGTTGTAGAAATAGCAGCAGATCTCGGTGGCCCGACAGAAGGGATCATATCTATAGGTGCATCTGTCAATGTTGTAGCTTTGGTGGTGATAAGAGAATATTTGGGCAAGTAATACGCCCAGTCTAAAGTCCTGGTGTTCTTATCCGGTTTGTAACTGCGTGTGGTTATAACTGTGGATATTGATAAAATCATTTTTCATTTGATTGAAGCGCTCGTGGCCCCGCGGACTCAGTGCTGTGAACGATCATTGCAGTAAGCAACGTTCACTATGACCGGTGATCGCCCATTTGACCACTTTGTGACATTTACAGTCATGCGATGCACACAAAATGGCTGGCTATGTCGAAGCGTCAACAAACAATACATAAAAAGTACCAGCACTCGCGCGCGTTCGGGATCGGTCGTGTTTATCTATAGCTTCATGGTCGGGTGTCACGTGCGACAACAGGAAACCACAGAGCACATTACAGCCACAATATAAAGTACAGAGGTCATTGTGTAACCTGAAGTGCGAATACCACAGAATGTATTTATTATGTACATACTTTATTTGTTTGTTTTTGATGTGATCATTTTGGAAATCAATAGACAAGGTGTTCTTATTTTATTTTATTTCATTTTTTCATTTTTTTTACAAGTATTTTAGTGTTTCATGTTTTTAAATTTATAGATATATAATTTAATAGTTACTATTCTTTCATCTACTAGCTCAATATCAATTTATTTTGTACCTACTGTATAGCGTGCGTGACGTTAGTCAATTCATAGATAGGTGCCGCCTGAAAACCAGCGCTGCACGTCACAACAACGTTGACGTGTAGCAAAAAGCTGAGGTGGCAACCCTTTCAAGCTCATGCTAGGATACCATTTTTCCTTTTCCTTTTTTTTTCTATTACTTTATTTATTTTATTTAGGTAGGTACTTTGGGTGTTTTATCTGTGATGTTCTTTTTTATGTTTTTTTTTTTTTTTTTTTTTTTCATTATTATTTGTTTTATAATAGTTTCTATGTTTATTTTGTAAGTTAGTACCTAATAATCATGTACCTACTGTATCTCCCTTTGTATGGAAAGATGTAACTTTGTGGCATGAGTTGCGAATTAAATCCTTTTTCTTTCTTTCTTTCTTTCTTATTTATTTGAGCGTTTCCGTGCTTCGGAAAGCACGATAAGCCGTTGGCCCCGATTGCCAGTAAAAAAGCAGTTACTAAGTCTAGTTGGAGGCCTATTAAGGCGGCTCAAATATTCTGAATTTAAGTTTTTTTTTGTGACGTAGAGATCAATTTTTTTTATTCATTTTCTCAGAGAAATTTTGGAGTAGTAAAGATGGATGCCCCTTGTCGCAACGCGATAGAATGCAAAATGTTGCCAACCCAATTCATCCCGAGGGTGTCGTAAGAGACGACTAAGGGAACACTTTCACAAAACGATCCCTTGCGTAGAGAAGGAAAACTCGAAATGAAACCCGGTTGTTAGTAAAATGACACTCGTTATGCCAAGTTGAAGGCCATAAAGGCAGCTTGAAAAAATTCAATGGTAGGTCATCACAACCTGCGCCTGTTCATTTCAACACTAAAATAGGCTCTATAACGTAGGACATAAAACTTTATGGTGACATGTGGGCGTAGACTATGCCTCTGCCTATGCCTTCGGCGATAAAGGCGTGACTATATAAGTATGTTTTTAATTTATCTAATTAGACAATGAAGCGCTCGTGGCCCCGCGGACTCAGTGTTCTGTTAACGATCACTGCAGTAAGCAACTTTCACTATGGCCGGTCCATGGATGGGTGACCATCCATGTGATCACTTTGTGAGATTTATTTGAGCGTTTCCGTGCTTCGGAAGGCACGTTAAGCCGTTGGTCCCGATTGCCAGTAAAATGGCAGTCGTTAAGCCAAGTTGAAGGCTTTATTTCAACAACAGGCAGTCTCAACCTGCGCCTGTCCATTTAAACACGGCAATACGGCCCACAACGTATTACGTGTGACAAATTATAAAAAGGTGAAATGTGGGTATATAATATGCCTCTGCCTATCCCTTCGGGGATAAAGGCGTGATGATGAACCTGAACCTAGACAATGAGATGGCAAATTATGACGGTATGGGAGATAGAAATTAAAATACTTACAGAGCTTTTTAAACAGGCCGATATTTTAAAACTAAAAGGTTTCATAAAGAACTTCAAACAGTATACGTACCTGTAAAAACAGTACTTTCTGGAGGTGTAGCTTGGGAATCATCAATCTCCAAGTCCTTATGGTTCCACCTAGAAACCTTGTTGAATATCTTCCAAAATTCTCTACGTTGTTTCTTCGGATCCACTACATCTCCAACAAGACGAGGAGTGGCAAAACTATAATGGGAAGGTGCGGGAAGTTTTGGAATAGTAAATAGAAATCTTCCCGGTGGCGTAAAAGCGTAGGGTATTCGGGAATTTAAATTTAGATGGTCTTCTAAACTTTCGTTTGGCTCATCATGCTTTTTCGATGATGGATAATTTACATGAAAATTATCGAAGAAATCTGGAGGGTCAGTTGTAGGGAGAGTGTTGTGGTCTAGTGGATCTGGTTTGCTGTGTTTATCTTCGAATTCTTCATTCAGGTCATCAACAGCTGAACGGATTATTAATGTTTTGTTTGGTAATGTACTGATGTTTGGTGCTAAAAGAAATTTGGTTAATAATTTATTGTTAAACTTGCGGACGTCACGTGGTTTCACCCGCATAGTTCCCGTTCCCGTGGGAATACGGGAATAAAATATAGCCTATGTTCACCGCAAAGAGTGTAGCTTTCCAACAGTGAAAGAATTTTTCAAATCGGTCCAGTAGTTCCGGAGCCTATTCGTTACAAACAAACAAAAAAACAAATCTTTCCTCTTTATAATATTAGTATAGAATATAGATGTAAGGTACCTACCTCATGATATTTGTCTATCAAAAATACTATTTTGAAAGGCTGTTCTGTATTCTTGGATCGCTAACAAAGACCCTCTTCCAGTGGACCATTCTTTTGTTGGGATATTAATCATGTGTGTGCAGGCACCCTGATCACTGAGGAATGTTGCTGAGGAGTGTTGGCAGCTAACGGTGAAAATTATAGTCTGAAGAACATACGCCTATCAATCTAAATCCTGCCCTTCGCTCAAAAGAACAAAAGTCCTAAGTCTTTTGCTTTCATTTTCAACGTCCAGTAGGTATTTTAGTTCCTCCGTGATCGGGAAATATCGGAAATACCTATAGACACATAGTACATTTATCCCGTAGACACTTAGTACATAATACTAATGTCAACAATAGGTACTGAGCAGGCCGAACGTTACCTTTATCAATCAGTTCAGAATGAACTGTAAACATAAAGTTAGCGAACAATAAAACCAGCATTTTATACTTAACACGGAGTCACATAAAATGGTTTGTCACATAAAATTATTGATGAAAAATAAAATTGTTTCACAATTTGTAACTAAAGCAGTTGAAACAGCGACTATGTTTGGATGACTAGTTCTATCTGAGTTCGAATAATGTCAATGAATCAAACCAGCCTATGGCAGTCCACACCTGGACCAAAAATTAGAGATAGAGTACAGATGGAAATCCCATGTATTACTTTTTTTTCACACCTACCCTCTGCTACACACACTCGTGCACAAATCAGTATCGAAAACTACTACGAGTATGATAATCTCTGAGCTCGTGTCGGTAAACTCAGTGAGGGTTGTCTATGTGTGGCCAGGCTACGCTCAGCGAATTTAGTATGTAGGTTTCCATCAGAGGGGCAAGTGCGAGGTTCTGCGTGAGCTTGTCGACAAGTTGAAGACAAGTTCCCGCGTTTATAGCTAGGTGGCGGGGTCTCGATTCCATACAAATCGGCCATAACGCGCTCACTCGTGAATGTCGACAAGCGCTCGCCGAAACTCGCACTTGCCCCTCTGTAAGCTATCTAATTTGTGACTGGACATAGGCCGCTCTCGAATAACGTCACAACACACGGTCCTGCGGCAAACGCACCCAGTCCCTGTCTACAACCTTCTCCAGCAGTCCATCTGGCGGAGGGTTGTCCTACCCCACGTGTCTCGGTCTCCACTTCAGAACTCGTTTGCTCCACCGACTATCGGTTCTTTTATAGATGTGGCTTTCTCTTTGCCACTTTAAAGTGATTACTCCGCAAGCGATGTGGCACTTTCGTTCTCTGACGGATAACATTGTTTCGGATTTTATCCCTCGGAGACACCCCAAGCATAGCTCGTTCCTTTGCTCGCTGCGCAAATTTAAGGGCATGTAACTAGTTACTAACCTCACCGTAAGTATGCACGTCTCCAGGATGCACTTGTTCTAAACTTTCATCTTCAGGCATTGCGATATGAAGAAATGGTTCGCAGTTTGCTGAATGCTGCTAATTATATTAACTAAAATCCCGTACAGCTTTCAGCAGATCAAGTCCAAGCAATAAATACCAAAGGTGCTGGTGCGGGTTGTTACGACCTGTTGTTGAAATTCTTAAAGCCTCCCATAAGACCGTCAACTTGGCTTAACGATTGTCATATAACTGACGACCAGGATCAAAGGCCTGATGTGTCTTCCGAAGCACGGAAACGCTCGCAAATAAATAAATACCCATACATACATACATATAGTCACGTCTTTATCCTCGAAGGGGTAGGCACAAGCATTGTATAAGCCCACATTTCACCTTATAGCTTTAGGTCCCACGTAATAGGTGGTGAGCCTATTGCCGTTTTGAAATGGACAGGTGCATTTTTAAGCCGCCCATAAGGCTTTCAACTTGGCTTAACGATTGTCATTTTACTGACCAGTTTCATTTCGAGTTTTCTTCTCTACACAATGGATCGTTTTGCGAAAGTGTTCCCTTAGTTGCCTCTTACGACACCGTCTGGATGAATTAGGGTGGCGACTTTTTGTACTCTTTCCCGTCGCCACACGGGGTTAGGCAAGGCAGAAAAGTAAAGACCACAAATATTATTAAACAAGTATATTTGGTATAATACGTTTGTGTTTTCGTTTCTTCGTTGTCAAAGATTTAGGAAGATCTTTTTTGTGACGATGCTTGTCTGGGTGTGATAGTGCAGAGTCGGATGATGCATCGTACGGGTGCCTGTGCTTTTTGTGTTCGTTTTCTTTCGTGCGAGTAGCGTCATTGTGGGATTGTTTGGCTGTGAATAAATATAATAATAGTTGGAATTAGTGCCTTGGTGGTGCAGTCGGTGTAACTGACTCGAGTCCTGGGACATCCTTCAAAATAAAAAATAAATAAAATAAAATAAAATTTATTTCCTTTGAAATTTTTAAAAAAATTATTTAGGTTTGTCAAAATTTTTGTGACTCTACCGGGGGTTCGGAAATACTACAGACTGAGAAGAACACCCCAAGAAACTCAGTCTGGTCCCTTCTCTTCTAGTATCTTAGTATCTAATACAGTTTTTTTTATGTAGAAAGGAGCAATTCGTGTCACTGCCAGGCAGCCTTGTCTTCTAGAAAGTCTTTAATGCTATAATAAGCTTTCTGGCACAATTTAAGTTTTATTAGTTTTTTAAATTTATTAACTGATAAACCTGATATGGCTGTCGGCAATGTATTGTACATTCGTATACAATTGCCCGCAAAAGAATTGCTTATTTTATTAAGCCTAAATCTAGGTACAGCCAATTTATTCTTATTTCTTAAGTTTAGATTATGGATATCACTATTTTTAATAAATTTTCTGTTATTTTTATGAGTATATAACAAGTTTTCATATATGTACTGTGAATACACAGTAAGTATGTTGATATCCTTAAACTTTTCTATTCAATGGGTTACACAGATGCGAGCTACCGCGCGCTGACGCCCTACACAGATGAGGGGAGGGGTAACGCTGCCGACATCGAATCTATCTTTGTGTTGCAGAAAAGGGCTGTCCGGGCTATCTATGGTATGGGGATTCGGGAGTCATTAATAGTATGCCATAGGTCATGACACTGTGGAAATAGCTAAAGTAGACAAGACGCGCTGTTCTAATGTCTGTCAGTTGTCGGATCTTTTTAACGGCATAGGCTGCAGAGCTCAGTCTGCCCGAGACTTTCTCGATATTAGGCTCCCACTGCAAGTTGGAGTCTAACTTTATGCCCAGAAAGACAGTTTCATCGACCAATTCTACTTGATCATCCCTAATCTTAATACTGGTGTTAACGAGCCTAACATTTGGCAAGGTGAATCTAATACATTTTGTTATAGTTTCATTTAACAATAAATTATTTGCGTTAAACCAGTGGACTACCCTAGAGAGGGCATTGTTTACTTCGTCAAGATCGCGTTGTCCACGTTCAACTTTAAATATTAAAGATGTGTCATCAGCAAACAAAACTACCTCGTGATCGTCTCTTATAAGGTGAGGGAGATCATTTATGTACACTAAAAATAGAAAAGGTCCCAGAATTGAACCCTGAGGCACCCCCATTGTTACAGCAGAACCATGTGACTGTTTACCATTTATAACTACTTTCTGTACTCTATCTCTTAGGTAAGAACTAATTAAATCCAAGGCCGTCCCCTGGATCCCATAATGATCAAGTTTTTGAATTAAAATCTGATGCTGGACGCAATCGAAGGCCTTAGATAGGTCGCAGAATACACCATAAGCATCATACGACTCCTCCCAGGCCTCATATATATACTCTAATAATTTGATTCCAGCATCCGTGGTAGACCGACCGCGCGTGAAACCGAATTGTTTAGTATGGAATAGTTTATTTGTATTAAAATGATTTTGCATTTGATTAAGCATTACCTTTTCAAAGATTTTACTAAACGTAAGTAGTACAGAAATAGGACGAAAATTGGACGGATCCGAGGTGCTACCCGATTTAAACAGAGGAGTTATTTTACTAAACTTCATTAAGTCAGGAAACACACCACTATCAACACAATTATTAAATATTATTGATAATTCAGGAGCAACCATTTCAATTAACGAATTAACTAAATGTACAGAAATTCCCCAGAGGTCAGCCGTTTTCTTAATATTTAAAGATTTAAAAGTTTTTATGATAGTGTGTAAACTAATTTTACTGAATTTGAATATTTCATTACAGCAAGGAACATTTGCTTTTAACAAGGATTCTGCTATTGGGGTAGAAGAACCTAGGGCTCTGGTCAAATCTACTGAAATACGAGAAAAAAATTGTTCAAATTCGTTAGCGACTTCGGCATCTGTTGTAATTATATTACCATTTACTTTAAGTTTAAAATTATTATCATTTGATTTTGCTTGGCCTCTTTCTGCGTTAATTATTTTCCAAGTAGATTTAACTTTGTCTACACTATTGATAATTTTATTACTTATATACTTTCTTTTGGCCGCTAAGCAGTCTGCTTTAAACTTTTTTGAATAAGTTTTAACATAATTTAGAAATTCATCTGTTCTATTAAGCTGTCTTTCTGAGTATAGTTCATACAGTTTTAATCTACTTTTATGTATATCCTCAGTGGCCCATTCACTGAAGGCTGGCCTGTCACCAATTGTGACTTCCTTAGACTTGAATATGGAGTTGAACTCATTGTAAAAGGAATCAAAAAATAACTTATACATTACATTTGGATCTAAGCCAGTGTCTAAAAATGGAAGTTTATTGCAAAGTCCAACTCGCATACGTTCCAAGCGGCCACTAGTAACTGGTCTACATAATATTTTACGTCTTTTAACTTTTTCTCTTGTGATCTTGAAAGATGCTATTTGCCCAGTATGATCTCTTACTTTCTGGCAACATATCACTGTATATATTGTCCAGACAAGTTCTTCAGACTTCCGAGGGCTTACCCGGGGCTCCCAACCGTAGGCTGTTAGGCAGGATTCGTGTGATTATTAGTCGGTAGGGAAAAAAAACAAATAAAAAAAAGTGTTCGACTGCCGCGCTAAGTTCAAGCTCCTAGATTTTTAATAAATATTGGTAGACATTCTCAAACAACATCATATTGCCCAAATTAGGCTAATATTTTTTTTATTTTTTTTTATATTCAGCTCGCCAAATTGACGTCGCCACCAGCCTGATGGTAAGAAAGCCGTGGCGCATCTAGCGATTGGGGGCCACTTCTTACAGTGGTCCTCAAGTTGGCGGCCCTGTGATGTGCCTCTTCACCTTCACGCTCCTCTTGAAGGACCCGGGATTGTAAGATGAGGGAAAGACGTGTGCGGGCAGGTCGTTCCATGTTTTTATAGTTCGACAGAGAAACGATCTTTTGAAACGCTCGGTTCTGGCGAAGATTCTCTCCACTGTGTATGAGTGGCATCTCTGCCCGGCACGTGTTGTTCGGGATCGGAAAGGAGAGGGAGGGATCAGGTTGAAGAGCTCTTCAGAACATTCGCCGTGGTACATTCGATAGATACGAGTATATTCGATATAGTCGTAATATATTCGATAGATAGATAGATAATATTGTGCTATGGTATCTAGACGACTGATACACATACTTATATATTTCTAAACACATACATATTATACACTAGCTGAAGCCCGCGACCTCGTACGCTGCATTATCTTTAGATTGATATAACTTTTTTATTTATAAACCGATTGACATGAAAAAAACACTAAATGTTAAATGGAGCAAACCGCATCGCAATCGGTTGAGCGGTTGCTGAGATTAGCGTGCACAAACGTACAGACAAACAGACAAAAATTCTAAAAACCATTGTTTTGGGTTCTATTGCGTCCCTATAAACGTTTTTCTTATATATCTTCAATGTACAGACAGCGACCTGTTACGATTTTATTATATGTATTGATTGACTAACTGACCCTGCAACTTCGTTTACGTCATATAAGGTGTATGAAAGGAGAGGTATTTCTTCATCAGATTCATCAAGCAGCGTGTGAAACTGCCCTGTTTGCTTAATCATAAAAGAGCTTAAAGATTAAGTCTATTTTAAAACAATTCAGTCCACGCCTTTCTCGTCGGCCTCGGCCCCACACATACAGTGGCCAGTCCTCGTGTTGCTGTACTCCGGGAAGCGGTCCCTGAACGCCTGGTTGGCCTTGGTCACCATGCTCCACAGCTCCTCGGTGTCTCGGACCCGCAGGAACGGGTTCTCGAACGCTTGGATTATTGCGCGACACATCTCTACTTCATTCTTGGTTCCTGGTAGAAAGATTCAAGAAAGAGAGATTTTTAAATGTTTTTTAACTTACGATTTGTACTATTTATAATGATTTTTGGCTCTTTTACGCTTTTGATAGCTTCACACATTTTGTTCAACTTTCGACGTTTCGGCTCGATTGCAACAGTCGTGATAATGGGGACAAACAAAAATACTTGTACATGTTTGACGTCTTCAAATAAATTATAGCAAACACCGTTCCCCCCAAAAACTCGGGATAGTCCCCCTGGGCGAGGCCGCAGTGGCGGCCGTGGGTCTGTTGGGAGTCCTGGGGCATCCTGCTGAGGGCTTCCCCGGGGCTCCCAAGCATAGGCTGTTGGGCGTTACGTGAGGTTTTTCAGTCGGTAGGAGTCCGGCATAGCATCCATGAAGGAGATTCCCTCACGTTAAAGGAAATAAAAGCACCCACCGTTAGGAAAGTGTCTGAACTCCTTCAGAACATGGAACAGCCTCTCCCCATCTTCTTTCTTGACCAGGCTATCAGCCTCGTCGAGAGCTTCGTTCACGTCGGCTCCTACTATCTTGCGGCGGTCCTTCATGAGGGATTTCATGATCATGGCACGAGCTGTTCAAAGAAACAAAATGGCAAGTTAACTAAAAAATGTTTAACCTACGGTGAAGGAAGGAAAAACCCTTTCGGTCCATTAGGTCCTATGTATCAAAATGTCCGCAGTGTCAAAATGCCCAGTTTTACAAAATGTCCGGAGTGTCCAAATGTCCAGTTTTACAAAATGTCCGGAGTGTCCAAATGTCCAGTTTTACAAAATGTCCGCAGTGTCAAAATGTCCAGTTTTACAAAATGTCCGCAGTGTCAAAATGTCCAGTTTTACAAAATGTCCGCAGTGTCAAAATGCCCAGTTTTACAAAATGTCCGCAGTGTCAAAAGAAAAACGACGACTTCGTTCAGATGGGACTTGAACCCGGTACGACTCTGTAGCTCAATAACCAGAGCATAGAATTATTCAGGTAAGGCAAAGGTTCAAGTCCCGTACGAATCAACAACAACGCGTGCTGGGCAGAGAGATGCCACTCATACACAGTGGAGAGAATCTTCGCCAGAACTGAGCGATTTAACAGATCGTTCCTCTGTCGAACTATAAAAACTTGGAACTCGCTGCCCGCACACGTGTTTCCCTCATCTTACAATCCCGGGTTCTTCAAGAGGAGCGTGAAGAGGCCCATCACAGGGTGACAACTCGAGGACCACTGTCTTGTGGAGGCTTTTCATCAGACAGGCTAGGCGGCATCATTTTGATGATGAATACAAAAGCACTTACTCTGCAGCTCATCGACGGGCGAGATGGAGATGACGAAGGCCACTCGCGCCAGGATCATGGACATCGGCTCCCCCAGCCAGTGGAACCGGTTGTGTCTGTACCGCAGGCTGGACAAGAGATTCATTTATAAACTTAAATAATAGCAAATAACAACATGAGTATACCAGAGGAAGTTTGAAAGTGTCTCTAATGACTGGGAAAATGAGAGGAAATGAATATAAAGCGAAGAGAAAGGACGTGTGGCGACGGTTTAGAGTATAAATGTCGCCACCCTAATACGAGGTGTATTAGGGTGGCGACATTTGTACTCTAAACCGTTTAATTTTTTTCAAGCCGCCCATATGACCTTCAACTTGACTTAACGATTGTCATTTTACTGACAACCGGGTTTCATTTCGAGTTTTCCTTCTCTGCGCAATGGATTTTTTTGCGAAAGTGTTCCATAGTCGCCTTTAACGACACCCTCGGGATGTATTGGGGTGGCGACATTTTGTACGCTTAGCCGTCGCAACATGGGGCAAGTAAGATAATAATAATAATAATAAGTAATAATAAATATTCTCGGACATTTCACACAACGCTATCTAATCCCAAAGCAAGCTAGGAATAACCTGCTTGTGTTATGGGTATCAGACCACGGATATTAATACTTATATACTTTTTAAATACATACATATTATACATAGAAACACCCAGACTCTTGAGACAAACATTTATGGATCACACAAATATTTGGACCGACCCAGGAATCGAACCCAGGACCTCCAGCGCCGCAGGCGGTATCACTACCGACTACGCCACAGAGGCAGTCAAATGAATGTCATGTGATGAGAAGGGATGAAGAACTGCCTCCTGTTGTAAATTTTTCAAGGAAGATACACAGGTTAAACTTATTTCACTAGTTTCTTTATTCGGGATGAAAAATAAAATACCTACAGGTCGACAACATTCTCCGTATGTCTTGACACAGCCAAAACATGGTCGGCTCTTTTGAAAGCGACGATCTCACATAGCTCTTCAAAAGCCACGCTCAGGTAGCCAATGTCCTTGAGCTGCATCTCCTTGTTAAACGTTTCGATGTAGGGGTCTCGGTTGTCCGGTGGTGTGTTTAGCACTGTGAAAGGTATTAAAGTTTTAAAAGAATCCCAAACAACGCGTGCTGGACAGAGGTGCCACTCTCACACAGTGGAGAGAATCTTTGCTAGGACTGAACGGTTCAAAAGATCGTTTCTCTGTCGAACCATAAAAACCTGGAACGACCTGCCAGCGCAAGTGTTTCCCTCCTCTTACAATCCTGGGTTCTTCAAGCGGAGCGTGAAGAAACACATCATAGGGCCGCCAGCTTGAGGACCGCTTTCTATAGTTTTACAGACTGGCACGGTGGCCCTCAATCGCTAGATGTCGCTGTGACTTTCCATCGGACGGCGGCATCATTTTGGCGAGCTAAATCTTACTACCTAATATTATAAATGCGAAAGTTTGTGAGTGTGGATGTTTGTCACTCTTTCACGCTCAAACCGCTGAACGGATCGGGCTGAAATTTGGTACAGAGATACATTATAGTCTGGAATAACACATAGGCTACCTTTTATCCCGGGAATAACTTCTCGCGGGAACAAATTTTACGCGGGCAAAGCTGCGGGCATCAGATAGTCTATACTAATATTATAAAGAGGAAATATTTGTTTTTTTGTTTGTAACGAATAGGGTCCGGAACTACTGGACCGATTTAAAAAATTCTTTCACTGTTGGAAAGCTACACTCTTTGCGGTGAACATAGGCTATATTTTATTCCCGTATTTCCACGGGAACGGGAACTACGCGGGTGAAACCGCTTGAAGTCCGCTAGCATAAAATAAAAAAAGAAAAAAAAAAAGAACACCAATATTAATAAAAGCGAACGTTTGTACCTATGATGTTTGTTCCAGTTTCACGCAAAAATCTACTGAATGAATTTTATTAAAACTTTAGAATTATTTGTACAGCAGTAATGTAATAGAGAAGACCCTGTGAACACGCGGACTCGGTGTTGTGTAAACGATCTCTGCAATAAGCCACTTACTTCGGCTGTTCTTAGGATGGGTGACCAGTTTGTAACGTTGCTATTTGCAAGCGTTTGCTTTGGACGAGCGTTGCTTTGCAGTAAAATGGCCGTCGGTAGGTCAAGTTGAAGGCCAGCATTGCAAACGAGGCAAGCTCGAAAAATTTCTATAGTAAGCAGTCTACGTGCGCCTGTCTGGCTATAGGCTCTCTGCCTAGGGGTCGTCCATTAATCGCGTGAGGTTTTTTTGGGCATTTTTTGGACCCCCCCTCCCCCTTGGTGATATTTGGTGAGGTTTCACCCCTCCCCCCCTGGGCCGAATCACGTGTATGTTAGTAACTACAAAGTCTTTTTTTTAATTTTATTGAAGTCTCTATTGTTATAATCTATCCATACTTCTAAACGAATACCTACTAGCTAAAAGTGGAACTTCGTTTGCGTCACTTAATAGAGAGAGATATTAATTAATATTTTAATATATTTCCCGTTGCATTTATTCCCGTCGTGTTGCTATATAATATTTATTATTTTGGAGCTAATAAAGAATATGTCAGTTTGTCCAGCTTAAAATCTTACGTTGGTTTGATCGCAGTTGGCTAAATAGAAGCGAAGTTATGAACAAAAGTATCAAAAATCAAGGATGACTTTCCATGCGATCATTATGCTTTTGGCTTTGTCACGACTATCGATATCCACGTGGACTGAGCTGCGTTTTTTTTTGTTACGGGGAATTGCGGTTTGGCACCATCATTCTAGCTACAGGGCCGCCGGGACGGTGTATGGGGCTCCCGGTCCCGAAAAGGGACCGTCCTACCCACTAAACCCCGCCGTGCTCGGGAGGCATCTCCGGAATAAGGAGAGGGGCCTTCCCCCAAAGTATCGGGTCGGACGGGGTCATAGCTGCGTGCATCGGCTAGTCTAAATTATATAACTTATAATAAAGCTATAGAGTCGAATATATTTAATAATTATATTCCAAGATTTTTTTTACTGGACATCCTATCTATATTGGGTGTAACAATATTGACTCTCCAAATTTCGTCACGTGACGTGGCATCAGTCTAGAAACATCACAAAAATGATGAAAAAAAATTCACATGAATACTTTAACCGTAAATCCGTTTTAAAGGTCCTATAAATTTTCATTATCACCCTTTCTATCGCTACTGAGGGGCAGTAGAAAGCGACAACGACAGCCAGACGGGTGCTCCGTGTTTTTTTGCCACGGTGACCATGTTACCTCGAATTGCCGCGGTAAAAAACGAATTCTTAATGTGTACAAAAAAAAATTTAAAAATTTAAGGAATTAACCCCTCTTTTTTTAAAAATATTTGTATTTGATTTCTGATGCCAAGTCATCTCATGAAATTTGGAGAGGTAATTTTGTTACACCCAGTATAACTTCCATTACATCCGATACTGAAGCTAAAATAGTTTTTTTTTGTATGTCTTTCTGTATCACGCCAAAACTATAGATAGTACCATTTTAAATAATACGGACATAATTTGAGATTATTATTGATCGGATTGATGCCGATATCCTGCGCGGTTGCTTTGGGAAAAGCGATAAAAACAAAATGATTTTTGAGTTGTATGATCAACGCCATTCAACGCATAGGTAATTCGATTTCAATAAATTTCTGATGTGAGAAAGGAATTAAGTGCTTTATGAATTATTGCATACAAGTTTTAATGTTGTAGGTTTTGTTGTTCAGAAATTACAGTGATCTCAAATTCAGGGTTGTAAAGTTGCTGTTCGAAATAAATACACGTGATTTCTGACTACACCCCCCACCCCCCATGGTGATGTTTCGTGATTTTTGTCAGACCTCCTCCCCCCCCTTTCGAGGTTTACGTGATTAATGGACGACCCCCTATTACGTGGGAAAGTCTTAATGCCTTTGCCTAACCCTTCGAGGATAAAGACGTGGCTTAAGTATATCTATACTAATGTTATAAAGAGGAATGATTAGTTTTTTTGTTTGTTTGTTTGTAACGAATAGGCTCCGGAACTACTGAACCGATTTGAAAAATTCTTTCACTGTTGGGAAGCTACACTCTTTGCGGTGAACTATCTTTGCACTAGCGGACGTCACGCGGTTCCACCCGCGTAGTTCCCGTTCCCGTGGGAATACGAAAATAAAATATAGCCCATGTTCACCGCAAAGAGTGTAGCTTCCCAACAGTGAAAGAATTTTTTAAATCGGTCCAGTAGTTCCGGAGCCTATTCGTTACAAACAAACAAACAAAAAACAAAAAAAGAAAAGCAAAAATACAAATCTTTCCTCTTTATAATATTAGTATACTACCCGTTCGCTCTAACTTTGCCGCTGGCGACCTGTTGGTACCTGGGGATCGTGCGTGTACCTGGGGATCGTGCGAAGCATGGCCCTATACGGGGCTCCCGTATGGGCGGAGACCCTGACGGCCATCAATGTGGCTAGACTGATGAGCCCGCAGAGAGTGATGGCCGTCAGGGTGATAAGAGGATACCGCACGATCTCCGGTGAGGCGGCATGTCTCCTAGCCGGGACCCCTCCATGGGACCTGGAAGCGAGAGCCCTTGCGTCACTGTTCAGATGGAGCAAGGAGGCGCTGGAGCGGGGCCAAAGGCCCGCTTATCGAGAAATCGAGGCCCAGCGGTCCCTACTCCACCAGGAAACCGTGGAGACATGGAAGGTGCGACTTGAGCAAGCAAAGGGGGGATTCGCCACAATCACGGCCGTCAGACCGGTCATGGACGATGGCTGGAGAGGAGACACGGTGCTCTCTCCTACCGGTTGACACAGATGCTTGCCGGGCACGGTAGCTTCGGTAGGTATCTGTGGCGGAAACACCGGGAAACCACGGCCGAGTGTCATCGCTGCGAGGACCGCAGCGATGACACGGCGCTCCACACGCTGGTCGAGTGCACGGCATGGGCGCAACAGCGCCAGGTCCTCGTGGTGGGTCTGGACGTGGACACTCTCTCGCTCGAGACCATGGTGCGAGCCATGCTCTCCAGCGGGAGTAAGTGGGACTGCGCCGCCTCCTTCTGCGAGCAGGTCATGCTCGTGAAGGAGGCGGCCGGACGGGTACGGGAGAGAACTCTTCCACCCGAGTTCCGCAGTCGGCGGCCTGGGCGCCGCCGACGTGTCTTCGCCGAGGACTATCGGCCACCATGACCGGGGGCCTGAGGACGGTGACAGGGCGGCTCACCGTCCTTATAGAAGCAGGCCCATGACGGCAGCGTGACGTGAGTGAGACAGTTCACGCACGCCCCCCCTTAGAAGCGGGATCACACCCGAAACCCCCCAAAGACGCGGGATAGCACCCGTACCACCCCCTGGGCGAGGCCGCAGTAGCGGCCGTGGGTCTGTTGGGAGTCCTGGGACATCCTTCCGAGGGTTTACCCGGGGCTCCCAACCATAGACTGTTGGGCGTGACGTGAGGTTTTTTAGTCGGTAGGAGTCCGCTATAACATCCATGAGGATTTTCCCTCACGTTAAACAAAAAAAAAACAAAAAAAAAAAAACTTTGCCGCTGGCGTAGAGGCGTATACCCGAGTTGTTAATTAGACGAAGTAAATTGACAGTAGCGAATGTCACTTCGTCATAGAAAATACGCAACATTGTATGAAGAAGTGATATTAGTTGCTGTCAATTTACTTCGTCTAATTAAAAATTCGACTTTAGTATAGAGCCGAGCAGCAAAGTTAGAGCGAACGAGCAGTAGATTCTATAGTAATAGCTGGTAATTTTGAGAGAGGTTTTTTTTTTTTTTTTTATATTCAGCTCGCCAAATAGACGTCGCCACCAGCCTGATGGTAAGAAAGCAGTGGCGCATCTAGCGATTGGGGGCCACTTCCTACAGTGGTCCTCAAGTTGGCGGCCCTGTGATGTGCCTCTTCACGCTCCTCTTGAAGAACCCGGGATTGTAAGATGAGGGAAAGACGTGTGCGGGCAGGTCGTTCCATGTTTTTATAGTTCGACAGAGGAACGATCTTTTGAAACGCTCGGTTCTGGCGAAGATTCTCTCCACTGTGTATGAGTGGCATCTCTGCCCGGCACGCGTTGTTCGGGATCGGAAAGGAGATGGTGGGATCAGGTTGAAGAGCTCTTCAGAACATTCGCCGTGATACATTCGATAGAAGGCAGCCAAGGACGCTATGGTTCTTCGCTGCGACAAAGGTTCGAGGCCTCCCGTCACCTCAGGACAACCAATTATTCCGATAGCACGTCTCTGCATAGCGTCAAGCGCGTCTAACAAGTACCTCGCGGAGTCATCCCAAAGGTGAGAACAGTACTCGACGCAGGGACGAATCTGCGTCTTGTACAGTAAACATCTCTGATGTGGCGTGAAGTACCGTCTCACCTTATTCAGGATTCCCAGTTTCCGCGAGGCCAGACCAATACAGCTCTCTATGTAGTTTTTGTGATTGAGCTCACGCCGGACGTCTATACCGAGGATCTCCAGGTTGTTCTTTAGTGGAATTGTAATGCTCTGAAGAGAGGGCAGGGGTAGGAATGGGGACTTCTTAGCTGTAAACGCACACACCTGTGTTTTTCTGGCATTGAACTCGACCAGGTTGTCTGAACCCCATTGGGCAATGCGGCCCAGGTCCAGATCGAGATCCGCCACGAGTTGTCGGCTCTTCTCATCCACGTCGCCTCGCCCTGCCGCTGGACGGCCAGAATAGCTCCCATGAAGAGTACTGTCATCCGCATAACAATGAATGCACCCAAGGGACAGCATGTCATTGATATGCAGAAGAAAGAGAGTTGGGGACAATACCGATCCCTGTGGTACTCCGGCATTTACCTGAAAAAAACAGGAAGCCTGACCATCACAGAGGACCCGAATCCGTCGCCCGTTCAGGAAGCTGGCCAACCAGCGGCAAAACTGATGCGATAATCCATATGACGGCAGCTTGGAAAGAAGCGACGCATGCCATACCCTATCAAAGGCTTTTGCGATGTCTAGGCCAATGGCCAGAGATTCGCCGTGCCTCTCCATAGCCTCACCCCAGGTGTGCGTTATGTACGCTAGGAGATCACCCGTTGATCGTTTCGGCCTAAAGCCATATTGGCGATCGTTAATTAACGAGTGATCCTCCAGATAGCGCATGAGCTGTTTGTTGATGATTAGCTCGAACACCTTGCAGAAGACGGTGGTTACGGCTATGGGGCGATAGTTGGCTGGATCCGACCGATCTCCTTTCTTGGGGATCGGTTGGACATTCGCCTCCTTCCAAGCCTCCGGCACTTCTCCCGACGAATACGAAAGGCGATACAGACGTGTTAGCGTTGGAGACAATTCAGCTGCACAATTCCTCAGCACCACAGCCGGAATGCCATCAGGACCACTGGCTTTCCGCGTGTCGAGTGACCGTAGCACCGCCCGCACATCGCACTGCCGGATTACAATTTCCGGCATCGTGGTTTCACAGTTGGCGATAGTGGGAGGTTGCTTGCCACAGTCATCGACCCGGGAATTAGCCGCAAAGAGCTTGGCCAGCATTTCCGCTTTCTCTTGGGCCTTGTGAGCCAGTGATCCGTCAGGATGGCGCAGCGGCGGCAGCGAGGGCTTGCAAAAGTTGGCCTGCACGGCTTTGGCCAGTTGCCAGTATCCACGGCTGCCCGTCGGATGTGACGTGAGCTCCTGACCAAGCCGCGTGACGCGCTGGGCGTCCGCTCTCTTGAAGGCTCTCTTACTGGACCTAGTGGCTCTGTTGTACGCTGCCTTGAGGCGGGCCACATTCGGGTCGCGCACAGCTCGAGCCCTGATCCAGGCGCGGTAAGCCGCCTGTTTTTGTTGAACAGCTACGGCACACTCACGCCCGAACCAGGGGCGGGCTTTGCGGATGCTGGCGACATCAGTGTATGGAATGTAGTATTCCATACCTAATGTGATTTCACCAGCAACCGCAGAGGCGCTTTCCGATGAAGCCCTCCCTGCAAAGCAGCGCTGACTCCACGGGACGGCTGAAAAGTATTATCGTAGTCCGTCCCAGTCTGCTGACGAGTAGTGCCACAGTCGCCGCGTCACCTCTACTGCCCTTGCAGGGGACGGTACCTGCAGGCGGGCACGCACAACACAGTGGTCGGATGTACCCAGTGGGGCGCTAACCGTCACCCTGTACTGTGCTGGATTACTCGTCAGCAGTAAGTCCAGCAGGGCGGGTTCATGGTCTGACCTGTCCGGTATGCGCGTAATCCCGCGTACCACCTGGGTCAGACCATGGGAGAGTGCGAACGCGTGGGTGGCCCGTCCCGCAGGATCTGTCTTGAGGGACCCCAACCACTCAATGTGATGACCATTGAAGTCCCCCAGAAAAACCAACTCGGCGTTCGGGAACCGTACCTGCGCGTCATCAGCCCCCTCGCTGAGGTGCTGATACAGCCTCATCATCTCAGCTGTCCCTGTGTGGGATCGATAGACACACACGTAGATCTGACTGATGGAGCCGTGATCTACGTGCAGCCAAAGGACGGAGAGGGAAGGGTCCTCGAGGCAGCGCAGCCGGCGACAGCAAACATCCGCCCTAACGAACGCGCACACCCCGGCTTTTTCTCGAAAGTAGTAGGTATACAAAATTTCAAAACTACGTCACGTGGTTTTTAGAAGACGTGTTAGAGAGGGGTAGTCTGGTGAGACCGATCTCACGGCGTCTTCTTTAAAGTAGGTGACAGAATTTCCACCCTGTAGTATATGTATGTTAGATACTCACCCTGACCGTTCAGAATGTCTCCTGGAGCTAAGCTGGATGTCCTTGAGAAGGAAGACGGTATTAACTTCTTAGCCGCCTCCATGGTTTTTATTGCAGAATTTATTTCTGGACGGGGTGAAGCTGAAACGAGAAGATTGATTTAATATTTAAAGCAATTAGTATGCTGACTTTTTCATAATCCTACTTCCTACTAATATTATAAATGTGAAAGTTTGTGAAGATGTTTGGATGTTTGTTACTCAATCACGCTCTAACAGCTGAATGGATCTGGCTGAAATTTGGTACAGGGATAAAGTATAGTCTGGAATAACACATTGGCTACTTTTTATACCGGGAAAATGTTCCCACGGGAAGCGGGAACGGGAACCAAATTTCACGCGGGCGAAGCCGCGCGCATCAGCTAGTATTTAATATATAGTGAAAAAAGACAACTTGGCCCAACCGGGATTTGAACCCACAACCTTTGCCTAAACCGGGGCAATGCTCTGCCACTTGTGTCATCCCGTGTGGGCCAAGTTGTCTTTTTTCACTTTATATTAAATATTATGAAAAAGTCAGCATACTAATTGCTTTAAATATTAAATCTATAGATTGAGTCGGAGACATAAAATCAATGTATAAAAATGATTGCAATATCGTTCATGGATATCAGAGTTGCTAAGTAGCTCGATAGATGGCTCTGTGCCATACTCTTAAATGGCGGTTACAATAAGGTGGAGAATTTCAACTTGATTCATTACGGTCCCATTAGCTCAAGTGGCAGAGCATTGCCCCAGTTTAGGCAAAGGTTGTGGGTTCAAATCCCGCTGAAACGAGAAACCATCACCAATCATGCTGTTTATTGATACAGTTGAAGGAAAGATCTAATTTGGAGTAGGTACCTACTAAAAGTTACAGGTCTTCGGAAGGTACGTTAAGCCGTTATTCACGGTTGCCAGCAAAAAAGTCTACACCTAGTGTAAAATTGGTGGTGCACGTTTGTATAAAAACATTGGAAAACTGATGGAGTGCTACTTAATACCTACTTCAGTAAGTACCTAGTTTAAAAATTTTAATGTACCTGGTGTCACTCACACAATCACGACCAATCAAATGACACCTCGCATGTCAAAATCCGTCAAACCGTTCAGGCTGTAGGACGTGACAAAGAATTGGACATACATAAATACATACATAGTCTCGAAAAACTTAATTACGTATTTAGAATACAAAAAACCCGAGTGCCAAGTAAACATACAACTGAAAAGCAAAAAACAAGCTCTACATTTCTTTTGTGATTTTCTTTAGCTACCCACTGTTTTACTTCGTCGGCAACATTTGCAGGCGGGAAAAAGCTATGGGAACATGTAAGTAGCTATTTTGTAAACCACCACTCGCTTGACATAGCTTCTTCCCGCCTGCAAATGTTGCCGACAAAGTAAAAGTAAGTAGCTAAAGAAAATCACAAAAGAAATGAGCTTGTTTTTTGCTTTTCAGTTGAATGTTTACTTGGCAGTCTTAAATAAACTTAATTACATATTAAGTTTATTTAAAACTTTTTAGTTATGTTTAGTAGTGGAGTTATTAATTTCCGTGTAGTGAAGGGTCATCACCAAAATGCAACCTTAATTATTATATTTTTGGTCATATTTCTGGTGCTACTTAACCGATTGTAATAAAACTAATGTTGGAATTTAAGTCTGACTAAGGCCTTATAAACACATAATACCGCATCGAAATCGGTTCCGTAGTTTTGCGTTCATCGCAGTTAAATAATTAGAACGCCAAAAGTCCGCCATTTTGATTTTCCATGAATTTTATTATACCTGGTGTCACGCACACAATCACCACGAATCAAATGACACCTCGTATGTTAAAATCCGTCAAGCCCTTGAGTCTGTAGAGCGTGCAAGAAAAAAAATAAACGTTTTCATTTTAGCGCCAAAAGTCAGCCATTTTGATTTTTTAGAAATTTAAATGTACCTGGTGTCACTCACACAATCACGACGAATCAAATGACACCTCGCATGTCAAAATCCGTCAAGCCGTTCAGGCTGTAGGACGTGACAAAGAATTGGACATACATTTTTATTTATTTATTTATTTAAAAACTTTATGCACAAGTTCGTACAAAGGTGGACTTAATGCCTTAGGCATTTTCTGCCAGTCAACCTAAGGGGGATGCAGAGATAATAAGGTTGAGGAAGGTACATACATACATAATCTCGAAAAACGTTACCCACCTGGCTTCAGCAGTTCGGGTAAAAAGAGGTATAAACTGTAGTAGGTTTCATTAAAACTTACGAATTTCTTCATAATCCCCATCCACCACCATAGTTCCTGTTTTGGTCAGCGATATTCCGAAGCTTTTTTTAAAGTCTGCATCTTTTTCAATTTCATCTGGAGAGGGACTCAAAAGAGCACCTAAAAGAATAATTTACTGACTCGGAGAAGTCCTGAATAATCCTCCGGCTCCATAGGAATACAAATACTTCAAGTCGAAACCATCTATTAGGCCAAACTGGATGACAGCGGCTAGCGGGGCGACAGCGGTTGCGGCGAGAAGGTCCACCCCTACTTTCTTTTTCTTCTTATTCTAGGACTCTCTCGGCTTAAGAATATGCCAAAGTCAAGTAAGCACTGCGGAAATATGAATCATTTTTCCAAGTTTGGACTAAGTTCTACTAAAGCATTGGTGCCTTACCAGGGCTTGCTGTGAAATTTGTCGACAAACCGAGAACCGCTAGTTACATATAAACACTCAAAATTAAACTAGTTTTGAAAAATTATACAACGAGTGCTACCAGCTTGTCTGTAAGTTTCCCGCCAAATTCGAGTGCAACTTCGAACAAACGATATCAAACTCACCGAGCGTGGTTAGCTTGGGTTAGGTTCGGAAGGACGTGATTGTAAATAGTCTGAGTTAGCTAAATGTCTTGGTTGAAAAAAGTCTTCATTACAAAACGTCTTGATAGCAAAATGGTCTTACTTTTATGAAGCGCTCGTGGCCCCGCGGACTCAGTGTTCTGTAAACGATCACTGCAGTAAGCAACATTTACTATGGCCGGATATGGATGGGTGACCACCACGTGGACCACTTTGTGACATTTATTTACGAGCGTTTCCGTGCTTCGGAAGGCACGATAAGCCGTTGGTCCCGGTTGTCAGTAAAATGACAGTCGTTAAGCCAAGTTGAAGGCCTTACGGGCGGCTTGAAAAATTTCAACTGTGGGTCGTCACAACCTGCGCCCGGGTCGGCAGCGCGTGTGTAACGCCTCTGGTGTTGCAAACGTCTATAGGCTACGGTTACCAACCTTCCGGTGGGCCGTAAGCTTGTCTGCCACCTAAGTAGTATAAAAAAAAAACTTATAAAAACGCCATGGTTGTAAAAGGTCATGGTGGCAAATGGTTCTTGTGGCATATGGTCTAGGTAGGCAAAACATCTTGTCATACATACATAGACCTTTTTCAACCCGGACATTTGGTTAACAGACACGTTTTACAATCATGTCCTTCCGAACCAAACCCGTTAGCTTGTGTCCGATGAAGAAGGCGGCGGGACGGGTACGGGAGAGAACTCTCCCACCCGAGTTCCGCAGTCGCACGTAGGAGTATTTTCGTGTAAAATCCGGTCAAAAGTCAAATTTTAAGATCAAATAAAGGTCTACTAATTTCACATATTTTTGCAGCTTATTAGCCGGTCTATCGCCTGGCACACAAATTTGTTATAAATTTGTTATAAATTAACTAGTAGTGCCTTCTCGTACAATTTGTCGGAACCCAGTCGTTATCTAAACCGCATGACTTAATTCTCGACGTTCGTAATTTTTAACCGTATTTGAGTTGTAAACTACACTTTTGTGTGATTTACTATGGAAAAACAACAGTGCTAATATGGAAGTACAAGGTGTGTAGATTATTTCAATATAAAAATTAATAACTTAATGTTTCGTGTTAATATTTAAAAAATAAGAGAAAGGTAAACAGAATATGTGAAATAAATTTCATAAAATGTATTTTTTTAAATCGTGTTTTTGTTTATTTGTCGGGCCTTGTCGCTATATTGCCTAGGGTTTGTTTTAATAAACACAATTAGATTTTGCTTCACTAATGTTCACCATTTTTGTTTTCAATGATTTGAAGATGGCATTGTGAAATATGGATATTATATTTGACTTGAATGTTGTTTTCATTTTTATTTTCAGATTTTATAGAATCTAATGTTATTTTCATCAGAAGAGCTTTGTTTGACATTATGCGTAACTGCAAAAGTAATAAAATCGAAGAAAATGTGAAAAAAAAAATAGAAATAAAGTTAATTGAAATCAGTGAATGCCCTTTACGATTCAAATGCCCTTCACGTGCTCTCAGGTATTTTAAGATCGAATTTAAACAAAGCCAGTGGCAAAAAGGAGCGTTTTCTTCGTGATAACAGTAAATGGCAAACATCATCCATCCATTTACTGAATATTAGTAGGTACAGAGCTAACATCAAATCTGTTTGGTCAGCAAAAACACCTGAAAGCTTAATTAAGCGTTGTAAGCGACGAATTGTGGAGGCAAATATCCGCTGACGAACTTACACAATATATGCAGCTAGCGTCAGGCAACGCATTAATGGAAACACTGATACTTCAGTAATCATAAAAGCAATAGTGGCAACGCCAACAAGAGCTAGGCCCAAACCACAATTACGGAAAGATTCTCGAAAGAGGCGCATGATCTGAGGGTCGCAATTGAGCCACCATCAACAGTTTTTTACCATCTTTACCACTAACATCAACAACAGAATATAAACAGCTACGATAGCACAGAGAAAGACGATGCGAAAGAAAAAAAAAAGTGGAAAATATACACATGTTTTGTACATTTTACTATTATTAAACATAACAGTATATAATATTACCATGTTTTATTATTAAATAAGCCATTAAATAATTTTGACCGGATTTTACATGAAAATACTCCTATGTGCGACGTGTCTTCGCCGAGGACTATCGGCCACCATGACCGGGGGCCTGAGGACGGTGAGAGGGCAGCTCACCGTCTTTACAGAAGCAGGCCCATGACGGCAGCGTGACGTGAGCAACTCACGCACGCCCCCCCTTAGAAGCGGGATCACACCCGAAACCCCCCATAGACGCGGGATAGCACCCGAACCACCCTCCGGGCGAGGCCGCAGTGGCAGCCGTAGGTCTGTTGTGAGTCCCGGGACATCCTTCCGAGGGCTTACCCGGGACTCCC
Organism: Miltochrista miniata; assembly: GCA_933228765.1. Lineage (NCBI taxonomy): Eukaryota > Metazoa > Arthropoda > Insecta > Lepidoptera > Erebidae > Miltochrista > Miltochrista miniata. Next base: position 23,958,978 of record OW121772.1, read on the forward strand.
AACCACAGGCTGTTAGGCGTTACGTGAGGTTTTTTAGTCGGTAAGAGTCCGGCATAAGATCCTCTGAGGATTTTCCCTCACGTAAAAAAAAAATAAAAATGAAAGCTTGTGTCCAAGCGCAGTGTCGCCGCCGTCTCTTGTACTCGTGGGCCGCGCTCTCGACGCTATCGCCGCCGCTGCGCTCCCCGCTGTACCTACATCGAGTTTGTGGCCTTAAAAAAATAAATCTTTAACTTACTAGCGTTCCTTAACTTATGGTTCTGCATGCCGTTAGCTGGCAGTGTGTCGAAACCTTTCCTCACGACCGGGGACTTTTCCGCCACGTAAATATGGTGTGTGCCAGTGTTCACTTCTGAAATAGTAAAATCTACATAAAGGATTTTTGTACGACGGGTAAGAGTATAAAATGTCGCCACCCCAATACATCCCGAGGGTGTCGTAAGTGGCGACTAAACGAACACTTTCGCAAAAAGCTTTTTGTTCTGCAGCGCAAGTGTGGCGCCTCTGGTGTTGCAAACGTCCATAGGCTGCGGTGACCACCGGTACATCTGGTGGGCCGTATGCATGTCTGCCACCTTGGTGGTATAAAAAAAAAAGAAGATCGAAGAAAGGGAAACTTGAAATTTAACCCGGTTGTCAGTAAAATGACAATCGTAAGCCAAGTTGAAGGCCTCTTATTAAAAAATTTCAACTGCGGGTCGTCGTGCCTGTCCGTTTCAACACGGCAATAGGCTCACCACCATTACGTGGTACATAAAACTGTAAGGTGAAATGTGGGCGTATACTATGCATGTACCCCTTCGGGGATAAATATATGTTTGTATTTTTGTCAGGGTTCGCCGATATATATCAGCGGATATATATCACGATATATATCAATTGATTTTTACCTTGATATATATCAATGATTTATTCCGGTCTCCTAAACAAAAAAAAAATAAGAGATCAATGTTTACCCTGGCAACACGTAGCGAAAAACTACAATTCATATTCTGAATTGAATGGTTTCATACAACAAACGTGAATTTTTTACCGTTTTTTTTTTGTACAGAAGCCTCCGTGCGCGAGTCCGACTCGCACTTGGCTGATTTTTAAATAAAAATGTGGTAATTTGACACTTCTTTATATTATTTTGCAATTTTATTTCTCATTTTTAAGTGTTTAATCCCCTTTTATAATGAAATACGCCTATTTTAATTAGTCGGGATATATATCGGATATACACGGTGTTTCTTTTAGGGTGTCAAGCCGCCACTAGCTGGTAGCAGGGTTCCATACCTATCGATTTAACCCCCATGTATGTTCTACGATTTTTTGTAGTTTTCGAGATATAATGTTCTGCATAATTCCCTATTTTTTTATTATCGATTAAAATTTTTACATCTTGTATCAAAGTTAGGAAGGAGATTATTTTGTCCATAATACTGCAATCAATAGGCATTATAATAATAAAAAAATATCCAAGAAAAGTCGAACCAAAAAGAAGTTGTAATTATTTAAAGCCACGTGGAAAAATAACGAAAAAAAATTATATCTCGAAAACTACAAAAAATCGTAGAACATACATGGGGGTTAAATCGATAGGTATGGAACCCTGCTACCAGCTAGTGGCGGCTTGACACCCTAAAAGAAACACCCAGTATATCAAAAAATCGGATTCTTGATTTTTATTATAAAAATCGGATTTTTTCGAACCCTGATTTTTGTACATATTTAACTCCTGACGAAAACGAGGAGTGTTAGAAGTTAGCCAAAGTCTATCGGAAATTCTGGGACATCCATCCAAGGGCTTAGCTGGGTTTCCAGGTTGTAGGTAGGGGTAGTGTTGGTACCTACGTGTGGTTTCAGTCCGTTGCTGCGTCCATATCCTACTTCCTACTTCCTACTAATATTATAAATGTGAACGTTTGTGAAGATGTTTGGATGTTTAGATGTTTGGATGTTTGTTACTCAATCACGCTGTAACAGCTGAATGGATCTAGCTGAATTTTGGTACAGGGATAGAGTATAGTCCGAAATAACACATAGGCTACTTTTTATGCCGAGAAAATGTTCCCACGTGAAGCGGGAACGGGAACCAAATTTAACGCGGGCGAAGCCGCGCGCATCAGCTAGTTTGTAATATTTTTCAGTATCAGACTCGCTTGTCGACATCGTTGAACACTGCAACTACGAGTTACATGCTCGACGAAATGTGCCTTAAAAAAAATACATACAGACGAATGGAGAACCTCCTCCTTTTTTTGAAGTCGGTTAAAAATGTTACAACTGTGGACCCAGCATTTAAGAGTCCGACTTAGCATCAATGTAGAATCTTCGCCCATGACGTCAGCGTGACGTGAAGAGTTCACGCACGCCCCCACTTAGAAGCGGATCACACCCGAAACACCCAAAGACGAGAGAGAGTGGCGGCCGTAGGTCTGTTGGGAGTCCTGGGACATCCTTTCGAGGGCTTACCCGGGCCTCCAAACGATAGGCTGTAGGGCGTTATGTGAGGTTTTTTAGTCGATAGGAGTCCGGCATAGCTTCCATGGTGGATTTTCCCTCACGTTAAAAAAAAATACCACATTATAAAAAGAGCGAGAAATAACCGAACTTCTCAGGCTCATTAGCTTGATTTTTATGTATCTTTGCCTGTTGATCGTCAAAGGGTGATTTTCGAGGATTTCAAAATCAAAACGAACCTAACCCCCTGTTTCCGAAAGGCTGATCAACGCTAAAATTAACTAATCGGTTGTTAAAGGCGAATCCTCACAGAAGATCCAAATGGATCGCCAATTCCTGCGATCCACGAACAAAACTTTTCTTGCGATCCCGCCGCGTTCCACCGACACGCTCCAACCGATCCACACTGATCCGCCTAAGTATAGTACAGTTGAACTTTCGGTCGCTATGGAGTCACATGTGCAGCAACGACGTCGAATCGCTTTGGTAGCAACAACCTACATTCTTCTTAAATATTTACGAAGCATTTATGTTCCTTGTAAATGGATTTTCATTTTGGATCTTCTGTGAGAATCCGCCTTTAAAAGCCGATTAGTTAATTTTAGAGTTGATCAGCCTTTCGGAAACTGGAGGTTAGTCTTCTAGTTCAAATTAGTCATAACAGAATCGTAATAGTAGCTTATTATCGAAAAAATCTATTGCCGTCGCGTTGGATACGGATTTTATTTACGTGAGGGAAAATCCATCATGGATACCATGCCGGACTCCTATTGACTAAAAAACCTCACGTAACGCCCAACAGCCTATGGTTGGGAGCCCCGGGTAAGCCCTCGGAAGGATGTCCCAGGACTCCCAACAGAACCACGGCCACCTCTGCGGCCTCGCCCAGGGGGCGGTTCTGGTGCTATCCCGCGTCTTTTTGGAGGTTTCGGGTGTGATCCCGCTACTAAGGGGGGGGGGGGGGTTGTGCCTTGTTACTTACCCTCGCTGTCTGTCAGTGGGTTCGCGGGCGCTGCCGAAATAACTATACCGGTCAGATTCTGTATAATATTCAATATGGCGTTCTTTTCCTGTACAGGCTGGATCGCCACGTGGACGTTGTGGGTGTTGATATTGATTTCTGAAAAATATTAACTGCTTTGTATTTTTTGATAATAAAAATAGAAATTTGAAAATGGCGGGTAGCTATGAGATTTATATAAATCGATAGTAGTCTTTCATAGGTGTCACGTGTTGATTCATTGATTAATCAATTTACTTCTAAACTCTGCCTGAATTCGAAGCCCATCATTTTTATGAGGTTTCTACTTTTAATACTTCTTGTGGAACTTCCAATTCGAAGGGAATGTCATCCAACCGACTAAACCCCGTGGTGAACTGCTTTGGCTTAACCGGGTTACAGGATATTCTGGAGGATAATTCAATTCGACCTGGAAAAGGGCTGTCCATAATGTAGGGCTCTTCTTGGACAGATGGGTGGCTTCTCTGGAGCTCCCTAAGGAGCGGAAGACCTAGGCTTCTCTGGAGCTCCCTAAGAAGCTGAAATCCTAGCCCGCATTGCACCGCTGTCTAAAGGTAAAGAGGACAGTAAGAGGCACCTCCGGAATACGGAAAGCTGCTTGCTGCCATGTGATCATTGGGGGGAGCGGTTCCTGGACTTCCACCTACAGTAAATTACGCACAGTATAAATGACGTGCGGTGGCGCCACCGAACAAGATGGTGAGACGGAATCTTTTGATCAGAGTGCTGCCGCTCCCAGAGTTCTTTTGTATTAAACATCGGTGGGAGTGGTCCCTGGTAATGCATCCACAGTTCAAACTAGTTTAAGTCAACGAGTCGGTTGTATGAAGCGCGGCGGCGCCACCGAAAAGGACGGACTGAAGAAATTTCTGAACAGATTCTGCTCTCCTATCCGCCATCTCCTCGCTAGCCAACGAGGCGAAGACGGACCACCATGATTGGCTGCTGACCATGGCACGCACCACACCCGGCGATGACCGATAGCCCTGCCACGTCATCTAGGCAAATAACTTTACATTAAAATCGTTTCAGTATTTTATCGATGTGGGATGTGCAAGCAGGATTTCGGAAAGGAAGGGAATGCACGGATCAGGTCTTTTCCTTACGATGCCTAGCTGAAAAGGCAAAAAGTCTACTGCATCTTTGTAGACTTGGAAAAGGCCTATGATAGAGTGGTGAGAAATAAAATGTGGTACAAAAGGAATGAACTGTGGTCAACACTGTCGAGGTATGGAGTGAACGGGACCTTGATACGAGCACTGAAATCTTTGTATGAAGACTCCAGTGCTTATGTCAGGATAAACGGAGCTTGCACGGACTTTTTTCACATTGGAAAAGGTGTCTAGCGCCACCGTGTCTGTTTAACCTGTATATGGACAGCTGCTTGAAAGAACTGCAAGAGAGTGTGTATGGTGTAAAAATGAATGAGCTGACCATCAAATGCCTCCTATACGCGGACGATCAGGTGATATTAGCTTCATCGGCGGAGTAGTTGCAGTTGATGGTTATCATAATGCATGATGCGCTTAAAAGTAGAGGAATGAAAGTGAATATGGAAAAGACGAAAGTAATGGTTTTTGATAAAGAAGAAAATATGACGACCTGACCAATTTAAATCGAAGGGCAAAGAAAGGAACAGGTAAAAGCGAGTTTGTGTACTTGGGATCAAAATTTGCAAGAGATGGAAAGTGTGAATATGATGTTGAACGAAGAGTTTTGGCAGGTGATTTGCGTTATCAAGTGATTGGCGCCAAAAAAAACCGTTCACGCCTTTATTAGCAGCCAGGATGTGTCTAAAAAGGCAAGGATGACTGTACATAGAGGAGTGCTCGTGCCTTACTTATGCAAAGCAGTGAAAGTTGGGTGTTGCAGAAGAAGCTTGAAAATAAAATTAATGCATTGGAAATGAGAAGTTTGCAAAGTATAGCTGGAGTGGCATTGATGGATAAAGAAAGAAATTGTGTGATTAGAGAACATTGCGGCTTGACAGAAGATGTAGTGACTAAGATAGAGAAAGGGATGCTCAGATGTTTCGGACATGTAGAGAAAATGAATGAAAACAGACTGACAAAAGAGATTTATGAGGCGAGAGTGAATGGGCAATCTGGTAGGGGTCGACCGTTGTTGGAAGTTCTGGGACATCCTTCCGAGGGCTTCCCCGGCGCTCCCAACCACAGGCTGTTGGGTGTGACGTGAGGTTTTTTAGTCGGTAGGAGGCCGGCATAACATCCACAAGGATTTTCCCTCACGTTAAACATAAAAAAAGGGGTCGACCGTGTCGCACTTATGTCGACCAAAAAAGGCCAGGTCAAGAGTACCCTTAATCGGAGAGCATGTATGAAAACACTGACAGTAGAAGAAGCGAAAGTGATATGTCAGGATCGTAGCAAGTGGAAAGTCATAGTCTCTGCCTACCCCGTTGGGAAACAGGCGTGAAGTTATGCATGTATGTATTTTATCGATTATATACAACTCTTTACACTTTTCTTAAAATATTAGTATAATATATTTGTAAATACTCCATACCATCACTGTCAGTAAGATAAGTATTATTATCTCCTCTCAGCATTGACGTTTCAACATACGGATTAGCTCGACTTTGCGTCTTTCTGACCTGATTATTGCCACCAGGCTTCTTGACTACATGATAAACAGCTTTCGGCTTCTTAAATAAATCATAAAGGGCACTTTCCTTCTTGAATAGATCAAAGGGAGCACTTTGTGTCTTAAATAGGTCGTAGGGCGCAATCTGTTTCTTGGATAGGTCGGGTGCATCCTGTATGTTGGATAGACTGTAGGGTGCGTTCGGTGTGTCGGATGCGAAGTTTTTTATGATTTCTGAAACATATGGTGTTTTAAATATTATATTACGCAATTTCAAGGTTAATGGGTAAGTAGTATTACTATTCAGTACAATAATAATTGCGTTATATAATATAAAATTCAAATAGCGTTACTTCCGTCAGAAAAAAAATCTGAGTTACACCCTAGGTCGCGCCTAAAGAAGTTTTACTTCAAAAACTTTGCCTTTGAAAATGTCGGAAGGCGAAACCGATCAGAAGTAAAATAAATAAATGTTGTAGAACAGCACAAATGACGTTGTTCTTATATCTTCGAAATATGCTTAACGCAGTACTATTGGTCCAGGCTACCACTATTTGTAGGTACTTAGTTGTTAAAGTCGATTTGAAAGCCTTAAGAGCGGCTTGATATTTTTCAACAGCAATTAGTTTAACCTGCGCCTGCCGTTTTAAACTCGGCAATAGGCTCATGAGACAAATGTTAAAACAAGGGCGTGTTATTATGCCTCTGCTTACCCGTTCATATTTAAGGCGTGACCAAGGAACTTATACTTCTAACAAGGAACTTAAGTTAGAAGTATAAGTTCCTTGGGCGTGACTACATGTTAGTATGTATGCTTACCATAACTGTCACTGTCAGTAATGTCTCCTTTCCTCTCCATCGGACCCCTCGTGTAGGGGGGGACACTGTACTGTTTCTTTGGTCCTTCGCGCAATATTCCTGCAAGATGGAGTTTACTGATAATTTACGCGATTGTACATATTAGGAACTTGATTCTTAAACTATTTAACAATAAGTAGGTAGGTAAATAATATTATTCCTGTATATTAATAGGACTAGCTGACACGCGCAACATGTTTGCGTCACATAAGAGAGAAAGAAGGTTTCCCGTCGCATTATCGTAGAATATATTTAATTTCCATTAAAATAGTTATTGTGAACTAATCCTAAAAGATAGATACATGCTGTCGCGACCTTTTTTTTTAACTTTTTAAAAGGAACAATTTTGTAATACATAATTTTTACATAACTTTAACCATTTACGCAGCCCACGCAACGGAAGCATTCAAAAGGAATAAGTAATTTTCCCTAGTCTTTGAAACATTTGTTATTTCTGCTCAGCTCCTATTTATTGTAGCGTGATGCTATATAGCCTTAAGCCATCATCGATAAAAGAAGTATCGAATAGAAATAGTCCGGTACGAGAAAGTTATAAAGTTCCTATAATTCTAAAGTTGTTTTTTTTTTACAGTGTGTGAGGTAGGTATATATAATGCTACTGTAGCGTTTTCTAACAGATCTGAGGTCGGGGCTAGGTATAGTTTAGGTATTTGTACGTCCATTTTATAACTGAAAGGATATTGAATTAGAGATAAAAATCTTTGCGCTATGGTGTTAAGCTAATAATTGCCGATATATATTTACATTTTCTAACAATTTCACCCACGGGTTTACCCGTAAATTACAAGAAATGATTTTTAGGGCCTAGCTCAGTGACAAAAATATTACAGTCTATAAAACAAACGTATTGTAACGTGGAATTCATAAATAAATGCACGAAACTAAATTCTAACAAATTACTCCACATACTTTTTTGTTTTCATTAATCTTATCTTTTATAATCGATTACTGCTTAAATAAAATATTAGAGATATTAGAGTTTGTTGCTACTGTTCCTAAAATATCTAACAAGAATAATACAAAAAATTCTAACACATTAGTCAGTGAATTAAAAAATAAAAAGAGTTTTCTATAAAATATTATCCCCGCAGTCTGCGCAGGTAGGGAGGGGGTTCGCAGTGCCAGTCGCTAGGATCAAGTATAACCCAGTCGTATCGTCTAAGTAGGTATCGTATTGTTGCGCGCCGCCCGTTTCTTTTCACGCCGCACACTGTTACAATTTTGTACACTTTGTTAGTAGAATTTTAAAAATATGCGATGAAACTATTATAAGAACCAGTAAAATTGTATGCAAACTATTTACATAATAAATTGTTTGTTATTTGTTTGTTTTTATAATGACGTTGCAGTGGTGTAACTAATTAACTGCTAGGCGCAGCTTGTGGCACAGCGGTCAGGTGACCACAAATATTTTAACTTTCTAGTAATAAAACAGTCAAGTGCGACTGGGACTCACGCACTAAGGGTTCCGTACAAAATTGACGACTTTAAAAACTATTACTATCTATCCCACTGGAAAACTGACATCAACGGTATCTTCCCATTCGCCTACCTACACATAGATTGCTACCAGGTGGCAATTGGGAATAAAATTCCCATTTGCCTTCAAGTGCGTATTGGGAATTTATTGCCACCACTTTAACTCTGCGTTGTTGTTTGATTTTCCGATTTTCCTTTCCACTTGAGACGGTAATTATGCGTGAAAAACAGGTTTTATGATAACAGAAGGTACTTACCTGGTTAAACTTTTTTGCGGCGTGGTGTTTTATATTTAACAGTCCAGTCTTGATTCTTTCGAATTATTATTATAATAAACAATTTTTTAAAACTAGTTGTCATCTGACTATGCTATGCTTGGGAAAATTTCAGGGATAACTTGTCTACTAATGCCGAAATTGGACTACTCCTAGTATCAAGTATCTCTTAAGTATAGTGTCTCTTAGCCCGACTTTATTTTACTGTTGAGACGCTGGAAAGGCAAACTGCATTAACAGCCAATTTGGTCGAATATGAGTTATATATATCGTTAGAATCGCCTGATTTTTCTCTTTCGAATGGTCTAGGTAACGATTTAATCTGAGCACTTTGGTGGTCGTTCAGACACCGGTGATTTTCGATATTGTAGTATATTTTTGTGTTTTAAATCCACTCAATTTTTGATTTTGGTTCATAAAGCGCCCATGACAGCGGCTAAATACTGATAAGTCATTTAGCCTGCACATGATTTAAAAAATCATTATTTTAAAACATTTAGCCATTCCATTTTTAGAAATTTTCACGGCATAAAACATTTTAGTGGTTGGTAATTATTATAGAATTTCAAAATAAGTCAATTTACTGGTCAATAAATTTTAGTTTATTGTCGTATAAAGCCTTTTACTTTCCTTCTAATTGTAAAAATTAGGACGTTAAGAGGGTTAATACCCAAATACATGATTTCACGCGTTTGAAACGTTTGTTTCTGAAGAAACTACCAATGTTTAGTAAGTATGATTAATGTGTAAGAGTAATTTATTTCCTTGTCTAAAAACTGTTCTAATCAAAATAAACGTGGCATAACTAGGTTTTTATTAAAAACAGTGTTTACACACCTCGTTTGAAGAAATTCACGAAACAAGGCATCTTTGCCAATCGGGTGGTATAAAATTAATTGATGTACACAGAAATTATAGCTGCTATAAGTATCTTCGTATTGTCTTCTTTAAATCCGCCTAAGAAAATTATACCGAAATATATTTCTTATCAACAAAACATGACAAATAAAGTTTCCAAAAAACGTCGTACTTTGATGAACTTCATCACGATTTTTGGTACACTTCTAGTTTACAAAATGGTGATCTTTTTACATTTACAGACTGATCATGATATCACCAATTAAATACATCAGTAATATTCTAGAAACCTCTTTAAACATATCTATAATAACGTAATAAAAAGAGTCCTCAAACTCGATGCACGGGCCGCGAGAAATTAGTACCGGCCGAGGCCTTCCAGGGGGAGGAGGTATCACTTTATTTCCCGCGTTCCCAGTCAGGTATTATCGTAATCTTCGAATACTTTGAGTGTGCTCAACGCCACTTGATACTTTTTCAATTTTGTCCGCGCTGGGTGATAAACCCTCTTAAACCAATTTTGTCGATGGCCCTTACTAATAAATTGGTCGATAACACAATTTTACCTGAATTTATTTTGATGTGTTTAGAGCACATAAGCTACTCTGCTTAATGCAAAATTCATTTTATTAGTGTGATAAAACCACCAAAAAAGAAAGACAAATATCAAACACTGGCGGTTAGACTATACGTCAAGGTCGTCGTTTGCAGTTAGACCGCGGCTGTTAGCTAAGAGCCAAACGTTCTGTGGGTACTTCAGCCACCTATACGGTATAAAACTGGGAGACTACACCCATTGTCACTAGTCATAACTGACTAGTGACAACGGGTGTCATCTTCCACGATTATAACGAATGCTAATTTCTGGACTTCCTCGTTCGATATTTTGTCCCTCCAGGTATAGCCAAGTATAGTTCTTAGGCAGCGCATATGGAATGTGTTCAGTTTGCGCTCTTGTTTTGCGTAAGTAGTCCAGGTTTCTCAGAAAAACACACTGCTTTAGTATAACCGCCTTGTTAAAGCAGCGACGACTTCGATGGCTCGGTCACGTCTACCGCATGAGTTCCGAGGGGCTACCGCGACAAGTGTTGCTTGGTCAGATTGCGGATGTCAAGAGACCTGTGGGGCGTCCAATGCTGAGATTTAAGGACGCCTGCAAACGTGATATGCACAGCTTTGGCATAAAAATTGAGGGTTGGGAAAAGCATGCCGAGGTAAGACAGGAGTGGCGTCATGACATTAAGGCTGGTATAACTCAACACGACAGTGATCTGTGCGAGTCATTGAAGCAAAAGAGACTCCGTCGCCATCTTCCACCTCCTACGGACTCATGTCACACCTGCCATAGATGCGGCAAGAAGTGCCGCGCTCAAATAGGACTCTACAGTCACATGCGCCGTTGCAGGCGACCGTGATTCCACAAGCGCTGCAACAACAAACATCTACCAAGATGTTGTGGCCAATGATAATTTCTGGACATTTGCGAAGGCGAATATCTGCAGCCGATATTTGCACAAATGCGAAAACCTACTTATTGAATTCCAAATTTGCGTCACTTCACTTCACACGTTACAAAAATTGATTAAGTTATAAAAGTATATTTATTAGTATTGCAGCTAACGGGATATTTTCCATGTGTTATTGAGAATATTTGATATTTCGGCATATGGTCAGTATGTGCATCTTTATCACAAACGGTCCACTGAATCTGTTCATAAATACCATAGATGTGTTCAAAGAAAAATAACAAACAATATAAAGATAAGAAGAAATAAACACATTCAAAGACGAATACAGAAATGAAAGTAGATTGCGGACGTTCTTCGTGGGGCTAAAAAGCAGCCACACGCAGCAGGACCTATAAGACGTTTTTAAGGTTAACATCTGCAAACATAGCGTAGCGTCTTACGATCTGGTTAATATAAAAAACCGCAATCATTAAAGTAGAACACCTACGATGCAATATCCAGTCTTTCTAGCCCTGCAAAACAGCCGGACCAAATGGCGCAAGGAGGCGCTGGAGCGGGGCCACAGGCCTGCGTCGCGAGAAATCGAGGCTCAGCGGTCCCAGCTCCACCAGGAAACCATGGAGACCTGGAAGGTGCGACTTGAGCAACCGAAGGGGGATTCGCCGCAATCGCGGCGGTCAGACCGGTCATGGACAAGTTGCTGGAGAAGAGCCATGGTGCTCTCTCCTGCCGGTTGTCACAGATACTTACCGGCCACGGGAGCTTCGGTAAGTATCTGTGGCGAATACACCGGAAAACCACGGCCGAGTGCCAGCACTGCAAGGAGCGCAGCGAGGACACAGCGCTTTACACATTGGTGGAATGCACGGTGTGGGCGCAATAGCGCCAGGTCCTCGTGGCAGGTCTGGACGTGGACACTCTCTTGCTGGAGACGATGGTACGAGCCATGATCTCGAGCGGGAGTAAGTGGGACTACGCTGCCTCTTTGCTTGCTCACCGTCCTTACAGAAGCAGGCCCTAGACGACAGCGTGATGTGAGGGATTCATGCACGCCGCCAAAGATGCGGGATAGCACTCAAACCCCCCGCCCCCTAAATGAGGCCGCAGTGGTAGCCGTAGATTTGTTGGGAGTCCTGGGGTATCCTTTCAAGGGCTTACCCGGGGCTCCCAACCGTAGGCTGTTAGGCATAATACCAAAGCAGTTCGCGTTAGGGTACTTCTTTGACGTCAAGGAATCTTCAATTCTCCGGTATTAATAGAAACTACCCTAAACTGCGAAAAAAGTGACAAAGACATAAAAATGGGTGAAACAGAAAATGCTGAGACACCGGCTGATGGAGTCAGAGATGGCAGCCGTAACTTGCACGATACACGTGAGTAAGGGAGGATTCCTATCGCTACTTATGTGATGTCTGGTAATAAGATGAATAATAATAAAATTAAGAGGATGCTCATAATAATATACACATAGGTATATTCCGACTTTGGGGAACTCTTTGTTCTCTCTGAAAAAGGCTCTGGCACAATGTGTAAAGCAAAGAGACGAACCTAAATTAAGATAATGCAAAGCAGTGCTGAACCAGTGAGACTGAACAACAACGCTCTGGAAGTGGTCCAAATAATAAAAGAAATGGTGTCAATGTGTGAAATCACCGCAATCACTGAGAGCGCGCAAATAATTTACTACCAAACAAACTCGGGAAAGGCAACCATTATAGAGCGACAGTGAAGTGGCATTGAAATTTAAGTAAGAAAATAATAACATCAGCAATCGTGAAGGAATATAGAAAGTCACTTGACATGTTGGAGGAAAAGACCGAAGTATACGTACATAGATTGGGTACCTGGAACCTAGGGAATTTCGGGTGACGAAACAGTAGATAATCTAGCCCCAGAGGGACCAGATGAATGCTTGGTTGAACCTAAGACTGAACTTCCCATCGCTCATAAAATCACCAAGGGCGTTATCAGCAGGAGCATAATGACAACGAGAAGTTTAATCTTAGATTGAGATTTTCAACGGGAATGAGATAATCAAAGCTAACAAGAGGAAATATGAGGCTAGTTAACGAGATAATTACAGGACATTGTAGCCTGAATAGTACTTGACAGTACTGGTTAAGAGTGATGGATTACCCCTCACGACCGATATGCTCCTGCTGGAGACCAGTCTCAACTTATGGCTGAGTATAAAATAATTTCAATTAGCAGATCTAAGATTATGGGTACGACAAGAAAAAACCAAGAAAATTTCCAGTATCTGGATGGGTCAGATAGTACGATCCTGTTAATAAACGAGAATTTGACCAGACGCCCTGAAAACTACTGGAATACTCATACTCATCTTTAGGGGAAGTCTGGGGAAACCGATTGTTTGGTGTTACACGCACAAAATAAAGCTTTTCCATTTTAATAACAGGGATTCATTTCAGAATCGTGTAGTTTTATTTTTATGATAATCCATAAAGTTACGCTCTTGATTTTTAAGAAAAATCAGTACACAAATATAATGTAATTTGAAGATTATTTTACCGATCACTTCCATAAGTCATTCATATTGGGAGATAATACTAAAAGTCTAGGAGTGACTTAACGTTTAATGCCGGATAAGATAATCTGGCTGTCATCGTTTGACTTGATTCAGCCCGATAAAACATTTTACTTTGATCTGAAACTATGCTGAACAGAATATAAAACATTTATCTAGTTCGTTTTATACAGCTATTTGATCATTCAAACGTCTTTAGCGAACCGCAATGAGGATGTTACAGTAACTTAAGTCATTTTTACCTTACCAAAATTATGTTGTGCAGTGTATTATCTCCAATATATTAGGAAGGAGGATACATACATTTTTTTATTTATATACATTTCATAGTAAACGTTATTTTATAATAACCATTCTGATTTACAATGGGATTACTCAAGTGGTTAATTAGTTATGATTTTTTTTGCAAAATATGAAACTTTAAATGCCTCTCCTGAAGAATTCATATAATGGTCGTTAATGCAATTAGCCTTTCCAGCGTCGATATCGCTACTATACGTGCCAATTTGAAGAACTGAGATCGTAAAGGAATTAGTAAACAATAGACTAACATTATCATTTCATTGTGCAGTCTCAAGTGGAATCGGAATCGATCGATCGAATAATAATAACCGACGAGAGACCGTCGACTGCGCATGCGTACCACGGCTGCGCGCCGCCGCGTCGATGTCTCTCGCGCCGTTTTGAATTATGTTCGCGCCAATTTAAAGTTTTTGTTATTATATTACATATTTCTTGACTAATGTGTTAGAATGTTTTGTATTATTCTTGTTAGATATTTAAGGAACAGTAGCGACAAACTCTAATATCTCTAATATTTTATTTAAGCAGTAATCGATTATAAAAGATAAGATTAATGAAAACAAAAAAGTATGTGGAGTAATTTGTTAGAATTTAGTTTCGTGCATTTATTTATGAATTCCACGTTACAATACGTTTGTTTTATAGACTGTAATATTTTTGTCACTGAGCTAGGCCCTAAAAATCATTTCTTGTAATTTACGGGTAAATCCGTGGGTAAAATTGTTAGAAAATGTAAATATATATCGGCAATTATTAGCTTAACACCATAGCGCAAAGATTTTTATCTCTAATTCAATATCCTTTCAGTTATAGAATTGACGTACAAATACCTAAACTATACCTAGCCCCGACCTCAGATCTGTTAGAAAACGCTACAGTAGCATTATATATACCTACCTCACACACTGTAAAAAAAAACCAACTTTAGAATTATAGGAACTTTTGAACCTTAAAACACTTAGTTTTACTGGACTAAAAAGGAATTTTTGAATTCCAACCTGGGCACCGATTCTCGCTTCACACGACATGAATGCGTGGACGGAAATCGGCGGGTGACGCGTCGTCTGTCTTATATTTAGGAACGGCGAACATGAGACGGACGACGTTTCACCCGTAAATTTGCGTCCACGCATTCACGTCGTGTGGTCGAGAATCGGCGCCCAGTAGTTCCTGAGATTCTAGCGTTCAAACAAATAAAACGAAAACGATGATTTGTACTCAATACTTTTATTTCCTTGAACTTATGAATACCAGTAAACTTATATACTCCAATTACTACATTGACTAGGTACTAACTAGGAATACTACAATAATTCTCACTGCGACTTCTTACAACCTTCCAGTAGCTCGAACAATATAGCAAAAGAGGCTTATTCTAAAAATCGATTCTTTTTATAACAACGCCACCTCCCACCGCATACAAATTATTTCGTAAAAATTTCAACTACCTACTGTTTTAAGGAACTTAATTTTTATTTTCCAACCTTGTTGATTTATCGGAAGGTGGTGTTGCCATCTCAAAATACTCAAAAGTAATGTAATTAGAACTTTTTACTATTTATAAACTAATATTTTTAAGATAATCACAACACAAACAAACAAACAAGCTCTTCAGCTTTATAATATTAGTATGGATTCCGCATCACAAACCATGATGGAATGATCTCCCTGCCTCGGTTTTCCCAAGCACTTACGGTAGGGGGTCTTAAAAAGCGAAGATCAAAAGTGTTCAGAGTGGCAAGTGCGAGTTTCGGCGTGCGCCTGTCGACATTCACGAGTGAGCGCGTTATCGCCGATTTGTATAGAAAACAAGTTCTCGCGTTTACCGCTAGGTGGCGGTATCTCGATTTCATACGAATCGACGCGCCGTTAATGTCGAAAGGCTCACGCAAAAACTCGTACTTGCCACTCAGTAGAATAGAAAAACTCACCAAGCATTGTGGAATTACGATTGCTTGTCGGTAGAAAACTGAGCGTCAGTAAAATTAACATCTTTTAATATTGTAATGATTTGAAAAACACTTTATCCACATAAAATATTACTTAATAAGTTTGGTTTTAAAAAAATATTACACTTAGAATGTCATGTCCTTGCAATTTCAATTACATGTGACCATTTAGTAGATAGTAATTAGGTATCACTTTGAACTATTCACAATAGCAAAATCTAGTCTTCTTTCATATTTAAAAACCCGTCGATAAATTGATTACTCTATTAAATAATGTACCAATATTATACAAGAAGCGATAGCTTCCTACCCCTTTTTACGAAATATACTTAAAGGGTTAAAGAAAAAATTGACAAAGTTAAAGTTTATACGAAGAAAAGGTGCATTTAATTCATTTAAAGCTATATTTTAAATGTATTTCTAAGGACAACGAATCTCTATAAGCATAAATTTATTTATACACAACTCTTTGCACTTGTTTGAAAAACATTTGATACAACTTGAAGCAATATTTTAAAGTTATTTAAATTTTTATGTGCAGTATTTTTATAGCAAAATGTTATAGGTACCTATAAAATGTAGCTTGTGACTGCCTCATAGCTCAGAGAAAGGTTATGCAACTGAAATATCGGGGTCGCATTCCATTTTTGTACTGGATTTTTTTTTTGAGTTTCAGACCCTATTAATGAGATTGTGATAGCTTTAGAGCTGAAACTTTCTCAGATGTAGTATTTTCGTTACCGCCAAACAACAAATACTAAAATCAGTAAAAATAACTCGGCTTTTTTGACGTGACAACGTCTTATAATTCGATGGAGCCGGCTGCACGCACGAAAAAACATGACGTATGCGGCGTTACCTCGCTCTGAGGCGTTCCATTTAAGGCTGAGTTGTCACGTTCAACTATTGTAATTTTTCAACGTAAGGAAAATCACACGCAGACTAAAAACCACACGTATCCTACCTAACAGCCTACGGTTGGGAGCCCCGGGTAAGCCATCGGAAGGATGTCCCAGGAAAATAACTTTGCCTATGATGCAGTGATCGTTAACAGAACAAACACTGAGCCTCGGTAATACTATTAGACACGATTTTTTTTTAACGTGAGGGAAAATCCTCAAGGTTGTTATGCCGGACTCCTACCGACTACAAAATCTCACGTACGCCCAACAGCCTATGGTTGGGAGCCCCGGGTAAGCCCTCGGAAGGATTACCCTGGACTCCCAAGCCAAATACCGTGACTGAGCGTTCACAATGTATAGTCCACCATTACTTTGTACCGATAGTTTAACACTGTTGTTACGACGTTCATAAAAATAATAACTATTATGGCCACGTCTCTTGAAATATCCACTATAATTCAACATGTCGTTATTCAGTACTGAAACTTTCTTCTAAAAATTAATACTGTTACACGTATTTACAAATAAATTGCCAGCAATATGTTTCATCTTAAAGCAAAAAATAAATGCTGTTATAAATAAAATAGCTACAAATATTAAAGCGATGACAAGCAAAACAGACGCCACGATTTTAATAATTTTCGTTACGTTTGTTATAAGAGTTGAGTGTGGTTTATTTCAACTGGGTAAGTGTGCGTTTTGTATAAATAACCGTACATTGACTAACCATGGACAAATTAAAGTACGAAACCATCGTGCTAATATTATAAGTGTGAAAGTTTGTGAAGATGTTTGGATGTTTGTTACTCAATCACGGTCTAATGGCTGAATGAATCTGGCCGAAATTTGGTACAGGGATACATTATTGTCTGGAAAACACATAGGCTACTTTTTATCCCGCAAAAATGTTCCCACGGGAAGCGGGAACGGGAACCAAATTTGAAGCAGCGCGAGGTATCAACGTATTTGTTAGTTACACCGCGTGACCTTTTCGTGACATTTTATAGCTAGCATTTCTGTTCTTCGGAAGGCACGTTAAGAGTCCATATGACCCCAAATAGACTATTACTTTGATCTAGATCTCAGGACTCGTGAGGTCTGCTGAATTAAAATTTGGACACAGACAACTTCAGTTCATGAACTATAAACGCTCTAGGCTCGAAACACGATTACTGATAAAATCCTCGATAGATTTTTGGGTTGGAAATACCTCGATTTCGTGAAATTTTAAGCTAGATCTCGTATGTTATAAGTTGTTTTTATAATATAAAATATTTATAAGAAAGACAATAGTAAAATCTTCATTTGCACTAGAGCATTTTTTTCATATTGGTTATAGTTTTTTTATAATTAATTTATTTCGTTAAAAGCGCACAAAAACCGATCGCATCTCTCTCTTTCTTGCACGCTAAAATGTATATCTTCTATCTTCTTTTAACAATTTGGCGTCTGGTAGGCTCTTAAGCTGTTGGTCCCGGTTGACAGTAACATTGGCAGTCGTTAAGCTAAATTGAAAGCCGTTTATGTAATTTAACCGTGGGTCGTCACAATCTGGGCCTGTTTATTTCAACACGGCAATTGCTCGCTACCTATTAAGTACGTGGAACAAAAAAACTAAGTATAAGGTTTCTATGTAGTCGTATACTAGCCTCTGCCGAAACCTTCAGGGATAAAGGTGTGACAAAATATTCACATTTGACTAGCTAGGACAAAGTAACTTTATATATATACGAGGGAAACACGTGTGCGGGCAGGTCGTTCCAGGTTTGTATAGTTCGACAGAGGAATGATCTTTGAAACGCTCAGTTCTGGATAATCTGTACTACTGTACCATCTAGGCCGTTAGAACTAAAGTACGATTATAAATCTCAGTCAGTAAAATGACAAGTGCAACTGTCACTTATTACTGAATTTAGTACTGAATTTTCACTCAAGAAATGTCATTTTACTGACTGAAATTAATAATCATAATTCATGAGTCTGTACAAAACCATTTTAGCATCCCGACAACGCTCCGGCAACACACTTTGGGAGCAAGTGAAAGCCTTAGAACGTGTCAACACATTTCTAGAAGATGTCCAGGAAGAAGTAAAAGAAAGCCGAGATTTACTTCGACACATCAATTATAGAAACTTTTACAACTATGCGGGTGTGAACGCGTCTTTAGCTAATCAAACGTCAACTGTCATTATGAATTTGACAGTTCGCAATGACGTTTCGACGATGACAACGAAGTTTGTTTGGCCACTGTCATTGCAGACAGATGTTAAACGTTTAATTAAGGGTGAGTCTTTTTATGCTTCCGACTCCACAGTCCGCACTGCTCGCGAAGTTGAACGAAGTTCCTCGCCGAAGTTACCCGAAGCGAGGTAAAGTTTTGACGAAGCAAGCCGAAATGCCACTATCGTATTCGTCCAACTTCGTACATTGTCACGAGTAGTGTGGATTAAGCTCTAGGTTCCGTACCCAAAGGGACCCTATTCATGAGACTTTGCTGTTCGTCAGTCTGTTTATTTTTATTTTTATAACTTTCGCTTTTGCTGGTCCTCGATGACGATTGACCATTTTATGACAATTCATTTTCAAGCACTTTCATGTTTCATAAGGCACGTTAATCATTTGTCCCGGTAGTCTGTAATATGACTGTCATTAAGCCAAGATGAAGGCCTCGAAATATCTTAACAGGGGGTAGCAACAACCTGTCCGTTCCAACACGGCAGTGTGGATGTATCACAAAAGTCCATAACCAAGTGGAGCCATATTATGCTGTTAGACATAATATCTCTGTGACATAAATGCTCAAAAAAACTGAAAACATAACAGTATGTACATAGACAACTTCTTATATGCAATCATTCATCATTAGCTTTTTTAGGGTTTCGTAGCCAAATGGCAAAAACGGAACCCTTATAGATTCGTCATGTCTGTCTGTCTGTCTGTCTGTCTGTCTGTCTGTCTGTCTGTCCGTCCGTGTGTCACAGCCACTTTTCTCCGAAACTATACGGCCTATGCTATTGAAACTTGGTAAGTAGATGTATTCTGTGAACCGCATTAAGATTCTTAAATAACACTAGAAAAAAAGCAGTAAATTTTGGGGGTCCCCATACTCAGAACTGAAACTCAAAATTTTTATTTTCATCAAACCCATACGTGTGGGTTATCTATAGATAGGTCTTCCAAAATGCTGTTGAGGTTTCTAACATGATTTTTTTCTAAAGTGAATAGTTTGCGCAAGAGGGACTTCCAAAGTCGAAAAATGAGTGTCCCCCCCCCCCTCTAACTTCTAAACAAAGAGACTGATAAATCTAAAAAGAATATATGATGTACATTGCTATAAAAACTACCAGCGAAAATTGGTTTGAATGAGATAGCGCTGGTAGTTTTTTTTTAATACGTCGTAAACCGCAATTTTCGTTTAGAAAAATCACTACCACTGGGAACGTGTTAAAAACATCAATCAAAGTTACAACGAACTATAAGAACTTTTATATTATGTTACTTGCTGCTACGAAACCCTTCATGGGCGAGTCCAACTCGCACTTGGCCGGTTTATTTTGCTGTGAATCAAAATGCAATATAACCATTTTGACTCACAACAAAAAAACTAACATTATTAACCAAAAGTATTCTCTATCCAGAAACAACGAAATCAAAAACCAGAAGTAAAGCAAGCACAAAGAAACGAAATGCTATCAAATCTCCAGCAGTTCCAACCGCAAAGAAACGAAAAACTATGAAATCTCCATCAGTTAAAACCACAAAGAAACGAAAAACTAACAAACGTATCGTTCTAAGAGGTCCTACGTCTCCGAAAACCATTCACACAACCACGACCTCATTTAGTGAAGATCCACCATCAACGTGGCGATCTCCAGTTATACCTGATATTGAACCAGATTACAAAGAAATTCTGCCGTACTTCCGTGATGAAGGTACACTTTTTTATTTATTTATTTATGAACACACAAGAAATATAACAAGCACGATAAATAGAAAGATAGGTACAATGGTACGGAATATTTCTAAAAAAAATATTTCCATTCCTATCTCCAGCAGACCAGCGAAAGGAGAACATAGTCCTGGGATAGTCTGTTAGGCAGGATACGTGAGATTTTTTAGTCAGTAGAAGTCCTGCATAGCATCCATGTTTTAAAAAAAGGAGTACATGAAGAAAGAATACGAACACTTCTCAAATTTTCTAGTTTATTTCTTGGTGTGGAAATCCCTTCATGACTTACTGACTAAAATCACACATTGTTGGAGCAACGTGTGATGCCGTAGCCCTGACTTTGGCGTTGGAAAGATGTTCCATGAAAATTTAGCGCCCGTGACTCAGCCCATGTGACTCAGTGTTCTGTAAACGATCACTGCAGTAAGCAACATAAGCATGACTGATCGTCAGTTGGCTGATCACTTTGTGACATTTCATTAGCAAGCGTTTATGTGTTTAGGAGAGCACGATAAGCCGTTGGTTGGTCAGTAATATGACAGACGTCAAGCCAATTTGAAGGCATTTTGGGCGGCTTGAAAGATGTGAAGCACACGTGGTCCCGCGGACTCAGTGTTCTGTAAACGATAACTGCAGTAAGCAACTTTCACTGTGATGTGTGACCATCCATGTGTCCACTTAAAAAGGCACGTTTAGAAGTTGGTCCCGGTTGCTAGCAAAATGACAGTCGTTAAACCAAGTTGAAGGCCTTTTTAGGCGGCTTGGAAATTTTTAACAGCAGTTAGTCACAATTTGTGCCTGTCCATCTCGACACGGCAATACGGCTCATCACCTATTAGGTACGTGGGACAAATTCTAAAAATAGGTGAAATGTGGGTAAAATAAATGCCTCTGCCTACCCCTTCGGGGATAAAGGCGTGACCATATGCTTGTATGAAAGATTTCAACGGCAGCGACGGGTCGTCACTTTCTGCGCTTGTGAAAATTCATTTCAACACTGCAGTAGGCTCACCAGCTATTATTACGTGGGAACAGATTTAAGGTGAAATGTGTGCATAAATATGCTTAGCTTCTGCCTATCCCTTCGGGGCTAAAGGCGTATCTATATGTATATAATATTAGGGTATGTTTCCCGTTAAAGGACTTACATTACCTACATATATATTTTCAGGCAGACCCGTTCAAGTTTACCATGACAGAAATACGCAAAACTTGAACCATGAAATATCTAAAGAAGATTCAAACAAACGAACAGGTAATGATTACGCAAAAGGGAGAACAACAACAATTTGTGCTTACATGAAGCAACAGCACTTTATTCAAAATGTTGTACCAAGAACTTTAAGAACTGATAATAAAGCAGAAACTAATGCATCTGAAGTGTTTTACAATAAAGGTAGGCATTTCGGCCAAAAAAGGTTCAATGTTGTTACTCCAATCTGGATAATAGATCCTGAAAAAGACAAACCTAATAAAATTTTAAACGACACTCAAGCTAAAAAATATGGAGATATTAAAATACTAAATCTACGACCTTTTGCTGATATTAATAACCCGAATGCAAATATATCTTTCAAAGTCATGGTAAGTGGTTCAGATTTAAAATTGAATCAATCGTTAGTAACGCTGAAGCCACGTAACGAGCATTTGCGGAAAATTATTGAAGATTCTAGCTACAGTGACGAAGAAACAGCGTTAAAAGTTAATTTACTTGATCACTTGTTTCATTATAACAAAACATTTAAAGAAGATGCACCTAAAAATAGTTAACGAGTTTTTGAAAACCACAAAATATGACAAAATAATGTTTACCTATTGCCAAAACATTATACCTATATGGAACAAACGAATTGATGTTTATTATTTGTCAAATAATACAACATTCAATTAGGAACTTTTTGGCACGAGAAAGCTTTGTAATAACACAAAAGGTGAAGGGACATGAAGAAATTTGTGGTAGTGGTGATAATTGTAAATTTTTAATTTTGCGGCAAATAACATTCGTAACTTTGTAAGAGAAGTTGACATCTATAACATGAACAGTAATAAACAAGAAAGCCGTGAGATCGTTCTCACCAGACTACCCTCTTTAACACGTTTATTGTGAAAGTGAAAGTTCAATTCGATTGACGTTGTCATTTTTGTTTTATTTCAAACTTTGAACAGATGATCCACGTGACCTAGTGACGTAGTTTAATGCGACAGAGTCACAGACTACAGACAAAGTCTCGCCATAAGCCCCTCTGCAATAATTAATATGAACAGTAATAAACATAGTATGTTAGATAATATAGTCAATAATATAATTTAAGTATAGTTTATATTTACATCACCAGAGTAAAAGGACACTCAAGAGAATTGTGAGCCTTATTACAATAACTTCTGTAGATAACTACCTTATTATTTAACGTTTTTCAAAAAAAAATGGAGTTGATGAATGACGCTGCAGCAATCTGTTAATCTTTAGTTCGCTTTTCCCTGTCAATCTAAAATCATGAAAAGAATCCTGAATTTCACGAAAATAACAACACAAAAGTTAATCGTAATAATTATAATAATTCTTTATTTGTTGAACATAGTATTCTAAGGCATGCATGGTGTTATCACAAATATTGTATCATAATGTTAGACATAAATGAATGTTAACAAATAGACAAAATTTTTATTTAAAAATAAACATTATTAAGATCGAGCTTATCGAGCTGGGCAGGGTAGGTATACGACCAGGAGACCAAGTACGCTATTTCAATCGCGTTAGAATAGAATAGATATCGTGGCAAAATCGGTACAAAATATAAATTTTGGTAGTCGCGCATTTCATTAGAACTCTATATAAGACCGATAAAAGTCTATTGGTCGACCGATATGTTCGCTCGCCGCACCGCCCGCGCCGTTTCTATTGACTATATGCGTAGTCAAGTAGGTTTTATGTGACGGGCTAGTGGCCGCTTGTTTTTTGGTAGTCTCGTAATGTTTGACAGCTTAAAGTGCGAGCAAGAGTTAGTCGAAAAGGTTATATTCTGAGGGCCATGAGTGAACTGCGATTTTGCAGCTGGATCATTGTACATTGAAATTCTATTGAAAAACTTTTTTTTACACAATATTTACGCGATGATGATGACCTAGCCATAAAATAAGTAAACACTTGTTAGACTGTCAAACCGGTTTTAGAGATTCTAGTCGATTTCTATTATAGTGATGAATTACGCTACTAGCAAGTTTAGGACCAATCGCTATAATATCCATAGAGAACAGAACAAGAACGGCTTTTCTATGTAAAAATAGCATACTTGGCCCCCAGAAGTGTAATTCTTGGCCCCCAAAAGTGTGAATATTGTAAGACTAGCCATTCGTTCATAATAAAGTTATATTTTTTTTTGAAGTAAAACGTCTTTAGGCGCGACTAGGGGTAACTCAGATTTTTTTTCCAACGGAAGTAACGCTTACGAGGGCGGCACTGAAAATTTTTGTATGAATAGGTATTTTTTTGATCGTGAATATGTTTTATCACTTTGAAGCAAATAAAATTTGATTACCTACAACGAAACGATTTGATTGTAAGCAATATTATGATTTTACTATTGAAATAAATCTAGTGATTTCAGAAAATGTTAATAAGGAGTTGGTTTCATATCTACATATTTTTCAGAACAACAACAGGTAAGTTATTCAAGTCCAAGTTTAGCTCTTTAACGAAAAATATTTTAATGAAATGATGGACGCCACCCTTGCCACATCCTTATCCTCTGTAATAAGTTCTTAAATAGTTTAAAAAATTTACACCTATCTACAATTTATGATCAACATGGTCTGGTGTCCGATTTTTTAGTACAGTTTGGTTTCTAAAGTCTGTTTTTTTTATATTTAGCTCGCTAAATTGTCGTCGCCACCAGCCTAATGGCTAGCCTAATGGAAAGCCGTCAAAATTATAAAATTATTATTGAAATTTTCTGTCATTATCCTATACAAGTATCTGCGCCAGAACAGCTTCGTTAGTCGTGGTGCAACTTGCGTCCTTAATATCCTGGTTTGTCCCCAATGTCTTAACTCCATTTCTAACGAGATACATATTATATAATCAAATCAGCCTACAGCAGTCCACTCCTGGACGTAGGCCTCTCCCAAATTACGCCACAATACACGGTCGTGCGCCTTCCGCATCCAGTCAGTCCCTGCGACCTTCTTCAGGTCGTCGCTCCATCTGGCGGGGGTCGTCCTACACCACGTGTTCCAAACCGCTGTCTCCATTCCACATATTATTAACTAATATATTTTTATATTAACAGCCTTTCAACACTATCCAATCTCCCAACCTAAGAGTGAATTGGAAAAATTTAACATTGATTTAAAAACATATGTAGATATTGATGAGAAAAACAATGATGCTGACATAAAATTCCTAATTAAAAACCATAAAGTGATAGGTGATGTGAAATTCATAATAGACGAAGATGACGACATGGCTTTCAGAGGGAGAAACAACAGCCTAACGTTTATTGAATTCTTGCAAAATATAATTAAAACATTGACAAGTTATAATGATAATAATTTGGAATATTTTTGCGCAGTTTTTGATAATCAAATCAGAAATTATCATTACCAAGGCTGCAGATTCTATGAATTAACAGAAATTCCTGATTTCAGAAGATTTATAGCACAAAAACTCGAAAAAATGAGACAGAAGCCTCCTGATGTTATTAGAAGTAATTTAGTAAAATTATCGGATGATATAGAGAAGTATTCTTTCGACAACAGTAAGAGAGAACTTGTTACTTTAGTTAATACATTATATAAAAACGATGAAGACGCAAGGAAGCTTAAAATTTTCTTGTACAATATGGAAACTTATGGAAAAGATAACAGAAGACCAGTAAATCTTGCCAAAATAATCAAACAAGGAGTAAGATCTATATTCTTCGATCACTATACAGATCTACCAAAAAAATCTAAAGAAGTGCTGAAAACCAAAATAAGTGAATATTTGAAAAATAATTTATCGCCTGCGACTGAAGTCTTAGCTGAAATTACAAATGCAATGTTTTTTGATTTTAATTTAAGTAATACCCATGCAGGAAAAGGGATTAGAGGTTTTAATGTCGATGTTCAAAATGATAAACTTAAGAACAAGAACAATTTGCGGAACTTACATACAACCCTAAGAAGAAAAAAACAGAAAAAACATACAATTAAGAAACACCATCGAAAGATAAAGACAGATAAAACAAAATCATTTCCATTTGATGAAATCTTTCAACCATTAGATGAGATACTTGACGCTACAACACCAAAAAATAGATACCAGATACTTAATGCTAACGGTATGCAACTAAAAACTGCACACACTTCTATTTCTAAAACCAGAAGTAGTAAAAAGCAGGAAGACCCAGATTCAATATTTACTACCGGCAGAACAAAATCGAAGCTGCGAATGGCTAAAACGACCAAAACGCATTCCAGTAGTCGGACTAAAAGAATACCATGCACACTATTGTATGACATAGTGAAAACAGAGACGCCACGCTACTTAAGAGAGGCGACCACTCCACGAAAAGGTTTCATGAAAATTGTTACAATGAGACCATACCATTCAAGAAAAGTAACATCTTTTGGGAAAGTTCAGTAAGTAGATTAAGTACATGATGTAGGTATTTTGGAAAATTGAAAGTACTACAGTTATTCTGTCCTTCCTACTGACATAAACAGAAGAGAATGTCAATTCACTTAATGTCCTTCCCGTTTATGAACTGAAGTTGCTTGTGTTATAGCGTTAATTCATTAGACCTCACAAGTCCTAAGATCTACACCAAGATCTCCTAAGGCTGAGGCCGCACTACGGTGGGCGATTGCGGTTTCTAACCTCAAAATGTCAAAACCAATGAAACCACTGACTCGGTTTCATTGGTTTTTGACATTTTGAGGCCACTACAATAGCAATCGGCTGTCATAATTTCAGACATACACAATATTTCTTGTATATGTCTGTGTATAAGTGTGCACTTTTTGGGAGTCTGCTTTGACAGAAGTAAAATTCTCAGTATGGCGCCTCTGCTCCGTGTTGCTCTATGTTCGTGGTTAACAATATTGTACTGGGTAGATTAAATTATGAAAATGTAAAAAAGTAGACATATAGTATCTAATATCTTGCGTTTTAATTTTAGATACGTTATTAACTTGAATAAAAAGGATAAGGAATCCAAAAAATCACTTCGGAGTAGACCAAAAGTACCCAGCTTTCGACTCTCTGCAAAAGAAAAAAATATAGAGTTTTATAGAAGAAAAATTGATCAGAAAAATAACATTAAACTGAAATCTGGCTCTACACAACCGTCTGATAAGTCACAGGATGCAAATAATTACATAGAAGAAACTAAAAACAATTCGTTTGAAAAGCAATACTCTAACGAATCATTTTCAACTAATGTAGATCAAAACAAAAATTATACACTAGAAAATAATAAAATCGACATGGTATTAAGAATAAACGTGGATGATTATATTAAAAAGCTAAAAGTTGAGCCACATATGTTGAAAAATGATCAATTTAACCCTAAACTTAATGTGCGTTTAAATAGAGATACAAGAAAATATGGTAATGATTTTATTAGAGGTAAACAGAATAATCATCAAGTTACAAACGCGAATGAATTCATAAGTAGACCACAAATAAGAAATCCCTTTGGTGATGCGGCTCAAACATATGGTTATGTTGACAGGATAACAAAAACGAATATAAACCAAAATTACGATTATAATTCTGAAATAATTCAAAAGAGCATCGATAAAACTAAATATTTGAACACAAAACCACAAAGTGATTTTATTAAAAGTACAGATGCAGTAAAAAGCTCTGAAAATATTAATACATCAAGCAAGAATAAACAAGAAGACATTTCTGATCAAAATCTTTTTTTCAATAATAATGAAGAAAGTGGAGCCATAAAAGGAACTGTGGAATCACAAGAAGAGGAAAGAGAACAACATTCAGATAAATTTACTTCGAATAACCTATATAGAAAATCTAAGAGACCGAGTATATTTAAAGGTAATGAACAAGTATCTAAAATAAATAAGAATGACAGCAAAATTAACCGTTACTCAGAAAGTGCAGTAGTGGAAGAAAGCAAGGAAATAGAGGACGCCGATAAAACAGATAGCCGATTAAAACAACAATCAAATGAAGACATAAAAAGTAAGCCACAGAAATACAATGTACTAAAAATGTTAAATGCTAGGACTAGAAAACAAGGAAATGATGTGTCCTATTCTAAACTTGAGGAAAATGACAATGCCAGTATGCTTGGAAGTAAAAAGCAAAAAAGGAAAGAAATAGAAAAAGAAACAATGACCCAATTTTATTATAACTCCGCCAAAAGCATCAGTAACCATAATCTTAAAGCAAATGGAAATGGTAACAACAATATTTACAACAAAAATGCATCAAATATTTCTAACTCACGGTCTCTAGTCAAATCCCGAGATGATAAGACTAATTTTGTAAATACTGATGTAATGAAAATTAGTTCTGATAGAACTCAGAACCCTATTCTCTCCGAAACTATCAACAATAATAATCTACCCGGTTTCAATCGAGATAGCGATCAAGGACGTGACGTAATAGGGGATCAAGATATTTTACAGAATAGTAGAAGGAAACGTGAAGTTAATTCTAATAATTCACATAAGGCACTTAAAATAAATATTCGACAAAAAAATTATACAACTGTGTCTGAGCTAGTAGATGTGGTAACAAAATCATCTACCAATCATAAAACTACTAATATTACAATCGATCATTCTAAAGAAACTACAACACAGCAAATAAAATCAAAAACAGATGTGGACGGTATCGGTATTGTTCAAGTATTTGAACTTAGCAAGGAAATTACTGCTCCATTTCATCTAGATAAAATAGAGTCACAGTTAAGAAAAATAGATGACGAAGAGACGTTGCATGATTTACATGAGAAAAATGAAAATCGACGATTTATGTTAAACTCAAATGAAACTGCTACTGACTCATGGGTACTTGAAGACATAAGCTATCGCCCAAATTCGTCTCCAGAAGATAAAAATGCTCAAGAACCTTTATTTGTACCTCCTCCTCCAGCACCTTATAACCCTGATACAAATCCTGAAGACTGGTAATCACATTCTATTTTAAGCTATTAGCTCATTGATGGAAAGGCGAGGATGTGCACTTTATATTGCCATCAGTAGCGGCCGTGTGTGTATGACTGTGCGTGTTTCTGTGGTGGCCAGTAAAATTTTACATTACAGAAAATGAAATAATAAATAATGAGCTGTAGCATATGCATAACACTGTTACAAAAATAAAATGAAAATAACAAAATCGAATTCGTACTTATTATCTAACAATATGCCCACATTTCACCTTTAGATTTTGTCCCACGTAACAGGGTGATAAGCCGAATTGTCGTGTTGATATGGACAGGCGCAGGTTGTGAATATCCTCTGTTGAAGCTTTTCAAGCAGCCTACATATTATGCCTTCAAGTTGGCTTTATTATCTCAGTCGAAGTACTTTCTAGTTAAAAATAATGCCATTGTTTCTTTTTCAAAATGGCGGCGTCTAATGAACCCAGATCAAAAATATTGGGCAGCTTTTCATACAAAAAGCTATGAAGTTTTCTTTATTTAATTAAAACAAATTAATACAGGTGTCCTACAAGGTTCTATTCTAGGTCCTATCCTATTCGAAACGTTTGTGCATGATCTCATCAATTATTATGTAGCTCGGATAGCATCTGGTGGAATACAATTGGTTATGATCACTGATGATACAAATGCTGTTATATTGGCATATGATTTTGACGTTCTCAAATTACGATTGCCCTGTAAACATTCTATCTCCAATAAACTCGGGCTGTTTTATTCAAGTCGAATGTTAAAAACAAAAGTACTCTCGACTACATTTTGCAAATTTTTGGGTGTGTATATCGAAGAGTTTGGAAACACCTGCAAGTCAGTTAGTAGCTTTACATTAAACACGATCAAATGTTCTTCAAGCTGATTTAAACACTATACATCAAAACAATGGTACATATTCAAGTTACTCATTTTATTGCGGACTGTTTGGAAATTGTTTGATAAGAATTCAATTATATTATATAGTTTGCAAACATAATAGTAGATGTTTATATAAAAAATGTTACGGCCATGTTGGTGTTTTATATGTGGAATATTTTATGTTACAGGTAGGTACTTTCATTTGTATTTATTTCTGTCAATGTTGACTATATAATGTTCAATTTTTAGACTACTGGCTACATTAAGATCAAAAACTCTACCAAAAAGATAGGGCCAGCTGATTTGATTGAATTCATTTGATAAAAAACTAAAATACTTATATAATATTTTCACTTTTCTGCAGCAGTTGATCTCAGAATTTCAAAGCATCAAGGCAATGAAAGAAGTGTTAATGTAGCCCTTGATACAGTTTTAGAATTTGACAATAAAGACAATGTTGCCGATATAAAGTTCTTAGATAACGTACAGAAGTTCATCGGTAAAGTAAAAACAGTTATAGAAAAGAAGAGTATGTTGAGACGCAATTACATCTCATCTCAAAACGAAAGATTTACCGAGTTCGTTCTAAATCTAATACAAATACTAAATCAATATAATGATACGGATTTACAGGAGTTTTTTGCTTTAGCCACTAACGAAATGCGAAAATATCATTACCAAGGTTGCAAGTTTCATGAACTGACAGAAAATTATAATTTGAGGAAATTAATGGCCTCACAATTAGCGAAAATTAAAAGTGCTCCAACCACGGTTATGAGACATAAATTAGAATCGTTAGCTACCAAAATAGAAGAAGAAAAGTACAATGTACATGAAAAAGATCTGATTGATTACATTAATTCTCTTTATGGAGAAAGTTCTAACACAATGTTTCACAAAATTTTAAGCAGCCTGGATGACTATAGAATAAAATCTAGGAAAGACATGGATTTATTTACCATAATAAATAAAGGTATAAGATCTGTTCTTTTCGACTACTATACTAATTTAAATCGGAATGCTCGTATAGAGTTGAAGATTAAATTAGATGATTATTGTAAAAATATTATGGAGACTTCGCTCTCGACAGACACAAACGTGAAAAATATAGAAATCATCACAACTACTAATGGAACGACATCAAAAATACAATATGTTAAGCAATACGTAGATTTAAAACATTCTACTGCACATAACTATGGTCGATGGAAACCAGAAAAAAAGAAAAATAATGGAAAAACGACATTTACTGCACGTTCACACACAGCTCATAATTTTAAAAATGCTAACAGTATATATAGAGTCAATCTACGTACTCGGAAAAGAAAAATACATGCAGAGATATTTAATAAACAGCAGGAACAAATTCACAGTAAAAAGCCAAAAACTGATCTGATGAAGGATATCATCTTTCGAAATGCACAAGCCAGTACTAAGAAGGCCAAATTTTATGCTGTCACTCAATGGTATTCAAAAGAATCTTTTGAGAAGAATGATCCCTACGCTCACGAACACTCAAAGGTAGATGCTAAAGTCAGGGGTGAAATTGCTCCTCCGTTTCATCCTATCAATTCTCTGCTCGTACATGATTTTTCAAATATTGATTTAAATAGCAATGAACATAAAAAAATTAGAAGTAGAACACCAAAAGAACCCGATATTATAAGTACTGAAAATAAACACGAGGAAAACCGCAATCATAGAATTACTAAGAGCAAACTTAGAAAACAATTCTCTATTGAGCCTTTTGAGCCATCATTAACTAACAAACCGGGTAAATATGCAAATAAAAAAATTACTAAAATTAAATCAAGAATTTCCGATATTGCATCGAAAGATAGTGAACGACCACTAGTGACTGCCCATTATTTGACTACATCCATAGAACGAGACTTTTATGGCAATGAACATCAAAAACATAAAGACAGAGTAGAAGATACAATGTCTAAGCAGAAGCTCAAGCCACATTTAGAAAAATCAAAACCTAATTTGTATCACACATTGGGTTATAATTCAGATATCGAATTAAGACATAAAAACCCAACTACAACATCTAAATACATTGGTACTTATAGTTATGAAGAAGAGAGTCCCCTTCAAAAGTTAGAACGTATAAAAAAACAAAACCGAGACTTTTTAAAGAATAATAAATCTGTTATAATTGAACATAGAACGACTCCAACTATGGGAACTGATAGTGTTGAATTTATAGCTTTTGAAGATAATGATTTAGGTGGTATTGATAAAAACTTAAAAATAAATCAGGATGTGAAACTAAAATCTAAGCTGCTGAACAACAAAACTACAATCAGATCAACTAAAGAAAAGAGACACCATAGACATAGAGGAAGTTACCATCAAAGATCGAAAGATAAAAAATTAACTTTCTTGACGCTGTATCCAGAGTTTATACATAAATGGTCGACTCGACATGCTCAAACACCGACACAACGCACTCATCGTACAACAAAGGAAGCAGGTGTTAATAGAGTCTCAGAAGTTTTAGAAAGTAATAAAATGCCAGATATGTCTCTAATCAACATGGCACCCCATATACCGCAGGCATTAATGAAGATAATCAATCATTCTAAGTGAGTACTTACAGTATTTATTTTTGACTTGATGGTGCCTGCGATTTCCGCCGCACGGAATTATGTCCCAGTACCTGCATCTCCATGGGAACCTATTGTAGAGCGTGTAAGAGTAACTGACATCCAAACATCATCACAAACTTTCATATTCATAATATTAGTACGAGTAGTAAGAAGTAGGATGAATACTTGTTGACTTACTCGGTCGAAACCTCAAACTGTAATACAGCCGAAATATTAAATTCTGCCGCTAAGAAGTGAGCAACGTTTAAAAATAACACGCCAAAATACCCGAAATTATAATGCAATATATTTACAGTTCCTCAAACGGGCACACTACAACCAGAAAAGCTGCTCCAAAAATAACACACGCCATGGATCTAGATATGTCCTTAATTAATATTGCACCGCATATGCCGGCGAAATTAAAGGACATTATCAATCCTAAGTGAGTATAGTATATCCCAAGTAGAATATGTAACATCGAAAGAATTTAAAAAATCAGCTAATTAATTTTAGAGTTTATCGATTTCAAAGAAACCAACCTTTCCTTTAAATGTTGGTTTACGATACACCAATCTTTTGATCATCTCGAATATTAGTATTGATGTATTCTACGTCTGAGTGTTATTTATCTATAATAAATTTTAATGTAGAATATTCTATTATCAGTTTCAACAAATTTCGACCTGATATTTTTTTCGAAGAATGATATTTTTTTTCATATTTAAACTGATGATGTAGTAAACATACCAGTAGTTTTTCAAATTATCTCTTATTTACCAGTTGTTCAGATAAACACAAGATAAAATTGACTAAAATTTATCTAGATGGCGGTGTGGAAATGCCCTAAAATATTTATTGCTTATTACAGATATTCTGAACATACCCAAAATCATCAGATGTCCTTTAAATCTCACAAGAAGCACACTAAAAAGTCGAAACATAAACATAAAATAGCAAATAGTGACAGCAAACAAGAAAAAGAAAAGAAGACTAATCACCGAGAATCACACGAGAAAAATCTTCAACTAAATGCCAAACTCCTTGATCGAGTATCAAGTTCAGCCAAGAACAGAAGTAATCTGGTTAGTTCTGATAGAAGCCATTCTACAGAAGAATCAATAGAAGACAAACCACTCCGAACCTTTCATAGACGTATGGATACAGATAAGAGAGATCGTCTTTTTATTGATGTAAATGTTATACCTCAAGAAAAGACAAGTAAACCTTTTGATACACAAACAAGAATGAAAAGCAAATTCAACGAGAATAACCATTATCCAATAACAGAAGAAGCATTTATAAGGAAGGCTGATAATAGAAATAAACAATGGACATCATCATATAAAAATCAACTTAAAAGTAACAATAATAACTATGTCAATACAGATAATTCACATTTGAACCAACCATCAGTATCTGATAAACAGAAAAGTAACACTACTAAAAACAAGAAAATTTTCATTGATCTAAAGTATCCAGATATAGTAACTAAACCAATATCAAATGTCAAATATGAACAGAAAACACTTGATGATATGGAACCAAAATATGATCACCAACAACGTGGTAAAACTGATAGTAATCTGAATTCGTTTGATTATACTCAAGACTGGTCACAAGAGGTGTCAACAAAAATGGAAGACCCTGTAACAGAGTATGTGAATAAACCAATAAATATAGAAGAAAACAAAGAATATAAAGCTAGTAACTATAGAAATCAAAGTGAAACAGGTACTTCAAAATATCATACTGAAGTTTCTAATAATGTTGTGTCAAAGGTATATAATATAGACAACAATCGGTTAGATGTTACCACAAGAATTGTAGCAGATAACAATGAAAGAAATGATGACCAAAAACCACATTTAGAAGAAAATAAAAAATACAATGTACCAAAAACTAATGAAGCAATAGAAAGAAGAGCTCCTCTTATATTTAGAGTAGACGAAGCAAGTGATAAAGATATCAAAACAGACCCTGCAACCATGAAACCATCTGTGCATTCCAAAGCTATAACTGTTCAATCTACCAAAAATACAGAAACTACACACCCTGCTGTTAACAACATAATAGAAGAAAATAAATCACAAAACAGAGATACTGTGAAGGACGTGAAAAGTCACAAAGAATCAACTATTAAAGATTCTATAACTTCAATAAATGTCCAAAATAATGGTGAATTAAGATTAACTAATTCACAGACACTTGACAACAGAAACAGTGTAACACCTAAATCGGTTGAATCACAAAAGTCTACAAATAGCACTAAGCCTATGAATGCTACTAGCGTTATCAAAATTTAAGAAAACTTTACTTGCTTTGACTTAAAAGTACTTTAGACTCACAGGCTAACAAATGTCTTACAAATTTTGTCTTGTTCCAAATTCTAGAATCTAAGTAATTACGAGGCATACAAGGAGTACAAACCTTAAATATAGTAGGATTGAACATATTGAAAACGACACTTGTAGTGTTCCAAAATATTTATTATTATAAATATGACCTGTTTCGCTTCACGGCATTTTCAAAGGTCTAGAGGAAAGGACAAGGTAGTACTGTCTCGAAAACACAGTTTGTCGTTTTCAATATGTGCAGCAAGTTCCACCAAGTGCCATCAATCAAGAATATAAACCCTGTAGGATGGAAGATGAATCTAGAAAATTGTAATTTGCCTTTGTTCGCACAGTCAGAAAATTTACCGCCATTACTTTGTGTATAACCTTTTTGCTTCATTGTGCAAAATCTGCATTATTCATGCTTATGATCCGTGACATAGGGTAGGTAATGTTAATAAATATTTTTTTCATAAACTACAGTTTTAATTTACTTTTGTTGTTCGTTTATAAACCTAAATTCCTGAGTAATGTGTTTAAAATGTACTTTTTTTTTGTTTTATGTGTGTGTACGTGAGGTAAAATCCTCATGGATGTTATGCAGGACTCCTACCGACTAAAAAACCTAACGTAACGCCCAACAGCCTATGGTTGGGAGCCCCGGGTAAGCCCTGGGAAGGATGTCCGAGGACTCCCAACAGACCTACGCTCGCCACTGCGGCCTCGCCCAGGGGGTGGTTCGGGTGCTATCCCGCGTCTTTGGGGGGGTTTCGGGTGTGATCCCACTTCTAGGGGGGGGGGGGGGGCGTGCGGTAGTTCCTCACGTCACGCTGCCGTCATGGGCCTGCTTCTGTAAGGACGGTGAGCAGCCCTCTCACCGTCCTCAGGCCCCTGTTTAAAATGTACTTGCCATCATATCGAATGGTATTCAGACTCCGTGGCATCCAAAAGATGTACCTAATTATTTTATTAGCCCACTGCATAGGTATTAACCCAACCCGACCCCCCGCCCGATGCGCTAATGACCAATGTACCAGTGTTAGCGTAATTTAGGAGAGGTCTACGTCCAGCAGTGGCCTGCTATAGACTGGTTTGATTGATTGATAAATCGAGAATCGAGCCACTATGTTCTTACAATCTGGGATCAAGATTTTTTCTACGGAAATTAATTTTTGTGCTAAATTTTTCTCATAAATTTTATTTCAAGTATAAAAGACAACATTTACAACGGGGCTGAAACCTTTGTCTAACAGGATCAATTCTCTGTCCACTGAGCTATATAATATGACTATTGTTGTATGTAAGTTGCTATAGGTACATGTTCCACGTTTTTATGTGCTGATTTATTATAATGATACATTTGATCTAATAAATTTACTCTAATTATAGCCTCTTCGTTACTAAAGCTGTAGCTTGAAGGGTCTATTATTCTTCTTAAGTTCTCATTTTCAATGTAATCATGTCTTCTTTTGAATGTGTTGGGAGCGCTTTTTCGTGTTTTTGATTCTTGTGACAAATTTTCTGGATCAACATCAGGTGTGTATGAAACTGGGTTTAAAGTTTCAGGTTTTGGATAAGACAATGGTGGAGCGTTATCTGAAATATTGATAGATTTATTGTACTTAAGTACTTTGAATTAAAAATTGGAGTAAAAGAAATTAAATCGATAATAAAGGACATACCATTGCAATTGGAGAAGGAAGAAAGATAGGTGATATAAAATTACTAATATCTCCTAACCTCTCCCTCTGGATTATAAAAAAGGAAGTAGATAGCGACAAATTGTAAATTAATAGTAAGTAGGAGTTTTATATGTTTAAAAATACAACAGAAATTACCTGCATCTGAACTTTCTGCTCTGAAATGGAAATCTCTATAATCGTTTGTTAATTCAGGAACGATGTCTCTTATATATTTCGTAGTGGATTCAGTAGTTAAGAATGTCAACTTTGGTGTTGTACTAGCTTTGACTGTAGTTGGTGCTGATGTTGTCACTATTCGGTGAAATATATCAGGATAGTCAGCTGTTCGTTCAGAGAATACCTCTCCTTTAAGGCGAGAATGAAAATTGGATAAAGTGTAGAAAGGTCGTGCCTTTTGTGTTTTATTGTATTTAACTATTTCAGTGCTTTTTCTTTGCTTAAAGTCAGTTTTATCTGTGACTTTGGTACTCGATGCTTTTTTAACATGTTTTATATTACCAAAAACTTTTCTAATATCTTTCTCCACATTTTGTGAGTATTTCTTAATTCCTTTCTCTTTGAAGGGTTGTATTGTATAGTCACGTGTTAAGTGCTTTGGCTTTACAGTGGCTATATAACCTTTGCTAGCCGCCATCCCCCTCATAAATATGACTGTGTTAAATGTATCCTGTTGCGATTTATGGTCGTTTTTAGCTGTGAATCTTTCTGGTCTCAGGCGCATTGCACGAGTTGGTTTTTTTCTAGATTTTGCAGCTGTTATCACATCAGTACTAATAGGTGTGATTCCCCTTACAAAGATATTTGTATCAACTAACTTTTGTTTGAATGGCTCTTCAATTTCAAACGTTATTAGTCTTTGACTTAACTTCGGACTAATTCCATCAGAATTTAGAAATCCTTCAGAATTATGAGGTCTAGAGGTAAACATTAGAATATTTCTTAGCTTTTCTTCGATTTCAGATTTAACTGATCTTTCTTGTATTAGATTCTTTGAATATAAGGTAGTACTAGTCGATAAAGATGACTCTACGTTAGATGTATATTCCTCTTCAATTCCAAGTCTTACAGGTCCTTGACGAATAAAGTAGTTCGAATGTTTAATACCGTTTGGGATATTTGGAAAAGGTGGAGCAATTGAGCTTTGTGTTGGTATAAATTCCTCTTCTATTTGCAACTTTACTGTTCCTGGGAGTTCTGAATCCTTTAAGTATTCAACAGTACTACCATGAAGTTCATCAGCTTCTCTGTTTATAAGTGGTGAAGAATTATTTAATATAAACTTTCCGAAATATTCTAATTTAGCTCTCAGAGCATCGCCAAATGCATCTCGTTCTTGGTTTATTAAAGTAGGCTGGCCGAAGGTGTTTATATTAGTTCTTGTTAAATCTGTTAGATATTAAAATGATGACTTAGTACAGATTCGTATATTTCGAACTGTAACTGCTTATTTAATCATTTCAAAGACTTGGATACTGTATAAATTATACAATACTCGTCTTTCTGACCGTGTGGAATTCGTGTTCCGTTTCCGTACACCATGAGAACGTATCCCAGGCCTAAAACGTATCCTATGTGTAGTTCCGATTATACTTAATTATAGGTAAGTATATTTAACCCCGTACCAAATTTGAGTCAGGTTTGCCAGAAGATTCAAGAAATATTTATTTTCTCACATTTAATTAATCATAACGTATTCCTACATTTAATCAATATATTATACTCGTACTCACTATCACTCAGCACAGACTGATTGTGAATTTGACCGACAATATGTCGGCTGTCTTTTATCTTCCTCTCAAAATCTCCCAAAAACAATTTCACATGTGTTATCGTTCGTTTCAATAGCTTTTTCAACGGCTCGTGGTGATGTGGAGCTGGAAAAAACTTTATTAATATGTAACTCTGTGTTTAGGGTTCCATACTTCAAAAGAAAAAATTGGAACCCTTTTAGTATCACTTTAGTGTCAATCCGTCCGTCCGTCATTATCGAATAAAGAAAGAGTCGATAGAAGGTAATACGCATTTGATAGATAAAAGAGAAAAGTATAGTCCGTAGAGAGTTGGGAATTCGAATTTGACAGTAACTCACCCAAACCGGACTCGCAATTTACTGGAAGCACAAAATATTTAGCAATATTAGATTGTCTGCTGTTTTTCTTCCAGTCGGTGTCGAGGCCCTAGAACCCAATGCGCATAATTATATTTTTCAAGAATTTGAAAAATCGCCTTGTAGAGTCGTCTGATGACCCAAGCGCTGGCAGTTTTCTCGGTCAGCGAATAGGTACCTAATGCTATTCAAAGGGGGAATGCTGCTAGTCTTTTGGGCACAATGCCACGGGGGCCTAATTTAGGTTTAGTTTAGATAGTAATAATTATGTTTCTCCTGTATTCGTAGTCCCGCTTACCTATTTAGTGTTCTGTAAA
This sequence comes from Miltochrista miniata, assembly GCA_933228765.1. NCBI lineage: Eukaryota > Metazoa > Arthropoda > Insecta > Lepidoptera > Erebidae > Miltochrista > Miltochrista miniata. The sequence continues at coordinate 23,997,742 of OW121772.1, forward strand.
CGATCACTGCAGTAAGCATGCAGTTAACAACTCTCTCTTCACGGCTAGTCCTTGGATGAATGACCACTTGGTAAAATTCAATTGAGAGCATCTCCGTGTTTCATAAAGCACGTTAAGCCGTTGGTCCCGGTTGCCAGTAAAATGGCAGTTGTTAAGCCAAGTAGAAGGTCTTTATGGGCAGCTTAAGAAGTTTCACCAGCGGGTAGTCACAGCATGCCCCTGCCTATTTTTTTTTTTTTTTTTTTTTTTTTTTTTTTTTTTTTTTTATATCCAGCTCGCCAAATTGACGTCGCCACCAGCCTAATGGTAAGAAAGCAGTGGCGCATCTAGCGATTGGGGGCCACTTCTTACAGTGGTCCTCAAGTTGGCGGCCCTGTGATGTGCCTCTTCACGCTCCTCTTGAAGAACCCGGGATTGTAAGATGAGGGAAAGACGTGTGCGGGCAGGTCGTTCCATGTTTTTATAGTTCGACAGAGGAACGATCTTTTGAAACGCTCGGTTCTGGCGAAGATTCTGTCCACTGTGTATGAGTGGCATCTCTGCCCGGCACGCGTTGTTCGGGATCGGAAAGGAGATGGTGGGATCAGGTTGAAGAGCTCTTCAGAACATTCGCCGTGATACATTCGATAGAAGGCAGCCAAGGACGCTATGGTTCTTCGCTGCGACAAAGGTTCGAGGCCTCCCGTCACCTCAGGACAACCAATTATTCGGATAGCACGTCTCTGCATAGCGTCAAGCGCGTCTAACAAGTACCTCGCGGAGTCATCCCAAAGGTGAGAACAGTACTCGACGCAGGGACGAATCTGCGTCTTGTACAGTAAACATCTCTGATGTGGCGTGAAATACCGTCTCACCTTATTCAGGATTCCCAGTTTCCGCGAGGCCAGACCAATACAGCTCTCTATGTAGTTTTTGTGATTGAGCTCACGCCGGACGTCTATACCGAGGATGTCCAGGTTGTCCTTTAGTGGGATTGTAATGCTCTGAACAGAGGGCAGGGGTAGGAATGGGGACTTCTTAGCTGTAAACGCACACGCCTGTGTTTTTCTGGCATTGAACTCGACCAGGTTGTCGGAACCCCATTGGGCAATGCGGCCCAGGTCCAGATCGAGATCCGCCACGAGTTGTCGTCTCTTCTCATCCACGTCGCCTCGCCCTGCCGCTGGACGGCCAGAATAGCTCCCATGAAGAGTACTGTCATCCGCATAACAATGAATGCACCCAAGGGACAGCATGTCATTGATATGCAGAAGAAAGAGAGTTGGGGACAATACCGATCCCTGTGGTACCCCGGCATTTACCTGAAAAAAACAGGAAGCCTGACCATCACAGAGGACCCGAATCCGTCGCCCGTTCAGGAAGCTGGCCAACCAGCGGCACAACTGATGCGATAATCCATATGACGGCAGCTTGGAAAGAAGCGACGCATGCCATACCCTATCAAAGGCTTTTGCGATGTCTAGGCCAATAGCCAGAGATTCGCCGTGCCTCTCCATAGCCTCACCCCAGGTGTGCGTTATGTACGCTAGGAGGTCACCCGTTGATCGTTTCGGCCTAAAGCCATATTGGCGATCGTTAATTAACGAGTGATCCTCCAGATAGCGCATGAGCTGTTTGTTGATGATTAGCTCGAACACCTTGCAGATGACGGTGGTTACGGCTATGGGGCGATAGCTGACTGGATCCGACCGATCCCCTTTCTTGGGGATCGGTTGGACATTCGCCTCCTTCCAAGCCTCCGGCACTTCTCCCGACGAATACGAAAGGCGATACAGACGTGTTAGCGTTGGAGACAATTCAGCTGCACAATTCCTCAGCACCACGGCCGGAATGCCATCAGGACCACTGGCTTTCCGCGTGTCGAGTGACCGTAGCACCGCCCGCACATCGCACTGCCGGATTACAATTTCCGGCATCGTGGTTCCACAGTTGGCGATAGTGGGAGGTTGCTTGCCACAGTCATCGACCCGGGAATTAGCCGCAAAGAGCTTGGCCAGCATTTCCGCTTTCTCTTGGGCCTTGTGAGCCAGTGATCCGTCAGGATGGCGCAGCGGCGGCAGCGAGGGCTTGCAAAAGTTGGCCTGCACGGCTTTGGCCAGTTGCCAGTATCCACGGCTGCCCGTCGGATGTGACGTGAGCTCCTGACCAAGCCGCGTGACGCGCTGGGCGTCCGCTCTCTTGAAGGCTCTCTTACTGGACCTAGTGGCTCTGTTGTACGCTGCCTTGAGGCGGGCCACATTCGGGTCGCGCACAGCTCGTGCCCTGATCCAGGCGCGGTAAGCCGCCTGTTTTTGTTGAACAGCTACGGCACACTCACGCCCGAACCAGGGGCGGGCTTTGCGGATGCTGGCGACATCAGTGTATGGAATGTAGTATTCCATACCTAATGTGATTTCACCAGCAACCGCAGAGGCGCTTTCCGATGAAGCCCTCCCTGCAAAGCAGCGCTGACTCCACGGGACGGCTGCAAAGTATTCTCGTAGTCCGTCCCAGTCTGCTGACGAGTAGTGCCACAGTCGCCGCGTCACCTCTACTGCCCTTGCAGGGGACGGTACCTGCAGGCGGGCACGCACAACACAGTGGTCGGATGTACCGAGTGGGGCGCTAACCGTCACACTGTACTGTGCTGGATTACTCGTCAGCAGTAAGTCCAGCAGGGCGGGTTCATGGTCTGACCTGTCCGGTATGCGCGTAATCCCGCGTACCACCTGGGTCAGACCATGGGAGAGTGCGAACGCGTGGGTGGCCCGTCCCGCAGGATCTGTCTTGAGGGACCCCAACCACTCAATGTGGTGACCATTGAAGTCCCCCAGAAAAACCAACTCGGCGTTCGGGAACCGTACCTGCGCGTCATCAGCCCCCTCGCTGAGGTGCTGATACAGCCTCATCATCTCAGCTGTCCCTGTGTGGGATCGATAGACACACACGTAGATCTGACTCATGGAGCCGTGATCTACGTGCAGCCAAAGGACGGAGAGGGAAGGGTCCTCAAGGCAGCGCAGCCGGCGACAGCAAACATCCGCCCTAACGAACGCGCACACCCCGGCTTTTTCTCGAAATAGTTCCTCGATGATATAGCCGGGGTAACTAAGGTACGACTGATCGGCAGGGCGGAGAATTTGCGTCTCCGTTAGGAACATCACAGCTGGCCGTGCCGTCTCTAGATGGTGATGGACGACGTTGAGGTTGGCATGGAGTCCGCGGATGTTAGCGAACTCCACCTCAAACAGTACGTTACTGGGAGTAGTAGCGGCCGCTGTGGTACCTGTTTTTCTTTTCTGCACTGCCATGATTGCTGGGAAAGGGAGACGTGAAGACGGAGTGACATTTGCTGCAGCAGTGAGTAACAAGGCGTAGGGGCTAGCTTCATCTATGACTGTGTGGTGAGACGGAAGCCGACCCGCCGGACGGAAGGGCCCCCGTACCCCCCCGAGTGTGGTCGCCGGGACCCAGTCCGGTCACCATCCGGCACGACGAACCACATCGGGATTATGCGCGGCCTGGTGGGGCAGCCTCCCAGGGTGGTTAGTCCCAGTTGGGCCCCTATACTATGCCGCGGGCGGCCAGCGGTAAACCGTTTCTACGGGTCTCCCTGGCCGGCGGGTCGACCCCCGTCAGCCACACTAGAATCCGCTTAGCGCCTACTGGTCCCCCCCTGCTGCATCAAACATCGCCCCGGGCCCGGCTGTGCAGCTGCTGAACCCCGAACGCAACCCAACCGGGGCTGGGTTACTTGGGGGGCTTTTCACAGCTGCACGGTGGTACCCCCCCGGACCAACACTTTGTACCACCTGGCACCCACATGGGAGCCTAGGCCACCATGTGGGTACCTAAATTCGCGGAGCCTCGTTCGTTGGTTAACAGGTGCACCACGTGTAGGTGAGGTCGCTTGGGCCCCCGAAAATTTGATGGTGGTGGGGCCCCTTACACCCAAAACACGGCAATGGTCTCATCCCCTATTACGTGGGACAAAGAGCTATTTTGTTAAATATATGTGTATATCTTGCGTAACTACCCATTCAGAGATAATAGGGTGACTAATGTATTTATGTATGTAATCTTGTTATAAAAGAAATCAGAACATCAACCTACCTGAGCCAAAAATTATTCCGTAAATAAAAATCCACCAACACGCCATCATTTTATAGCAATGTTATCAAGACATTAAAATATTATAACAAATCAATGTTTACTTTTCAATAATGTTATGGTATAGGGTAAAAATCTTGATTTTGTTGTAGTGTTGTTTATTTATAATTTACTAACAGATCTGACAGTAGTGGATAAATCTGAACTACAAGATCTATATTAAAACCACAAGCTCTAAAAAAGACACGCGCTGATACTCTATGTCAGACCAATATAAAATAGTTACAGGATCAATAAAACTTGCAGTTAAAGTCGTAACGAAGTCCACAATAAATATTAGGAAAGTCACTTGTACATTTAAAATGGTTGACGAAAATAATGAAAACATTCAATAGATCTTTCATATTCAATCAAGTGATATAATAAGTGATAGGTATATTCGAATCGAAAAATAATGTCAAAAAAATTTTTCAATAAAAAATATAACCGACTTCCAACAAATCCTGAAAAATAAAATTTACTTAGCACAAAGTAAAATGTATTTTGATTTATCTGATTTTATTCAATATCATACTGAAGTCGGCGCCAAGTAAACCCATAGGATTATGTAGGTATTATTCATGGCACCAACTTCAATACTATATTGAATAAAATCTGATAAATCAAAATACATTTTACTTTGTGCTAAATAAATTTTATTTTTCAGGATTTGTTGGAAGTCGGTTATATTTTTTATTGAAAAATTTTTTTTCATTATTTTAAGTGACGGGTGAACCGAAAAATATATCTATCTAGGTAAAAGTTTTCATCAATACAAATCAATCAAGCCCAAACACAAGGTAGCTGCTGTAAATCGTTAAGGATTAATCAGATAGACTCCAGATATTCATTAAATTGTAGTACATTAAAGCACTGAATTAAAAAGTTAACAAATGCACTGGTTGTCCCTACAATTTTCGGTGGTTGCCCTCGATTTCTCCTGGATCCCATCATCAGATCCTGATCTGATTAAAATATGTCCACCTCAGAAGTAAACCCTATTCAAGAAAGAAAACAATTTAAATCCGTTTATAATTGACGGAAATATCGGTGAACATACATAAAACATTGAGAACTTCCTTTTTTTTTTGAAGGCGGATCTATCAATCTAGGTGCAAAGTTCTCATCAATACAAATCAATCAAGCCCAAACACAAGGTAACTGCTGTAAATTGTTAAGGAATGCCCTCGACTGCCTTTCGACTCTATCATCAGGTCGACTCCAGACCTTCATTAAAGTGTAGAACATTAAAGCACTTAATTAAAAAGTTAACAAGTGCACTAGTTGTCCCTACAAATTTCGGTTGTTGCCCTCGTTTTCTCCTGGATTCCATCATCAGATCCTGACCTGGTGTAAATGGGACCACCTCAGAAGTAAACCCTATTCAACAAAAAAATAAATTTTGAAATCCGTCTATAATTGACGGAAATATAGCTTGACATACATAAAAAAAAATACATACAGACGAATTGAGAACCTCCTCCTTTTTTTGAAGTCGGTTAAAAAGATAATTTAAATTTATCATAACGGAAACATGAGAAATTAGCTTAACCAATTCCAAAACAATAAGAATAGGTCTATATCTCTATTATATAATCTAAAATATCTAAGTACAGAGACTGGTTTTCATTGAAATGTAAATGAAATTAATAGCAGAAGAAGTGGAAAGAAGAAATACTGTAATAGGATGGCGTATTTTTGAAATAATATTGAGATATCCTGAAATGTTATTATGGACCTGGTTTGTTATTTGTTTAATGTTTACTACTGGTACGTTTAATTATTATTTTCACTACTGTAATACATTTTATTATTTCTTGTTCTTCGCTTCTGAGTTTGTGTATCTTTTATAAATATTATGTTTTCTAAAAATATATAAGTAAGTATTAAGTATTTCTCTAAATCTAGTGGAATCAAGCTTAGATGAGTCTAAATAGGGCTAGATGGGACAGTGTGTCAAAAATATCAAATAATTTTTATTTCTTTACTATAAGTATCCAAAAATCTCCGGGGTTTATCTATTTAAATCGCTACTGGACTTCGGTGTTGGAGAATAATACATCACATGATCATACTGTATAATATCTAATTCGCTACTCGTAAAGCTGCATTTTCTTATTAACAGCCAAGCAAAACGTATCAAGAAGAAAAATACGTGGTCCAAATAGACGGACATTAAACAGAAGGCCTTGTACACCAAATAATTATAGAAGCTTGAGAACTGAGACCGGAAAGCAAGTAAACAGTTTATCCTTAATAACTTTGGACCCTAACTGGACAACGATAAAGATCAAAATAGGTAGACGAAGACTATCACGTAAAAGTGTATCCATAAAACAGACAGAAAGTAGAACATTAACTACGAGAAGAATACAAGCAGCAAATAAGAACGTTTTCATAGAATTGAACACAGACACACCATTTGTTCCAAAAAAGATTACAACACCCGAGGAGTAAGTAGACACATGAAAATTATACAAACATTATACAATTACACATTTAGAGCAGCACGGTTATCTCTTGTACGTATAAGAAGATAAAACAGGATAGTTATTCTAGACCATCTCCAAATCTGGGAATTCCACATAAAATACAGAGGATCCAGAATACACGCTAAAGTCGCTAAACGATTAAATTTATACTGTTGATTGATGTATTGATGAAACTTGCTACACATCTTGAATGAAATATTATTACCTTCTACCAGATTATTTAGTTTATAAATACTGCTTTTGACTGACTGATACACCACGTAGGTATGGTGTTTCGCTCAGTCTTAAAAAGGTTTCTGGAGAGGATAAATAAGTTTTCACTGTGACCCGCAAAAGAATGCGTGGAATAGGTGCTCTTATTTAAGACACATCCCGCGTTTGAGAGCTCTTTAAAAGCAGAGACTAAGGTTATTATTTTTGACGATAATTAAAAAAAAAAATTTTTATTACAGGCGTGTGAGTTATTCCAGTACAACTGTAAACCTTAGAAATTACACACCGGAAAACCATTCAGAGCTACCTTCTACTACTGTAGATGAAATAGATGAAAAGGTTTTGACTAAAATTCAACTGCTAGAAAGCGAACTAAAAAGCATGCAAATGAAATTAAAGAATGACACTGCTACAATTGAGAATTTAAAATCTAAAGTATTAAAGACTGATAAAGAAATTGCTGAAATAAACTATACGGATGCACCTAATCTTGAAAATAAAAACACTGATACTACGGCATTGTATACGAAAGATCAATTTACAATACAACGAGGCTTTGAAACAACCGCCAGAACTTTAGACATCGAGAAATCTGCTATAATCCATTATACAAGTAAGACCTTTAATCCAGCTAATATTACAAAATGTGATAGTTTGTGAAGACGTTTGGATATTTGTTACTCAATCACGCTCTAACGGCTGAACGGATCTGGCTGAAATTTGGTACACGGGTATAGATTATAGTATTCTATAAACATTAATAATACTTAAAGTAGGTAGGTAATAAATAACACAACTACTTTTTATCCTGAGAATATTATGTTTTCAAGCGAATGTAACTTTTTTTGTAGAGAAGAGAATTCGTAAGTTGAGTTCGGAAACAGCTATTATGATAAAAATAACACTTAATCAAACACGTAAACTACTACTTCCCTTCTAATACTTGTTTACCCAATAATTTCTAACCGAATACTGTTATTACAACTTATTAAGAAAATTTATGCACACTAATAATATTGTATTCTGTTGTTGCATGTGAAAAAGGAACTACTATAAAAGATAATATAAAAGAATTGAAAAACAGTACTGGCATTTATAGAATGATGACAAATAGAATTAGTACATCTCCTGAAAGTTCATTGAAGAGAGACTTAGAATTTGGTCAGACAAATACAAACAATGATGTATCAGTTGGAATCAGGCGGCATTTTGTAGATGATTATAAAGAAATACCCACTCAAAGGTATTTGCCAGATGAAAGATTTACTAATATTAACGACGAGGGACAATTAGTGTATGAGAATACGAACAAAGGTGATATGGATATCCCTCAAAATGGACAGTATTTTACTAAAGGAGATTTTGTCCTTGGATCGCAAGAATATCAGAAGTTATTAGAAGAGGAACGCATAGAAAAAGGTATTGACTGGAAAAAATTCAATCCTGAAGCTTTCTTAGCACAAATAAGCGCAGAACTCAAGGAAAAGACAAAACTGTATCCAATGAATCCAGAAATGTTGACAATGATGCCTTTTAGTGGTAGAAGAATGCTATCCAATAAAAGATTTGGTATAACGAAGAGAGACTATCCACAAGTTAAGATTCCTTACGCTACAACTACGACTAACGACATGTTAGCTCCAGCACCACCTAGACAGCGGAAAGTAGTGCTAGCTACAGGAGTACCAATAGCTCCACATCCCGACCCGTCATTATATGACGAATTCAATGCTGAAGATTCCGTTAAACCTGATGTTGACTATTTCCCGAATCCAGATCCTAAAACCGTTGAAGCTGCACCTAAAAACGTAGAAAATAAACTACAAAGGCGCATTTTAGCACCACAAGCAGGAAAACAGAAATTAGTTCTAGAAAGCACTGAAGCCTTGGTAAAGAAGGTGCTAGGACGCTTGACTTTAGGAAAATCTGATGTTCCACCATCTTTGGATTTTGATGTGTTCAGACAAAGATTACATCGAGATAATGGTAAAGAGAGGAAGAAGTTACATGAAAAAATTGCGAAGCGTCTATCAACGAAGATTTCTGGTAGGAGGAATATGGACCCAGTCAAAAATGTTAATGAAGATCTTTCAGATGAGATTTTGAGAGATCCGTTTCTCAACGACTCTTTTATATGATAAAGATACCTAATGCGACTGTAACCTAATATAAATAGGTATCTAGTCCAATCCTGCCCGATCTGGCAATAATGTAAACATGTCATGTTTTGACAATCGTTGTCTAAGACAGATGAGTAGAAAAATATAGTATGACGAATCATTGAATTTTTTACTATCCTGAGTGGGTAGGTATTTTAAATGAAAATAAACTGTCATAATTTGGTGTCGAAATGATTGTAAAAACACTGTATGACTCCTGGATACTGGAATATAATCAGGGTGAATACTCAATTGCAAGTAACTATGGATATATAGGATCAAATGTGATGGTTACAAATAAAATAAATACTGTTAGCAATCACCAGGAATGTTAATAAAAAAATATACACGGAGACCAACAAAGCAGATTTCTATCACTTTATTTAACAAATTTACTACACCCTGAACGTAATCATTACACAAGTAGCTAATCAGTAAATAACTTAGAACATTCTTACAATCACGACGACACTGATATCACATGGATCACACTGATCACCAGGGTGTGTAGTTCTTTACTCTGCAGCGGTCGACCGTCGAAAAGAGGGCGTCCACTACATTGCGCGCCTTTTTATATTGGAAATCTAGTCATAGACAAGTCGACTTCTACACGGCCTCTCCTGACCATGCATCGTCCTCGACTGCATATAAGATGTCTGAACCTCAACAGTCATCGGTACAGATGGACTAGCTTCGGGATTGAACACGCTCATCGGCAGGAGCTGCGATGCTTCCATCGAGGCGGCTTCTAAAATCAATTAGAAATAACATGTCATTACTATGTGTCAATGTAACACAAAGACCTAATTGTTGTATCCATCAACCTTTCAAGGCCTTCTAACGTACAGTCCAAAATACATTAGCTAAGATAAATAGCACACAGCTTATCACACATCACCACATTCATTTAATGTGATTACGTTCGCACATTAAAAGCCAAGCTATATGAGGATTTCTGATTCATACGAGGTTTATGATTCATTCACACTTGGATTCAAGTATTTACCATTCATCATCACTCTACCAATTCATTGTAGGGCAAACATCCCACGGTCTGTTTGCCGAAAAAGGAACGTCCCGCAGTCCGTCCTCTAACTACATGGGAATTGGCATCCCACAGGCATACCAATAGGAACGTCCCGCAGTCCGTCCTGTACACCGACATTCATCTTTACACTACCACGTAGGGCAAATATCCCGCAGTTTATTTGCCAAAAGGAACGTCCCGCAGTCCGTCCTCTACATGGAGTTGGCATCCCGCAGTCTGCCAATAAGAACGTCCCGCAGTCCGTCCTATATACGAAACTAACACTTATACATAAAACTAGTACCCATAATTATGTACAAAAGTTGTACCCATACAGAACACTGGCACCCAGCATGTCAGCATGGAACATCCCGTATTCTGTTCCTTCACCAACACTGGCTGCGTTCACATGACACGCACCCGTCAGGCACACGCCACTTAAGTCAACACCGACAACTCATACATACATACGGTCACGCCTTTTATCCTCTAAGGGGTAGGCAGAAGCACATTATATGCCCACATTTCACCTATAGATGTTGTACCACGTAATAGGTGCTGTGCTGAGTCGTATTGCCGTGCTGATATGGACAGGCGCAGGTTGTGACTGCCCACTGTTGAAAAATTTTAAGCCGCCCATGAAAGCCTTCGACTTTGCTTAATGACTGCCATTTTACTGGCAACCGGGACCAACGGCTTAATGTGCCTTCCGAAGCACGAAACGCTCGCAAAATAACAAAGTGGTCACGTGGTGGTTACCCATACAAGAACCTGTCATAGTAAATGTTGTCAATATTACCGTCAACTCGCCACTCGAAGAATGCAGTGCAGGTATCAGGCCACCATTCGTCCTGCCATACCACCATAAACTGGGCCGCACGCAGCCCGTCATCCGCTCGGCGGCGCTCGCATGGACCACCATCTACCATACCAGGGTCCAACTTGCATTTTTACATTGAACCTGTGAAAACACAAATTGTTAACATTTAAACACGCGAGGTGAACCTCTATTGCGATCCACGTGTGAACCTTACTGTACCTAGTTACTCTTCAGTAACCCGGTCGTAGGGACTTCTGCACCTTTTTGTTTTACAGTTTAGTTGCAAACCTCAAAATGGCACATCTCAGACTAGCGACCAAATCACTGGGACGGTAGTTTAGTTTCTCTTTATGAGACCCAGGAAAAAATGAGACGTCCTCCGTTTAATAACGTTAAGGTCAGCTGTAACTTCCACAAAAATACTTAAACACAAATATTTAAAGTGTTCATCAGCAATACTTCGATACTAAGACCGCTGTAACGAGCCCCATCTTGGTGCAAATGCTGCATCCCTCTGAGGATGCGGGCATCCCGCAGACTACCCATTACAGCAGTAAGTTCCACGCTTCCATATCGCTGAAATACCATTATAGCAGCAGTACGTCGAATTTCAGATCCATCAGTCCTGCGAAGCTTAGGGGAAATCCCTTCATCACCTAGGAAATGATGATGTTCAAAGTGTAGGTATAGCTAAGAAACACATTAATCACCTCGGTTCTGAAATAAAAACAAACCGCATCCAAATTGGCCCATTCCTTAGGCAGCTGTGATGCCACAAACAAACACACAGGTTACACCCACAACAACACGCGTTTTCGTCGGGGGTTAATTAATTGACCTCGATTCAGATCACGTTGAGTACAGTTCGAGCCTAAGTGGACCTGTCTGCTTGCGTGGTGCATCTTTGGTGTAACGTAGTACCTAAATCTCTGGCCTCATGTCTTTCACGGATTTCACACAACCAGCAGACTCAAACCTTTGACAGTAAAATCAACGTTGCTGTACAGAAAAGGAACACTACATTTGTCATTGTCCCAAACCGTTCGGCAACATCCTGTCTAGAATTGAAAAAGAAAACAAATGTATGTTCTTAAAGGGGTCCCGACATGATCAATTGACAATTGTCAATAACGTAGAATTTCATGTGCACGTATACGTCGATGCACACACACATGCAAAGCAATCACGCAAACTGAAGCAACTTCCATTAATATTTAACGTGATTGACAATTGCAAGGCATGATCGTCTCGGGGGCCTATAAGGCATCAACTAGCTAGTGCACAAAATTATAATCATCGGGTTCCGGTTGGGGATCCAATGCATCCATGTATAGGTATTACTGAAAACGGGGTTTTATGTTCGGAAATAAAAACTCAAAAAGCACAAGTTTATGACTTCTCAATCAATCATCAATTAAATCAGTCTACAGCAGTCCATTGCTGGATGTAGACCTCTCCCAATTTACACGGTTCTACGCCTTTCGCATCCTTTCCTACGGCCTTGTCCAGGTCGTTGGTTCTACAACAGATGTGGCCAGCCAATGGCCACTATGATGCACTTACTCTGCGAGCTATGTTGACAATGACCACTTTGATTCTCTAATAGATAACATAGTTTCGGATGTTATCTCTCAGAGACACCCTAAGTATAGCTCGCCCTGTTCTAAGTAAAACACATTTACGCAAGTTGATCGAAAAACTCGCTTTCTTACACTACTTCACGTGACAGAACCATGCCCTCTGCAGTCTTATTATTTTTGTGTCCAGTCAAGAGGCCTTGATATTTTACTGACCTGACCAATAAAATTTTGATTGAGATAATCAGCATGTGGCAGTAGAACTCCTTTTCTTTGCTGGAAAGCGGAATCCTGTGTTCGGATCGACCATTAGGAACAGACCATTTTTATGTTTTGTCAATTTGAGAGTAACCTAATAAAGTAATAACAAAAACGTTGAGGGTAACTTAACAAAGTTATAGCAAAAGTGTTATGAAGCTTTTACGACAGCTAACGATTACTTTACCGAATGGAGTATGCTACCACACGCTTCCCATCATCAGCATAGGTCAATACTAGATACTACTAACCTGCGTACCTAACTTGCGTCCGTGTGATTCTCCGTGGGAGGTTCTGATTCTGGGTTCACTGGTCACTCTCGTCAGACAATCGCATCAAGCCTTGTCTAATTTGTTATTGATGTGAACTCCAAATAAACTTTTCAGTCAATCCTTGTAACACAGTTCTGGATATGTCTACGAAAATATCCTACAAGATCTAGAATTTGTAGGATCTGTAAGAGTTTTAAAAATAGGTGAAAATTATAAGGCCTTTACCTTTTCGTAAGCTTGGCACTTCCTGACCGCAGCCGAGGGCGCGTGCGTGTAGCGCGCACCCGTGCGCATCGCGTAAACGTAGACGCATAACGCGATATCAATGCACGCGCGTGTAGCGCATATCAATGCGCGTCGCGCAGACCAGCGTGCAGCGCGTCGTGTAGACTAGCGCGTGCAGCGCACACCAACGCGCATCGCGCAGACTAGCGCGTGTAGCGCATATCAATGCGCGTCGCGCAGACCACCGTGCAGCGCGTCGTGTAGACTAGCGCTTGCAGCGCACACCAACGCGCATCGCGCAGACTAGCGCGTGTAGCGCATATCAATGCGCGTCGCGCAGATCAGCGTGCAGCGCGTCGTGTAGACTAGCGCGTGCAGCGCACAGTAACGCGCATCGCGTAGACTAGCGCTTGTAGCGCTCACCAACGCGCGTCGTGTAGACTAGGGTGTGCAGCGCACAGTAACGCGCATCGCGTAGACTAGCGCTTGTAGCGCTCACCAACGCACGTCGTGTAGGCTAGGGTGTGCAGCGCACAGTAACGCGCATCGCGTAGACTAGCGCTTGTAGCGCTCACCAACGCACGTCGTGTAGACTAGCGCGTGCAGCGCACAGTAACGCGCGTCGTGTAGACTAGCGCTTGTAGCGCTCACCAACGCGCGTCGCGCAGACCAGCGTGTAGCGCGCACCAACGCGCATCGCGTAGCTTAGCGCTTGTAGCGCTCCCCAACGCCCCTCGCGTTGATTTGGAACTCTGGGATCGGGCGGGCAGTAGGATTATCGCCGTTACTGTATAGGAGAGTGACAGAGGACAGTTTCTGGACGTTTGAAAAGTTCACGGGCTTGCCATTTTCGGTACTAATTCGCTTTCTTTATGGCAAGTTATAGAAACATCTCGCTCAGAAAGAAACCGTGCGTGTAACAACGAACGAGATCGGATCCGAGACCGCGATGGCGGTGTCTAAGATGGCGACGGCTACGAACGGTATTCCCGTAATACCCTTCGTGACCGATAGCGAAAAATTCGAAATCTATGCCGATTACACGACACGTGGCACTCACGATGGTGTCAGTGCAATCCAACTATGCAATTTACGGTCTGAATCATGCGTTTTAGGCATAATTACACGAGATAAAACACACAAAACTTGCGTAAAACATACACAACTCACTAAAAGAGGGTACTTTGTAATGATTACGTTTCTTATGTTTCGATAAGAGTTGGCGATAAGGTAAGAATCCCACTTCTGATGTTAGCAATCACCAGGAATGTTAATAAAAAAATATACACGGAGACCAACAAAGCAGATTTCTATCACTTTATTTAACAAATTTACTACACCCTGAACGTAATCATTACACAAGTAGCTAATCAGTAAATAACTTAGAACATTCTTACAATCACGACGACACTGATATCACATGGATCACACTGATCACCAGGGTGTGTAGTTCTTTACTCTGCAGCGGTCGACCGTCGAAAAGAGGGCGTCCACTACATTGCGCGCCTTTTTATATTGGAAATCTAGTCATAGACAAGTCGACTTCTACAATACAGTTAATTATATATTTGATCCGTTTGGAGTCGAGACGTTGGGCTCGTGGGGCCCAAGTGCTCGTTTTCTTTATAGGGAAATCCGAAAGCGTCTAGTTGACTCTTCTCGTGACCATAGGGCTGGCCTCTTTCTCGCTCAAAGAATTAGTATCGCAATACAACGTGGGAATGCAGCCAGCCTTATAGGAACTTTACCGGTTGACACCGATGGGGAGGAATTCTTTGACACCTGAGTGAGGCTTTGTCAGTCTTGTCACTCCCCCTCCCTTCTTTTTTGATGTTAGTTTTCTTTGTTTTTTTCCTGTATATAAATCTGTAGAATATATTAGTAATATATAATTCTCATTTTGTAAATATGTGAATAGAATTAAATACTGTAGAAGTCGACTTGTCTATGACTAGATTTCCAATATAAAAAGGCGCGCAATGTAGTGGACGCCCTCTTTTCGACGGTCGACCGCTGCAGAGTAAAGAACTACACACCCTGGTGATCAGTGTGATCCATGTGATATCAGTGTCGCCGTGATTGTAAGAATGTTCTAAGTTACTTACTGATTAGCTACTTGTGTAATGATTACGTTCAGGGTGTAGTAAAATCTATACTTATAATAAATCTGTAGAAGTGAAAATTCTGTACATTCAAAATATCAAAAAAATAAATAGCAGGGGGTGTTACTAGACCGACACCGAACCCAAAAATGTGATTTAAAAATTTTTTGTCTGTCTGTCTGTCTGTCTGTCTGTCTGTCTGTCTGTCTGTTTGTTCAGGCATCACGCAAAAACTACCGGTTCGATTACGATGAAACTTGGTATAATTATTCTTTAATATCCTGGGCACCACACTGGGTACTTTTTATCCCGGAAAAGTATACTTATTGTAAAATAAAAAAACTAACTTAAGTTGTATAAAGTTATTATCAATTATTGCTTAAACGGTTAATGGTACGATGATGAAATTCAGTATGAGCGTTGCTTGTTACAATTTGAAATAAGTAATTTTACCATTTTTGCAAATTCCACCTCCAAAGGTATAAAAAAGGTGGGTCAAGTTTGTATGGGACAACGCGATTCCTTGGTCCGATCTGCTTAAAATTTGGCATATAGCATTATTAGCATAACTGATGGAAGACGTGTTCCTTATTTTATTGAAATTTATACTTTATCGACCTAAAAAGGGAATGTAAATTATTTTGGAGCTGATTTTCTCCGGAGTTGATATCAATACTCCTTAAATACTCTTATTTTTGATTTAAATTACTTTTTATTTTGACACATTTGTGGATGTTCAATCCGAATGACATTGTCATATTCATGATTTTGCTTTATTAGTACCGTCGTAAATATTGTTGTTATTTTTTTTAAATTTTGTATATAAATATGTGAAAGAAGAAGAAAATTCGAAGATGGCTAGCCAGGAATAATGAAAGACCACGCTTCAGGTAGTGTCCACTGTGCATTAGAATGAAAGATGTCAGCAGCCCTAAGCGACTGGTCATGGAAGGTATGAACTTTATTCTATAGTTCTGGCTGCATTCGGTGCAGGACACGGACTCACTAAGTCTTTGTAAAATACGGGAATGGCCTCTACGAAGATCACATTTCACAAGTAAAAAGAGCCATTAAAATGAACATGAACACCTAGCAGATGAAATTTACATGGATATTAAGTTAACAGGTCGTGGTTGGACCATCTGTATTATGAGGACAAAGTCTATCGTAGTTCGGCTTTCCCATACGTTGTAGGCTTACAGTATGACTGGGACTACCTGAAGAAGGAACTAAGTTACGATGTCAATTGCTTAGAAGAGAATTTGAGTCAAGTAGTAGTCTAGCCAATGAATTAAGAAATGTATTTAATAAATAAATTTACATAACTCATATAATATGTTTTATGAATTTGTTAATCAGAACAACTATAATAAATATGCGCATATTTGTGAGTGTGAATGTTTGTTACTCTTTCACGCTGTAACGGCTGAACTTTGGAAATTTGGACTACGGAGATAGGTTAGAGACAGTGTAGGAACTAAATTTCACGCAGGCGAAGCTGCGGGCATCAGCTAGTTTGTTAAATAAAGTGATAGAAATCTGCTTTGTTAATCTCAGTGTATATTTTTTTATTAACATTCCTGGTGATTACTAACATCAGAAGTGTGATTCTTACCTAATCGCCAACTCACCGAGTCGAACGAGAGGTATTATGAAACATAAGGAACGTAATCATTACAAAGTACCCTCTTTTAGTGAGTTGTGTATGTTTTACGCAATTTGTTTGTGTTTTCTCGTGTAATTATGCCTAAAACGCATAATTCAAGCCGTAAATTGCATAGTGAATTGATGATTTGAGTGGACCATCGTGAGTGCCACGTGTCGTGTAATTGGTCACGAAGGGTATTACGGGGAATACCGTTCGTAGCCGTCGCGATCCTAAACACCACCATCGCGGTCTCGGATCCAATCTCGTTCGTTGTTACACGTACGGTATCGTTAAAAGTGAGATGTTTCTACAACTTGCCATAAAGGAAGCGAATTAGTACCGAAAGTGCCCGTGAACTTTTCAAACGTTACAAATGATTATGGACGCGATTCAAGCGTTCAACCCCTTTAGAATGCAGTATTTTATGACTATAATTTTGACCCGTTAATTCACGTATTGACGCGTGGTGCGATTATGTTTGTGCACAGTTAATCAATCGTTGAAGTGACTAGAAACTGTCCTTTGTCACTCTCCTATACAGTAACGGCGATAATCCTTCTGTCCGCCGATCCGGGAGTTCTAAATCAATGCGAGGGGCGTTGTTGAGCGCTAGAAGCACTAGTCGACGCGATGCGCGTTGGTGTGCGCTGCACGCGCTAGTCTACACGACGCGCGCTGCAAGCTGGTCTACGCGACGTGCGCTGATGGGCGCTTTACGCGCTAGCCTACACGACGCGCGTTGGTGACCGCTACAAGCGCTAGTCTTCGCGATGCGCGTTGGTGTGCGCTGCACGCGCTAGTCTACACGACGTGCGTTGGTGCGCGCTACAAGCGCTAGTCTACGCGATGGGCGTTGGTGTGCTCTGCACGCGCTAGTCTACACGACTTGCGTTGGTGCGCGCTACAAGCGCTAGTCTACGCGATGCGCGTTGGTGTGCGCTGCACGCGCTAGTCTACGCGATGCGCGTTGGTGTGCGCTGCACGCGCTAGTCTACGCGATGCGCGTTGGTGTGCGCTGCACGCGCTAGTCCACACGACGCGCTGCACGCTGGTCTGCGCGACGCGCATTCATATGCGCTACACGCGCGTGCATTGATCACGTTATGCGCGTCTACGCGATGCGCACGGGTGCGCGCTACACGCACGCGCCCTCAGCTGCGGTCAGGAAGTGCCAAGCTTACGAAAAGGTAAACGCCTTATAATTTTCACCTATTCCCTTAAAAATCTTACAGATCCGACAAATTCTAGATCTTGTAGGATATTTTCGTAGACATATCCAGAATCGTGCTACAAGGTTTGACTGAAAAGTTTATTTGGAGTTCACATCAATAACAAATTAGACAAGGCTTGATACGATTGTCTGACGAGAGTGACCAGTGAACCCAGAATCAGAACCTCCCACGGAGGTTCACACGGGCGCAAGTTAGTAGTATTGTGGTAGTATCTAGTATTAACCTATGCTGATGATGGGAAGCGTGTGGTAGCATATTCCATTCGGTAAAGTAAACGTTAGCTGTCGTAAAGGCTTCATAACACTTTTGCTATAACTTTGTTAAGTTACCCTCAACGTTTTTGTTATTACTTTATTATGTTACTCTCAAATTGACAAAACATAAAAATGGTCTGCTCCTTTTTTTCTGAGAGGCGCCCAATGGTCGATACGAACACAGGATTCCGCTTTCCAGCAAAGAAAAGGAGTTGTACTGCCACATGCTGATTATCTCAATCGAAATTACATCGGTCAGGTCAGTAAAATATCAAGGCCTCTTAACTGGACACAAAAAGAATAGACTGCAGAGGAGGGCATGGTTCTGTCACATGAAGTAGTGTACCAAAGCGAGTTTTTCGATCAACTTGCGTAAATGTGTTTTACTTAGAACAGAGCGAGCTACACTTAGGGTGTCTCTGAGAGATAACATCCGAAACAATGTTAGCTATTAGAGAACCAGAGTAGTCAACGTAGCTCGCAGAGTAAGTACATCATAGTGGCCATGGGCTGGCACATCTATAGTAGAACCAACGACCTGGACAAGGCCGTAGGAAAGGATGCGAAAGGCGTAGAACCGTGTAAATTGGGAGAGGTCTACATCCAGCAGTGGACTGCTGTAGGTTGATTGATGATTGATTGAGAAGTCATAAACTTGTACTTCTTGAGTTTTTTTTTAAGAACATAAAACCCCGTTTCCAGTAATACCTATACTTGGATGCATGCATTGGATTGAATTCTAGACAGGATGTAGCTGAACGGTTTGGGACAATGACAAATGTAGTGTTCCTTTTCTGTACAGCAACGCTGATTTTACTGTCAAAGGTTAGTCTGCTGGTTGTGTGAAATTCGTGAAAGAAATGGGGCCAGAGATTTAGGTACTACGTTACACCAAAGATGCACCACGCAAACAGACAGGTCCACTTACGCTTGAACTGTACTCAACATGATCTGAATCGAGGTCAATTAATTAACCCCCGACGAAAACACGTGTTGTTGTGGGTGTAACCTGTGTGTTTGTCTGTGGCATCACAGCTGCCTAACGGATGGGCCAATTTGGATACGATTTGTTTTTATTTCAGAGCCGAGGTGATTAATGTGTCTTAGCTATACATTTTGAACATCATCACTTTCTAGGTGATGAAGGAATTTCTCCTAAGCTTCGCAGAACTGATCGATCTGAAATTTGGCGTACTGTTGTTTCAATGGTATTTCAGCGACATAAAAGCGTCGAACTTACTGCTCTAATGGGTAGTCTGCGGGATGCCCGCATCCTCAGAGAGATGCAGCATTTGCACCAAGATGGGGCTCGTTGCAGCGGTCTTAGTATCGAGGTATTGCTGATGAACAGTTTAAATATTTGTGTTTAAATATTTTTGTGGAAGTTGCAGCTGACCTTTACGTTATTAAACGGAGGACGTCTCATTTTTTCCTGGGTCTCATAAAGAGAAACTAAACTACCGTCCCACTGATTTGGTCGCTAGTCTGAGATGTGCCATTGGGAGGTTTGCAACTAAACTGTAAATCAAAAAGGTGCAGAAGTCCCTACGATCGGGTTACTGAAGAGTAACTAGGTACCGTAAGGTTCACACGTGGATCGTAATAGAGGTTCACCTCGCGTGTTTAAATGTTAACAATTTGTGTTTTCACAGGTTCAATGTAAAAATGCAAGTTGGACCCTGGTATGGTAGATGGTGGTCCATGCGAGCGCCGCCGAGCGGATGACGGGCTGCGTGCGGCCCAGTTTATGGTGGTATGGCAGGACGAATGGTGGCCTGATACCTGCACTGCATTCTTCGAGTGGCGAGTTGACGGTAATATTGACAACATTTACTATGACAGGTTCTTGTATGGGTAACCACCACGTGACCTCTTTGTTATTTTGCGAGCGTTTCCGTGCTTCGGAAGGCACATTAAGCTGTTGGTCCCGGTTGCCAGTAAAATGGCAATCATTAAGCAAAGTTAAAAAAATTTTAACAGTGGGCAGTCACAACCTGCGCCTGTCCATATCAGCACAGCAATATGACTCAGCACAGCACCTATTACGTGGTACAACATCTATAGGTGAAATGTGGGCATATAATGTGCTTCTGCCTACCCCTTAGAGGATAAAAGGCGTGACCATATGTATGTATGTATGAGTTGTCGGTGTTGACTTAAGTGGCGTGTGCCTGACGGGTGCGTGTCATCTGAACGCAGCCAGTGTTGGTGAAGGAACAGAATACGGGATGTTCCATGCTGACATGCTGGGTGCCAGTGTTCTGTATGGGTACAACTTTTGTACATATATGGGTACTAGTTTTATGTATAAGTGTTAGTTTCGTATATAGGACGGACTGCGGGACGTTCTTATTGGCAGACTGCGGGATGCCAACTCCATGTAGAGGACGGACTGCGGGACGTTCCTTTTGGCAAATAGACTGCGGGATATTTGCCCTACGTGGTAGTGTAAAGATGAATGTCGGTGTACAGGACGGACTGCGGGACGTTCCTATTGGTATGCCTGTGGGATGCCAATTCCCATGTAGTTAGAGGACGGACTGCGGGACGTTCCTTTTTCGGCAAACAGACTGTGGGATGTTTGCCCTACAATGAATTGGTAGAGTGATGATGAATGGTAAATACTTGAATCCAAGTGTGAATGAATCATAAACCTCGTATGAATCAGAAATCCTCATATAGTTTGCCTTTTAATGTGCGAACGTAATCACATTAAATGAATGTGGTGATGTATGATAAGCTGTGAGCTATTTATCTTAGCTAATGTATTTTGGACTGTACGTTGGAAGGCCTTGAAAGGTTGATGGATACAACAATTAGGTCTTTGTGTTACATTGGCACATAGTAATGACATGTTATTTCTAATTGATTTTAGAAGCCGCCTCGATGAAAGCATCGCAGCTCATGCCGATGAGCGTGTTCAATCCCGAAGCTAGTCCATCTGAACCGATGACTGTTGAGGTTCAGACATCTTATATGCAGTCGAGGACGATGCATGGTCAGGAGAGGCCGTGTAGAAGTCGACTTGTCTATGACTAGATTTCCAATATAAAAAGGCGCGCAATGTAGTGGACGCCCTCTTTTCGACGGTCGACCGCTGCAGAGTAAAGAACTACACACCCTGGTGATCAGTGTGATCCATGTGATATCAGTGTCGCCGTGATTGTAAGAATGTTCTAAGTTACTTACTGATTAGCTACTTGTGTAATGATTACGTTCAGGGTGTAGTAAAATTTGTTAAATAAAGTGATAGAAATCTGCTTTGTTAATCTCAGTGTATATTTTTTTATTAACATTCCTGGTGATTACTAACAATACAATATAAATAGTTCATGTAGTAGTTGTTTAATTACCTATTGACTTTAACTTTACTACCCGTTCACTCTAACTTTGCCGCTGGCGTAGAGGCGTATACCCGAATTGTTAATTAGACGAAGTAAATTGACAGTATTTTGAAAGTCTATTTGATAAAGAGGATACGCAAGTGCAAACTCATTTTTGTGAAATGAATGAAATTGGCAATGAAAACGACATTAGTATGGAAGAAATAATGGAAGCATTAAATAGTATGAAACTAGGCAAGGCTGCTGGGATTGATAGGGTTTCCGTTGAGATGCTGAAAGCAGGACGTGGCGTGGTGATTGACCAGCTGTACCGCCTTTTTAATCTGTGCTGGAGGAGTGGCAGCGTACCAAAAGAATGGTCCAAAGCCGTCATTGTGCCTCTGTACAAAGGAAAAGGGTCGCAGCAAGAGTGCAAAAATTACCGCGGCATAAGCCTGCTCAGCATCGTCGGTAAACTGTATGCGAAAGTGTTGATAAAAAGAGTGATGAATGAAAGTGAAGGAAAAATGTGGGATGTTCAAGCAGGATTTATGAAAGGAAGGGGATGCACGGATCAGGTCTTCTCCTTACGACGCATAGCAGAAAAAGTTTTGGCGAAAAGCCAAAAGGTATATTGCGTATTCGTAGATCTGGAGAAGGCCTATGACAAAGTGGTGAGGAATGAACTATGGTCAACATTGTCTTTGTACGGGGTGAGCAGCAGCTTGATACGAGCACTGAAATCTCTTTATGAGGGCTCGAGTGCTTGTGTCAGGATCAACGGAGCTTGCACGGACTTCTTTAACATAGAAAGGGGTGTGAGACAGGGTTGTGTAGCGTCACCGTGGCTGTTTAACCTGTACATGGACAGTTGTTTGAAAGAATTGCAAGAGAGTGCGTGTGGTATAAAACTGAACGAGCTGTCCATCAAATGCCTCCTATATGCTGACGATCAGGTGATCTTAGCTGCATCGGCGGAGGAGTTGCAGTTGATGGTTAATATTATGCATGAGGCGCTGAAAGGTAGAGGAATGAAAGTGAATGTAAGTAAGACTAAAGTAATGGTTTTTGAAAGAGAGAAATGTATGACGAATTGCCCTATTATTATCGAAGGGCAAAGAGTGGAACAGGTGAAAGAATTTGTATACCTGGGTTCAAAATTTACGAGGGATGGAAAGTGTGACCAGGATATTGAGAGAAGAGTTTTGGCAGGAAATCAAGTGAATGGGGCGATGCATACCTTTATGAGCAGTCAAAACGTGTCTAAGAAGGCAAGAGTGGCTGTGCATAGGGGTGTGCTTATCCCAACACTTATGTATGGTAGTGAAAGTTGGGTGTGGCAGAAGAAGCATGAAAGTAAAATTAATGCAGTGGAAATGAGAAGTCTGCGAAGTATAGCTCGAGTGAAATTGATGGACAAAGTAAGAAATAGTGTGATTAGAAAACAATGTGGTATAACTGAAGATGTAGTGACAAAGATAGAAAAAGGGATGCTTAGATGGTTTGGACATGTTGAGAGGATGGATGAAAATAGACTGACTAAACAGATCTATAAGGCGAGAATGAATGGGCAAGCTGGTAGGGGTCATCCACGGCGTACGCATGGTAACCAAATTGATGACCTGCTGGAAAAAGGCCAGGTCAAGAGCACCCTTAACCGGCGAGCGTGTATGAAAGCACTTATGAAAGTAGAAGAAGCGAAAGTGGTATGCCAGGATCGTAGCAAGTGGAAAGCCATAGTCTCTGCCTACCCCGATGGGAAACAGGCGTGATGATATGTATGTATGTATGTATGTATGTATGTATGTAAATTGACAGTAGCTAATGTCACTTCGTCATAGAAAATACGCAACATTTCCATAAAATCATCCACTATCCTAACAGCACGCATAATAAATAATTAATGGGTCGTACATTGCATCTATAATGAAATAATCTGCAATGATGAATCGCAGAAGACTGTCGGCCTCCATGACTTGCCTGAGGACGGTGAGAGGGTCGCTCACCGTCCTTACAGAAGCAGGCCACTCACATTCACGCACGTCCCCCCTTAGAAGCGGGATCACACCCGAGACCCCCCAAAGACGCGGGATAGCACCCGAACCACCCCCTAGGCGAGACCGCAGTGGCGGCCGTGGGTCTGATGGGAGTCCTGGGACATCCTTCCAAGGGCTTACCCGGGGCTCTCAACCATAGGCTGCTAGGCGTTACGTGAGGTTTTTTAGTCGGTAGGAGTCCGGCATAGCATCCATAATGGATTTTCCCTCACGTTAAAAAAAAGTAGGTTTAATAAACATTTTAAATTCTAATTTGTCTTAAAGCATTTAATTTTGTTTCTGCATCACAACGAGATAAAAAGATCCTCTGTTTTCGTTACTTTTAACTAAAAATATATTCATTTTGTAAATATAAATATACATAAGTCCTGGCTGTTGAAACTGTGGTTTGGATTGCAGAACACCTATAGACTAGCTATCCCGCGCAAATTCGTTTGCGTTACACAAGAGAGAAAGAAGGAAGGAACGTGATTCCCGTCGCGTGTAACTTGTGATCCTGTCCCAAATATTGCATTTTTTAAACTGATTTTATTTCTGTTGCCCCTGTGGCGTAATTTGATTTCTAGAGCCCCGTGTGGCGACGGGGGCAATACACACCGAAGGTGTCGTAAGGGGCGACTAAAGGAACATTTTTTAAAAAATATACATTGCGCAGAGAAGGAAAACTCGAAATGAAACCCGGTTGTCAATAAAATAACAATCGTTAAGCCAAGTTGAAGGCCTTATGGGGGTTCAGGTTCAGGTTCATCATCACGCCTTTATCCCCGAAGGGGTAGGCAGAGGCATATTATATGCCCACATTTCACCTTTTTATAATTTGTCCCACGTAATACGTTGTGAGCCGTATTGCCGTGTTTAAATGGACAGGCGCAGGTTGTGACTGCCTGCTGTTGAAATAAAGCCTTCAACTTGGCTTAACGACTGCCATTTTACTGGCAACCGGGACCAACGGCTTAACGTGCCTTCCGAAGCACGGAAACGCTCAAATAGATGTCACAAAGTGATCACATGGATGGTCACCCATTCATAGGACTGGCCATAGTGAAAGTTGCTTACTGCAGTGATCGTTTACAGAACACTGAGTCCGCGGGGCCACGAGCGCTTCATCCTCCTTATGGGGGGCTTGAAAAATTTCAACTGTGGGTTGCGTCGACCTGCGCCTGTCCATTTCAACACGGCAATAGGCTCACCACCTATTACGTGGGACATAGACCTATAAGGTGAAATGTGGGCGTATACTATGCCTCTGCCTATCCCTTCGGGGATAAAGGCGTGACTATATGTATGTATGTATGATTTCTAATAGAAATCAAATTAGCATTATGAGCGAACCTTAAAAAATAGACAATGTTATGGCAGACATTTTTTCTTAATATTTTTAATGAAACAATTTCGTAATATTCTATGTTTATGTATCTTTAACCATTTAACGTAGCACACGCAACTGAAGTCCCCAAAGGAATACATTTTCGCCGTTTTTGAAATATGTTTCATCCCTGCTCCGCTCCTATTCCTCGTAGCGTGATGTTATAGCCTTATAACCTTTCTCAATAAACGGACCATTGGTAAAAATGATGGAAATTCAACCAGCAGTTCCCGAGATCAAAACTCAAACAAACCAAAAAATCTTATCAGCTTTATAATAATTAATGAATAGATTAGAATGATAGATTTTCTGCTGTAGTGGTAGCCGTAGGTCTGTTGGGAGTCCTGGGGTATCCAGTATCCTTCCGAGGGCTTACCCGGGGCTCCCAACCGTAGGCTGTTAGGTCGGATGCGTGTGGCTTTTAGTCGGTAGGTATACCGCATAGCATTCATGTAAAGTCCATTTTTTTATTAGACGAAGTAAAGTGACAGCAACTAATGTCACTTCTTCATACAATGTTGCTTAATTTCTATGAAGAAGTGACATTAGTTGCTGTCAATTTACTTCGTCTAATTAAAAATTCGACTATTTTCTCACGTTAAAAAAATGAATGGTTTTACTATTAAGACTGATTAAGACGTTCCTTTCCTATACGTCAGAGCAATAAAACTAGAATAGTAGAAAAGGCCTGAATTGGATGCTGACTGATAAGGGCGGTATGTTTTGGTTAAAATCAGGAAAGCTTACATCATGCAGTGGATAGTTATAAAGCATTTTGATTGACTGTTTGATTGAACACTTTCGTGGTTACTATCAAATTGTTTGATCAAAAAGAAGCCATAGAAATAACATAATACATCGCTACTTGTAAAGAAAAACCATTTCTCACAGCATTCCTGTATTTATTACTTAAATCCAAATTCCGCAAATATTTCTCTGTACTTCAATATAATTGAATAGCCACTTACCGGATACTCTTTCACAATTCAACATGGCGGCCGTCACAAAAGGCCGCCAAATTCTCATCATAGACAGGAGTTTTTTTTTCTGTTCGTATTATGGTACAATAAACACGCCTCCGTTGATAAGAATGCAATGAAAGAATGAATGAAACGTCTTCAATACAGAAGTAACCGCTATCTCGATTTAAAAAAAAACGTGTGTGAAGCTCATACGTAGATAATACTTCTTTGTATTGAATTTTAAAAAAACTGATTTGGCGCCAACGCGGGAATATCGATAGGAATGCCGTGGTATTTTTTATTTCAATTTACGTTGAATTGGAAAAGGCTTAGGTCCAGCAGAGACTGCCATAAGTTGATTGAATTATTTGATAAGAAAGACTATAAATTTGGGATTTTGTCTGAAACAAAAGCAAAGCCAATCGGAAAACAAGTTTGATTTAAAGACAAGTAAATTTCGACGTTTGTCCTTGGGTAGCGTTAGCTCAGCAGCCTTTTCAGTAATTAGTTTATTGGTAGGATTGTAACATTGACACTCAGAATACTCGATGTGTGTTCCTTGAAGATTGATAACCTCAGCTGAATATTTAAATATGGTGCAATAGGATCCTACCAAATTCTTTGGGGCCCAAGCCAGACTTATCTGCAACTGATTCATGAGCTGATTATTAGACAAGTTGATGGCAAAGAGAAGATAATCCCGAAACTAGACTGTATACATACCACCAGGTACCCACCAGGTCTAACCAGGGTGGTATAATAGGGACAACCATCCTCCCATAAGAAATTGGAAGAATGCCTGCAATTACCATTCAGCATTGGACTGTGATAGGCTGATAACATCACAATATTAAAACATTACATACATTCATATCATCACGCCTGTTTCGCATCGGGGTAGGCAGAGACTATGGCTTTCCACTTGCTACGATCCTGGCATACCACTTTCGTTTCTTCTACTTTCATAAGTGCTTTCATACACGCTCGCCGGTTAAGGGTACTCTTGTCATCAATTTGGTTACCATGCGTACGCCGAGGGTGACCCCTACCAGCTTGCCCATTCATTTTAGCCTTATAGATCTGTTAAGTCAGTCGATTTTCATCCATCCTCTCAACATGTCCAAACCATCTAAGCATCCCTTTTTCTGTCTTTGTCACTACATCAGTTATACCACATTGTTTTCTAATCACGCTATTCCTTTCTTTGTCCATCAATTTCACTCCAGCTATACTTCGCAGACTTCTCATTTCCACTGCATTAATTTTACTTTCATGCTTCTTCTGCCAGACCCAACTTTCACTACCATACATAAGTGTTATTAATATTAAAACATTAACATATTCATTTACAAATATTCATCTTTACTAACTATAAGTTACGTCTGAAACCAGCTTTGTTGGACTTATTGAAATTTCTTGCTTCGGGAAAGTTTCAATTTTTATGTTTGAAGGTGCTAACGTATTCGACACTACATGATCATCTACAGTTTTGTTTTTTCCACCATTTTGTTTTTCATTACCTTTTGTATTAAGTAAGTCTGCGTTATGACTTTTAATACCTTTAACGGGCTGTTTTTCCGAATAATTTGGCATTATTTTTGAACTGAATGCTATAACTTTAGTACGTCGATTATTTGTTGAATAATGTGACACGTCATTCGTAATATCATCTATTGTTACACCAAATGTAGGCTCTATTTTCATAGTTTGATATTCTTTTCCAGTTGTATCATGAACTTTTTGAGTCAAGTTTATGGATTTTGGAAATTCATCAACTGATCGAAAAACAGGCCAAGTTTTTTGAATATTTTCCTTGGAACTATTTTGCTCAAAATTGGTATCATGATAATCTATATTATCTTTTGTTTTATTATTATTTATTTTCGTACCAGCTTCTTGCTCATTTAATGTTTTTTTGTTTGCATTGCCATCAGTAGCGTTTCTAATTTGAACTGGCTTATATTCATATTTATTTGTTACCGTTTCAAAAGAAGTAACATTATGTGCGTTGTTATCTATTTCATTGTTATTGGTTCTAAAATAAATATCTGCGTCTGCTTTCTTTTCACTGATTTCTTTTACAGGTTGTTTACTTTTGCTTTCACCGGCAGAATCATCCAATTTTTGGGGTGTTCTATTTGAATCAACGTCAGTGACTTTACTTCTGGTCTCTTTTTGACCGATATTCGGAGTGTAGACTTCCTTTAATGTGTTTGTAGTTATGGATAGATTGTCATTAGTTGTACTACCGCTTTTTGATAATTTTACCTCAGCCACCTGCGTCTTTATCACATCTTTATTTGTATTTAAATCAGATGATTGTTTCATTAGTTTGTCGACGTTTATGTTGTAATATAGCGTTGGAATTTCCATATTTAATCCGCCTGCATCGATTCTTTCCATTGTTGTAACAATATCATGGTCATACACTTTAGCGTTGTGGCTTGTAGTCTTAATTTGCGTTACCTTACTTATATCACTATTAGGTGTACTAAGTTTACCATCATTGTTATGGGAAGATAAAATACTAGTTTCATTCATTATTTGTGTTTTAACCAATTCCAATTCGCTTTCTAGTTTCATTATACGTCTCAAAACGTGTTTGTTATCATTAATACTGCCAGCAGTATCAAGATTATCATTTCTTCTATAAGACGTGTTATTTTTCATGTAATTGTTTCTATCTATTGAAAGACCTTCCTCTGAAATTGATGGTGGTTTTGAGTAATATCTTCTATAGTTATTTCTGCCATGTTTACGCGGGACCCTCATACGTTTTGCTAAAATCAAGGGATCTCTCAACACTTTCTGTTTTCTCCTTATGGTAGGTCGACCCCGGTGTCTTAATACTGGAATATTCTCATGTCTTTGTCTAGCAGCCTTTTCTGAATTAAATCTATGATTCCTTAGAGGATTCTTTTTATTATGTTTTGAATGGTGTCTGAAATATTAATAAATACAGTGTTAGGTATCGTACTACCTGTTACTGCCATAAATGTATATAATTGGAAATCATGCAAATGGGATTAATGTTCACTTAATTTTTGTGGTAAAAATCTGGACAAACTTTTCAGGGTATCCAATAAGGCCTTTAACCCGACTTAAGGAATACCATATTAGAATTACTTGCAATAGCAATCATTTGTAGCATTAACGAAACATGTTCATGTCAAAGAAGCCTTACAAGAGTCTTTTAACTAGAATCGATCAACTGTCGATTTAAAAGTCAGAAACCACCAAATCAATTATAAATACATCTTACCTGAAGTTCTGTAAGCTTTTACGTGAATTCTTGATGGTTCTTTCTGTTTTAATTTCAATATTAATATTCAGATCTTTAGCAGATTGAATAATATCTCGAAGTCCTGAATCCCGTCTTAGTTGCTGTAGTTCTTCAGTACTACCATGCTTCACAATTTTCACTTTGCGTTTAGGTGTATGTTCTGAGGGCACTCTCTTACTATGTGCCGGTTTCGTTGCGGACCAATCATTTACAAATGTAGGATATAATGTCTTAAATGTCAATTTTCTTGTATTACTTTTAAAATCTGGCCTGTCGGTGTTAACATATTCTATATTTTTATCAATAACTGTATTTGCAAAATTTCTTAACGTTTTAGTCAATTTCTTTGGTGCTACTTCAAATGTTGGAAAATGTACTTCAGTAGATAATTGTATCATGAATTCTTTTACAGGTTTGTTGTCTTTTCTATTTCTGTTTGATTCATCAGTGTCATCATCGTCAGATGAGTCCTCATCTTTTGTATATTCTTGTTTCTTTCTTGTATTCTTAACATGTTTTCGTGTTGTAGGTGAATGAGAGATGTCGATATTTGGCTTTTTTGCCTTAACTCTTTTAGATATTTTTTCCGTAGTCAAACGATCATACGCATCGGGATCATATTTTAAATCCATATTCTTTTCTACATACATTTGACGCATTGTTCTCATAATATCTGGTGTTTCAGTTTTATATTTCTTGTGTTTGGGAGTAGGGTCATATTCCTTGCTGACTTTAGAAAATCTATGTTTTTTATAAGTTCGTTCGTTACGAGAATCATTTTCACGTTCGTTTTCGTCTTCATCTTCATTTTCATCTTCTTCATAAGGTATTCCTTTAGTAGTCGGTACATTATGCGGAGGTCGAGTTTTATGCGTTCTCGTTGTTGATTCACTTCTTGAAGTCGTCCATTTTTTTTCATAGTTGATAGTTCTTGATTTTCTTGTAGTTTTCACTGTTGTTTCAATATAATCAGGCTGAGGAGTGATCTCTCCTAAGGTGTTATATAAGTGCTGGACAAAATCTTGAACCTTAGACATCACTGATGACCTCAAGTTAACATTTAATTCAGAGTAATGATCATAAACTACATCTTTTAGACCACCAGAAACAATTTTAGATAAATCAAGATTTTTTCGTGATTTTAGCCTGTAATTGTCTAGATCAGTTAAAAAACTGTTAATTTTATCTACAGAATCCACTGTATATACAGAATTAACAGTATCCAATAGTTCCTTTTCAGGTTTCTTATATTTCGCCTCTTCAATTTTATTACTCACTTGGGCTAAGAACCTTCTTATATCAGCTGCAGGTTTGTTTTTAATTTCAGCCAGTTTACCGGCTACTACATTTTGTGCACCAATATTTTCAGTTAATTCGTGCAATTTTGAGTCTTCATAATTTCTTTTTTTCATTTCATCACCTACGATTGAAGCTAATTGTTCTAAATCGTTGTCGTCATACTTATTTAGAATACGTAAAGCCTTGCCAACGAAATTGGTGAATATATTTTTATCTTTCTCTTTTGCGTTACGTCTACCGCCATTGTTATGTTCAATAACATTTTTCATTTTGCCAATGAACTTTTGAACTTTGCTTAATATATTAACATCGTCCCTTTTGTCTTCTTCGTCAAATTCGAAGACTGTCTCTAACGCCAGATTGACGCTTTTTTCTTTACCATTGTGTCTACCAAATGATATTTGAGTAGCTGCAAGTTTAAAATCAAAATATAATACTGTTCTCTAAATCTTGATTCGAATGACAATTGTATCAACGTAAAAAATATACTTCATTTTAAAGGCATCATTTTAAAGAGCGGGAACACAAAGGTCCGAACTACAAATAAATACTTTATTCTTTTAAAATATAGTCTACTATTGTTTACGTTAATACTTCAATTAATACAAATGTCACCGAAGTCAAGCTATATATTTTTAGTCTGTACTGTACTGTGACCACCCTAAATAGCTGGCGTCCAGGAAGCTCGGAGTGCTCAGAAGGGCGCGGCGGTACTTTACTGCGGCGCAAGCACTGCTTCTCTATAAGTCGCAGGTGCGTCCGCATATGGAGTACTGCTGTCACCTCTGGGCGGGGGCACCCGAATACCAGCAGTCTATTTGACTCGGTGCAAAGGCGAGCTATGAGAGTTGTCAGCGATCCCATACTTGCAGGTGGTGTGGAACCTCTTAGTGACAGGAGAGACTTTGCTTCTCTGTGTGTGTTCTACCGCCTGTACAATGGTTTGTGCTCCGAAGAATTGTTTGATATGATGCCTACAGCTACATTCTATCATCGCACCGCTCGCCATAGACAGGGTGTTCATCCTCATACGTTGCGTCCTGAGCGCTCGAACACGGTGAGATCTAATAGAGGCTTTCTTCCGCGTACGCTTAGGTTGTGGAATGATCTCCCTGCTTCGGTTTTCCCAAACGCCTACAGTATGGGGTTCTTCAAAAGGGGACTTAGAAGTTTTTAAAGAGTCGGCAGCGCGATTGTGGTGCCTCTGGTGTTGCAAACGTCCATAGGCTGCGGTGACCACCGGTACATCTGGTGGGGCCGTATGCTTGTCTGCCACTCTAGTGGTATAAAAAAAATGTGCATTCTGGGTCGCAAGTCCATTGGGCCATGTTGTCCGACACTAACGTTATTAACCCTTGCAAATGATAATGATGGGAAAAGTTGCTGGAGAAAGCAGGGTGAAACGTAAAAAGAAGTCGTGTCATCCAAGAGAGAACCGGAATATCTGAAGCGGCTGAACTGTTCCAACGAGTGAGAGACCGAGACCACTGAACCATGATGATGTGACAAACAATAAATAAATTGAATTGAATTGAATTGAATTGAATTGATGATGATCGTCAACTTTCACTAGTTGGAGCGACACTGCCAGAAATGCCGTATCCACTTCGTATTATTTGTTGTATAAGGAAGCTTGGACATGACCTGCTCTGCTGGATTCTCAGAAAAATTGTTAAAATACATAGTTTTTATAGATTGCCCGCTGAGTTTCTTGCCAGTTCTTCTCAGGTGGGTCGCGTTGTGAACTGGTGGTAGAGTTTTGTTTTATATTCTGGACGTTTTACAAGCGCATCTCTATAATGCCTAAGTGAAATAAATAAAATTTTGATTTGATTTTTGATTTTTATATGGCACCCGTTTTTGCCACTTTAGTCGTTTCAGAAATCATTGAATCTCGGGAAAAAATTTCGGATTTTTTTTTTCGCGAATGTAACCACCGGCAATAGTTAGCTACATCAAAACAGCCTATGGCAGTACACTCCTGGACGAAGGCCTGCCACTGGGCCCAGTTCACCCCACTATATACGGTCCTGCGCCTTTCGCACCCTGTCTCAGTCCGCGACCTTTCGACCGTCCTACCTCACGTTTAAGAATGATAAATCTTTTTTTTTTACTTTATAGCTTAGATTAAGGTAGGCTGTCGAAGCGAGCGTCTATAGCGTCAGTGACGACGCGACATATACAAATGTATGAAATTCTAGTCTAACAACGCGGTCAGTGACGTCACAGTGCCGCTGTAACGTCGTTGTGAGACTAGAATTTTATACATTTGTATAAGTCGCGACGTCACTGACGTTATAGACGCTCGCTTCGAAAGTACACCTTTAGATTTAATGAGTTCTTATAACGAGCAATAACACATACATACATACATACATATAATCACGCTTGTCTCCCATCGGGGTAAGCAGAGACTATGACTTTCCACTTGCTACGATCCTGGCATACCACTTTCGCTTCTTCTACTTTCATAACACATGTGGTATTGTTCCCATAAAGGAACACAGTTGATTAGTTCTCCAAGTTAGACCTGGTTGGAGAAGCCTGATTTCTCACGAGAAGCTGGACCCCTTCTCAGCTTTCTCTTTCTCTTTTTCTTAGACATTTTTACGTGTGAAAATCCAACATGGATGCTATGCCGGACTCCTACCGACTAAAACACACGTTGCCTTGCAACTGGGAGTCCGGGGTAAACCCTCAATAGGATGTCCCAGGGTCCCTTGTTAGTTTAGTTTGGGCTGGCCACATCTGAAGAAGGACCGATGGCTGATTATAAACCAAATGAGTTCTGGAGTTAACAAAATTATTGATATTAAATACCTGTAGTATAAAATATTCCATAAACTATGAAACAAATATATTTTAACATTTTAAACAAACCGCCATAGATTTACCAACTCGTGGCGATCAATCATATTTGAATATAAAATTTTATGTCAATATTTCTCAACAGTCTTATTTATTGGTAGGTAATAAACTGTTATAACTTAATTTAATTTTGATTGCCTCGCAGCAGCGGTATAATATGTGTCTGTCCTAGGACCCAGGTTCGATTCCCGAGTCGAATCAAATATTGGTGGGATCCCAAATGTTTGTTTTGAAGGTTGGATGTTTTCTATGTTTATCAGTTATTCTAATTTCGAAAGGAACTTAGTTCTGTACCCAAAAAACGGCAAAAAATCACGTTTGTTGTATGGGAAGCCCCTTTAATCCCACATTTTTGAAGTGAAACTTCTTTATCGGCGTTGGAAAAAAATTTGCGTCACGTCACGTCACGTCACGTCACGATTTTTGGTTACGCGCCATCTTTGTTCTGTTCCCCACCACGGTGGATTCGAATTAAGAGTACTTTATTCAGGGATAGCATGTCATTTAAGGGTTTTTGGACTTTTGGGCTTTTGGACTTTTGGATGGGACATTGGTACTTTGGGTCTTTGGAACTTTGAGACTTTGGGACTTTTGAACTTTTGAACTTTTGGACTTTTGGACTTTTGGATGGGACCTTGGTACTTTGGGTTTTTGGGACTTTCGAACTTTGGGACTTTTGGACTTTTGGACTTTTGGACTTTTGGATGGGACCTTGGTACTTTGGGTCTTTGGGACTTTGGGACTTTTGGACTTTTGGACTTTTGGACTTTTGGACTTTTGGACTTTTGGACTTTTGGACTTTTGGACTTTTGGACTTTTGGACTTTTGGACTTTTGGACTTTTGGACTTTTGGACTTTTGGACTTTTGGACTTTTGGACTTTTGGACTTTTGGACTTTTGGACTTTTGGACTTTTGGACTTTTGGACTTTTGGACTTTTGGACTTTTGGACTTTTGGACTTTTGGACTTTTGGACTTTGGACTTTTGGACTTTTAGACTTTTGGACTTTTGGACTTTTGGACTTTTGGACTTTTGGACTTTTGGACTTTTGGACTTTTGGACTTTGGGACTTTGGGACTTTGGGACTTTGGGACTTTGGGACTTTGGGACTTTGGGACTTTGGGACTTTGGGACTTTGGGACTTTGGGACTTTGGGACTTTGGGACTTCGGGACTTTGGGACTTTGGGACTTTGGGACTTTGGGACTTTGGGACTTTGGGACTTTGGGACTTTGGGACTTTGGGACTTTGGGACTTTGGGACTTTGGGACTTTGGGACTTTGGGACTTTGGGACTTTGGGACTTTGGGACTTTGGGACTTTGGGACTTTGGGACTTTGGGACTTTGGGACTTTGGGACTTTGGGACTTTGGGACTTTGGGACTTTGGGACTTTGGGACTTTGGGACTTTGGGACTTTGGGACTTTGGGACTTTGGGACTTTGGGACTTTGGGACTTTGGGACTTTGGGACTTTTGGCCTTTGGGACTTTGGGACTTTTGGATGGGATCTTGGTACTTTGGGTCTTTGGGACTTTGGAACTTTGGGACTTTGGGACTTTGGGACTTTGGGACTTTGGGACTTTTGGACTTTTGGATGGGATCTTGGTACTTTGGGTCTTTGGGACTTTGGAACTTTGGGACTTTGGGACTTTGGGACTTTTGGACTTTGGGACTTTTGGACTTTTGGACTTTTGGACTTTTGGACTTTTGTACTTTTGTACTTTTTGACTTAATTTAAGGTGAGGTGAAAATTAAGTTTATGAAGAAGTTTCACTTCTTACGTGTGTACACTAAGTACACGCAATTTTTTATTTTTCTAATTTTACTATTTGTTGTTATAGCTGCAACAGAAATACATTATCTGAGGAAATTTCAGCTCTCTAGCTATCACGGTTCCTGAGATACAGCCTCGTGACGGACAGACAGACAAACGGATGGCGAAGTTTCATGAGTAGGGTCCCGGATTTACCCTTTTAGTACCGAACCCTAATAAAGTTACAATTTATACCTACTTATGTATTTAAATCACCGCAATGACGAATATTATAAAGTTGAAAAGTTTGTTTCTATAAACACGATGATCGCAAAAACTACAGTTTAAAAATCAAAAAATATTTTCGAGGTCGATAGCCCACGTATTGACAAAAGCTACATAACAGCTAATACAGCTCTGCATGTGCTATGGGAGAACACACTTGTACAAATAAGAAGAAAATGAAAGACTTTAAAAGCGCCTGCTATTACTATTGTAGCAAGTATACTATTGTAACTAGTTGCTATGAAAAAAATTGTAGGCGGCAAACTTAGCCAGAATTATTTAGTAGTTCAGTCAGAGTTCAGACAATTATCAGGGGGAAATAGCTGATATATTAGAGATTTGGAGATTTCTTTTAAGAGAAAGAAAACTCGATTTTTTCGAAAATCCTATATCAGCCTGTATGGTCAGCATGATACAGACAGAATGTTCATTTCCACACTAATTGATAATTTTTATAAATTATTGTAATTGTGTTAACGTGTAGGTAATATTGTCTTTGTAATTGTGTATAATAGTATTATAATGTCAATGTAACCAATAACTTGTATGTGTGGCACTATACTGTAAGTATAAGTTGGTTAATAAATAAATAAACACTTCGTCCACAGCGTTCAATCACGGTAAGGTCCGATAGGGCGTCCTTCCGCGCACTTAATTTATTTCGGAAAATTAGCTGGAAAGAATTCAATTGACAATTAAATCAGGGATCCTGAACGTTTTTTTTAAGGTGAGGGAAAATTCATCATGGATGCTATGCTTACTCCCACTGGAGACCATGACTCGCACCATGGTCTCGAGCGAGAGAGTGTCCACGTCCAGGCCCACCACGAGGACCTGACCACGCCGTGCACTCCACCAGCGTGTGGACCACTGAGTCATCGCTGCGGTCCTCGCAGTGCTGACACTCGGCCGTGGTTTCCCGGTGTCTTCGCCACAGATACCTACCGAAGCTACCGTGCCCGGTAAGGATCCTGAACCATAGTAAAGTAACTTAGTACCTAATAATATTTTATTTTGGGTGCTAATTAAACAAACTTCTTTTTAATAGCATTATTGGCCTCCGAAAAAATACTTTGCCTCCCAAATTAATAAGTCAGCCTTAATTCATGAGCGTCAGAATTTATAGATTATAGCCACCATTTTTTTTTGTTTGCCACTGTTAATATAATTCAGCATCGTGATTATTTTTTAGCATCTAATTTTGTAACATGCAATCAAACAGTAAACTTCTAAATTACTAGAAAATGGCATCAAAATAGACATTATTTATTAATATTGTAGCTTCTAATTTCCTAATTCAGCATTTTTAAAATGTAACTCGTCCCACATTAATGGATCATCAAAATTAAGTAAAATTGCCATCAAAAAGCAAATTATGGCCACCAAGATTAGGTCTTTACCTATGGAGTTGCCGTTATGTATAAAAAATTAAATTTTATTTGTATTAATCGAAAAAATCACCAATGCTGATTGCAACGCAGGCAGTTTATTGACGCCCTCCTTAAAGAAATCAGCTGAACGGGAGGCAACAAATTCTTTAAAGGCATTTTGTACTGCCTCTCGGGTATTGAATTTCTTTCCCGCCAAGAAGTTATCCAAATTCTGGAAAAAGTAGTAGTCTGTAGGCGCAAGGTCTGGTGAGTGTGGTGGATGACGGAGAGCTTCCAACCCCAGTTCTTGCAACTTGGAGACCGTCTGCTGTGCAGTATGAGGTCGCGCATTGTCGTGCAGGAGCAGCGGAGACGAGCGATTGACCAATGCTGGTTGGAGATGTGCCGTGCCAGCTTCTCCATCATTGTGTTCAGTTCTCCACAATACACATTTGCAGTAATGCTCACCCCGTTTGGTAAAAAGCTGTGATGAATCAGACCGGCGCTAGACCACCAAATCAGTTTTCTAGGGGCAAGTTTTCGTTTTAGGGCATTGTTTAGGTGCTAAACCAGGATCCAACTAACTTGCTGAGCTCGAATTCATTATTCATCGCAAGTAACAATGCGGTTCAAAATTCCTTCATTTGTGTGTCTATTGAGCAATGCGAGGCATGTCTCGACAAGTATTTTGCGCTGGCGATCATTGAGTTCGTGGGGCACCCATTTTTCAAGCTTTTTTACCTTGCTAATTTGACGCAAATGGACCAATATTGTTTTTACGCTAACATCGAAAGCTGCTGCTAATTCATATTAAATATGAATTAGCAGCAGCTTTCGAGTTTAGTATTTTATTTTGAGTTTAGTATTTGCTTTCAAATAGCGGTCTTCAAATAGCGGTCTCTAATTGTTGCAAATGGCCGGTCGCTGTCGTTTTTTTGCACTTACATCAAACCTTGCAGTGGCTATTTTCACGAAAAAAGAATGTGACATATTTATTTTACACGCTAAGTTTAAAAACAACGGAGTATTCCCGTTCGTCCCCTTGACTTCGTCCCCCTAGGGGGACGAACGGGAATTCAATATTTTATTTTCCCGATGGTCCCCTTAATTTCTTTGGGGGGACGAACGGGAATAATTTTTTTAATTCTTTTTTTGTTCTATTGCTCCCAACAAATAATATAAATAAAAAGGAGCTGTTAAAATATAAATACGCAGGACAAGTTAAAATAATTGTTGATCTTTATTTGATGCTTATAACGGAATGTTTAGGTGACGTTGTAAATAGGACGAATTAGTATATTAGAGGCTAATTCATTTTCGCGTGGCTTAGTTATTAAATCAGAAGCTAAATGCTGTGGCCGATAAAAACTTTTGAGGCTCGGTTTATTATATCCCTTTAATTTTTATTTCAGACTAGCGGACGTCACTCGGTTTCACCCGCGTAGTTTCCGTTCCTATGGGAATACGGGAAAAAAATATAGCCTATGTTCACCGCAAAGAGTGTAGCTTCCCAACAGTGAAAGAATTTTTCAAATCGGTCCAGTAGTTCTGGAGCCTATTCGTTACAAACAAACAAACAAAAAAACATAAAAACAAATCTTTCCTCTTTATAATATTAGTATAGATAGATAGTATAGATATCTTGGGTCAAGTGTAAGTCACTCTAATAATACTAGTAGAAATACTTAGGTATAACATTATGTAAGTAACAAAAACAATCCTCATGGATGCTATGACTTCTACCGACTAAAAAACCTCACGTTTCCTGCCTAACAGCCTACGGTTGGAAGCCTCGGGTAAGTCCTTGGTACTCCGAAAGATACCCCAGAACAAATGATGGGACTTCTAAACCCTTAGTCTCAACGCAAGTAAAAAAGTTTTCTATAAACTTCTACATATAGTCCGTTCACAGTTATATTACCTCTCTGACAGTTAGTCGATTTTTTTTCAGAGTGTTGGCATTGCAGTAAACTCGCCCCATGAGTGCCAGCATAAGACATTTTACCGAATATAGTGGAGATTATAACATCCAACCGTTAGCACGAAGAGTTTTGTTTTTCACGTCTTAATATACTTCACTTCACTAAAACAGTTCTCCTGATACTATGCGATTGTATTTTAGATTTATTTATTTTTTATTAATATCTAAAAAAAAACAATGAGTACCACCACCTTAGACCATATAACACGGGACTAGCCTTTGCGAACCACCGCATACAAAAATATTCTGCCAGTTTTCATACAAGTGAAGGGGGAAACACAAAGACATATAAAATTTCATTGCATTTAAAAATGTATTAATCGACAAACGCGTAATGGCTGTTGTGTGTTAATTGTTATTGTACAGTCAACTACAATGTAATGTACTAGTTTAATCATATAAAATGATGTACTGATGTACAGGCTTTTCATAAAGCCAAAAGACCAAATGGTCATGTGCAATGGCAGAAAACAATGCTTAAGTAAGGCGCATCCTGTGGTTAGATGATCTAAGACCACCACTGACGAAGGCGAAGTTGCTGCTTCCACAACGTTCCACATCTCAAATAATGGCCCCGCCCGAAAATACCCAGCAAAAGTAGAAAGTAAGTTTCGACTACAGGTGGTAGTACATGGGACAATCAAAAACTTATTCGGGTTACACAGCAATCAAAGTAGGCAACCTAAGTGCTAGAGGTAATATATCTCTGAACGGACTATACATTAGTACCTACATTTATTTGAAGTATTTATATTTATGTCATCAGCTTAAGATCGCTGTATTCCCTCTGCTGAATCACACTTGATCGGATTTTACACATAAGCACTTGAAAATACACGATGCACAATAACTCTATTGTAACATCTCTCCAGTGTATAATTTTTCAAAACAGTTTTGAAAAATTATACACGAAGTATCCTTTCATTTCCCGCCAAGAACCTGAACTATAGACCACAAAAAAAAACAATTCGATTGACAATCAGATATTGGCGCCAACCGCCATTCAAAATGGCTTCTCTTTTAATAAGTACACGTATTTTTGATTCATTGGAACGTATTTCCGAGAAGGTTCCTCACATATGGGCTCATAGGGGACTCTTCATATTGTACGATCGTTCCTTTGACGCCTACCGGAAGACCGGCTCCATACATAGACCACCTAAGCATGACATCGCAAAAAAAAGTTTGCAATATCTTTATAAATTGTCTATGGATGATTTGTTTTGGATAAAGGAAGTCATTCATTAGGCACAAATAAAATGCTAAATAGCTGGCATGGAATACGGTTCCCGTTCCGCGTCCCATGGGATCTTAATCCAGGGATAAAAAGTGTCCTATGTGTTATTCGAGACTAAAATCTATTTAATTTTTGTATTTACTATAATTCAGCCTAAACAGTGCGTTACATACATCGTAATTGAATAACAAACATCCTTAAAATTATATTCAGAAACTTTTTTTAATGTGACGGAAAGTCCTCATGGAGGCTCTGCCGGACTTCTACCGACTATCCATCACGTCACGCTGCCGTCATGGGCCTGCTTCTGTAAGGACGGTAAGCAACCCTTTCACCGTCCTCAGGCCGGTCATGGAGGCCAATGGTCCTCGGCGTAAATTCAGAAAGTTACACATCTTTATCAGCACATACATATAGCCAAGCCTTTATTCCCGATGGGGTAGGCAGAGGCATAATATACGTCCACATTTCACCATAAACCGACGGCTTTTTTTTTGTTCCACGTCACGTAAAAGGTGGTGAGCCGTGTTGCCGTGTTTCAATGAACAGGCGCAGTAAGTCCTTTAACTTGACTTAACGACTTTGATGTTACTGATCAATGGCTTAACGGTCTTTCGAAGCATGGGAACAGTTGTAAGAAAAGAAATGTCACTAAGTAGGCACGTAGACGTCACCCAAGTTGCTTACTGCAGTGATCGTTTACAGAACACTGAGTCCGCGGGGCCAAGAGCGCTTTTATACTGTACATTCCGATCTTTACGAGCTTACCACCAGTTTCAGTGAAGGTCTTTTGTCCCTCATTCGCTGCTGTGTTTTCACTATTCTTACTAATATCACAAAGAAGCAGAAGGTACGTTTGTTTGTCTTTTTTTTTTTAACGTGAAAAAATCCTACATGGATGCTATGTCGCACTCCTACTGACTAAGAACCACACGTATCCTACCTAACAGTCTACGGTTGGGAGCCCCGGGTAAGCCCTCGGAAGGATACCCCAGGAACGATTGTTTATCTATTTCATACAATAGAAACATCTTATTTAAAGCCAAGTAAGTGCGAGCCTGACTCGCGCATGGGCACGGAGGGTTCCGTATCTAAAAACGGCAAAAATCAGGTTTGTTATATGGGAGCCCTTTTAAATATCCACCCCTAGGCGAGGCCGCTGTGGTAGCCGTAGGTCTGTTGGGAGTCCTGGGCCATCGTTCCTAGGGCTTACCCG
Organism: Miltochrista miniata; assembly: GCA_933228765.1. Lineage (NCBI taxonomy): Eukaryota > Metazoa > Arthropoda > Insecta > Lepidoptera > Erebidae > Miltochrista > Miltochrista miniata. The sequence goes on from OW121772.1 coordinate 24,039,148, forward strand.
GGGCTTCCAACCATAGGCTGTTGGGCGTTACGTGAGGTTTTTTAGTCGGTAGGAGTCCGGCATAGCAAGCATGATGGATTTTCGCTCACGTTAAAAATAAAAAGAAAAAAGCGCCCTTAAATATAATTATTTTTCTGATTTTAGTATTTGTTGTTATAGCGGCAACATAAATAACTACATCAGTATGAAAATACACAGAGAGATAGACGGACGGGGAAGCCTATGAATAAGGTCCCGTTTTTACTCCTTCGGTAGGCATAGAATAGACCCGTAAGAAACCTTTCGGTGCTTTACATTTCTAAAATCTTCGAGAGTTGCGTTAATACTTAAATTAGTCTTTACACGTACTACCCGTTCGCTCTAACTTTGCCGCTGGCGTAGAGGCGTATACCCGAATTGTTAATACGAAGTAAATTGATAGTAGCTAATGTCACTTCGTCATAGAAAATACGCAACATTGTATGAAGAAGTGACATTAGTTGCTGTCAATTTACTTCGTCTAATTAAAAATTCGACTTTAGTATGGAGCCGAGCGGCAAAGTTAGAGCGAACGAGCAGTATGCTTAAACGCACTCTTTATTTTAATTTTTATACTAGCTGTTGCCTGCGACTTCGTACGCTGCAAATTCTTTAGATTGATATAACTTTTTTATTTATGAACCGATTGACATGAAACAAACACAAAATGAAAGAAAACCGCATTGCAATCGGTTGTGCAGTTGCTGAGACTAGCGTGCACAAACGTAAAGACAAAAATTCTTAAGAAGCGTTCAAGAAGCCCCCCAATAATTATTGAAGTGAAACTTCTTTATCGGCGTTGGAAAAAATTTAGCGTCACGTCACGTTTTTTCGTTACGCGCCATCTTTGTTTTCGTCCCCACCACGGTGGATTCGAATTAAGAGTACTTTATCCAGGGATAGCATGTCGTTTGTAGATTTTTGGACTTTTGTACTTTGGGACTTTGGGCTTTTGGACTTTTGGGCTTTTGGGCTTTAGGGCTTTTCGGCTTTTGAGCTTTTCGGCTTTTGGGCTTTTCGGCTTTTCGGCTTTTCGGCTTTTCGGCTTTCGGGCTTTTCGGCTTTTCGGCTTTTCGGCTTTTTGTCTTTTCGGCTTTTGGGCTTTTCGGCTTTTCGGATTTTCGGCTTTACGGCTTTCGGGCTTTTCGGCTTTTCGGCTTTTCGGCTTTTCGGCTTTTGGGCTCTTGGGCTTTTCGGCTTTTCGGCTTTTCGGCTTTTCGGCTTTTGGGTTTTTGGGCTTTTGGGCTTTTGGACTTTTGGACTTTTGGACTTTTGGACTTTTGGACTTTTGGGCTTTTGGGCTTTTGGGCTTTTGGGCTTTTGGGCTTTTGGGCTTGAAAAATAAGGTTATGAAGAAGTTTCACTTCTTACGTGTGTACACTAGTACACGCACACATTTTTTTTCTATGTATCTTCAATGTACAGACAGCGACCTGTTACGATTTTATTACATGTAAGTATTGATTGATTAATCTCGCCAAATTGACGTCGCCAGCCTGATGGTAAGCCGTGGCGCATCTAGCGATTGGGGGCCACTCTCACAGTTCGTAACACTTCTGACAGTGGTCCTCAAGTTGGCGGCCCTGTGATGTGCCTCTTCACGCTCCGCTTGAAGCTTTTTAAGAAAAATTCGCGAACAGATTTTGACAGTTATTCAGTCAGTTTACAAAGAAGAAGTCAATTAAACTATTTATTAAAGAATTACTCTCAAACCGGCCAACGGGCCTCCCATGTGTACAGGAAAAGCTACATGCCTCAACTAGTTATAAAACACTCGTGGAGGCCCAGGAAATATGAATGCAATGATTCTGAGTAAGGACGTACTAAACACATAAACAAATAACGCACATCCGTTCGCGAACTATGAGAAAGGCTTTATTATTTACTTTAAACTGGCCAAGTGCGAGTCGGATTCAAAAACGGAGGGTTTCGTACCGAAAAGCTGCAAAATAATCGTGTAAATACGTTTGTTTGGAATTTTTAGTACCTACATCGGTTAGTCCGTATTCTTAGCCTACATCAGTATTTGTTATTAAAGCGGCAACATAAATACCTATATCATCTGTGTAAATTTCAGCTGTCTAACTTTTTTTTTATACCACCAAGGTGGCAGACAAGCATACGGCCCGTCAGATGTACTGATGGTCACCGCAACGTATAATATGTACATTTTCAACACCAGAGACGCCACACTCGCGCTGCCGACCCTGTAAAAACCTTTTAGGACCTCTTTTGAATAACCCCATATTGCGTTTGCGTTTGGGGAAACCGAGACATATTACCCGTTCGCTCTAACTTTGCCGTTGGCGTATAGGCGTATACCCGAATATTTAATTACACGAAGTAAATTGACAATAGCTAATGTCACTTCGTCATAGAAAATAAGCAACATTGTATGAAGAAGTCACAATAGTTGCAGTCAATTTACTTCGTCTAATTAAAAATTCGACTTTAGTATGGAGCCGAGCGGCAAAGTTAGAGCGAACGAGCAGTACCTATATATCTATCACGGTTCATGAGATACAGACCGGTGACAGACAGACAGCAGAATCTCAGTAATAAAATGTCGTTTTTACCCCTTTTTTTAACACGCCAGATCCATCATGGATGCTATGCCGTCATGGGCCTGCTTCTGTAAGGACGGTGAGCGACCCTCTCACCGTCCTCAGACCCCCGGTCATGGAGGCCGGTAGTCCTCGGCGAAGACACGTCGGCGGCGCCCAGGCCGCCGGCTGCGGAACTCAGGTGGGAGAGTTCTCTCTCGCACCCGTCCCGCCGCCTCTTTCACTCACATGACCTGCTCGCAGAAAGAGACAGCGCAGTCCCACTTACTCCCGCTGGAGAGCATGGCTCCCACCATGGTCTCGAGCGAGAGAGTGTCCACGCCCAGACCCACTACGAGGACCTGGCGCTGTTGCGCCCACGCCGTGCACTCCACCAGCGCGTGGAGCAGGATCTTATCCCTCAGAGACACCCCAAGCATTGCTCGTAGCGAAACTTTAAGGGCATGGACTAGCCCCACTGTGAGTGTCCACGTTTTGGAGTAATGAACCCTAAAAATCTGGTATAGTGTCCACCTGTCCATGTTTTTAGTAAGGAACCCTAAAATACTGGTAAATAAATAATACTTAGCAAAGAAAACACGCGAATGTTTGCAGTTTGTTTCCTTTATCCAGTTGGCAACACTAACAATACCTACATTTGTAATACGTCAGTCACGCCTTTTCTATGGAGGGGTAGGCAGAGGCATTCCTTGCATCCGCATTTTAATATTTTGTATTTAGTCTTACGTAATAGTCATAATACTCATAATTATCGCCTCTGTGGCGCAGTCGGTAGTGTGACCGCCTGCTGCACTGGAGATCCAAGGTCAGTCCTGGGTCCGTCCAAATATTTGTTTGGTCCACAAATGTTTGTTTTGGAGTTTGGGTGTTTTCTATGTATTTTCTATGTATGTATTTACTAATCTATACTAATATTATAAAGAGGAAATATTTGTTTTTTTGTTTGTTTGTAACGATAGGCTCCGGAACTACTGGACTGATTTGAAAATTCTTTCACTGTTGGGAAGCTACACTCTCTGCGGTGAACATAGGCTATATTTTATTCCCGTATTCCCACGGGAACGGGAACTACGCGGGTGAAACCGCGTGACGTCCGCTAGTAAATAATATGTTTATCAGTCAGCTAGATCCCATAGCACGCTATTGTGATTTCGTAGCCTTCAACTTGGCTACTTTGTTTTTTTTTTTCGTCGTCATCGGATATCATAATAATAATTTTTATTCTTACAAAAATAATAATATAGGTAGGTACCTATACTATTAATACAATAGTCTTCTTGGGTTCATATATTCAAACTAGATAAAAAAGCGTCCCAATTTTCAAATGCAGCTTCAAAATGTAAATTACTAAGCCGGAAAGTCGTCGATAGAGATACAATTTTTAAATCATTCATTTCTGGCGAAAATTCTCTCCGCTGCGCTGTATGAGAAGCACCTCTGCCGCACAAGTTGTTCGGGATCAAAAGGAAGAGGGTGGGATTAGAAGTTAAAGAGCTCTTCAGAACACTCGCCATGATATATTCTGTAGAAGGCAGCCAAGGACGCTTTGGTTCTTCGCTGCGCCTATGGCTCGAGGCTCCTATAGGGCTCCTGGAAGTCAGGACAATCAATAATGCATGCGTGTAAATCTATTTTTTTTTTAACCTGAGGAAAATCCGTCATGGAACAAACTGTGTACAAACCTCTGTGGTTTATTTAAGGCTTGTATATTCGAAAGAGACTCATCTTGGGGTGAACTTTATACTAGGAAATATGCTTTGATTATTTTGATCTGATAAGACTATATTATTGTAATTTACTAGATACTCTTGGTTTTTTAACGGTTCAAAACACGATTAGGAATACTTTGTTCGATCGAAATCGTTATCGAAAAATGAGAAATTCGCTAAAATCTTAACAAGTAATGTTCTTTTATTATCTAAATAAATTAGTTTAATCCTCATAAAAACTTGTCATAAAATAGATATAGGTCATTATAACAATATTTTACGTCTAGATTTCTTCTTAAACCCCTCAGATTTTATAACAGTAATACTGGGTGTTTCTTTCCCCCATTCCCAACCGACCACCTGAGTTATCCACCTGGTTGGTCAGTTAGGAATAAAAGTTCCTAACCACCCACCTTGTGCACTTGGTTGGTCAGTTAGGAATAAAAATTCCTAACCACCCACCTGTGACTGTATAAAATAAATAATGTCCATAATGTCTACTTTATCAATATACCCACATGTCTATATGGCAAAACAAATGAAGATCGACAAAACAAACGAAGATCTACAAAACAAATGAAGATCGACAAAACAAATGAAGATCTACAAAACAAATGAAGATCGACAAAACAAATGAAAATCGACAAAACAAATGATCTACAAAACAAATGAAGATCGACAAAACAAATGAAGATCGACAAAACAAATGAATATCGACAAAACAAATGAAGATCGACAAAACAAATGAAGATCGACAAAACAAATGAAGATCGACAAAACCAATGCAGATCGACAAAACAAATGAAGATCGACAAAACAAATGAAGATCGACAAAACAAATGTAGATCGACAAAACAAATGAAGATCACTAAACAATTAATGAAAGTAAGATAAACAACTGAAAGTCGACAAAACAAATGAAAATCGAACAAATGACGGTCGGATAAACAAATGACGGTCGGATAAACAAATGACGATCGGCAAAACAAATGACGATAGCAAAAACAAATGACGATAGAAAAAACAAATGACGATGGAAAAAACATATTATGCAGATCAATAAAACAAAAGACTATAAGCAATTTGATAAGATCAAAAATACTTGCAGCCATATTTAGTAATCTAGATGCGTTTGCCATTAAAAAAAATTGGTGCAAGCAAATCTCGACCTTAATGACACTTCTCTAAAAATGTGCTTTTAGGCATTTATTGTCATCACTGATCACGAATATGTAAAAATTTAATAAATATAATGCATGTTCATAAGGTCGAGAATTGCTTACACCTATTTTTTTGAATGGTGTTAGCATCTAGATTACTGCTACCAGCTAGTGGCGGCTTGACACCCTAAAAGAAACACCCAGTATAATGTATAAGAATCGAATGAAATCCGGCAGAAGCATACGCTGCAATCCTCCAAATTGCCTTAGGATTTGTCAAGGTCGAATACAGCAGCAATAAAATGTATTTTTCTGGTTATGCAAATAAATGAAAAAAAAAAAAAAAAAGATGATGATGAAGAATGGACTGGCTCAGGTTGTCCCTACCCGCTGTTGAATAACTTTGAGCCGAACATTTTACAGAGTACCGGGACCAATGATTTAAAATGTCTTCCGAAGTACGACATCTATCGATTGGGGGCCACTCTCACAGTCCGTAAGACTTCTGACAGTGGTCCTCAAGTTGTCGGCCCTGTGATGTGTTTTCTTTTTGCTTCTTTCTGGTCTAATTTCCAATTAAATATATTCTATCTCCTAAGTCGAAACCAATCCATACGAAATCTGTTGAGTAGGTTCGGAGTCCATAGCATACAATCGTCGTGCCTAAGAATTTATAATAATGGTACAGAATAGATAAATATATCGCAAATGTGAGGTCAATATCAAAATATTCAATGGAAGGCCTACCATTTTTTCAGAAAGGTTACAATGGAAAAGCCCCTAACCAGCCTTTGAACGCTCAGTTACAGAACAAAACGGACTACCGACTATTTCTCAAAAACCCCACAAAGCTCTCAGCTGATTTTTGAATTAGAAATTGCACAAAACAATTTTTTCAAAATTTCCCACACCATAAAATAGGTACAAAAGACCACAAAATAGACACATTACATTCGAATACACGATTAGGCATCACATAAATCAGCCTTTGCCTACACTTTTGATTTTTAAGAAAACTTGCCACTAATAAAATCAGGTGATCCATTGTTGCCGGCGGAAAAAAAAACTTGACAAAGAATGTTCTGTACATTAGCGCGTCAAAACAGCTAATGTTACGGTTTTGGCGGGAGTTTAGAAACCAGTGTTTGTGAGGCCCTTGCTTTTTGTTTGACAAAGAAATAATTTAATTGAAATTTGGGAATAAGTAGGAATATTTTATTGTTTTAGATACTAACAATTATGCTTACATCAAAGTTGAAATTGCAGATCGATAAAAATCGACCTGAGTTGGACGAACTAGGTACCTAAACTACCTAAGTTAATTACAAAAGTAAGTGGATATGTCCCTATTCCTACCGAAATAGTATTTAATTCGTTTTTCATGAAACATTACTCGTGTTTTTTTTATCTATTTTGTTTAAGAAGCGTTAGTAATTATCTAAAAAGCTAGATTCAGCTAGAGCATTTTACTTTGTTGATACTACATTCGCGGTTTTGAAAGCGCACTGTCAAAGTCTGTAAAAAAAAAGTGCTTTGTTGTTGAGGTAACCTTACCTGTTCCGTAATGGTCTTCGACCGACAGTTTTGATAAATAAACCTCATTTAAGTGCGAGTCTAATAGATTTTGAAGATGGTTCCGTACATTAAAGTTTATTTTTTTACTTTGACTCAGCAATACCCTGTAGTAATACTGTCAGGCCAATTATTGAGTGCCTTCCTGAATTCTGTGCATGGACTTTTTTCCACGCATAGCTTGTGGCGCCGCGGACTCAGTGTTCTGTAAACGATCACTGCAGTAAGCCATTTTTACTATGGTCGGTCCTTGGATGGACGACCATCCACGTAACCACTTTGTGATATTTATTTGAGCGCTACCGTGCATTGGAAGGCACGTTAAGCCGTTGGTCCCGGTTGTCATTAAAATGACAGTCGTTAAGCCAAGCTGAAAGTCTTTATAGGGGGCTTAAAAATTTTCAACAGCAGGCAGTCACAGCCTGCGCCCGTCCATCTCAACACGGCAAAACGGCTCACCACCTATAACATGGGACAAATTTTCAAAAGGTGAAATGTGGGCATATAATATACCTTTGCCTACCCCTTCGGGGATAAAGGCGTGACCATATATATGAATGTAGCTCTTAAACAATATGACTAATCATTGAACTTTTTTTATTATTGATTATTAATTATTATTTATTTATCAGGCAGGCAGTTGAAACAACTGATGACGCCTGTATCCAGCCATTTCTTTCTTCAGTTTTCCTTCTGTTTATGGTAATACTTGTCCAATCTATTCTTAAACTAATTAGTATTTTCTGCAGATACCACAATCTCTAGAACCTTATTCCATGCTCGGACCACTCTGTTGCTGATAAAATGCCTGTGAGGATTATTGTTGGAAAATCTAGTGCACAATTTGAGACTGTGCCCTCTCAGAATATAATTCTCATTGCGTTTGAATATAGAGTCGAAGTTCTGGTATATCATAATGACCATGGAGGATCTTGTATGGAATTGATATGGAACAGCGTGGATGTGGAGTGGTCTCGACCTCGTCACCTACTTGAAGAAAACGATAAGACGAGTCGAGACTGTTGGTCCTATTTAGACATTGGACCAGGTATCCCTAAAAGTGGTCATTCGGCCATTTTGAGGCTGTGTAATTTTTTTTGGAAATATTGTTATAAAAGTATTTGGGTTGAAGTGGCGGGCTCGTGTGGGGCATTCGCTGTGGGAATGCCTTTGTGTGGCGCGGGTTCGAGGCTCGGCTGGGTAATTACTGTTTTAAGGGCTTATTTTGGCAGTACTATTGATTATTTTGAATTTGTAACTTATTTCTAAATAGTATGGTTATTCCGAAAATATGTTCATTGGGTAATCTTACTACCCCTACCCATAGAATTATAACGCAAAGAAACCCAATACGCGCGAGCGACGTGAAGCCATTTCAAGGCAGCTGATACCAGCTGCCTACATCAATCGGCGCTTTAGTACCGGGCATCTAGTGTCAGTGCAAAGAGCTCGCGTAATTTTCGTCTAAAAATGACGTATTCTCCAGTGAAAGGATGCCACAATTCATCTGAAAATTGTTCCAAACGCCTAAAGATCACATTGCATAGGTTAGTACTGCAAAATATGTTACATTTTTGTTAAAAACACCTCATTTAAAGAAACAAAAATCGTACATTTTAGTTACGTCATTTTCATAGACGATGTTGCAAGCAATGAGAATAAAATTTTCCCACATTTTCTCTTATTTGCTTTAATATCGGTTTTAGGAACTGTTATTGTTATAAAAATACTCTTATCACATACATACATATGCTTACGCCTTTACTCCCGAAGGGGTAGGCAGAGGCATTGTATACGCCCACATTTCACCTTTTTAGAATTTGTTCCACGTAATAGGGGCTGAGCCGTAATGCCATGTTGAGATGACGCAGGTTGTGACTGCCTGCTGTTGAAATTTTTCAAGCCGCCTCAAAAGGCCTTCAACTTTGCTTCATGACTGCCATTTTACTGGAAACCGGAAACAACAGCTTAACGGCCTTCTGAAGCACAGAAACGCTCAAATAAATGTCACAAAGTGGTCACATGGATGGTCACCCATCCAAGGACTGGCCATAGTGAAAGTTGCTTACTGCAGTGATCGTTTACAGATCAGATCGTTTATAGATCACTGAGTACGCGGGGCCACAAGCGCTTCATATCTACTTAAATAATTTTATTTGCAAAATTTTGTGGGTGGGTACCACATAATTTAGTAAAATATTGTAATTAAAACAAGTTTATTAATTTAATAAGTAAGGTAAGCCTTCGGAAGGATGTCCCAGGGCTCCTGGCAGACTTAGGCAACCACTTTGGCCTCGCTTAGAGGGTTCGGGTGCTATCCCGCCACTTGGGGAAGGGGGTAGAGTTAGTTACTATTCCACCACCATGAATGCTTCTGGAAAAACGTCGAGTAGCCAACTCGTCCTTCTCAGGCCCTCGGTCAGGGAGGCCGGTAGTAATAATATATTACTTACTAAAACAGTTTGAAATACAAATTATTACTGATTTTAGAATTTGTTGGTATAGTGGCAGCAGAAATACATCATCTCGGAAAATTTCAGCTCTATGGCTATTACGGTTTCTGAGATGGAACCTCGAAATAGACAGACAGACAGCGAGACGGACGGCTGAACCTCATAAATAGGGTTCCTTATTTACCTTTTGGCTACGGAACTCTAGAAGTATATATAGGTATGCCTACTAGTAAAAACTTAAACTGTTTATTATACTGGTTAGTAGGTAAGTCGTTTTACACTTACCCCCTTATTCATAATCGTTTATTAAACCTATTTTAGTTAAAACACACTTTAAGTATATTGCTATCTCTAACCAATGACAGAGTATGGTGAGAGACAGCAATAGACTTAAAGTGTGTTTTAACTAAAATAGGTTTAATAAACGATTATGAATAAGGGGGTTAGTGTTTAATTTAGCGTTTTTTCAAACTACATATTAATAAAATATGGGAGACCGTTCTGCCTACCCCGCGAAGAGTGTAGCATATAGATAAATAGAGTTAAATGTTAAATTAAATGTATACAAACAATTTTATTTTTTTCCCATTTATAGGGTAAATTTTATTTCCTGGCAACATTTTCTGTAAGCTTGTGTGAGTGTCACCGAGTATAAGGACGAGTAGTTTACACCTACATTAATATTGGTTCGGCTTCGCGGGCGCGTACGTATAATTGAGCGACTCTCAGTCTATGTGTTATAAGTCTATGCCCCTACCTAATAGACTGGTTTAAAGTCTTCTAAACTCTTGAGTACAAGGATAGCTTGAAGTAACAGTATCAAAAGACAATACTTAATAGAACAGAATTATATTTTTCTATGTACTTCCATCAAAAAATGTTAACAGTCATGCTCGTGGAAGTGATATTTAGTTTTAAGTTTAGATATAGGTAGTATGTTTCTCAATGTAAGTGAATTGTATTCTTTTTGAGAAATAAATGTTCTTAAACCGGAACTTCACTGGTTAAACTGCGGTCAAGTCGTTTATCCGGCACCATTACAACTTGCATTTTAGCTCTCTATAAAATATGTTGCAGAGGGGCTTTTGGTGAGACTTTGTCTGTAGTCTGTGTCTCTGTTGCATTAAACTACGTCACTAGGTCACGTGGATCATTTTGTTCATAGTCTATACATATAATAAAATGATAGAAAAGTCAAAACTGTACATTGGAAATATTTTTAAAAAAATACTCGCTGGGTGTTCAACATAAGATACCGAAGCCGAAAATATAGTTAGAAAAATATTTGTCTGTTTGTCTGTTTGCTTTGCTTTGTCCGGAAGGATCTCGAAAAGTACTCAATAGATTTGATTCAAATTTTGCACAAATATTACCTAGGGGTAGGGTGTTAAAATAGGCTATATATTATCACGCTTCATATCCTAGGGGCTAAGCAGAGAGCAATCGAATTGGCACTGTAACAATTTTCACGCGTACGAAGTCGCGGGCAACAGCTAGTTTGAAATAAAACAAAAATGACAACGTCAATCGGATTGAACTTTCACAATATACGTGTTAGAGAGGGGCAGTCTGGTAAGAACGATCTCACGGCTTAGCATTTACAAAATATTCTACCGCTTGATTTACATGTACGTAGTACATATAATAAATGTAGATCGATGGTGACAAATGACACTTTGCTACTGTCCCTTGGACGCCGAAATCGTTGAACAGATTTTAATGAAATTTGGTGCAGAGATAGAACAGAACTTGGGAAAGGAGATAATATCGCTCTCTTTGTCGCGAAAGAGGCTTGAAGGTGTTAAAATAAGAGCTGAGTTGTAAAATAGGAATCGTGAAAATCACACCACGTAAGTATAAGAACCACGGGCAAACAGCTAGTAACATTATAAATGACAAAGATTATGAAAGTTTTGTAAAGAAAATCTAGCTTGAGTTACACATCCCCTAGGCGAGGCCGCAGTGGAAGCCAAGGTCTGTTGAGAGTCCTGAGGTCTCCTTCCGAGGGCTTACCCGGGGCTCCCAACCATAGGTAGTAGGTAGTTTACGTGTGGTTCTTAAAAATTAAAACGATTAAACTGTCAGTTAGGTCTTTTCAACGACTCAGTTGACTTTAATGCCCTTATCAGCGTCAGAAAGTTTTTCAAGAGCGAGGTTCATAATGTCCAATAAGTAAAACACACAATAGGACAGAAAAGCCGAACTGTAACGTAAACGAAACTGCGAGGATCAGCTAGTGCTAATATATTATGTATAAGGTTTATAATAATTACTAGCTGACCCGCGCAACTTCGTTTGCGTCACATGAGAATGAGAAAGAGAGTGGTATAGTATTAATATTTTAAGTAGGTAATATAATACCGTCGCATTTACTCTCGTCGCGTGTCTTAGGTAGGTATATTTATTAAAAAGGTGTGGTAGGTTTTAATATTTAAAGTGATATAATTTTTCCCGTCGCATTTATTTTTGTCCGTTTTTAGTATGGAACTCATCGTGTGCGAGTTCCGACTCGCACTTGGCCGCTATTATCTTTCAGTTGACTGGCTACTGCTGCAGAAAACGTTTACTCCCGACAGGTCGAGTTGTGTCGCTCATATTTTATAAATTTTTAACGTTATTGTAAGTGAACCTTAAAAGATAGGCATATGCTGTTCAGTACTTTTTTTTGTAACTTTTTAAGATGAAACATTTTGTAGTACACCATTTTTAACCCCCGACGGAAACCCGGAAGGGGTGTTATAAGTTTGACGTGTGTGTGGGTCTGTGTGTGTGTGTGTAAGTCTGTCTGTGGCATCGTGGCTCCCAAACGGATGAACCGATTTTGATTCTGTTTCTTTTGTTTGAAAGATGGGTTAGGGGAGAGCGTTCTTAGCTATGTTTTATAAAAATCGGTTAAGCCATTTCAAAGCTATGAGGGGTGAAAGTGGTGATGAAAAATTGAATGTGTTCAAATACACCCGTGTTGGGTATTAAATGAAAGGTCATATCTTATACATCACGATACCGTAAGTTTTATGAAAATCGGTTAAGCCATTCGAAAGATATGAGGAGTGGAATGTATTGCTAATTCTGTAACCACACTCCGCGCAATTCGCATTAGCTCTGAATAATTGTTGATAGACTATTTGTCATTGTTGACATTAAAAACCCCTATAAAAAGCAAAAAATAAAAAATTAAATTAAAAATTTAAAAAACCCCCGACTCACAAAAAAAAAACAATAAAAAACCTGTAAAAAGTAAAAAAATAAATATTATATTATGACCTATCTACCCTAAGTATTGAACCTGTTTTATTATTATAGGTAGCTATATTATTTACCTATTCATATTTTTAACTAACAGTTTGTCTCGTCGGGGACCGCTCACCTAATCATAACCTAACCGTACGTCTGTCTCTCTCAGAGCGGTCCCCCCGACGAGACCAACTGTTAGTTAAAAATATGAATACGTAAATAATATAGCTACCTATAATAATAATACAGGTTCAATACTTAGGGTAGATAGGTCATAATATAATATTTATTTTTTTACTTTTTACAGGTTTTTTATTGTTTTTTTTTTGTGAGTCGGGGGTTTTTTAAATTTTTAATTTTTACGTAACTTAAACCATTTACGCAACGTACGCAATGCAAGCTCTCAAAAGAAATAAATTTTTCCCGTTCTTAAAACATTATTCATGGCTGCTCCGCTCCTATTTGTCTTAGCGTGATGTTATATAGCCATTAGCCATCCTCAATAAATGGACTAAAAACTGTGAAATTATTATTGTAATGCACTCAGTAGTTTCTGAGATCCTAGCACAAACAAACTCTTCAGTTTGATAATATTGTGAGCTAACCTTAAAAGAAAGACAAATTCGGTTATTGCGAGCGAGCCTTAAAAGATAGACATATGCTGTCGTGGACTTTTTTATAGAACTTTTTAAGAGAAACAATTTTGTAATACACAATTTTTACGTAACTTTAACCATTTAGGCAGCGTACGCATCGGAAGCTCACAGACGGTAAAAATAATTCCCCGTTTTCGAAACATTCTTCATTGCTGCTCCGCTCTGCAATAAATGGACTATCAAACTGTAAAAGAAGTTTTATAATCGAACCAGTAGTTCCTGAGATCCTAGCGTTCAAACAAACAAACAAACAAACTCTTCAGCTTTATAATATTAGTATGGATTATACTTAGGTACTTCTTAAAAATATTATAAAATTAAGGCTTGTATATTCGAAAGAGACTTTATCTTGGGGTGAATTTTATACTAGGAAATATTCTTTGATTTGATCTGATAAAACTATATTATTGTAATTTATTAGATACTCTTGTTTTTTTAACGCATCAAAACACGATTAGGTAAACTTTGTTCGATCGAAATCGCTCTCGAAAAATGAGAAATTTTGCAAAAATCTTACTTTTTTTGTCTAAATAAATTAATTTAATAAAACTGTACTTACGTAATCAATTTCTAGTACTAAGGCAGTGTACCAAATTTGATAGATGTAGCTTTAGTAGATCCTGAAATATGACCCTGTGAATATAGCTAATTTTGGCACTGACTGACTCACTCACTGACCGGTCATCAAAACCTCTAGGCCACTTCTAATTATCCTAGCGTTATGAAATTTGGCACACAAATAGGGTGTTATATGTAGATTGACAAAAAATTGAGAAATTTAAGAAATCGGTCAAGCGTGAGTTGGGAAAGGGTTACAAAGTTTTTTGGGACCACAGGATTCCTTGGTCGGATCTTCTTCAAATTTTGCATAAATCATCTTTAACAGAATTGATGCAAGATGTGTTTCGTATTTTATTTTAGTTTAATCCTCATAAAAACTTGTCATAAAATAGGTCTTTAGAACAATATTTTACGGCTAGATTTTTTCTTAAAACCCCTCAAATTTTGTAACAGTAATATGATGTATAAGAATCGAATGAAATCCGGCAAAAGCGTACGCTGCAGTCCTTCGAATTAGGATTAGGATTTGTCAAAGTCGAATACGGAATAGGGCTTGAATATCGGACGCTTTTTCAGTTCCGGAATTGGGTTTCGATATTCAGTATTTGAATTCCGGAATTCCGGAATTCCGGAACTCCATCAAGTTTCGTTTTGTACAAAATAGTAATATGTAAAAAAAGAAACGGGAGCTGACAGTCCTACGTGATTAGTAATAAACTACTTTGATTCCCAGTAAAATTACTTATTTTAACGTAACTAACTAAAATCCACACGTTTCCTAACTATTGCCTACGGTTGGCCCGGGTAAGCCCTTAGAAGGATGACCCCTGGATTCCCCACAGACCTTGACTATCACTAGTATCACTGCGGCCTCACCTAGGAGGTTCGGGTGCTATCCCGCGTATTCGGGGCTTTTCAGGTGTTATCCCGCATCTCAGGGCGTGTGGCGAGCTTGAAACTTTCACGTCACGCTTTCGTCTTGGGCGTGCTTTTGTAAGGACGGCGATTAGCCCTCCCACCGTCCTCAGGCCCCCGATTATGGAGGCCGATAGTCTTGGGCAAAGACATGCGGAATTCGGGTTGGCGTTCTCTCTCGATCACTTTTCGCCGCATTAACTGATCACAGAAAGACGCAGTGGTGTCCCACTTACTCCCACTGGAGATCATAGCTCGCGCAATGGTCTCCAGCGAGAAAATGTCCACGTCCAGACCTACCACGAGGACCGGGCGCTGTTAAGCCCACGCTGTGCACTCCACTAATGTGTGAAGTACTGTGTCCTCACTGCGTTTCTCGCAGTGCTGGCATTCAGGTGCAGTTTCCCGGTGTACGATTCACAGATACTTACTGAAGCTCCCGTGCCCGGTAAGCATCTGTGACAACCAGTAGGACAGAGCACCCGCACCGTGGCTCCTCTCTAGTCACTCGCCCATGACCGGTCTGACCGTCGTGATTGTGGCGATTCGGCGATTCCCCCCTTGTGTGATGTGATGTGGCGATTCGGTTTGTTGCTCAAGTCCAGGTCTCCACGGTTTCCTTGTGGAGCTGGAACTGCCGAACCTAGATTTCTGGAGACAAGGCCGTAGGCTTGGCGTCGTTACCTACCCTGCTCCAGCGCCTTCTTCCACCAGAAAAGAATAAATTAGAAATATAATTAATTTATTTAAACAAGGACGAAAGTTGCCTCGCTGCCAGATCCTTGAGACATGCCACCTCTGAGCAACGGGCCACGCAGCACCCAATCGTAACCGATGTTCCACGGAATCGGTCTTCGATTCGGAAGACTGATCTCTGCGGAACACCGCACGACGTATTCTGCTGACACAGTTGGGCCCTAGCCAGCTTGGGAAAGTTATGGCCCTCTCGGAAAGATAGACCCCGACAATTCGACGGAAGGAGGGAGGCACTCCATAATAAATAAGCGCCTCCCTAAGGGTCCGTTCACACAGACCGGCTCGGAGAGCATCGGCGCGCACTTTTCTTTTCACACAGACCGGATCGTATACGCTCGGAGTTGGTCGGAGAGGAGCCGCCAACTATTTCACACAGATCGGCTGAAAGCGGATGCGCTCGGAGCCGGTCAGATGCACTCGCAGCCGGTCTGATGCGCTCGCAGCCAGTCGGATGCGCTCGCAGCCGGTCGGATGCATCGAGTGCATCGATTCACTACAAAGGCAGTACCAGTATTCCAAGTTTTGTTTTCGGTGTTAACGGGTGCTTTTCGGAACATGGTTTCAGATAGCTCCGATGAAGAAATATACTAATTTTTCATCAGTCATGTTTTCGTATAAGTGCACACAACTGTTCTGTTTAAATTGTGCTATCAAAATGGCGGTCGGTGTGGTGAGGCGCGCACGCAATCGGAGCCGATCGGCTGCACGAGCGGAAAAGAGCAAGCAGTCGGAGCCGATCGGCTGCGCGAGCTAGAAAGAGCATGCAATTGGAGCCGATCGGCTGCGCGAGAGGGAAAGAGCATGAAATCGGAGCCGAACGGCTGCGCGAACGAGAAAAGTACGCGATCGGAGCCGGTCAGCTCCTCTTATTATTTCACACCAAGCGCGTTCAAGCATTCTCAATGACAAAAGCAGTGCACATGCAAAAAAAAACCTTACTTCAAATAATAAAAACTCTGTTTTCAACGTGATAAGAATCTGCTCTCCTCTCCGAGCCGGTCTGTGTGAACGGACCCTAACGCAGCTTCAGGGCAAGGTGTTGAAGCCGATGCCGTTGTTTCTTGACATCGCCATCGCTTTCAACACCATCTCACCCTGCGATGTTACTTCCTCCGTCAGTCTTCTAATGCGCATGATCGCATCCACGGTGGAGCGCCCTTGACGAAAACCAAACTGGTTATCCGCCAGATCTGGTCCCACGCGTGTGAGGTGCCCGACTGTGCGCTGTGCAATGATACGCTCAAGGAGCTTGCATACCTAACGAGGTATGCAAGCTCCTTGAGCGTATCATTGTTGGGGATCGACTGATAGGGGATCGGTCGGAGTTGCTCAACGGAGCAACACGATCGGCCGATCCCCGGATGGGTAGACTGCCGACCACCTTGCCTTTCGGATCAGAACCAGTTTTCTTGTCTTTCAGACCTTGGGAATCTGGCCTTTTTCGAGGCATGCACTAAAGAGCCCCATCACACGAGGCCCGAGATCCTCAAGAGCCAGGACCCATGCTCGGCCTGGAATGCTGTAGGGTCCAGGGACACGGTCCGTGCGGAATCTAAGCCGCAGTACTGTCGCCAATAACTCACCTTCAGTGACTTCGGGCACGTCGTTCTCGCTGATATCAGCGTCGGGTGCCTGAGACGGAGCCATGTGCGATAGAATATGTTCCTCCGCCTTGATGACAACAGGGAACCCAAGACCCTCCTCACTCTGGGTCAGTGGAGCGCCTTGGGGCAAAGTTTGCCCCTAATAATACGGTACGGGCCCCATGAGTTCCGTCAGAACTACTAGAACTATGCTGAGCGAGACCTGTGTCAAATTCTTACAGCGTTTCTATCAAAGTTAAGTTTAACTCGTAGCATAAGTCAGAGCTAAGTCTAAGTTCGCACTATACATTGAAGTCTAAATGTAAAAAAATACAAAAACTGGTAAATGTAATGTGTGTACATAAACTGTTAAATAAAAATAAATAAAAACGTCATCAATAATATTAGTATTATTTAAATAGTATGTTTTCTATCAAATACCATTAATTTTATGGATTTACATTCGTATTAGTAGGTTTTAGAAATATCATCAAATAAAATGATTAATACCTAAGTACCTACATAATCGAATTAATTTGTTAATAGAGAAATCCTAAATTATCAACATTGTAGTAATTAAAGGTTTATAATAATAATAATAAATTCTTTATTTGGCACAAAAAGGTTATACATGTTAACAGCAATTTTTACACAGAGTATTACAGTATCCGAACAATTGGTATCCGGTGTTGGCAACTGCTGCTGAACTAGGCTTTATACCTTTATTTCAGCTAACAGCGCCACCACCCTAACATCTTTGCACATTACAGAAGAATTAAATTGCATAAGGAGCTTATAATCTACATTTTTGTTTTTAATGAAATTAAAGAAGCGAAAATTTTTTTTTTTTCAATATCGAAATACCGGTATTGATGCCGCCAATTCCGGAATTGAGAACGATATAAGATTTTATCGGAATTCCGGAATTATGTCAATTCCGGAATTCCGGAGTTCAAGCCCTAATACGGAAGCCTTAAATACGCAAGAGTGTGAATAATTATGTAGATGTGTGGATGTTTGTGACTCTTTCACGCTCGAACGGCTGAACGGATCTGGTTGAAATTTGGTACAGGGATAGATTATAGTCTGGAATACGAAATATGCTTCTTTTTATCCCTGGAATAAGTTCCCATGGGAAGCTGGAACGGGAATAAAATTTTACGGAGAGGAAGCTACTCGTGGCTAGTACCTACAGTACCTATATACTCAATACTCAGATTATTTAAAAGCAATCAGTATGCTATCTGATCATAAATTTTACTAACTGCCAACCGCAACTTCGCTTTCGTTAAACTTAGATACTGACTGCAGCGCCATCTACCGGGCTGATAAGTGAATCTTTCCCATCCAGGGCGTCACAAAAAAATCATTTCAAATCTGTCCAACCGTTTAGAAGGAGTTCAGTGACATACACCCGCACAGTAGAATTACATACTTATATAAAGATTACCTATGCAAAAATATGTAACACGTGACTCAAGTTTAAGGTTAAATGTTACAATATAACCTAACTGTATCATAACCGGCTGTTTAACGAATCTCTCGCTCTCACAACCATGATACAATTATACAAAGTTACATAATAACGATTTATAAGGTGCTATTACAGTGGCGATCGACATTTTATCGAACGACGTAATATTTCGAACGATTGAATTTTGTTGTATTTTCGGAAATTCTCACACAACGCCTAACCTAAGCTCAAATTAAGCTATTATAAGCTTGTGCTATAGGATCTAGAGAAGAAGGATCGGAGGTAAAAAAATTCATGGTTGCGAAACATCCGGAATATCTGAAGCGGCTGAACTGTTCTGACGAGCGAGAGACGGAGAGGACTGCACCATGCTGGTCGCCAACCTTCACTAGTTGGGGAGACACTCTTACAAGAAGAAGAATGGGATCTAGACAATTTTGATAAACATAATTATTTCTAAATATTTACTTTCTTACTCCAAAACGAATATTTATGGATCACACAAATATTTTGGTTTCATATAGACATTGTAATACCTACTTATTTTTTACGTTATTTTTATTCGTGGTGCTGTAGTAAGTGTATACGACTGCCGCCATGCCGTGTTGAGTTCAAAGGTTCCAATCCCGGGTCAAAACAGAAATATGTGTGATCTGCAAATGTTTGTATCAGAATTTATTTGTTTTCTATGATTTAAAATAAAGATCTCCTGATCTCGTGCCCGCATCCCATTGGAATTGATTCCGGCGAAAAAGTTACCTAGAAATCTGTCACTATGTCGAATTTCAGTCAGATCCGTACAGCCGTTGGGCGTGAAAGAGTAACATACATAATGCCATACAGACATACAAACATCCATACACCAGATAGACTGAAGCCCTAAAGAAGGTAGCGGGAAGTGACTGGAGGCGGAAGATGCAGGACTGTGTGTTGTGGAGTAATTTTGGAGAGACCCACGTTCAGCAATGGACTGCCATAGATTAGATTGATCTGATTGATTGATTGACATATTTTACAAACTTTTGTAAGATTTGGTAACAAATTTAGTGTCCTTTTCACATTTGATATCATACAAGCAAAATCATAGGCGTGTCTGTTATAAGCAGTAGTTCTTAGGATTTTTGGTAGCTTACTCGAAGAACACGTTCCATATAAATACAAGTAGTTTAACAATAACAGACTTATAATATTTTATTCCTATGTTAGAATGCACCGTTGAATTTTCTCTTTTCTGTAAACGCTTATAGACCTTTGTGCGTTGAACATAATAAATATACCAAAGTGAAATAATCCGTTCTTTCAAATAGGCTGTACAATACAGTCTTTGACCACTGTTTTAAGTTTACCGCCTTTTACGGTGTCAAATAAAACTATAAAACGACTTCTGAGTTTTTTTTTACAGCAATTAAAAACACAAAAAAGTATTTGTTAGGTATGTTTTTGTAATTATTGTTCAGTCAAAAAAAATACTTTTTCGATTTTTTGCTTATAATTGCAAAAGATGCATGTCCTGCTTTTTAAGGTTCCGTATCCAAATGGTAAAAGCACTACCATATTACTGAGACTTTCAATGTCTGTCCGTCTGTCTGTCTGCGAGCTGTATATCATGAGCCGGGATAGCTAGACCGTTGAAAATTTAACAAATGAGGGCATCTAAAACAAGAAAAACTAAAAAGTATTACAACAAACATTAATATTGCCGTTTTTCGGTACGGGTCCCTCCGTGTGCAAATTTGACTCGCACTTGACCGATTTTTTATCGTTTTGAAAGCAGAAGCGTGTTGTATGCTCACATGTTAGTAACCTTTGTCTTGATGAGAAAAAGTAAGTGTCAATGCAGTCCTGTTGTCCTGGTATCGCAGGAGCATAAAACAGTAGTGAGGAGAGTCCAACAGGGGGTATTTCCTTTTTCATACTACTAAGGTGGCCGATAAACTTAGGAACCATCTGATAGAAAGTGGTTACCTAAGCCTATGGACCTTTGTAACATCCAAAAGGCGCTACAAACGCGGTGCTAACCCAGGCGCAGACTGTTCAATGTTATTAAGCCTTCAAATTGACTTTTCGACTTTTATGTTGGTGACAACGGGGACCAACAGCTTGAAGTGCCTTACGAAGCACGGAAATGGTCGCAAATAAATGTCACACAGTGGTCACGAGGTGATCATCCTTCCAAGGACTAGCAGAACTTTACAGAACACTGCTCTTTCCGCGCCATATTCCATAGATTTCTGACATTACCTTCATTTCCGTAGTCATTTGGAGGACAAGGCTAAGCTGGCACCCAAGAAGCTAGGTGTGCTCAACAGGGCGCGGCGGTACTTCACTGCGCACCTGAATATCAGCTTCGTCCATTTGACTCGGTGCAAAAACGTACAGACTTACAGGTGGTGTGGAATCTCTTCGCGACAGGAGAGACTTTGCCTCCTTATGCCCACCTAGCGCCTGCACAATGGTATGTGCTCTGAGGAATTGTTTGATATGATGCCCACAGCTGCGTTCTATCATCGCACCGCTCGCCACAGTCAAGGAGTTCATCCTCACTCTCTGCGTTCGGAGCGTTCCAGCACCGATAGGGGTTTTCTTCCGCGCACGCCTAGATTCTGGAATGATCTCCCTGCCTCGGTTTTCCCAAACGCCTACAGCCCTACAGTATGGGGTTCTTCAAAAGGGGTCTTAGAAGGTTTTTACAGGGTCGGCAGCGCGAGTGTGGCACCTCTGGTGTAGCAAACGTTCTTAGACTGAGGTGACCACCGGTCCTTCTGGTGGGCCGTATACTTGTCTGCCACCTTAGTGGTATAAAAAAAACTTAATGTCATTCCCATTGTTGATTGGAATGACACCAATAAAAAGGGAAAGCGTTATGGCATCGGTAAGTATTATGGCATTGTAATTTCAACTCTATTCTCAAGGCAATAAATGTCTTTGTCATTTCCTAGAGCAGCAATAAGAAAAACATCTGAAACAAATTGTGTTCCACTCGCATTTTCAACTCTATGTCAATGCAATAAGTGTCGTTTTCACTTTCATGCCCTGGACCAGAATATTGACATTACTGACGGTGGCTGTTCCGCTAAACCGCTGACGTGTCATATGTTTTTTACACAAACAAAACCATAGACAGTGGTCCTCAAGATGGCGGTTCTGTGATGTGCCTCTTCACGCTTGATTTTAAGAACCCGGAGCTGGAAGAAGAGGGAAATACACGCGGTGGTTGGTTGTCCAAACAAATTTTGATGGTTCGATAGAGAAACGATGTTTAGAATTGATGTGTTAGAGTGTTTTTCTTCCTAGAGTATTTTTGGCATTTCATCGCAACAGTTTTGGCAATAAACATCCTTTGTCATTTGTTCTTCGCAATCAGCAGGAACACCAATTGACTATTTTAGAAAAGCACCTAACATCAGAATAACGGGATTTCTGATGTCTTTTCAACAAAAGCTGTTGTTAATAAGTTTTCAAGAAACGACCAACTGACAAAATGCAAGCTTATTTATTGCCATAATTGTTCATGAAGACAATTAGTTCACAATTTTGACATGAGCTTTTAATAGTATCAATAGATGATGTCCGTAGTTCCGTCCACTTGTAAAAAAAATCAGTTCCCATTCTCGCATCCCATGGGAACTTGAGATGGAAAAGTACCATGCTTATGAGTTATTGCGGAATTTAGTTTATTCCTGTACAAATTTTCAACCAGATCCGTTCAGCCGGTAGAGCATTAACCCTTAGAGCTCCTCGCGGCGACCCGTCGCCGCGCATAATAATCAAGTTTTTCCGTAAAGCCCCGCGCGGCGACCGGTCGCCGCACCTACCCAGACGACTTTAAACTTAAATTTAGCCTGCTTACGTCCTACTTTTCAATGAACAGGTTTATTGCATGTGTAGTTTATAACATTTTCTTGTTTTTGGAATCTTATGAAATGACGTCAATGGGCCAGAATTATTTACAAAAATCGAACAGTTGAAGTTGAGAGTGGATTGCGCATGGATGGCGTGCGTTTGTGTAGTACGTGTGTGTTTCGTGTTTTTATTATAAATAATGTGTTTGCATTATTATTTATTATTATACACAGTAAAATAAACAATATATCAATAATCCGGTTGGTGTTTACAGGATCGTAAAATATGGTGTGGTGGTAGAGTAATCAATGTTTTTTTTGTTGAGTGCGTGTGTACCAAGTGCAAGTGTGCGTGTGTGTTTTGTTTTTTTATTATAAATAATGTGTTTTCATTATTGTTTATTATTATACACAGTAAAATAAACAATTTATCAATAATCCGGTTGCTGTTTGCAGAATTGAAAAATTTGGTCTGGTAAGTGAGATAAAAATTTTTTTTGGGAAATGGGAAATCTTTTTTCATTTTTAGGGTGGTGGAGCTAGGTCCACGTGATTACCGATTTTCGATATATTTTTTTAGTGTGTTGAAGGGTTAAAGAGTAAAGAACATCAAACATCCATCCATACAAACTTTCGTGCTTTTATCGTTCGTAACTTCGATCAAAAACTAGGAACGATAGATAATATCAGTGTTTCCGCCGATATGTACACTAGACAAGATATCAACAAATATTTATTCTAGCGTTTACTACAGTAATTTGTAACTATTTGCAGAATATGTTTCATAAAAAATTTGCTTGGGGCAAGTCGCGGGGAAAAGCTAATTTTATATTATATGTGTTCCTGTGTAAAAGACAAAAACACTTTGTCACAGAGTAAGTTAGCGGAACACAATAAAACAATACACAACGCCGACATAGACCCAGAGTATTATTGCAACCATAATTCATTCCAAGCAAAAAGTTTCGTTCCAATATTCTCAGTATTTCAACCGATACTGTCCAAAGATTTCAAATTACAACAATGTGTGCTCTATTTCGCTATGCCTCCTGTCAAGGAACGTGCTGAGAGCTGTCTTTAGTGCTATAGTCTCCATGTTAAACCCTTCTGAAGCGCTCATTTTAACTCAGTGTCATGTAAAGCATCATCTTTACCTCTGCGTTTACCTTCATCAGAGGGCTAGCAGCCAAAATTTAGGGATTTTGGGCTGCTCATTACAACAGCAGGTCCACAGATTGTTCCTGTCCACGTAACATGGCACCAATGTCAGAAACTTTTAGTGATGGAAACGTTGAGAGGCCAAGTAAATATATTCGATCAAGAGCCACAACAGTAGTAAACATAAAGATGTTCTTCAGAGCTTCTTCTAAAATCAGTTGTAGATTGATGTTATTAATAGATACCGGAGTAAGCTGTTCCTCATAGCATACTCAGACAATCTGTCGTCAAAATTCCTCTGAGAGGAATAAAAAAAAAGGACGACCGTTACTGCAACCCATACATAAGCATTTAACCACAAATTTGATCATTCAAGCCAACGTCAACTGGGCTGTCAAATTTATTCTTTGTAAATTTCAAGGAAACGGAACACCTAATCGCTCCACGCTACGCCCTTGGGATAACTTATCTTATCATTATAATATAACCAAACACGACACGCTTCATTTGTTGAAAATCACGAAGTGCCTACAAACAGCATGGAGGCGGTCCAACGGGCATTTTAATCTGAAATTCCTTAAGGATTTTGCCAAAAAAATCTCGCAACCAACTGCCGTTTTGTAAAGCTCATTGTTTAAAATGGTCAACAATTTTCTGTTCGACAGAAATAGGTTTAACAGGTACTTCGGGCGCTCGATGTAACCAGATACGAGTTGTCTTTTACCTACTTCTGTTAAAAGGAATCTCTTTTGATTTGAGAATAGGATGGTCATGGAAAATATAAGGAATGTCATGTTTCAAGTTAATCAGCAACTGTATCAAAATTTCATTTGTCTCACAAGGACTGCACTTATGGACTGGTAATAGTAGCTTTCAACTCGCTAGAGGTCGTCATGAACTTCCAGCAGACAGGCTTCGTTATTTTCAACATAATCCGGTAATAAAAACCTAGCCTTTAGTTATATTTGATAACTAGACTATAATCTATCCCTGTACCGAATTTCAGCTAGATTCGTTCAAACGTTATATCGTAAAAGGTAAGAAACATCCACAAATCCATCGATACTTACAAACTTTCGAGTTTAATATGTAGTAGAAAGAATTTCGCGCAGAAAGTCACGCTCTGTAGTTTTTGATTTAAGATTCTACAAAATAAATCCCTAATTACTTAATATCTACTACATAATACTCATAATAGCATTTAAAAACATATCGAGCGCTTACATAATCGCCCACTTATTCAATACAAATTAAAAATCACAACAAACCAGTTTCAAAGATGGCGGCCTCGCACTTTTCCCGCCAAATCAGCTGTGAACTGTCAAGTCGTGGGAACGATTGTGTCATGGCTCCTTACCAGTATGGTTTTTAGTTTGGAATTATAAATATTGAAGCCTTTTTCGCTAAATAAACGTTTTTGTTAACAGTACAAACGTGTTTTAAATATATTCAAGACGTGTAGAATTGTATTTCTATAAGCTATAACAGACTGGAAGGATGACCCGTCTCAATGTGGATATAATTGCCGACGAAGCTACGACGACGGGATGTAGGACCTTACCGCTAAGGTTAGCATTATATTTTTAAATGGTGATCCTGTGTGTAAGCTAAAACTTTTTGAACCAACGACTAAAATTTTTCCTCTATCTCTAATTTCGATAGACAATAAATATTATGAACCTTACAAATTTTATTTGTTTTGTTTTTCTATGCCGCTATTTGCTCTCATTTTGGTATGAATAGCGTTTATCTCAAGAACTTGCTACTTTTCATCGTGCCCTATAATAAAGGGAACTTATGATTTTTACAGCATTTAGCTGAAAGCAACTTATTCAGGTCGAGGCTTATCCTGAAAAAATACGAGTCTATCTCTAATTGGCAACAATGATATTTAAGCAAGTCTCTTTTTTGCCATATTAACATCATTTAATTGGCAAGGAATTTTAAAAATATTCATCATTCGCATCGAATTCAAACTTTTAAATAATATTACTAGCGTAAAGTAACTTCTGATTCAATAATTATAATCGTTCGCATGAAGCGATATTTTCGTTACATTACCGTTATCAAAAGAGTTTGCGTTCTTTTTAACTAGATCTGAAATAGCCACTAGTTAGTTAGTCATTTTTATAAGCACTAATAGAATTTGATTATTTTTGATTTCATGCTTGATAAATTGTCTATAACTATCGGTAAGGCTTTTAGTCCTGAAGTATGGACCATAGATCACATGGTTTTATTATACACATCCAAATTGCCGTAATAAACCATTATAATGAAATGTTAAATAACAATAGCGCCGGAACTTTTCACACTACCTGCCACTAAAATATTCCGTTTAAAAAAAATCGTAGCTTTCTGGCTTTCCGAGAACGCTTGCGACCCGAACCTGTTGGCGATATTTAAAAAAAACGCAATAAGTAAGCATGGCGGCCGGTCCGTCAGCTGATATTGTTCGCGGTGAGGCTGGGTGCGTGAGGCGCCTCTCTACCACGATATTTATAACGATGTTTGAAGTTTTTTTTGTTAAATATCGATTGTACTTAGAACTTTAGAATCAAATAATTTTATTAAAATGTATTTATAGGTAAGTCATTAGAAGACCTTCGGTACGGTATCAAAGATAATACATATAATAGTATTACATAACGGTATGTAACATTACAGCGGCTTTGGTCCTTAATGCTAAACTATGGTAGGTACCTAGATACCTACACCTACTTATTTAAATACCTACAATATTTAAGAGTCATGAAAGTTTTATAAGAGCAGTAAGTATTATACACGGTCAGTCAAATATAATAAGTATGTAAATAAGCGCATAGAGAATTTAAGGCAGTTCTTTTAGATCCATAAAAACGGCTTAGGAGATTTGAATTGTCTTGTCTTACACTAGAACACGGTAGAGGGAGCTCTATAAAGAATCCATACTTTTAAAAAGAAATCGAAAGACATTTTAGAAAGTACATAAATCCAAAAGGCAACTTATAAACATTTTCAGATACTAAATCGAATTCATATTCCACTAACATCGCATCGGCCAAAATTCCAGTAAGTAAGTACCTTCCTACCCGCTCAATCCCGCCGGTGGCGTGGTCACGCCGGCGTATCCATAGGCGGTGCCCACGCCACCGGCGGGAACGGCGGCTGCACGCCGGACGTCACACAATATATCCTTATTTCTTTTACAGGAGTCGTACTACATAAATACTTACTGTTTCATCATGCTGAATAACTGACGAAAATAACTACACTAAATCCGAGAACACCCCATGTGTAATGGATTTATGATATTTGGCCGAAAATTAGGATGGGGAAAATGAAGGAGTACTCTCAGATTTTACCATGTAATTCAAAATAAAAAGCAGTTTTCTGACATAAATTATTTTATTTACAAAATATACACATCAACAATTCACTTTCACCAAAAAAATAATAATCCGTAGATATAAAATCTCCGAAAATAAAATAAAATATTACTGCCTATTTATTTGTTTATTTTTTTGTTTATTTTGGGGATATCGAGGCTATGTAATCTTAAATTATTAAAACCCCCCCCCCCCCCCCCCCATTTTTATTATTGATTTTCACATAAATTATTCATATGTTAAATGTTAAATGGTATTTTGACAAAAGATTATAGTTTCTATTGAGAAAATCTCAACAAATATCGGTTAAATACGAGCACTGCACAACAAAAACAACAACAAAAAATAATGGTGACCTTCGCGTGTTATTTTATCAAATTTTACAAATTTAACTTCGAATTACACTGAAAATATTTATCACAGCTGTTAAACAACATGACAGGATACTTTTAAATGCAAAACAACAATATTTGAAACAGAATAAACGAAAATATTCAAAAATTAATCGTATTAATACTTTCTAGGAACGGCGCCAAACAAACAATAAATAATGACAGCGATAAAATCGTGATTTCGACTTTTTTTTTCATTACATTCACTCGGCAAGCTCTCTCATTCAGTACCATAATCAATTCTACACATTAATTTATACAGAAAGACTTAGACCCGCGACCATACAGCCATAGATATCGAAAAATGTGCGAGGAGAACCAAACGAAAAAAGTTGGCCGCCCTGGTTGCCAAAGCAATCGACTGTTCGGGAGATTGGCAACTCGGGTTTCATGCGGCATTCAACGGCTACTTAACTTTCATAGTGGAGTCAATGCGACATATTTTTCTAATCCGACCGAAAGTAAATGAAATTATGATAGAGGTTCACATTTTTCGAATGAAATAAAAAAGGATTCGTACTTGTTTCAGGTACGTGCACACATTATACAAGTAAAATGACGTACATGACGTTAGAATTGACACCCTACCTACACAGAACTGAGTAGGTTGAAAGGAATACATAATAATATAAAACCTTCTTGCTATACCAACGGGCCTATTCAAAACAATATACCTACCTACGAATCCGTATGTTTTGTGAGCCTTATCAACATTCCTTTACATCGTGCGACCCAGACCGTCGCATCGTTTACCAAAGAATTTCATAATACCGGCCAAGTATACAACCTGTTTGCTCTCTCAGCTGATTCCCGCCAAAACCGGCGTCACAAGAAAAAAAAATGACAATGGACAATCGTTTACCGAAACTACTTTACTTCTATAATAATACTCTTTTGTAACTTTAGGGTTTGTGTTTGGGCTTATTTTTAAATGAATGTCCGGTTTACATGTTCATTTTGCATTCTTGAAATGGAATAACAGCTGATGTGGCGTGCATGGCAATTGAAGGTTAACTGAGGTTATAGAAAGATGCTGGGTTGACTGCATAGCAGTGTTTATTTTCAATTTAGTGCTTAAATTGAAATGGGCCGTGAATATTGGAGTTCTTGTTTACTTTAGCATAACTCAAAAAAATAAATTCAGACGTGTGTTCAAAAAAAATCGTTGGTTGCAACTTTTTTTGAAATTTTTCGGCAAGCCAAGGTTTGCAGAGTGGCGGCAAAAATATTTGGGTTTCGAATTACTTTCTTTGTTGCTTTTGACATATTGTAGATAGCACTTCAATCCTGAGCAGGTCTTGTATGAAAAAGAGGTTTGGGCAGTGAAGACTTAAGAGCAAAGTGCTGTATTGTCTGAGCTGAAAGTGAGCATTCAACTTTGTGTTTGTGTTCCAAATATCTCCACATAGCACGGTCTCAGTCCTGCCAATTCCACTGAAGCTGCAATAGCTGTGTATTTTATAGCACAAGACCTGAAAATCTTATAAGAGGGTTTGAACGTTTAAGTAATCGTTGAAGTCATTTCTTCTGCATGACTTGTTGAATGTTCTCACACACCCACCGTAGGCAAAACATGTACATAGAATAAGAGGCTATGTACCAGGAGAGCATAGCATACGTTGAGAAGTTGTTGCTAATACTCTTTACAAGCACATGACCGTTGCCATAGCTTTCAACCAGAAGGCCACTCTGAATAAGCTAGGCAGCTAGGTATCTGATTTGACCTGCCAACAAATTCTCTCTTCTTAATAACAATAATCACTCAGGTTTTCTTGAATGTAGAAACAAGAGGACCGGATATAGTAGACGCCATTAAAGCATCCGGATTATATCACTGGCCAGTGTCACGTACTATTCCTAAGCCAGTTTGAAAAGAGAACGTTATAATATGTCATGTGCTTTGACGTTACTGTATGGTGCCAAGTACAGGCTTCTTAAATCACGCGTTGACTATTTGTTTTAAAAAATTAAGATGTATTTAAAATTAGAAAACTGGACTACTTACGTTAATAAGCCGGTTCTTCTGGTGGGCCGTGTGCTTGTCTGCCACCTTAGTGGTATAAAAAAAAAAAAAAAAAAAAAAAAAAAAAATAAGAATAATTACGTCACTTCTTATATCACTGTTGATTGAAAATAGCTCTTAAAACATGTGTTTAAAACAGATTTTTGATTCACAAGTAAGTGTAACGATAAAGCATAATTTCATAGCTTTTTGAAGAGGTCACTGTCGGTCACAAAACAGGTATGCGATTTTAATGCATTGAAAACTTGACCTTATTTCTAGTGTAAATAAAGAGTATTGTCTAACGACATGTAATATTTCTCACGATCTGTTTAGGTACACGGCAGAGCAGCAGCCAACTCAAGTTTGGAGAAAACTAATTGCGACGAGGAGGATTCTTAAATAATAATGTATTAATATTAAATGAGTCTTATTACTATCTACACAAAATACTACTGGTTCTCTGAGCTGATCTTTCGAAAACATCCCACCCGTAAGTAAGCTCACCAACTGAATGAAGAGCAAAACGTGAAGTGGAAAAACTGATGTTGAAATGAGTATTTGGTCAGTCAGAAAATATATCTAAAAGAAAATGTTCTGAAAAGATATCTAATCGCTCAGTCGAATGAAAGATATAGGTAGCAACACGATCTATAACTTTTATCGGGAAGGGAGGCGCCATACTGAGAAACTGAGACTTTCCCTCTGGCAAAGCGTATTCCCTAAAGGAATACGCTTATACACACACATTTAAGAAATATAAAATTATAAATGTGTGTATCAGAAATTATGTTTTAATTGTTTAGTGTAAGTTCCATAGTGACAGCCGATTGTTTTTATGTAGTGGTGTATACGAATACGATTTCCCTCCGCAACATAATGAAAGACCAGTTTCCGAACCAACAACGAGATTGGGTGGTCAAAAGATAGAAGGCAGTCACTGACAGCATGAGAAAATAGCATCTGTATTTGTAAAAGATATCCGCAATATTTCGTTCAAACAACTAGGGTGTCTCTAGTTCCTTGAACTATGAGTAATATAGTTATTGGTTAATAAAAATATTACAGCGTGACATCTGCTTTTTTAGATTTTTCCCGTTATTAAATTAGTTATACGGTGTCAGATCTTAGATTTTAGTCAGATTTACTGTGTTCAATTTACAGTGCGTGGCAGTGACATCATGTCCTAATCACTAGGACCTAGTGTGTGATAAAATACATACATACATACATACATATACTCACGCCCTTATCCCCGAAGGGGTAGGCAGAGGCCTATACCGGCCCACATTTCACCGTGTACAATTCGGGGATAAAATAAAAAGGAACATTAATCTCTGTGCAACATTAAAAAGGTGCGATTGATGAAAATTTTAATTTAAATTAAAATTAAGATCTGCTATGCTTCAAAAGTAAAGTTTATTAAAACTAAAAATGTACCTACTAAAATTTGATATTACATTTTGAATTCATCTCCTGCTAACTTTGCTTCAAGTACTTGGCTTATCTGCACCAAAATCATGAATGCAGTAAAAAGTCGTCAATAAAATATCAACTTAATATGAAAGAATTAAGGTCCAAACTACCTTTAATAAAAAGATCTAAAAAGCGCGCGCTTTTTTTTCTAAAGGTTGGCTAGGTATATAATCAGTACATATATATGTACTGATTATAATTAGGTACGTTGATAGATGTTGATAGTGTACAATTTTGACACCCCATACTATTGTGCGGTATAGATTACTAACAGGTTAAGCATAGATAAAGTAGAGTAACGAACTTCATGAATGTCTCTATAGTTATTTATGAAAAATGTTACATCCGGTGTTTGAAATCGATAAACATTTTTTTATAGCCGTTGTGTAAATAAGTATTAGGAACTATTTTCCAGAGTCAGGTTCAAAATTAAGTGCTCTTAACTCAGCTAACTCAATGTTCAATCACAGCCGACATATCATAGTACTCTTTATACTGTGGTTCTATAAACGATCTCTGTGGTAAGATCTTACGATATGGCTGGTTCTCAGATGGGTGACCACTTTAGTAAGATTCGGTGACCCTATAACGTCGGAAGGCACGTTAACCGACGCGTCGGTCCTGGTCGTCAATAACATGGCAGTCGTTAAGCCAAGCTGAACCCTTACAGCTTGTTAATATCAATAGCAGGTAGCCACAACCCTAACACGATATATCGGTAATAAATGAAGTATTCATTTTTACTATAAATAAATAGTTTAATTCGGAGTGTAAAATACTCCACATAGTAGGACTCGAAGCACAAATCCAAATGAAAAAGGCTATCAAAAATCGGCCATTTGCGAGTTGGACTCGCGCTCGTAGGGTTCCGTGATTTTAGTACTTATTTTTTTTTTTTTATACTACTTAGGTGGCAGACAAGCTTACGGCCCACCGGGAGGTTGGTAACCGTAGCCTATAAACGTTTGCAACACCAGAGGCGCTACACACGCGCTGCCGACCCGGGCGCAGGTTGTGACGACCCACAGTTGAAATTTTTCAAGCCGCCCGTAAGGCCTTCAACTTGGTTTAACGACTGTCATTTTACTGACAACCGGGACCAACGGCTTATCGTGCCTTCCGAAGCACGGAAACGCTCGTAAATAAATGTCATAAAGTGGTCCACGTGGTGGTCACCCATCCATTATTTGTTGTTATAGCGGCAACAGAAATACATCATCTGTGAAAATTTCATCCCTTTAGCTGACACGGTTTCTGATATAGAGCCTCGTGATGTAATGTACAGACAGACGAACTCGTTGTCCTTTTGTCTGCTCGTCACGAAGCTGTAGTCTTAGTAAGAAGATCTTCTTTTTATCCTTTAGGCAAAGAGTCCTAAAAACGTTAGCGCAATCAGCTTGAGTTGATTATCAAGTTTGAATACTGCATAGTTTGAAAGGGGCTTCCTTCCTCGTACTTCTATTAGTTTGTGAAATAAGCTCCCTACCTGCTTAAATTTTTACAAGAGCCTGGTATACGGTATGGGACAGTTTAGGTTAGAAAGGTACTGAGTTAGGCCGAGTGTCAGCACTACGCGGACCGCAGCGACGACACAGCGCTCGACACGCTGGTGGAGCGCACGGCGTGGCGTGGGCGCAATAGCGCCAGGTCCTCGTGGCGGGTCTGGACGTGGACACTCTCTCGCTCGAGACCATGGTACGAGCCATGATCTCCAGCGGGAGTAAGTGAGACTGCACCGTCTCTTTCACGAGCATGTCATGCTCGTGAAAGAGGTGACGCGGGCGGGAACGGGAGAGAGTTCCCGAGTTCCGCAGTCGGCGGCTTGGGCAGTTTTTTACGTGGTATATCTTCACGGATGTAATGTTGGACTCGAATCGGCTAAAACCACTCGGCCCCTCCTTTCCATCAAGCACCAGGCTCCCCAAATAACCAAACGCTATTTTACTTTTTTGATAAGTTACCGTTATAAGAAATTGCTGTGCTGAAAAGTTGCGCTTATGTCAATAAAGGGGCCATTGTTCTATGGTGATGATATTATAGTTTTAAACGTAAATAATCGTAAGCTAACAATAATGTCACGTCATAATGTCTTAAAATAATGTCTAGAAACTAGTTTGTGTATCACGTCATGCCATTGTTAGATCTATCCGATAATGGAATAGGAGTGGCCGAGTTCGTAGCTCTCAACATCGAAATTTCCATTCATTTGACAAATATATTTATAAAAATGTTTGTCAAATGATCAATAGGCATATCTAGCTGTTAATTTTTTGCGCGTGTAATGAATAAATTTAAAAAAAAATATAATATGACATTTCTAGCGGGCATCTTCGAACCGGAATTCGAAATTTGATTTAAATTATTTCTAAAGTCTCGTTTTCACGTAACAAGTAGGTTGGGACTGTGCAATGTTCATGTGCACTTGGATGATTACTCAAATGTTACGTACTCGTATCGTGTAAGCACGCTAACCTACTAGCGTGAAAACAAAACTCGCAACTCAATTGCGTTTAAATTTTTTTTTTCTTACGAATATACTTAAGCTTTAACAGATGCTAGATTAATAAAAGTCATTTATCATCATGGTACTATTATTACGACTAGAACAGAAAAATATCATTTTTTTTTATTGAAATGGGTGCTAGGGGGTTCATAGTATTTTTACTATGATGATTGTTTATAGAAGGCATCGGTCTTGCCTTGCTTGTTTCAAGCCAAACGACCGTTGGAACTTCACTTTTTTATTTCTCCAAAGTTTAAACTCTAACGATTTCTCTAAGGACACGTTTGGGAGGAAGGATGTATCGTTAAGTTCGTGTTGAGGTCATCGACATAGATTTTTTTTCTCTATCCACGCACAGACTCTATGCCTATGATTCCTGTTCTGATTATGATCGATAGTAATGGCGCCCAAAATGACATAAGGTCGGTTGGAAAAGTCTTGGAACCGAATCTAATTCGTAATAATGTAAGTAATCATTTCGACTTTAAACTTCATGTATTTAAAGAACAAGTCAATAAGAATCTAAAAATACGACTAAAATGTCGGGCCACGCCCAAAACAAAACGATTATGAAACGTTTTCGTTATTTTTTTTTATTTCGAGAAAGCCAGTAGACCAAGTAATGAAGTGTGCCGTGAATTATATTTAGTAGTATGTATGTATGTCCAGAAAATGTGCACTTTAAAGTTACCTAAATATTTCACAAAAGAATCCTTTGAAAAATGGATTTAGAAACCCAATAATATTTTTAAGTGATCTATCCAACGGTATACGACACTATCGGGTTAATTAACCGAAAAAAGTAGCATTCCATTTTAATTACATATTGTATTTTGCCACTCTGTCAGCGGAACAAATATTCCCATGTCCATGTCAAATTACAGCTTTCTAGTAAAAAGGGTCTCTGAGCGAACACTGAGGACAGACGGAAGAACAAACAGACTTTGCGAAACTGTAGGGGTTCTTTGTTTATTGCAAAACTCAACAAACTTTCCAAATTATAAGCAGGTAGAGTCTTTAGACAAAAAGTGGCCTCTTCAATTTTTACAAAACTTCGGCGTGTACCTACCTAACGAAATTAAAAGTATGTCCCTAAATAAATTCAAAAAGTTTGTTAAAGGTAAATTATACTGAAAGGGCTACTATACAGTTGGTGATTATTTGATGGATAAGGAAGCCTGGAAATGACCTGCTCTGCTGGATTCTCAAAAAACTGTTAAGATGCATAGTTTTTAGATTCATTAATAAATATTGTAAATAGAGCATTTAAAAGAATAACCCGCTGAGATTCTTGCCAGTTCTTCTCAGGTGGGTCGCGTTGTGAACTGGTGGTAACTCTTTGATTTATTTACGTGACGTTTACAAGTGCATCTGTACATGCCTAAGTAAATAAATAAATTTTGATTTTGAATTTATGAAATTGGAACTTTGATACTATTTGTGTCTAATTGTTCCTGTTTTAAATAACAAGGTTTGCTGCCATGCAGTCCTGAGGATGCCTCGTGTGTAGGCAGCTTCCCCTTCTTGTTTTACGTTCTAAGAAGGATTTAGCCATGTAACGCCTGATTTCATTAGTTACAAAGTGTGATAAATGTACTGAAGACTTATTTTTCGTGGGAAAGAAAAGAAAACGCTGGATCTCTGTATGTTGGGCGGTAATTCCTATGATACGGTAATGAGTTCACGTCGGTAATGAGGAGCTGGGTTTGAACTGATAACAAAACAAGCCTGAAACTTTAACTACAAGGCTATCGCTGTTTTTTTGGCCTGCACATAGGTACTCTCAGTTATGGGTAGTAATGATTTCTTTCTTCCCAATATTGCAACCATTTCTAGGTCGTCTGTCCATCTGGCGAGAGTACCCTACGTTTGCCAAGTCGCGGTCTCCACTCTAGAATTCGTTTGCTTCATCGGAAGATCCAATATGCATTTTTTTTTCAATGTGGAAATCCTACATGGATGCTATGCCGGACTCCTAGCGACCAAAACCACACACTGCCTTACAACAGTCTATGGCCGGGAGTCTCGGGTAAGCCCTCAGAAGGATGTTCCAGGGTTCCCAGCAGATCCAATCTGCATTGAGAGTAGCGCATTCCCAAAAACCGGCCTATTATTTTTGGATAACTTTAGGCGTGACGGTGACGATTCTAACGGTATAATAGATAGACATTATAGTCATTCAACGAATCCATTGTGACGCGGCCAGACTTATGAACTGTCCTTACAAAATTAGCATTTTTATTAGCTTGGTGTGTTTATTTACATAATCATGTAATAAACTGGTTAAATATTGGCAAAGAATAATATCTATACTAATATTATAATATCTTTTATTTTAAAACTACTAAGGTGGGCTGTTATGTCGTAATTCCATCAGGTCGATAACACTCGCATTGCTGACCATAAGGCCACTTTGGAATAGGCAGAGGCAGACAGGTTACTGCTATTAGCCCCTCTCTATAGAATAGAGTGCAGAGGGGCTTATGGCGAGACTTGTGTCTGTAGGTGGATCATCTGTTCAAAGTTTGAAATAAAGCAAAAATGACATCGTCAATCGGATTGCACTTTCACTTTCACAATAAACGTTTTAGAAAAGGGCAGTCGGGTGAGACCATCTCACGGCTTCTTGTTTGTGTTATTTCAAACTTTTGCTGCAGTCGCTGTGCTGTGACTTTCCATCGGACGCGGACGGCAGCATCATTTTGGCGAGCTAAATATCTACTTTAAAAAAAAAAACTTGACTTAACGGCTAGCATATTAATTGCCAACAGTTTATGCCCGGTTCCCATATCGTTGAAACGATTCGTTTCTTTGGCGAACAGAAGTACAGTTTCAACCAATCATAACTACAACCTGTTCCTGTAAACAACGACTTGTAGGTCAAATAACCATTGGTTCGTTACTAACGGATGGGAGGTCTACTAAATACGATCCGTAAGCAATTTACGAAATGCCACAAACGATTACCCATCTCCAGACTGATTATTGCGCAACGCACTGAACGTTCACAAAACACTGAGCAATTGGGACTACGAGCGTTTTTTAAATACCGCCAGCCTAAACGGCAAACTATGGAAATATTTAGCTAATTCGGGTCCACTCTCATAGCCCACAAGTCTTCTGACAGTAAGCCGTTAAGTGGGTGGACTCGTGTAAGAGAACCCGAGTTGAAGAGTTCCAATCGAAGGGAAAAGAGTGCACTGAGAGAGTAGAAGGATGTAGTGTTTATTTATGTTATTATTTTTTGTTTACGAGTAATTAAGTGATGTAGTGGTAAATTATATTAATTTGCTTTTAAAATGCCGAAAGGCGAAACCGGTCAGGTGTAAAATAAATAAATGTTGTGGAACAGTACAAGTGGTGTTATTCAATATGTGCAGCAGGTTCCACCAAGTGCCATTTATCAACAGTATAAATAATCTGAAGACAGCAGGCACCACTAAGAGAGCGTGCCTAGTTTCTAAGAGTCCATTGTCTCCTCAGTGAAACAGTGATTGGAAGTTAGGGCTTCTACTTCTATTCCAAACCGTAGAGGGCTGCGAAAGGTGCCTCTGGGTTGCGAGGAGGAAAGCCCCCACGATGATGACTGGTGACCTGGGTCGTTGGCTGGCTTATTCCGTTTAAGGTGGAAATGCCTAAAGCATATAAAAAACGGCCTCACGTGGTCTGAATTCAGAAGAATCCGATATAACGATAGATGAGAGGAATTTTATATTGCTGCAGAGAGATAGATGATTTTAAGAATCGCTCGTCAGACGACGATTCTCTTCACTGTATGAGAGTGGCACCTATGCCCGGCACGGCACGCGTTGTTCGGGCTAAACAATCCCTATAGTTATAGCATTTAGTGAATAATGATATTTATTTATGTATACTCGATGTTATTTACGTTTAAAATACGATGGACAATTCCAAGATTTCAAGTTTTTATTTTACGCAAAACAAGCAACGCCCCTGTTCCGATTTAAATAACAAAAACCAGGAACATCTAATATAGACGTGTGTCCACAGAATCTTCTACTTCACAAAGACCACCCGTGTATTTCCGCCCCTTACGCGTTGAGCGCGCCAATTTTATTACAACGCATTCTTTATAAATTTCGTGTAAACGCATAATGGCTAACCTAACCTGTACATATTTCAACCTTGATAGATTACTCATTCAAGTGACGTATTTGACAAATAGATTCGATTTTTAAATACATGTCAATTTCTTCTTGGACTTTCTCGACTTGAGATTGAGAGTTTGTCGGAGTCAAGTAACCATCAATCAGTGAAATCAGCCCATTCCACTGCTGGACGCAGGCTGCTCCCAAATTAGGCTCAATACGCGACATTTTTCAGGTCGTCTGTCCATCTAGCGTGGCGTTGTCCTACCCTACGTGTAACAAGTCGCGGTATCCCTCCTCGTTTTCTCAACCAGTTGGATTTCAGCCCCAACACTTGTGCAAGTTTTCGAACTTTTATCTTTAAAAATCCACAAGTTTTACTTAAGAACACTAGAAAATATACTACTTTTGAAACATTTTACAGCTAATTTAATTAAATTTTAAACCAAATTCTTTACACATACTTACTTCAATCTCGATAATGGTCAGTCAATCAAGTGACATAGGTACTCGACAAATAGATTCGAAATTTAAAATCTTTATCTTTGTTCCATTTCCCACTAAATTCATGTGTACACGGAAACGGGTTCACAACTTGACGTATTGTCTATGAGCAAGCAAAGGAACCAATACCTACTGTAAAGCCTAAAATAAAAATAAATTATGTAAAGACGTCTAAACCGCTAGGCTCGCGTGTTTCGGTTTTCTACAAATATGATGATATTAATCAGCTGTTTTATTTAAGTTTACACGGATCTTTGATATATTTTATTTTATTTATCATATTTAGAACCTGTTTTAAAATACTGTTACCTAATTATTGACATAGATAGAGGAGAGGACGTTGTTCATAATACGTTATATTAAGACTTTAGTTTAAAAAAAACTCCGGCACTGAGACTTCTATATAATTTTTTTAAAAAGTGGGGTATCCCGCAGACTGTTAATTTAGTAGCAAGTTCTAGATTACCGTGTCATGGAAATACCATCAAAGTAACAATCACTTAGGAAGTGAGCCGATGACCTTCAAAATTAATAGCTAAGAACTATTTCAATCACAGTGCCTTTCGAAAATAAAATCTCCATCAAAATTGGTCCATCCGTTAAGCAATTGTTAAACCAGAGACAGACCAATTATTTGATCTTCTCTTTTCAATCGCAGTGTTGGAACTCCTAGTCTCAGACCAATAAAAAACCTTTTATAGGTCTGAGTGGACATTTTGTTGTATTACCGATTACCGATAAGAACTGGTTGCCAAGCACGATTTACTTTAGTATTACACACTGTCAATCATCAATCAATCAATCATCATCAATCAATACATATAATAAAATCGTAACAGATCGCTGTCTGTACATTGAAGATATAAAAGAAAAAAGTTATAGGGGAGCTTTATGAACGCAATAGAACACAAAACAATAATTTTATCATTTTTGTCTGTTTGTCTGTACGTTTGTGCACGCTAATCTCAGCTACCGCTCAACCGATTGCAATGCGGTTTTCTTTATTGCGTTGTGGTTTGCTTCACTTAACATTTAGTGTTTGTTTCATGTCAATCGATTCATAAATAAAAAAGTTATGTCAATCTAAAGAATCGAAAGCATATAAAATGCAGCGTACGAAGTCGCAGGCAACAGGTAGTCTTTTAATATAAGTATGTGAAAGTTTTTACCGATGGAGTAGGTACTCTTTCATACAAAACTACTGAATGAATTTTATTGTAACTTTACATCATTACAGCATTTTTTTTAACGTGAGGCATATCCTACATAGATGGTATGCCGGACTCCTATCGACTAAAAACAGCACGTATCCTACCCTTAGACCATATATCAATATATCACGGGACTAGCCTTTGCGAACCACCGCATACAAAAATATTCTGCCAGTTTTCATACAAGTGAAGGGGGAAACACAAAGACATATAAAATTTCATTGCATTTAAAAATGTATTAATCGACAAACGCGTAATGGCTGTTGTGTGTTAATTTTTATTGTACAGTCAACTACAATGAAATGTACTAGTTTAATCATATAAAATGATGTACTGATGTACAGTGCTTTTTTTAAAGCCAAAAGACCAAATGGTCATGTGCAATGGCAGAAAACAATGCTTAAGTAAGGCGCATCCTGTGGTTAGATGATCTAAGATCCTACCTAACAGTCTACGGTTGGAAGGGAGTTGGGAGCCCCCGGTAAGCCCTCAGAGGGATACCCTTGGACTACAGTAATATAGCTTCCACATCAGAATGTATAATACATACGCTAGTTTTAGCCCCTCTCTATTAAATTGACTGCAGAGGGGCTTATGTGGCTATGGCTTTGTCTGTAGTCTGTGACTCTGTCGCATTAAACTACGTCACTAGGTCACGCGGATGATCTGTTCAAAGTTTGAAATAAAACAAAAATGACAACGTCAATCGGATTGAACTTTCACAATAAACGTGTTAGAGGGGCAGTCGGGTGAGAACGATCTCACGACTTCTTGTTGATCTCAGGATCAGGTTGCTGTAGGAAATGGCGAAGTTGTGGGGCATTAGCGAATTTGGTAATATGTTATTCATCTTTGTCCCGAATTGTTCTTAGGAATATTACACGGTCCGGTCCGTGTGAGATTCGGTTCTGTACCTGTAGATTTGACAGTCTGGAGTCAGGTACAGAATCGAAGCATAGTTGTGACGTCACAAAAAAAATAAACTGAAGATTCCGTTATAAATTCTGTTTGACGTTGTACGTATTGTATTAGATACCCATAGATGGTTGGTTTTTGACTCATTTCTGGTCAAATGGGTCAAATAGTTTCTTTCTGGTGTGTCATAATCATAAATAACCTCAAATGGCGATATAAATAGGTAAGTATAGATAAGTATAAAGACACCTATTTTACAACATGGGGTTATAAAATCTGCTAGGTTTATTTTAGTGATAGAACGATAGAAGTGATAGAACCTACCTTTTTTAACGTGAGGGAAAATCCTTAATGGATGATATGCCGGACTCCTACCGACTAAAAAACCTCACGTAACGCCTAACAGCCTACAGTTGGTAGCCCCGGGTAAGCCCTCGGAAGGATGTCCCAGAAGACCTACATAATACCCCTATTATTGACACACTAGTGTCGTAAAATGGTGTGTCCACGAGTCTGGAGGGGTTGATCGTGACTTTGTTATAAATTCTTGCTCAGTTTTAAATTACGTAATGGACATTGGCTGTATAAAACTCAGCTGTTTCCACTTAACCACATAGAGTAACAAAAATTTTAAAATTCAAACATGGAACCTCTTTTCCTAGAACTCAGTCCATAGTTCATTCAATCTTATCATATGTTTAGAGCAAACATAAGATGCAACTCGGGTTTGCAAAAATAGACCTTATTGGTATGAATTAAGACGAGTATTGACTGCAAAGATTAGAAAGCTCCAATCATGTGTTTTATGCAAGCATAACTGTAACGTAAAAATGCATAAATTGAACTTTACGCCATTGTCATAAGGCTTAAAATAACGCAAAATAAAGGAAAGTGCAATGTAAAAGCGCGCGAAACCAAGACGTCGGTTACTGTACCGTTTGTTTTTAAATCTGGAATGTCTTCGGACTCTCCAGTTCCCGCTTTTGATAGTAACATTGCTATAGGAAATTGGATCTTATGGCACTAAAAATTAGATTTAATTTATCGTATCAATGTTATTGACGTTGTAACTTGTTTTCCGAGACCTTATTATATTAGATCGCAATGGCAGTTATCACCTCAATTTCGTAGATTTTCGGTGGCTATCACAGATGGGTCGACGAAAATGCCTAAGGAGAGCTTGAGAAAGCTATGGACAAAGTTTAAAATTTTTTTTCATGATTCATCCTTCAAGTTTTCTTCTTGGGGCTTCAGGGAGGCCGAATTACGGTTAGGTCTCTACTGTTTTTAATAATTATAGGTAGGTACCGAAGTCGACCAATACCTAGGTATCCAAATTGTTTAAAAAGATAAAAATTAAAAACCAAACCATAACTAAAGATGACACGAATTCTCGACCCTATATTGTCGTGTGGAAATGGACAGGCTGCGACTTCATGCTGTTGAAGTGTTTCAAGCCATATGGCCTTTAACTTAGAGTTATTATTTTAGTAAGTAACTCAATGTTCAAGTTAACGAAGACAATGTCAATGAAGAAATTTTTCATGAATTACGTGCCTAAGCACCAAGCCTTTTTTTAAAAAAAGAGTGCCACTGTCAGTCTACTAGAGCTACTA
This sequence comes from Miltochrista miniata, assembly GCA_933228765.1. Classification (NCBI taxonomy): domain Eukaryota; kingdom Metazoa; phylum Arthropoda; class Insecta; order Lepidoptera; family Erebidae; genus Miltochrista; species Miltochrista miniata. The sequence goes on from OW121772.1 coordinate 24,080,899, forward strand.
GATCATCGACAATGGTCCTCAAATTGGTGGCTCCAATGTTGACTTGTACCTCTTCACACTCTCCTGCAGCAAAGCGATCCAAGTTTCTTTGGTTTGATAGAGTTTTGGTGAAAATTCTCCCCATTGTAAGAGAGAAGCACCTCTGTTTTCGCGTTGTCAGAGAAGAAGATAGAAGGATTAAATTGAAGAGTTCTTCAGAACACTCGCCGTGGGATATATAGATGGGATTAATTTAAATGATTTGACATGTGTGCTGGTTCCGGGTTCATAAACCATAATAAATGCTTGAGTTAGTCATGATGAGTTATGTATTGTGATATCCGAATGCCTTTCAATTGACTCACAACAGAACAATATACTCTATGGTTCGTTATTTCGGAAGAGCTGTACATATTTTGAAGCAACTCCTTCAACTTTCTTTGATCCTGGTACTTATCATGAGAAACCTTGGGCCGTTGGCATAGCAAACATAAGGACTACCTCCTTATATTTTCTGTTAACCTGGTATTATTATTGGCCCTGAGAAATCTTGAGCCATTTTAGAAGCGTAGATAATCCTTTTTTTATACTACTAAGGTGGCAGACAAGCATACGGACCACTAGGTGTTCTAGTGGTCACCATAGCCTATGAACGTTTGCAACTCCAAAGGCGCTTCACTCGCGCTGCCGACCCAGTAAACCCCTTTTAAGACCCCCTTTGAAGAACTCTTGCCTGAATTTTACAAAAACTATTACTGCAAGTGATCTGAAGAGTCCTTCACAAATTAATCACACTCTCTTCATTTGGATTCTGGACAACTTTTGTCGGAATCTTCGCCAGAACAGAGCGATTATAAAGATCGTTTCTCTTTCGAACTATAGACACTTGGAATGCCCTACCATCGCTCAAGTTTCCCTACGAGAGCAATATGGATTCTTTAAATGTAGCCTGAGAACGCACATTTATTGGATCGCCAAATAGATAGACACTGGCTTAAGAGGATTGCAAGAGACACCCTCAATTCGCTCCATGTTGCCATGGTTTTTAATCAAGGGAGTGGCATTATTAGGGCCTAAATAACTATAGAATTAGGTACATAGGCCTATTTATATACCCTTCTTAGCAATCAGGTAAAAAGAGATCCCATCGTCAAAATTTGGAAGGAATCCTTTATAAACCAAAAGAAACTGTTTTTTCCAATTCCGCTCAGCTTTAGAGTACTGTTACTTAACTGACAATTGCTCAGGCATAAAAAAATATCGTGATGAATGGCAAATCTCTAAATCGAGGAGTGGCTGTGTCGATGACAGGGCCCGTAGACCGTACTGCCTTCAAGCCACACCTTGGTGAATTGCTAACAGCTGAAGGCTATTAACATTTTTAGGTCAACCGCGGTCAGCGCCACCGAAGGTATCTATTTTCTGGTTTATTTATAGCACTGATGATCACATAGCTCTGTCACATCATTATTTTTCCTATGTTAAGTTCGCCAAGGTTTGTCTTCATAGTTCATGACCGATGTCGGTTTTAGGACGGTGATGGTGAACTGCTCGCTGCCTCTATAGAAGCAAGCTGCAGATGATGGTTTCATGAACGAATTTCACGCTCCAAGAAGAAATACATAACACCCACAGTTGCCTCCGAAGAAGCGGGGTAACACCTAAACCCTAAGGTGAGACCGCGGTGGTAGAAATTGCCTGCTGCCTGCTGGCAGTCTTCCGAAGAGTTATCGGATTTCGCCCAGCGCAGCAGCGCTAGACGGATATTTACATACATACCTTTATCCCCGAAAGGGTAAGCAAAGGCATAGTTTACGCCCACATTTTACCTTGTAGTTTTATGTCCCACGTAATAGGTGGTGAGCCTTTTTTTACGGAGGAGAGCTCCGCTTACAGACTACTCATACTGGCGAGGCATGGGCTCGTGTGAGGGTCGCCCAGCACAACACTGAGAACACTCACGGAAACTCCTTGACACCGATCTGCCCCTGTGGCATCCCCACAGGGGCAGATCTTGTCAAGGAGTTCCTGGGCTCTGTCTAATCCACACAAATACCGCTGGGCGGTATAGGTGGTGAGCCTATTGCCGTGTTGTGATGGACAGGCGCAGGTGGTGACGACCCGCAGTCAAATTTTGAGTCATTTTACGGACTGGGTTTCATTTCGAGCTTTCCTTCTCTACACAACGGATCGTTTTGCAAAAGTGTTCCCTTCGATGCCTCTTACGACACTCTCAGGCCTCAGGATGAATTGAGGTATCGACATTTTGTCCTCTTTCCTGTTGCTATACGGGGCCCCGTCGCCACACTGGGTACGGATAGTTAGGGTAGTTATATCGGATCAAGGCATCCATCATGATTTTTCCATACGATAAAATAGCTCGTACAAAACCTACCGGATGAGCCATGGCGAAATCTAGTGGGATTGGAGGACACTTTCATAATCCACAAAAAAGTTGGCCGTCAATAGGGGCAAAACGGTAATACCTCTTTTTAACCTTCTCGCCTCCACTTCAAGAATTTCTGGGCTGAAAGAGGAGTGATTTGACTTTAGCGTAGTCAAATAATGAAAACTTGGAGTATTAGAGTAAAAGGAAGTGAAGCCGCCGAAAGGAGCTATGTAGTTGATTCATGATTAGTCATGTGTCTAGCATAAACAATGTCCTTTTGTATTATATTTCGTCGCCAAACAAGCCAAGATGGCTGACAACCATGACAAAAATTTCGTTGTTAAAATGTCAGCGTTTGACGGTTGAGAATACACTTATTATTTTATTATGTTCATGGTATTTCACTGTACCCATGTGTAACTATTACTGGCATAAGGAATGGCTTATAAAAGATGATTGTATTTTTCTTTGTTGAGCAGAAAACAGTTCGCTTTAAGTAACGGGAAATTTGGGCCGTTGACGCAGCGTAGAACAATAGCATCTTTGGATGGACTCATTCTACCGAATCTATCACGGTGAGTGTTCTGAAGAGCTCCTTAAATCCTAAACTTATTCTCACTCTCTCCTTTTCCAATTCGAACTGCTGGTGCCGGGCAAAGGTGCTGCTCTCACACAGTGAAGAGAATCTTCACCAGAACTGTGCGATTCTAACGATCGTTTCTTTGCCTGTTTCTCTCCTCTTACATCCTCTGGTTCTTCAAGAGGCACATCATAGGGCCACCAACTTCTGTCTGTCTGTCTGTCTCTGTCTGTCTGTCTGTGTGAGTCTGTGAACCTAACTCTTGTTAACGAATATGTCACAGACATTCAGCCATATCAGGACGACAACCGTACCACAAGATGTTTATCCCAGTGATCGTTTACACAATGCTGAGCCACTGAGCTGACGGGACTATGATAGTAAATAGACGGGGCTTGCGGTTCCGACCGCGTGGAATTCTGACACCATTACCGCATACCAGGTAACGTATGGTATGACTATGTACTTCAGACCTCATAAGTATTATAGAACAAATTTTAACCGTTCAGTCGTCAGCCGTTCCGCCCCATACAATTCGCGTTTATAATTTAGTGATATTTGTCTTTACAGTAGGGTTTTCTATTATACCACAGGGTGGAAACTCCATGCAAAAATTTTCGTTTTCACCCACACTAATATAGACGTAATGAGAATGCTTAAATCAAGCTTCAATGTGTGTGAGTATTCTAGGGTCACTAGCTGTGGAAACAAAATAATAAGGAACAGAACGCAATCTCATGTATGTAGGTACATTTTTTTTCAAATCTACCCTCGGCTAAGCACAAATTAAACCAAAGCAATAGCACAAAGTACGTAGGTAGCAATACGTAATGTAACGCAGTGACACTCTCAAGTACTAACACGGCAATAGACACATCAAATTTGTGCATCAACTTTGGCGGGGGGATGGGGAAGCTTACTCAGTGGGAGGCAGGGAGTTGCCGATCTGTATGTAATACCACAGTATAAATATGTTGTTTAAGTGGTAATACTATTATATTATCTTTGGTCATACCTAAATTTCGTGTATTAGTTTTTCATTCAAACTTCAAAAGCGGCGTGCGAACCTAACAAACGGAAACAACCCACATCCGTGGGTTCTACGGGTTATCGCCACAGATAACCGATAAGCTCTGACGTAATAGCCATAGATAACAGAAACTCTTTGTCAAATCAGCTGGTTGGCGCCAACTAGGTACCTGTATAACACGTGGCACTGCCTGTAGAATTCTGTAAACGATTCTGTGAGCTACAGAATGAAGATTGCAGGCTAAGTTATAATCCTGTCTCCTACTTCAGGTCTTAAACTATATGTGTGGAAAGTTTCAGCTAGATCGGTCTCTCTTCTCATAGTGACAGGGACAATCTCCTTCAACTTTCTATGATCCTGGTACTTATCATGAGAAACCTTCAGCCTTTGGCACAAAAGGACTACCTCCTTCTACTTCCTGTTATCCTGGTATTATGACTTGCCCTTTAAAAGAAATCTTGAGCCATTTTAGCGAAGAATAATCCTTTTTTTGATACTACTAAGTTGGCAGACAAGCATACCTAGTAGTCTAGGTTGTATGTTGTAGACTTTCTGTGTCCGAAGTTTCAGCCAGATCGGTCGAGTGGTTTTCTTTTAATTCGGTAATGAATAACACATGATTAAATCACATTATTAGCCCCTCTCTATAAAATAGAGTGCAGAGGGGCTCATGTCCAGATTTTGTCTGTACTTAGTCTGTGTGTCTGTTTCATTAAACTACGTCACCAGGTCACGTGGATCATCTGTTTGAAGTTTGAAATAAAACAAAAATGACAACGTCAATCGGATGGAACTTTCACTATTAACGTGTTAGAGAGGGGCAGTCTGGTGAGATCGATCGTGAGGCTTCTTGTTAATAATGTGCAGAACGCAATCTTACATGAACCCGTTTAGAAATTATACTATGAAAATCCTGAAACTCCCGTGTCCGGGAACTCGGTGTGGGCGGTTTTGCGTAGCCCGATCGCACTTTGTTTAGATTTATTAGATTTCCTTCTGGCTAAATTGTCAAATCAGCCTATTGATGGACGTAGGCTTTCATTTAGTCTCTCATTTTCCCTCTTTGCGACAGGAGAGACTTTGCCTCCTTATGCGTGTTCTACCGCCTGTACAATGGTGTGTGCTCTGAGGAATTGTTTGATATGATGCCCACGGCTACGTTCTATCATCGCATCGCTCGCCACAGACAGGGTGTTCATCCTCACATTTTACGTCCGGAGCGCTCGAGCACGGTTAGATCCGCTTGGGGCTTTCTTCCGTACCGTACACGCTTAGCTTAGCTTAGCTTTAGCGACATTTTTACATACATGGTGCTCTTCCATATCAGCCTGCAGCTGCGAGTCCTTGGTGATAAGTATAAAATATATTTAAAATAGATAGAAAATAGATAGAGAAGCGCTCGTGGCCCCGCGGACTCAGTGTTCTGTAAACGATCACTGCAGTAAGCAACTTTCACTATGGCCGGTCCATCCATGTGATCACTTTGTGACATTTATTTGAGCGTTTCCGTGCTTCGAAAGGCACGTTAAGCTGTTGGTCCCGGTTGCCAGTAATTTGGCAGTCGTTAAGCTAAGTTGAAGGCTATATTTCAAAAGCAGGCAGTCACAACCTGCGCCTGTCTATTTAAACACGGCAATACGGCTCACCACCTATTTACGTGGGACAAATTATACAAAAGGTGAAATGTGGGCATATAATATGCCTCTGCCTACCCCTTCGGGGATAAAGGCGTGACCAAATGTATGTATGTATGTTAAAATAGATATCTAGGGTTACTTTAAATTTTTAACTACTTTTTAAATATCTTTTAAGTGTAAGCACATTAAATTACTAACACGATGTAAGTTAACTTTTTAAATCATCTCTGTAACACTCGGTCGAAGGCGTAACGGCGATTTAAATTCAAAGGACGTTACGATCCGACTTTTTTGTACCGAGGACCTGTTTTTAAAGGTTAGTGTACATCGTAGTGTAACTTAGCTATGAACCTTTAAAAATAGATCGACATCGAGATCAGTGATTTATTTATTTTATAATGTTTTGTTCTGTATTATTTTGTTCCATGCCTGTAGCTACGTTTTTCAATACTCAGACACTCAACTGGCGGGTGGATAGACATTCGAACTAATATAACTAATAATATCTTTGTAGTTAAATCTTTCTTATACCTATTATATTATTATTCTATTATACCTATTTATATATATTATTTATATTTTTATACTTATTTTATTATATATCTATGACAGATTTAAGACATGATAGTGATAGTGAAAGTTTTTATCTGGGTTCGAGCCTCTTTAATAGTTTTGTCAGTGTTCCAACACTGGCTGAAACGTTAAATTCTCGGTTTTCTGATGTACCTGAAAGTTTCAATGTAGTCCATTTAAATGCCCAGAGTATTCCCTCCCATTTTTCTGATATGCTGACTTCTTTCGACTGTAAAGACATTCATGCAATTCTTGTTTCAGAGTCCTGGTTCAGGACATATCATTCATCTTCCGCCTTCCCACTTCCAGGTTTTAAATTAATAAGAAATGATCGTGGTGGCGACGAGGTTGGTGGCGGTGTTGCAATTTATATTCGTTCTCAAATTCCTTTTCACGTCCTTGATGTGTCAGCACAGCCACCACCCCCGAATGCTGGGGAGCATCTCTTCCTGGAGGTGGAACTTAATCATTCCAAAGTTTTGCTGGGTGTTTATTACTGCCCATCTTCAAACATTAGTTTCTTTGCATCCTTTGAACGTCTTTTGGAAAAGCATACCCCGTCTTACAGTCACACAGTCATACTAGGGGATTTCAGTACCTGTCTCGTAAAAAATGATCCTCGCTCTCTCGCTCGCGCTTCTTCTTTTCGCCGTTTGATTCAATCCTGTAATCTTTCAATTCTTCCCCTGAATGTCACCCACCACTTTCCAGACTGTAGACCATCCCTTATGGACCTTATCTTGGTATCATCAGTGGAGCACGTCATTAAATATGGCCAATGTAATGCGGATGCTTTCTCTCACCACGATCTACTCTTCCTTTCCTATAAACTTCGCCCTCCTAAGGCAAAATGCAAAATACTGCGTAAGCGCAATTTTGGTGCTATGAACCTTGACAGCCTTCGTGGCGATGCTGACAGGGTTGACTGGGACTCATTATTTACATCAGAATCTATTGATGAAAAAAATAGCATTTTTAATAAACATATCATAGAGCTTTATGATAAGCATGCTCCTGTCCGAGCGATTAAAATAAAACATATGCCTGCTCCGTGGCTCACTGATGCCATAAAAAAGGTAATGGCCAAGAAAGTTGCAGCAAAATTTAAATATAAATGTCGACCGACTACATGCAACTTTGAAAAATATGTCGAAATACGTAATCACTGCAATAAGGTGTGTAGAAATGCACAACGCCAGCATATTCATGCATCAATTGAAAACGGTGATCCACCTAAAGTGTGGAAATTCCTAAAAAGCATAGGGGTTGGAAAGTCTAAAGAAAATAGTATTCCTAAAAATTTTGACCTCGATGCACTTAACTTGCATTTTTCTTCTTCGTCCGGTTTTGGAGGGACCACCAAGACCAATACACTTAGTCATCTTTCATCACTTCCAACTCCAAATTATCCGAGTTTCTTCTTTGAATCTTTCACTAATAGTGATGTTAAGAAGAGCATAATGGCGATTGCATCAAGTGCAGTCGTAACATGATCATACCTATCCTAGATCAAATCCTTCCTGTCTTGACTCACATTTTAAATTTTTCCATTTCTGTGAGCCTTTTTCCATCCGTTTGGAAAGAAGCACAGATTATTCCTCTACCAAAAAAAGGTAACGCATCATGTTTTTCCCACTTCCGTCCTATCTCTATACTACCATTTCTTTCTAAAGTTCTAGAACGCCTTGTCTATAACCAGCTTAACACGTTCCTGTCTACCAACTCTTTGCTAAATCCTTTCCAATCTGGTTTTCGTACTGGACATAGTACTGTAACTGCACTAGTTAATGTTACGGACGACATAAGAATAGGCATGGAGAAGGGCAGCCTCACGGTACTGTCTTTGCTTGATTTCAGTAATGCCTTCAACACTGTGGACTATGATATCCTACTCGGCATACTTCGCTCTCTTAACATATCTCCTATGGTGCTTGATTGGTTTCAAAGTTACCTGATTGGGCGCCGGCAACGTATATGTGTAGAAGATTCTCTTTCTTCTTGGACTAATATTACAGCCGGTGTTCCACAGGGCGGCGTTCTGTCTCCTTTACTCTTTGCTATATTTATAAATTCAATTTCTCAAAAATTAATTTCATCCTACCACCTTTATGCAGATGACTTACAAATATATACACAGGCGCCGTTAAACCAGTTGCACGAAGCAATTGCTGCAATGAACACGGATTTGGATCGCATATGTGAATGGAGCATTAATCATGGGCTTCAAGTTAATCCCTCAAAGACCCAGGTCATTATAGTCGGGAGTTCTTGGATAACGTCACGTATCGACTACACAATTTTGCCACAAGTTATTTTTAATGGTACTCCTATTGGTATAAGCGATGTGGTCAAAAACTTGGGAGTGCATATCGATAGCACATTGTCCTGGGATCATCAGCTACAGGAGGTCGGGCGCAAACTGTTTGCATCTGCAGGATCACTACGTAGATTACGTAGTTTTCTCCCCACAGCCACTAAAATTGCGCTTGCCCACTCTCTTTTGCTCCCAATCCTTGATTATGCAGATGTCAGCTATCTTGATCTCACAGAGGAGCAATTTGACAGGCTTGAGCGCCTTCAAAATGTTTGTATTAGATTCATATTTGGACTACGCAAATATGACCACGTATCTGAATTCAGAAAAAAGCTCAAGTGGCTCCCAATTCGCTTTCGACGGAATACTCACATATTAGCTTTACTATACAATATACTGTTCAATCCTTGTACTCCCCGATATCTCAAAAAACGTTTCACGTTCCTTCATGACAAACATTCGAGATTTTTAAGGTCATCAGAAAATTTGACTCTTTGGATGCCACAGCACTCAACAAATTTCGTGGACAAATCCTTCACTGTACAAGCGATTCGCCTGTGGAATGCTTTGCCAGTATCTATAAGGCGAGCACAATCACTAGTATCTTTCAAGAGTATGCTAATGAATCACTTTTTGTCTATTTCCGACTAGTACCTACTTCGTGTTTTCTTCTTAGTATGTATATGTCTCTAAATACGAGTATATGATAAAGTATATCGTGTCTGTATGTATGTTTATGTATTGTATATATTATATAATATGTATGTGTATTTATGTATGTTTATTTATATGTATATAATTATAGTTATGTTGTTGGTATATGTTTGCTTCTAAAATTTGTACACTGCCCCTATCAGCTTCATGTTTTCTATCCATCCAAAGGTTGCCTGGCAGAGATTGCTTTTAGCGATAAGGCCGCCTATTGTACATACGTAGATTAAGATCTTCTTCTTTGAATATGTTCCTTTATGGTGTACAATAAAGAATATTTTATTATTATTATTATTATCGAGTCATAGTTCGCTAAAACTATACTCAATATAGCTTGATCTCTGTGACGGTTCTACAAACAAAAACAAAAATAGACTTTATGTCGACGGCATAAAGCTTTTGTGGTTCAAATGCAGAGAGAGAGAACACAGAGGTGCGAACTGTGAATAAAAACTTTATGCCTTAGAAATAAACCTACAAAATGATGAATTAGTGAGCCACCTCACAGTCTACAACAATATTGACACAAAGACTTCTATATAAACTGAGGTAGACATGCCCTACGCACCGATTTTTGAAACCTATAAACTGCGCTAATTAGCAGCGTTGTTCGCACTGTTGTGAGTCAAAACTTCGACAGTAGGTACTCGACTTGCAATTGGAGTCCATACGCCTTCTCATTTACTCTTGTTCTATCCGTATATTACTATTGTGTGTGGTGACAATTACGTAAATAGTATTTATAAGTGAGTGTAGTCTTAGCAATGTGTGTCTTTGAGGATTGCTTTTGAAATCGCGCTTGTTAGAGTACGGCGCGTCTACCTCAGTTTATATAGAAGTCTTTGTATTGACAGTGGTTCCCAAGTTGGCGGGGTGGTCCTAAAGTCGAATTTTTAATTAGACGAAGTAAATTGACAGCAACTAATGTCACTTCTTCACACAATGTTGCGTATTTTCTAAGACGAAGTGACATTAGCTACTGTCAATTTACTTCGTCTTATTAAAAATTCGACTATAGGTGTTTGGAAGTAATGTCATTATTTTCCAGCCCTACAATCCAGTTTATTGTAAACGATCTCAGCGTTTTATTAATCAATTTGTCACTATAGCTGGTCCTGAGAAAAGTGATTGCTTTGTGGCCATTTTTAAACGAAAATGTCACGAAATACTGAGTGAGCGGGCTACCTGCATTTCAATCCTTGACAGAATATAAAATAATCAGTTATGATTCGCTATTTATAGTTCTTTTCTATACTTACGATGGATCACATAACTCAAAATTGCCCTGTAATTGATGTGGTATCCTAAAGTAGGACGTTTTCAAACGAGTAACGGATGCCTGTAAGCTGGTGTGTAAGAATCTTTATGGTACAGAGAAAGAATAATATCGCGAGAGTCGGCAAACATGGCGGCTCACGAGACCCATCTAGGAAATTGATTAGCTAATTCAAATGTTTGAAATTCGAACGTAGAAATACGTTGGAGTTTCCGGCCATGATTTAAGAATCCTTCGATTAGAAAACTGCTTGGTTGCAATTTTGGCGGGAGTTCTTTTGACGTGTGACAGTTACAGGCTGACAGGTTTTCGTTTTTAGTCGGTAGGAGTCCGGCAGGTAGGTATGTACTTACCTACATGTCACAATAGCGGTCGGCATTTTGGCGAGCTAAATATTTAAAAAAATAGCAACTTATAATAAGTAATAACATCCACCCACCTACCTACATCTAATTTACCAATTTATGACTACCAATAAACCTTAAGATTTGAAAGTCAATTATATTGAGCGACAATATAGACGTTTCTTAGTTTTTTTTTAAAGCCATTGTTCTTAAACTATGTATACAGCCTACCGACGACCATAATAACGGTATTTTACCTCGGCTCTACAAAAAGGTATCTACTAGAAATTACTGAACCGATTTTAAAATTCTTTTTACCATTAGAAAGTCAAGATTTTTTATAGAGAAGAGAACTCATAAACAATTTTACCTTGGGTACCTAGTAGCATGATGATACGTTGGGCGCCGCCGACGAGTCTTCGCCGAAGACTATCGGCCTCCATGACCGGGGGCCTGAGGATGGTGAGAAGGTCGCTCACCGTTCTTACAGAAGCAGGCCCATGGCGGCAGCGTGACCCGCTTCTAAGGAGGGGGGGGCGTGAATCCCTCAGATTCACGTCCCCCCCTCCTTAGAAGCGGGATCACGCCCGAAACCCCCAAAGACGCGGGATAGTACCCGCGAACCACCACCTAGACGAGGCCGCGGTGGCAGCCGTGGTTCTGTTGGGAGTCCTGGGACATTCTTCCGAGGGCTTATCCGGGGCTCCCAACCATAGGCTGTTGGGCGTTACGTGAGGTTTTTTAGTCGGTAGGAGTCCGGCATAGCATCCATCATGAGGATTTTCCCTCACATTAAAAAAAAAACATGATGATACCTACCTACTTACAGAAATATTTTTTTAGTCTTAACCAAATTATGTGTCCTACTTACATACATACACACATATCATCATGCCTGTTTCCCATCGGGGTAGGCAGAGACTATGGCTTTCCACTTGCTACGATCCTGGCATACCACTTTCGCTTCTTCTACTCTCATAAGCGCGTACATACACGCTCGCCGGTTAAGGGTACTCTTGACCTGGCCTTTTTAACCCCCGACGGAAACCCGGTCGGGGTGTTATAAGTTGTGTGTGTGTGTGTGTGTGTAAGTCTGTCTGTGGCATCGTAGCTCCCAAACGGATGAATCGATTTTGATTCTGTTTCTTTTGATTGAAAGGTGGGTTAGGGGAGAGTGTTCTTACCTATGTTTTATAAAAATCGGTTAAGCCATTTCAAAGCTATGAGGGGTGAAAGTGGTGATGAAAAATATAATGTTTTCAAATATACCCGTGTTGGGTATCAAATGAAAGGTCATACATCACGATACCGCAAGTTTTATGAAAATCGGTTAAGCCATTCGAAAGATATGAGGAGTGGAATGTATTGCTAATTCTGTAACCACACTCCGCGCAATTCGCATTAGCTCTGAATAATTGTTGATAGACTATTCGTCATTGTTGACATTAAAAACCCCTATAAAAAGCAAAAAATAAAAAATTTAATTAAAAATTTAAAAAACCCCCGACTCACAAAAAACGAACAATAAAAAAACCTATAAAAAGTAAAAAAATAACTATTATATTATGACCTATCTACCCTAAGTATTGAACCTGTATTATTATTATAGGTAGCTATATTATTTACGTATTCATATTTTTAACTAACAGTTTGTCTTGTCGGGGGGACCGCTCTATACCTAAACAGAGACAGACGTACCTACGATTAGGTTATGATTAGGTGAGCGGGACCCCTCCCCGACGAGACAAACTGTTAGTTAAAAATATGAATAGGTAAATAATATAGCTACCTATAATAATAATACAGGTTCAATACTTACGGTAGATAGGTCATAATATAATAGTTATTTTTTTACTTTTTATAGGTTTTTTTATTGTTCTTTTTTTGTGAGTCGGGGGTTTCTTAAATTTTTAATTAATTTTTTTTAACTAACAGTTTGTCTCGTCGGTCGTCGGGGACCGCTCACCTAATCATAACCTAATCGTACGTCTGTCTCTGTTTAGGTATAGAGCGGTCCCCCCGACGAGACCAACTGTTAGTTAAAAATATGAATACGTAAATAATATAGCTACCTATAATAATAATACAGGTTCAATACTTAGGGTAGATAGGTCATAATATAATAGTTATTTTTTTACTTTATACAGGTTTTTTATTGTTCTTTTTTTGTGAGTGGGGGCCGGGGTTTTTTAAATTTTAAATTTAATTTTTTTTGGCCGTGTTTTGCTACGTACGGAACCCTCTATGCGTAAGTCCGCACAGTCCGTCACAGTCAGTTTTATTTTTATAGACTAGCGGACGTCACGCGGTTTCACCCGCGTAGCTCCTGTTCCCGTGGGAATACGGGAATAAAATATAGCCTATGTTCAGCACGAAGAATGTAGCTTCCCAACAGTGAAAGAATTTTTCAAATCGGTCCAGTAGTTTCGAAGCCTATTCGATGCAAACAAACAAACAATCAAATCTTTCCTCTTTATAATATTAGTAGGTACCTATAGATAAAGCTCTAATAGATAAATTGATAGAATTTCTGCTATAACATTCCATCAAACGGTCTATTAGCTTAAAAAAATAAGCTTAGCTCGTCCTTAAATATGGTGTTAGGTTAAATATGGTGTAGGTGACACGTCGTAAAATTCCGAAGGCTAAGATATTTGGTGGAGATTAGGCTTCGAATGTCACTTTTGGGCATTTTCGAAAACAGGAAAGAAATTGGGATTGTGGACTCCACAATCACAATTTCTTTCAAAAGATTTTCATTGCGCTTCTGAGTTATTGAGTTCAAATCCTCGTCTCCTGTTTTCGAAAATGCCCAAAAGTGACATTCGAAGCCTAATCTCCACCAAATATCTTAGCGTTCGGAATTTAAAGACGTGTCGTGTCACCTCTGACACCATATTTAAAGACGAGCTAAGCTTATTTTTTTAAGCTAATAGACCGTTTGATGGAATTTATGATGGAATACCGTTATAGCCATAGATTTAGAATTTTTATAGCAGAAATTCTATTAATTTATCTATGTATTAGATCTTTATCTATAAATATAATAAAAACTGGCCAAGTGCGGACTGTGCGGGCTCGCGCACAGAAGGTATACCTACGTGCTTAGATCATCTAACCAATATTGCCTTTAAAATCGCACAAATTATGGAACATAGCCCTTCATATTTAGGAATTCGAAATTTAAAAATTTGACAGCTCATTTCACCAAAAAGGTTAAGTAGGTGGTCTATAGTCTATGCAAATAAAAAAAACTGAAAGCCGTGCCGCTATTCTGTTCTGCCAAGTTGATTTTACCGTTATATGGTCTAAGCCTACGTGTAAAGACTAATTTACACGTATGGTATGGTTCCGTACCAAAACGCGGCCAAAAATAACGTTTGTTGTAGGTATGGGAATTGGGAGGCCCCTTATTCCCCCTTTTCTCATTTTAGTATTTGTTATTATAGCTGCAACAGAAATAGATCATGAAGGCTGTTACTGCCTGTTACGTAATTACTTAGTAATCTGTGCTGTTACCTACCAATGTTCCACAGTGGAACATTGGTAGGAACCTATACATGTACCTATACACAGGTAGGTACCTATACACAGTATAGTACTTATACTTTACTAAAAACATAGACTTTCTGTGACCTAACTCACCTATGTAGGTTATTTACAATCAACGAAAATTTTGGAAGTACTGCTCTCTTAGGTAGTAACACGATGATAATGATAAAGATAGGTAATACCTTATGTTACTTACTTCAGAAAAACTTGGATTGAGATTTGAATAACGAATATTTAAACAGATTCCAAAATTTTAGTAGGTAGGTACCTACTTACCTAAGTACCTAGTACTTAAATATTATTATTAAACAAATAAATAAGTCCCCTTCTATTGTCCTAGGCAGGTACCTAGGTACTTATAGTTGAAGATCCTAAGCCTAAAAAAAGTTACAGGTAAAGCATAACGGTAAAATCAACTTGGCAGAACAGAATAGCGGCACGGCTTTCAGTTTTTTTTTATTTGCATAGATAGACCACCTACTTAACCTTTTTGGTGAAATGAGCTGTCAAATTTTTAAATTTCGAATTCCTAAATATGGAGGGCTAGAGTTTGCGCGCGAAATCGGAGACATGCGGACTACTCCGTTGAAAATTTTCCAAAATTAGTGTGTTTCGAGTGTTTTATGCGTAAAAGTGGTGGATTTTTAAGCATAAAAGTTCGACAAAGTGCACAAGTGTTGGAAAGTGATAAAACGCAGTGAAACGTGACTCTTCCATTTCTCGACAAACTCCAGAGACACTTTTAGTAAAGTACCACCACTTTACTAGAGAAGACTGACTTTGACTTAGGGCTGCACTTAGGCTTGCCAACTTCAAAATGCGAATTTGCGGGAAATGTTGATTTCAAATGCGGGACAAGGATTTAAAAAGCGGGATCTTACGAATTTTGTTCAGAATACTAAAAAACGTGAATTTAGCCGAGCCGCGAGCATCATTTAGTTTAAATATAATTTCCGTACGCTTTTTGCTATGTTGTAAGTTTTACACGACAACGCATTTTCTTTCTCCAAACGCATGATACTGTAACTCTACTGAATAATTCTTTAAAAAGCTGTCAAAAAAACCAAGATAGCATAGCCTTTTTACCTTTATCCTCGTCAAAAAAATTCTACAAAGCGATTGGAAAGTTTTCTTCGAAAAACGGAAAATAACTTTTTAAAGCAGGAAACCTGTTTAGAATTTTCTCGACAGGAGGATGTAATGAGAGCCATCTTGTTACTTGTTATCACATGTCTCACTATTGTTTTTGTATACTGTAGCATCAGCGAAAAATTCTTTAAGTGTTTGAACTCTCTGTACATGGTACGACAGGTGACCATAAACTTTTAAAACATAAGTTTCCACATCAAATTCACATTTTGCACCAGCATGTGCAACAGGACAGCATCATGTGTGCTGAGCATCCATGTCGCCATTTTGGTTCCGTAAATGTGTAAAAACGGAATTTTCCCAAATCAAAAGGGGCCTTGTTTAGAAAATGACGAAAAAGAGGGGCTAATAGAAGCATTTTTTGTCTGGATGAGTAGACGGAAAATTATGGCCAAAAATATTTTTAATCTAGGTACAAGATGTGTGTCAAAATATGCTTTTGTTGAATGTCTAAAATGATCATGAAGTCAAATTTTTAGATGAATGCATTTTATGACTTAATTTTTTTCGACGCGTAAGAAAAAAATATGCCAACTTAAAAAGAAAACATACATCTATAATTTGGTTTTCTTCGTTTTTTAATAAGTAAAAGTATTAGCTTATTACAACATAAATAAGATCTAAAATACAACAGTTCCTAGCTTGAAGGACGCGTGTTTTGTATGGTCAAGGTCGTTAGCCCTATGAACGTCCTTATTGTTATTGTATATATCTATCGCTTTCTTATTAGGGTCTTCATAGAAATCAAGCAAACATGTGCGAATATCCTCCTCTGGACAGTAGAATCTCTACAACTACATAATATAGGAAATAACTTCACATTTCCGTGATTTGATGCATCGCTAGAAATACTGTAAACGTTTGTTGCTAGATCAAAAAAAGCGGGATATCACGCGTCCCGCTCAGGGTGTGAGCGAACGGGAACGGAACGGGACGTCCCGCGTATAGCGGGACGGTTGGCAACCCTAGCTGCACTTGACTTTGACTAGACTTAGAGGACGAGGACTGTGACTTGAAAAATGAAGATAAAATAAATATAAGACTAGGCTGTATGGCTCAAATTGCCTTTGCCTATCCGAAAATGGATAAATAAAACTACTACTATATGGAGGGCTATGTTTCATAATTTGTGCGATTTTAAAGGCAATATTGTATAGAAAGGCTATGGCACTGTGTTTTTTATCAAACTATAGCGCCGACCATATGATTGCCAAAGGAATTTGTGGATAGCGGAAGTGGCAAACATATATTTGCATTTCTACAAGCCATTTTCGATACAATTCCAAAGATTATAGTGACTTGTCAACCGCATATAGGTTTTGGCGCGCTTTTCAGTTAGGTTACAAATGATTTCTTGTGTGATTTTAACATTTATTCCTATCGTATAAAGTCGAAAATTGTTTCTTGTGGTCAAAAGTCCGATCATATGATTGTTACTTTGAATTTTATCAATGTGTTGGTGTGAGATACTGGATTTCAGATGCAATACATCTGATTCTCGACTTTATTGCAGTGTCATAAATACCATTTCCGCTTGTGTTACTAATTAATATGTGTGAGAACTGGATTCGTTTCCCAGATGATTTTTGTATAGCATTCCTTTGAAGTTTCTTGTGGAACGAATTTATGTCTTAACGCTACTGCATAGGGCTGGAATTACTTTATCTATTACGAAAATCCTCTATTTGGTAGGACTCCAGTTGCCAACATTGTAAATTTAAATTCTTCTGCTATAAATTGCTCTATTTTGAAACTAACAGTTTTCTTTCACAGTATTAAAAATATAATTTTAGGAAACGAATTCGTTTGAGAATGTAATTTTTCGATATAATATTAAAATTTTCGAACAGACGTTCAACAATTTTGCAATTGTATGGAATGAAGTTTTGTAATGTCAAAATTAAAAGCGTAAGTATTTTAAAAGATGTAAAATATTGAAGGTTTTATTTTCAGTTAACATGCTCATTCAAAATTAGTTACTTACTTAAATAAATAGAAATATGTCAACATCGCCTTAACGATACCGAGAATGATTAATGAACTTACCAAAGGGATTTTCTACAGAGTTACTAGCATAATATGGCTATACACTATTTCGAAACTAGTGTTAAGCGCAGATTATGAGCAAAACGAAGTATCTTGTGTCAGCAACTAAGTACATTCTTATTATATATATTTTTTTACAACTGCCAGTGACCTTAGTGCTAGCGTATTCAGTACAGCACTATGTATTACAGAAATCAATTTAGCACACTATTATAATAATAACTTGAAAATAAGTAAACGAAACCATAATATATTTTAAGTCAATAATCAATGTTTAGTAAATGATCAGCTTTAATTTATATCTAGGTAGGTACCAAAACTTTTAGGTTGCTTCATCATAGCATCGTTGCATCATAGCATGCGTTGACTGGCAAGAAGAAAGCATGGTTGGACTGGTTGGCTACAAAGGCCAATCAAAGAATGCAAAAGGCAACGGATGAGGATGTAAAAATGGCAAAGGATGAATATAAAAAGTATAAACGTGTTGCAAAAGAGACGATGATGAGAAAGAAAGAGAATGATAGAGAAAAATTTGATAAAAGGTTATCTGAAGACTTCCAAAGGAATATTAAATTTTTTTGGAAGTCCATAAGAACAGTGAGGAGTCCGCAAACAATGTCGCCGCTCAATCACATCAGAAACCAGGATGGAAGTTTTGTAAGAGGAGAAGAATGTGTGCTAAAGAGATGGAAGGAATATTTTGAGAGTTTATTCGAAAAAGAAGATATACAAGGCGATACGCGTGTTTTAGAACTGAATGAATTTGGCGATGAAAGCGAGTTAAGTATGGGAGAAATAGTGGAAGCGTTGAATTGTATGAAAGTAGGAAAGGCTGCTGGAATAGATCGGATTTCTGTCGAAATGCTGAAAGCTGGACGTGGCGTGGTAGCTTGCCAGCTGTACCGCCTTTTTAACTTTTGTTGGCGAAGTGGCAGAGTACCAGCAGAATGGTGTAAAGCTGTCATTGTGCCGCTTTACAAAGGAAAAGGGTCGCAGCAAGAGTGCAAAAACTACCGCGGCATAAGCTTGCTCAGCATCGTTGGCAAATTGTATGCAAAAGTGTTGATAAAAAGAGTGATGAATGAAACTGAAGGAAAAATGTGGGATGTGCAAGCAGGATTTATGAAAGGAAGGGGATGTACGGATCAGGTCTTTTCCTTACGATGCGTAGCTGAGAAAGTTTTGGCTAAAAGTCAAAAGGTCTATTGCATATTCTTGGAAAAGGCCTATGACAGAGTGGTGAGGAATGAACTGTGGTCAATATTGTCCATGTATGGAGTGAACAGCAACTTGATACGGGCACTGAGGTCTCTCTATGAGGGTTCTAGTGCTTGTGTCAGGATCAACGGGGCCTGCACGGACTTCTTTCACATTGAAAAGGGTGTGAGACAGGGCTGTGTAGCGTCTCCGTGGCTGTTTAATCTATACATGGATAGTTGTCTGAAAGAACTGCAAGAGAGTATGTATGGCTTAAAAATGAATGAACTGACCGTCAAATGCCTCCTATACGCTGA
The DNA here is from genome assembly GCA_933228765.1 of Miltochrista miniata. Taxonomy (NCBI): domain Eukaryota; kingdom Metazoa; phylum Arthropoda; class Insecta; order Lepidoptera; family Erebidae; genus Miltochrista; species Miltochrista miniata. Next base: position 24,099,993 of record OW121772.1, read on the forward strand.
TGATCAGGTGATATTAGCATCATCAGCGGAGGAATTGCAGCTGATGGTTAATAGTATGAATGAGGCTCTAAAAAGTAGAGGAATGAAAGTTAATGTAAACAAGACGAAAGTTATGGTTTTTGAAAGAGAAGAAAGTATGACGAATTGCTCAATCTTCATTGAAGGGCAAAGAGTGGAACAGGTGAAAGAATTTGTATACTTGGGTTCCAAATTTGTAAGGGATGGAAAGTGTGACCAGGATATTGAGCGAAGAGTTTTGGCAGGAAATCAAGTGAATGGGGCTATGTACACCTTTATGAGCAGTCAAAATGTGTCTGAGAAGGCCAGGTTGGCTGTACATAGGGGAGTGCTCATCCCTACACTTATGTATGGTAGTGAAAGTTGGGTATGGCAGAAGAAGCATGAAAGCAAAATTAATGCAGTGGAAATGAGAAGTCTGCGAAGTATAGCTGGAGTGACTCTAATGGACAAAAAAAGAAATAGCGTGATAAGGGAAAAATGTGGTATAACAGAAGATGTAGTGACTAAGATCGAAAAAGGGATGCTGAGATGGTTTGGACACGTGGAAAGAATGGATGAGAATAGACTGACAAAGCAGATTTATGAGGCGAGAATGAATGGGCAAACTGGTAGGGGTAAACCTCGGCGTACGCATGCCGATCAAATCAGAGACGTTCTGGAAAAAGGCAAGGTCAAGAGTACCCTTAACCGGCGAGCGTGTATGAAAACAGTTATGAAAGTAGAAGAAGCGAAAGTTGTATGTCAGGATCGTAGCAAGTGGAAAGCCATAGTCTCTGCTTACCCCGATGGGAGACAAGCGTGATTATATGTATGTATGTATGTATCATAGCATCATTTATGTACAAATCATACATTTATGTATTACCCCAAATCCAACATTCTAAATTAACTTAAACCAGCTCAGTATTAAACTTGGTTGCTCAATTTGAATATGTTTTCTACTTAAATTTTATGTAAATAATATTGCAGAGTTTATAACTTTAAAATTATAGTCAAAAAAGGTTTTCCACAGTATAATAATAAAATATATAATAAAGATTAGACTATTCCAGCAGTTCCGACTTCAGAACACATCTTTTAGAGTAAATAAAATAAATTTACTCTTCAGTTAAATTTTTAGCTTCAGTAGTAGTAGTAGTAGTTTTATTTATCCATTTTCGGATAGGCAAAGGCAATTTGAGCCATACAGCCTAGTCTTATATTTATTATATCTTCATTTTTCAAGTCACAGTCCTCGTCCTCTAAGTCTAGTCAAAGTCAAGTGCAGCCCTAAGTCAAAGTCAGTCTTCTCTAGTAAAGCGGTGGTACTTTACTAAAAGTGTCTCTGGAGTTTGTCGAGAAATGGTAGAGTCACGTTTCACTGCGTTTTATCACTTTCCAACACTTGTGCACTTTGTCGAACTTTTATGCTTAAAAATCCACCACTTTTACTCATAAAACACTCGAAACACACTAATTTTGGAAAATTTTCAACGGAGTAGTCCGCATGTCTCCGATTTCGCGCGCAAAAACCTTAGCTTCAATGCATCTCATCTTGCAACCAACAGAAAACTTGAAACTACCATTCAGGTAGAAATGTTTCTACCCTGCCATCCAATAGCAAGGGGGTGGCATCGAAACGGTCGTTTCGCGCCCGCGGGAACTCAACGGCAAGGCAGGCAACGTCATTCAGTCAGTCGACGCTCGCCCGCCTTGTCGGAAGGACGTGTTCGTACCTCCTTACGCTTAGTGATTGAAAATTATTTTTGTAAAAGACTGATTCGTAGCATGTTTTTTTAGTGTTTTTGTGACAGACTGTGTTAAAAATGTGGGGTGAAAATTCAAAGAATTGTGACAACTGCGATTGCTCTGGGTAAGTGTACTACAATATTTACTTACAATGTTTTGGAAATTATTACCACAGTAACTTGTAAATGTTATCAATTTTATGTAATTACCATAGTAAATTGTATATATTATCAATTTTATGAAAACAACCTCACTTTTTTTCAAGTAATCAATCATCAACTGAACTTTCCTGCAAAGCATACACGGACTACGATGTTAGTCTATTAACCCCCTTTTTTATCTCGTGTTATTATAGAACTAGATTCCATCCCATCTTGGTAAGGCGAATAAAAAGTAAATAAATCTGATGATAGGCTGTATGTAACCGGCTGTATGAGAAAATGTCCTTTGCCTGTACTTTTTTTTATCAGTTTCATGTTACATACTTGGGGATACATTTCAAACTTTGCTTCATATTGTTTGTTTGTTATTATAGCTGTCACAGACTCTTTAATTAAGCACTTATCAATGGAATCTAAACCTATCTATTCAGTTTAAACAATTAAAACAGGGAATTCGCCTCTCAACTCTATGGCAAAATAATAGAATGCAAAGTTATTTCTAAGTTCCTATATTAACCGTAAATAATGCACTTGCTAAGATTATTTGGCAATTGAGTGAAGCTGTTGCCGATCGTAGCCGTCTAGACTTCCAAACAAGTTAAATAGTATAACTAGTAACTAAGTTAAGAGTCAACGGACAATACGGACATGACATAATAAATATCCTCTTGCCATTTTTGACATAACGTTTCTGCAAGAATTTACGAAGAATGCTATCATTTTCAAAACCTATATTTGTACCGAGGAAGGATCGGGCACCACACAAGCCAAGTCCACCACGCCTGGAACAGCACCGCGGGAGGGCGTGAATCTTCAATTTTAGACTTGCATACTTAACATGTGGTAAACTTATTTTTCTAGCAGGTGTACATACCCTTAGAACAACATTTGTCTGACCGGAAGAAGTGCAACTTAACACCTGACAAGGCACACTTGCCGTTTCACCATGGCAAACGCACACTACCCTCCTGCATGACTGTATTTATCATTGCTCAGCTGCAAACCTACAAATGTCTAATACTGCTCGTTCGCTCTAACTTTGCCGCTCGGCTCTATACTAAAGTCGAATTTTTGATTAGACGAATTAAATTGACAGCAACTAATGTCACTTCTTCTTGTAGTGTTGCGTATTTTCTATGACGAAGTGAAATTAGCTACTGTCAATTTACTTCGTATAATTAACAATTCGGGTATACGCCTCTACGCCAGTGGCAAAGTTAGAGCGAACGGGTAGTACGGTCGATGCATTTAGTTTTAAAATACTTATCAAAAACCGGTCTCACTTGACGGTCGGACTCGCTGACAGAGGGTTCCGTAACAAAAAACTTCAAAAAATACGTTTTTTGTATGGGAACCCCCCCTTTTTTTCTGATTTTAGTATTTGTTGCTATAGCGGCAACAAAAGTACGTCTGTGAAAATTTCAGATCTTCAAATACAGTCTCGTGACGGACTGATAGACAGACAGACAGACGGACAGCGAAGTCTCATAAATATGGTCCCGTTTTTTACGCTTTGGGTACGGAACCCTAATTACAAAAAGTAAACACCAATATTCCAAATCTAAATAAAATTACATCACCTCTTTGGTGAGTGACAGCCTTGGAGCATAGACAAGGTGAACGACCTTTTTATTAACGTTGCACATCCGCAAATTGGCGCGAATTCTATCATTGAAAGCGAAAATACTAATTTCCTTGGTGAGTGAAAGTTATTTGTGGTTTTCGCGGTACGTATTTAAAAGTAAACGTGTACCTATGTACCTAGTCTATAAAACAATAAATCTTAGTATGAAGTATTCAGAAAGTAATAAGTTAGGTAGGTATTTGTTTATACCTACTTAATCTCAGGTGTCAGAAAGGTACGGTGTCAAATATTAAGGTTTCATTGAACTTTTTTGTCGCCATCAAAAGGTCAATAGCAATAAAAAAAAACTTGAATATCCACCTATTTTTTATTGTTCTACATTTCTTACATCATAATGTATTAGTCATCGACAACTTTGTTTCGAAATACGAATCCACTTCATAATTTTTTTTTGTTTTGCTGCGTAAGGGTTGTAGACTGTAAGATCAAATTGCAAAGCTTAAAGCCTAACGAAGTCAAAAATCACCCAATTACCTAGTTCTATGCTAAACATAGGTCTCCAATCCGCAGCTTAGCAAAAGAGTAAGGAAACTGATCTATATTTTTTTGCGCGTTGGCGATTGTCAAAATGCTGTCAAAAATGTCATTTATGTAACTGACATAAATGACATTTTTGACAGCATTTGAAGTACTACAATTTCGTACAAATCCTTGGAGAATCCCACATGTAAATATAGCCCTTCTCGGCCTGTTGGGAGTCCTGGGGTATCCTTCCGAGGGCTTACCCGGGGCTCCCTCCCAACCGTAGACTGTTGGGCGTTACGTGAGGTTTTTCAGTCGGTAGGATTCCGGCATAGCATATAATATGAAGGATTTTCCTCATGTTAAAAAAACCTCTGCAGTCGGGTATTAGAGCTAAAGTCTTAATACAACACTGCCAAAAACAAAGCAATATTATTTTATCAATGTGACCCAGATATTCGCAGTATTATGCCTACTACAATATTAACATCCAGTACGTAGGTATGGGCCCATTCATACAGATTAAAATACCTATTGCGTCATTGATTTTTGTGCTAATTTACGTGCTCTTGTGTGGTCTGAGCACGCCTCAAACAAAATTGCTCAAATGTAGTATTTATTGAGTTGGGTAACAAATTATTATAAAATTTAACACTTTACTTGATTAATTAAGATATTTATGAGAGGAACCATATCTCCGGCATATCAAAGCAATAACGAATGGACTTTTAAACATGGAACACCATTACAAATTAGTATACACCAATAATAAAAAAAACATAAACATAGACAAAGGTTTATGGCTGCGGTGGGCAGACAATGTGCCCGTATCCCACCTCTAATCTGAAAAAAAAAAAAAAAAAAAATATTTGAGCTCTCTGTATGGTATGTCGTGTTAGTTGGGCTTAGATTCGGAGAACCGGTTTTATTATGTAAGATAGGACGGACGGGTTGTAATGAATTATATATTCCAAACTAGTTCTCGAGAGTAACCTGCTGCATTATTGTAGTTTTTGAACATTGAACTTCGGATAACAGACATTTGAAGGCAGAATCGAAGAAATCAAAGTTCGATTTTCAAAATAACTCAAAGTCCCAACACTAGCACGCGCGGAGAGACTAAATCGATTTAAAAAAGTCCTAATGCGGACATTCTTTTTGCAATGAGATTACAGATTCAATTTCATTGAAAATTGGTTATCATTCCAGTTTTCAATTCGATACAATAAATATATTGCAACGTAAAGATATTAAACAAATCGATAGCACACACAGCAGGCTGCCATTACATTACTTTCTTCCCTATTCCTTTTTCAAAAGTAGAAAAAAAACTAAGCGTACTCAGGTGTAATTTTCTGACCGAAGGATGCCATTACTGGCCACTTTTTTTTTTTCAAAGACTATCTTTTTTATTTAAAGATATCCTTCGTGGTAATGGTAGGTATAAAAAGGGGCATTACGTGGTCACCGCGTATCGGAATTTATGTGAGTACATTGAAACTAGCACATAGATTACACATTAGGACAAGTATTTGGTGAGAATCGGATATTTTCCCATCGGCCAACGAAAGATCCTCCCAATTATCGACATCTCAGTTGCAGCTGCTTAGAATTAGATACTTTAATTAGGAAACCGTCATAAACACACGTTTTAATAAAACCAACGTCAAAACAACTTCCCTCTGTGGTTATTTTGAAAGGACTGTATAGCATTCTTTAAAAAAAATAAGGTATTTTTGGGATATTTTCTTTTTAAGTAACTTCAGGGTAGTCTGCAAACTCTGAAATATTCAAAACGTTCGCTCGCTATCGTAAAGTCCTCATAAAACGTTGAAAACACTGTCGTTCTTCAAAAGCTCACCCAATTCCTGTACTGTCCTACTTGAAATATTTCTTGAACTCTTATTTACTTTGAGAGATAAGGGGCAACTGACATACACCAGACCTCCCAGAAAAGAAAACGTTGTTCACGAAACCGTTGGCGTATGCGTAATACGAATTTAGAAGAATTCAAATTCCGAATAAAGACGTCATTTATTGCCTTGACTGCCAGTATCATCTTGATAATTTAAAAGTTGAACATCTGCAAACTTCAGTGCTTATTTCAAATTTAGAATAAAAATACTGTATTTATTTAATTATCAGCAAAGATCTCGAATTCACGCGCACGTATTTTAATCGCTAAACCTCCATGAAATTAAAACTCAAAAAAAGTAATGGCCACAAAATGCGATAGAAAAGAGGATTTCCGTGTCATCTATAAGGGATGTGACTTAAAAAGTTCTATGGCATTGGTATCTAAATTAACTTGGCCGCTGCGGAGGGTAGCGTGTCCACTCCATACTTCGTGACGAACGTGCGTAGCATAAACGCAGATAATACAAAAAAAAGTATTCTAAGTATTAGTTAGACTTGACGGGTAGCTTTTTACTCTGTAAATCCTTTCTTGAAGGATTTAATGGTGGAGTATTTTGTAAGTAAATAGTAAACGTTAGAGCATTGAACTTATAGACAGGTTCATTGTCTATCTTGCTGATTCTAGCTTAAAAAACCACCAAGTATTATTGTTTTTACATGAAAGTTCCAAAAAGTTTAAGTATAAAATAAACTTATCCGAACATCAAAACAGTAGATTCAGGTAGACTTCATTCATTGCACAGCTCATTGTCTAAGCTTTTGTGTTCTTTATTTAAATTTTCATCCAAAGACCATCACTAATGCCTCAATTCAGTTTTATTACTTAGTCTATGACTACAATAGAATTACCGTTGATATTCAGTTTCACTTTCTTACTTTTGTTTTCAAAACATCTCGGCCGTTACGGCTTGCATCCGTCGCTGATGACTTCCTCTCTTTGTTCGGCCATTTTGGGAGTTATGGTTTACGGTGCTTTTTTTTCTTTTCTACTCAACACGAGTAGTACCTGCTGCAAGTCCGAGTTAAGTTGAAGTTTTAGGTAGATAACATGTTTTGTTTATATTTTTTATCATAAAATGCAACAAAAAGAAAACTACCCCCAAGGGGAGTTTGCAGGAGCACACAGAATAGGTACCCAGAAATTCACTTTTACAAGAGTGTGACACTTGAAAGTACCAGGCAAGCACAACTTTCTTGAAGCCTACTTTAAAATTATTCAGATTATTTGGACATTCAAAGGATGTGCTAAGGACGCGGTGACATCAATTCTTTAAGAACATTAACGCAATAGGGAGTCTGATAAAATGGGCATAGACAAAAAAATATAATGAACACAATTTAAAAACAATAACAATGAAGTTTTTTACACCATAAATTGCATTTATCAACCAAAACAATTTTTTTTGTACCAATAAGGACTTACGTTGGGGTACGTGACACCTGCCTTATCACATAGGGGATGCTTATTGCAAAATTATACACAGAGTATTAACTGTTTTATTGTCCAATGAATAGAGTGTATATTTGCTTAATATAGAACCGATTAATTGCGACTATTGTGATATGATATCGATCCAGTCCTATTATGCGGCCCTGGTACTTTAGTTAAATTGTCCAGTTGACGAAATCGAGTGTCACAGAATATTATGCAATTTATAATGAAAATAATGTAGCTATTTTACGGCCACCATGAAAAGGTTTTTGTCATTTTTTGAATGAATTCCTTTTTTATTAGAGCCAAACAATATTGATTATTTTCTAATTAAAAAGCGTGTATTTTATGAAAGTATTTTTGTAGGCAAAAGAGTTATATGCATACAGCCTAATCTCGTGAGTATTTTCTTAACCGTTTTTAGTTAGTCAGTTATGAAGGTCAGTAGTAACCATTCGCCATCTGGTTTTGGGGTAAAACTTAGTAACCTTATCAGGGTTCACCGTCGGTATTACACGCTCCGACGCACTGAGGGCACAGAGAGGGGTCGAATATATTACACAGTTACAGCATATGGCTCAACTGTTATTGGTACTTGTGGGTAGTCATAGAAATTAACAGTGACATTTGAATTTATTGACATAAATGACTGTCTGTCTGTCATATTCCGGAGACCAGTCAGTTACAGCATCAACGGGCAAAGTCGTATGCCTGTCGAACACTGGATTATTTGCTGTCTCCCTTTTCACTATTATTTTTAGACAGTCTTGTGTCATATTCTTATTTACTTTTTGTCCCAAAGAACCCGGTTATTGAATAGGTATTATACATGTTTTGACCCCTTCACAAAGTTCATTGGTCATAATTTTTATTATTATCGTGTCGCGAACTTTAGTTACCACAATTTTGTAACTGAAAGAGAAAGAAAGAGAGAAAAAAGAGAGAAAAGAAAGAGACTATTCAGTCTTACTCATCCCAGATACAATCATATTGAACGAGGATGAATAATAAGAAGCCTTTGCCTCTAAAAAAGTTAATTTGACGCATACAATTCCCACCAAAATTAACGTCATATTTAAGAAAATGAGCGCTCTTTTTTGTATTCCGCAGAAAGCAGTGCACGCTATGGTTTTTAAAGAAAATAACCAATTGCTTTGAGCGCTAAATGGGTTTAGTAATATTAACAAAAACATTATTATATGAAACTATAGGGTTATACTTCTGTGTATAAGATACTTTTTATTTATTTTTGAAGTGAAACCTCTTTTGGCTCTGTTTGAAATTTATAAAAGGAAAAGAATAAAATAAAGAGACAACTTCCGATCCAGATCTATCCGTCTCACACGTTTTTTCGTTTTTCCTAATTCAAACAAATAAAAATAGCCTGAAACTTTGTAATATGTTCATTTGTCATAGACAAGCATAAAATTGATTTTTATGAGACACCTATCATTTTCTAACGGCACTAGTAGGCACGGGTCACCAACTATACTTCCTAGTCGACACACATGTCGATCGATTCCACCCCCTAAGTTCAATGAACTTGCCAGATGTGTTACCCTCGGGGCGAGCTATAGGGTGACGGGTGAAGCCGTGCAATGTTACTGTACTCTGGCTGTATCTAGTTAGCGCCTTAGTGCTGTAATCTATGCCATAATTTAATTGTAATTTTAGCGGTAATGTTGGTATTACTGATATTCGAATTTTGAATTGTATTTTTTTCGAATTCGCTATTCCTTTTTTTTAACTTTCCGGTGATGGTGAATGCTTTCAGAAATCTGAACATGTTGACATCCTAAAACCTGTAAAAGCGTGTTTCAGAAGATACATCTCCAGAAATTCTTAACCTTGACCCAACAGACTCTTGATTAGCTATTAACAAATTAAATTTCAACAAAAATGTTAATTGGTCTATTGGATGAGGCAATAAAACGGAGGACATCCCATTTTTTTTCGATAAGCAAGAGCAATGAACGTTGAAAGAATTTCTATGTCCTCCCAAAACCCTTTGAGAATTTATATCTCCCGTAACCATTATTTAATCTCTAATATTCGTAGTCGTAGGTGACCATAAACAAAAAAGAACTGGCTCCAACCACAACTTAAAAAATTCTTTTAAAAAATCACGATCAACAAGCTCCATTCAGCCGTTATTCTCTATCCTTTTCTAACGCGTAGATTCTTTTCGCTCGCACACTAATCTTCATTCCATGCTCTTGGTACTTATGTCATCCTGGTGAGAGACGAGTCGACTCTGATATGTTTATTTTGTTCCTAGATTTCCTAGAATAGAAGGTACTTGCGACTTGTGCCTTGGCAATAGAAAACTGAACGATTTAAAAGAAACAAAACAAAATATCAACAAAACCTTACAGGCCTCACAAACTCCTTGCTCAAAAAAAAGGACTAAACTGGTCTGTAATCTTTTTGCCGCTCTGCGTTCAAAATTCAAACAATCTATCTAAACTTTTTGGCCATAGACAATTTTATTTGTTTTCGAACGAACGTTTCAAATTATTTTTAATGACATAGACTAGACCGCACCGCCATTAATAAATCGTTTTAATTTATCAATGATGTTATTAATAATAATTATCGTTACGAAATAAATATTCAAGTTTAAGGCCATAATGTAGATTGGTGTGAACGACCTAAAGTTATGTAAAAATGGCCCTTTTCGGCGTTATATCAACGGAAACACGTCTATATTAATTGCTTGTGTAATTGATGATTGAACCGTCAACTTTTATTTTCGTACATAAGGCAGATTTCGTCTCTTAGTAAAGATTACAAACCCTTGACTATCCATATATGCCCAGTATTAAATTTGCTGCATAAAAAAAGGTACCTACCATATTTGTTGGTTCATTCGTTTCAGAGTGTGACCTTATAGAAAATCTCTCTTCAATAATTTAGTAAAGAAAATGCTTGTACAGTTTTTCCTCATGGTATTTTCCTTCCACGTGTAAAAAATTCATCCGTTGGTATAACGTATCCCATAATCAAAGACCCGTGAAGTATCGTTACGTCCGTTGGCGGTAGGGATAGAAAAAAGTTCCTTGTAAATAGTTAATCGTTGAAGTGAACACGCCAGGAAGGAAATAGAAAATAGGTTTAGAATTGTAGTTTCAATAATAGTTTTGAATTTCGAATAGAACATTCGAAATTTAGTATCTTGTTAAACAAGTTTATCATAATTTAATTTTGGTTTTCGAATGCAGATTTTTTTTTGATGTTGGCCATCTACTCATAGACAAGTTTTAAATCTTTCAGTGATTCATAATTTGACTACGTATGCGCGACGCAGAGTATCATTAATCTAAATTGTCAAATTTAGACGCTCTGTTTAGTGATATGTCATAATAATGCTTTCGTCGCCACGACAGGTCATCAGTCGACTATTCTTTTATCAATTTGACCCACTTTCGTATCCTTTGGGACTGTTCTGTCGCAGTTTATGAAGTCTTAAAGGAGTTTTCTTCATGGCTAGGTTATTAAACTGTTGAAGACACAGTTTTTTTTCTGATTTCTATGATTGATGGCGATCGTTTCAAACTTAAGCTGACACTTCAGAGAGAACAAAACGGAAATTATGTTTGTACTATTTGCATCTTCGTCCTAATTTTTAACGGGCAAATAACAACCATTAGGCTTGTTCCTCTTTCAAATAGTAAAGAAAATGGTGATATTTCGAGGTCCCTTCTCTTTTTCAACCGAAAAATATGCGGCAAGCTCTTTGCTTTTACAATAATGCTTGGAATTTTGTGTGTAACACCTTCATTACCATCTATGTGTCTATTAGCACTTGCGTCCCGCACTATTACGAAATAATATTCCGAATTGTCCCGTTCTTCGTTACTGGACTTACTTAGCGGAAACGTGATACGATGTGAAGAAATATCTGAAAGATGAGCAGGCATGAAATCTGATACTAAAACAATCTCACATTCCATGGGAATAGTAATGGTGGGAGTCGTCTAGACAAGATTTATGGGATTCAAACCAACTCATCAAGCCCCATCCTCTACCAGGTAGGCCATGTCTGCCTGGTAGATCAGTCGACGGCATTGGCTTCGCCGAATGCTGAATGACATTAAAATGGAACCAGCAGTTCGGATACAAGTACATCAAGCTATTCGGAGTGACAATTCCTCTGATAAAAAGGCGAGGCGAAACTCTGTGGTGGTTTAGTGAGTAGTCTGATCCCATTACATGACGGGAGTCCCACACAAACGCGGAGATATGTATAATTATTTTCCACGCCATACATGAGATTATTTTTTCCGAACAGAGCTGACAAGTTCTTTAACCGAAGTGTGAAAGGCATCCCCGAAGGTAGCCTCTCAGGGTCGATATAAATCTTAAAATATCTCTTCTCTTCGTTCTTAATGGCCGATAAACAAAAAGAACAAAAAGCTACATAGTCCAACAGCTGATAAATACAGGTAATATCAAGCAAAGGTCACGACTCAGAATGCCGACACGGCCAGCACGCATTTAATCGTGTCATCGGCCACAATAAACGCAACTTTTTCGCGGTGACGTCATTTCCTCTTACATCATAGAGTATAGACGCGTACCATAAGGATGTATCTATTTAAATGGCGACCTGTTTGGAATAAGGGATTTCGTAAGAGTCAAGAACTCCTTAGTAACGGACTCTTTTAATTCAATTCTTTTCGCATAATTCCCTTATCAGTGGAATAAAATAATTGATTTTTATTTTTTTTATGATAACGTGTTTAAACTTGGACAAAATGAAGAATATGTTTAATTTGTCTCTCGTCTTTTAAATTGTTTGATATGGACATGCTTTATTTCGTCGCTTGCCTCTCTAACTGACGTAACTGAAATTTAGCAAAATGTTCAGGGCAAGCTTTGTTCGGTTTATGGTTACCTAAAATCGGAAACAGCTCGACATTTATCAGCTTGAGCAAAATAAAAATCTGCCTGTATGTAGATCTCAGAGAGAACTTTGTGTGGGTATAAATTTAATTAAAATATTATTATTATTATTTTAATAATAAATGTTCAAAGCAGATACGTCACTTTGAGAGAACTTTGTTTTCGATTCGGACTGTATTTGTCGTCACTTACGTCGGGTGATTTTGTACTATAAATCGTGTAATAAAACTCAGGGTACAAAAATAATCAGTTGTAATCAAATTACAAGTTACAAATTACGAACACGTAACCATTATAAACTCACAGTTATAAAAAATAGCAAATTGTAACAAAACGTTGTAATTCTTTTTAGTAATTTTGTAACAAAAAGTTTAATCAGTTCAGCGTTAGTGTATCATTTTTTCATACAAGTTTGTACTTAAGTAAAAATTATGTACACACATCAACACCGTCTAGGGATATTTTTTTAAAAGTTCTGAATTTAAAAAAATACTGGCCGATTTTAAAAACTTTTGATTGAATCTTATTTTGTTGGTATATTTGAATGATTCCAAATTTGAAATAAAAAAAAGAAATTAAAACAAATGATTTGCGCGGCATTAATATAGCGAAGTTCGAAATTTTAATTTTTTCGACGATAGTTAATTGGTATTTGTTTTGTCCAGTTGAAGTTTTAAAGCTAGTTATTGATTAATTACGAATTTATTTCATTGTGTAAGTCATGCAGCGACGCCATTTAACTAGAGAAGAAATGCTAAGGGCAGTAGGCATGCTCCAAGCTGGGGCTACTCAGCGGAGTATTGCTGAGGAGATTGGAACCAGGCAAAACGTTTTTTCAAGATTGTGGTCACGTTATCGTGCAACCGGGGAAGTGGCTGAAAGACACCGTGGCGGGAGACGCATAATCACCCAACAACAAGACCGATTTTTACAAGTTGCCGCGAGAATGCAGCCAAACGTTACAGCCGTGCAGTTGGTTCAACGGCTCCAGTCAGAACACCAATTGCTTGTCAGTGACAAAACTGTGAGGAGGAGACTGCATGAAGCTAACCTTCATGCTCGCTGGCCACTTCGTACTTCAGCACTACAAAGAGTGGACGAAGATAAGAGTGGGCTCGTGAACATTTGCTTTGGAAAGATAACCAGTGGTCTGTAGTACTGTTTACCGATGGGTCCCGATTCGGTTTTCATCCCGATTCACGAAGAGTACGCGTTTGGCGAGTTCCTGGTCGTGAGCAACACCCCCAGGTGGTCCATCCATACAAGGGCGGGACAATTATGGTTTGAGCGGGAATTCGTTTTGGTGGAAGAACGGACCTCGTTTGGATTAGAAACACCATGACCGCTGAAAAATACCGCGACTAGGTGCTTGTACCCATTGTCTACCCTCATCGACTTCAAATGGGTCAAGAATTTACTCTCGTGCATGACAACGCCCGTCCGCACACAGCGCGAGCGGTGACCTGCTGGCTGCAGGACCATGACGTGTCGGTTTTACCCTGGCCGGCGCAATCACCTGATTTAAACCCCATCGAACATGCGTGGGACATGCTCCAAAGAAGGGCTTATAAGAATGTTCCTGCAGACATTGCGACTGAAGAGCAACTTTTTTTGCATCTTAGCAGAACTTGAACTTAATTCAAAGCATAAAAAACCGTTGCAGGACCGTGGCTAACGTCATGGGTGGTTTTACTGACTACAGATTTTTCCTATCAGTGCAAAAAATTGAAAAGAAATTACTTATTTTTTTATTTTTTCGTAAATGACACATTCATCTTTAGTTGCACCATTTTTTTACTTTTTGTTTTCATTTTTAAAAAAAATTATATAAGTCGAAAATATTTTTATTTTATTTTAAAATATAGTCTGAAAAATGGGCTTCCTAAGAATATAACATTGTTGCATATTATTCCTAACAGATTTTCTGAAAATTGAGAAAATATGAAATATCCCTAGACGGTGTTGATGTGTGTATAAGGTCATTTAACGTCATTTATTTTTATATATCTAATTATTACATCATTTTTATAAAATGACATTTCAACCGCGCCTGCTGTCAACTAGACTTAGTCTAGTGAAAGAAACTTCAAAAAACAGATTTTATGTAACTGGGCACTTTTAGTCGTCAAAATGTCAAATTATTGCCAGAGGGGGTTTGCTAGCTTTGGCCTCTCCCTCTGTAAAGGCGCGCGATGCTCTGTGCTTCCGCCCGACCCCCGGTTCTTGTTTGACGAAACTGAAACTATGTACTACCGCATAATATCCGAAGTATCACACACTCTAAACGACGACGTATTATGTCATTTACGTCCCCAATAGATCTTTTAAAGACTGCAAAAAAATCTTACTAAACGTTGTAAGTGACATAAGTCTTTTAGTAAAGTCTAAGTTTCAACAAAATGTAGATACATCTGCCTCAATCTTTAGGATATCTAAGGACTGGTAAGACATACAGATACGTCAATTAGACAGATTGATTCGTCTTCGAAAATGGATTAAAATGGTGTAGATAATTCAGTTTGGAAAAATATGTCAGTTACGTCAGTTAGAAAGGCAAGCGACGATTTATGTTCAGATTTAGATTACCAATATTCTCTGGCAAACCCACTAATTTGTACAAGTTTTTTGTTCTTTTTTTTGAACTATTCAGCACCTGTCATTATTTTTCTTAATGGCCAGTATGTCTCATAGACTCAAGTCCAAGTACAAAGTTACCCTAATCACACCCGCGCCAAAGCCGTTGAGAGCTGTGTCGCAAGTCGTGTGTTGAAGTTATCAACAGGATGTTAGCAATAAACGAACGCTTCTTGTACAGGCAAGCGCTCAAGTGTTCGACAAACAAGCTTTTGAATACCACCAGCTTGATAAAATATAATAATGATGTCGTCTAAATTAAGAGGCATTAAGCTTTTTAACAAGTGCTTAATTTATGGGTTACTGTGTGAAAGTGTTATTTAATTAAGCTATGTTAATCCATCCAAATATTTGTCGGATTGCAGATTATTTTGTATTTACTCGATAAAAGGCAAATTCACACTCGATTCTACCAAGTTTATTTTCACGCTTCTACTTTTCCAGTTATTTCATCTTATCCTCTCCTCTTGTTATTCGTAAGCGAAGAGCTTTCTTTTAGAACTAACCAGTGCACATTGTATTGTTCTTTGTATGTCAGTTTTCTGTCTTATTTCAATTCTCTTTGAAGTTTAGATACATTCGAGTCAAAGTAACATATTTTATCCCATTGCGAAGTATTAATCCGACATGCAACATGAAAAATCGAACTAAAATAAGTCAAAAACAAGATTTTAAAAACAGAATCCGTGGTTTCATCGGCGGAACTTCGAGCATTCCATATTTAAAAAACCATTTAGCTTTACATCAGTGTGGGAATCGTAAGTTTGTACACAGTGCACTTATACATAATAATGTGTATTGAAAATATACATTAACACTTTTCTTTGAGTCGGTACATTTTGTTTAACAAAAGGGCTTTATCTTCCAGCTTTGTTTCAACCGACACATAACATCCATAGAGCTTAAATAAACATAACTACTTTTATTATGAATACCTATTAGATACGGGTATTCCATGATACAGCTTATTCTGCCGTTTTTTTACCGTTAAATTATACACCCACCGTTTTGCTAATGCGTGATTTTTATTACGTTAGACAAGTATTTTGAAATTAGAACATAATTTTTTTAAGGAAAAGTCAACCATAAAAATTTATTTATTTTTTTTATTTATTTAATCATGAACAATATAAATTGTGTCTGATATAGGTAATATATGATGATTCATTTAAACTATACTTATGCTAAACAATTCATCAGAATAATTTCAACACATCATATTAACATTGATAGAATTTACATGCAAAACAAAAAAAAAACAAAGCAAAACAAAAAAAAAAAAAAGCTTATATTAAGGAGTTGGTATTTCTTGATCCTAACAGTTTGCAATTTGAAATAATTTGTTAATAAAATGAAAACTGAAAAGAATTTTAAAAAGCTAAAACGGTTACTATCGAGTTTGGTATCTTTTTATCAGTTTGCTGTTTGGAATTCTAACATTACATTTTTTTGTAAAATGTAAATCAAGAGGCAAAGCTGTTACTAAGGAGGTTGGCAGTATACAGAGACAGCTGGTCACAGGGGGTCAATAACAAATACAAACTAAAATCAATAATACCAACAGCGACTGACAGATTCAAGGTCAAAAGATGACCCAAGAAATGTCAGCAGAACGCCATCTTGCATGGGAACGGAACCAGAGACAACTTCCTTGTGCAATTTCAGAATTGATAACAATAGACAATCAGATATTTCGCACGGGGATACGTATTGTTGTTTGAAGGGAGTGAGATAAAAAAAATTGCTCGCTTGATGAGAAAATGCGAATCTGGAGCAAATGTTAAGGGTGGAATTGAGTTTGGGTCGTAACAAAATAACAAGGGATTTTGTGTACTGTTAGAAATTCGGATGAGACTGGCACGACAGACAATAGATGTCTTGGAACATAAATTCAAATTTTTGTTCTCATGTATAATTGTTTTTGACACGCTTCTAAATTCGAATTTCAGTGATCTTTTACTTGAAGCGGTTGCATTTCGATGTTTGAACAGAGATACGTTCGAAGCTTTTTTCTTTATTAACCACGAATAGCGAAGCTTTTACCGAGTCGCGGTTTTGACTCCAGAACGAATTTGCTCCATCATCGGCCATTGCTTTATTAATTAAGTAAGCTGTCATAAAATTCCTGACCATCGAGGTGGTTTCTTTGACGCTGTCCATAAAGCACTCTATTATCTTAGTTTAGATAAAGATGGAAAATAGTACTAAATCTAATACCGTGAGAACCATAATCTTCATCATGACTCTAATTAAAACATTTAAATAAATACCCGCCATTTGAATATATATGAATAATTTTCGCGTGACATGACGTGTTACTTTACTTTGAGTTTTTGAGCGAAACAGGCTTGTTATTTATTCGTGAAATGATTTATAGAATGTTGGTGATAAAACAGATTACTATCATTAAAAGAACAAGTTCAATGTCTCTCGAGCTATCTTAATATTTAAAAGATAATAATACTAAGATCTACACTTTACAAAAATCTAATTATGCGTTAATTTTAGAATTCAGACGGCACAGACGATTCCAATAAATCATTCTAAACGCCATAAAAAGAGACCATAGACAAAAGACCATAAAACAAACAAAATAATACTGTATCCAAATGTGCAAAACCGTTAGTGACGTCACACGCTGAAACGCACAACACTGGTTTATTTGAATTAGGAACAGAACGTTTTGAATTTGAAACGTGTGGGAGTCGAGTTTTAAAAATAGAGTAAGTGCTTTAACGGTTTGTTGACATAACTTAGGAATGGAATTCTGAAACGTTCCAGTAAAATAAAATATAAAATAAAATTTATTCCCTTTGAAATTTTTAAAAAATTATTTAGGTTTGTCAAAATTTTTGTGACTCTACCGGGGGTTCGGAAATGCTACAGACTGAGAAGAACACCCCA
This sequence comes from Miltochrista miniata, assembly GCA_933228765.1. Classification (NCBI taxonomy): domain Eukaryota; kingdom Metazoa; phylum Arthropoda; class Insecta; order Lepidoptera; family Erebidae; genus Miltochrista; species Miltochrista miniata. The sequence continues at coordinate 24,117,802 of OW121772.1, forward strand.
AGAAACTCAGTCCGGTCCCTCTTATTCATCTTAGTATCTAATACAGTTTTTTTTTTTTAATGTAGAAAGGAGCAATTCGTGTCACTGCCAGGCAGTCTTGTCTTCTAGAAAGTCTTTAATGCTATAATAAGCTTTCTGGCACAATTTAAGCTTTACTAGTTTTTTAAATTTATTAACTGACAAACCTGTTATGGCTGTCGGCAATGTATTGTACATTCGAATACAATTACCCGCAAAAGAATTGCTTATTTTATTAAGCCTAAATCTAGGTACAGCCAATTTATTCTTATTTCTTAAGTTTAGGTTATGGATATCACTATTTTTAATAAATTTACTGTTATTTTTATGAGTATATAATAAGTTTTCATATATGTACTGTGAATACACAGTAAGGATGTTGATATCCTTAAACTTTTCTCTTAATGACTTCCGAAACCCCATACCATAGATAGCCCGGACAGCCCTTTTCTGCAACACAAAGATACATTCGATGTCGGCAGCGTTACCCCATAATAGTATGCCATAGGTCATGACACTGTGGAAGTAGCTAAAGTAGACAAGACGCGCTGTTCTAATGTCTGTCAGTTGTCGGATCTTTTTAACGGCATAGGCTGCAGAGCTCAGTCTGCCCGAGACTTTCTCGATATGAGGCCCCCACTGCAAGTTGGAGTCTAACTTTATGCCCAGAAAGACAGTTTCATCGACCAATTCTACTTGATCATCCCTAATCCTAATACTGGTGTTAACGAGCCTAACATTTGGCAAGGTGAATCTTATACATTTTGTTTTAGTTTCGTTTAACAATAAATTATTAGCGTTAAACCAGTGGACTACCCTAGAGAGGGCATTGTTTACTTCGTCAAGATCGCGTTGTCCACGTTCAACTTTAAATATTAAAGATGTGTCATCAGCAAACAAAACTACCTCGTGATCGTCTCTTATAAGGTGAGGGAGATCATTTATGTACACTAAAAATAGAAAAGGTCCCAGAATTGAACCCTGAGGCACCCCCATTGTTACAGCAGAACCATTTGACTGTTTACCATTTATAACTACTCTCTGTACTCTATCTCTAAGGTAAGAACTAATTAAATCCAAGGCCGTCCCCCGGATTCCATAATGATCAAGTTTTTGAATTAAAGTCTGATGCTGGACACAATCGAAGGCCTTAGATAAGTCGCAGAATACACCATAAGCATCATACGACTCCTCCCAGGCCTCATATATACACTCTAACAATTTGATGCCAGCATCCGTGGTAGACCGACCTCGCGTGAAACCGAATTGTTTAGTATGGAATAGTTTATTTGTATTAAAATGATTTTGCATTTGATTAAGCATTACCTTTTCAAAGATTTTACTAAACGTGGGTAGTACAGAAATAGGACGAAAATTGGACGGATCTGAGGTGCTACCCGATTTAAACAGAGGAGTTATTTTACTAAACTTCATTAAGTCAGGAAACACACCACTATCAACACAATTATTAAATACTAGCTGAGCCCGCAACTTCGTTTACGTCACATAAGGTGTATGAAAGGAAAGGTATTTCTTCATCAGAGTCATGAAGCAGCGTCTGAAACTGCCCTGTTTGCTTAATCATAAAAGAGCTTAATGATTAAGTCTATTTTAAAAATTAAAATTAAAAATAGTCTTAATCATTAAGCTCTTTTATGATTAAGCCAACACGCCAGTTTAGGTTCACTCACATTCAAAGAAACCCCTACAATTAAAATTTTCAAAATATCTGATTCTTATAAGTGTTATAACTCTTTTATTTCTAAACCGATTTACATAAAACAAACGCTAAATGTTAACTGGAGCAAACCTCAACACAATAAAAAAAACCGCATTGCAATCGGTTGAGCGTTTACTGAGATTAGCGTGCACAACCGTACAGACAAACAGATATACAGACAAACAGACATACAGACATACAGACAAACAGACAAAAATTCTAAAAATCATTGTTTTGGGTTCTATTGCGTTCATAAAGCCCCCCTATAATATTTTTTCTTATTTATCTTCCATGTACAGACAGCGACCTGTTACGATTTTATTATATGTATTGATTATTGATAATTCAGGGGCAACCATTTCAATTAACGAATTAACTAAATGTACAGAAATTCCCCAGAGGTCAGCAGTTTTCTTAATATTTAAAGATTTAAAAGTTTTTATGACAGTGTGTATACTAATTTTACTGAATTTAAATATTTCATTACAGCAAGGAACATTTGCTTTTAACAAGGATTCTGCTATTGGGGTAGAAGAACCTAGGGCTCTGGTCAAATCTACTGGAATTCGAGAAAAAAATTGTTCAAATTCGTTAGCGACTTCGGCATCTGTTGTAATTATGTTACCATTTACTTTAAGTTTAAAATTATTATCATTCGATTTTGCTTGGCCTCTTTCTGCGTTAATTATTTTCCAAGTAGATTTAACTTTGTCTACACTATTGAGAATTTTATTACTTATATACTTTCTTTTGGCTGCTAAGCAGTCTGCTTTAAACTTTTTTGAATAAGTTTTAACATAATTTAGAAATTCATCTGTTCTATTAAACTGTCTTTCTGAGTATAGTTCATACAGTTTTTGTCTACTTTTATGTATATCCTCAGTGGCCCATTCACTGAAGGCTTGTGACTTCCTTAGACTTGAATACGGAGTTGAACTCATTGTAAAAGGAATCAAAAAATAACTTATACATTACATTTGGGTCTAAGCCAGTGTCTAAAAATGGAAGTTTATTGCAAAGTCCAACTCGCATACGTTCCAAGCGGTCACTAGTTACTGGTCTACATAATATTTTACGTCTTTTAACTTTTTCTCTTGTGATCTTGAAAGATGCTATTTGCCCAGTATGATCTGATTTTATCTTATTTATAATACTCTTACTTTCTGGCAACATATCACTGTATATATTGTCCAGACAAGTAGCTGTTGTATCACAATATCTAGTAGGCTCTAAAAATAAGTTAGTGAGATTGTGTGATTTAAATAAATTTAAGATATCATTGGTCTGACGCGTATTTATAAGTATATTAACATTAAAATCACCGCACACTATTAGGTGTTTATTAGTTTTTCCAAGTTTAAATAGCACTTTATCCATTACTTCCTCAAACTCACAAAAGGGTGAGACTCCAGGTTTATATACGCATACTACTATGAATTGCTCCAATTCTACGCACGATATTTCAACTGTACACTCTACAGAGAGGGACACAACATCTTTCCGTTCCTTATATTTTAATTTCTTATTTAATAAAATCATCGAACCCCCCCGTGTTGTGTTGACCCTGCAGAACGCACTACCAACCCGGTGACTACTGAAACTGAACATGAGCTCATACTCCTTACGCATATGTTCTGCAAGACAAACAATTTCAATATTATCTGAGCTCATGAACAGCTCCAATTCAAACTCTTTGACCTGTGTTAATGTTGCAATATTATAATGCACCAGGCTGATGTAATTTACATTTTTTAATTTAGTTTTGTTAGGAGGACAGTTTCCGATAACATTACGGTTTGCAATTAAATTTAACTCTATTAATTTACAATTTTGGCTAGAGGGTAATTCCTCTGTTGTCCCAGCAGTTAATTTAAATTACTTGGAACAGATTCCAAAGTCCTAAAACTACTCTGCTCAAATAAAGCAGTTTTGTCAGCCAAGTTTTTGGCTACAGAATAAAAATAATTAAATAGCAAACTTGCTACTTGTCTTTTATAATATTTGGGTAGACAATACCTACCCTTGTGATTATTATTATTATTATTATTAAACTGCTGTTTAATAGGCGCAAATCCCATTGGGCATCGTAACGAGCGACGATAGAAATAGCCTTAATTTACCAACACGAAAATAATTATAAAGAAAGAATTAATCTACCATATTTTCATTTATCCTTAGTAATCTGTACCTATTTTTGCTGGTATTTAATATGCTCTTTTCATTTCAAAGTTATTACCAGAATATACACAAATCATACTTAACAATTTGTGTGATCTGTAAATGCTTTTCCTTTTAAACGACAGAAATATTTGATTTCCATTTCTAATGAGCTATTGTAACAAATTAAGCCTTTAATTCTTCAAACCAAGATTGTTTTTTCCGTACTACCGAAAATATTTACTTAACTTCAAAAGGTCTTAAAGACACATGCATTTTATGAATGAACGTATCATTATTACGCGCCGGAAGACGTGTGGTCAAGGGATTCAAGCATGGGTAAATTCTACCCTACAATATTGTTTTACAACGGATATCTTGATTTCAGCATGGCGACATAATATATATCAAGTGGTTTTATTTCTCCTATTTGTGCACTGATTTCCATTGTTTAAATTAAAGCTGGTATTTTACAAAGGAATAAATAAAATGATACATCGGATTAAATGCGGTTATTGAGCCTATTTTGTAAGAACAGAGTTGTGACGTTTGCACTTTTACTACAGAAGTAATTGTCATGTCGGACCGATTTCCCAAAGCACATGTCTTTAACTTGATTTAACAAGTCTGCCATGCAGTCGACCTAGGATCAACATGCCTTCCGCAGCAAGGAAACCCTCATAAAAGAAAAATGCCAAATAACGATCAGCCATCTTAGGACTGCTAACATAGTGATCGTTTATTTATTTTAAACATACAGACATCTTCGGTACGATCAGCTTCGCGCTTCTCAAAGTGGCAGTAATAAGGACCCCACTTTTTATGTCTAAGTCTGGCTGGCATAATGTTCTCAGGCCCATTTATGAAAACTACGTTTAAAAAAAGTTAAAACTGAAATTTAAAATCCGAAAGCGTCTCAAAACCGATTAGTTAGATGGCGGCTCACTTGACAGTGACAGCAAAAACGCGGGTAGGAGCAAAAAGCTTGGAAATTGTTCGTGATTTATTGCATACTTTCGTCATCTGGGATGCAAGCAGGTGCTTGGAGATTAGCGGTACACCACTAGGATGAGCCTTTGCCCTTGCAATGAGCTACATTCCCATTTGAAATGAATTTGGCTATGTAAACTTGGTTTAATGTGTCAATTTTAGATATTTAGATATCAGAATCTTCGTGTATGTAAGCAGTAAGCACGTAATTCTTACTGTTTCACGCTTGCTAGTCTTGCTACCCATAAAGGCGCATCCTCCTTCATTAGAAACGTCATCCGACGGTTCCAATTTCAAACGGGAAATCCTGTCAGTCATGTTCGGTTTAAAAGTTTCAATTTTGAAATATCGAATGCTATTTAAAAACCGTTAACCGTCGCGGATAACCTAACCTTGACACATCGTGAATTGATTTAAATTAGGTTAGTGTATAAGTGGTTTCTTAGATAATAACCGACTTCATGAACCTTGGTATCCGCTGAAAAGATAAAACTGACACTATCTGTTTGAATTAAAAAAACAAAGAAGCGTGATTTCTTATTAATAAGCTCCAGAACTAAAAAATGATTCTCTGAAAATATTTCCGAAATTAATGCTTTTTAAAATTACCGAGATGCAGAAAGCTTTTCAAGAGTATGACTAATGCAGAACTAGTTACACCACTTGCAGCTACATAATAAACAATATCTATGGTCAGACGCTTCACAGAGTAAAAATACAGACATCAGTTAAGTGCTCACAGCACTAATTATACTCAACTGCTCTCATTAACAGCTGCTCACCCGTTTCAGTTTAAATGCACGATTAGTAAGATAATATTCGATTAAACTTGGCACGCCATTTTCATAACTCGCTGATTTCGCGCGTTCAACATATGGCCGCTTGGCGGGAGACAATCCGGGAGGTCTACCGACATATTGTTTTTGGATACACGTACAATAATAATACTTAAAGTATTTTCTGGACGCGCTTAATGCTATGCAGCATTCTTATAAGTGATTTTGAATCCTGGGGGCATTTTTCCGAGGGCTTGCCCATTGCTTCCAAAGTTCCAACCATAGGCAGGGAACGTGTAGTTTTTAGTCATCCGGCATCGCATCCATGTAGCAATTCCTCGCGTTAAAAAAAAAGGTCAGAAGTGAGGGATCCTAAAGTTCGTTTCTCTATCAGTGCACATGTTTACCATAACACCTCTTTCGACCCCAGGTTCTTCACACCAAAAGGAGCGTGAATAGGCTCACCATAGGTCCGCTAATCTAAGAGAGTCTTTGGCATGCGAGAGTAGCACTAATTCTTACTTTCCAGGCTTTTCATACGGGGAGGGTTGCATAATTCTTTCAAGCGGAATATTTTACACTGTCATACCAGTCAATTTTTGTCTACTGCCCTATTTCCAAAAGTGAAGTTATTTCATAACTCGCTGATTTCTATGTTCACATTGATTTATACCAATTTCTATGTTCAAAATTACTCCTAACGGTTCCCATGGTCAACATCTTAGAAAAAAAATTGTACGCACCATAAACCATCTTAACCGTTACATCAAATATAATAAGATTAGCTACAAAAAATATTGATTTTTCGAGGGGGATGAAGCCAATAATGGAACCTTAGGAAGTAAGGATAGGAAGCATGCAGCTGCATCCATTGCACTTGTCGGGGCAGATGGTATGGCACGCGCGTCTTATCCCGCCCGTAACGGATGTTGTGTGTATCTGTACCTTCAATGACATTCATTGTTAACCTGTGGTTTGACAGTTGACGGTTAGCGGGAAAACGGAAAATAAATGTGTATTGCGATTATTATAACTACAAATTTTGTATTATTAATATTCCTCTACTGATAACTATTTTGTTAGTTGTGTTAACTACAGAAAAAAATGTGTTAATGGTGCTCACTGCTCACAGCTCATGCATACTTAAAATCGATATAAAATATTTATGATACAAAATAAATAAATGACAATTCCCGAACTCTATCTTTTTTAAATAAATATTCTAATAGCTTGCTTATCGTTCAAATTCAAGGTTGCATTGCCAACGTCACGTGTTAAAAGCAAATTTTATCGCCAACTTACCATAGTCAAAAAAGCGTTCCATTTTTAATAGCGCATCGCGCAGTCCACACAGATGGCATTCGCGATAAAGTTTTGACATGATTTGTTGTTCTAATTTCGAAAATCGATTTGGTCAATGGGTGAATTAATTTTGAATTTAAAACTTTTTTATCCTATTATTGACACGTTTTGGAATGGGTAGATATAAGTTAAGTTTTTGTATGATAATTGATTTGGATAATAAACTCATTTCAATGTGATTATGCAAAAAAAGCTTTTGAGTCCATTCTGAAAAAAAAAGTCAAGTATTATAGACTATACCGGATACGGAAACACGTGCGCGCAATACAAAGATCATTCAACGCATCCGATTCACTTTCATTCAATGAGTTTTAAAAAAAAGAATTGAACATATGTTTTGACAATAGAACAAGTCAATTCACTTGTTAATTTTTTAAATAAGGTGGCATTGACATTTAATGAAGGCCGTTTATAACCAAGAAGGTTTTGTTTTATCTTATCAAAATATCTAAAAATTGAAAATAGGTCATGTTTTACGGAAAGCAGCCTACTTGCAAGCTTAAGGGGGAACTGACCACTTCCTTTGTTGTAGTAAAAAACATTTGCATTAAGACCTTCGTTTTTAATGTATTTTTAACACGCGTGTACACTTAAAAAGTTACGATCCGATGTAGGCGTGATTATTATTAAATCCTGGAACGATTTTATGATAGATCATAGATATACCCTTCACTAGCTAAAGCCTGCGATTTTGTCCGCTTGGTACAGCACTATAGGTACACTGTTGCATAGTTCTCATTTCTTCAATAACGGAATTACATAAACACAGTTTTAATTTCATCCCCTATTTGGGCCTCTACATACCTTTTCTTTTTCACAATAGAAGAATGGTAAATAGACCTTTTCCATCTTTTATCTGTGTAAAAATTGCATTAAAATCCGTATAGGCACATGTACTTAGTTTAGGCGCAGTCAGGCTTGATATCGAAAGAGACAGAATTACTTAAGCATTTATATATTAGTAGGGGATAATACATAGGTACTTACATGATAAAATTATTGAATTATTCATGTTAAATGTTACTGTATTGATTTATCACGAAAAAAATGAAATGGGAATAAACAATACCGCGCGAACGTTATTTTTTTCCAAGCCCACGCACAAGGCACAGACCACACATACGATAGTCCTACCGACCGTTAGCGATCGATAATATGCTGGTACATTGTTTATTGTGAGGGGATATAGTTGTTGATAAGAAAAAATAATATGTATGTCATGTGCACGTCCACGTTAAATAATGTACTTACTTAATGCAAAGTTTTGTTTTATTCAAATTCTAAAGAAAAAGAACACGTTAAAATCTCGGGTTCGTTTAAACATGACCGGCGATATCATTTTCACTTTTTTTTAAAGTTAGTTAAATTCAAAAACACAAGAGTACTCAGCATTTGGCAAAACGTTTCAGCCGGTAAACGATTTCTGGAGTCATCCTTCTGAGGGCTTACCCGGGCCCCCAACCGTAGGGATAAGGTAGGGAAAGTAGTTTTTAGTCGGTAGGAGTCCGGCATAGAATCCATGTAGAATTTTCCTCACAAAAAAAACCGGTAAAAGAAAGAGTTGTGTTAGGTTACAAAAAAAAAATCGATTAAATTATGTAATCGACTAAATAAAAGTAACGGTTATAACGGCAACAAATCACTATCATATTAATTTGTTATTATTATCATAAACACCTGGATTACTTGAAGATGCTACTGAAAAAAATAACAACAGTAAGGTCAGAAGGCATCAGCTGTTCGGCACGCGACGATATTTTCACTTTATCAACTATTTTTTTTTTCAATTCAATTGTCGTTATTACAATAGCACTCCCCCATAGCACGTGCCCAACCGTTTTAATTCTACACCGTAGATATTATAAACTATTACGACGGAATAAAGCTCAAAATTAAATGTAGGTATCTTTCTATCGTAGGAGTACGGTGCAAATGATTTGAGCAAACTTTCTTACAAAAGGTCAAGAAACTGATTTTCATGTAACGAAAAAATAACGGGTGTTATTAAATACGTTAACATTAGGGTTTTGACGTGTCACAATGTAGATCGTTACTAATTTTATGAGTCACAGCTGTTGTATTTATTAATATTTAATGGGTTACTTATCAGTTGAGAGTATACTTGATAGGGAGCTATTATGATAATCATTTTGAGATGATCTGCAGTGTATAGATCTAGGAAATAGACATTGTTAAACTGCTTCAAAGAGTAAGAGTTTATTATTTTGGATTTTATGGAAACTATTGGAGATAGACCGACCTTACCGACAGTGTTTCATTAAAACAGCTTCTCCATATAAACTGTAACTTTGTCAATCATCACGTTAATCCATTCGCACATTTTTTTTTAAAACGATGTGTTAGTCTTCGCTTTATGTATTATTAACCAAAACGATTAAATAACCACCCAATCCTGTCGTACATCTCTTTCCTGGAGAAGTTCGAGTCATCATTCTTATGTTACAGTTAGTGGATGTTATTCTTGACTGCTGTGCACTAGAATTGACGAATCGAAACTATGTGTTGGCATCTCTCTGTCTTCTCTTTTATTGTCATTTTACGATTGATTTTCGCCATTTATCGCCTGATATTACTAATATTATGAATTCGAGACTGTGACTGTAGAGTATAGATGTGAATGGCTGAACGGATCCAGCTGAAATTTAGTACAGGAATAAAACATAGGTTTCTCAACTTTTTATCCCTGAAATAAGTTACCACAGGAGCATAATCTCCAGCTAATTATATTAGTGTCTACGTATCCACAACACTACAACGGCTTTATCGATTAGTTAGCTCCTCTAGGGGTGGCAAGCGGCGTGATTCACCGCACGTTATCGATACATCTGTCCGTTTTTATATCGATCTAAAACGGTTTCCGATTTAATTAGAGAGGATTGTTATTAAATCTCGACTGGCACAGCTTGTGGATGATTAGGTTTGTTAATAACCACCGCAGAGTTTTTAAACGTTCACTGAAGTAAGCAACTTCCGTTATGACTGGTCCTTGGATAGGTCCCTGAGCCAAGTTCAAGGCCTTATGGGCGGCATGAACTTTTCAAAAGTCGTCATAATCTGCGCCTGACCCTTTTCAGCACGGCAATAATAGTTTCACCACTGGGCAAAAAACCATAAGGTGAAATTATGGCATATAATATGCCTCTGCCTTCCCTTCGGTTATAAATTCGTGACTATATGTACGGATGTCAGGAAAAATAACTTCATAAATACCTATTTATTCATAAACAGGATAAGTGAAGCCCCAATATGACCTTGACATCTTGTGCCGCAGATGTTGGCTACATTTTAAGCAAAAAATGTCCTCATGTTCAATATTCGGAGATACAGTGGATTAGCAATGCCAAAAATAAATTGTAACGCCTTAAATACTTTACACATGGTTTTGTGTGCAACCGCAAAAGCATGAGAAGTTTTGACGCGATTTTGTTTGGAGATAAGCTCTCAACTAGGATGATTTAAGTTTATGAGTAGGTATAGATGTGTGGATGTTTTTTACTATTTCACGCTCTAACGGCTGAACTGGTCTGGCTGAAATTCGGTACAGTGATAGTTTATAGTCTGTAACAACACATAGGGGACTGGTAATAAATTCCCATGGGAAGCGGAAGCGGAAACGGGAACAAACGGGTCGCAGGCGCCATCCAGATATACAATTATACTCGTAGTTGCAGTTTAAGAACTTTACTAACACACTTCATTAAGAAAACCTGTTAAATCAATAACGGCTTTCAACAGAAAAATAGCACCATTTATTAAAAAAATATAACCGTTATTTTGACATAATCAAAGTGCATTTTCGAACAAAGAGTATTTAAATCAAAGTCGGTAAAGTTCGGTTATTGTAGTGCATGATGCATTGTTAGGGAAGGGCTGACTTTTTTTAACCGTCTTTTTTCGGTTTTCTCTGAGGGAAGTGTTCTTCACACTTGTCCGTCGCGCCTTTTGATGTAGAACACGTTTGAACGTCTTTTTGATAAAAACATGTCTGCGTTTAAAGTGCTTGCTTTCTATTTGTACAATTGGTTTAATTAAAGAATATTATATAGGTATTCCACTTACTTACAATAGTGTTTAACAGTCAGTTTTTAATCTAAATTCTGCATTGAAATATATCTTAAACTAAATTGCCGTAGAATCCTTTACTCATTAATTTTAGTAAATTGTAATCGCTTTCAAACTTAATTCGCGGTTCAGATTTTGATAAAATGTATAATTGGGAAAGACGAGCACCTAAAGACGTTTAGCTATATTTTTTCTAAAATTAAACTTGTAGTAAATATATGGAGAGATCTTTATAAACACGAGTGAAGAGCAAAAGCTAGTTTATTTTTCTTTGTCATCGCATAATATCAGTGAAAAAAAAAATCACTTAGTATTCGATTCCGCACCACTGAACAAATTAAAAAAACAATATTTACATAGACCCATCTAACTTCTCTATTATCTCACAGCGCAAAAACTATAAATTCACACGCAAAAACTTCATTAATATAAATTGCAGTTTTACACGAAACCCTTGGGTCGCGACCTTACCAGTCTTGCAAGGGAACAAGGCTGCACCGTTAAAAACGTTTCTTCGTTGAATGAATGCACCCTATTGTAACGTCTGCGGAACCGCTTTTAAGCAAAAAGTACTGTTGTTTACGCCAAATTTTTATTTAAGTCCCTATCTATCATCATTTCGAAATTATTAGACCTGCAAAATGACGTCATTGACTGATTCAAAGTTTCTGTTAAAAGTCTATTTTTTGAGCTTATATCAATCTGGCAAATTTCTATACGGTTTGTTTAAATACTTGTATGGCGTTCGTAGTACTTATGTCACATGCACATTATGTATTTATGTCTTAAGGTACTATAAAATATATCGTATCGTAAGAAATAAATCCTTATTGTCTTCCTTATATTATAAACGCGAAAGTTTGTAAGTATAAAGTTTGTTACTCTTTCATGCTCTAACGGCTGAATAGATCTTGCTGAAACTTAGAACAGGGATAGATTACAGTCTGTAATACACATAGACTTTATCCGCGAAATAACTTACTTTTTGATGTGGGAAAAGAGACAGAATGCCACGCAGGCGCCATATTTAGAAAAAACTGCAATCTATCGAGGTCAATGGTAACTTCGCAGTACATTATATTATTTTATCAAACGGAAGCTCACCGATAACCTCACCAAAGTCAAACAACACGACTAAACTTTGCAAGTCGAGCTCATTGTGTTAACTGCCAGATGCCCTAATTATTTTATGGATGATGATGTCACAGTAACTTGCTTTGACGGTTTGTGTGCAAGAATAAGACTTTCAAGTTAATTCAACGAGTTTTTATCAAAGCAATTCAACGGCTTTTTGTCAAAATTTTCTGTGCCCGACGCCTTTGCCTGCAAGTTACTATGGACTCATTAATCCCGTAAAAATGAAATTCTGACAGGTTTGTCGACCTTTGCTTTTTCCCTAAGGTAGTAGCATGAAGATAGCATAGCCTATGGTTCCTTCAAATATTTAATTTTACTTCCTAAGTCTGAAAGTAGTTTTTAAATCGATTCAGTAGTTCTAGAGCTTATCGTTTCCGAAAACCAATCTTTTCTCTTCTATTTAATAAATATACTTACTCAAAACCAAATTTTTTTGATCACACAATCGGCAGTTACAACCAGCAATCTCAGCAACAGAAGTTGCAAAATATGATTTAGATAGATTAGGTAGACAGAGCAAGGTCAAACGACAAATGTTCTTACTATCATATAAACTCAAACCCGGTATCGAAGGATAGGTGACCAAGTAATACAGGAAAACAAATACCAATACCGTGTTCCCATGTAGCCATCACGTTTAAATTTAGTTACAAAACCGTTACAATAACTGTAAATACATAATACATCATTTAATATAATAATATTGTACAAAACATAACACAATATAATTTGATAACAATGCCTACCTATTTTTGCAACACAGTACGTTATTGTATTGACAGTTTATCCTCATACACACATTATCTGAAAATTAATAACAAACAAATGAGCTGAATAATGAAGAGTTCATAGGCAATAATATGACCTCTTTCGCTCAGGTAGACAGTATGAAATGATCAAATGATGAAACTTTTAGCACTCCAACTGCGTCGGGGTTTAAAAACTACTCCCCATGCCGTTTAAAAAGTAACCTAAGTTCATCCCCTTAACTTAATAGATTTAAACACAAATTATCATTACTACAAAAGTTACAAAAACCGTTAAATCGGAATTATTCATGTAATGCCCATCCCTACTGTGTAATAAAAATATTGATCGAGTAATTTTACATCGATTATAATATGAAAGAAAATATAATGTTCATTATCATAATCATGTTCTAACTTCGAACTAAATTAATAAGAACTTTGTTCACCTCCGTATTATTTATTATCAATTTCTCTTAAAATTAAGTATAATTGACACCACGGATACGGAACACGTTAGCAAAAGAAATTAGAAATCCAATAGCGTATGTAGTAGTTTTATTTAATACAGAACTGGTTTTACAATCTTACACTTTGTGCTAAAAGCCCTAACGCTTTGACTTTGGCAGAATGGCAAACAGTGCTATTGCTTCAAGAAACATTTTGACATTAAAAATATAACCTGTCCAACCAAATGACTGCGCGGGAAACGACAAACAGATGATTCAGATTTATTTCATTACTTTTCTTTTAGAAACTACCTCAAAAGTTAATAAACTTATCAAAAATACATTTATAAATCTACAAAATCTTGTACAAGTTAAAATAAAACGTGTTCCGCGTGAATCTTGCGAGAATCTTGTGTTTATACCATTTTAAAACTGTGATCGAGAAGTTTTCAATACTTTCGTCCAATATCTATTGTTGTTTTTTAAAGTTTACGTTCACAATGCTTCCCTTGGGCTTCAAATAAAGGATTGCCGGTACGTAAACCAGTTTCATTGATTTATTTACGACTGTAGATAGATTAGAGAAAAAAAATTGAATGGTTAACCCTACTTTCTTTGTCGTGTATATTTCGAAGATAACTTACTACACACGGCCTGTTATCGCGCCTTGAGGGTCTAAAAGTGTCAAGAATCGCTCTCATGACCCCATGACAGTGTAAAAGGGTCAAAATTAGGAACCCTCTGAGAAATTTCGACTTGACACCTTTTCAAATGATGTACTTATAAAAAAAGCCTTTTAAATCTTGATTAAATTTCGGTGTTACATATTAATTTCACACATTAATCAATATTCTTATTGTTTAAATTATTAATTTGTATTTATTCGCTAATTAATACTTAGAATACAAATATGATCAGCTGTTAATATAAAACAGCTGTTCACCATACTTTGTTGTCATTATCATTATGTAGTATCAAGAAACTTTGCAATTATGTACAGTTTAAAAAATTAATAATTTTATATTAAGACTTTCGTTTTGCTAAAAAAGAAGTCTTTGAACACCTCCAAGACGAATATAAATTTTTATTTTATTATAGTAGTATTATATTATGCAATTCTCCTTTTATTATGATACTAGCTGTTGCCCGCGACTTCGTACGCGAGAAATTTATGTTATAATGCCAATTTGATTGCTCTCTGCTTTGCCTCTAGGACATATAACGTGATAATATATAGCCTATTTGAAGACCCTACCCCTAGTTAATATTTGTGCAAAATTTGAACCAACTCTATTGAGTATTTTTTGAGATCCTTCCGGACAAAGCAAAGCAAACAGACAAAAATTTTTCTAACTATATTTTCGGCTTCAGTAACTTATGTTGAACACCTAGCGAGTATTTTTTATTAAATATTTCCAATGTACAGTTTCGACTTTTCTAATATTTTAGTACTACCCATTCGCTCTAACTTTGCCGCTGGCGTAGAGGCCTATACCCGAATTGTTAATTAGACGAAGTAAATTAACAGTAGCTAATGTCACTTCCTCTAATTATAAATTTGACTTTAGTATGGAGCCGAGCGGCAAAGTTAGAGCGAACGAGCAGTATATGTATAGATTAGACACACATCTAGATTGATATGATATGATTTAAGTTAAAATTGATAACATTTAACAGTTACTGTGGTAATATAACTTACTAATGTTAATAATGTTATATTATGTGGTAATAAATCTGCCCAAATGGGTCACAACTCCCAGACTTGGGAGGGGGCATGGACCCGGCGCGTGCACTATGAATCCATAGAATGCTGAAGAATGCTCTTATCATTATTTTAAAAAAGTTTATTGCAAGCAACTCACCATTACCATTTTACTTTTCAGGTTGATAACTGAAAAATTCCGGATTAACTCAGGCAACAATGCAACCAAACGCAAACAAGAGGACTCCGTAACCATCAACTACAAGACCAAGATGAACCCACACACATTAAACTTTGCATCATCGCCCAACTCACCTGTATACACCGCTGGCAAACGAAGAATCCTCGGACAACTACAGCTAACAGAATCACCTTTAGAACGGCTAAAATCTCCAATGATGATCCCGGCAAAGCTAAAACTGTCTCCGTTGGCACAAACATCTTCACCTTTACAGAAACACAGTCCGTTATTAAATAAAACTTCACCGTTAGCAACTCACAGTCCGTTGACAACAAAGAATAAACGGTCGAGGATATCAAAAGTTTTGGAAGAACGGACAAGGTTTAAGTCGTCTAATAAGGAGAATGAGCCGTCAATATTAAGTGAGACGTTTGTTAAGTTAGATCAGGATGAGGAGGCGAGGGATTATTTATTTGGCAAACAATTTTCAAGCTCGTGGCGGAGTAATAAGAAGCTGTCTACCACTAAGGTGAGTAAAGTATCTTTCTTTGAATGTTTACTAATATTATAAATGTGAAAGTTTGGGAGTATGAATGTTTGTTGCACTTTTACGCACTTATGGTTGAACGGATCTGGTTGAAATTTTGTTCAGAGATGTATGGCTAATTTTATTCCTTAAATAAGTTCCCACGAAACGCGGGTATGGGTCCGCGGGCGCTATCTAGCCCTGTATAATGTTATACAAGTTACTGAGGTTTTGACAAAGTCCCGTCGAGGTTTGAATCCTGGGTTGAACAAATATTTGTGTAATCCACAAAATGTTTGGTTTTTTTTCTGTTGGTTGGATATTTTGAAACATATGTATGATGTTTATCTTATCAGATGTATAGATACATAGCACAAGCATAAAATATCAACTTAGTTCAGGCTTTAGATAAAAGATGTCTATTTGAGGTTCAAATAAGAACAACCATTTTTCTTTTTTTACAGTTGGATTTCAGCCACGCCGTCCCATCTTCAAGTCGAGACTCATTCGTCCCAACAATGCCATCATCATCACGAGACTTATTCTCCATGCCATCCCCAAAACAAGACTCCCTTCTCACATTCCCATCCCCAAAACATGACTCACTCATATTCCCATCCCCAAAACAAGACTCGCTCATATTCCCATCTCCAAAGCAAGACTCCTTCGTCCCTGAAAAAGAAGTCTCACAAGATTTTGAAGACTTCGAAGAGGATTTGCATGATTTGGAGGAAGAATTCGAGACAAATTTTGATGAATGTACAAAATATGAGATTATATCTACGGACAGTCCCAATATAATATCAAGAGGACGAACAACGTCGACTCGAAAAGTCACATCAAGAAATTTCGTTTTCGGAGCACCGTTAAGCGAAAATGAACCTTCCACAAGCTTTAATAAACCAAATATTACTGTAACTAGAATGCTTACATTTGAAGAAGATGATTTTGATTTTACTTCTCCAGCTGTGAAGAAAGCTGTGAAGAAGTCGTTAGATTTCTCCGAGGAATCAAAGCTAAGAATTGAACAATCGGATTCGAGTATTGGTTCTATGTCTTTAAGTCAGACTTCTCCAAAACCAAATTATTATACCTCGGAATCAATTGAAAGTGGATTCGTATCAGAATTATCACAATTGTCACAGCCGTTCTTAGAAGCGGAAAACTCACATTCTCCTAAAGTAGAAAACTTGATTGATTTAATATCGGGACAAATAAAAAGTAAAGATTCTGAACAAACTTTTGTACGGAGACCATTAAATAGGAGTATAAGTTTGAATCCGGACAGCCGAGTTCGAACATCACTATTCTCCATTCTGGAGAATCCGGAACGGAGAACTTTTAAAAGAATGGAAAGATCAGAGATGGAAGTTTCCAATAAGAGAAGGAAAGCCAACTGCTTAAGTCAAAGTCCTGTTGTCAAAAAGTCTGAAAAGATACAAAGGCCTGTATTAATGAGGGCGTTTTCTGAAAATAATGCAGCCATCATGTCGGCTATGGATAGATGTAAGTATTAACATTATACATACATACATATAGTCACGCTTTATCCCCGAAGAGCTAGGCAGAAACATAGTACTTATACGCCCAATTTTCACTGTTTGTTTTGTCCTACATAGCTTTTTGAACCCGTGTCGAAATGGTCGTGTTGAAATGGACAGGCGCAGATTGTGACGACTGTTGAAATGTTTCAAGCTCATAAAAATATGTAAATTTTACTTTTTTTGCATGAATACAATGTTTTGAAATCTGCAATGGTCCGCCTTATCGCTAAGTAATTTCTTGCAGTCAACGTAAATCTATTGTCTTACAACTTGCAGACGTCAATCAGTTTCACCTGCGTAGGTCCCGTTCCCGTGGGAATAATGGAATAAAATATCGTAATAGCTTCCCAACAGTGAAAGAATTTTTCAAATCGGTTCAGTAGTTTCAGAGCTTATACCAAGCAAACAAACAATCAAATCTTTCCTCTTTATAATATTAGCATAACTGACAAATTCCATCATATTTGTTCCAGCAATGCTGAACGAAGACCTAATCGCAGACTTCTCAGTACCATTCGCACTACCACTAATCAGCGGAGACCATTTAGACTTAAAAAGCATATCCTCCGACACTCTAGCCAGTCTCCTAAAAGGAGTCTACGATGAGACTATCAGTGACTTCCAGGTCATAGACTGCAGATATCCGTATGAGTACGAAGGAGGGCATATTGTCAACGCAGTGAACTATTATACACCGGATCAAGTCCAAGGGCTTATTAATAAGCCCCGGCAGAGTACTGATGCGACTAAAAGGAGCATTTTGGTGTTTCACTGCGAGTTTTCTATTGAACGGGGACCTAAGCTGTAAGTATTTTTTAATGTTTACATACATACATATTGTCACGCCTATATCCCCGAAGAGGTAGACAGAAGCATAGTATTCGTTCACATTTCACGTTATAGTTTTATGTCCCACGTAATAGGTGGTGAGCCTACTGCCGTGTTGAAATGGACAGTTTAATGTTTACTATTTTTTTCAAAAATTTTGTGCTATGTGTTGTATGCCAATACTGAACTGAGCGGGTTCGAATCCCGGGTTGGATTGAATGTATATGTGATTCCGGAAATTTTTCTTAACTTAACTGGATTGTCTAGATTCCCTGTCACAAACTTATTAGCTTAATGTAAGCTTTGTAAAAGAAAACTTAAGTCTTATTTCACACGGCTTGATAAACTTTAAAAAACCTTACCCACATTTTTTCGTTACAAAAAATCTACTTACCAAATTTTTTTCACTTCATAAAACCCAATTCACAATCTGTGACGCCTCTGGTTTGCACGGTGATAGACTGCAGTGACCACCAGTCCTTCTGGTGGGTCATATGCTTGTCTACCACCTTAGTGGTATAAAAGAAAAAAAAATCCAAAATAGGTTTTACCTCAAAAAAACATCCCACTAACATACAATTTCTTTCAATTCCAGATTCCGTTACCTCAGATCATCAGACCGTCTCGACAACAAGGACCGATACCCACACCTGCACTACCCCGAGGTATACCTCCTACACTCCGGGTACAAATCCTTCTACGAGAAGTATCCGGAGCTGTGCAGCCCGAGCGGCTACACGGCTATGATGGACCCGTTGCACAAAAGTAGTTTACGGATACATAGAACTAAATAGCGGGCAAGTTTTTGCAATATTATGTATTTATAACCTATATTTGAAAGCGATGAATGTGGTTTTGCAACGGTTTATAAGGGTTTTTAGGTTTGAAATGGGTTTTTTGGTGAATAATTTGTTTTAGATTGTACTTAAATGTATTGTTATGACCACTTTGCTTACAATGACTGAATATCAAACTGACCTAAAACTTCTCCAGTTAACGGAAATGACCTAAAAGTTCTCCAGTTAACGGAAATGACCCTAAGTTTCCCCAATTAACAGAATGACCTTAAATTTCGCCACTTATAGAGCGACTTACATTTCACCTATTAAAAAATATTACCCTAAATTTCGCCAGTGAACACATATTACCCTAAATTCATCATTTCTGCTGCATGACCTTAGATTTTGAAAGGAAAAAAGAAGACATGACCCTAAATTCATCACTTTTACAGAATGACCTAAAATTTCGAAAAAAAAGAATCACTTCAATTTCGCCAGGTAACAGAATGACCCAGAATTTCACTACATCAATAGTATGACTTCTCCAGTTAACAAAAGTGACCTAAAATTTCTCCGATTAACAAAAATGACCCTAATTTCACCAGATAAAACAATAATTCCAAAGTTTACTAGATTTACAGAATGACCCCAGTCTCCTAAATGACCCCAAAGACTATCATAATATAACAGCATGACCCCAAATTTCGCCAGAAAATAACCCCCAACCGTTGCAACCATTCATAGCATATATTCGCCCATTTTCGCCACATTATGGGCGAAAAAAGAACAAAAATTATGTATGTAAATATTTTCAAAAATGCCATATTAAAATGCAAAGATTTTTTTTTGTTTTTAGTATTTTAAGAATTTATTTTAAGAATATGATTCCCACCTTTAGTTTTTAAGAATGTAAATTATAATAAAAAATCGAATCGCGGGTATTAAAGAAAATCAAACAAGGTGGAAATTAAAGAACGTAGTTGGAGGAAAAGTACCCTTAATATTGATGATTTTTCAAAAATCTTTAAATGCAGTTTTACTTACTTTTGAAAATAAAGGAATTTTTCCTTTCAGCAAAATTTACCATTATCAATATTAAGGGTACTTTTCCTCCAATCACGGTCTTTAATTTCCACCCTGTATATAGCTATTTCATTCACACAACGCTTATAGTCCCGTGGACTCAGTGTGCTGTAAACGATCACTGCAGTAAGCAATTTTCACAATGGCCGGTCCCTGGATGGGTGACCACTGTTTCCGTGCTTCGGAAGGCACGTTAAGCCGTTGGTCCCGGTTGTCAGTAAAATGACAAGCCAAGTTGAAGGCCTTCTGCGGCTTGAACATTTCAACAGCAGCTCCGCTTGTCCATTTCAACACGACAATACGTCTCACCACCTATTACATGGGACATGTTCTAATAAGGTGCAATATGTACTTATACTATGCCCCTGCCTACCCCTTCGGGGATAAAGGCGTGGTTATATGTATGTAAAAGTACCAGGCACCCATAAATTCAAACAGCATTGAAGTCGTGTGAATGAGATAGCAATATATATTTATGTATGAGATAGAAAGAGATAGCTAGTATTCAAAAGATATTGTGCTTTTTCTAATTCTCTTTATTCCGCGATTCGGTTTTACTTATTATTGCAATATATAAAATTATGTAAATTTAACAAAAAATAGAAGATATATTAAGATTTCGTATTATTTTGATTTGTTAAATGTATATTATAACGATATCAAAAAATAAATAAATATTCACACATTTTTTAAACAATGCGATCTGATCCCAAAGTAAGCTAGAAATAACCTGCTTGTGTTATGGGTATCAGACCATGGATAATAATAGTTTTTTTTTCTAAAAAAAAACACAATAAAATACTTATAACAGTCACCCTTCTATCTTTCAAGGGGTAGGCAGGAGCATACAATACGCTTAAACTTTTATTTTCGTAATAATATACATCTAACAATATTCTTCATAGTTATTCGAAATTATGATTTTATTAATAAACTATTATTTCTAAATTTTCTTTGAAAAAATATCGTGTAGCGGTTTTATTTAAACTGTTTAAAAACATTTTTTTGAAAACATATTTATTTAAAAGTTATGTTTTTGTGTATAAAAATTTGTATTATACACTGAAAGTGTTGAAATTTTGATAAGTTCTATTTTATTCTATCGCGTTGTCTGTTTGTTTGCATCGAATAGGCTACAAAACTATTAAACCGATTTGAAAAATTCCTTCACCGTTGGGAAGCTTCATTCTCCTCGGTTAACATAGGCTATATTTTATTCCCATATTCCCACGGGAGCTACGCGGGTGAAACCTCTATAGACTGCCTCGGTGGCGCATTCAGAACTGCCTGCTGCGCTGGAGGTCCTGGGTTCGATTCCCGGGTTGGTCCAAATATTTGTGTGATCCACAAATGTTTGTTTCGGAGTTTGGGTGTTTTCTATGTATATTAAGTATGTGTTTAGAAATATATAAGTATGTATATCAGTCGTCTAGATCCCATAGCACAAGCTTATATTAGCTTAATTTGGGCTAGATGATTTTGTGTAAGATTGTCCACAAATATTTACTTCGCGATAGAAAAAAGATAGAATTACGAAATTTAATTCAAAATTATAAAACAAATTTCTATACAATGAAATTGAATTTTTCCAAATTAATTTTACTTTTTTAATTTTATTTCGTTTCACAGCTGCAATACATACAGTTTACATTAATATTTGTGTTATTTTAATTTTTATTTTTAATGGATATAAATATTGGGTTTAAAATACATGTTTTTTTTTGAAAATACAGTCGACCGTATCACATTTGTGTGTTAATCTAGGGTTGTCGCTGAAAAATAAAATATAGGTTAGAAAATAACCATAAAATTGTAAAAAAATGGTTATCTACATTACGAGATTTTGCAATCTAAACGATAATTTTCCGTTGGATTGTAACGGAAAGGAATATTACAAAACATAATCATAATAGAGCATTTGAAGTGCGGCCGCTGCCGCGGTCAGCTCGCTTCGCTTGATCGCCTGGTCTCTGTTCCTGCTTAGCCTAACCATAATAGATTACTATCTTTTACGGTTGACATTATTTTGTCAAATTTACAATCTCGCTACGTAGATTACAACTGTTTTTACAATTCTACAATTTCATTTATTAAATAAGAAAAAATCAATGTTTTGGTGTAATTATTAAAATTGGTATTGTTTTAAGTCTGAAAATAGCCATTAGGCTACTTTTTATCCCGGCTAAATAATTTTATTCCCAAGGGAAACGCATTTGTATGATAACAGGCGTCATAAAATTATTTGCGTAAAAAAGTTTTCGACGTATTTTATTAAAAAATATATGTATTCTAACCCAATATTTAATTTTAAAAGTTTTTAGTATTGATGACAAATTACACAAAAATAGAAATAAATATCACGTCTTAATTCACGGGGGTAGACAGAGGAAATATAGTTTGCTAAAGATCTTTGTAAGATCTTATTAAAGATACTATGTTATAGAATTGGGTTCATAACCAAAGGCTTAAACCCTTATCTGGGTCCAAAGTTCTTTAAAATTATTTTTTTTTACTACTAAGTTATCAGACAAGCGTACAGTCCACCAGTTGTACCGGTGGTCACCTTAGCCTATGAAAGTTTACAACACCAGAGACGTCACAGTCGCGCTGCCGACCCTGTAAAAACCTTCTAAGACCCCTTTTGAAGAACCCCATACTGCAGGCGTTTGGGAAAACCATCAGCGCCTCTGGGGTAGGCTGCGGTGACCACAGTCAAGCTAGTAGGGCCGTAAGCTAGTTTGCCGCCTCAGTGGTATAAAAAAAATAGACTCTGACCCGGTTTCCGGACCTCCAGAGCCCGGTTTTGTAAATTTGCCATTTATACTAATAACAACATCTGGATACGCTTACTAGCAGTACTTTATAACTTGTAAATATTAATTTTTAAGAAATGCATTTTGGACTTAAAAAATAGCCTAGAAAAGTGCCATAATTATGGTATTTTGACGGCGTAGTGTTAAGTTATATAAACTATAATATATGATGTATAGTTTAAATTGTGAACGCTTAGATATATGGTTTTGAATAAATTATGTGAAAATATATAAAAAATATGTTTTATCATTTTTGACAACCCTATTCAAACTTGCTTTGCTGGGCCATAGTAAAAATATCAACATGAATTTGCACAAAAAACGTTTGCCGTACCACTCATCTAAGAACAACCACCAATCAAACATGAACCCATAACTGAAAACTGCATCAAAATCGGACCAGCAGTTTTGGAGAAAAATTGCAACATGGATTTGCACACACATCCTCTCATTCCAAACGCAAACCGTGTCCGTTCTGTCAAGTGTTAAAAAACAACATTATGTTTGCGCCCTTATCATCGTAGGGGTAGGCGGAGGGGGTCTGAGAACGGTAAGGGTAACGCTCACCGTCCTTACAGAAGCAGGCCCATGACGGCAGCGTGACGTGAGGAACTCACGCACGCCCCCCCCTTAGAAGCGGGATCACACCCGAAACCCCCCATAGACGCGGGATAGCACCCGAACCACCCCCTGGGCGAGGCCGCAGTGGCGGCCGTGGGTCTGTTGGGAGTCACGGGACATCCTTCCGAGGGCTTACCCGGGGCCCTAACCATAGGCTGTTGGGCGTTACGTGAGGTTTTTTAGTCGGTAGGAGTCCGGCATAGCATCCAAAAAGAAGGGGTAGGCGGAGGCATATTTATTATACGCTCACATTAGAACTCGTCCCACGTAAAAGGTGGTGCCCCGTGTGGCGACGGGGTCCAGTATTGCAACGGGTAAGAGTACAAAATGTCGCCACCCCAATACAACCCGAGGGTGTCGTCGACGGAACACTTTCGCAAAAAGATCCGTTGCGTAGAGAAGGAAAACTCGAAATGAAACCCGGTTGTCGATAAAATGACAATCTTGCCAAGTTGAAGGCCTTATGGGCGGTTTGAAATTTTTTGACTGCGGGTAGCGGCGACCTGCGCCTGTCCATTTCACACGGCAATAGGCTCACCACCCCGTGGGTCATAAAACTATAAGGTGTAACAGAAGGGGCAATTAAACACTTCAGGACTCTGCTAATTACTTTATTCTCCGTATAGACACAATAAATTGGACAGAGCTTCGGCTAGTCTCAGTAGATATACAGCACAGAATGACCCGACAAAATGCTCGCATTCTCTTATATGTATACCTACACACTATTATACTCTCGGAAATTACGTCACTTCATTGTGTCAACTGTTCAGGTTCATCATCACGCCTTTATCCCCGAAGGGGTAGGCAGAGGCATACTATATACCCACATTTCACCTTTTTATATTTGTGTCAACTGTCATAGTGATTTAAGGGCGGCGTTACAAAGGTGAACTGTGGGCGTATACTATGCCTCTGCTAACCCCTTCGGGGATAAAGGCGTGACTATTATGTACATAAAAGGTGGTGAGCTGTATAGCGATGTACAGTTGCTTCTGCGCTTGTTCATATCAGGACGGCTCTACATACATACTTACATAATTTCACGCCTGTTTCCCAACGGGGTAGGCAGAGACTATGGCTTTCCACTTGCCACGATCCTGACATATCACTTTCACTTCTACGTTTTCATACATGCTCTCCGATTAAGGGTAGGGTCAAGTGTTCAACAATGAAACAGTGGTACACAATAAAACATAGTAATATTTCCAAAACGCGACGTTGGCAGTTAGTGCAATATATCGCGTAATGACACTCAATAGATACCACTGGCGTATTCCAGTTTGCGGCGGCACCGCGTGAGAAAAGACGCGTCTGCGGCTCATTTTTACTATTTTCGTCAAAAATTGAAGTATTTCTGGCTATCTTTAAAGATTTTTCATTATTTAATGGTTAGGAATATTATATTTTTTATGATTATCCTGCATTCTACATGTTTTGTAGATTATTTTGGCATATTTCATTTGTTTCAAAGTTACAATTTTGTGAACATAAATTAAAAGTTAGTTAGATAAACCCTAGGTAGTCAACAATGAAACAGTTTAACAGATTTTTATTGGTTGATATTGTGAAACCTTATCTATTAAAATTTGTTTTAATTTTAAGATGGCGCGTAACAAAGCTGTAAAAAGGACGAGGGGTGTATTGCTTACCAAATGGCAAAAATTAACAATATTCGATATTCTATTAGCTGGGAAAATGGCTGGAATCGAATGTTTACGGTTTTTTTTTTTTTTTTTTTTTTTTTTTAACGTGAGGGAATATCCTCGTAGGATGCTATGCCGGACTCTTACCGACTAAAAACCTCACGTAACGCCCAACAGCCTATGGTTGAGAGACCCGGGTAAGCCCTCAGGAAGGATGTCCCGTGACTCCCAACAGACCTACGGCCGCCAATGCGGCCTCGCCCAGGGGGTGGTTCGGGTGCAATCCCGCGTCTATGGGGGGTTTCGGGTGTGACCCCGCTTCTAAGGGGGGGCGTGCGTGAGTGCTCACGTCACGCTGCCGTCATGGGCCTGCTTCTGTAAGGACGGTGAGCGGCCCTCTCACCGTCCTCAGACCCCCGGTCATGGAGGCCGATAGTCCTCAGCGAAGACACGTCGGCGGCGCCCAGGGCGCCGACTGCGGAACTCGGGTGGGAGAGTTCTCTCCCGCATGTTTACGGTCTTATAAATCAGGGCATGCATAACTGTCATTAAAAAAGCCTGAAGCATGCGGCATGGCACGTCGTGCCACTGCATTTAACGTAGAAACGGACTGCTCTTTCTTTAATAACTACCTACATTAACCAAATTTTAATTAGGCACAGTTTATTTATGGTGTTTCATTGTTGAATATATGGTGTTTCATTGTGTACGCCTATATGGACACAATGACACAAATCCCATTTCTTAGTTTTTTTTTCTTTGTCGATTCAAATCACTTTATTTAAAAAAATCTATAAATGACATTCGATACCCAATCATATTGACTACATGACTGTAAAATTATAGACTTCTATCAGCAAAAACATGAGATGTCCGAGGTTATGAACTTTTAGTGTTTCATTGTTGAACACTTGACCCTACTCTTGACCTGGCCTTTTTCCAAAAGGTGTCCAATTTGGTCGACATAAGTGCGACGCTGTCGACCCCTACCAGGTTGTCCATCCACTCTCGACGGCTTTACAGAAACGCTATTGGTATTTTCGATTGTCCTGTTTCGGTAACGGAAAGCCTTGAGTCGTCGGAGCCGCGCACGCTTAGATAGATAGATAGATAGATGTATTCTTTATTGTACTCACATTTAACATAAACAATAACATAGTAATTAACCGTACAAATTAACAATAGTGTCTAATGTCAAGCACAATGGGCGGCCTTATTGCACACAGCAATCTCTTCCAGGCAACCTTTGGATGAACAGGAATACCTAGAGAAATTGAGACACAGCGTGGGAAGTACAACTGACATTATAGATTCTACTCGAGTAGGTATACGATACCATACATAAATAAATATACACACCAATAAATATAATTAGGATATAATACGTTAAAATAAATATAGACAAATATATAAAAATACATATATAAATGCATATAAAATAACACACATATATATATATATATATATATATATTATTGAATTTTTATACAATATAATATTATATTAAACGTATAAAAATAAAAATATAATAATATAATTATATAAAATTTCAAAATACATGTCATTTACATTTTGTCAAAACTTAAACTACTTAATTCTAATTACATAACTCGCCCCTTACCGTATCCGGTGCAAAGGTGCCCATTAAACTGGCGGCATTGCCACGCTGGATCGCGATGGCCAACCTTTGCACCAGATACGATCCGGAGCGAGAGTCTCCTGTCTTAACTCTTAATCGATTTCCCAATTCCTTAACTAGATTCTTTGCGTCTGCACCCCAACTGCCCATCGTCTCTACGGCGAAGGGAGAAAATATATATTGCTTTGTTAAAGCAGCATATTTATTACATTTCTTACTCGCGGCGTCTTCGGCAGCAGCTGCTGGAGACAAGACGGTACGACTTAGGTAACTTGGGGCGACTGTGCTTACGCATGTGGCATCCCACAAAAGGCACTTGCCATTTTTCCACGGTACCATAGTCACACCGTCCGGCCTCTTGCCGTCGGATCTACTTAAGCCGGGCGGCTCCAACTGGCACGGCACATCCACAGATATAAAGGCTCTCCGGATAATGTCATTGAGAGCATGGTGACGCGGAAACCTACCTGCACTCCTACGGCAACTCAGTGCGTGGTGGCCGCACTCCCCCACCATGGAACCGCAGGTGCATATATGGGATTCACACACCTTGCAGCCCAGGCGAAGAGCTACCGCCACCCGCAAAGAATTGTCGTCCAACAGGGTGCCTAGATGAGGCGAAGGTAGCGCGTGCAACCATGCCCCCGATTCCGGCTGTGAAACAGCCAACAGCCTGGCCAGATCAGCCCCCGAGGCGACTCCCACCAACCGCTCCCTAACACTCCGGCTGATGACATCATCCCAAGCGTGCTGAACGTGAGGATCAGCAGGGCTCGATGCCGCCGAACTGAGGGCAAACCAAGCTGCCTCAGCATCGGCTGCAAAGGGCACGGTCGCCCCGTCACCATTAGGATGAAGGATTAAAGTGACGAGGTCCGCTACCCCATGCGCCGACGCCAAGAAAGCTGGCACGCCCACATCCCGCGCACATCGCACCCCTATGCCCCCGTGCCGGATAGGAAGAGTCGCCTGAGTCCACTGAAACTCATTCAGAGATATATTTAAAATAGACTCGACTGTGTGTCTCAAATTATCGTCAAATGACGCGACTTCCACTGGATAGAGCCAGGTAGGCGCAGTCCGCAAAAGATATTCCATCTTCGGGAGGGCGAAGCATGTGCGCAGTAACACTATCGCTACATGAGAAGAAAGAGCTTTGAGACGCTCTCGAGCGTTAAGAAGAAGTTTATTATGGGAGGAAAGAGCATCTGGCACTCCATCAGGGAAGATAGGAGACCCTAAAAGGGTGAAAGAGGGAAGTGAATTGTGAAAAGCAATTGCGGGCTTCAGGACAGCATGGGAAAAATTCGCATTTAGAGGGATTCACTTCCAGACCCAGGTCTCTAAAACGAGAAATCAAAGCGTTTAGATCCTGGTAAACATCTTCTGGTGAACCCCCTAGAGTCCCATCGTCTAAATACCATAAATTTAGTTCGGATTTAAGCTCCATGATGACTTTATGGATCGCCAAACTAAAAACGAGGGGCCCCAGCGGATCCCCCTGCTGCGCTCCCACTTGAGAAGAAATTAAACTGTTATTGAAGAAGAGATTAGAGGGATAATAATATACTTGAAAAAGAAAGGGATAGAGAGAGGGAATCTGTTCCTTAACATTGATCAAAAGAGCGTCTCTTTCTAGCGTGTTAAATGCGTTTCGAATATCGAGCTTAAGTAGCACGCAGTCTGAACGAGCAGGGTCCATGACGAATGCACGCGTGGCATGAATAGCGGCCTCACAACCCTGCGGCGTCCCGAATCCCAGCTGGTGCGGTTTCAAATACTCCGACATCGTCTCCCTCACGGACCGGCACGCTAGCTTGGCCGTCAATCTACGGAACACGCTCCCGATTGCTATTGGTCTAACCCCACCATCTTTCTTTTTGAGCGCGCTAAGGGAGGCACCGTACAAATAAGGACAGACGACGGTATTTAACTGCCCGCTTAGTAAAAAATTTGCCAGTTTTGTCAAGCACTCCAACAGCCGTTGCCCATTCACGCCCGCCGACCCCGACGTGAGCTGCTTTAAATGTCCGGGTCGTAAGCCGTCTAAGCCCGCCGCAGAGCCGCTATAAAAACTGCTCAATGCCATTGTCACCTCCTTCACCGAAACTGTGACAGCCGAAAATGACGTGTCCGGCAACGGTGGAAAGTCCAGCAAACGTGATGGGGCAGGGTGCTTTATACGGAGTGCATCGAGTGTCTCCGGACCGTGCTGTGCAAACGAGTCGTTAGAAATTAATAATCGGACAGCCCCACGAAGATCGCCTTCATAAACTTTGTTCTCGATTACCTTTATTTGGCCCTGACCAACCCGACCCCCAGAAAGCCCAGCTCCTCCCGGCTCTTCGGGGAACCAATTCGATCCAAAAGTTTCAATGTTCGCCTTTACTTTTGCTGTTAGGTTACCTGTTGCATCTTTTGAAGGCACCCGCAGTGCTCCATATGCAAAAGAAAGAAGCTCCGTCCAGTCCTCCTCGCCATTATTACTGACACACTTGTCAATAATTCCACACAGTTTGCCCGCTGCCTGGTTTCGAGCTCCTTTAGGTACATGCTTCATCACTGTCGTAGAAGCTCTCAAAGTAGCAAGCCTTTCCAGGGGACAGTGGTGAGGCACTTGTGGCAGCTGAACATCCTGACTGGGTAGCTGTAAATCGGGAGAAGACGGAAGGGTCTGTGATGTAGTCCCAGTTCGCTGTTCATTTTTGTGTAATGTATATATATATATCGTCACTGGAAAGCCAATAATACTAAAGCGCCAAAAGGTCATTTTACAGGAGAGCGAATTAAAGTTTTTTTTTTCAGAAAATTATTCATAACTTTTTCTAATTTAGTAATTGACGTACAGTAAAGGCAAATATATTATTGTTACACTATTTCCTATGTTCTGGAATCAATATATTTTGCACAATTTGCTTGATTCAAGAGATAGCTGTCGCTTAAGTACAAATGCTCTGTACACTTGGTAATGAAAAAGTACTTATCTTATTCATTATTTTAAGGCATTGTGATCGAAAATTACTGACAACTCTTATTCTTTCAAAAGTATGCATGGAAAAAGTACTAACACGCATTACAGGTGGATATAGTCTTAGGATAATAATACTAAAACACTACAATATGTCAAAAGACTGCACGGTAAAGCGATGTATAGAGTTATTTGTTGGGATCATTGCTATGCCAAAAATACTTAATATAATAAGATTGATCGTTCTAATTTGAATTAATTTTTCTTAACAGACACTATCAATAGAAAGTAAATCTTAATAATTGCACTAGTTGCAAACAAAATAATTGAGAATACTTACTTATTCATATTTTGATTTTGACACAGCATCTTTTTTATTTAATTATTACTGTTTTTTTTTTATATTAAGCTCGCCAAATTGACGTCGCCACTGATGAAAAACCGTAGCGCATCTAGAGATGAGAGAAGAGGGCCTTTACAGTCCGTGAGACTCCTGACAGTGATCCTCAAGTTGGCGGGAACCCGGGATCGTAAGATGAGAGAAACACGTGTGGCGGACAGGTCGTTTCAGGTTTTTATAGTTAGACAGAGGAACGATCTTTTGAAACACTCAGTTTTGGCGAAGATTCTCTCCACTGTGTATGAGTGGTACCTCTGCCCGGCACACGTTGTTCTGGGGGATCGGAAAGGAGAGGGTGGGATCAGGTTGAATAGCTCTTCAGAACATTCGCCGTGATACATTCGGTAGAAGGCAGCCAAAGACGCTATGGTTCTTCACGGCGCTAACGGCTCGAGGCCTCCCGTCTCCTCAGGACAACCACATCTCTGCACAGAGTCAAGTGCGTCTAGTAAATACCTCGCGGAGTTATCCCAAAGGTGACAACATTATTCGAAGAAGAGGTGAATCTGCGTCTTACATACAAACATCTCTGGTGTGGCGTGAATTACCGCCTCGCCTTATTGAGGCCAGCCCAATATTATACAACTCTCTACGTCGTTTTTGTGATTGTGCTCACGCCGGACGTATATACCGAGGATCTCCAGGTTGTTTTTTAGTAGAACCGTAATGTTCTGAAAAGAGGGTAGGGGTAGGAATGGGGATTTAGCTGTAAACGCACACGCTTCTGTTTTTCTGGCATTGAACTCGACCAGGTTGTCTGAACCCATTGGGTAATGCGACCCAGGTTCCGGTCGAGATCCGCCACGAGTTGCCGTCTCTTTTCCTCCACGTTGCGTTGCCCATCCGCTGGAAGGCCGGAATAGCTCCCATGCAGAGTACACGTCCGCATAACGATGAATGCACCCAAGGGACAGCATGTCGTTGATATGCAGGAAAAAGAGAGTTGGAGATAATACCGATCCCTGTAGTACTCTGGTATTGACCTGCAAAAAGCAGGAAGCCTGGCCAACACAGAGAACCCGTATACGTTGCCCGTGCAGGAAGCTGGCCAACCAGCGTTATAACTGAGGTGATAGACCATAAGCCGGCAGCTTGGAAAGAAGCGGCGCAAGCCATACTCTATCATAGACTTTAGCGATGTCTGGGCTAACAGCCAGGGATTCGCTGTGTCTCTCCATAGCCTCCAGATCACTCATTGATCGTTTTGGCCTAAAGCCACTAGTACTACTAGTAGGCTTGTATCCTAGCAGGGAAACACAAGTACGACTGATCGTCAGGGTGGCATATTTGCATCTACGTTAGGAACATCACAGCTAGCTGTATCTGTATCGTCTTTAGATGGTGAAGGACGATGTCGAGGTTGGCCTGGAGTCCGCGGATGTTTTCGAGCTCCACCTCGAACAGAGCGTTTCGGGGATTAGTCGCAGCGGCCACTGTGATACCTCTTTTTCTTTTTTGCGCTGCCATGATATTTGGGAAATGAAGGGAGACGTGAAGACGGTGCGATATTTGCTAAAGCAGTTAGTGACAAAGCGTATGGATTAGCTTCATCTATGGCTGTGTGGTGTGGTGAGATGGAAGCCGACCCGCGTTTCTACGGATCTCCCTGGCCGGCGGCGGCGGCGGGTCGACCGCCGTTCGACCACCGTCAGCTACACTAGAATCCACTTAGCGCCTACTGTTCCCCCTCCCTGCTACATCATACTGTGCAACTGCTGAACCCCGAACGCAACCCAATCGGGGTTAGGTTACTTGGGGGGCTTTTTACAGCTGCACGGTGGTTCCTAAATAAATACGCGGAGCCTCGTTAGTTGCAAACAGGTGCACCTCATGCAGGTGAGGTCGCTTCGTCGAACACCATCTGAGCTTATGATCCGAGGACGGTTCTAGGATACTTCTTTTGATCTCGATATTTAAAACGAGTTCCTGTGGGAGAGGGGATGAAAGAGAAAATGATTTTTCAATTTCCAACGCGTGATCCGAGTTCAAATATTTACTGCCATCTGACCTCCACAACCAAATTGGCGAAATCAAAGTTCTGTAGTTAGACTAAGGTCCGACCTTTGAGGGCTCCAACTACCCGTAACGACTGCCATAGGTGTTGTATGGCAACCCACCTGGATGGTATGCGGACCATAGGGTAGAACCTGGACCGACAGCTTAACGTGCTCTCCGAGGCACTACCAGACCAATTCAAATACTCGTATTCATGCACATAATTATTTGCACTAAGTGGGTATCGAATCCGCGCCTCCTGCGTAGCGGCTACGTTCACTACCGCTACGCCACAGAGGCTGTTAAATAAAAATATTATAGGGAATTAAATAAAGAAATGCTTGTCAGAATAAAATTCGAAATATAATAATTAATTATCATAAGTTTAGTGTGATCGCGTTTTATATTGTAGCGTACTGGTATAGTGTTCTAAAATGCATAAATAATAGATACAGATTAGTTATGCATATTAGAACAAAATGCCAGTACGATATTATCATGCATTTGTGCCAAAAAAGTAGTAAGAAAACAATTAGTAAGTATTCTGGTAGTTGCCCATAACAGTATTAGAATAGAATAGAATAGAATATGCAGGGTTTAAAATGTACAATGGGCGGCCTTATCGCTAAGTGCGATTTCCTCCAGGCAACCTTATAATTACTACACCAATGATAATAATTATCTGGGTAATAATATATTGTCTTTTACATGCGTATCTTACAGGGTGTCTTTTTTTTTTTTTTTGTTTAACGTGGGGGAAAATCCTCATGGATGTTATGCCGGACTCCTACCGACTAAAAAACCTCACGTAACGCCCAACAGCCTATGGTTGGGAGCCCCGGGTAAGCCCTCGGAAGGATGTCCCAGGACACCCAAAAGACCCACGGCCGCCACTGCGGCCTCGCCCAGGGGGTGGTTCGGGTGCAATCCCGCGTCTTTGGGGGGGTTTCGGGTGTGATCCCGCTTCTAAGGGGGGGAGGCGTGCGTGAGTTCCTCACGTCACGCTGCCGTCATCGGCCTGCTTCTGTAAGGACGGTGAGCCGCCCTCTCACCGTCCTCAGGCCCCCGGTCATGGAGGCCGATAGTCCTCGGCGAAGACACGTCGTCGGCGCCCAAGCCGCCGACTGCGGAACTCGGGTGGGAGAGTTCTCTCCCGTTCCCGCCCCGCCGCCTCTTTCACGAGCATGACCTGCTCGCAGAAAGAGGCGGCGCAGTCCCACTTACTCCCGCTGGAGAGCATGGCTCGCACCATGGTCTCGAGCGAGAGAGTGTCTACGTCCAGACCCAACACAAGGACCTGGCGCTGTTGCGCCCACGCTGTGCACTCCACCAGCGTGTGGAGCGCCGTGTCATCGCTGCGGTCCTCGCAGCGCTGACATTCGGCCGTGGTTTCCCGGTGTTTTCGCCACAGATACCTACCGAAGCTACCGTGCCCGGCAAGTATCTGTGTCAACCGGTAGGAGAGAGCACCGTGTCTCCTCTCCAGCCACTCGTCCATGACCGGTCTGACGGCCGCGTGACCGGTCTGACGGCCGCTTACAGGGTGTCTTGGACATTTATGGCACAAGGAAATTTTTTGTAAGTATTCATAATGATAAATTTCAGGAACTATGTTAGATTTAGGTACAAAGTTTCGACGAATCATGGTATTTCTTCTTTAAAATGGGCAATCAAGTTTTATACATTGGTTTAAGTTATAGATTTTTTTGTTATTTCTATTTCTTCAATTAGACCATATTTTGCCATTGTAAATTTTATTGCTATTTTCTGTGGGTCAGATTTCTTAAAAGTTGCAGTACGTATCGCATCAAAAAAATAGTAAAATAAGGTAATATTTATAAATAAGTTACAAGAAATTGGGCTCTAATTTCATGCTCAAGAAAAAACAACTATTTAAAATTAATTTACTTACCTAGTCTTAAACTCTCGAATAATCTGAACAATTCACTCTGCGGCGGATAATCATAAGTACTTATCGAATCGTAATCAGAACGAAATATAATTTGAAAAGACTTAACGGAATACTTTTTTAAGTTTTTGACCTAACTAAATGCTAAACGAACCATTAATATTTTGTCTACTAGAATTGTCGATACTTAATAAAATAATTACTCAATTTTATTGAATGTAAAATATTCTAAATAGATACTCAAATACTTGTATATGTAAGGCCAAATTACTAAAACCGTTCCCCATCAAAACAGCACGTAGACAAAATATACTAAAGCGCCATGCTAATCAGCTTCTACGTAAAGCAAATTTACTTTGCTACGTTATCAACTAGTAGTTACGGCCGGCAAAAAATACTAAAGCGACATCAATGATTCAACATCAGTATTTTAAGTTGCTAAACAAGTTTTAATTAGCTGGTGTCAGAGCATGAAAAAAACTGAAGTGACAACTACTAAAAATTAATCATAACTTGTACTACGTAAGTATTTGTCACAAATTCAAAATGATGAAAAATCTCCTTATTTTGAAGTGCTAAAGCGCCAAAAAAGTGCTCAGATTAATACGAAACCTAGACCAATCGACGCAGAAAAAAAAATCCTTTCCAACGATATATATAGGTAACTCATTTTGGCCAAAATGGCGCTTTAGTATTATTGGCTTTCCAGTGACGATATATATATATATATATACATACACATATATAATCACACACATAAATATACACATTTTCAGACATAGATACGACATTATAAATACAATACATACACAAGCGTAATATGAACCTGTTATATCTGCTAAACTAAAGCTTTAGGTAATATTCGTAAACCATTGTTTTAAATGACGTAATAGTTTGAGCTCGCCTTATTGGGACTGGTAGTGCATTCCACAATCTTGTTGCCACAACTACAAAGGATTTACCTACAAAATTTGTGGAATGTGATGGAAATTGCAACGTTAAGTTCTCCGATGCTCTCGTGGTTCTCGAATGGGTATCACTTAAGAACTTAAAACGTTCTTTGAGATATGAGGGAGTATGGGGGTTGAATAGAACATTATATAATAAAGAAAGGATGTGAGTATTCCGCCGAAAACGAATTGGGAGCCACTTGAGCATGTTGCGGTATTGAGATACATGATCATATTTACGTAAGCCAAATATGAACCTTATACAGAAATTTTGAAGGCGCTCAAGTCTATCAAGTTGCTCCTCTGTAAGATTAATATAACTGGCATCTGCATAATCCAATATAGGAAGTAAAAGAGACTGCGCAAGGGTGATTTTAGTGGATGTTGGTAGGAAATTTCGTAGCCTGCGCAAAGAACCTGCTGATGCAAATAATTTTCCACTAACCTCCTGTAGTTGCGGGCCCCAGGTTAAAGTTCTGTCGATATATATCCCTAAATTTTTAACGACTTTGTGTATCTGCAGCGGCACACCACTAAAAAGTACCTGTGGTAGCTGTGTATAATCTACCCGAGATATCATCCATGGCGTGCCAACTAGAATAACTTGTGTTTTTGAAGGATTAACTTGTAGACCGAAGTTGTTACTCCATTCACAAATTCGATCCAGATCACAATTAACAATGGAAAAGGCATCATGGATTTTATCAAGCGGGGCTTGTGCGTAAATTTGCAAGTCATCTGCGTAAAGGTGGTAGGATGAGACGAGTTGCTTGGATATTGAATTAATAAATATTGCGAACAGTAAAGGAGATAAAACGCCACCCTGCGGTACACCGACTAAAATATCCCTCCAAGAGGAAACTGAATCATCAACGCGGATGAATTGCCGGCGACCAGACAGGTAACTGAGAAACCAATCAATCACTGTTGGAGATATGTTAAGAGACCTAAGTATCCCAAGCAATACCTGAAAGTCCACTGTATTGAACGCATTGCTGAAGTCAAGAAGTGCAAGTAATGTTACATTTCCAGCCTCCATGCCCTTTCTGATATCATCCGTTACATTGATTAACGCCGTAACAGTACTGTGTCCAGGTCGGAAACCAGATTGATAGGAATTTAAGAGATCATTCATACACAGAAAGGAATTAATTTGGGAATAGACCAGGCGTTCCAGAACTTTAGACAGGAAGGGCAAAATAGAAATAGGACGGTAATGACTATAAGATGAAGGGCTTGAGGTTTTGGGCAATGGTATGATCTGAGCCTCTTTCCAGCTCGATGGGAAAATTCCACTTGTAATGGAGTGGTTTAGGATGTCACATAACACAGGAAGTATTAAATCCAGGATTGGAAGAATCATTTTCCTACTAATATTGTCATTGCCTACAGCATTCGAGGAAATTGAAAGGATACTCTTCTTAACATCACAAGCAGTGAATTGATTAAAAACAAAAGATGGGTACTCGGGAGTTGGAAGAAGAGAAAGATAATTCAATGTATTAGTTTTGGTAGTAGCATCAAAACTACACGTATGAGAAAAATGCTTATTTAAAGCATCGAGATCAATATTATTCTGTTGTAAATTTTGTTTTGACTTACCAACTCCCAGGGTTCTAAGAAAATTCCAAATTTTGGCAGGCTTGCCATTTTCAACGGAAGCTTGAATGTGTTGGCGTTGCGCATTCCTACACACCTTACAGCGATTGCGCTCTTCGACATATTTTTGTCGATTGTATTCATTCGGACGGTACTTAAATTTGGCCTTGGCTCTCGCTTTTTTAACCATAAGTTCTTTAATTTCTGCAGTGAGCCACGGTGCAGGAGAGTGTCTGATCATTACTGTGCGAATGGGTGCATGTACATCATACAGACTGATTAAATTTGATGTAAATATGGCTACTTTATCGTCTACAGAATCTGTGTTAGTCAGCAACTGCCAATCAATTTTACTAGCGTCGGCACGAAGCCTATCAACATCCATACCACCAAAATTGCGCAGCCTCAAACACTAAGGTTTAGCTTTAGGAGTACGGATTTTATAAGAGAGAAACAGCAAATCATGATATGAAAAGACATCAGCTGAATACTGACCATGTTTCTCAACATGGTCAGCGGAAGAAACAATAATAAGGTCAAGCAGAGATGGATTACAGTCGGGGAAGTGATGAGTAGTGTTTAGTGGTAGACTTATAAGATTATAGGACTCCAAGATCCTGCAGAGTGAGTCAGACCGTGAATCACCCTTTAAAAGGCATGTGTTGAAATCACCCATAATGATTGAGTGATTGCAGTATGGAATGAAATTATCTAATAGATGTTCAAACGAAGCGAAATAGTCGATATGTAATGAGGAACAATAATAAACTCCCAGAAGAACAGTAGAATGGTTGAGCTCCACCTGTAACAAGATATGCTCACCCGCATTTGGAGGCGGTGGCTGCGCCGACATATCCAGAACACGGTAACGAATGCTTTTGCGTAAATAGATAGCTACGCCGCCACCACGCCCAACCGAGCGATCATTTCTAATGAGCTCAAACTCGGGGAGAGAATACGCTGAAGAAGGGAGACATGGCTTCAGCCATGACTCCGAGATAAGTAATGCATGGATATTACTTAGGCTTAGGTTGTGGAATGATCTCCCTGCCTCGGTTTTCCCAAACGCCAACAGTATGGAGTTCTTCAAAAGGGGTCTTTGAAGGTTTTTACAGGGTCGGCAGCGCGAGTGTGGCGCCTCTGGTGTTCCAAACGTTCATAGGCTGCGGTGTCCACCAGCCCGTTCGGTGGCCCGTAGCTTGTCTGCCACCTTAA
Source organism: Miltochrista miniata (assembly GCA_933228765.1). NCBI lineage: Eukaryota > Metazoa > Arthropoda > Insecta > Lepidoptera > Erebidae > Miltochrista > Miltochrista miniata. The sequence continues at coordinate 24,155,638 of OW121772.1, forward strand.
TGGTATAAAAAAAAGCAGCGAAGAACTAAAGCATCTGTGGCCGCATACTATCGTATCTATCTATCACTGCGAGTGTTCTGAAGAGCTCTTCAACTTAATCTGAACCTCTCCATTTCGATCCAGAAGAACGCGTGCTGAACAGGGGTGCGACCTACGAATAATGTATTCTACATTTTATGCATTCGTAGGGTGCCACTCATATAGTGGAGAGAGAGAGAGAATCTTCGCTAAAACCATAGATTTAGAATAATTTGAGAGTAGCCAAAATTTTTGACGTGACTACGTCATATAATTCGATGGAGCCGGCTGCAGGCGCGAAAAAACATGACGTTTGCGGCGTTACCTCGCTCTGGGGCGTTCCATTTAAGGCTGAGTTGTCACGTTCAATTATCGTCAGTAAACCGACTTTACAGACAACCGATTTTTCAATCTATGGCCAGAACTCACGAACTCGCCGTCACTGTCGAATCCATAGATTTTGAATCTATGGTCGAACTATTTGGCGGGAAACTTACAGACAAGCGGTTGCGACTCCGTTGGTATAATTTTTCAAAACTACCGTGTATTTTTTATTTTATTGATGGATTATTTAACATAAAGGTTCGACAACGTGTTATGAGTACTTAGGTGACATCACTAGTGTGATGTCACATCACTAAATGTATGAGAACGCGGCCATGATGGCGTCTCAGTCACAAGAGCTACAATGTCATGTCCATAGACTTATAACACATAGACTGAGAGTCGCTCAATTATACGTACGCGCCCGCGAAGCCGAACCAATATTAATGTAGGTGTAAACTACTCGTCTTTATACTCAGTGACACTCACATAAGCTTACAGAAAATGTTGCCAGGAAATAAAATTTACCCTATAAATGGGAAAAAAATAAAATTGTTTGTATACATTTAATTTAACATTTAACTCTATTTATCTATATGCTATACTCTTCGCGGGGTAGGCAGAATGGTCTCCCATATTTTATTAATATGTAGTTTAAAAAAAGCCAAATTAAAGACTAACCCCCATATTCATAATCGTTTATTAAACCTATTTTAGTTAAAACACACTTTAAGTCTATTGCTGTCTCTAACCATACTCTGTCATTGGTTAGAGATAGCAATAAACTTAAAGTGTGTTTTAACTAAAATAGGTTTAATAAACGATTATGAATAAGGGGGTAAGTGTAAAACGACTTACCTACTAACCAGTATAATAAACAGTTTAAGTTTTTACTAGTAGGCATACCTATATATACTTCTAGAGTTCCGTAGACAAAAGGTAAATAAGGAACCCTATTTATGAGGTTCAGCCGTCCGTCTCGCTGTCTGTCTGTCTATTTCGAGGTTCCATCTCAGAAACCGTAATAGCCATAGAGCTGAAATTTTCCGAGATGATGTATTTCTGCTGCCACTATACCAACAAATTCTAAAATCAGTAATAATTTGTATTTCAAACTGTTGTCGTAAGTAATATATTATTACTACCGGCCTCCCTGACCGAGGGCCTGAGAAGGACGAGTTGGCTACTCGACGTTTTTCCAGAAGCATTCATGGTGGTGGAATAGTAACTAACTCTACCCCCTTCCCCAAGTGGCGGGATAGCACCCGAACCCTCTAAGCGAGGTCAAGGTGGTTGCCTAAGTCTGCCGGGAGCCCTGGGACATCCTTCCGAAGGCTTACCTTACTTATTAAATTAATAAACTTGTTTTAATTACAATATTTTACTAAATTATGTGGTACCCACCCACAAAATTTTGCAAATAAAATTATTTAAGTAGATATGAAGCGCTTGTGGCCCCGCGTACTCAGTGATCTATAAACGATCTGATCTGTAAACGATCACTGCAGTAAGCAACTTTCACTATGGCCAGTCCTTGGATGGGTGACCATCCATGTGACCACTTTGTGACATTTATTTGAGCGTTTCTGTGCTTCAGAAGGCCGTTAAGCTGTTGTTTCCGGTTTCCAGTAAAATGGCAGTCATGAAGCAAAGTTGAAGGCCTTTTGAGGCGGCTTGAAAAATTTCAACAGCAGGCAGTCACAACCTACGTCATCTCAGCATGGCATTACGGTTCAGCCCCTATTACGTGGAACAAATTCTAAAAAGGTGAAATGTGGGCGTATAGAGGCATTGGCCTCTGCCTACCCCTTCGGGTGTAAAGGCGTAAGCATATGTATGTATGTGATAAGAGTATTTTTATAACAATAACAGTTCCTAAAACCGATATTGAAGCAAATAAGAGAAAATGTGGGAAAATTTTATTCTCATTGCTTGCAACATCGTCTATGAAAATGACGTCACTAAAATGTACGATTTTTGTTTCTTTAAATGAGGTGTTTTTAACAAAAATGTAGCATATTTTGCAGTACTAACCTATGCAATGTGATCTTTAGGCGTTTGGAACAATTTTCAGATGAATTGTGGCATCCTTTCACTGCAGAATACGTCATTTTTAGACGAAAATTACGCGAGCTCTTTGCACTGACACTAGATGCCCGGTACTAAAGCGCCGATTGATGTAGGCAGCTGGTATCAGCTGCCTTGAAATGGCTTCACGTCGCTCGCGCGTATTGGGTTTCTTTGCGTTATAATTCTATGGTCATGTCTGCCTTACTTACGTGTAACATTAAACCAATTTGTCAAGAACGTCTACAGCATTCTTATTTATAAACACCTAACTAAACATGGTGTCAGAAGTGGTTTAGTTTATCTAAATAACGAAAACGAACAACTTTAGAGCCAGTTTAGAAAATCGTCATATTGCCGGAAAAAGTAGAAAAATGTCGGATGAAAATCTGAAAGTGAAAAAGCTCTCCGGAGTGTCAGGTCCGCACGCAGCCCATGGTTATGAGTGGAAATTTGGCCCAACAGTGGAAAAGATGGGTGCAATCTTTCAAATTTTATTTGCGAGCGTCAGGTTTGAATGAAGAAACTGATGCCAGAAAAGTCGCATTATTTCTTCACGTCATTGGAGAAAAGGGCGTGGATGTATTTAATACTTTTAGCAGAGACGAAGACACTATTACTTATGAGGAACTAATACAACTATTTCAAAATCACTTCGCTCCGAAAGGTAACATAACCTATGAATGTCATAGTTTTTTCACTTCTAAACAAAGTGAAAATGAAACTCTGGATGATTTTGCGTGTACGTTGAAACTAAAGTCAAAAAACTGTGAGTTAGGAGAGTTACAAGGACGCCTAACTAAAGTTGTGTTCATATGCAACATGCATGAAAAATATAATTATATTAGAGAGAGATTATTACTAGAAGACAAGCTCGATTTTGATCAGGCCCTATAGATGGCCAAGGCCATGCATGCGTCGAGACATCAAACTAATGAATTATGTCAGTCAGTAGAACAAAGCTCAGTTTTGTACAATACAAGCCAGTCACGCACAACATCAAAGTCTAACTCCAGGAATGTCAGTCAATATAGTCAGCAGTCAAGACAGGAAGTATGTACAAGGTGTGGTCAGGTGCATCGTTTTAAGTGTCCAGCATTAAGTGTAAAGTGCAGAAAATGTGGAAAAGTTGGTCATTTCGCAGTCTGTTGTCGGTCATTTCAGTCAAAGTCAATAAGATATGTACAGTCAGATGATAATATCCAGGATGTACAGTCAGAACAAGAGGTAATGTTTGTAGGTCATATTCAGTCATCCAAGTCTTTGTCAAATGATTGGACAATTAATTTATTTATAAATAAGTCGCAAATTAATTGTATTATTGATACAGGGAGTGATGTCAATATTATGTCCAAAAGTGTATATGATTCACTTAACATTAAATATATATTGTCTAAAACTGATGTCAAAATTAAGTCATACACTGGTAATAATTTACAGGTGCTAGGTCAATCAAATCTAGAATGTAAATTTCAATTTAATGACTCCTATAAGACTAAACATATTAATTTTATAATTGCAGATGTGAATTCTCCAACTGTACTAGGTAAACTTACTTGTTCAGAGATGGGACTTATTAAAAGAGTATTTTGTGTAGACACTACAGGCGTACATACATCAAAAAGCAATTTTAGTCTACGGCCTCATAAAATAAGTCAGGATGAGTCAAATTCAAGTACTGAAGTCACAAAAAGTCAATCACAGTCATTGCCAGTACAGTCATTTAAGTCACAAAATATAAACTTTAATAAACTTATTGAATGTAATAATTCTGTTTTTACCGGTCTTGGTTGTCTTCCTGGCGAGTGTCACATAAGTACAAATCCTGAAGTCCAGCCAAAAGTTGATGCTCCAAGGAAGGTACCATTTGCATTGCATAAAAGGCTTCAGCAAGAACTCAAGAAGATGGAAAATCTGGATGTCATTACCAAAGTCACAGAGCCAACTGAATGGGTGAGTTCTTTAATCTTAGTTGAAAAGAAGAATGGTCAGTTAAGGGTATGTCTTGACCCCCGTAATTTAAACCAAGCTATTAAGAGGACTCATTATCCTATTCCATCAGTAGATGTGGTCCGCGCCAAGGTTTCTGGTGCAAAATTTTATTCCACCTTGGATGCAAGTAGTGGATTTTGGATGTGCAAATTGAATGAGAAGAGTTCTTACCTAACTACTTTTAATACACCTTTTGGCCGATACCGATTTAAACGTCTTCCTTATGGGGTCAGCTGTGCTCCTGAATATTTTCATAGAATTATGTCTGAAATGTTTGGTGACATACCAGGGGTGGCAGTATATAGCGATGATATTTTAGTAAGCGGTCAAACATTGCAAGAGCATAATGATCGCCTTAATATAGTGTTTCAAAGAGCAAAGGAATATAATGTCAAGTTTAATAAAGAAAAATGTTCATTGAATAAGAAGAGTATTAAATACTTGGGGCATATTTTTTCAGCAGAGGGAATCACAGTCGATCCAGACAAAGTAAAGGCAATCAAAGAAATGCCCTCCCCTACCTGTCTAAAAGATTTACAAAGATTCTTAGGAATACTTAACTATTTAAGTCCTTTTATTAAAAATATGGCAGGTGAGACAGAAATTCTACGTCAGTTATTAAAGAAATCTTCGGATTGGCAGTGGACTGCCAATCATGAAACAACATTTTGTCATCTGAAGCAAATAATATGTCAAGTTCCAGTGTTGTCACATTTTAATGTTCATGATCCTATTGTTCTACAAAGTGATGCTAGTAAGAGTGCTGTCGGAGCGGTGTTGTTACAAAATCAACATCCAGTATATTATGCTTCTAAAACTTTAACAGACACACAACAGAAAATGGCGCAAATAGAGAAAGAACTCTATTCAATAGTTTTTGCCTGTATCAAGTTTCATCAATTTATCTATGGACAAACTGTTACTGTCGAGACAGATCATGCTCCTTTAATAACATTGTTTAAAAAGTCTCTAGTAGAGGTCCCAACACGTCTCCAAAGAATGATGTTGAAAATACAACAATATAGCCTAAATGTGGTTTATAAAAGAGGTAGTCACATGTACATTGCTGACACCTTGTCAAGAGCAGCACTTCCAGAAACTAGTTCAGATGAATTAGATGATGATATCATTGTCCATGTAAATTTACTGATTAAGTCTTTGCCAGTCTCACCAGAGCGTCTACAGTGGTTAATCAAAGGCACTAATGAAGATGAAACCCTGCAGATTTTGAAAAAGTACTGCAAAGAAGGGTGGCCTTCAAGTAAAACTCAAATTCATAAAGATTTGCATGAATATTGGCAGTATAAACTTGATTTACATACAGAACATGACTTAATTTTCAGAAGTAGCAGTATAGTCATACCTAAAAAATTGAGGCCAGATATTTTGAAAATTATACATAGTGGTCATTTGGGAATTGAAAGGTCAAAGGCTTTTGCTAGAGGAAATGTATTTTGGCCATTTATGTCAACAGAGATAAAACATCTTGTAGAGTCGTGTCATATTTGCTTGTCGCATAGAAGCGCAAATGCTCCAGAACCACTTCTTCCACATGATGTTACATTACTTCCATGGGAAAAAGTTGGTGTTGATTTTATGGATTATAAATCTAAAAAATTCGTAGTGGTACAAGATTATTACTCAAATTATATTGAATTAACGGCAGTGGCAAGTACTAATGCCAAAACAGTAATTACTAGTCTTAAAAGTATTTTCAGCAGACATGGTATTCCAGTTGAATTATTTTCTGACAATGGGCCACCATTCAATTCAGCAGAGTTTAAGAATTTTACTTGGGAATGGGGAATACATCATAATACGTCAAGTCCCTACATATCAAGGTCAAATGGTTTGGTAGAGTCTGCAGTAAAAATATGTAAACGTTTTCTTACCAAGGCAGAGGAGTCGGGCACAGATCCATATTTGGCATTACTTCAATTCAGGAATACACCTAGAGGAAATCTACCATCCCCAGCGCAGTTATTAATGTCGCGTTCACTTAGAACACAGTTACCAACAGTCACAAAAAATTTAAGGCCAAGAACAGTCAATTTTAAAGAATATGAGAAAACGAGGGAAGTAAATAAACATAAAATGAAGGAATACTATGACAGAAAAACTAAAACATTATCAGAACTACAAGAAGGAGATCAAGTCTATTTTAAGAAAATGCCAGATAATCCATGGATTACAGGCACCGTAAAGTCCAAATGTGATCAGCCTAGGTCTTATATTGTTGAAGGGTCCGATGGTTTTGTAGGAAGGAGAAACAGACAACATATTTTGAAGTCTCCACAGTTATCGCAAACAGTATCTCAAAATATGATGCCAGTAAGTCCAAATGTCAAGACATCTCCTAATTCTCATACAGTCACACCATCAATTGAAGAGTGTACATCTCCAGTTGAAATGCGCACTAGATGTGGAAGAGCCATTAGACCACCAAGACGGTTGGATTTATAAATATGTAAGAGTTAATAATTATTCTAACATTTTAGCAATTACTGTGAAAGACTGTTTGATTTAAGTAGTTGTGTACGTCTAGAATATAATGTAAAAAGGGAATTGTCATAAGTTGATTGAGTGACATGTCTAATACTAAGAGTTTAGTCCAATTGTTGTAAGCTGTCTCAAGCTGTAAAATTATTATAATTTAACTTTCTTAATAAGGAGGATGTTATGAGTACTTAGGTGACATCACTAGTGTGATGTCACATCACTAAATGTATGAGAACGCGGCCATGATGGCGTCTCAGTCACAAGAGCTACAATGTCATGTCTGCCTTACTTACGTGTAATATTAAACCAATTTGTCAAGAACGTCTACAGCATTCTTATTTATAAACACCTAACTAAACACAACGTGCACAAGTGTTGGAACGCAGTGAAACGCGAGTTTTTAGAGTTGTCGACCACTTGACTTTGGCATACTCTCAGGCCGAGAAAGTCCAAGAATAAGAAGAAAAAAAGCGAAGCGTAAAAGCGCAATTCATTGGTACGCCAACTTGAGGACTGTGTGAGACTTGTAAGAGTGGCCCCCAATTGCTTGATGTCGTCTTGGTGTTCCATCAGACTGGAAGGCGGCGTCATTATTGACGAGCTAAATTGATAAAAAAATAATTAATAAAAAAAGAAACCGACTTCAAACAAAACTAATAACTGAAAAATAAAATTTACTGTGCACAAAGTTAGTATAATTATTCTGATTGATCAGATATCATGAAATATAATACAGAAATCGGTGCCCAGTAAAACTAGGCTTGTAGGCATTATAAATCTCTCTCATAGTCATATTGGCACCGACTTCAGTATTATATTTAATGATATCTGATCAACCAGAATAATTATACTAATTTTGTGCACAGTACATTTTATTTTGCAGTTATTAGTTTTGTTTGAAGTCGGTTTCTTTTTTTATTAATTTTATTTTCACTATTTTTAGTGACGTGTAGACGAAAATCTTTCTATCTAGGTGTAAAGTTCTCGACATTACAAATTAATCAAGCCCAAACACAAGGTAACTGCGTTCTATCGTTACGGAATTCTCTCTACTGTCTTTCGTCTCCATCATCAGATCGACTCCAGACCTTCATTAAGTTTTACTACGTTAAAGCCCTTAATAAAAATAATTACAAATGTCCTAGTTGTCCCTACAATTTTTAAAAGTTCCCTTCGATTTCTCCAGGATGCCATCATCAGATTCTGACTTCCTTAAAATGGGACCACCTTGGAAGTATCTATTTTCGAACGAAAAAATAAATTCAAATCGGTCCACAAACGACGGAGTTCTGCGCGAACAAACATAAAAAAAAAAAATATACGGTCGAAATGAGTAACCTCCTCCTTTTTTGAAGTCGGTTTAAAATAAATAAAATGCCAAATAATATCACATTGATTTTTTATTGAACAACACTGATAAAACGTCACTTATACTTAAACTTAAGTTTTTTATTTAAAAATATTTTAGCAAGAACTAAATATTTATACCTACAGTGAGTGTAGGAAAAGATGGTCGTTCGTGGCAAAATATGATACATCTAGCGTAATGTTTTTTTTTCAATTAATTTCAAATTCAGATACCTACGGAATTCCACCTGACTAGCGCAAACGCCCGGTTTTGTATCGAAAAGAACTTATACTCTGTAAAATAAAACTTGATCTCTGTGACATTTAATAACGTGAACAAAATTGACTTTTATTTCAAAGGCATAAAAAGTACCCCTGGGCGAGGCCACATTGGCGGCCGTAGGTCTGTTGGGAGTCATGGGACATCCTTCCTGAGGGCTTACCCGGGGCTCTCAACCATAGGCTGTTGGGCGTTACGTGAGGTTTTTAGTCGGTAAGAGTCCGGCATAGCATCCTACGAGGATTTTCCCTCACATCAAAAAATAAAAAAGGGCATAAAAAGTTGTTATTTACAGTTTGCACCTCTGTGTTCTCACTCTCTACATTTGAACCACAAAAGCTTTATGCGGTTGACATTAAGTCTATTCTTGTTTACGTTTGTAGAACTATCACAGATATCAAGCTTAATTTTACAGAGTGTAGGGTATAATTTTCCGACCGGAAATAGTAAGATCGTGCGCTCCTTGTTGAATATTTTGGATCATTCAGGTCTTCGAATTCTGATCAGGAAACCGAACGTATGAGACCGGGTTACATAAATACGACTACCTATTCTCTTTCACATTTTGTCCATTTAAACACATTTCTAATAACTTTTACATTAGGTACATACGCATTAATGATCACACTCCGTGGTCCATTTCAAATTCGGGCCCATTAACTATTACCTACTTTATAAGTTTAAATTACACACAACTTTATCTTTAGGTAGACATTATAGGATCACATGCATACCTAAGCTTTCACTCAGAACGACACATGCATAATTAAAGTTATGAAGTGCTTAGGTAATACAAAGCACTATGTTTCAAAACAGCCGATTTTGTTTCATCTCCGTTTTCTTATAGAATACTGTAGTCATTATCATAATGAAACATTAGAGCGAAACCTGCAATACCTTTGCAAATGTATTGCAGGTTTTAGACAGTGTCACATACAAACATAGCATGTTATATTTACAATTATCTATACAATATCTTACAGTAAGAAGCGCTCATAGTCCCTTTAACTTAAATGTTCTGTAAGCGAAAACTGCGGTAAGCATCTTACGCTGCCTCAGATGGGTGACTGTTTCGTGGCATTTACACTTTAAAGGCACGTTAAGCCATTGGTCTCGATTGTCAGTATATGACAGTCGCTAAGCCAAGTCGAAGGCCTGCGCCTGTCTATTTTAACTTAGCAATACGCTCACCAACCTAATGCATGGTACAAATTAAAGCGATGTCTTCCATTTTGAGCTTTGAAATTTGCAGGTTGTTCTACGCTCTTAAGAAAATGCAACACAGATGCCCTTGCCCATAAAAACATTCAACATCTTTTATTTACCTATAGGTATTTTATAGATCTGTTTTAAAGCTAATACAAATATATTTACAATTACCTACAAATACTTACTATGTAATTATCTATTATACTTATAACTATATACTTACAAGAATAAAATAAATACAGAGGTTCATTCACAGTAAATGTTGCTTTCATTAAAATATATTCAAGTACCTACACATCAGGTGTTTGCGAAACGCGAGCCTGCGCTATTACTATGAGCAAGGCGAAAAAAGGAGTAAAGTTCAAGTTACTGTTAAGGGGCACCTAACACTTTCAATGAAAAACCTGATTTATGAAAACTACATTTAAACTTCGTAAGTATTTCATAAATTGACTTACATAAACTCGTAAACTCATAAAATATTCACCCAACATTTTTTTCACAAAGGATTTACAAATTGCCCGGTTGACGTACCTATATTAATTTTCGAAAACTATGCATAATTAGTTTTAAACAAGAAGCCGTTAGACGGTCTCACCCAACTGCCCCTCTAACGTTTATTATGAAAGTGAAAGTTCAATCCGATTGACGTTGTCATTTTTGTTTTATTTCGAACTTTGAACAGATGATCCACGTGACCTATTGAAGTGATTTAATGCAACAGAGTCACAGACTACAGACACAAGTCTCGCCATAAACCCCTCTGCAATCTATTTTATAGAGAGGCATAGAGCAACGCGAACTGTCTAAGGGGAGACGGCATAGAACGATTGCTCGGTACAAATTTGTCTGTCATATTTTGCGGGTGGCGGGGGGAAATCTTCCTCACCCACACTTTTTTAGACTCGCACTACAATAGCAATCGACTGTCAATACGAAGCCTATACACTTTAAACAATACACTCATACATTTTACACACACATGATACATTTTGTGTCATATCACCCCAAGTCGCTCAACCAATCCATGTATTGATGTGACGTCCGGTAAAGTTGCTAAACAAATCTGAATATTATCTATACGTTTAAATAGGTGTAAATAATAATAACTTGTTATAAAATTACTTACTTACACATAAGATAATGCCATTTTTCTTCAGATTTCTTTAATCACATTTCTTTTTGTATTAATATCTAATTATTTCATCATTTTTATAAAATGACAATTCAACCGCTCACGCTGTCAACTAGACTTAGTCTAGTGAAAGAAACTTCAAAAAACAGTTTTTATGTAACTGGGCACTTTTAGTCGTCAAAATGTCAAATTATTGCCAGAGGGGGTTTGCCAGCTTTGGCCTCTCCCTTTGTAAAGGCGCGCGATGCTTTGTGTAGAGAAGGCATTAAAATATGTGACTTTCATGACAAGCGACTTCAATAACATGCATGAGCTTATGAAATGTGACATTTTGCTGTGAATTTTATGTCACTTACAAATGTCTATAGATAGCTCTAGTAAAGTTTCCACCAATTTTCTGGCACCCGGACGTTGGACTTTGGACTAGACTTGACGAAGACTAAAGTAAATCTTAATACTAATGACTAGGCAGCATGGTCTCTCACCTTAGTCTGTTCCGGGTGGAACAAACAATACCTACTTTATTATTCAGTAAGCAACTCGTAGTCACCCCAGGGGAACATCACAGGGGGTCCGGAGGGAAACTTTCATTTCAAAAATTTTAAATTGAGTTTTGAAGTGAAACTTCTTTATCGGCGTTGGAAAAAAATTTATCGTCACGTCACAGTTTTCGGTTACGCGTCACATTTTTTGGTTACGCGCCATCTTTTTCTCGTCCCCACCACGGTCGATTCGAATAAAGAGTACTTTCTATAGAAGATGAAAATGAAAGTGAAGGTGAAGGTGAAGGTGAAGGTGAAGATGAAGGTGAAGGTGAAAAGGGTGGAAAAGGTGGAGAAGGTGAAAAACGTGAAAAGGTGAAAAGGGTGAAAAAGAAAAATGGAAATGAAAATGAAAATGAAACTGGAAATAGAACTGGAAATGGAAATGGAAATGGAAATGAAAAAAGTAACGTCAAGTAAAGCAAAGCAAAGAAAAGTTAAAGAAGTTTCACTTCTTACGTGTGTACACTAGTACATACACATTTTTGGAAACGAAATCAGTGACATTCAAATATTGACCAATTACGAGTGTATGTTTTATATCGTCAGATGTACCTACATAATTATACTTACAGAAGTATCAGTAAACAATTATCTCGAAATCAGGGATTTTTTCGATCTCAACAATTGTTAACCCGATTCTTAAGACTATGATAAAATGTGTCACCTTTACGGCGTGTTAACTCCGCTTATCACTGGTCTCTTATAATATAATTATTAACAACAGCAATATTTATACTTCTCTAGTTATTTAAACTTTAATTTTTTCTGTTATTTCTTTATTTTCTATATTTTCATCGCCCTCTGCAGTGTTTTTCTTAAGTTCCATTATCTCTGGTTTTATTTCTTTCACATTTACTGTACTTTCAGCACTATCTTTAATCTTTTCTGATACCTGATCTTTTGCCTTTTCTTCACTTACATCGGATTTATCTTTATCAGCATCAGTTTTCTCTTTCTTTTCTTCATCTTTTTCTTTTATTTCAATTTTACTAACATCTATCGAGCTCCTTGATAGCTGTCGAAGAATATTTTCAAAAATTCTCGGCGCGCTTTTTGTGTTTGGCAAAGATATGTCAGTTTGTGTGGTAACAGTCTCGTTTCTCTTTTCCTCTTTAACATCTAACGGTGATGCTGTCTCTTTTAAATCGAGTTTTAAATTATTCTTTTTTGATAGTAATTCAGGATCTTCTAAATCAGCTGTTTTTGATCTTCTTTCAATAGCTTTAGTTAGAACGTTTCCGAGTAGATGAGCGCATTTGATGATGTTTTGTGTTTCTCTTGGGGTTAAGTGTAGACCCTGATGACGTATTATGTGGTTTAGAGCGTCAATGTTGTCGGGGGAACGTTTTCTTGTGCCGTCGGTGTATTCTGTGGAACGTATTTGTGAAAGATTGTAATCTGTACTAATATGATAAAGATTAAAGATATGATTGTTTGTTTGTTTCGAATAGGCTCCAAAACTGCTGTACCGATTTAAAAAAATATTTTACTATTTTGAAGCTACACTCTTCCCGGTGAATATAGGCTCTATTTTATTCCCGTATTCCCACGGGAACTGGAGCTTCGCGGGTGAAACCGCGTGACGTCCTCTAGTAGTTATTATAGTTGCTCTCAGGATAAAAAGTAATACAATAATATCTCCGTTTCGTCACTTTAGCGAGCTAAACAATAATGTTGATAGAGAGACGGGGTCAACAAAGTATTTTCAAAAATATTTTTTGGTACGGAACCCTTTTTTAGGTGTGGAAATCCCATATGGCTGCTATTGTATGTCGGACTCTCATCGCCTACCCCTGCCTAAGGCCAAAGCCTTAAGCAAGTCCTCGAAAGGATCTCCCAGTTTTAAACAACCTAAAGAAATCAAAGGACATTAAAGTACCAGGAAAACATGAACTATAAAGAGTATCACTCACCGATATCACCAAAATCAGCCAGATCAAAGTTCTCAGTACGATACGGAGTAGGACACTGGTCGTAGTAACTCTTCATCGGCACTTTAGCGAGGGAATTGTTATAATTGGCCCAAAACGACGACCATTCGCCATCGCAGCGATGTTCTACTTTTGTGTGAGATTCGCTGCAATCTGCCCAAGTTGAGACGCAGCAGCTGTGGAACAAACAAGAAGCCGTGAGATCGGTCTCACCAGACTGCCCCTCTCTAACACGTTGATTGTGAAAGTTCAACCCGATTGACGTTGTCATTTTTGTTTTATTTCAAACTTTGAGCAGATGATTCACGTGACCTAGTGACGTAGTTTAATGCAAGAGAGTCACAAGTCTCGCCATAAGCCCCTCTGCACTCTATTTTATAGAGTGTGGCTAAAATGTTCAAGTAGTTTTGAGGTAGTTCTAGTGTAGTTCTGTTGTCCTGGTAGCTAAGTTTGTGAGTATGGATGTGTGGAAATCGGTTCTCGTTCCCGCTTCCCATGGGAAGATATTCCCTGGATAAAAAGTAGATACCAAGTATGTTCTAGATTTTAATCTATCCTTATAAACCGTTTCTTTCTATAGAGTTGATGGTAAACCTTTGTTTTTTTTATACTACTGTGGTGAAAAACAAGCTTACGGCCCACTTGTTGGTTGATTACTGTAGCTTATAAACTTAAGCAACACCAGAGGTGTTACACTCATGCTGCCAACCCTGTAAAAACCTTCTAATGCTCTGCTGTTTGCTAGAGATAAAGGTCATTTGACCATATTTGGCATATTATATGACTCTGCCTACCCCTTCGTAGAAAAAGACGTGACTATAATGTATGTATATAATTTTACCTGGAAACCTGAAGATCCTGACTCCTGGGCGACACCACCTGATCAATCTGGCTGGTCCTCGGAGACAGTTCATTGGACGACTGTCCGGAATACTCCGGGGATACCGAGGAGTAGTCTAAGTCTGTGCCGTACCTGGAAGTAATAACTTTATTTGAGCCCATTTGTTCCACCTACCCCACTTGGGCCATCTTATTTGGGTGGGAAAAAAGGCATTTTTTTTCTACTGTTCCCACCCGGATGGGAAGAGTGGAACATTTCAATTCTGGATTTGTCCACCTATTCCATCTGTGAGTTTACTTTCGCTTCTCATCCGGTGGAATAGGAGCACCATTTTAATTCCACTCTTCCCATCCCAGGGTCCAGTGGCTAGCAAAATTAATATAACGATCATCATCATCAACAATAACAAAGGGAAAATAAATAAATAAATAAATAACCTAGATTTGTCAAAACAATAATCATAAAAAAATGCGGTATAATACTGGTTGCAGAATGGATAAGCAAGTAACCATGGGGTCGGAAGAGCTTCAGTGCTTGCAGCTAGTGGAATTAAAATGTTGCTCTTATCCCCCATGTAAGATGAGCGGCGAAAGTAATCTCACAGGTGGAATAGGTGGACAAATCTGGAATTGAAATTAAAAAAATATTCCACTTTCCCATCCAGGTGGTATGACCGGTGGGATTGGTGGAGCAGCCAAATCTATACTAATACTAGCTGATGCACGTGAGAAATTCTGTTCCCCCATCATAAGGGAACGTATTCCTGGTATCCAATGTTTTATTCCTACGACTATAGTTTATTCCTGTAGCTAGCTGCCTTTCAGCCAAATCCGTTAGCCTACAGACAGCATACATTCAAACTCTTTACTACTTTTTACTAATGAATGCGAAAGGCATCGGGCGCTTGCACACTGCACGATATCGTGGCACGATATCGTTCAACGATTTCGTCGCGATATCGTCTGGAGAGAACTCTCTCACCCGAGTTCCGCAGTCGGCGGCCTGGGCGCCGCCGACGTGTCTTCGCCGAGGGCTATCGGCCTCCATGACCGGGGGTCTGAGGACGGTGAGAGGGTCGCTCACCGTCCTTACAGAAGCAGGCCCATGACGGCAGCGTGACGTGAGCAACTCACGCACGCCCCCCCATAGAAGCGGGATCACACCCGAAACCCCCTAAAGACGCGGGATAGCACCCAAACCAACCCCATAAGCGAGGCCGCAGTGGTGGTCGTTGGTCTGTTGGAAGTTCAGGGACATCCTTCCGAGGGCTTATCCGGGGCTCCCAACCATCGGCTGTTGGGAGCTACGTGAGGTTTTTTAGTCGGTAGGAGTTCGGCATAACATCTATGATGGATTTTCCCTCACGTTAAAAAAAACGCGATACAGTCCTAGCATATTTAAAAAGATAAGAGAAGCCTATTCTTATAATTTTAAGATTAGGCGCAACAGTTTAAAATACACAAACAACTTTACCACTTCCTTCACAACCGCGACGTAACTGAGCTACAAGTCATGCTCCAGGAATGTGGCTGGTCAGTAGATGCGCACGTCTGTGTGAGTGAGCCGTTTCGCACATTTCTATGAAGTTACTTTACTGTTGTATCTGTATATTGTGACCCCGCTCTGTATCGTCACCCGATATCGCCACGACAGTAATCTATCGGCAACGATATCGTGGCGATATCGTGACGATATCGTTGCAGTGTGAAAGCGTATAGTAGTAATTGTATCAAAACACCACTCCTACGATATCGTGACGATATCGTGTCGTTACCGTTATCGTGCAGTGTGCAAGCGCCCATCCTGAGACATTTTTCCGTGGGCTTACAAAGCCTTAGACAGTGATAACACTGTGTAATTATAGTCGGTAAAAATCCATTAAAAAATGAATGCAAGTTTGTGAGTATAGATGTCAGAATGTTTGTTACCTTTTCACGTTCTAGCGACTGATCGGAGCTGAAATTTGGTACAGGAATAGATATCCGAAATGGTCACCAAAGTCTGCCGAGAGCCCTACGACATCCTTCCGAGTTACCCGGGACTCCAGGCCATAGACAGTGTTTAATAAAACATCGTGTGGTGTTGGTCGGTAGGAGTCCGGCATCCCTCCTCGGACATCCTTCCGAGGGCTTACCCGTGGCTCCCAACCATAGACTGTTGGGCGTTACGTGAGGTGGGAGCCCGGCATATCGTCTATGTAGGATTTTCAAGTATTTGCTAATTCGAGAATATGTATCCATGGGATGCGAAAATAGGCCCGCGGCTTCATCCGTGTGGAATTCCACACGGATGAAGCCGCGGGCACCAAATAGCAAAAGATTTTGTAGCAGAAAGATTACCTGTGAGCACTCCCAAGCGAAGAAGTTTTAAAACTATCCCGGCTGGAGAAGCTCTGTTTGGTACTGTCCAGAGACTTCAGCGCTCTCCGCGTCTCCACCCTCTGGGAGTGAATCTGGCTCTGGAGGGAGGCGCTCCGAGGCTTGGCCTTCACCACCTTCGGGGTGGACGTAGCTAGGGCCTGGAACTTCTTGATGCCGTACTTGGAGTTGGTGTCTTCGAAATCTGATACCTGGAAAAGATGGGTTTATTTTGGTGGTTGTTCTTTGTTCCTAATTTTTTTTTGAGTTTCATACGTTAGTGGAATGAACGTCGTAGGCGCAACCGCAACAACGCCAGGTTCTCGTGGCAGGTCTAGACGTTGACACTCTTTCGCTGAAGACCACGGTGCGAGCCATGATCTCCAGCGGGAGTAAGTGGGACTGCGCTGCTTCATTCTGCGAGCAGGTCATGTGAGTGAAGAGGCGGCGGGGAGGGAGCAGAGAACCCTCCCACCCAAGTTCCGCAGTCGGAGGCCTCGGCGCCTCCATGACCAGGGGTCTGAGGACGGTGAGAGCGTCGCTCACCGTCCTTACAGAAGCAGGCCCACGACGGCAGCGTGACGTGAGGAATTCACGCACGCCTCCCTAAGAAACGGGATAACACCCGGTAACCCAAGACTTGGAACGACCTGCCAGTGAACGTGTTTCCCTCCTTTTACAACCCTGGGTTCCAAGCGGAGCGTAAAGAGGAACATCATAGGGCCTCTACATATCATCAGGGTTTTGCTTCTACTTACTTGTGAAAGATCCAGAGACATATCATCTTCTAACGAAATCTCTTGGCTTCTTGAGGACTGAGAAACGACTCTCTTAAGTTCCTCTGCTCTCCTAGTAATATCTCCCTAGATATCGCCATGTCTTTTACTTGTGAATAATTCAGAGTCATAATCATCTTCTACTAATGTCGCCTGGCTCCTTGAGGTTCCGCTGCTCCTCTGGTATATATCCCTCAGACTGCAAACCCGTGGTCTTCAAGCGGAGCATAAAGAAGCTCATCACAGGGCTGCCAACTTGAGGACCACTAGGCTTATGGACTGTGAGAATGGACTCCAATCATCTCAATCAATCATCGTGGCTTTCTTTCAATTTACTTGTGAGAGATTCAAGGACGAACAGAACATCTTCCACCGAGGTCTCTTGGCTCGTCGAGGACTGTGAGACGAACCTCTCAGTGACTCTCTTCGGTTTCACTGCTCTCCTGGTAATATAACTCTTCAGCTACATTCCCGGGGTCTTCAAGCGGAGCGTGAAGAGGCACATCATAGGACCGTCAACTTGAAGACCACTATCAGAAGTTTTATGGACTGTGAGAGTTGATGGCTGAAAACTGACTTTTCTTCAGGTCTTACCAGGTTACTTACTTGTGAAAGATCCAGGGACATATCATCTTCTAACGACGTCTCCTGGCTCCTTGAGGACTGAGACACGAACTTCTCGGTGACTCTCTTAGGCTCCACTGGTCTCCTGGTCTTGGGAGTGGCATCTACTGATGGACGTCGATACGATCCCGGCAGAGAGCTTGCACGGTCGGTTCTGTAAACGAATTGATATTAATAATGAAAACTGGTTACCGCAGACATCTGCAATACCACGGCAACACTATTGCAGTGTTGAAATTGACAGGGGCTGGTTTTGGAAATCCGCTAAATTTTTCAAGTTTTATTAATTTAAACTATACTAACATGAAATACCTACACTAAGTAACGTGAGGTGCTTACCGCAGTGGCAGAGTTTATTATATTTCTACTATGGCAGTGGTCTATACTTATAATATAAAAACGAAAAATTTTAATGTTTGTTTGCACCGAATAGGCTTCGCAACCATTAAACTCTTGCACTGTTGGGAACATGGAAAGTCTTTATTGTCGGGTGACATAGGCTACATTTTATTCCCGTATTCCCACGTTAACGGGAAATCCATGAATGAAACCAGTTGGCATCCTCTAGTATTACGTAAAGAAGAAAATTAATAACTAGGTACCTTTTTAAAATCTGTTTCCCAGTCACAACAAAATCCAAATTCTGCGCTTTGACAATCCTCTTCGGCGTAGAACTAGCAGAAGTTGGAGCGCTGGAGAGCGTACTCTTTACTTCTTTGTCCTTCTTGATGCTGCTGCGTCGGGAGAGGGACGCTGAGTTCCTTCTGGAGGATGAGCGGGAGCGGGGTGGGGATGGGTCACCGTCGCGTTCTGTACGGTGCATGATTGATCTGAAAAGTAAAGTGCGTGCGTGTAACCTTTACGCGCGATTGAAGTAAAAGTTCTTTGCCATTGACGGCATCAAATGTTTTAATAATATCATTCATTCGAATTTTGAATAGCGGAAACTACGTTTTCGCTATTCAAATTTCAAATAGTAAGCGTTACTTTCGACAGAAAAAGAAATCTGAGTTACTCCTTAGTGATAGTGACCCAAAGATGATTCGTTGTCCGTCTGTATGTCTGTCCGTTACGACGCTACATCTATAGAACCGTGATAGCTAGAGAGCTGAAATTTTCACAGATGATGTATATCTGTTGCCGCTATAACAACAGATACTAATATCATAATAATAATAGTTAAGGGGGACTCCCATACAAAAAACGTGATGTTTTTTCGTTTTTTGGTACGGAACTCACCGTGCGTCGAGTCCGACTCGCACTTGGCCGTTTTTGCACTTCTGTAGGCACTCTCGGAAGGCCACTAGTATTTTTTTGTAATTCGTGAAAATGCTGTCAAATATAAAGGGCAACTCTTTAAGTCTATAACAGAGGTCATCTCGTAATTTTTTTTTTTCACTTTAAAGTTAGTACCAAAATTTCAACTTTGTGATTTTGTGGTCAAGACATACAAATTGTATATTAGCACTTTGCTATGATAATTTTAGCAGGCGTTTCTTGTCATACGATTTTCGATCGAAACAAATATTTTGTTTATTTATACTGTTGATTGACGGCACTTGGTGGAACTTGCTGCACATATTGAAAACGACACTTGTACTATTCCACAATTTTTATTATTATAAACCTGACCGGTTTCGCTTCACAGCATTTTCAAAGGTCTAGATGGAAGGACAAGGTATTACCACAGATTATATAATATATTCTATAGTATTACTGACTCCAAATTCAATATTTTGTTTCACATTCATACTCGAACTACTCCCAAAATGAAAGTGGGAGAGGCCTGAGTCCAACTTAGAGAGGACTGAAGGCTGAGTGAATTGGCTGACGAGTCTATAGACGATTTTCGATTTGTAATACTGAGGCAGCGAAGCGCTCGTGGCCCCGCGGACTCAGTGTTCTGTAAATCGCTGATGTAAGCAACTTTCACTGTGGTCAGTCCTTGGATGGGTGACCATCCATGTGATCACTTTGTGACAATGTATTTAAGCGTTTAAGTGCTTCGGAAGGCAGGTTAAGCCGTTGGTCCCGGTTGCCAGTAAAATGAAAGTCGTTAAGTCACGTTGAAGACTTTATTTCAATAGCAGGCAGTCACAACCTGCGCCTGTCCATTTAAACACGGCAATACGGCTCACCACCTATTACGTGGGACAAATTATAAAAAAAAGGTGAAATGTGGGCATTTAATATACCTCTGCCTACCCCTTCGGGGATAGAGGCGTGACCATATGTATGTATGTATGTAATACTGAGATGTCCTCATTGCCGAGCCTATTAATATAGACAGGTGTTAACGTCTAACAAAATTCAAAAGTACCTAGTCATTACATTAATGACTGCTGTTGATCGGGATCAACAAGTTCGTTCATATAGCCACGCCTTTATCCCTGAAGGGGTAGGCAGAGGCATAGAATACGCCTACATTTCACCTTATAGTTTTATGTCCCACTTAATAGGTGGTGAGTCTATTGTCGTGTTGCGAAAGTGTTCCCTTACTCGCCTCTTATGACAACCTCGGGATGCATCAGGGTGGCATCATTTTGTACTCTTTCCCGTCGCCACACGGTGCTCATTGATTACGGCTAGGCTATATCTTATTCCCGTATTCCCACGGGAACGGAAACTATGCAACATTTACTGTGTCCGGTCATGGATGGGTCACCATGGTCACCATGTGACAAAGTTCACATTTATTTGCGAGATTTCCGTGCTCCGGAAGGCACGTTAAGTTGTTCCCGGTTGCCAGTAAAATGGCAGTCGTTTAGCCAAGTTGAATGCATCTTTGTGTGTCTTGAAAAATTTCAACAGCGGTCAGTCACAACCTGATGCGCCTGTCCATATCAACGGTAAACCGTCACAATACCAGAAATTATAATGCCTTTACTCAAAATATCGTAGCCCAAAATACCCGAAATCGAAATATCAATATTCAAAAGGCAAATATTTATAATATAAATAATTTAAAATGCCTTACGGTCGAATAACCGAAACCCAAAAAATAAATTTATCTTATACCTTATCCTAAATTAAACACAAAATACTTTTTTTTAACATGAAATAAATCCTACATGGATGCTATATATCTTTGAATGGTTAACACCCCGACTCAGAGTATCCCGACTCGGATAGGTTAGGTTAGAAGACTAGCGGAGCTCCCGCCTTAGCCTTCGTGGTAATTTTTTTTTTTTTGATTTTTCGTTAGCTGACTGTAGTACTTTTGTAACTCTGAATCAAAGTGTTTTAACATGAGGTAAATCCTACATGGATACTATGCCGGACTCCTACCAACTAAAAACCACACGTATCCTACATAACAGCCTACAGTTGGGTGCCCCGGGTAAGCCCTCAGAAGGATACCCAAGGACCAACAGACCTACGGCTACAACTGCGGCTTCACTTAGGTGGGGGGGGGGGGGGGGGGGGTTAAAATAAGTTAAAGCCAAATAACAAAACGTGTGAGTGACAGTGACACATTGTATTCTATTTTCGGTATTTTTAAATGAAGGATATTTGAAAATTTGTATTTTCAATTCTGATATAATAATTATTTGTATTTTAAATTTAGACATTTTACGGTAAGGTATACTGAAATAAGGTATTTTGAATGTTAAGGTATTTCGAATTCGGGTATTTTGGTCTCATGCATTTTAAGTAAAGGCATTTTGATTTCTGGTATTTTAATATAGGTATAACCATATCAACACGTCAATACAGCTCTCCACCTATTATGTGGGACATGTTTTTAAAAGATATATGCTTTATTGTACTAACTACAAAATAACAAGGTACAGAAATACAGAAGGTTGTAAAGTTAGATACAATGGGCGGCCTTATTGCACACAGCAATTTCTTCCAGGCAACCTTTGGATGAACAGGAACATTCAGAAATACGTACACAGCGTGGATAGTACAATAGATTTTTGTGTCTACACAAGTAGGTTTACTAAAACTATACATAAAATACATACTAATTTACACATATAAATCTATTCTATATATATAGATATATACATATATATACACATACATAGGTACATAGGTACCCATACACATACATACAAATATACACATCCAGTTATACATATATACATAAGTATATTACCACAGTGATATAATTCATGTATAGACAAGCCCGATAATTCTGCAAATTCACAGTTTCAGATAGTGTTCAAATACCATTTTTTTAAAGGAACCCACTGTCTGTGCTCGTCTGATTTGAACTGGCAGTGCATTCCACAGTCTTGAAGCCTCCACTGCAAAGGATTTATCTGTGAAATTTGTGGAATGTGCTGGTATCCGCAATGTTAAGTTCTCTGATGCTCTCGTGACCCTCGAATGCGTATCACTTAGGAACTTAAAACGTTCTTTAAGATAAAGGAGTTAGAGGGTTGAATAAGATATTATAAAGTAAAGAAAGAAAGTGAGTATTCCGTCGAAGACGAATTGGGAGCCACTTGAGCATGATGCGATATGGAGATATATGATCAAATTTGCGTAAGCCAAAAATGAATCTTATACAGAAGTTTTGAAGGCGCTCAAGTTTATCAAGCTGCTCCTCCGTAAGATTGATATAGCTAGCATCTGCATAATCTAAAATTGGAAGGAGGAGAGACTGTGCAAGGGAGACCTTAGTGGATGTTGGAAGGAAGTTTCGCATTCTCCGCAAAGAGCCTGCTGATGCAAACAATTTTCGACTAACCTCCCGCAGCTGTGGACCCCAGGTTAGAGTTCGATCTATGCATATACCTAGATCCTTAACTACATTGCTAATGTGTAGCGGCATGCCATTAAAAATAACTTGTGGTAATAGTGTAAAATCTACTCGAGATATCATACACGGACTGCCCACCAGAATTAACTGCGTTTTTGTAGGATTTACTTGCAGGCCGAACCTGTTACTCCATTCACAGATTCGCTCGAGGTCACAGTTAATAATGGAGAAAGCCTCATGGATTCCATCAAGTGAAGCCTGTGCATAAATTTGTAAATCATCTGCATAAAGGTGGTGGATGAGACAAGTTGGTTAGAAATAGAATTAATAAATAATGCGAAAAGTAAAGGAGATAAAACGCCACCCTGCGGTACACCGACTAACGTGTCACACCAAGAAGATGTTGATTCGTCAATACGAACGAATTGTCGGCGACCAGACAGGTAACTGTGAAACCAATCAATCACTGTTGGAGATATGTTAATAGATCTAAGTATCCCTAGTAATACCTGAAAATCGACAGTATTAAACGCATTACTGAAGTCAAGGAGAGCAAGTAGTGTCAGATTTCTATTCTCCATACCCATCCTAATATCTTCCGTCACATTCAGTAGGGCCGTTGTAGTACTGTGCCCTGGACGAAAACCTGATTGAAAGGAATTCAAGAGTTGGTTTTTACAAAGAAAGGAGTTAATTTGATCATGGACCAGACGTTCAAGGACTTTGGATAGGAAAGGTAAAATAGAAATAGGACGGTAATGTGAAAATGAGGAAGGATTAGATTTTTTGGGCAACGGTATAATTTGAGCCTCTTTCCAGCTGGAAGGAAAAATACCACTTAAAATTGAGCAATTTAAAATATCACAAATGACAGGAAGTATTAAATCTAGAATGGGTAGGATCATTTTCCTACTAATATTGTCAATCCCCACAGCATTAGATGAAATTGAAAGGATGATGTTTGCGTATATTATATGGCTCTGCCTACTCCTTAGGGGATAAAGGCGTGACCATATATATGTATGTACTTACATATAATATCTTCAATCCTTAAAACACAGGTACTAAGCACAGTTAACTAATACTGCCGCTAACACTCCCAATAATGTACTAAAGCGGGCTATTCTGGTAGACTTCTACTGATACGCATGAATAGGTAGAGGGAGCGGGCTTGTTCACGAGCGGGGCGGGCAGCGAATACTCAAAAGCCGCATTCATGTACGTACGTTCTACCTCTCGTGAAGCTGCATTCGTGTGTGAAAGAGCGCGCGTGGGGAAAGATCTTGAAAGAACAAGAGTAAAAGCTATGTAATTGCAAAGATATTAATAATATCAGTAATTGTCAGAGCACGTATAATTATTTTGCGTAGGCTTGGAATGTAAATACTGGTCTTTTCCTTGGCTCATTCTAGAAAATTAGGTACAACGCGTGAAAACCGCGCCAAAGCTAAGGTGCGTAAAGGAGGCTAATATCAACATCACCTCTTACCACAAGACCAGGATCGATGATCCAATTGATTACTGTCATAGCTCAATTTTTACTCGAACTGCCGAAGAGAGGAGAGTAATGTTTTTCGAGATAATGTATAGTATGTATGTATGTATGTCTAATTCTTTGTCACGTCCTACAGCCTGAACGGCTTGACGGATTTTGACATGCAAGGTGTCATTTGATTCGTCGTGATTGTGTGAGTGACACCAGGTACATTAAAATTTCTAAAAAATCAAAATGGCTTACTTTTGACGCTAAAATGAAAACGTTGATTTTTTTTTCTTGCACGCTCTACAGACTCAATGGCTTGACGGATTTTAACATACGAGGTGTCATTTGATTCGTCGTAATTGTGTGAGTGTCACCAGGTATATTAAAATTTACGAAAAATGAAAATGGCGGACTTTTGGCGTTACAATTATTTAACTGCGATGAACGCAAAACTACTGAACCGATTTCGATGCGGTATTATGTGTTTATAAGGCCTTGGTTAGACTTAAATTCTAAAATTTGTTTGATTGCAATCGGTTGAGTGGCACCAGAAATATGACCAAAAATATAATAAATAAGGTTGAATTTTGGTGATGTTCCTTCACTACACGAAAATTAATAACTCCACTACTAACATAACAAAAAAGTTTTAAGTAAACTTAATTACCTATTTGGAATACAAAAAACCCGACTGCCCAACAAGCTCTACATTTATTTTGTGATTTTCTTTAGCTACTTACTGTTTTACTTTGTCGGCAACATTTGTAGGCGGGAACAAGCTATGGAAACATGTAGCTATTTTGTAAACCACCACTCGCTTGACATAACTTCTTCCCGACTGCAGTAAGTAGCTAAAGAAGATCACAAAAGAAATGTAGAGCTTGTTTTTTGCTTTTCAGTTGTATGTTTACTTGGCAGTCGGGTTCTTGTATTCTAAATAGATAATTAAGTTTATTTTAATAAGTTTAAGTTTGAAGCGAATACCAAGATTTATCCTACAAAAATTCTCGTTTGTTGTACAGCTAACATTGTTAGCTCTAGCACAATTTTAAACAAGTAGGGATTAAATATTTTGATATTACGTAACTCAAGAACATATTTGTTACTAGCGGACGTCACGTGGTTTCACCCGCGTAGTTCCCGTTCCCGTGGGAATACGGGAATAAAATATAGCTTATGTTACCGCAAAGAGTGTAGCTTCCCAACAGTAAAAGAATTTTTCAAATCGGACCTGTAGTACCGGAGCCTATTCGTTACAAACAAACAATCAAAAAAACAAATCTTTCCTCTTTATAATATTAGTATAGATTATACTATAATTGTAGTACAAAGTGGCTATTAATTTTTATGAACTACTAACTAAACTAAAAAAGTCAGTTTGTACCGAGTCCCATTTCCTCCAACATGACGTAACGAGGTCATCAAAAATTACAGAAGTTTTTTTACAGTTCATTCAGCTAAATAGCTTAATTAACATTCAATAAATTACAGCGTTTTAGAAACGCTCGCTTATCTAATGTGTGTACAACTTTAATTAGGGGATGAAGAGAAGCGGGGGTGGTCATTGGCGCATGCAACAAGTAAGGACAGGGGTGGCCAGTGGAGTCGAATTGGGTGTACAAATATTTGTTTGATCTTTATCGTAAAATTTGTATTTTCAGATCAGTGCCACCTTTTGAGGAGTTTTTGTTCAAGTATAAGTAATATATTATTTTGTTCAGATTATACAGTTGACTTTTTTTTTTTTTTTTTTTTTTTTTTTTAACGTGAGGGAAAATCCTCGTAGGATGCTATGCCGGACTCTTACCGACTAAAAAACCTCACGTAACGCCCAACAGCCTATGGTTGAGAGCCCCGGGTAAGCCCTCAGGAAGGATGTCCCGTGACTCCCAACAGACCTACGGCCGCCAATCTGGCCTCGCCCAGGGGGTGGTTCGGGTGCAATCCCGCGTCTATGGGGGATTTCGGGTGTGACCCCGCTTCTAAGGGGGGGCGTGCGTGAGTGCTCACGTCACGCTGCCGTCATGGGCCTGCTTCTGTAAGGACGGTGAGCGGCCCTCTCACCGTCCTCAGACCCCCGGTTATGGAGGCCGATAGTCCTCGGCGAAGACACGTCGGCGGCGCCCAGGGCGCCGACTGCGGAACTCGGGTGGGAGAGTTCTCTCCCGCACCCGGCCCGCCGCCTCCTTCGCGAGCATGACCTGCTCGCAGAAAGAGGCGGCGCAGTCCCACTTACTCCCACTGGAGAGCATGGCTCGCACCATGGCCTCAAGCGAGAGAGTGTCCACGCCCAGACCCACTACGAGGACCTGTCGCTGTTGTGCCCACGCCGCGCACTCCACCAGCGTGTGGAGCGCCGTGTCATCGCTGCGGTCCTCGCAGTGCTGACATTCGGCCGTGGTTTCCCGGTGTTTTCGCCACAGATACCTACCGAAGCTACCGTGCCCGGCAAGCATCTGTGTCAACCGGTAGGAGAGAGCACCGTGTCTTCTCTCCAGCCACTCGTCCATGACCGGTCTGACGGCCGCGATTGTGGCGAATCCCCCCTTTGGTTGCTCAAGTCGCATCTTCCATGTCTCCAGGGTTTCCTGGTGGAGCAGGGTCCGCTGGGCCTCGATTTCTCGAGACGCAGGCCTTTGGCCCCGCTCCAGCGCCTCCTTGCGCCATCTGAACAGTGACGCAAGGGCTCTCGCTTCCAGGTCCCATGGAGGGGTCCCGGCTAGGAGACATGCCGCCTCTTATACAGTTGGCTTTGGGTACAAGGTTCTGGTACGGGAGCATGCCAGTAGTAGTAGCTGGTAGCTCAGGAAAGCGTAGTGTAGCGAGCGTAGCGTATTGTAGCAAGCGTAGCGTGGCAATTTAGCGTATCGTACCAAGCGTAGCGTAGTGTAGCAAACGTAGCGTAGTATAGCGTAGCAAATGTAGCGTATCCTACGAAGCGTAGCGTAGTGTAGTAAACGTAGCGTAGTGTAACAAGTGTAGTGTAGTGTAGTGTAGAAAATGTAACGTAACGTAGCAAGCGTAGCGGAGTGTAGCAAGCATAGTGTAGTGTAGCAAGCGTAGCATAGTGTAGCAAGCGTAGCGTAGTGTAGCAAACTTAGCGTATCGTAGGAAGCGTAGCGTAGTGTAGCAAGCTCAGCGTAGTGTAGCAAGCGTACCGTAGCAAACATAGCGTTGTGTACCAATCTCAGCGTAGTGTAGCAAGTGTAGCGTAGTGTAGCAAACATAGCGTAGTGTAGCAAGCTCAGCGATGTGTAGCAAGCGTGGCGTAGTGTAGCAAACATAGCGTTGTGTAGTAAGCTTAGTGTAGTGTAGCAAGCGTAGCGTAGCAAACGTAGCATATCGTAGGAAGCGTAGCGTAGTGTAGCAAGCTCAGTGTAGTGTAGCAAGCGTAGCGTAGCGTAGCAATCTCAGCGTAGTGTAGCAAGCGTAGCGTAGTGTAGCAAACATAGCGTAGCGTAGCAAGCTCAGCGTAGTGTGCAAGCGTGGCGTAGTGTAGCAAACATAGCGTAGTATAGTAAGCGTAGTGTAGTGTAGCAAGCGTAGCATAGTGTAGCAAGCGTAGCGTAGTGTAGCAAACTTAGCGTATCGTAGGAAGCGTAGCGTAGTGTAGCAAGCTCAGCGTAGTGTAGCAATCTCAGCGTAGTGTAGCAAGCGTAGCGTAGTGTCGCATGCGTAGTGTAGTGTAGCAAAGGTGCGTAGTGTTGCAAGTTTTGCGTAGTGTAGCAAAGTGAGCGTACTGTAGCATGCGTAGCGTATTGTAAAAAGGTAGCGGAGTATCGCAAGCGAAGCGTAGTGTAGCAAACGTAGCGTAGTGTAGCGAATGTCGTGTTGTAGCACTTGTAGCAATAGCGTAGTGGAGCAAGCGTAACGCAGGATAGCGTAGAGTCACCTCCGCATCTTCAACTCTTATACCTACTATATTATTTTAGAAAGTATAATCCGTCAATTCTTGCAGGTAATTTTATTTTTGTAGGAACATAACTACTCTACAGCATCTCCTGTCCATCTACCCTCCTCACAAAAACACACGTAGAATTAAGCACATTATGTATATAATAAACATAATATAATATAATATACAAACTCTTTTAACGCCGTTTACGTGTGACATATTATTATTAAGAAGCGCTCGTGGCCCCGCGGACTCAGTGTTCTGTGAACGATCATTGCATCTTACGCTCTAGCTGGTCCTGTGAGCAACCATGTGGTATGTATATTTAGGAGACAGATAGGTGCAAACTAACTTACTGCTCTGAGGAATTGTGTGATATGATGCCCACGGCTATGTTCTACCACCGCACCGCTCGCCATAGACAGGGTGTTCATCCTCACACTCTGCGTCCGGTGCGTTCCAGCACGGTTAGATCCGATCTACTTTAATGATGGATGGACAGAGGAAAACATATTGAAGTTAAAGCGTAGTAATATAATTATATAATGTTTTATACCGTATAATTCATACTAAAATATGTGTTTTACAGCACCTATTGGGCGAGTCCATTAGTATCGCTCTCGCTCAAGCGCATACAAATCTGGGACATATTCAATGTATGAACGTTACTGTCTATCGGTAGAATATATATGTCAATGGATTATATTTTATTGATGTTGACACACAGAAACACTACGGGGACGCATCGAAATGAAATGAAACATTAACAAACGCAGTGAATTGAAGAATGTTTCATTTCACTGTGTTTAATTTTTAATGATCAAATTATGATATAGGTACTAGATGATGCTTGCGGCTTCACCCGCGTGGAAATCGGTACCCGTTCCCGCTTCCCGTGGGAACATGTTCTCGGGACGAAAAGACTTTTATGTTATTTCAAACAATACCCCCTACCAAATTTCAGCCCGATATGTTTAGCCGTTAGAGCGTGATTGAGTAAAAAACATCCATCTTTACATACCATTTATGATATTAGTAGGATACAATGTTGTCTTTTGGGCCCGCTGGTCAAACTAATCCAGATGGCCTAATTTTGCTCTCAAGGGAATTTTTCTATCTTCTACTTTCATCAGTTAAAATTTTGTACAACCTTTGTAGCAGAATTATTGAATGAACTGGCCAAGTGATTCAAATGTCTGTCGAACCTTAGAAACATGGAACTGCCCGCGCATATGTTTCCCTCATCTCACAATCCTGGGTTCTTCAAGAGGAGCGTGAAGAGACACATCACAGGGCCGCCAACTTGAGGACCACTGTCAGAAGTCTTACGGACTGTGAGTGTCAGTGCCTCGCAATAACAAGATGTCACGATTGCGTTTATAGAAAAAAATATGAAGATGATTGAGCATTTTTTTTAACGTGAGGCAAAATCCTCATGGATGCTATGCCGTACTCCTACCGACTAAAAAACTTCACATAACGTCCAACAGCCTATGGTTGGGAGCCCCGGGTAAGCCCTCAGAAGGATGTACCAGGACTCCCAACAGACCCACGGCCGCCACTGCAGCCTCGCCCAGGGGGTGGTTCGGGTGCTATCCCGCGTCTTTGGGGGGTTTCGGGTGTGATCCCGCTTCTAAGGTGCGAGAATCCCTCACGTCACGCTGCCGTCAGGGGCCTGCTTCTCTAAGGACGGTGAGCAACCCTCTCACTGACTGTGTTAAGTTACAACTACACTCGAGAGCAATGAATCCGGGTCACTTAAAGAATCCTAAAAATCTCGGAAACTAAAAATGCTAGGTTAATGCAATAAATTGTATTTAATAGACAATGTAATACTCCTTAAATGAAGGTATTAAAACTTCTTAGTTATTGTAAAGTTATATCATAAAAAAATCAAATTTGAAAAAGGGCCACTTTCGAAGATGGAACTACGAAATTACAGCATTTGGTGTTGCTTTTGTTTGTAATCTGTCATTTATGTGGGTACATAAACCATGTTGATAGTGCTCTATATTCATTAATCAAGCTGAAATTATGTCGCTTACGCCTGAAGAATGCACCAGAATACTTACAATGCTGGAAACCGGCCGGAGTCAGCGCGATACAGCCAGGACTGTCGGTGTGTCGCTGTCAACAGTACAAAGAGTTCTCCGACGTTACGAAGAAACTGGTTCTAACCTACGCAGACCAGGAACGGGCAGAACCAGGTGTACCACAGCACGAGAAGACCGATACTTGGTGAACACCATGCTTCGAAATCGCTTTCTCACAGGAACTGAACTCACCAATCAGTTTCGACGCCTCGGAGGAAGTAACCCAAGTGCATGGACAGTAAGACGTCGGCTTGCTGAATCTAACTTAAAACCCCTTAGACCTGCAAACGGCCCTAAACTGGAGCGTGGGCATCGTATTTCGAGACTAAGGTATGCCCAGAGCCACGTAAATTGGAGTATTGAAGATTGGTCAAGTTATGTTCTCCGACGAATCAAAATTTATGCTCTACAAGCACGATGGAAGACACAGAGTGTATCGAAGACCAGGGGAAAGATTCAAGCAAGCATGCATCGAAGAAAAAGTAGCCTACGGTGGTGGGTCTGTACTTGTGTGGGCCGGAATTTCTTCTGAAAGTCGCACAGAGCTGGTGATCATAGAAAACGGCTCTTTAACTAGCGTAAGATATGTGGAAGAAATCCTCAATGATCACGTTGGTCCATTTATGGTCAATTTAGGTGAGGATGCTATATTTATGCATGACAATGCCCGACCTCATACAGGTAGGATTGTGAATGACTACCTTCAAGAGATGAACATTACTCGTATGGAGTGGCCAGCGCGCAGCCCGGATATCAACCCGATCGAGCATGCTTGGGACGAGCTAGGCAGATGCGTAAAACAACGAAACCCTCCCCCAATCACGCTTCGTGAGCTCAAAATTGCTCTCACAGAGGAATGGGAGAATATTCCCCAAAATCGTATAAGGAACTTGGTGTACAGCATGCCAAACCGCGTAAACGCAGTAATGGAAGCACGAGGAGGCAATACGAAGTATTAAAATTCAAGAAAATCGTAATAAAGTTAAAAAATTTCATGTTTCCTATTTTTGTTTTAAGGAGAGATCGGTGGTGAGAGAGTCGCTCACCGTCCTTACAGAAGCAGGCCCATGACGGCAGCGTGACGTGAGGAACTCACGCACGACCCCCCATAGAAGCGGGATCACACCCGAAACCCACCCCCAAAGACGCGGATTAGCACCCGAACCACCCCCTGGGCGAGGCTGCAGAGGCGGCTGTAGGTCTGTTGGGAGTCCTGGGACATCCTTCCGAGGGCTTACCCGGGGCTCACAACCATAGGCTGTTGGGCGTTGCGTGAGGTTTTTTTTTTTAAGGAGAGATCGGCAGTTTTTTCTTTATGTAATTTTGTGTTAATAAAATGTATGGTGACTCATATTTTTTTTACTTTCATTTAAGGAGTATTACATTGTCTATTAAATACAATTTATTGCATTAACCTATCATTTTTAGTTTCCGAGATTTTTAACATTCTTTAAGTGACCCGGATTCATTGCTCTCGAGTGTATATTAACTACTATTACATCTTTAACAATACAAAGTAAGCTTTTAAGAAAGTATTTTTCATATTATGACGTAAGACAATTGTGTGGTAACTCATACAACTCATAAAAGAGTTTCAGTGGAACCTTGATGGAATGCCGGCGAGGCAGCTCGCTTACGAAATGGCGGCCGACCGGTAACCAATATTTGGGAAACAAGTGCTTGTGTAATACGAAATTGTACGGACACCATGCTTTTGGGAAGTTGTCGGATAAAGATGAGACTTATGAAATTTGTTTTGACAGTTTTAGCATTTTTTTTTGACGTGACCACGTCTTATAATTCGATGAAACCGGCCACACGAACAAAAAAAATCGACGTATTAGGCGTTACCTCGCTCTAAGGCGATCCATTCAAGGCTGAATTGTCACGTTCAACTATCGTCAGTAAACCGACTTTACAGACAACCGATTTTTTTCTTTACTAAAATCTTTCATAGATGTTATGCCGGACTCCTACCGACTAAAATACCTCATGTATCGCCCAACAGCCCATGGTTGTGAGCCCCGGGTAAGCCCTCGGAAGGATGTCCCAGGACTCCCAACAGAACTTCATCTACCTACTCTACATCTGATTCTGGATCAATAGTTTGACGAAGAATATTCCTACTAATATAAATACTGTGTAACGCTTTAACACCTGAATAGAAAAAAGGAATAAAGTTTTTTACAGGCAGAGTTTGAATTAGAGCTTATGAAATACTTATTTATATTTTTCTGAATACTTAGTTATATTTTTTTTTTGGAAACAAGTTCCAATGGGTTAACAGTATGGGTATACCACATTCGTCACACAGCAGAGTAGCACAGTCTGTCTGTCTCCAGGCTCTATCTCAGAAATCGAGATAACTGGCCTTTAAAAATTTCCACAGGTAATTTATTTCTATTACAGCTTCATAAAGTATTGAAAAAATAACAGAACATAATTGAAGGCTGGGTTTATTACAAACATCATGAATTTTTGCCGTTTTTGACACAGAACTCGTACTTTTCTTAAATCTTTTACCAGATGCAAATAAAACTACTCCAACATTTAAAACTACCCTCAATTACATTTAAAACTATCTTCAACGACATTTAAAACTACCTTCAATGACATAAATGTTTATCGCTAATGTTGCCAATGTTAATAATTTCGTTATCAGAATAATTATATACCTACCCTAGTCTCTAATATGATAATATCTTATTAAAAACAGTAAAAAATAATACATATTTAAATAATAAAGAATTAAAAGTGTAAAAAAATATATTTTATGTGCGTGGGTGAGAGAAACGTACAAAATAAAAACTAAAAAATGGACCTACGAGTATTAACATTCCTATAAGTAAACAGAATCCTATTAATATTGGGGTTTTTACGGTACCGATTATTATGTTATATTATTTATCAGATATGTACATACAAAATATAAATTAAAAATTGGAGTTATATCTTAAGACGTCTGTCTTGCTTCAGGTGATTTATTTCCGAGGTGATCAAAGTAGACTAATCAATTCCACTTTGTTCGCCTGGATGATATCACGCAGGTGATTTGTTTCCGAGGTGATCAAAGTAGACTAATCAATTCCACTTTGTTCGCCTGGATGATATCACGCAGGTGATTTGTTTCCGAGGTGATCAAAGTAGACTAATCAATTCCACTTTGTTCACCTAGGTGATTTCACCCAGGTGAACAAAGTGGAATAATCCAATGGTGCGACTAAATAAGAAAAAAAATGATTGTCTCCTCATCCAGCACATACTCTTCAATAACACAGCATGAGCATGGTGATTTAGGATTTTCCAAAATTATAACCCTTTAAGATATAAAACAGGAAATTATTTTTATAAAGACAATGTTTTAAACAGATTAATTATTTAGTCTCACAAACGAGTCTTCAAAAATCACAAACCCATGGCGACCTCAGCGCAGTGAAAGTGGCCGCGCCCTAAGTGAAAGTTCACACGAGATGGGATGCCCGTGTGAGACGCGAGACAGATCCGCCTCGTGTTTACCACAACTGACAAGGTCGCCCATTGGCAGGTGGGTGTGAAATATTTCACATAATTTAGATCCTAGATCATTTACGTACTACTAGTAGTAATGGTCTTAGTTTTAGGCTGAAGAACAACCTTCATGTTACTTGTGCTCTCCTAGTACCTACATTTTTTTTTGTGCTACATACGTTCAGAGACTACTGGTATCGTAGCTTGCATTATAGCTTGTGTTGTGAGGTCTAGAAATCTAGATAATTATACAATAGCAAACAGTAATCTGGTCTGAGTTTTAGACCGAAGAAAAACCTCCATGCTACTTATGCTCTCCTGGTATTTCCAAAGCTAAAGTAAGCTTGTGTTATGAGATCTAGACAACTGATAAATTTACTTATTATTAATTTTTTTAGAATACATTAAAATGAGAAAATCCGCCTCGTGTTTATGACAAACTGGACAAGGTCGCCCATTGGCAGGTGGGTGTGAAATATTTCACATATCATTCAGATCCTAGATCATTTAAAACTACTACTAGCAGTAGTTTTAGTCTCAGTTTCAGGCCGAAGAACAACCTTCATGTTACTATGACATCCTGGTAGTTATGACCAGAGACGACTGATACTGTAGCTTGTGATATGATATCTAGACTAGATATTTTTGAATACATTAACAAAGAGTACTCATGCTCTCCTGGTACCTACATTATCTTATATTTTTTGTGCTACATACGTTCAGAGACTACTGGTATGTATTGTAGCTTGTGTTGTGAGGTCTAGAAATCTAGATAATTTAATTATACAATAGCAAACAGTAATCTTATCTTTTAACTACAGTACTGGGGCTTTACTCTTGACTTTAATTCCGATCGATCGACATTGGAATTTTGATGTTTCGTACTCTTGAATTCAATACTAGCGCAATATTATTATAGAATTGCGTGGCCGTGTTGGGAACTAAATGGGATTGGAATTGCTCAATCGCCCCCCATTTTGCTACTCTTGAGTACATTTGACATCTGTCTATTGCCGTAGAATTGTGTTTATTATTGTTTGTTGATTAGGATTTTCTCAATAACAAAAGTGCTACTTCGTAGATATTGTTTTACGTTTTGAGTGGTATTAATAACAATTATAGTGGTTATTATGGTGCGTTTAGTACTAATGTACAATTTTTTACATAATTACATACATATAATCATGCCCCTATCCCCGATGGGGTAGGAGGAGGCATAGTATACGGAATGGATCTTTTTACGAACGTGTTTCCATAGTCACCTTTTATGACACCCTTGGGATGTATTGGGGTGGCGACCAGTTAAAACTAAGACGAAACGAGGGAAGAATGATGCGATATATGGATAAGTCTTTTTGTAGATCGAGTTGCAGAAGTTTATAAAAACATAAAGCCCTTTATGCCAACTCATAAGAGAAGAAGTGATATAATATCATCATAATATGAGGTACCTACTACCCGTTCGCTCTAAGTTTGCCGGTCGCCTCCCATACAACGCCTCTACACCAGCCTCTACGCCAGCGGCAAACCAACAGACGGAAGCGAACGGGATATACCTATGTTGTTACAAGTTATTCAATCAATTATTTATTGTGGTTAAATGTGGTAACGATAACTTAGTATTATCAACAAATGTGTAGATTCTAGTGGCTCTGTCATTTTACGCCACTGGAAGTTACCAAAGACCTTGGACCTTGGTAAAGGACATAGGGTAAACTA
This sequence comes from Miltochrista miniata, assembly GCA_933228765.1. Taxonomy (NCBI): domain Eukaryota; kingdom Metazoa; phylum Arthropoda; class Insecta; order Lepidoptera; family Erebidae; genus Miltochrista; species Miltochrista miniata. Next base: position 24,190,994 of record OW121772.1, read on the forward strand.
TAATGTACAAAGAGACACATAATTATTATAACATTATAAAACCTTTGAACCTGAGAAAATAAGAAACACATAATTATTATAACATTATAAAACCTTTATTAAGAAGAAGAAAAAAACTTGACAATTAGGAACGTAAGGACTTAATGCATCTTTCTGGCTATCTCCCATAAAGCCTCACTAACAGCCAGGACTGCTTCCGCTAGCTTGTTCAGTGCATGCGCTGAACTCAACTCTGCTTCGAGCTTCGACCCGTCGCGCTTCTATATTGGCGAACCGTTCTATATTTTAGGTCCATCGGAACGGAAAGGCGATGCCGCGCCGCCTGCGCCGGCGAGGTCTCGGCAAGTCGCTTGCAAGCGGGGTGGATGATGCAGGTACTGCAATGTAATAAGACATAAATTTAATAAAAAATTGGTTTTATTATTTGTTTTTTTTATGGATTCTTCCTATTGGAACTAAACATTGAACATAAAATAACAGTGGTTCGGATTTTAAAGGGCTAGACAGTGACGGTGCCCGCGTTGCAAACTAAATAATGCCTGTAGAGGCTCACTGGGCACTGGAAGTTATCGGGAAAAAAGGCCTGACTCACGATGGTGTGCACCGACGGCAGGGCACACCAAAAAGGACAGCTAGATACGAACGCTTATAAGAAAGAGGGAGCGTTTTCATCCCGACATGGGCGCCTCTGAGGCGTAGTTGTTCTTTCTAGGTTTAATGCTATGTAAAACACAGTAAGTATTACCTGCTAAAATAACAAGTCTAATTGAGTAAATATTTACTTACCAATATTATTCTTAGGTCCTTGCTTACCAATATAATATAACTAATAATATGATATTGAATAAAATATAACTAATCAAAACCAACACCACTTCAGTGTTTTTGAATTTTAAATCGTTTGACAGTCACTGACACACAAAAAAGTTTGACACTTCATCTTAGACATATTGAATAACACTTCTTAATGGGCAACGATAATACTACATACAGCCAATAGCGTAGTTTACTTTATGATTTCGACCATTTGTTTCCATTAAATTGAATTAAAAAGATTACAAGTAATCTACAGATCAATTATTTTTGTTATATTTATTTATTAGCCTTGTATTTGAATTGATTGATCATTTTACAGTTTTTTACCAGTTTATCGTATTATGTTGAGCAACACTTATGCGGCCGGTGACGTAGCTAACTTCAAGTGGATTAGAACGATGACATTTCAATCGCGCGGCAATAGCGATTCCGATACAATTTTGCTTCGAGAGTACCTAATTAGGCGACATTAAAATTAACATTGGAATTGGATTACGCTTAAATTGAGATTGAAATTAATTTGCAGAGTAAGGCCCCTGGTCTGAGTTTTAGACCGAAGAAAAACCTTCAGGCTACTTATGCTCTCCTGGTACTTACGCTAAGACACTGTGATATTGTGGGACATGTTTTTCACAGGCGCCATCTAGTATCTAGCCCAAAGCTAATGTAAGCTTGTGTTATGGGATCTAGACAACTGATAAACTTACTTATTATTAAGTTTTTTTTTAATACAATACATTAAAGTGAGATAACAGATCCGCCTCGTGTTTACGACAACCGAAAAGTTCGCCCATTAGCAGGTGGCTGTGAAATATTTCACATATCATTCAGGAACTCTGTAAAATATAGCTTGATCCCTGTGACAGTTCTACAAACGTAAACAAGAATAGACTTTATGTCAACGGCATAAACCTTTTGTGGTTCAAATGTAGAGAGTGAGAACACAGAGGTGCAAACTGTAAATAACAACTTTGCCTTTGAAATAAAAGTCAATTTTGTTTACGTTAATATAATTGCCACAGAGATCAAGCTATATTTTACAGAGTATAAGTGTAACCAGAGAGTTACACTGGACAGAGGTCTAGAAGAATTGTATAGCACGTATTAATACAAACGCGTTTTTTAGGGTGTCGTAGCCAAATGGCAAAAACGGAACCCTTATAGATTCGTCATGTTTGTCTGTCTGTCTGTCTGTCTGTCCGTCTGTCTGTCCGTCCGTGGGTCACAGCCACTTTTCTCCGAAACTATAAGGCTTATGATATTGAAACTTGGTAACTAGATGTATTCTGTGAACCGCATTAAGATTCTTATGTAAAACTAGAAAAAAAGCAGTAAATTTTAGAGGTCCCCATACTCAGAACTGAAACTCAAATTTTATTTTTCATCAAACCATACGTTTAGGGTATCTATTGATAGGTCTTCAAAAATGCTATTAAGGTATCTAACATCATATTTTTCTAAACTGAATAGTTTGCGCAAGAGACAGTTCCAAAGTGGAAAAATGTGTCCCCCCCCCCCCCTCTAACTTCTAAACTAAGAGAATGATAAATCTAAAAAGAAGATATGATGTACATTGCCATAAAAACTACCAACGAAAATTGGTTTGAACGAGATAGAGCAGGTAGTTTTTTTTAATACGTAATAAACCGCATTTTCGGTTAGAAAAATCACTACCACTGCGAACGTGTTAAAACATCAATCAAAGTTACAACGAACAATAAGAACTTTTATATAATGTTACTTGCTGCTACGGAACCCTTCATGGGCGAGTCCAACTTGCACTTGGCCGGTTTTTTCCACATTTGTTTTGTGTATTTGTTGTTATAGCGGGAACAGATATACCTATATCATCTGTAAAAATTTCAGCTCTAAAGTCGAATTGTTAATTAGAAAATTGACAGTAGCTAATGTCACTTCGTCATAGAAAATAAGCAACATTGTATGAAGAAGTGACATTAGTAGCTGTCAATTTACTTCGTCTAATTAAAAATTCGACTGTATAGCTATCACGTTTTCTGAGATACAGCCTGAACGCAGACATACATGAAGTAATAGGATCTATTTGTACCCTAAAAGTGCTGAATTAAAAGAAAATCGTTTTAGTTTTGGTTTTATGCAGCAAGCAATATTTGAATCGTACAGTCGCAAAAAGTTGCAGTGTAAACGTACAGATCTCAGAGGCCGTATGACGCAAAATTGACAAAAGTTTGATCTAGATCCGGGACACGTGAGTTCTAATGAATAAACGTTTTCACACACGCTACGTCAATAATAACACATTTGGATTCGGCGGGAAACTTTCAGACAAGCGTTAAATTGTGTTTTAATAATTTTTCAAAACTAGTGTAATTTTGAGTGTTTATGTGTAATTTATGGTGGATTATTAAACATAAAGGTTCGACAACGTGCAAAAGTGTTGGAAAGTGATAAAGCGCAGTGAAACGCGAGTTTTTAGGTTTGTCGACGAATTCCACATCAAGCCCTAGTAAGGTACCACCGCCTTACTAGAGTAGAACTTAGTCCGGACATACATGTATACGCTGCTCATATTATAAGAAGAATCATAACATGAAAATGATTTATATTTTCACAACAATGAAATTTACTTGACTTTGGCATACTCTCAAACCGAGACAGTCCAAGAACAAGAAGAAAAAAAAAAAAATAACACATTTTTATCTGCTGGATTTCATAAGTTTGAAGTCGGTTTATATTATGTTTAGTTTGTAAGAAAGACATTACATAGTCTGGAGTCATTGGCGCAGCGAAGAACTATTGCATCTTTGGCTGCATTCTACCGCATCTATCACGGTGAGTGTTCTGAAGAACTCTTCAACCTAATCCCGCCCTCTCCTTTCCGATCCTGAACAACGCGTGCTGGACAGAGGTGCCACTCTCTCACAGTGGAGAGAATCTTCGCTAGAACTGAACGATCCAAAAGATCGTTTCTTTGTCGAACCATAAAAATCTGGAACGACCTGCCAGCGCACGTGTTTCCCTCCTCTTACAACTGTGGGTTCTTCAAGCGGAGCGTGAAGAGGCACATCATAGGGCCGCCAACTTGAGGACCACTGTCTATAGTCTTACAGACTGTGACAGTGGCCCCCAATTGCTAGATGTCACTGTGACTTTCCATCAGGAGGAGGCATCATTTAGGCGAGCTAAATAAAAGAAAACCTTTCCTCTATGATGATGAAGATTTTTTTTTCTTAATGTTAACAACCCTTAGACGCCGATCGCATCTATCTCGTTTTTCCGATCGTGCTATCTTCTTTCAACCGATTAGCGTCAAGCGCACTTTTAAATAAGTTAATAAGTAGGTATCTCTTCACGGCTGCTAACGCTTGGCAATCAGTCATGGTGGGCGGAGTAAATATAGCTACTACAGATAATACAGGTGTAATTATATCTCCATTATCCAATATATTTGATTATTGTCTATTACAAACGCTCTATTACGATTTGAAACACTTGTTAGCTCTTGCAGCCATTGTAAACGATCTTTAAGTTATTCGAGCGGTATTCAGTAGGTATCTTTCTTTATTTGCTACTAGCTGACCCCGCAACTTCGTTTACGGCAAATAAGGTGTATGAAAGGAGAGGTATTTCTTCATCAGCCTCATCAAGCAGCGTGTGAAACTGCCTTGTTGACTTAATCATAAAAGAGCTTAATGATTAAGGCTATTTTCCTTCCGGAGCTCCCGACCGTAGGCGGTGATAGAGCACGTGTGGTTTCAGCCGGTAAGAGTAAAAAAAAGTAAGAGTGGTAAAAAATGTGGAACGCACTTTAATAATCTATACTAATATTATAAAGAGGAAAGATTTGGTTGTTTGCTTCTTTCACAGATATAAGAAAAAAATTCTGATTTCTGTGGTTTCTTTGCATCGAATAGGCTTCAAAACTACTACACCGATTTGAAAAATTCTTTCACAGTTGGGAAGCTACGCTCTTCTCGGTGAACATAGACTATATTTTATTCCCATATTCTTAATTTTTTACTTCTCTCTCGTTCCCGCCCCGCCGCCTCTTTGACTCTCATGACCTGAGAGGCGGCCGGCGCAGTCCCACTTATTGGAGATCATGGCTCGCACCATGGTTTCACACCCTGGATTCCAACATGAGACCTCAGCACTTCAATCGTATAAACACTTGCGCCGGCGCCGCACATGTAGGTAGGTAACAGATAATTAACATTTCAAATCACACCAGTAGAGAATGTCCTAAAAAAATGTATAAGTAATGATTTCTCAGACAAAACGGAAACCCGCATAACAATGCGAATGCTTTCTCTAAACCCTTGCATATACTATACGGATGCTGCTGTCATTGAGGTCAAGAACAGATTACCTAATGATATTCGTCATTGGGTCTCCAAGGCTTTTCACTTGCACAATTTGTGAAATGCTGACGACAGGATTTTCCAGTTTATTCATATAAACTTATAGTCACGCCTATAACTTCGAAGGGGTAGACAGAGGTATTAGTATAGTACCATGTTCACTATTAGTTTTGTCCTTCCTAATAGGTAGTGACTGGTGAGCCTATTGCCATGTGTTCTTGATTTAATGTTGTTGCTTTGTTCGTCCGGCGGAGGTATTTAAAACCATACTGCCAACTCTTGAATTATTCAGCTGTTTATGTATTTTTTCTCAGTCCTTGTAATCTAAGTCCAGTCAAAGTTAAGAACAGCCCTAAGCCAAAGTCAGTCTTCTCTTCTCTAGTGCGGTGCCTTTATAGACTAAACTAGAAGTGTCTATGGAGTTTATCGAAAAATGAAAGAGTCACGTTTCGTCAGCGTTATATCACTTTTCAACACTTGTGCACGTTGTCGAACTTTTTTTATGTTTATAAATCTACGACTTTTTACTTATAACACTCAAAATACACTAATTTTGGAAAATTGTGCAACGGAGTAGCATCCGCTTGTTTCCAATTTCGCGCCAAAACTCCCGTGTGTTCTTGATACAAAGAAATATATATTTTTTTATTTTCAATTCGGCTTAATCGACTACACCCGCGGAAAGCCATGGCGGCACGTAGCATGATGCAGTGGGCCTCGAGTTGATAGCCACATGATATGAGTCTTCACGCTCCGCTTAAGAAGCCCGAGGTTGTAAGAGAACGCTGTCAGAGAGTTCCAAAGTTTCTGCAGAGAAACGATTTATAACTGCGAAGAATTTCTCCCCTGTGTGAGAGTGGCACTGCTGGCCGGCACGCGCTGTTCAGGATAATAAAAGGATAGGGAGGATTTAAATCGAAGAGCTCCTTAGAACACTCGCCGTGATAGTTTGAATAGAATGTAGCAAGGGATTTAAAGCTTATTAGAATAAGATCTACCTACTCTGCTTAAAGTATAGTAGAATCAGAAGCATAGTAGAAACTTAAAGGGACGCTTTAATTCTACCACAGTATAGATACTCGTAAAACCTACCTATGATCTTTAGGCTGTGGTTCTACGCTACCAACGGCAACGGCTTAATGCGTGCCGTTCGTTAGTTAGGTATATCCCCCCCCCCCCCCCCTTCCCCTAGTAGCGGGTTAACACCCGAACCAACTACCCAGACGCGGGATAGCACCCGAAACCCATAGGCGAGGTTGAAGTGGTCGCCGAAGTCTGCCGAGAGCCCTGGGACATCCTTCCGAGGGCTTACCCGGGACTCCCGGCCGTAGACAGTTGTAGGGTATCGTGTGGTTTTAGTCGGTAGGAGTCATAGCATCCATGTAGGATTTCCACACGAACAAAATAAAAAAAAATAAAAAAGTATATCCCGTTCGCGCTAAGTTTGCCGTTGGCGTAGAGGCTGGTGTAGAGGCGTAGTATGGGTAAACTTAGAACGAACGGGCAGTACATAGGTTTCTTACGACAATTAGGTTATTTAGGCGGATTCACAGACAACAGTGAAGGTAAAACCGGCCAAGTGCGGGTCGGATTCGCGAACGGAGGATTTCGTACTTATGACCGTTTCTTTGTTTACCCCCTTCAAGATACTAGCATGAATATACACACATGCATTACGTGAGGTGATAATCATGATGTGCAAAATGACTTATGTCACCAGTATAGTTTATGTTGAGAAGTGAAATCTTTGTAATATATTCATAAGCACGCCCTACTCGGTGCGTGAGTTTGCATTGCAGTCCTCAGTGGTAAGGCGTGTTAAAAAGTGTGAAGAGAATATAAGATTTCATAAAATTTTGAAAATAATGATGAGGCATTGAGTCTACTTCAACACAGAGGGTTTCGTGTTACCAAAAAACCAGAACATTGCTGTATGTGGACGCCCTTAATCCCATCCTCCATTTTTCTGATTGTAGTATTTGCTGTCATAACGGCAACAGATATACATCATCTGTGAAAATTTCAGCTCTCTAGCTATCACAGCTTCGATCAAACTCAAACTCAAAAAACATTTATTTCGCATAATCCTAATACATAGGCACTTGCGACACGTCAATGAATACAAAGCAAATAGTACCACCAGTTCGGAACGCGGCCCACTTGAGAAGAACTGGCAAGAAACTCGGCGGGCTATTTTTTTTGCGCACTACATATTTACAAAAGTACTATAAACTTAAAAACTGCACCAGTAGAGCAAGCAGATCATTTCGAGGCTTCCTTATTAAGGCCGTGTGGGTCAGATTTTGAGTTTTTTGAAACAATCCTAGTCAAAAAGTAAAGGGTTTTTAATTTTGATAAATATATATATCGACGGTAAAAAGGAAAAACACTTTAAGCGACACTTTTGTCGAAAATGAGTTATATACATATTCGGAATCAGCGAATTTTTCCGCGTCGATTGGTCTTGGTTTCGTAGCGATCTGACCACTTTGGTGTCGCTTCAAGTAATGTCACTTTTAGGCTTATTTTTTTCAGACGCTAAATGAAGTGACACCAAATTGTAGCAAATTCGGTCAAATTACCTCTTAAAGTATCAACTTCATAGTAAGATTGTTATTTGATGTGTTTTTCCTTTTCTGTTTCGGATATCCTAAGTCACTAAAATCGTTTTTCTCCGTCATAAAAAAAGCGGTGTAAAGCACTACAGGTGTTTTGGCTCACTCTTGTATTACTAGTGTCTAGTCGCTACATTCGTTTTTCCTAGCTTTTATTGTATCTGGAAGATGGAGTTAATGTGTTTTGCCTTCACGATCATTATGATATATTATGGATTTCATTATTTTTTGCGATTGCAGAAATAATTGACAGTGTCTGTTAAAGTAACACCATAAATTTTTTTACAGAAATTCTTAAATTAACCGACATCGTCTTTTATTCCCATAACGTCGGTTCATTTAACTTCGTCGACTACCTAAATAAAGACGATTGTTGCTTAAAGTAAACGTTGTTTTCAAAATGGTGTACTTAAGTAAAGAATTTCAAACCATTCATATCGCTACATGCAATGTATTTTTGTCTCTTTTGTGGAAGTTACGTAACCTTTATAAGGAAGTGACACGTGACGTGGCGCTTCATTCACCGGTGAACCATCGTTTTTCGTCAAACTCGTCACGTTTTGGCGCTCTGTAAACAGCGGCCAAAGAGAGTGCGTGTTTTCGTAAAATGAAAGTATCTAAAAATGTTTCTTTACAGCGTAGAGATCCGAAGACAGGGAGAGGACACGCTAACACTTGCGTCAGGCGACCTGTTCTTCTTTCGAGAGGGTGACGGAAACAGCCCTTCCAATGGCGGTGGAAGTTTTATGGTGAAAAAGGACCTCGTTAGCAGCGTTATGGAAGTCGATAGTGTTTCGGCTTGGGTAGCATACCTCATACTGAAGCTCACCGACAGGTACTCCCTGAAAGTGATTCAAGTGTATGCCCTGCCCTTGAAGAGCACTGCCGAAGCAGTGTAAGAGGACATAGCCAAAGCACTACACGGGACTGCCAAGGCTGCCTACAACGTTATTATGGGGGACTTCAACGCCAAAAACAAAAACGCGGCGAAACGAAAATCGGTCCTTTTGTCCTCGGGCGCAGAAATGACCGGGGGCACATGCTTGTCAACTTTGATCGACTCCCAGGGGCTCGTCTTGATAAACTCCTTCTTAAGAAGAAGCCCGACAGGAAGTGGACTTGGCGAAGCCCCGACAAGGTCACTAGGAACGAGACAGATTGTTTCATAACGGACAGGAGGTGTATTTTAGAGATGTTTCTATGATTATCAGGTTTAATAATTTTGGTAGTGATCACCGACTTGTCCGAGCATCTCTAAATTTAGACTTCCGCGCCAAGAGGGCTCGGATGATGAAGCCTACCCTCCGACCTACTGCGCTCCAGATGGCTTTGGGATCGGATCGGGAGGTTCCAATTGAAACTTCCAAATCATTTCGATTTGCTAGAAACCACTGACTGCGTTCACGATAAAACCGATCAAACGGGAAACGCCACTTTCGCCAGCATCTTCGTTAAAACTGAGATACATGAACGTCAAATTTCGAGAGCTGGTAAAACGCGACCTCAGACGCTACAAATCCACTGTCATCGAGGACGCAATTGAACAGAACAGGGACACCAAGGTCTTTGCCCAGCACCTCGGAAGACCTCGTCTAACGAAACTTTAAACAGCGAGTGACAAAACCGTGGCCTCAAGTTCGAGATTCTCGAGAAAATTGAGTACTTTTACACATACCTCTATGCATCACGGACACAAAAGACCCACGGGACCAAACGAGAATGACCATAGAGCCCAGTTAACACGCCACTACACGGACGATATACCGGACATCGACCAGGGCAAGGTCAGGGCGGCTCTCGAGCAACTGAAACCTAACAAATCTTCTGAAAAGGACGGAATTACGACTGAGCTTCTTAAAGTTGGCGGGACTAGAGTTCTCAAAGAGCTGATGAGTCTCTTTATTTCCGTCCTCCGACAGGGACAAACAACCTCAGTGCGGTGGCTCTGTTTTTCAAAACGGTGACAAGACCTTGTTGAAAAATTACAGACCCATCTCACCTAAGTTTTTTTACATCAGTTTCATCCTAAGGAGCAAGCTGAGTTTCGTAAGGGCTTTAGTACCGTAGACCACATCCATACTATTAGGCAGATTGTACGAGTACAATCAGCCGCTTTGTATCGCTTTCTTGGACTACGAGAAAGCCTTCGACTCTATCGAAACCTGGGCCATCCGGGTTGTTCTGCAACGGTGTCGTATTCATTGATTAGCGATATATCGCGGCATTGAGGTGTTTGTATGATACCGCTACCATGACCGTCCAGTTGGAGGCTAACCAATCCTATAGCGCTGCGTAGAGGTGTAAGACAGGGCGATGGAATATCCCGAAACTCTTCACCAATGCGCTTGAGGACGTCTTTAAGTTGCTGAACAGGTGGGGCTTGAATATAAACGGTGAACGCATCTCACACCTTCAGTTTGACGATGACAACGTCTACCCTTAGAGTATATATTAGACGGTACCTTTTAATAATTATACTCTAAGGTTCTACCAGTTATGATTATGACCTACGGTGCCGAGACGTGGACACTCACAGTGGGGCTAGTCCATGCACTTAAAGTTGCGCAACGAGCGATGGAACGAGGTATGCTTGGGGTGTCTCTGAGGGATAAGATCCAAAACGATGTTATCCGTCAGAGAACAAGATTGGTCGACATAACTTGCAGAGTATGCGCTTTGAAGTGGCAATGGGCTGGCCGCATCTGTAGAAGAACTGCTGGCCGATGGAGCAAGCGAGTTCTTGAGTGGAGACCGCGATTTGGTAAACGTGGGGTAGGACGACCCCTGCCAGATGGAGCGATGACCTAAAGAAGGTTGCAGGCATTGACTGGATGCGAAAAGTACAGGACAGTGTGTTGTTACGAAATTCGGGAGAGGCCTATGTGCAGCAGTGAACTGCAATAGGCAAAATTGATTGATTGATTGAAAGCGTAAAGATTTCCTTATTTAAATCACCTAGTAATTGTTCAAACTCATAGAACTCGGGACTTCACACGAATTAGATTTACTTACATTTTCACACCGACGTTTTGAGCACGTTGCAGCGCCCGTGGTCGCGGTTGGACTGCAATGTATTTCGTGTGAAGTCCCGAGTTCTATAAGTATGAATGTAAAAAACCCCGATAGTTTAAAAATAACACCAAGTAATTGGTTAATTTCTTAGTAAGTAGGTATATTTATTATCCCGGGACATCCTTCCGAAGGCTCACTCGTGGCTCCCAACCATAGGCTGTTGGGCGTTACGTGAAGTTTTTTAGTCGGTAGGAGTCCGACATAGCATCCATTAAGGATTTTCCCTTACGTTAAAAAAAAAGGTATATTTATTATTGAATTGCGTGATCTTTTGAAATAGGTATATCTGTTATTTTGTGGCAATTATAATACCTAGTACGTGTAGGTCGATCCTTGGCAAGTCTCAGGTGCCTTTTTCTGCAGATACTTGTTAGGTCAACATAGAAATCGAAATTTAATTATGAATGCATTCATGACCTCAGCGAGTTAAAACTGGGTATAAATAAAGTACTTATTGCTCTACAATATTTTAGATGCTATTTTCTCTTTTTAACTATTTTCTAAAAAGAAAATTTGTGTTTTGTCCCTGGAATGGGTTTTGTTTGTGCGATACTGTAAACCAGTAAGCTTTTAAACAATAAAGATACTATTTTAATTATTTTATCCTTACATTCTTGGTTTTATTTTGGAATTTATCAGTGGCGTAGGAGGGATTACAGTTAAAAATTCAAAATGTAATGATAATTGACTAGTGGTTATTGGGTTTTTCCTTTGCTTAATACTTTATGGCATTGTTGGATAACTTGTTTTTCCACATCCTTGTATCTTAGCCTGCATGACGCTTCAGTTGTTTTTCCTCCAAGCTAGATCACCCATTGCTTGTCACCTAATGTGTTTTTCCTTGCGTTTGTAAAGATACTGGGACTGTGGTTAGTGCGTTTTTCCTTGCGCAGTATTTAATGAAAAAAACTTAAGCGACACATAACTCCTCTTATAATGCTTAGGGATTTTTTTTAAGTTTAATGAAAGAACGTGCTTAAAAAATTAAGAAACGGTTTTTTCGCTGGTTTTTCTAACTCCAAATCAGAATTTTTTATGAATTTTTTTCGAAAAAAATTAACTTTGATTGGCTCTCCTGTAAAATTCAAAAATTGTCGCTTCAAGTGTTTATCCTTTTTACCGTCGATATAATAGTTAAGGATATAAGCTAAACATATTCCAATTTCGTTACACGATCCAATAAATTTCACTAGATAGAAAAAATCCCAAAGTTGACTCTCAGAAAAGTTTCTTCAATACTGTGGCTAAACTATTAACATTTAATTTTTTTTTTTTGCACTCAATTAAAGCTATTGAGTTTTTATACACATTTTCCGAACGTTTTTCTATACACAAGTATTTACATAGTTATCATGTACGAATATCTACCAAACGCAATAGAATTGCGCCGCTGATGGCAGATCAGTCTCGCGCCAGCGCTTGTGGAGGGAGGACCTGTGTCAGATTTTTTCGTAACTATTTCGTAATTATTATGCAATTTCGTAAATATTGTAAAATTAAGGCCAATGACATTAAATTGGTACCTAGCATACGTAAAACCACTTAAACGATACCCATCATGGAATTTGGCGATTAAGGCGCAGCGGCCATATTAGATTGCAAAATTATCACGTGATTCGTACTCAGCATACCAAAGCACTCCTTAAACGATACCCATTATGAAATTTTGTGATTACGGCGTGGCGGCCATATTGGATTGCAAAATTATCACGTAATTCGTACTCAGCATACCAAAAACCCGTTGAATGCCGCATGAAACCCGAGTTGCCAATCTCCCGAACAGTCGATTGCTTTGGCAACCATGGCGGCCAACTTTTTTCGTTTGGTTCTCCTCGCACATTTTTCGATATCTATGGCTGTATGGTCGCGGGTCTAAGTCTTTCTGTATTAATTAATGTGTAGAATTGGTTATGGTACTGAATGAGATAGCTTACCGAGTGAATGTAATGAAGAAAAAAGTCGAAATCACGATTTGATCGCTGTCATTATTTATTGTTTGTTTGGCGCCGTTCCTAGAAAGTATTAATACGATTAATTTTTGAATATTTTCGTTTATTCTGTTTCAAATATTGTTGTTTTGCATTTAAAAGTATCCTGTCATGTTGTTTAACAGCTGTGATAAATATTTTCAGTGTAATTCGAAGTTAAATTTGTAAAATTTGATAAAATAACACGCGAAGGTCACCATTATTTTTCGTTGTTGTTTTTGTTGTGCAGTGCTCGTATTTAACCGATATTTGTTGAGATTTTCTCAATAGAAACTATAATCTTTATTCAAAATACCATTTAACATTAAACATATGAATAATTTATGTGAAAATCAATAATAAAAATGGGGTTTTTTTTTAATAATTTAAGATTACTTAGCCTCGATATCCCCAAAATAAACAAAAAAATAAACAAATAAATAGGCAGTAATATTTTATTTTATTTTCGGAGATTTTATATCTACAGATTTTTTTTTTTTTGGTGAAAGTGAATTGTTGATATGTATATTTTGTAAATAAAATAATTTATGTCAGAAAACTGCTTTTTATTTTGAATTACATGGTAAAATCTGAGAGTACTCCTTCATTTTCCCTATCCTAATTTTCGGCCAAATATCATAAATCCATTACACATGGGGTGTTCTCGGATTTAGTGTAGTTATTTTCGTCAGTTATCCAGCATGATGAAACAGTAAGTATTTATGTAGTACGACTCCTGTAAAAGAAATAAGGATATATTGTGTGACGTCCGGCGTGCAGCCGCCGTTCCCGCCGAAGGCGTGGGCACCGCCTATGGATACGCCGGCGTGACCACGCCACCGGCGGGATTGAACGGTTAAACGATACCCATCATTAAATTTTGTGATTACACCGCGGTGGCCATTTTGGATTGCGAAATTATCACATGATTCGTACTCAGCATACCAAGAAACCCCTTAAACGATACCCATCATGAAATTTTGTGATTACGGCGCGGCGCCCATACTGAATTGCAAAATGATCACGTGATTCATACTTAGCATACCAACTTTAGAAAACTTTAGAAATTTTTAATGACCATCTAATATGTAATTTACATTTTTTACGCAATTTGTAACCATCTAGCAAACGTACGCAACGGAAACTCTCAAAAGAAATGAAATATCCTTTTCGAAAAATGTTTCGTTGCTGCTCAGCTCTTATTCGCCTTAGCGTGATGTTATATATTTTGATATTTTTGAAAAAATGGACATTCTGTTAAGGAACTTTTTAAATTCAACCAGCAGTCTCTTACACTCTGGAGTTCAAACAACTAAGATTATTTTTGAAAAGCAATTAGTGTGCTAACTGATCATAAATTTTAAATATGGAAAAAGAATTGGTTTCGAGCAGGATTCGAACCTGCGTCTTCGGCGATCCGTGCCGACGCGTTATCCACTCCGCCACCGAAACCTACTCGGAACCAACCAAATTTTCCACCTTATTATACGTCTTGGGGCGACGTAGGCACCATCTACCGGCACTTTTTAGACAGTTACACGGCACGAATGTATAGAATTGCACCTATATTCATTCGATTTATGATGAAACCAGCCCGAACATTAAGATTATTTTTGAAAAGCAATTAGTGTGCTAACTGATCATAAATTTTAAATATGGAAAAAGAATTGGTTTCGAGCAGGATTCGAACCTGCGTCTTCGGCGATCCGTGCCGACGCGTTATCCACTCCGCCACCGAAACCTACTCGGAACCAACCAATTATTAAAAAAAATTCAAACAACTAAACAAACAACAAACAAACAGACTCTTTAGCTTAAAAATAATAGAATAATATTTATATAATTGACTCATTTATTTACGAAACTCTAATAAATCACTACACTTATTAAATTAGATGCATTTACTACGTCAAACAAAGTTAGCATACTGTTTCATTCTACTATACTGTGTACTGTGGCATGAGAGTTGACTGCCGCTGCCGGCGCGCGGTGTGTCTTGCGCCCGGGGCGAGGGGAGCGCCAAATGCCTATTTGTGCGCTATAACCGCCCCTTAATCAAATACTGTCAAATCAACAATATACTGTTGATCAAAGTTCATACTTTGATCAACAGTATATTGTTGATTTGACAGTATTTAAAAAGTCTCATTTTTTGATTGTAGTAGATATTTGTTGTTATAGCGGCAACAGAAATACATCATCTGTGAAAATTTCAGCTCTTTAGCTATCACAGCTTCGATCAAAGTCAAAAAAACATTTATTTCGCATACTCACGTAGGTACTAATACACAGGCTTAGGTTGTGGAACGATCTTCCAGCCTCGGTTTTCCTAAACGCCTACAGTATGGGGTTCTTCAAAAGGGTCTAAGAAGGTTTTTACAAATTTGGTAGCGCGAGTGTGGCGACTCTGGCGTTGCAAACGTTCATAGGCTGCGGTGACCACCGGTCCTTCTGGTGGACCGTATGCTTGTCTGCCACCTTAGTGGTATAAAAAAAAATAGTCACTTGCGACACGTCAATGAATACAAAGCAAATAGTACCACCAGTTCGGAACGCGACCCACTTGAGAAGAACTGGCAAGAAACTCGGCGGGCTATTCTTTTTGCGCACTACATATTTACAAAAGTACTATAAACTAAAACTCCACCAGTAGAGCAAGCAGATCATTTCCAGGCTTCCTTATCAATCAAATACTGTCAAATCAACCATATACCGTTGATCAAAGTATCACGGTTCCTGACAGACAGACAGACAGAAAGGCGGACAGCGAAGTCTCATAAATAGGGCCCCGTTTTTTACCATTATATAATCTAGTTCAAACAGTACCATTGGTTAAACTAATAAGATCATATTCATAAAGCAAACTCACATTACGTCACATTACGCAGTCGGAAGTATCCGATCATATTGTAAACAAGGTTTCACTATTTATTTGTATTGTTCAAATGCACTATTTAAGTGTCAGCCATCTTGTTTGCATGCATTATGTAATGGCACCCAAGATATACGGATATCTTACTACGAGTTCTTCAAGCGGAGCGTGAAGAGGCATATCATTGGGCCCTCAACTTGAGGGCCGCTGTCGTCTTATTGACACCGTGATAGAAATCCTCGAATGGCTAGGTGTCAAACTGTCAGGTGAGGAAGCTTTGAAGAGATTCGTCCCTGCCTCGAATACTGTTCTCAACTTTGAGATGACTCCGCAAGGTACTCACTAGACGCGCTTGACGCTATGCAGAGACGTGCCATCCGAATAATTGATTGTCCTGAGGTGACGGGAGGCTTCGATCCGTTGGCGCAGCAAAGAACCATAGCGTCCTTGGCTGCCTTCTATCGAATGTATCACGGCAAATGTTCTGAAGAGCTCTTCAACCTGATCCCACCCTCTCCTTTCCGATCCCGAACAACGCGTGCCGGGCAAAGATGCCACTCACACAGCGGAGAGAATCTTTGCCAGAACTGAGCGTTTCAAAAGATCGTTCCTCTGTCGAACTATAAAAACATGGAACGGCCTACACGCGTGGCCCCCAATCGCTAGGTGCGCCACGGCTTTCCATCAGCCTGGTGGCGACGTCAATTTGGCGAGCTAAATGTATGAAAAAAAAAATCTCCGTAGGGTCTCTTTGCACATGAAGGATTGCTGTGAATAATGCTCACAGAAGTTCTGTATTTTTATCTTGCGCATGTACAACCTACTTAATTTCTACGAAATCGTAAACGTAATGTTTGAACAAGAAATGAGTCCAAATCAATAGAACATCGAGTGTGCCTCGACTCGAGTCAGATGCTTCCGTAAAAGGCATTAGAAAACAAACTCACGCTAATTCACGCCCCATGATGTCGATTTTACGTAAACGCCCAGCCTTTGTCGTCTTAATCACGTAATTATATACAATAGGACGCTTTTCGTCCATCATAAGTGTGTCACATTCCGATATTGGTACATAAGAGACGCCATATTGGCAGAACGCGGATGTGTCCTTCGCTTTCTCTCAAATGTCAATATTTTGGCGCGAACCACCATTTTGTTTGATTTATTATATGTCTTTTTTGTGTGGATTATTGTTTTTATTGATTGATAATTGATGAAGCTTATGCTAAAGAATATTAAAAATAATAATCGACTAAACGTTCGCTAGTAATTTGTGCGTTTATATCGAAAAGATTTTTTTTATCAGTTTGACTAGCACCACAGGGTGGAAACTCCAGCTTGAATGTGTGCTTGTGACCAATAATTCTATAATAAGTAAATGTCCCGTCAACACGTACGTCAACTCTGCTGACAGCTGTGGCGCGGCAGGGAGTTGCCGATCTGAATGTAATGGTCTAAGATCCCTTTAAGAACGACCTTCACCGAGCTGGTTATTGGATGAAAAGTGTTTTATATTCAACTAAATATGTCAAAAATTAAAATGCAATAGGGTTGCCTAAAAAATTTCAGTCCAGAATATGATAAATTAAGAATTAAAAATTTTTTTTTTTACTATTTACTGGTTTGCTTATTCATACCTTACATTCCATACCAATTGGAAGTTTAACGCCTATAAAATATGCAAATTTTACTTAATTCATTAACCAGGGCGTTGCATTACTAGTATAGATTTACCTGTTTATACCTGCAACAAAAGTCGTGACGAGAAAAAAATCGACAACCTAACATTTGCATATTCTATGGGCGTTATACTTTCAATTGGTATGGAATGTATCTATTAAGCAAACCAGAAAATAGTATTTTTTTTTTAAATTCTTAATTTATCATATTCTGGACTGAAAATTTGTAGGCAACCCTATTGCAAATTAATTAGTGACATATTTAGTTGAATATAAAACACTTTTCATCCAATAACCAGCTCGGTGAAGGTCGTTCTTAAAGGGATCCTAGGATATAATACTATTAAGTATTATTATCTTTGCTAGAACCAAGCTCTTTAAACTTGTAACGGCTGTGAGTTATTCTTCTAATTTCTTTATACTATGTCCTAATATGATAATCTTTTCACATCTTGAGGACCGTTTAAATTAATTATTAGAAACTTGACTTTTCGCAATGAACCCAGCTGTAAAAACACAGATCATCTCCTGGGATATCCTTCCGAGGGCTTACCCGGGGCTCCCAATCGTTGAAGACGCTTAGTCCTCATGTAGTAAGGAGCTTATCGTGCAGCTTGGCTAAATTTTCTAGACAATAGCACGAATCCTTCCAGTATTGCCAAGAAAATAAAATCAGAAAGGCTCCTATAGTCAAATTTTTAATTAGACGAAGTAAAGTGACAGCAAGTAATGTCACTTCTTCATAGAAATTAATCAACATTGTATGAAGAAGTGACATTAGTTGCTGTCACTTTACTTCGTCTAATTAAAAATTCGACTTCAGCTGTCACTTTAAATCTCTCTAACTAAAGCATTAAAGTAGAGCTAGGGAGAGACCTTTTTAGGGGTCGGTACTTTAAGGATAAAAACGGGACAGAAATTACTGAGATTTCGCTGTCCGTCTGTCTGTCTGTCTGTTCGTGAACTATCTCGGTATATGAGATAGGCTGTATCTCAGGAACCGTGATAGCTAGAGAGCTGAAATTTTCACATATCATGTATTTCTATATCCGCTATAACATCAAATACTAAAATCAGAAAAATAATAATAATGAAGGGCTGGCTCCCATACAACAAACGTGATTTTTTGCCGTTTTTTGGCAAGGGATCCTCCGGGTGCAAGTCCGACTCTCACTTAAGGTTGGATCCTCCGTGCGTAAATCAGACTCTTTGAGTTTGTTTTCTTTTTTAATTAGAAAGGTAGATAATCCTTGTACAGAGCTTGGCATTACTGCCATGGGAAATTTATCTAAGTACCTTTTCTGTAATAAAATACTGCCATGGGAAATGTATCTAAGTACCTTTTCTGTAATA
Source organism: Miltochrista miniata (assembly GCA_933228765.1). Classification (NCBI taxonomy): domain Eukaryota; kingdom Metazoa; phylum Arthropoda; class Insecta; order Lepidoptera; family Erebidae; genus Miltochrista; species Miltochrista miniata. The sequence continues at coordinate 24,209,708 of OW121772.1, forward strand.
AAATATAGATAATCAATATCACAGTAGATTTACGCCCTTCAAGCGATTCATCTGTGTAATAAATCGACCACGCTGTAGGTAACACTCAATGAACCAGTTATAATCTGTGGCGCGGGCTGTCGTGAAATGTCTAATTTAATTATCACCGATCTCTGTGATCTCTATTATAAACTAAATTGCATAATCTCTTAAGAAGTTACAGTTTTAATAGCTAATGGAATCAGGCGTTCCATGGTGGAAATTTGAATCTTAGAACGATAATAAAGGGGGGAGGGAGAGGTACCCGCCTCACACCCTCGACTCGTCAAACCTAACGTACAACAGTTGAGGAGAACCACAACTATAAGATGCGGGATCACACCCGAAACCCCCCAAATACGCGGGATAGCACCCGAACCACCCCTAGGCGAGGCCGCAGTGGTAGCCGTGGGTCTGTTGGGAGTCCTGGGACATCCTTTCGAGGGCTTACCCGGGGCTCCCGACCGTAGGCTGTTGGGCGTTAGTTGAGGTTTTTTAGTCAGTAGGAGTCCGGCATAACATCCGTAAGGGTTTTCCCTCACATTAAGAAAAATACGGAGTAATGACGAAACAAACTCCTAAGGAAAAGAAATTCGGATGTTGGAGAGGAAAACACCTGTACCCTCCAGATTGTTTGTATTGAGCATTACCAATACAAACAGAATAATTGGTTGCCCTGAGGTGACGGGAGGCCTCGAACTGTTGGCGCAGCGAAGAACCATAGCGTCCTTGGCTGCCTTCTACCGAATGTATCACGGCGAGTGTTCTGAAGAGCTCTTCAACCTGATCCCACCCTCGCCTTTTCGATCCCGAACAACGCGTGCCGGGCAGAGATGCCACTCATACACAGTGGAGAGAATTTTCGCCAGAACCGAGCGTTTCAAAAGATCGTTCCTATAACTATAAAAACATGGAACGATCTGTCCGCACACGTGTTTCCATCATCTTACAATCCCGGGTTCTTCAAGAGTAGCGTGAAGAGACACATCACAGGGCCGCCAACTTGAGGACCACTGTCAGAAGTGGCCCCCAAAATAGCTAGATGCGCCACGGCTTTGTGTCAGGCTGGTGGCGACGTCAATTTGGCGAGCTAGATATAAAAAAAAACCACAGTATAAAGAGATGGCACTGCTCCGTTTAACAACGTGACTAATAAGTCGACACGTGTTTACTTCCAACTGTAAGGTTTCGTGGTTTTTGCCTGGATTTTTGCAATGGCAATGAAGGTAGATTGAGAATTCAACTGGTGGGGATTGTTAATAAAAAGCGGCAACGCCATTTTGTGGGGCTCAGTCGTAAACTACACGTCGCTAGATAGAAACGTAAAAGTGTAATTGGGCAATGGGGAACATTGTGGGCGGTGAAAGGTGAGCGTTTATGCGCATTGTAAGGTGGCCACCTCAAACCTACAATTTGGGTCGCAAGTCCCAGACACTGGTTGCAATGTTCTTCCTTGTGCCACGCGGTGTATAAGGTTTCCTAGTTATAGTTACTTAGCTATGTGAAATAAAGAAGGAGTGATGATATCTGTGTTTTCTTCTGAGGTTCTACACAACAGTACAATTCTTGCTTTCAAACTATCTTATCCATCAATTTGTCTTCTGACTGTTGCACACTTCTTTCCTATCCCACGACTCTTCCGCCTCCTCGAAATCCTTATAAATAAATAAATAATAAATAAATAAATATTCACAGACCCTCCGGACCCAAGGCTCCCCTGGCGAACACCCCTGGGGGTGTCAAGGGAGCTTAGACATTTCATACAACGCTATCTGATCCTGAAAGAAAGCTAGGAATAACCTGCTTGTGTTATGTGTATCAGACCACGAATATTAATACTTATATACTTTTTAAATACATACATAGAATACATAGAAACACCCAGACTCTTGAGACAAACATTTATGGGTCACACAAATATTTGTCTCCGGTGGGAATCGAACCCACGACCTCCAGCGCCGCAGGCGGTATCACTACCGACTGCGCCACAGAGGCAGCCAAAATATTTATAAATGCTATGCCTACAGACTAAAACCACACGATGACCCATAACTGCCTACGGCGAAGTCCCGGATGCGAATTCGGAAGGATAGGGCTCTCGACACCAGACATTTACAGCTATCGCGGCCGCTCCTTGATGAGAATCATATTATAGGTATCCAATTTTGGGGGGTTCGGGTGTTATTCTGTTTCTTTGGGAGAGTTAAGACCTATCCCATTACTTACATACATACATACATACATATAGTCACGCCTTTATCCCGGAAGGGGGTAGGCAGAGACATAGTATATGCGTAGAGAAAGAAAACTCGAAACGAAACCCGGTTGTTAGTAAAACGACAATCGTTAAGCCAGGTGGAAGGCCTTATCGGCTTGAAAATTTTAAGTAGGGGTCGCATCCTCGCGACGACCTGTACCTGTCTATTTCAACACGGCAATAGGCTCACTACCTATTACGTGGGACATAAAACTATAAGGTAAAATGTGGGCGCATACTATGCCTCTGCCTACCCCTTGGGGGATAAAGACGTCACTATACAGGATGTTGATCTGCATTTGTGCATTACTTGCACACATGACTGTACTGCCTACACTCGTTGATATTTCGGGATAAAACGAGACACCTTTTTTTACACGTTTTTTTTCTGCTTAAATTCTTTTCTATTTGCTACGGGAACTCTACTGCTTATACTAAACCAATATTAAGTGAAAAAACCGGCCAAGTGCGAGTTGGACTCGCCCATGAAGGGTTTCGTAGCAGCAAGTAACATAATATAAAAGTTCTTATAGTTCGTTGTAACTTTGATTGATGTTTTAACACGTTCGCAGTGGTAATGAATATTCTAACCGAAAATTGCGGTTTATGACGTATTTAAAAAAAACTACCAGCTCTATCACGTTCAAACCAATTTTCGTTGGTAGTTTTTATGGCAATGTACATCATATTTTTTTTTAGATTTATCATTCTCTTCGTTTAGAAGTTAGAGGGGGGGGGGACACTCATTTTTCCACTTTGGAAGTCCCTCTTGCGCAAACTATTTACTTTAGAAAAAAATGATGTTAGAAACCTCAACAGCATTTTGGAAGACCTATCTATAGATACAACACACGTATGGGTTTGATGAAAAAAAAAAATTGAGTTGCAGTTCTGAGTATGGGGACCCCCAAAATTTACTGTTTTTTTTCTAGTGTTATATAAGAATCTTAATGCGGTTCACAGAATACATCTAGTAACAAAGTTTCAATAGCATAGGCCGTATAGTTTCGGAGAAAAGTGGCTGTGACATACGGACGGACAGACAGATGGACAGACAGACAGACATGACGAATCTATAAGGGTTCCGTTTTTGCCATTTCGCTACGAAACCCTAAAAATGAGGCAGTAAAATTAAGTTCTTAATAATTATTAAATAAAATAAATTTAAAAAGCAACTCGTATGAATCGGTTCTAAATATTCTAATAATACTATTACCTACATAGGTACATTTTCACCGTTCATTCAAAACCGTTTCTTCTTTGCCTACAGTTTATTAGGCACATACAAATGTGTAGGCATAGGCAAAGGAAGTCTGCGGTGGCGGCGCGGCGCGTGTAAGTTACCCCTCCAACCCCCGCGCAGGAGCGAGCGGCTCAGGCGGCGCCTTTGATCGGTGAATTTGAAATTTTGAATTAATTAGTCGCTCGCCCGCGTTCAGCGTGAGTATAACCGCACGCGCCGATATCTACGTAACGTCCGTAACAACACCGGTAACGATGTCAGAGCGTTACAGTAACGTTGAGTTGGTGGAAATGGTGCGCCTTTACGCTATTTCTAATAATAACGTTGTTGATGCAATTCGCATGTTCAGGGAAATGTTTCCAGACCGACCAATACCATCTCGTCGCATTATGCTTGCCGCCACACAGCGCTTAAGGGATCACCGACAGTTCGAGGTTCCTCGACATGCACAAGGTCGTGGTACACAAGGCCTATCAGCTGATCGGCAAGAGCAGATTCTCAATTATTTTGAGGAAGAACCTCGAGCCAGTACGCGTGAAGCCGGTCGCCGTTTCGGTGTTCATCATACCACAGTGTGGAAGCTGCTGAATCGCGAACTAATGCATCCGTTCCATTTCCGACGTGTTCAAGAGTTGCATCCGCAGGACAATAATGCTCGGACAGTTTTTTGTCACTGGCTCCTTGAACATCAGGACGTGAACATTTTGTGGTCCGACGAATCATTGTTTACGCGCGTGGGCGTTTATAACGTCCACAATGAACATTGGTGGGCTCACCGACAACACAACCCACATGTTACTACGCGGGACTCGTTCCAGGTCCGGTTTAGTCTGAATGTGTGGGCTGGTATCATCGGTGATCATCTACTTGGCCCATATTTTATTGACGGTCGTTTGAACAGTGCTACATACTTGGTGCTACTCCGACATGTGGTTAATGAGATGCTCGATGACATTCCACTCGCATTTCATAGGGACTTGTACTTCCAACAGGACGGTGCGCCACCTCACTGTGGACGCCAAGTGCGCGAATATTTAAGTGAAGTGTTTGGTACGCAGTGGATAGGCCGTGGTGGACCGGTAGCCTGGCCGCCGCGTTCACCCGACCTAACGCCCTTAGACTTTTATTTGTGGGGAGATATTAAAAGACTTGTTTACAATGAAGACATTGTGAGTGTTACACAATTATGTGAAAGAATTGTTTTGGCATTTGAACAAATAAAAACAAATGTGCTAGTGCTTCGCAGCTTAAAACGCAACTTAGTGCGCCGCGCCAATCTGTGCATAGACACTGGGGGTGAGCATTTTGAACAATTATTGCGTGTTACATGATTTTGTAAATAGGTATTTAAGCTTTGATTCTCAATTAATTCTGTAAATAAGTTGATTTTAAATTTTTAACTACGCCAGAAATGCTTCATTTCAGAATACTTTTCTCATACCTAATGTTTACTAACAGTACTTAATGTTTTTGTTTGCAATTGCATGATAAATAGCGTGTTTCTGCCGGTCCTAAGCCCTTGAAGTAGGAAGGAATCTTTTAAATCAACATAAACTTATCATCAAATCATTAATATCAAATCAAAAAAGTACATAAAGGTCACCGAACTTGTCAGCTGGAACTAAAAACTCATGAAATCTAATAACTAATGGCTCCTCTACACTGCCCGCAAAGTTCATAGGCGAAGTACTCTAGAAACTTTGTCTAAGTTCGAAAAAAGTGCGTCACTACACACTCAGTGGTGTCAGTAGCCTGCGCACGCACATTGCAGCCGTTTGTAATGAACAAAGAAATTTGTGTGGCAGAGTTTCCAGGAACAACATAATTTGCTCCTGACCACTGTTTGACGCTGATAATTGGATCACATACACCAAAGCACTAATTATAGCTTAAATCACGCGCCGGCAAAGCACCGGCACACACGATGTCGGCCAAGTTGTGTAGAGAGGTACTTCGTGAACGCACTTCCCGCATCTTTGGGCCCATTGACTGAGGCGCAAAAATCGACAGCAAATAAAGTCGCCTGAGGGGAGGTATAGTTTTTGACGAGGTAAGCCGAAGTGCCTCTTTACACTATCGTATTCATTTAACTTCGTTCAACTTCGCGGGCAGTGTAGAGGAGCCATGAGATGCGATACGTAGCCGCATTATCTAGTGTTAGACCTCAGAAGAAAACACGGAGATGGCAGCACACTCGTTTATTCTCAACTATACAAATAATCAATTTAAGAACTAGGAAACCTAATACCGCGTGGCACAAGGAGGAACATTGCAACAGCGTCTGGGACTTGCAACCCAATCTGTAGGCTTGAGGTGGCCACCTTTTACAATGCGCATAACGCTCACCTTCCACCGCTAACAATGTTCCCCATTGCCCGTATACTTTCACGTTTCTATCTACCGACGGCTAGTTTAAGACTGAGCCCCACAAAATGGCGTAACATTCCCCACCCGGTCATTATTAAGTGTTGCCACTGCAGATACCAGCCAGACCTTAGGTACATATGCTAATAATTCTGTAACAGTCGGCCATCCTATGGGAACGAGTCCCTTCGTTCTAATTAACTATAATTTACATTTCTATTAAACATTGTTTTGTTAAATAATTGAACGTATCACTCGCATCACTCTTAATAATAATCTATATTAAGATTTTTACTGTACGTGTATAATTATATACACTTAAACTACTACAGATTCTTCGACTATGGTATAGCTGCATGCCGCAAAGGTTACTTCTTTCACCAGAACGACACACAACTGCGATGTCTCTTACCAATCGTGGGCGGCGAGGTCGTTTACGCCAATCTTGCCCGGCTCGAGAACACCCGTCACTACTATGGTATAGCCGGTCGCAAAGGTTACTTCTTTCACCAGAACGACACACAACTGCGATGTCTCTTACCAATCGTGGGCGGCGAGGTCGTTTACGCCAATCTTGCCCGGCTCGAGAACACCCGTCACTACTATGGTATAGCTGCATGCCGCAAAGGTTACTTCTTTCACCAGAACGACACACAACTGCGATGTCTCTTACCAATCGTGGGCGGCGAGGTCGTTTACGCCAATCTTGCCCGGCTCGAGAACACCCGTCACTACTATGGTATAGCTGCATGCCGCAAAGGTTACTTCTTTCACCAGAACGACACACAACTGCGATGTCTCTTACCAATCGTGGGCGGCGAGGTCGTTTACGCCAATCTTGCCCGGCTCGAGAACACCCGTCACTACTATGGTATAGCTGCATGCCGCAAAGGTTACTTCTTTCACCAGAACGACACACAACTGCGATGTCTCTTACCAATCGTGGGCGGCGAGGTCGTTTACGCCAATCTTGCCCGGCTCGAGAACACCCGTCACTACTATGGTATAGCTGCATGCCGCAAAGGTTACTTCTTTCACCAGAACGACACACAACTGCGATGTCTCTTACCAATCGTGGGCGGCGAGGTCGTTTACGCCAATCTTGCCCGGCTCGAGAACACCCGTCACTACTATGGTATAGCTGCATGCCGCAAAGGTTACTTCTTTCACCAGAACGACACACAACTGCGATGTCTCTTACCAATCGTGGGCGGCGAGGTCGTTTACGCCAATCTTGCCCGGCTCGAGAACACCCGTCACTACTATGGTATAGCTGCATGCCGCAAAGGTTACTTCTTTCACCAGAACGACACACAACTGCGATGTCTCTTACCAATCGTGGGCGGCGAGGTCGTTTACGCCAATCTTGCCCGGCTCGAGAGCACCCTCACTATAACTATATTTCAATCACTCTAAAATTATGCGTTCACTCCGTTTTACAATCATTAATATTTGTCGTCCTAAATCTGTAACTATTCAATCTCATATTATCAAATTACAATTACTCATTGACACTGTTTACAGTTGAAGAGCAAGTAGCAGTGTCTTCGCCAAAACTAGATGATAAGTAAATTACTCAGGCTCAATTCAATTTTATGATTTAAATCCCTCATCAATCACTTATACACACGCATACGTATGTACTCGATAATTTACAATCATTTTTCACATCCTGCCTACATACATCACTATACTTAAATCACTAAAATTATGCATTCACTCCGTTTTACAATCATTAATGTTTGTAGTCCTAAATCTGTAACTATTCAATCTCATATCATTAAATTACAATTACTCATTGACACTGTTTACAGTTGAAGAGCAAGTAGCAGTGTCTTCGCCGAAATTAGTTAATAGGTAGATACATTATTCAGGCTCAATTCAATTTTATGATTTAAATCCCTCATCAATCACTAATACACACGCATACGTACCTATGTACTCAATAATTTACAATCATTTTTCACATCCTACCTAATACATCACTATACTTAAATCACTAAAAACTACGTTTTACAATCTTAAATGTTTGCCGTCCTAAATCTGTAACTATTCGATCAAACTATTTAACTGGACAGTGGCGAAACATATTATATCTGAACAATGGCAAATCTTTTAAACAATTCGCTTAAACAATACCAAACTATTTAGGTATCTGACCAGTGGGAAATCTTAACTTTCGCTTGACTACGCGTGGTAACCAGGTATCAATATTAACAACGGTAACCATTATGCATTTAACAACCAACAGTACTGCTGAACCACTCAACATTATAACGCTTTAACACTGTCACACTAAACATCGACATAATAACCAGTTAATACACAAAACGATTATCATCTAGAAACCCGTCGACAGATTGCTCAAACTTAACCAATATCCATGGAATATCTGCTTATTTAAACTCTAACTAATGTATGTACTATAGAAGAACTGCAACTATTTAGTAACTCGCCAAACAGTTACGCAAATGTGTGAACGAAACCATATCGCGGTTCACAAAGCCGTACAACGCTATCTATCGACGTTGAGGAACATAATTTTAAAGCAACTTAACTAAACTGACTCTTTAACTAAAACTGCCTATTACTCGTATCTATCATCCAGGGATCTCATCCAATCCGTTTCCATTTCCGTCCAAAAAAACCAATCCGTTTCTCAGGGTGGTTTAATGTCAACCAAGTCTTGTCAGGCGTGACACCGTTTCATGTAATGTCTTGACCTGAAATCAAAAGATAAACAAAAAGAGAAAACCATGTAAATTCGTGCAATAAAAAAAACATTGTTATCATTCATCAATTTGGATAGGTACTCGTCCAAAATTTACCGAATAACTCGATTATTAACTCGTAAAATGTTGCTTTATGTGTACGCTAACTTCGAGGGTATAATTTACTAGCAAAAACGAAATTTGTTTTTTTTCTTTACCTTTACGAGGTACCTCGTGTGATGAGTAAATACTAATATCACAGACAAAAATACATCCGACACAATAGACAAAACCGATAACGAACCGACATGACACCTTTAGACCCAACCAGTTTACCTAACCGTCAAACTTCTGTTCAAACTAGCGAAAAATTCTAAATCTATGGTTAAAACTACTATCTCGCGATTCTATCAGAGTAAAAATTAGTAGGTATTTTTGAAACAAATGTAATGCAGCTTATTGGAGGTAGTACCATTTTAAACCATTTTCCACGAAGTAACCAATTTACAGCAAGTTTCTTTAATCCATAGAAGGTAAGACGCCACTGGACGCGATGGAATCCTTGAATTGCAGCAAAGTCAAATCAAATCTCGCATCCGTGTGAAATTTCAGTCTCCCTATCAAATTGTCAAGCATGAGAACAAGTTTATCCACGAGGTTAGCCCATTGTGTTATGAATCTTGTTCCAAACACTCCGTTACTACTAACAGACTAACTCAGTAACAGAAAGCGAGCTACGCTCTACCCGCAACAATCATGTGTGATGAAATTGTTCACCCGAAAAGCTCCACAAAGTAATCCGTGATAGCATTAGTCTATTCTTAAACGTTTGGACACAATAATCCGTCTAGTAGAAATCAAATTTATTCCAAACTAATACAAATCTTTGGAAACTTAATAGCTGAGATGGTAAAGAGTCTAGGGACTTCATCATTTGAGTATCCTACTTAATGGAAAAAGACTACGTGACCTGTAATGTCCAATGTCCATCATCGTAGCACGTCGATTTTCATAACTACTCAGCAGCTCAATGACGCTACTCCTCTCGTAGCTCCGACACAACGCGTGACCACGCCGGCGCCGCTTGTGCTCACGCTGTGTGTCCACAGCGCCCGCGCAAGCCGCCGTCGACTCGCGCTCTGCTTCTCCGCTACGCCGGCGATGGAGTACCCACAGCGGCTACAGCACAACCGCTCACGGTGAAGGTTACCGAGGCCTCGGCACTCTCCAGATCATTATCCGGAACTCGTCACATGAAAGTTTACAAAATTCAGAGTTAAAGTACACCGGTAGCCAGTTACTGTACATGTCTTCCACAAAAATGTTTTGAGGAATGGCATGGCAGTGGCCACACCATTCCCTGAACAGATTAATCCCGTCCATGATATAAGCGACGGTGGCTCATACCTACATTTCCTATCTATACCCAACAACGTTACAACTCTAATCACTACTTAGTCTGATATCTTCTAACCTAATGAATTATATTATAATTTTCTAAGGGAATACGATTAGATAACATCAGTCATTCGAGGGTTGCCTTCTGGAGTCCATCCCAATCACGTTCGGTCAATAAAAATGTAACCAAAAAAACATTTATTTCGCATAATCCTAATACATAGGCACTTGCGACACGTCAATGAATACAATGCAAATAGTACCACCAGTTCGGAACGCGGCCCGCTTGAGAAGAACTGGCAAGAAACTCGACAGGCTTTTCTTTTTGTGCTCTATTTACAAAATTTAAACTAAAAATCACAAACTATTGCTTGAGAATGCAGTAGAGCAAGCAGATCATTTCCAGGCTTCCTTGTCACGCAAATAATCGTCAATTGAATAGCCACAATTAGAAAACTCTAGTTAACCTGATCACCCTCGTCTACATCAATAGACAACCTGAATACCGACTGCAGCACCATCCGCCGGGCTGAGACTGATTCAAACCATCGAAGGCCACCCAATGTTAACAAAAAAATAACATCACGCAGGTATCAACGAAGATTCCGTCGGTAGGTAAATTAGAAAAATTCACTTTTACTTCCAACTTAACTGAAATTCAACAATTCTCACAAAATATGATCACATACACACAGACACACTCATCACAGCCGAGTTTAGTTATCGCATCGAATTACCTCCTGATCGTTTGAACCTGAAAACGTTTAAGCTGACACAACCAGAACCACTTTCATATCAGTATAGTACATGGTAACTAACGGACCTTTTCATATCCCCAACCAACATACGTAGGTAGATATATATTCTTTTAACCAAAACCTTTAACCGAACCATAGATCTAGACCTCTGGCTGGCTCTCTTAATCTGTTGCAAAACTATACTTAAAATAAAACCCGGACTTGGATGCACCCGTTCTAGAACACTCATCTACATTGTAGATCATACTAATTCTAACTGGTTTCGATTTAATATTATTATCACACCTATACAAAAACGTAGTTCTTCGTTAAACATCTGTAACTGAGATATTGAAAATTTTCACTATGAAACATTTCAGGGGCTAACAGCATCGGAAACCCTCAAAAACTACATGCGATCCGTTTATTTAATATATATAAATAACCTGTAACTGAGCTTTCACTTTCCCATAAAAGCATTCATACCAACTAAGTTAACCCTCTTTTCTTTTATATTACAAATCTTTCTAACGACTGCCATCAGTATCCCAATAGGTCTGACAAAGCTAAACTAGAAAAATCTCATTATGATTTCGAACAGTAGGTACTAGCGTTCAGAGCTATTTATTTTGCCATAGCCACAATCTTGTCAACCATCTACACCAACAGCCCAATGAAACACCACAGTGAGAAATATAAACACGTGGGTCACGGTCACGCTCACGCCTTAACAGTCACACCAAAAGCACAACTACAATAGAACCCAATATAACGAAGTAGGAAAACCTAGCACGCCGTTGTATTACTCACTATACGACCATTCAACGACATGGCGCTAGCTAACCAGGATCACCTATGAACCCTGTATCATACTGTACAAGAGGAGCCTCTCAATGTCGTCGTATAACACTGCTGGCTGGCCCCCTGAACCTTGGTTTCCAATACACACAACCTTAATAGGGCGGATGCCTACTTTTAACCAGTCACATTATCAATAAGATACGTATTTGTTAGCCTCTCAACGCAGTAGGTACCACAAGTTGTTTTCACACTCCCTCCTGATACTATAACGCTTGACCTTCATACACCCAATACACTCTTAAACAACACTAAAATTACAAAAAAAAATCGTGAAAGTGTGACCGAGTACTAGGCGACCAGCGCATGTTAACTGCGAAATCCATTGTAGAACCGAACTTTTACACCAAACACCCAACACAAACCAATTAAGGATCTGAATATTCACTTCATGATTCGATAATGTATTCAATTTCATTAGTACCGAATCTACACAATAAACCTAATCACTAAACTTACACTTTTTTTAACCCATCTGTTCCTTTTTTTCTTTTATTAACAGGATCGCGACACTTTTTTTTTAAACTACTAGCATAAAACAACAAGGTACAGAACGCAAACTCATGTATGTACCGTTTCTTACCTTTTCCAAACCTACCCTCGGCTACGCGCACTGGCGTACAAACCAGTATCGAAATTACTTTGCAAATTCTTTGACTTCATGTCTGTGAAATCTGTGCTACCATGTAGGTAAAACCTAACGGCCCATTTTCCCATCATTGGCAAAACTCAGCATACTGTTAGATGAAAAGTACTAATTGAATTAACCAGCAATATCTTTCGCCTTACTAATCGTTAACCAGCATTATCTATCCTTCATTATTAAATCTTAACCAGCAATATCTATCCTTTTTACCAAATCCACGTTATGGCAAGGCAGATACCTACATAGTTTTATCCTACTAGTTAAAGTAACCATTTTATACGAAATTATGCGTGTACTTACATGGCGTGGTTTATAATGCCACTTCTGAGATGTTAGACCTCAGAAGAAAACACGGAGATGGCAGCACACTCGTTTATTCTCAACTATACAAATAATCAATTTAAGAACTAGGAAACCTAATACCGCGTGGCACAAGGAGGAACATTGCAACAGCGTCTGGGACTTGCAACCCAATCTGTAGGCTTGAGGTGGCCACCTTTTACAATGCGCATAACGCTCACCTTCCACCGCTAACAATGTTCCCCATTGCCCGTATACTTTCACGTTTCTATCTACCGACGGCTAGTTTAAGACTGAGCCCCACAAAATGGCGTAACATTCCCCACCCGGTCATTATTAAGTGTTGCCACTGCAGATACCAGCCAGACCTTAGGTACATATGCTAATAATTCTGTAACACTAGGTACCTACTATTGTCTAGCTTTAAGCCCAGGCCACACCGCCAGCGGGCGGGTGAGCGAGCTAGGCGGGCGGGTGAAGTGAGATATTGAAGTTATGCAAACTACGCGACATTGCCGAGCTAAACTATGGGGTTTACACCAAAAACTACATATGGAAGGGCGAACCGGGTAGTGCGGATGAGACTAGACACGTGGACACTGCTATTCGAATGACAAGCGACGACTAGTCTGAGTACCCGAAACGGGGAGGACGGTAGTTAAGCTAGCGAAGCGGGCGCGCCTAACGACGAAAACGAGTAGCTTCGCTCGCATCAGCCACGTAGGTTATTCGGCAGCTCGCAGTGTGCCTAGCTCGCTCACCCGCCCGCTGGCAGTGTGACTTGCTCTTTAGCGTTGGCTCGGCGACGTAAACATTAAATACACGGGTGAAGATTTTTTCTTCGTAAATCATATTTCACTAAAAACAGGATTTTTGGGGTTTTGTTATCTACGTATGTTTGTGTTGCTTGCAATCGATAATACCTATAGTACACTACGCACTGAAGGCTTGTGCACGACCAAATCAACAGCTTGTATGTATGTATGTATGGCAAAAATGTCTGCCACGACAACTTTCCAAAGCATTGTTATGTAAAGATTGGCGAACGCTTGGCACACCCAACATCATTATATTTAAACAGGGTTCGGTTGTTTGATTGTTTCATGCCTTTTGTGTTTGTCTTATCACCTACCTGTGGCAATTTGGCCCTGGGCCAAGTGTGAATCGGACTTGGGCACGGAGGGTTCCGCACTAAAACGGAAAAATATCACGTTTGTTGTACGAGAGCTCCCTTTTTTTTTTTTTTTTTTTTTTTTCCTTACTCCGTCTTGGCTGTATGTTGCCAGGGTACCTGGTGCACCCTCGAAAGGAAATCCCAGGGACCCTGACCAGCCCTGGTCGCCATTCACCGGCGACCCCTCCTCGTGGAGAGAGACCACACATTGCCTCTTCCGTCTAATTGAGGTGCGTGCCAGAATACGTCACGCGTCACCACCCTGGGCCTGTCTCTGCCAGGGCGACAGCTAGCCCTGAGTGTCGCCCCCAGGCTCACGCTTATGGGGGACGGAGATCGTTTTGAGATCTCCGGTGCCCAGCGCGTCTTCTCCTACGGCACGGAAGATTGCTGTTCCTCTCCCGTTCCTTCTCCGCCGCCTCTTTTGCAACCATCACCTCCTCACAAAACAAGGCGGCGGAGTTCCATAAACTTTCGCTGCAGACCATAGCCTGAACCATGGCCTGAAGCGTGATATTTATCAGTCCTAAGGCCACTGAAAGGCCACATCGTTGATCCGTCCACTCTGGGCAATCTGCCAGAGTGTGGAGCACCGTATCCGGTAAGCAGCCAGAACAGTGGTGGCACTCTGGCGTTGGCTCCCGCCTTATCCGATGCAGGTACACACCGAAGCAACCATGCCCGGTGAGTAGCTGCGTCAGCCGATAGGAGAGGCAGCCATGGCGCCTCTCCAGCCAGTCCTTATCGCCTCAACTATATCATGCCCGGCTGTTGGTTGTCCAAGTCGCTCCTTCCACTCCTCTACGACCACCTGGCGGAGCTGAGACCTCTGTCCCTCGATTTCCTGTGAAGCAGGTCTCAGATCTCGCTCCCCTGCCTCTTTGCACCACAGGTATAGTGCTGCAAGGGCCCTCGCTTCCAGGTCCCATGGAGGTGTACCGGCTAAAAGAGTTGCCGCTTCAAAAGAGACCGTGCGGTATCCTCTTATAATCCTGACGGCCAGCAGCCGCAGTGGACGTCGCAGTATTGCCACGTTACTGGCCGTCAGATTCCCTGCCCATACCGGAGCCCCGTAAAGAGCCATGGACCGCACGATCCCAGCATATAGTCTTCTGCAAGAGGTGTCAGGCCCCCTCAAGTTAGGCAGTAGTCGTGACTACGACAACGCCACTCCCTTCAACTTGGGGGCCAGACTTCGGAAATGCACCCCGAAGTCCCACCGGCCATCGAGTACAAGCCCCAGGTACTTAATAGAAGCCTCGATGCCGATGTGTACACCCCCCACAACAAGACTTACCCCCTCAGGTGGTCGCCTCCGAGGTCCATGAAAAAATAGAGCCTCGGACTTGTGGAGCGCTACCTCAAGTCCCAAAAGCCGGATGCGTTCAACGACTTGGGCAACCCCTGTGGTGGCCATCGTGAGAACTTCGTGGTACGTTTGACCTCTTACCGTAACAAGGGTGTCATCTGCGTAGCACGTTACCGTAACGGCCTCCTCAAACGCACCACGAAGCACCCAGTCATAGCCGATGTTCCACAGGAGGGGCCCTAATACAGAGCCTTGTGGAACACCGCACGACATATCTCGTCGACCAAGCCCTAATCTACTCTGGTAGGCGACGGCTCTTTCCGAGAGGTAAGATCCGACGATACGGCGCAGGTAGAGAGGCACATCATGATAAACGAGTGCCTCCCTGATACAGCTCCAAGGCAAGGTGTTAAATGCATTGGCAATATCAAGAGATACTGCCAGCACCACCTCACCTCGCGAGACCGCTTCCTCTGCTAGAGCCTTCACGCGCATGATCGCACCGACGGTGGAACGCCCCCGGCGAAAGCCAAATTGATTGTCCGCCAAGTCAGGCCCAACCTCTGTGAGGTGCTCGACGAGGCGGTTCGCTATAATTCGCTCAAAGAGCTTACACACCTCGTCGAGCAATACTATGGGCCGATATGCGGACGGTGATTCTGCCGGACGCCCCTCTTTTCGAATGAGGACCAGTTTCCCTGTCTTCCATATCTTTGGAAACCGGCCCTGCTCGAAACATGCTCTGAAAAGTCTAACCAGTCGGGGCCCAAGAGCCTCTAGAGCCAAGACCCACGCTCGACCCGGTATTCCGTCGGGACCAGGAGCGGTATTTTTGGCTTTCAGCCTCAACACTGCCGCCTCTAGTTCTGCCAAAGAAACTTGCGGTACGTCTTCGCTTTCCACGTTGGGTGTGCGAGGCTGAGTCATCGATGGTGGAGTGTGTTCCTCCACTCTTATCGGAAACAGGGCACAAACGACCGCTTCAACCAGCTCATGCCGGAGACTCCGAGTGAGTGGGGGCGCCCATGGACGTAATTTTCCTCTTACCATAAGGTAGGGTCGTCCCCATGGATCCCGTTCCAGAGTATCCAGCAGCTCCTGGCGAGAGTCCCTTTTAGCTTGCTTTATTGCCGCTTGAAGGGTCCGCTTGGCTACCCTGTATCCTTCACGAAGCTCCGCCTCTAGAATTGCAGCATCATACGGGCGACGACGCCTTCTGCGGAACCTAGCATACCGGCGGCGGGCAACTACACAGGCGTGCCTAAGCTGTGCGATCGCCGGCGACCACCAATACACTTGGCGTCTAGCAGATCTGGGTTGAGCCCTAGGCATCGCCGCATCGCAAATGTGCGACATGGTCTGCCGGAGCCACTCTGCCTCGACATCGACATCAACAGATCCATCCGGCAATGGGACCCAGGCCTGAACGATAGAGGCTTCCAAGAGAAGCTCCCGATCCAGTTGTTTCAACACCCAACGTGGCTCTGGAACCGCTCTGACTGGCGCCGGAGAGTTAGAGGAGACGCTGAACTGAATATATCTATGGTCAGACATCACCTCCACCTCCGTCATGACATGCCAGTCGTGTACATAGGATGCTATCGCAGGGCTCCCAAATGAAAGATCTAAAATAGAGCTACCCCACGACCGCACCCAAGTAGCTACGGCACCCTGATTTAATAGAACCAGACCAGATGTTACGGCCCAGTTCTCCACCGCTCGGCCCCTTGCATTAGTCTCTCGAGAACCCCACGTAACAGACCAGGCGTTAAAATCCCCGAGGACCAACACAGGAAAGGAGCGGCAAGCATCGACGATCCCAGCCAAGTGAACGAGCCAGTCCTCGTACTCAGCCTGGCTTCGGCTCGGAGGGCAATAAACTGCCACGATCGCAACCCCTTCTGTTAACGCCGCTACGCATCCTTGCCCCCTAGAAATTACTGTAAGAGGGGAGGTGCCAGCGGCAGTCCCACACACCACAGCCGCTAAACCATTCAATGACACCACCCAGGTATCCCCAAGCGGCATGTGGACGTATGGCTCAGCGACAGCCGCAATATTGATGGACCATTGCGCCATGCTCTGGAGCAAAAGATCCTGCGCAGTGACGCAATGGTTTAAGTTCGCCTGTAGGATGCGGAGGTGAGAATCCATTACTAGACGACGATCTCTACCTCCCGCCGCGAACCATGCCGTTGAGTTACAGCATCCGCTTTCTTCTCTTTAGGGTTTGGCCAAGAAGAGGCGCAGGCCTTTGTGCCAACCCGGTGTTCAGCAGGTTTGTTTACCGCTGCACATTTGAAACAGTGCAGTGGTTCTTTACAGCTATCGGCTTTGTGGTCAGATTGACTACAACGGAAGCAACGATTTTCTACGGTGACTTCCGCTGTGCACCTGATTCCCACATGCCCTACCGACAGACACCGGAAGCACCTTGCCGGACGAGGTGGCAAGAGTTTCACCTGCGCCATTGCAAACCCGCCCACCAGAATTTTGCGCCCGTCAGCGACCTTTTGGGCCGCGGCTATCGGGCAGCTCACGACTGCCGTCCCTATACAACCAAGGCCAAAGCGTATCACGCCCGCTTTTACTTGATCTGGGGGGCAGTTCCCCAAATCGGCTACGGCAAGAACCAGCTCCTCCACCGTGACAACATCGTCCAGGCCCGTAATGCGCAGATCAGCACATTTCGTGGGCCTGGACACCCTGACGTCAGCCGCCTCCATTGATTCCCGTAACTTAGCTGCGAGAGCATCAGCTTTTGGTCCACTGGTGGCGCCAGGCACTTCCAGAAGGCGGGCTCCGGTACGAGTTGGTTTACACCTAACGCCCTCTATTCCAAGAGCCTTAAGATCCAAACTTGCTTTGGCTTTTCTTGAGACCTCGGAATAGCTTACACCACGTCCTGCCGCCTCTGTTGTCAAGGTAATGACAACAGCGGTGGAGCGAGGGGCACGAAGTTGTAGGGGTGCCTTTGCCGCTGCAACCCTGGCTGCTTCTTTGGCCGCCTTCTTGGCAGCCTTCTTCTTTTTCTTCTTTTCACCAGCAACCTGCCAAACTTCCCCAGTAGTGGTCTGAACGATGGCGGCTGGTGTACCAGAAGCCGGTTTTTTCTTTCGCTTTGATGCAGATTTTATCTCCGTCGTGGTGGACACGCCAGTTAAAACTGCAGCCGGGCGGGCCGCAGGGGCCATCCCAGTCACGACCGCGTCAGCAGTTCTCGGTCGCGCCAAAGGTGGCCGGAAGGTGGCGTTTTCCAGTGCGGAAATACGTCTACCCAGGCGTTCCTCCATCCCACGGACAGCTTCTAGGAGACGGTCTACGTCAGGCTGGGTTTGCCGCGATGTCGCCTCTAACCGCACCACCGGTGAAGAGATGGAGCCTGCCGCCCCCGCATTGCCCAGATGGCCGTTTGCTGCTAGGCGGGCGTTTTCCTGGGCCAACTTTTCAAGCCGGTCCAAAAGAACCCCGCCCACCTCAGCCATTGTGACAGCCGCCGTGATAATAATCTCCTGCTCAGGAGCAGAAGCCTTTTTAGGTGTCTGCGCAAGGCGATGGATTACGTCCATAGCCTTGCGCATTCTGACCTCGGCTGTCTCTACGGACTCGACAGTTGAGGGTGTCAAGGCCTGCCGATTGCTCAAGATTTTCTCGTCCAGACCTGCAAGGCGTCGCTCGCTCTCCGCATCCACTGCAGACTGTGCGTCATCGCATTGTTGCGCCTTCTGCGCAGCGGCGACGCGACCAGGTGCGGGAGGTCTGCCCCTTCCTCGGCGATTGGACACCGGCCTGACTTTAGGCGCCGGGCCCGAGTCCTCGCTAGAGGCACCGTCCACGTCCTTCATCTGGGTTTGACCCTTAGGGCGCCTCTTCCGTTTTTGCCCCAACTGCTGAAACTGTTCCGCAGCTGGGACTATGGGGCTGTTTGCTCCACTCCTAATGCTCAGCGTAACGTCAGAGTCTGACGTCGCACCGGACATTTGTTCCGTCTCTTTTTGTGTGTTTTTATTTATTTTATTCATGTTTGATCCCACGAGTATGGGGGAAAAGAAGTCGACCCAGGTGGTGCCCCCTGCACCCGGGCAAGCCTATATACTATGGAGGTCGGCAGGTATCCATAGGTTGTTACGACATGTCTCTCGGGTTTTATAGACTTTTCCTTGTCATGGGCCGGCCGAGCAAGGCAAGCCCTCCGGCCAACGAATTCACGCGTACCTTCCTGGTGCCATCAGTCAAGTCTTTGCAGATCACTCGTTGGTTACGGAATGCGAGAGGGTGGCTAGCCCTCTCCCACCGGCGGCGGTGGCACTACAAATGCCTGTTAGCCCTTGCGTGAGCAATGATCCAACCCGCCCAAGAACGGATTCATCGCCCCTGGATGGGTCCAGCGATGGCAAACCCGTTTGCTCTCCACCTTGTTTCTCTACTGTACTCTCTGCTATTCAGAGGGTACGTAGAAAAACACCGCCCAGAGCAACCCATATTTAAATAAGTTGCTCCCCCCTCGGCCGGGTATTGGCCGTAAGTGGCAATGCCTCCCCATATTGAGAAGAGGCATTGCCACTTTCGTTACCAGGGTGCACCGCGTGGAGGTTCCCGTCCCCACACCCCGTACGAGAGCTCCCTTTTTTTCTGATTTCAGATTTTGTTGTAACAGCGGCAATCTGAGAAAATTTCAGCTCTCTTACTATTACGGTTCCTAAGATATATAGGTAGCCTTGTGACAAACAGACAGACAAGACGGACGGCGAAGTCTCATGGATAGAGTCCCGTTTTTATCCTCTTTTTTTTTTTCTTTTTACGTGTGGAAATCCTACATGGATGCTATGCCGGACTCCTACCGACTAAAACCACACGATGTCCTACAACTGTCTACGGCCGGGAGTCTGGGTAAGCCCTCGGAAGGATGTCCCAGGGCTCTCGGCAGACTTTGGCGAACACTTCAACCTCGCCTATGGGGTTCGGGTGATATCCCGCGTCTGGGTAGTTGGTTCGGGTGTTAACCCGCTACTAGGGGAAGGGGGGGGGGGGATTTGGGTACTGTCCCACCACTATCACCACTATGAGGGGCAAAGAGATATTCGCCTCGTCTTGGCCTGCTTCTGTACGAACGGCGAGCAGCCAGCCCACCGTTCTCAGGCCCCCGGTCATGGAGGTCGGTAGTCTTGGGCGTATAGCAGCCTGCGACGACCTCGCCGCCGACTGCAGAACTCGGGAGGGAGATCCCTCTCACGGTCCCTCCCTGCCACCTCTTTTTGAAGCATAACTTGCTCGCAAAAGGATGCAGCGGCATCCCACTTGCTTTCCGCTAGAGACCATAGCTTTCACCATGGTCTCCAGTGTTAGAACGTCGACGCCCAGGCCCACAACGAGGTCTCGGCGCTGTAGCGCCCATGCTGAGCACTCCACCAGAGTATGCAGCGCCGTGTCCTCGCTGCAGTCACCGCAGTGCTGACACTCGGGTGTTACCTCCCTATGTATGCGCCACAGATACTTACCAAAACACCCGTGTCCGGTAAGCATCTGTGACACCCGATAGGTGAGGCTACCATGACGTCTCTCCAGCCACTCCTCCGTGACCGGCTTTACCGGCTCAATAGTGGTGAGCCCCCATTTTGGTTGTTCAAGTCGTAACTTCCATGTTTCCATGAGCTCCTGGCGGAGCAGGGATCGCTGAGCCTCTATTTCTCTAGACTCAGGCCTGTGGTCCCGCTCCAGCGCCTCCTTGCGCCACTGATAAAGCGACGCAAGGGCTCTCGCTTCCAGGTCCCATGGAGGGGTCCCGGCTAGGAGACATGCCGCCTCGACAGAGATCGTGCGGTACCCTCTAATCACCCTAACGGCCATTGCCTTCAGCGGGCTATGTAGTCTAGCCACATTGCGGGCCGTCATGGTTTCCGCCCATATAGGCGCCCCGTGTAGGGCCATACTCCGCACGATCCCGAGGTATAGTCTCCTGCAGGGAGCTTTGGATCCCCTGATGTTGGGCAACAACCGCGAAAGTGCAGCTGTTGCCCCTCTCAGCTTTGGGACCAAACTTCGGAAGTGGTGTTCGAAGTTCCATCGGCTATCGAGTACAAGCCCCAGGTACTTCATTGAGGGCTCGATGCCGATGCTAACGCCCCCTACTTGTATGCTGGATCCTGTCGGCGGCCCCTTCCGAGGCCCGTGGAAGCACAGGGCTTCGGATTTGTGAAGGGCCACCTCCAGACCCAGCCGCCGTATTCGCCCCACGACTTGAGCAACCCCTGCCGTGGCCTTTAGGGCTGCTTCTCGGTGCGTTGCTCCACGCGCCGGAACGAGGGTATCGTCGTCGTAGCACGTTACGCTGACACCTCTGAGCAACGAACCGCGAAGTACCCAATCGTAGCCGATGTTCCACAGGAGCGGACCTATGACCGACCCCTGTGGAACACCGCACGACACGTCTCGCCGCCCCGACCCTAGCCAACTTGGGTAAGCTATGGCTCTCTCGAACAAATAAGCCCCGACAATGCGACGGAGGTAGAGAGGCACTCTGTGATAAATGAGCGCCTCCCTAACGCAGCTCCAGGGCAAGGCGTTGAAGGCGTTGGCGATGTCAAGAGACACCGCCATCACCACCTCGCCCCGCGATATAGCTTCCACCGCCAGGCTCCCGACACGCATGATCGCGTCCACAGTGGAGCGCCCCCGACGGAAACCGAATTGGTTATCCGCCAGATCTGGCCCCACACGTGTGAGATGCCCGACGAGGCGCTCAGCAATGATACGCTCAAAGAGCTTACATACCTCGTCGAGCAGCACGATCGGCCGGTACCCAGATGGTGAGTTCGCCGGCCGCCCCGCCTTTCGGATCAGGACCAGTTTCCCCGTTTTCCACACCTTGGGAAACTGGCCTTTTTCGAGGCATGCGCTAAGGAGCCTTATTAGTCGGGGCCCAAGTTCTTCGAGAGCCAGGACCCACGCTCGGCCTGGAATGCCGTCGGGTCCGGGGGCCGTGCTCTTGCGGGATTTAAGCCGCAGCACAGCTGCCCCTAGCTCACCCTCGATGACTTCGGGCACGTCGTTCTCGCCGCTATCCGCGTCAGGCGCCAAAGACGGAGCCATATGCGGAGGAACATGTTCCTCCGCTCTCAATGGGAACAAGGTGCCCAGAACTCTCTCCAGCTGCTCTGGTTGGAGGCTCTGGGTCAGTGGGGGCGCCCTAGGGCGAAGCTTACCTCTAACCATGAGGTACGGACGCCCCCATGGGTTCTGTTCCAGAGTCTCCAGAAGCTCTTCCCGTGCCGATTTTTTGGCCTCTTTTATGGCTCTCTGGAGGGTCCTCTTGGCCCCCTTGTAAGAATCATATAGCTCCGTCTCTCGGGCTGTCGCATTATCTGGACGGCGACGCCTCCGGCGGAACCTGGTGTATCGACGGCGCGCGGACACGCAAGTGGCACGCAACTGTGTGATCTCCGGAGACCACCAGCACACCTGCCTCCTTACCGGTCCGGGCCTTACCCGAAGCATCGCAGCGTCACAGATTTGCGACATGGCTCTCCTGAACGACTCCAGCTCTGCATCAACATCGACAGGCCTGTTTTCCGCCGGAATCCAGGCCTGCACGACGGCTGCCTCCAGGAGAGCCTCCCGGTTGAGGTGTTTAAGCGCCCAACGCGGTTCCGGGGGATTTGCGAAAGCCGGCGGTAGATCGGGTGGAGAGGCGAGGTCGAACCGAATATAGAAATTTTTTAACGTTTTTACCCTCTGGGTAAAGAACCCTAAAAATGTTCTCATCTGTGTCTGGTCGCACTCATCTGAAACGAATAACCCGATTTCTTTGTATGTTTTGGTAAATATGAGTCGTAAAGTATCGTTCATCTTTTATCCTCACACCTTTGTTTTCGTGTGGAAATGCCTCATGGATGCTATGCTGGACTCTTACAGACTAAAAACATACAGTACCCCATCACTGCCTAAGGTCGGGAGCCCCGGACAAACGAAGACTGACGAAAAGCATTCCGAAGAACGCAGCGAGAACACGGCGCTCCACACATACGTAGAGAGCTCAGCGTGGGCGCAAAAACGTCAATAACTCCTGGCAAGTCTGAATATCGACATTCTCTCGCTGGAGACCATGGTGCGAGCCATGATCTCCAGTAAGTAAGAGTAAGGTCCCAATTACTCTTACTGGAGATCATGGTCTTGACCACGTCTTTCTGCAAGCAGGCCTCAAACGTGAAAGAGGCGGCGAGAAGGTAACGGAAGACAATTCTAACTACGCCCATAGACTTGTCTTCAGCCAAAACTATCGTCGTCCATGACCGAGGGCCTGAAGATGGCGGGAGCTGCCCGCCGGCCTTACATAAGCAGGTCCAAGACGACAGCACGGCGTGATAGGCCACACATCCCAAGAAGCGGGACAACACTCGAACAACCCCCAAAACGCTGGGTAATATCCGAATTCTTAGGTGTAGATTTCCGCTAAAAATCGGAAAAAAATTCCGATAAAAATCGGTTGATCCATTTCGGATGAATATCCGTAATGAATCAACCGATTTGACCTTTGTAGGTAGGTATAGGTATATTTTTGTAGATCTAGAATTCTAGATATTATGAGAATGGTTTTTTTACGTGAGGGAAAATCCTCATAGATGCTATGCCGGACTCCTACCTACTAAAAAACCTCACATATCCTACCTAACAGCCTACGGTTGGGAGTCCCGGGAGCCCTCGGATTATGAGAATGGTTAAAAAGTACATAATATACAAGGTGGAATTTAAAGCCGGTATGCGGTAGTTGGAGGGAAAGTACCCTCAATATTGATAATGGCAAGTTTTGCTGAATGAAAACATTCCTTTATTTTCAAAAGTAAGTAAAACGGCATTCAAAGATTTTTGAAAAATCACCTGTTTGAGCCGGGAATCGAACCTGGGAGAAGTAAAAAAAAATACATTCTGTATTTCATGATACCAACCGAAAGAGTCTTTAATAAGGAACAATTTCTTTTAAACAACATAACATAGTAACTTAAATTAAAGGAAGACCAAGTAAAATATGTTTTTATTGTAAAGCTCACTCACTGTCTGAAGAAAAAAAAACATTCTAATTAAGATTCTTCTCATTTTTTAGATGTTGGTTAAAAAAATGTTCCAGTTTCTGTGAATGGGAATATTCGTTCTGGTCACTTAACCAACCAACTTCAAAAAAAAAAGTAGGAGGTTCTCACTGAAATTATCTCCCAGCAGGTAATTTTTCAAAAATCTTTAAATGCAGTTTTACTTTTGAAAATAAAGGAATGTTTCCTTTCAGCAAAACTTGCCATTATCAATATTAAGGGTACTTTCCCTCCAACTACCGTCTTTAAATTTCATCCTGTATAATTATTTCATCTTTAGTTACCTTCGTAGAGGTGCTGACACTTCCTGTACTCTTTGAAGATTTGGAACTCAGTCAGTAGGTTATAACATACAACAACAACTGTCTTTCCTCCTATAGATTTAACTATATCAAAACACGATATTATATGTATGTCCTACTTCTGAATCACGCAAGCATTTGACGCGGCATGACAATTGCTCTATTGTATCACTTTCCGTGTCATTTGAATCGTTTACACGTTTTTATTGGTAAGAATATATTGTTGGAGTAAGGTGAGGTCATTTAAAGTGATCGCTTAATCAAGTTGAAGGCTTTATGAGCATCCTGGGACATCCTAGTACCTACTTTTTTTACGAGTGGAAAAGCTGTTAAGGATGCTATGCCGGACTCCTACCGACTAAAAACCACACGTGTCCTACCATTAGGTCTACAGTAGTCTACGGTTAGGAGCCTCGGGTCCCCCCTAGTTGTCCCGTTACACTTCGTTTTGCAAAATTTAATAAAAATTACTCCCAAGTTAGAATACCTATATTTAAAAAAAACGAAGCTACACGACTTCCGGTATTTCTTTTTCTCTTTTTGAGCTTTCTCGTTTTGCTTTTTTCACAAAATCCAGTACTTATCTAGTTCTTTAGTCCAGGTTAAATCCAGTAATTTTTAAGTCGAAAATTTAATAATATTTCTTGTGTAAGAGATTCTTTTAGATACAAACCTATTAATGTCAAATTTTCGTGAAAGTTCTCCAGTAAAGAGGTGGAACCTTTACTTGACCTACCTGTGGAATTTGGAGAGTAGGTAGGAAACTAAAAAGTCGCGTTTCACTCCTTATTATTATTTTAGAAAATTTGTCCAATCCACAATTTTACACATCAACACTTGAAAATACAAACATCTTGAATAAGAAACAAGGAATTGGTGACCTCCTTTATGTGCTGCCATCAAAACTATAATCCGAAAAACTAGACCACAGACCAGACAGGAATTCCGTGTTCCCGCGAAAAGCCTGGCACAGATAAAGCAATATTATTGGTTTGACAGCGACGTAACGTTTTGTCTATTCTCATGAAAAATACTGGCCAGTTATGAAATAGTTTGTATTGCAAAATTATTAAGGTGCTTTCACACGTAGCACCAGCTGATTTGTTATGAATAACCTACATTTTTTGCTTAAGTACTGTGTTATACGGAATCAATAGAAACAGGTAAAGATTATAATTACTAAAAGATTTTTAAATTAGGTAATACCTACCATTTTACCTACTTTGACAATCATCGTCGTTGTTTTAAAAATCGTAAATGGTTATGAAATTTAGAATTTTCAATTTGTGAGTTACTGAAAGTCCAATTTATTTTGTTACTATCTAAGATGGAAGACAAGTATTCAGCCCACGTAATCGAAAGGATCCCTGTAGCTGAGGGACGTTTGCAACACCGGAGGTGCTACTCTTACACTGTTGACTCTTATATCGTGTTGAAACGGACTGGGCTAAGCAGGCTCGGGTTGTGACTTTCAACTGTTGAAAATTTTCAAGTATTATGCAACAACAGAGGTAATATTCTCACTCTGCTGACTCTTCTACCGTGTTGAACCTGACAGGGGTAGGCTGTGACTACCAAACTGATGAAAATTTTCAAGTCTTAACAAACTGACAAGACAAGAGCTTCCGAGACGGTTTAACGTGCCTTCCGGTATCAGAGTTATCCTTCTAAGGACTTATTCGGACACCACCGCTGTAAGTACCTAGATGTAGGGTCCCATGTAGGTAACTAGTGGAATCAGGCGTTACATGACTGAAATCCATCCTAGAACAATAATAAAGAGGGAAGGGAGAGGAACCCGCCTCACACCCCCCTTGAATCGTCAATCCTAACATACAACAGTTAAGGATAACCACAACTAATTGTATATATATATTTTTTGATATTTAGCTCGCCAAATTGACGTCGCCACCAGCCTGATGGAAAGTTGTGGCGCATCTAGCGATAGGGTGCCACTTCTGACAGTGGTCCTCAAGTTGGCGGCCCTGTGATGTGCCTCATCACGCTCCTCGTGAAGAACCCGGGATTGTAAGATGAGCGAAACACGTGTGCGAATGTTATTGGAAGAATGAAGAATCGAACTCCTCAAAAAATAAATTTTGGATGTTGCATAGGATAATTTTATTATCTGTACCCTAGAGATTGTTAATAATGAGCACTACTACCATGTAGGTAGTTTTAGTTGGTAGGAGTTAGGCATAGCATGCACGAGGATTACCACACAAAAAAAGTGCTTTCTGAAGTACATAAATACATACAATCACGCCTTTTATAACCGAAGGGGTAGGCTGAGGCATATTATATGCCCACATTTCACCTTTGAGATTTTGTTCCACGTAATATGTGGTGAGCCATATTGCCGTATTGCGATGGACAGGCGCAGGTTGTGACAGCATGCTGTTAAAATTTTTAAAGCAGCCCATAAAGGCCTTCAACTTGGCATAACAACTGCCATTTTAAACGCTCGCCAATAATATAACCGCCAACCGGTCACAGCAAATGTTGCTTATCACCTTAGATGAATTAAAAAACCCTTTCAATTCATCTATGCTTATCACAGTGATCGTTGACAGAACACTGAGTCCGCGGGGCCACATGCACTTCAAAGTACAGAAACGCTCATTAATGAAAATTCCACAATGAGTCACCCATCTCAGTACTGAAAGTGACGTAAAATGCTTACCTATGATCGGTAACTTACAGAACATTGACCTAGCATTCAACTAGGTCAATGTTTAGTTTAAAAATCAATAACTTTTCAAGTCGTTATACACTAATATGTAGATCAACTTGTATAAATAAATAAATAAATAAATATTTTTGGAACATTGTCACACAACATCATCTAGACCAAAAAAATATAATATTAGCTTGTGTTGTGTTATTATACCAAAAATTAATGATCTAAATACATCATACGTAGAAAACTATTTACGTTATTTTGTGGATCATAAAAGTATTTGTCACTTTCGATCCGGGAATCGAACCCGGCAGTCACTTACTTTTGTAGTCCCTATATAAATATTATATTATCATTGTATATGGTCAAGAAAATCCGGTCAGTCACTAGTCGAGTTCGCGCAGAAAAGGTTCCGTACCAAAAAACGGCAAAAAAAACTACATTTATTGTATGGGAGCTCCCTTATTGTTTTGGCTTTTAGTATTTTTTTTTTGTAATAGCGGGAACAGAAACACTGTATCGGTGAATTTTTATATTGTCTAACTATCACGGATCATGAAATACAGTCAGACAGACGAACAGCTCAGTTTCAGTGAAAAGGTCCCGTTTTAAGCCTTTGGGTACCTTCGCAACTCTAAGAACCTAATAACTTAAAAAAATATGTAATTTTGCTATTGTCAGAACTAGAAGAAATATCACATTCTATGTCGATAATAACACAAATAATATCCGTTTAAAAATACGTAACAATTACATACCTAAATATTATTAACATTTTTTTATTTATTAGGCTCTAATAATTTCTTTTGCATCCTGCTAGAGTTATGTAAAAATATCTCTTAAGCATATTTGACTTTTAATTTAAAAATTATACATCTCTAAATACAATTTTCTAAACTAATATTAAATTTAGACGAGCTTTCATTTAAGATACATGAAATTCAATCATATTTCTTAACTGTTTAAGTCTAGTTTCCTTATAATAACTATTTTAAGTTACAGTGCAAATAAAAATCAAACGTAGGATCTACAAAATAAGGTATATTTCTTATTGTATTCATCCCATGCATTTGTCAAGCATGCCAGTTTATGGTGTGTCGGAAACTGCCACCCACTTTCTTCCTAGCAACTCTCTTACATTCAGTTGCGGTCCTCATTTCATACATTCACTACGCGTTCAAGCCTAAACTATTATATTATAAAAAAAACTGAAACTCTCAACACCTGTGCCACGAAATTATGAATTAAAAAGTTTAATTTAAAACGCGGGAATGCAGTGACATTTGTGCTTTTTTTATTCGTTACTAGTGTTTACGGACTACGGATAAGTGCGTGCTTGGATATTTTATTTTGAAGATATTTCGTAAATTATACGGAAAATGGTGAGTTATACTTATTTATCTGTTTATTATTAATAATGTCATGTTTTTATTATACAAAAAAAAAACATTGGCTTTGTTATAATTAAGTAGAAAGTTTTATGTAGGTATATTAAAGTATTCATTAATTTTATTATCTTTATTAAACAAAGAAACTTAAAATTACTATTAAGAAAGTAATGTATTATTTTAAATACCTACCTACGTTATTGGAGGTGCCTAAGCTTAGAATTTAATTTACACAAATCTGTCATCACACTAAATACTTTTTTTAAAATCTGACGTGGTCAGGCAAAGGTCTTCAAAATCAACCTAATCAGATTTTTTTTTATTGCTTATGATCATGATTATTTATGTTTATACCTACTAATATTAAAATGGAGAAATATTTTTTTGTTTGTACTACTTAGGTACTTTGTCACTGAAACTGGTAAAACTATTTTAAAATAATAGGTATTTCACCATAAAAAAGCTGCATACTACCTAGTAACAAAGCTGTATAACATCACGAATTCACGATACAGTCAATATGAGATTTGCAGTTATGAAAAATTTTGCATAAATAGAAAAATTTATAAAAAAAATATTGTAAGTTCAGATAATATGTACCTATGGAGTTAAGGGTACTGTGGGCTTCATAGGATATCATAAGCATAGCCACATACATCTTACTAATATTATAAATGCGAAAGTTTGTGAGTGTGGATGTGTGGATGTTTGTTACTCTTTCACGCTCGAACGGCTGAATGAATCGGGCTGAAATTAGGTACAGGGATACATTATAGTCTGGAATAACACATAGGCTACTTTTTATCCCGGGAATAAGTTCCTACGGGAAGCGGGCACGGGAATAAATCATACGCGGGCGAAGCTGCGGGCATCAGCTAGTACATACGTATGGTCACGCCCTTATCCCCGAAGGGGTAGGCAGAGGCATATTATATGCCCATGTTTACCTTTTTTAGAATTTATCCCACGTAATAGGTGGTAATTTGTAACTGCCTTCTGTAAGGCCTTCAACGACTGCCCTTTTACTGGCAACCGGGACCAACGGTTTAACATGCTAATCACGGAGTCAAATAAACGTCACAATGTGGTCACGTGATGGTCGCCCATCCAAGGACCGGTCATAGTGAAAGTTGCTTACTGCAGTGATCGTTTACAGAACACTGAGTCTGTAGGACCACGAGCGCTTCACACGCGTATTATAAAGAGGAAACATTTGATTGTCTGTTTGTTTGCATCGAAAAGTCTCCGAAGCTACTGAACCGATATGAAAAACTCTTTCAGAGTTGGAAAAGTGCACTATCCTCGGGTCACTTAGCTATATTTTACTCTCGTATTCCCACGGGAACGGGAACTACGCAAGTGAAACCACGTAGCGTCTGCAAGTAATAAATAAATCCATTTACAAAAGTAATTGAGCTTACCATTTCAA
Source organism: Miltochrista miniata (assembly GCA_933228765.1). Taxonomy (NCBI): domain Eukaryota; kingdom Metazoa; phylum Arthropoda; class Insecta; order Lepidoptera; family Erebidae; genus Miltochrista; species Miltochrista miniata. Next base: position 24,239,605 of record OW121772.1, read on the forward strand.
AGTTATTGAGCATTAAACATTAAAACTTCAACAAGTCATAACGCCATTTTAACCAATCATAGTTCTACGTTTTATTAATTAACTAGCTGTTGCCCGCGACTTCGTACGCTGCATTTTATACGTAATTCTTTAGATGTAAAATAACATTTATTGCAGAGAATCATAATTATTACATTTCTATATATTTACATTATTACTATCTAAACCAGTGGTGGGCAAACTTTCTTAATGAGGGGCCAGAAAAATTAAGAATTTTCGGAGGAGGGCCGGAAAAATTTTGAATTTTCAGAAGAGGGCCAGGATTATAGGAAAAGTGCATTTTGTGCTAAAGCTTTTAGTCTTACTTCTTTCTAATATTGATGTGTGGCTGTATGTTACTCTTTCACGCTCTCCATCTATTCGCCTATTTTTCTTCTCATAATATTTCTGGACCGTTAAATTATTATTATAATTATCGCGAGACATATAAGTACTATTCATATAGAAGGACCGTCGTCGGCGGGCCGGATTAAATGCTTTCGTGGGCCGGAGTTGGCCCGCGGGCCGTACTTTGCCCATCACTGATCTAAACTAAACCTAAATAAGGCCCCCGTGGCATTGTGCACAAAAGACTAGCAGCATTCCCCCTTTGAATAGCAATACCTATTCGTTGAGCGAGAAAACTGCCAGCCCTTGGGTCAACAGTTGACTCCACAAGGTGCTTTTTAAATTCTTTAGATTGATATATGTAACTCTTTTATTTATGAACCGATTGACATGAAACAAACACTAAATGTTAAATGGAGCAACCCGCAACGCAATAAAGAAAATCGCAATGCAATCGGTTAAGCGGTTGCTGAGATTAGCATGTACAAACGTACAGACTAATAGACAAAAAATCTTAAAATCGTTGTTATGGGTTCTATTGCGTTCATAAAGTACCTACCTCTTTAATTTTTTTTTCATATTCATATTCATTTATTGCACACCATATGTCAAAATTAAAGATGTCACAAATTTGGTTAGAGTGCAATATGGACCCTGTCGGGCACGGCAACATAGGAGAGAGGAGGAACCAATCACCACCATTCTTTCATGCAAAGGCTTTTTAGATATTACTAGCGGACGTCACGCGGTTTCACCCGCGTAGTTCCCGTTCCCGTAGGAATACGGGAATAAAATATAACCTATGTTCACCGCAAAGAGTGTAGCTTCCCAACAGTGAAAGAATTTTTCAAATCGGTCCAGTAGTTCCGGAGCCTTTTCGTTACAAACAAACAAACAAACAAACAAAAAAACAAATCTTTCCTCTTTATAATATTAGTATAGATTACTTTCCTAGACATCTTCAATGCACAGACAGCGACCTGTTACGATTTTATTATATCTATGTATTGATGAATGATGACATGTCTGCTTTATACAGTGAATTTTTAACTACACACAATTAAAGAAGAGAATTATGAAGATTATTAAAGAATGATTAATCAATACTAAAGTATGTCATCACCGCGAGCGTAGCGCCTATGGTGTTGCAAACGTTCAATGGGTGCGGTGACCACCAGTGCATCTGGTAGGCTGTATGCTTGTCTGACACCTTAGTGGTATAAAAGAAATGAAAAAAAAAAACGTTAAGAACTCATTGAAATTTGAAAAGATACTTCAACATTTCAAAAAGTTCTACATAGATTGAGTTCTAATATGACAAGATATACAACCTACTTCTGATACGGCTATAGGGTTTTTAGGGTTTCGTAGCCAAATGGCAAAAACGGAACCCTTATAGATTCGTCATGTCTGTCTGTCTGTCTGTCTGTCTGTCTGTCCGTCCGTGTGTCACAGCCATTTTTCTCCGAAACTATAAGACCTATGCTATTGAAACTTGGTAACAAGATGTATTCTGTGAACCGCATTAAGATTCTTATATAAAACTAGAAAAAAAGTAGTAAATTTTGGGGGTCCTCATACTCAAAAGTGAAACTCAAAATTTTTTTTTTCATCAAACCCATACGTGTGGGGTATCTATAGATAGGTCTTCAAAAATGGTATTGAGGTTCCTTACATCATTTTTTTCTTAAATGAATAGTCTGCGCAGAGGACTGTTCCAAAGTGGAAAAATGTGTGTCCCCCCCCCTCTAACTCCTAAACTAAGAGAATTATAAATCTGAAAAAAATATATAATATACATTGCCATATAAACTACCAACGAAAATTAGTTTGAACGAGATAGAGCTGGTAGTTTTTTTTTAATACGTCATAAACCACAATTTTCGGTTAGAAAAATCACTACCATTGCGAACGTGTTAAAACATCAATGAAAGTTAAAACGAACTATAAGAACTATTATATTATGTTACTTGCTGCTACGAAACCCTTCATGGGCGAGTCCAACTCGCACTTGGCCGGTTTATTTTTAACGTGAGGGAAAATCCATCATGGATGCTATGCCGGACTCCTAACGACTAAAAATACTCACGTAACGCCCAACAGCCTATGGTTGGGAGCCTCGGGTAAGCCCTCGAAAGGACGTCCCAGGACTCCCAACAGGAGGACTCCCAACAGTCCCAGGGCTCCCAACAGAGAGTGAATATTCAAAGTACTTTATTTCACAAATTCATACCTAAGTTTAGGCGCCATTTCATAAATTTATGTTCTATATACCTTCATTCTTCAAGTAGATAATGCTTTATTTGTCATTTTATTCCCTTTATTATCCCAAAGTGTAAACACATATTTAAGTACCAATTAAAAAAAAATGCAATGATTTATATGGATCATCTTAATTTCATCAACAAGTTACGAACGACATGAAAGGGTCTGTGGTTTTCTTTTGTGACGCAGTGGTCCACTAAGAAGGGATTTTTCAAAATTTATCCCTTTAAGGGGTAAAAACTAGGTGATATAATAATTAAATACTTTATAGGTAGCTTATTAAGGGGGTAGGTATATGGTGTGAAGAACAACAGGAGTTCGAAGTATGTCAAAGCTAGTATTTAATTTCTAAATGAAATAAAAATAGCTTAGATTAATTTAAGGTAGCTGCAACCGGCAGGAAGGGATTTTTCGAAATTCATCCCTTAACGGTGGTTTCTTTGTCATGCGACAGTTGGGAATAGTAATTACTTAAGTACTTTTATCTAATTTTACCGCACACGTGTTTCTCTCATCTTACAACCCCGGGTTCTTTAAGAGGAGCTTGAAGAGGCACATCACAGGGCCGCCAACTTGAGGACCGCTGTAAGAAGTGGCCCCCAATCGCTAGATGCGCCACGGCTATCCATCGTGGCGACGTCAATTTGACGAGCTGAATATAAAAAAAAAAAAAAAAAAAAAAAAATCTGTAGTTCTATATGGACTCTCTGGAGCATAAGGCAAACAGACACACACCGCAGAACAATATTGGGGGTGAAATTATGTGACAAATTATTGAGATAAAAAAATTTTTATTGTCTTGAAATTGACTTTATTATATCTCTTCACATCTTTGATAGCATTAATAACTCTTCACCTTCTGATATATGGAGATTTCTGGGCACACTGGGAATTGGGAAAACTAGGCAGTTGGAGTTGCCCAAGACTATTGAATTGGATGCTATGAATAGTCATTTCTCTTTCTCACAACCTATGGCAGATCAAATCAAGAGTCAAACGGTAGACTCTCTTGCTGGTTTTCCTGTTCCCAATTATGCTACTTTTAAATTTTCGCCAGTCTCGGAGGATGAGATCAAAAGGACCATTCTGTCGATAAAGTCGAAAGCAGTTGGCTGTGATAATATTAACCGCCGCATGATTACCACCATCCTAGAACAACTACTTCCTGCTATCTGTAATATTATTAATTTCTCCCTTGATTCTCGTCAATTTCCTAGTCTGTGGCGGAAAGCCTACGTGCGTCCCCTGCCCAAAATCACAAACCCTTCCCTTCCTAAGCACTTTCGTCCCATTTCTATACTTCCCTTCCTATCTAAGGTGTTGGAAGCTTGTGTGCAGCGCCAATTGTCTAGATTTATTCACCGCAACGCCATATTGAGTCCACTTCAATCTGGTTTCAGACCAGGGCATAGCACCACTTCTGCCCTTCTAAAAGTTACTGGGGATTTTAGAGACGGAATGGAAAAAGGAATGGTCACAGTGTTGGTGCTGGTAGATTTTTCCAATGCTTTCAACAGCGTCAATCACGACATTCTCTTGGCTATCCTAGCTTGCATTGGGATCTCATCTGATGAGCTGGAATGGTTTTCCTCTTATCTTCGGGATCGCCAGCAGTCAGTCTGTGTAAATGACACTTCGTCTCGTTGGTGTAACCTGGCTGCTGGGGTCCCTCAGGGCGGCATATTATCTCCTCTATTGTTTTCTATATTTATTAATTTTCTCACCTCTGATCTTCAGTGTGCGTATCACTTGTATGCTGATGACCTGCAGATATATTGTCAAGCTAGTGTTGATAATATCACGGAGGCAATTGATAGTTTAAATCGAGATTTAGTGGCTATAGGGGACTGGTGTGTCAGGTTTGGCCTTACAGTTAACCCAGACAAATGTCAGGGTACAATAATAGGAAGTTCTCGGATGATGAGTAGGCTGGAAGGTGTAAATCTGCCACATTGTATATTTAGAGCCCAGACCATACCAATTACGCAAACTGTCAAGAATCTAGGGTTGTATATTGATTCAGTTCTTGATTGGCGGGCTCAGGTTGCTAGTGTCAGCCAGAAAGTTACTGGAACTCTGCGAGCATTTTATAAACTAAAAAACTTTCTACCTGTTCGTACCAAGGTAACGCTTGTGCAGACGCTAATCTTCCCTATTATTGACTATGGTGATGTGTGCTATTTCGACCTGAATGCAGATCTGCTCAATAAACTTGATCGACTTCTCAATAATTGCATTCGATTCGTTTTCAACCTCAGAAAATATGATCACGTTTCCGCTTATCGGGATGAACTGGGTTGGTTGCCCATACGTCGCCGTCGTAGTCTGCGAGCGGTGACTATGGTCTATACAATCTTAAACTCTCCTAACGCCCCTACTTACTTAACTACTAATTTTCAACTTCTCTGTTCCAATCATGACAGAAACTTACGTTCTTCTAATAATCTTCTTCTTCGCTGTCCTACTCACAGTTCTAATTTCATACGTTCCTCTTTCGTGGTGCAATCTATTTTTTTCTGGAATGCACTTCCTCTTGAAGTTAGGAAGTCCACTAGTCGTGATTCTTTCAAGGAGAAAGTACGGCAGCTCTATAGTGTACCGTAATGAGAACTATAATAGTTCTTATAGTCTACTGTCATAGATGATGATTGGTATTAATATAAGTATATATTTATTTATATATGTATGTCTATGTATCCATGTATTTATGTCTAGGAATATTTTTATAATATATATATATATGTGTGTGTGTAATGTATTGATATGTATGTATATATAGGTAATGTGTTAATATGTATTGATTTATTACTTAAATATTATAATTTAGGAATATTCCATTATTCAATATTTTCCGTGAGATTTTGGAGCACCTACTTAAATCATTATCTCTGCATCACCCAGGTTGACTGGTAGAAAATGCCTAAGGCATTAAGTCCGCCTTGTACTCAGTGCTGAAGTTTTAAATAAATAAAATAAATAAATAAATAAAAATATGAACATGTGTTTCAGGTTTTTACTAAATATTAGGTAGGTACCATTCAGGGTGTAAAATAGGGGATGAAAGTTTGTATGAGTATCTATACATATAATAAAATGATAAAAAAGTCAAAACCTGACGTTGGAAATATAAAAAAAATACTCGCTGGGTGTTCAACATAAGATACCGAAGCCGAAAATATAGGTAGAAAAAATTTTGTCTGTTTGTCTGTTTGCTTTGCGTTGTCCGAAAGGATCTCGAAAAGTACTCAATATATTTGATTCAAATTTTGCACAAATATTAACTAGGGGTAGGGTCTTCAAATCTATATATATAAAGAACAAATCCACTTTTCGTTGTAATTTTATAACTCAAGAACGGGTTCACCTATCCAAACCAAATGTTTAGACTTTGTTCGGACTATTTAGTAGATGGTTTATGTGAAGTTTGCACAAAATCGGTTGAGCGGTGCTTCATTTATCACGCAAACGAAGTTGCGCGGGTCAGCTAGTAGGCTATATATTATCACGCTACACATCCTAGGGGCTGAGCAGACAGCAATCAAGTTGACATTATAACATAATTTTCACGCGTACGAAGTCGCGGGCAACAACACTAGTTATAAAATAAACTGAAGGGCATAAAGTGTTCCTTTGTCTCTTCCTTGAACAAATCAAAGAACAAACAAAGACTTTACTCCTTAATGCCAAGTTAACAAAAGTATATAAGTACGTAAAATGTTCTACAGCGTTGATAAATTCACTATTTTATATATTTAAACTGAAATATTTAATTTAAATGAGACTGGAATTTACTACGTATTAATGCAAGTTAATTATTATTAGAAAGTTAAATGAATACAATACATTTTGAGAGATCACCGCAGCGAAAGTCTGGCATGACTTAAACAGTCATAGTCTAGTTATATATGGTCACAGATAAATTATAATCTTTTTTTTAAATTCAAAATAGTTTTTTTAAGACATACACTTTTACAACAGGCTACAAAACGAAATAAAAGGTATTTCGTTATTTAGGTTCAAAAAGTGTAGAAAAAGTAAATTATAGGTAGGTACTGCTTGGAAGTCCTGGGACATCCTAGGCTTACCCGGGGCTCCCAACCATAGGCTGTTGGGTGTTGCGTGAGGTTTTTTAGACGGTAGGAGTCCGGCATAGCATCCATGAGGATTTTCCCACACGGAAAAAAAAGGTAGGTACTGCAAGAGCTACTATGCAATTAACGATTATTTGCTTAACAAGGAAGCCTGGAAATGATCTGCTTGCTCTGCTAGATTCTCAAACAATATTTAGTATGTGATTTTACCCCCCTATCAAAAAAAGCTCTCGACAAAAGTTGTAAGTGTAGAATACGGGTGCCAAGTTGAGTGAGAATCAATTAAGAAATAAAAAATGCGACCTCTACACCGGAGTTGACATACATAACACACAGACATACGGACGAAAGCAAAAGCGCCCATACTGTCGAGTCGGAGACTCGCTCGCTTCGCTCGGTCAATAATTTGTGAAACAATCAACTGTCTAGATATCATAAAATACAGTATGGTGACAGGTAGGTAGACGGAAAGCGAAGTCGTAGTTTCTCAGCTGGTAGTTTTCGTAAAACGCACTAGCGAAATCCACTTTTTTTGCAGCTATGCATCCCGGTATACTTTCGAGGGCTTATCCGGGGCTCTTAACCGTGGACTTTTAGGATACGTGTAGTTTTTTGGTCGGTAGGAGTCCGGCATAGCATCCATGCAGGATTTACCTCCCGTTAAAAAAAAAAAAAACTTGAGAGGTGTCAAGGGACACCCGGATGGAACGAAGTTCCTTTCGATTAAAGTGAAGGAATTGTAATAAAATTTTAAAACAAAAACAGAAACAAAAACAAATATAAAAAAGTAAGAGCGTGTAACCTTTACGCGCGACTGAAACTGAACAGAGCGAAACTCCTATTTGCTTTGGTGTTGCTCGTAGAGTTCATGTTCATCCCCTGGCTAGCACTAGCACTACCACTATCACTACCACTATCACTATCACTACCACTACCACTACCACTATCATTACTACTATTACTACCACTATCACTACCACTATCACTACCACTATCACTACCACTACCACTATCACTACCACTACCACTATCACTACCACTATCACTACCACTATCACTATCACTACCACTATCACTACCACTATCACTACCACTATCACTACCACTATCACTACCAAAAGTGTCGTGACAACTTTTCGTAAGAATTTTTTCCGTCTAGCCCCCTTTCACAACGCGCGATAAGGAACTTCGTTCCAATAAAAAACTGCAGACCGCTTCGAAAATGATTTTGAGAGATCTACCTTCAAATAGTGGACTACAATAGACTGATTTTGATTTCATCTTGGCTAAATAGAAGCAGGCATTTATATACTAGTATGACAAAAAGAGATATATACGTATGTACGATTACGATCACTTTTTTTCAAATAATCCTAATTAACATATGAAGTATAAGCTACAGTAGTTTTGTAATACAAAGGAAAAATAACAATAAAATTTATGTAAACAAGTGACGTTTAAAATTGCCTAGTTCATTTAAGTGAGGTGCAAGCAGCTCATTTCCCTGTATCATCCAAATAATCACACAGATCTCAGACAAAAACTAACCTCGAAAGTTCTTTTTAAATATATAAGTATTGAGTAAATTAAACGATCAGACTATCGCAGTTCAGTTTTGGACGTAGGGCTTCTCCAATCTCCCAAATAACCTTACTGTACCACTCTGACCAGAAGGGATGAAACAGGTTTACGCGATGAACCATCACTTGGGGTTGTGGGGTCCAGCTTCAAGTGGGAAATCAGTCTTCTCCAATCTGACCTAACTTGGAGAACCAATCAGATGTGTTCCCGTATGGGAATATTCCCACAAGTGAATATGAACTCGAATCGTGAACCCTGAATCGCTCACAGTTGTGATTGGCTAAATAAATAAATCTGAATCTTTTTCTTCCAGTCGGTGTTGAGACCCTAGGTCCATGGGGTCCCAATGCGCAAATTTTTTTAAAGAATTTAAAAAAACTGCCTTGTAGAGTCGACTGGTGACCCAAGGGCTGGCAGTTTTCTCGCTCGGCGAATAGGTATTGCTATTCAAAGGGGGAATGCTGCTAGTCTTTTGGGCACAATGCCACGGCGGCCATATTTAGGTTTAGTTTAGATAGTAATGATGTAAATATATAGATATCTGAATCTGGATCTTGGGCATCTAAGTTCCTGATAGGTATTTTACGTTTGGAAACCTTCACGTATGCTATGCGACTCTTACCTTCTAAAACTTCATGATGCCCTACTACTACTTACGGCTGAGAGCCTCGGGTATGCCCTTAAAAACGATAAACGCAGGGCTATCGACAGACTTTGAAGCGCTCGTGGCCCCGCGGACTCAGTGTTCTGTAAACGATCACTGTAGTAAGCAATTTTCATTATAGCTGGTCTTGGATGGGTGACTACTTTGTGACATTTATTTCTGGACGTTTCCGTGCTTCGGAAGGAACGTTAATCCGTTGGTTCCAATTGTCAGTAATAGGACTGTCGTCAAGCCAAGTTGAAGACTTTATGGGCGGCTTGAAAAATGTCAACTGTGGGTTGTGAGCATACGTTCATAGGCTACGGTAACCAACCATTAAGTAGGCAGTAAGCTTGTCTGCCACCTCAGTAGTATAAAAAAACTCTGGCTAGCACCGACGCCTCACCTAAGGGTTTACTAATGTTTGCTATAATTTAAAATGCCATAATTTCATATGCCATACTGGTATTTGTCATAATTTCATTAGACATAACGCTTCAGTTGCCATAATCGTGAAATGACATAAAATGACTTTCCCTAATTCCATTGGTCATAATCGATCAAGTGTCATAATAATTTTAATCCATAAATGTATTTGCCATAATTTTCGTTTTCAATAATGCCATTTTCCATAACTTTTATTCACCATAATATAAATAAAGATAATTTATATGACACAGATAATTTATTCACAATTAAACCCAAAACTAAACCTCGTATGGCGTCTACTAACTAAGCTCGACGGAGTCCCGCTTCGCGGGGCTCCTACTTCTAGGTGGTTTGAAAAAAAAAAAACACGAAGACTTAAGGCGGGAGCTCCGCTTCGCTTCGCTCCCGCCTTAGTCTTCTAACCTAACCTATCCGAGTCGGATTGCACTGAGTCGGGGTGTTAACAAGAATTAATTTCGACCTAACAATATAATGTATTATTTTCATAATTATGTCAAATTTTAATTATGTCAAGAGTCGATTATGAGATGTGTTACTTATGGAAACTAATTATTATGATATATGTTGTTATAGAAAGTCATTTTATGGCAAATAAAAGTTATGACTGTTGAGTTGTTAAGGCAAACGTTATTAGTATAAATGATAATAGTGCAAGTAAATATTATGATCGGGGATGATTATGGCAAACAATATTAGTGCAAATGAATTTATGGAAAACGAGAGAAGACCCACCTAAGGGGTTTATGTACTAACCCGAGTCTTTGGGGGTGGTTGCAGCCCCCCCCCCCGCCTTCTTCAGGTCCCCGGTCATGAAGGATCTCGATAAGGTACTAGGATAACATGAGTATTAAAGAACCACATGGTTTTACTTTCCGTAGGAATTTAAAATGGAAAGTGTACGAAATTCTTGTCATTCATATATTATGTGGTTATTGTTATGCATAATCTATACACGTTTTTAAATGGAAATTTATGTTAATATCGGTGAAAGCGTCGGGTTGCGGCATATTTACTTGAATATGACAAATAGAAGCGCTCGAAGCATCACTAACTCAGTTTTTTCAAGTGTTCTGTAATAGTAGTTTATGACACTGTTGCATAATATGGGTTCTTATAACACGAGTGTGTTTTAAAAAAACGAGCCGTAGGCGAGTTTTTTTATAGTATCACACGAGTGTTATAAGACCAAGTTATGTACAGTGTCATACACTACTTTATCTACTCTCATACTATAATACCTGATTTCATTTTGTTGTGATATATAGTTGCTCCTTGATTTCGCCGGTTACAGGTTCATGGTTATGTTTGACGCAGTTTCCAGAATGTCTGGTGGTGTACAATTACCACCATCCTCGCTTTAAGACATGTTTTTACACAAAAACTAATTTATTTTACAAACAAAACCAAACTTTGTTTAATTTAAATGTAAAATGTTGGCGCCAAGGCGCAACGCAAACATCGATTGCGCATGCGTGTTTCTTTTTTTTTTAGGCTGCGGAGACCATAGATCTAGGATTTTTCGCTACTCTGGAGACTCAATTTTTTTTTAAAGTAGAGGTTCAAACTTCTTTTTCAGCTGGAGATTGTTTATGGTGTATCGTAATGATTAAAAAGTTTTATTATGATATAGGTGTCCATACAAGACCTGTATCGTAATAAAACTTTTTTTTTGGCCTGTGCGTAATGTTTGTCATAATAGTATTGATTTCAATTTTATAATCTTTGTATTATAGTATCAGAGTAGATAATAGTAATTTATCTACTCTGATCCTTTAATACAAAGATTATAAAATTGAAATCAATACTCTTTATGACAAACATTACGCACAGGCCAAAAAAAAAGTTTTATTACGATACAGGTCTTGTATGTATGGACACCTATATCATATTATAACTTTTTAATCATTACGATACACCTATACAACCTCCAGCTGGTCTAATAAGGTAGAACTTTTACTTTAAAAAAAAAGTTAGTGCATCCGCAGCCTGAAAAAAAAAGAAGCACGCATGCGCAATCGATGTTTGCGCATTGGCTGGTTATAGTTCTTCATACTACCACACTAAAAAATATTAAAAGACTTCTTAATAGTTTTTCATAGATTCTTAAGTCCTCTATCACTAAGATAAAGTACATTAATAACTTAATTAGTAGATCAAACTCAATACCTCACGTAGGAGATTCGTAACGCATTTAGGTGTGAATTGACGAAGCTTAGCAAATCGCTTTTCATTTATGGAGAGATTTCATTTCTTTTTGAAGTGAAACTTCTTTATCGGCGTTGGAAAAAAATTTGCGTCACGTCACGTCACGTCACGTCACGATTTTTGGTTACGCGCCATCTTTGTTCTGTTCCCCACCACGGTGGATTCGAATTAAGAGTACTTTATCCAGGGATAGCATGTCATTTAAGGGTTTTTGGACTTTTGGACTTTTGGACTTTTGGATGGGACATTGGTACTTTGGGTCTTTGGGACTTTGGAACTTTGGGACTTTGGACTATTGGACTCTTGGACTTTTGGATGGGACCTTGGTACTTTGGGTCTTTGGGACTTTGGGACTTTTGGACTTTTGGACTTTTGGACTTTTAGACTTTTAGACTTTTAGACTTTTAGACTTTTAGACTTTTAGACTTTTAGACTTTTAGACTTTTAGACTTTTAGACTTTTAGACTTTTAGACTTTTAGACTTTTAGACTTTTAGACTTTTAGACTTTTAGACTTTTAGACTTTGACTTTTAGACTTTTAGACTTTTAGACTTTTAGACTTTTAGACTTTTAGACTTTGGGACTTTGGGACTTTGGGACTTTGGGACTTTGGGACTTTGGGACTTTGGGACTTTGGGACTTTGGGACTTTGGGACTTTGGGACTTTGGGACTTTGGGACTTTGGGACTTTGGGACTTTGGGACTTTGGGACTTTGGGACTTTGGGACTTTGGGACTTTGGGACTTTGGGACTTTGGGACTTTGGGACTTTGGGACTTTGGGACTTTGGGACTTTGGGACTTTGGGACTTTGGGACTTTGGGACTTTGGGACTTTGGGACTTTGGGACTTTGGGACTTTGGGACTTTCGAACTTTGGGACTTTGGGACTTTGGGACTTTGGGACTTTGGGACTTTGGTACTTTTGGACTTTGGGACTTTTGGACTTTTGGACTTTTGGACTTTTGTACTTTTATACTTTTGTACTTTTTGACTTAATTTAAGGCGAGGTGAAAATTAAGTTTATGAAGAAGTTTCACTTCTTACGTGTGTACACTAAGTACACGCAATTTTTTTATAGAGTAATTGACACACTAGTTCCGTATATTAACTATCACGCCCTTCATTTATGAAAGGGCTTTAGAGATAATCTACACAGTAAAATTTCTAGCACGCATCCGACTCAATGGATTTGCTGATTGGTATCTAGCATGTATCCGACTCAATAGATTTGTACGAAGTTCTCAGAAGATGAGAGATAAGTTCGTCGAGTGGAATTGAAAAAAAAAACTTTGGCGGGAAGGGAAACTCGCGGAAGCAACAACAATCAACAAATCAATTAAATTTGCTAATCTTTTTTTTAACGTGACGGTAAATCCTTCATGGATGTTTTGACTAAAAAAACTAAAAAACCTCACGTAACGCCCAACAGCCTACGGTTGGGTGCCCCAGGCAAGCCCTCTGAAGTAAGTCCCAGAAGTTAAATTTACAAAACTTGTGTAAAAGTTGAAAGTAACGTAATAAACTCCACATATACCTAGTTCCAGTTAAATTTCCATCGCTTTACTGAAGTAGAAAACTTTTACTAAACTGGTACACAAAATTTTGAAATTTCAATACACTGCTATCTACAAGTATGTACTTACTTCAAAATTAATGAAGATTAATTATTTTAGACATAAATAAAACAAAGTATTAAATTTAAAAAAAAACAAGAATTTTCGAAAATTCTTTCAAATTGAATTTGAAAAGTTTTTGTGCCCGAGCTGGACTCGAACCTACTGCAAAATCTTCTGCGTTAGGGTGTCGGTCCGGCAAACCAGAAGACGCAGGTTTTTCACAATAAATTTGTGATTTAGTTGGCATAGTATAATTGCTTTTCAAAATTATCTTAAGAATATTCAGATTATTTGAAAAAGGGCGGATTCGACCAAAATCGGAGTAAAACTATACTAGAGAATAATTTGGCAGTCGCTTTCAAATTGAAGATTAAATTAACTAGGCGCGGTTTTAAACGTTGGTTGCTTGTTTTAGCCCCTCTCTATAAAATAGATTGCAGAGGGGCTTATGGCGAGACTTGTGTCTGTAGTCTTGTAGTCTGTGACTCTGTTGCATTATATTACGTCACTAGGTCACGTGGATCATCTGTTCAGAGTTTGAAATAAAACAAAAATGACAACTTCAATCGGATTGAACTTTTACTTTCACAGAGGGGCAGTCGGGTGAGACCGTCCCACGACTTCTTGTTTATAAATTAAATAGTTAATATTTATTTGTATTACTATTGAAGCTTGTATTTCATGTGTAATTGAGAACTACCTATTTGAAAAGAGTGACCGTGAGTTTTCTTGCCAGGTTCTTTCTCACAGGCTCTACCTATTGCCTTGCGAATCTGGCAGTAAATGTAAATGTAGAATCAGAAATTCGTGATTGGGACCTATACCAATAAGCCATTTTATCAAGAAAATAGGAAAAAATGTAGATAATTTTTATAAAAAAAATTATACGCGTTGACGATCTTAAAAGTGAAATTAAACATGAAAATTGTATCGAAACGTCTACACTTTCTACTTATTTTATACCGTCCGACATTTTTGCATATATTTCGTTTTCTTTTAGTTCTATAGAATTAAAAGCATCTGTGTAGCCTTATATGATAATAAACCTTAGACCATATATCACGGGACTAGCCTTTGCGAACCACCGCATACAAAAATATTCTGCTAGTTTTCATAGCGGGTGAAGGGGGAAACACAAAGACAAATAAAATTTCATTACATGTAAAAATGTATTAATCGACAAACGCGTAATGGCTGTTGCGTGTTAATTTTTATTGTACAGTCAACTACAATGAAATGTACTAGTTTAATCATATAAAATGATGTACTGATGTACAGTGCTTTTATAAAGCCAAACGACCAAATTAATGGTCTTGTGGCTTGGCAGAAAACAATGCTTAAGTAAGGCGCATCCTGTGGTTAGATGATCTAAGTAATAAACCCATCTTTGGAGCTCCTAGCATTAGAGGGTTGGGGGCGTGAGTGTAACATTTCTGATACTGAAAACGTTCGTAGACTACATCCACTTCCAATCAGATACCTATTTGTCTGCCACCTTAGTGGTATAGAATGAGATTTAAAATAGGAGTTATTTTAAGTGATATCAGTTGTTGGGAGGAGGGGGGGGGGGGGTAATTCCACATGTAGGTAGTCTTCCCCCGATAACTGTCTCAGCCCAGAGCTACCAGGACAGCATAATCGCACAGAAGCATATAAAATCACTTCCATCAAGTGCTATTTTTTTCCAAAACCATAAAGTCAAGGCAATATTAAGCGAGGGCCACTCTCACAGTCTAATGACCCATAGACAGTAGTCCTCAAATTGACGGTTACACCTATTGGGAATTGGGAGAACCCCCCACCACTGTCTCACATCCATAGCTACCAGGACAACATAATCGCACAGAAGCATAGAAGTCCAATTCCCTAAGTCTAAGTGCTTTTTTTCTAAACTCTCACAGTCCGTAAGACTTTATAGACAGTGGTCCTTAAGTTGGCGGCCCAGTGATGTGCCTCTTCACGCTCCGCTTGAAGAACCCGGGATTGTAAGATGAGGGAAACACGTTTCAAATTTCTATGCTTAGTTATTATGATTTCGTGTTCAAAATAGTTTCAGTATAAAATAACGTTTAGATACGCTCTGATTGGTTTGGTAATTAAATTAAAAGTACAATTTCGAGAAGACGTATAATCGTTTAACCCTTTTGAAACTTGTCACGCATGTTGCAGCTTTTTCTTTATACTGCTGAGGTGTAAAGAAGAATACTGGACTCGGACACGACTTTAGAGCAATTTGAAGTGTCATTTTCTGAACGGTGATAGCTAGAGAGCTGAAATGTTCACAGATTAGGTATTTCTGTTGCCGCTATAATAACAAATACTAAAAACAAAAAAAAATGAATTTTTTTTTTGCCATTTTATTTGTTAACTTTTGAAATCGGCGCATTATAATATAGTTTTTGCGTTTTTTGCGATTTTTCCTCTTATTAAAACTTTTTTAGAATAGAATCTATCCCTGTACCAAATTTCATCCAGATCCGTTCACCCCATAAAGCATGAGAGTGACAAACATCCACACTCACAAACTTTCGCGTTTACATTATAATAGAAAGGATTATTTTAGTAGATCAAGAGCCATAAGCACACGTTTGTAAGTTATGATTTCCTTATAGGTGAAGTTCGTGTACATATTCCCAGGGCTTCCCGGGAGTTCCCACGCATTCTTCAGTGTTGTAAGCCTCAAATTCATTTAAATACCCATTGTTAGAGCCGCAATTATGGTCGTGGGAAATTCGATGTATGATAATTATAAGTTAGATTATGATTTTGAAACAGATGTGCCGAATAGGTTTTGTGCCTAAAATAGGCGCTGTTTTGAAGCAACTTCAAATGCAAACAATTTGAAGTTGCAATAAAATTAAAAAGTCGCGAATTCATCGTTCAAGTCTTGTTTAATTATAATGAGACGGTGAGTAGGCTGGTCGTCAATCTCACAGACACTGACCTACGACACGCAAGCCTCACTCCCAAGCAGCGTAATAACGTTCGAATTTTTAGGCGAGACCGCAGTGCTAGCCAAAGTCTGTCGGGAATTCCTTTCGAGATTATACTTGACGCCCATCATAGCTAAACCTACCTGGGGTTCGAATCCGGCATGAATATGTAAGAAAAAAGATATTTATATAATTTTGAGTTTGAGCTCTTATCACTAGTTGTTCGACCAATCAATTGATAAGGGGTTTTGTTGCACTTTTTGTTTATTTTTATCCACAAACACCTTATGTAATCTAAATACATATACTTATAACTCAAAGGTGACTGACTGACTGACATAGTGATCTATCAACGCACAGCCCCAACCCCTGGACGGATCGGGCTAAAATTTGGCATGCAGGTAGATATTATGACGTAGGCATCCGCTAAGAAAGTATTTTGATAAATTCTACCCCCAAGGGGATGAAATACGGG
The DNA here is from genome assembly GCA_933228765.1 of Miltochrista miniata. Classification (NCBI taxonomy): domain Eukaryota; kingdom Metazoa; phylum Arthropoda; class Insecta; order Lepidoptera; family Erebidae; genus Miltochrista; species Miltochrista miniata. The sequence continues at coordinate 24,256,230 of OW121772.1, forward strand.
ATGCGGGCACGGAAACAAATTTTACGCGGGCGAAGCTGCGGGCATCAGCTAGTTTGATACATTCATTACCATAAATAAAGCACGTTTATCTGTTGTCTAAATCCTATTACGCAAGTTAATGTCAGATTACCACAAATAACGTTGTGTCAAAAATATCCTAAAATATTATTATTTTTAAAATATTTCTATGCTTTCACGAAACTTTAGGCAAATAGTTATTCAATAAACCTCACGTATCTCCACGCATCTGCACACATTTTATAATCCACACCCATCCACACTCTCGAGGTGAATGCCCCTCGATGCTCACAAGCGTTTACTTTCAAACAAGTTCCGGCTTTTAACTCGAACCACTATCTCTTAAATAGAAATTATATACACAAACAGAACCTCCGAGACGTTGACTGGTGACCGTAATAATGAGGTCAAGCAACGTTGGTAAGGTTAAAATTTGGATGGGTCATCATTTTTATTGTAATGGTGCTTTTATTGAGCGGTGACCGTAATAATGAGGTTAAGTAAAGTTAGTCCGGAAACATTTTGGATGGGTTACCATTTTTTTGTCGAACAGTGACTAAACTCTACGTTATCGACAGGTGAAGGTAATAACACAGGTGCTTATGAGGTCAAGTATTGTTATTGCGGTTAAAATTTGGGAGGGCCACCATTTCAAATCCCACGTAATAGGTGGTGAGCCTATTGCCGTGTTGATATAGACAGGCGCAGGTCGCCGCGACTCACAGTTGTAATATTTCAAGCCGCCCATAAGGCCTTGAACTTGGCTTAACGATTATCATTTTACTGACAACCGGGTTTCATTTCGAGTTTTCCTTCTCTACGCAATGGATCTTTTTGCGAAGGGGTTCCCTTACGACAGCCTCAGGATGTATTGGAGTGGCGACATTTTATACTCTTGGATACGTACCCGCAAAAACAATTTCACAATCTACTCTTTGTGCTGCACTCAACCCTTGACCTTAATCTAGAGTAATAACCGCTGGTAACCGCTTAACCTTCAGCACTAAGTGGAAACATATCCGTTGCATTGTAAGGATAATTTGCAATATTTTGCAATTACCGGTGTTATGTTAGTGAATGAACTAGTTGTCCAGCCCGACAGCGCCCGGGATATTTGATTTGAATGAATTCCTATTTTTAACTTTCATAGGTTTCTTATGAAGCTCTCGTGGCGCCGCGTACTCAGTGTTCTATAAACGATCCTGTAGTAAGCAATATTCACTATGGCCAGTCCTTGGATAGGGGACCATTCATGTGACCACTTTGTGACATTTATTTGAGCGTTTCCGTGCTTCGGAATGCACGTTAAGCCGTTGGTCCCGGTAGCCAGTAAAATGGCAGTGGTTAAGGCAAGTTGAAGGCCTTTTTAGGAAGCTTGAAAATTTTCAACACCGGGCAGTTACGACCTGCGCCTGTCCATCTCAACACGGCAATACGGCTCATCACCACTTATTACGTAGGACAAATCTATACTTCTATACTAATATTATAAAGAGGAAAGATTTCATTGTTTGTTTGTTTGCATCGAATAGGCTCCGAAACTACTGGAGCGATAGGAAAAATTCTTTCACTGTTGGGAAGCTACACTCTTTGCGGTGAACATAGGCTATATTTTATTCCCCTATTCCCACGGGAATTAAGCGGGTGAAACCGCGTGACGTACGGAAAATAAAGGTGAAATGTGGACATATAATTTGCCGTTGCCTACCCCTTCGGGGATAAAGGTGTGACCATATATAATGTAAATGTAATGTAGGTACCTATTTTACTCCCCTAATCTTCTACTGTTAATTTGTCTGGTGGAGAGGTATATAGAGAACTTTCCTTACGAATGACACGTTTTGATTAAGTACGTACTACTCGTAATTATGAGAGTCTGTTACGTCATTGATTAAAAAATAGTTACTGTAGTTACGTGTAGTATATAAACTCCCCTGTGTAGCTGATGCAGGGCGGCTATCCAGAAAGTTCTAATAATGCGTCAGCTGCCCGAATTCGGCAAACAACCTTATTTAATTGCGCCTCACGAGTGCAATAAATTCGTACCACAGCTCAGACTGTCAAAACAACTTCATTAACCAATCCCAATCTATATATATAAAAAAAAATCAATGCCACTTTTCGTTGTAATTTTATGACTCAAGAACGGGCTCACCTATCCAAACCAAATGTTTAGGCTATGTTCTGACTATTAATTTAGTAGATGGTTCATGTGAAGTTTGCACAGAATCGGTCGAGCGGTTCATCATTTATCACGTAAACGAAGTTGCGCGGGTCAGCTAGTATTCTATAACCGTGGCCTTTAAACCAGCCCATAAATATTGACATAATATCGTTTTAAAATCATTTCTCTTGTTCATCGAAAGTTGTCCCACCAGTGTTTTCGGTTAGGCGCGGCTGTTACGTCACAAACGACTCTCGCTTGACCACTTTCTAAATGCTCACACATGTTTGACAAGGTTATATTACGAATTCAATAAAAATATATACCTATATCCGGGGTGTATAGGTCGGCAAAAAAGAGGAGAAAATCCATTTGTTTTAAATGTAATGTATAAATGAAAATGTTAGTACTTCATTTAATAACTGTCAAAAGTGACGTTTTGACAGCATTTTGACAATGTTGCCAATATACAAAATATTAGTTTCTAGACTTTTTTGCCAAGCTGTATGTAAACTTAAACCTTTGTTATACCAGGGCTACATAAGCCGAGCAGACGTCTGCTGACTGTCTCACCATGGCTCATACATAGTTCACCACCTGTTTCCTTACAACAGATACAGTCAGTGACTATCTTATACATTGCTATCTCTTTGCACTTGCTACGATCCTGGTATAATGTAGATTTCGATTCTTCTACTTTTATGAGCGTTTTGTTTGAGCATGCTCTATCTATGCTCTACCCATCAACACACGACTCTCTTGTTTCTTAGATCCTCACATCATCTTCTCCACGTGTCACCATTCTCTGAACCATAACAGCATATCTTTCCTTACGTCAGACAGAGTTATCGATGACAGCTCCCAAGGGCTTACCATCAGGCGGGTGACGTCATTTTGACGAGCTAAATACAAAAAGGAAGTATAAGCCCCGCAAGTTGGTAATGCGCTGGAACCTTGTCATAATGACAGCTAAGTGACGTCATCGTGACGTAGCGCGAGCGCGCGCTGGCCTCGCGAAGCTGCGTACGGTATTTTTTTTAGTACTGACTGCTCGACGGACATACGTCACCAAGTGGTCACCAAGATGGCCGCCAAGCGCAATACCAACTTGCGGGGCTTATAAACGCTTATACAGTGGAAAGATCTTCGCCAGAACAGAGTGATTCAAAAGATCGCTCTTATGTCGAACTATAAAAACCTGGAACGACCTACCCCCACACATGTTTTACCTCATCTTACAATCCTGGGTTCTTCAAGCGGAGCGTGAAGAGGCACATCACAGCGCCGCCAACTTAAGGACCACTGTCAGAAGTCTTACGGACTGTGAGAGTCGCCCCAATCGCTAGATGCGCGATGACATTCCATCAGGCTGGCGACGTCACTTTGGCGAGCTAAATGAAAAAAAAACTCTAGCTACCGCCATGGCCTTCCAAATATTAAAAAAGAAACTAAATGCTAAGAATTTCTATCTACTGAACTTTCCTCATAAATCAATCTATCTATTAGTAAAAACTACATGATAATTCGTCCAGTAGTCATGATTTTACAATCGGCAGTGATACTATTATTCAACAGTTAACAATGACCTTCGAATTGTATAATGCTGTATTACAGAATGTAATATCAAGGACAAACACCAGTTGCATCGTCAAGCAATTTGACTACGTGCTTGGAGTTAATACCTCTCTCTATTATAGACTAGCGAAGCCACGCGGTTTTAGCGGCGTAGCTCCAGTTCCCGTGGGAATATGGGAATAAAATGTTAGCCTATGTTACTCAGGGTGAATGTAGCTTTCCAATTGTGAAAGAATTTTTCAAATCGGTTCAGTAGTTTCGGAGCCTATTCGATGCAAACAAACAAATTAATAAAAAAATGTATGGATAGAAGCACCTGTAATAATGGATTTTGGTGTAGTAAATATTGTACAATTCCCGAAGGGGTAGGCAGAGGCATATTATTATTATTTTTACTTTTAGATTTTCTCCCACGTAATATAAGGCGCCCAAAATGGCTATCGACCAACTTGGTGTAACGACTGCCATTTTACTGGCAACCGGGACCAACGACTTAAAGTGCCTTCCGAACATCGGAAACGCTCGCAAATAAATGTCACAAAGTGGTCACCCATCCAAGGACAGGCCACAGTAAATATTGTTTACTGCAGTGATCGTTTGGAACACTGAGTCCGCGGGGCCACGAGCGCTTGATGTAGTAATGATCTAATTCATGTAACCTGCCAGCACACGTGTTTCCCTCATCTTACAATCCCGGGTTCTTCAAAAGGAGCGTGAAGAGGCACATCACAGGGCCGCCAACATGAGGACCGCTGTCTATGGAACTGTGTGAGTTGACCCCAATCGTGTCGCCATAGTTTTCCATCAAGAAGGCGGTGTATTTTGGCCAGTAAAATTCAAAGATTTTTTTTTTAATCGCTCGCAGCCGATTACTTACTCAGGGTTGTATAAACGGCTGAAGCGGCTTAACTGTTCCGACAAGCGAGAGGCCGAGAGGACTGTATCGTGCTGGTCTTCAAGGCACTCTTAGAAGAAGAAGAAGAAGTTGTGTAAACGATCGCATCTTACGATATATTCGATGCGAAAATGGGTAATCGTTTTTAGGTTTCAAGGAATAAAACCAGTAGCCTTATATAAACGTAATCAGGAAACTGAACGTGTATGTCCAGCCTTACGACTGTACTTGTTTTGAATATTAGAAGGCTCAAAAGAAATATTTGTACAAGAACAAGAGTAAGTAAAAACCCTTTCCAATAAACTTAAAAATGCGAGTCGGGTTCGCGTACAGAAGGTTCCGGACTACGAACAAATGCGTAGGTTCCGTACCAAAAAATTACAAGATTTTTTTTTTTTTTTATACTACTCAGGTGGCAGTCAAGCTTACGGCCCACCGGAAGGTTGGTAACCGTAGCCTATAGACGTTTGCAACACCAGAGGCTCTACACACGCGCTGCCGACCCTGGCGCAGGTTGTGACGACCCACAGTTGAAATTTTTCAAGCCGCCCGTAAGGTCTTCAACTTGGCTTAACGACCGTCATTTTACTGACAACCGGGACCAACGGCTTATCGTGCCTTCCGAAGCACGGAAACGCTCGTAAATAAATGTCACAAAGTGGTCCACGTGGTGGTCACCCATCCATGTCCGGCCATAGTAAATGTTGCTTACTGCAGTGATCGTTTACAGAACACTGAGTCCGCGGGGCCACGAGCGCTTCAAGATATTACGTTAGTTTTAAGGAAGCAACCATGAATAATATTTCTGTTTTTAATATTGTTGTTATAGCGGCATCAGAAATACATAGTCTGATTTCTTCGTTAGGACAGGCAGACAAACAGCGAAGTCACAGTACATAATAGAGTCACGTTTTACTTTTTGAGTACGAAACCCTAAAAAGTATATGATATCTGTCAAATAGTTTTTTTAATTAATTTATACTGGCTTTGGTTACTTAGACCATATGCCAAATCTAGATTCCATATATTATCAACAGCGGATTCGAGTATGTCCAAGGTTGGACCAAGGAACTTATACTTCTAAATAAATTTCTTGGGTTGGACTAAGTGCTACACTAGTAAAGCGGTATTATACATAAATACTCAAAATACACTAGTTTTGATTAGCTGAGGTAAACGCTAGTCTGTAAGTTTGGCGCCAAATCCCTCTGTCAAATAAACCGACGCGCATAGACAATATAGAACGGTTTGGTCAAAAGTATTAAAACATCTGACAAATGAAAGTTTAAAAAGAAAACTACAACTTTATCTATTTGTTATTTTTTTAATTCATTTTTTTAATTGCACTGGTCAGCGTTGTGGCGCGGTTTCACTCGCGTATTAATCCTTGTCGAATGTTAATGCTACGCTTTTAATCTTCGTAATATGGTTTTAAATGTACCTAGGTATAGGATCTAAAATCATGAAGACAAGAAAGTCCATTTCTTGACTAAATAAATAAATAATTATCCATGGTTTAAAAAAAAAATAAACCTAGGATCTTAAGAACTACTGGACTAGAATTTGAAAATGCTTTAACCGTTCCATAGTGCATATTCACGAAAAAAGGTTACTAAAAAAAAATTATTAACTAGTGCTAAGGAAACAGCTTATGCTGCATTATAAAGGATCTAATAGGATATAATATAAAAAAAAAAAGGGTGTGCTTGTAACCTTTACACGCGATTAAAGTAAAACTTCTTTGCCATTGACGGCATGTAATGTTATATTATTATCATTCATGGCTGGCATTATCTAGGGTTGGGCTTATCTAGCTATTTTAAAGTTTTAATTGTTGCCATTGACACGAAGAAGAAGAATCATTCATTCGAATTTTAAATATTATTATCTTAATAATTTATACATAGAAAATATAAGACTTGTCTTAAAGGGCTTAGTAACCAAGCCGTATAATGGCTTCAGTCCAGTCTTCAGTCTAAAAAAAGTTAATGTAAATTCTCTATATCCACAGAACAAATTGTTTTCTACCAGTTCATCATCCGGTTATGAAAACAATTATTGCTTGGACAAGAAAACTCGAATAGAATTTTCTCAGTACAATATGAGAAACGTAATGACGACGACGACCTTTCCCGCCAATGTCGTATAATAAATTATATGGCGGCTGTATGAGCGCGCGCGCGACCTATGCTTGCTTTCTCGATGGAAAGTAAAACTGGTTTGGCAATGATTATGGTGCAGATGTGTCACTTGTTTTTTTTTACTATGTGGTTTAATTTCAGTAACAGTAGAAAATAAATAAATTTAAATAATGCTTAACTTATTTTTTTTTATATAAGTAGACTGATTTATTTCTCATTATTTTTTTAGAAATAGTAGGTACCTATGTTATTTTTTTATTTTCTTACTTACTTTTATGTATTTATTAAACTACATAGATACATATAGATAGACAGAAGTAAAAAAAAACAAATTGCTATCGCTAGTTTAGTTTGAATTCAAAAACAGCATGGATTTGGTTCATTAAATGTTTTAACGGTGAGAAAGCATGGAAAAGTAGTCGGTTTACTGACGATGGTTGAACGTGACAACGTCATAAGAAACAAAAAGAAATATAAAAACACATCAATTTGTCATAAAGTGCCATCTGTTGAAAACATTACTAAAATAAATGGAACGGCTCAGAGCGAGGCAGAGCGAGGTAACGCGAGGGAGTTAACGACATATTGCGTCATCTTTTTTCGTTCGTGTTGTTGTCACGTCAAAAGTAGAGGAAGGTGAAAAGAAAAGTGATGTTGCAAAACACTTAATAATTCGAAGTTTTATTTATTTTCCCTCACAAATTTCGAACCATTTGATATTTCAAACACTCGATAATTCGTAATATTTTAAGAGTACCTCGAGTTTCGAATTAACGAGAGTCGACTGTAAATAAGTATGTATATCAGTCGTCTAGATCCCATAGCATAAGCTTATAATAGCTTAATTTGGGCTAGATGATGTTGTGGGAGAACGTGTACAATATTTTTTATCTCCCAACAAATAAGATAATCCTCTTCAAAATATATAGGTAGGTAGCTAAGAAAACCATATAGATAATATCGGATTTCAACTAAAAATCTGCATTAAAATTTATTCATTCTTTCTTGAGCTATTATTCCATTGGCAGACAGAAACACATAATACACACAGTTTAAAACTCGTATACCTACCAGTTCTATAATATTTCTACGAGTTTCTCCATTCCCATGATCCCAGATAGTCCCGTCCCGTTGATGACGTTTCAAACAGTCCTTAACTCAAGTTAATGACCCTACAGCGTGGTTTGAAAAATTTTAACAGCAGTTAGCCAATACCTCCGCCTGAATGTCAAAACCGACTGCCTCTGTGGCGCAGTCGGTAGTGATACCGCCTGCGGCGCTGTAGGTCGTGGGTTTGATTCCCACCGGAGACAAATCTTTGTGTGACCCATACATGTTTGCTCAAGAGTCTGGGTGTTTCAAGCCGGTTATTTCTAGCTTACTTTGGTATCAGATAGCGTTGTGTGAAATGTCCGTTAAAAAAAATAATAATATAATGTTTCAGCAAGATAATAAAAACGCATGGAGTAATGATCATGGCAGGCCTCCATTATCGTTTCGTGGATTTTTATGCGAAGCTAACGTCAGATTGAACGAGTTTTATTTAAAAATCCAAAATTATGGCAAATTTTGCGATCGTAATTTTTGGTGAACCTCCGCCCCCTCAACAGATCCCTGCTCGTCGAAAGGTTGCAGGCTGGATGTGGACGGCGCAGCAACTTGTGTTAAATCCCACGTAAAGGGGACAAGTCTAATAAATGATTTCATCTGGTACCCCTACAGGAGAAAGTCATTAGTCAATAGGGCAAATACATAACATCTCATGAAATTTACATTAAAAATAATAAGTGACTTTAAAATGTTACATTTTTAATTCTCGTAAATAAAATCAAAGTTAAAACCAAAACATAGGTATAGTACTTAGAAATAATACAGGTGCACTTGTAAAACGTCCAGAATATAAAACAAAAACTCTACCACCAGTTCACAACGCGACCCACCTGAGAAGAACTGGCAAGAAACTCAGCGGGTTATTCTTTTTTGTGCTCAAATAATACCAACACATTGCAATCAAAAATTTGGTGTCCGTTTTTTTATAATCAAGATTCATTGAGAATCATATCTGCTCCTTTTTCAGCTATCATAATAACAGCGGCATTTGGAGCGCTTCTAGGAATGTTAGGCATAACACTCGCATCAACTATTCTGATGTTCTCGAATCCTTTAAGTTTCAATCTACCATCAACTATGGTGCCCATTGGACAAGTGCCACTGGAATGAAAAACACTGATTGCTCTATGCAAAACATAACATTCCCAGAATTGATCCGAACCTCTTATTTCATGCGCACATTCGGGCATGTCTAAACCAACAATTTCTGCTTTCATATTTTTAAAGGTCTGTGATTCACCAATTTTGATGAAATCTTTTACGTATTGAACCATATCATCAATATCCTGCTCATCAGTAAAACGACCCATATTAATTTCAGGATTGTCTAAAGGATCATTACTCTTTAAGCGAATAGCTCCTCGGGAGTTCGGTTGAAGATGTACAACAAGATTGAATAATAAATCTCTTGATCTGGATTGGTCGTTCCATTTATCACAGATGTCATTACGATAGCCAAATGCTGGGTGGCATGCCAGGGATAGTAGAGAAGTATCGTGAGGAAATAATAAATTAAACGTTTGATAGTCAGGGTTGTTTACCTCAGACTTATTTAACGCCACTGAGCCTATCATAACAGGAAAGGATATTTTGGTTACATCAGTTTCAATTTTCATTATGTCTGGCAGCGGTAGTAAATATTGTCTTGTTTTGTATACTACAGCGACAGCTACTTGATCAATCAGATTATCTCCTACCGGCATATCGGCTTCGACAGGAATGTTCAATGATTTTAAATGATCCTTAGGACCTACTCCGGACAGCATTAATATCTGAGGAGTATTATATACTCCTGCACACAATATTATTTCCTTTTTGGCTCTCAAAGTGTGAAGTTTACCTTCATATATTGCTTCCACGGCTCGGGCAACCCTATTCCGAAAAACAATTTTTGTGACACGTGTTTTTTTAGATACATGTAAATTAGGATAATCTTTAAAATTCTTTAAATATGAATAAATTGGTGTTTGTCTCATGCAATCAGCTAACATGGTTTGTGGTTTAGTGTATCCTACATGTCGATCCGAATTTATATCCAAAAGTACAGGATTACCAGCTTGCTCGGCAGCTTTAAAATAATCTTTAAGCTCGTCATCAAATCCTGGTCTAGTGAGACCCATGGGACCATCTGTACCATGATAAATGGCATTTTTTGCTAATATTTCCTTGTCGTCAACTCTTTCACTTTTGATAAAATATTGTAAAATATTTTTGTATTCCCAAGAATTATCTTTTGATATTTCAGCCCAACTATCGAAATCTGATGGCGAGCCTCTTGTGTGTATCAAATGATTTATGGTAGCTGAACCTCCGAGAGTCCTCCCTGCTGTCAGAATGGTATGGTTATTTTGTGCTCTTGCTGCATATGGGTCAAAAGTGGACTTGTAGTCATAGTTAGCATGTGAACGAGGCAAAGGGACAAATAATCCTGATAACTGTAACAATTTTTTATCAATTAAATATATTACACCTTTTCTCAATTGAGTTAGCAGAAGACGGCAATGGGTTCACTACTTATTGCGTCGGACAATATATACCCAAGGTCAAAATGTGAGCATATACTATAATTCTGCCTACCCATTTAGAGAAAAAAATCGGTTGTCTGTAAAGTGAAGCGCTCGTGGCCCCGCGGACTCAGTGTTCTGTAAACGATCACTGCAGTAAGCAACATTTACTATGGCCGGATATGCATGGGTGACCACCACGTGGACCACTTTGTGACATTTATTTACGAGCGTTTCCGTGCATCGGAAGGCACGATAAGCCGTTGGTCCCGGTTGTCAGTAAAATGACAGTCGTTAAGCCAAGTTGAAGGCCTTATGGGCGGCTTGAAAAATTTCAACTGTGGGTCGTCACAACCTGCGCCCGGGTCGGCAGCGCGTGTGTAGCGCCTCTGGTGTTGCAAACGTCTATACGCTACGGTTACCAACCTTCCGGTGGGCCGTAAGCTTGTCTGCCAAGCAAGTGGTATAAAAAAAAAGTCGGTTTACTGACGATGGTTGAACGTGACAACGTCATAAGAAAATAAAAATAAAATTAATATTACAAAACAAACAGAAATATAAAAACACATCAATTGACTATAGTGTGCCATCTATTGAAAACATTACTAAAATAAATGGAACGCCTCAGAGCGAGGCAGAGCGAGGTAACGCGAGGGAGGTAACGATAGGTATATTACTTCATCTTTTTTCGTTCTTGCAGCCGGCTCCATCGAATTATAAGAAGTCACGTCAAAAATTTGAATCTATGTTTGATTCGCGTACTTTCGTGCGTACGTATTTTAAAAGTTTTACTTACAAGAGCAGTGATAGGAGGATCATAGCCATATTCTAAGGCCAGAACACTGTTACTTTTATTTTCTGCAAGCCTTCTAGCAACCACAGATCCTGCAGTACCCAATCCGATGATTATGAAGTCGTGATAAGAATTATCTGTGAAATAATTAATAGTTTAAAAAACTAAAAACACGCTTTTAGCACGCACAATTTTTTTTTATTTTATACTTTTTTCGTATCACATTCAGCAAACCCTTTCATTTAATACCCATATCGGCCATATCATGGGGGTGCATTTCAATAGCCTGTCCGCCATCTTGGACGTCCGCCATATTGGATTTAAGTCACGTGACTATTTTTTTCGTATTTCTGACAGCAAACCCTTTCATTCGATATCCATATCATGGGGGTGGATTTCAAACAGCCAGTCCGCCATTTTGAGGAGGCCGCCATATTGGATTTGTAATGACGTTTTTTAGCTATTCATGTATTGTCATCAGAACTTAGAGCGTGTGCAAAATTTCAGCCTGATCGAAGGACGGGAAGTGGGTCAAATTAACATTCCAAGATTTTCTTACATACATAGTTACAAGTGAAGCTAATAGAAGCGTGTTAAAAAGGAGTTTTTTAAGGTGATTTCATATTTGTTTCGCCATAATTCTTCAACAATCTAGCCCAAATTAAGTTGAGCCTAGATTGGTAGACTAGCCCAAATAAAACTTTATGCTGTAAGGCTCTTTCTAGGGTGGCCAGGAGTCCCATAAACTGTACCAGCTGCCCCGCATCAGGGATGAATGCATTCCCTTCTTTTCAGAGTCGTCAACGTCAGAGTATATTACGCCAGAGCTTTTATCGAGCTGTTTAGCAACTCTGATCCAAATGAAAAATGTTGCAACCACTTTTAAAGATGATCCAGTACATGAAATTTATATTAACACTAATTTTATAATGAAAATGTCAATATAATAATTGCTTCGAAAACATATTCATGAAAAAAAAATGTGCAGTAATGGGACGATTCCATTTCTTTTTGCTAAATTCTTAATTATAATAATTTATTAACAGGCACTCACTTACTCCCGGGACTCCCGGCCGTAGACAGTTGTAGGGCATCGTGTGGTTTTAGTCGGTAGGAGTCCGGCATAGCATCCATGTAGGATTTCCACACGTAAAAAAAAAAAAAAAAAGAAAAAAAGGCACTCACTTATAAGTTTGGTTTGTTCAGGCCACTGAACACCATCCTGGCCTAAACACGTAAGGATGCTCGTGATTGATGATAAAGCTCCTCCCATGTTGCGTCTGAAGTGTAAAGAAATTGACTGGTTTGAATTGATCATGCACATTGTCACACCATAATCCGGTATAGGTGGAGTAGGGTTCTTTAAGAGGAGCGTGAAGAGGCACATCACAGGGCCGCCAACTTGAGGACCACTGTCAAAAGTGGCCCCCAATCGCTAGATGCGCCACGACTTTCCATCAGGCTGGTGGCGACGTGAATTTGGCGTGCTGAATATAAAAAAAAACCAACTACCACATTTCATCAAATTTTAAATTTTTTGATGTGACAACGTCTTATAATTCGACGGAGTCGGCAGCACGCACGAAAAAATATGACGGCGTTCCATTTATTTTAATACAAATGTCCTAATAGTGTTCTGATACGTTAAAAGAGCAAAAGTATGTAACAAATTACAATAGTTTAGTATTATCAGATCAAATCAAAGAATATTCCTTAGTATAAAGTTCACCCAAAGATGAGTCTCTTTCGAATATACAAGCCTTAACCTGGTAGATGATTTATTTTTTATGATATATGATTTTAGTCCTTACGCTGGTAATCGACTTTTGAATCTAAACTGTACATATAAAAGTAGGAATAGCTCTCTAATTGGGTGTAACAAAATTGACTCTCCAAATTTCGTCACGTGACGTGGCATCAGTCAAGAAACATTACAAAAATAAAGAAAAAAAAATCACATGAAAACTTTAACCGTAAATCCGTTTCAAAGGTCCTAAAAATTTTCATTATCACCCTTTCGATCGCTACTGAGCGGCAGTAGAAAGCGACAACGACAGCCAGACGGGTGCTCCGTGTTTGTTTTGCCACGGCGACCATGTTACCTCGAATTGCCGCGGTAAAAAACGAATTCTTAATGTGCGACAAAAAAAAATAACCCTCCTTTTTAATAAATATTTGTATTTGATTTCCGATGCCAAGTCATCTCATGAAATTTGGATAGTCAATTTTGTTACACCCAGTATAGAACAGTAAAACACACTATATAAATTGCTGAACCAGATTTCTATATATTTCTTCGTATAGGCACAAGCATTACTTTCACTATGTTATCGAAATTGAATTAAACCTCACTACCTTAGCAGTTTTAACTAACGAGTTCAACTATAAATAAATAAATTTACATAATTATCAATTTAGTTTGCCAATAAAAGTTTTATTAGCAGCCTAGCTTGGCTAATAAATAAAAAAATAAAAATAAATATTCACGGACATTTCACACAACGCTATCTGATCCCAAAGTAAGCTAGGAATAACCTGCTTGTGTCATGGGTATCAGACCACGGGTATTAATACTTATATACTTTTTAAATACATACATATTATACATAGAAACACACTTGGTTCGTATATTGAAAAGAAATTATATACCTACATAATTATATCCATACATAATTATAATAAAATGATAGAAAAGTCAAAACTGTACATTGGAAATATTAAAAAAAAAATACTCGTTGGGTCAACATAGGATACCGAAGCCGAAAATGTAGTTAGAATTTTTTTTGTCTGTTTGTTTGCTAGGGGTAGGGTCTTCAAATAGGTTATATATTATCACGCTACACATCCTAGGTGATAAGCAGAGAGCAATCAAATTGGCATTATAACATAATTTTCACGCGTACGAAGTCGCGGGCAACAGCTAGCGCTTCACTTAGGTAGGGGTGGGGGGGGGGGGGCGTGTAAATAAGTTAAAGCCAAATAACAAAACGTGTGAGTGACAGTGACACATTGTATTTGAATTATTATTTGTTGGATGGAGAAGCCTGGAAATGACCTGCTCTACTGGATTCTCAAAAAAATGTTAAAATGCATAGTTTTTAGATTCATTTTGTAAATAGAGCTCTAAAAAGAATGACCCGCTGAGTTTCTTGCCAGTTCTTCTCAGGTGGGTCGCGTTGTGAACTGGTGGTAGATTTTGATTTATATTCTGGACGTTTTACAAGAGCATCTGTAAATGCCTATGTGAAATAAATTTCTTTTTCTTTCTTTCTTTCTTTCGAATAACACCACTTGGACTGTTCCACAACATCAATCTATACTAATATTAAAAAGAGGAAAGATTTGTTATTTTGTTTGTTTGTTTGTAACGAATAGGCTCCGGAACTACTGGACCGATTTGAAAAATTCTTTCACTGTTGGAAAGCTACAATCTTTGCGGTGAACATAGGCTATATTTTATTCCCGTATTCCCACGGGAACGGGAACTACGAAAGTACCGGGTGAAACCGCGTGACGTCCGCTAGTACATATAATAAAATCGTAACAGGTCGCTGTCTGTACATGGAAGATAAATAAGAAAAAATATTATAGGGGGGCTTTATGAACGCAATAGAACCCAAAACAATGATTTTTAGAATTTTTGACTGTTTGTCTGTATGTCATTATTAGCTTCGGGTGACTGCAATACTCTGTGTAAACACTGTTATCAGAAATTATACTACCTGTGCTTCAGATAACACATTTTAAGTACCGTTTAATGCACTTCCACATGTTTAATGAAGTACATATTATCAGGTTTAATTAGCGGCCCGGTAAGACGGCACATTTTAATTATATCTAGTATCTAGGTACTTATACGAGTAATATGAAAATATTGTTTTGAATTGAAAAAATGTCGTGTTTTCATCATCTATATTCTATATCTATACTAATACTATATGTAAGGGATAATCTCGGGATCTACTGAACCGATTATAAAAATTCTTTCACCAATAGAAAGCTACGTTATTGTGGAGCGTCATATATAGCATCACGCTACAAAGAATAGGAGCGGAGCAGTAATAGTAAATGTTTCAAAAACGGGGGAAAAGTTATTCCTTTTGAGAGCTTCGTTGCGTATGCTGCGTAAATATTTATAGTTATGTAAAAAATATGTACTATAAAATGGTTTCTCTTAAAAAAGTTCTAAAAAAATTGCGCTATAGCATGTGTCTATCTTTGGGTTGGTGCACAATAACCATTTTAATGGCAATCCATTTTTTTCTACAATAACGCCACGGGATATCTCTTTCATAAACGAAATTGTTGCTAAAAATAATGCGACGGGAATATACGCGACGAGAAACCTTTCTCTTTCTCTCTCTCTCTCTCTCTTACGTAGTATTGAATATTAACGACGAGACGCTACGGGAGTAAACGCACCGCGACGGGAGTAAATGCGACGGGAACAGGTAATACTCTCTCCTATGTGGCGCAAACGAAGTTGCGCGGGTCAGCTAGTCTTTAATATGTATTTAGAAATACATAGGTAGTCTATACTTCTATACTAATATTATAAAGAGGAAAGATTTGATTTTTTGTATGTTTGTTTATTTGTTTGTTTGTTTGCATCGAATAGGCTCCGGAACTACTGGACCGATTTGAAAAATTCTTTCACTGTTGGGAAGCTACACTCTTTGCGGTGAACATAGGCTATATTTTATTCCCGTATTCCCACGGGAACGGGAACTACGCGGGTGAAACCGCGTGACGAAATCTTTCCTCTTTATAATATTAGTATAGATAATTTATTTTCGCTGTTCATTGTAATAAGCCGAATTGCCGACGCTTTTGAGCCCTAGCTTTTAGTCGTGACTTTGGGATTTTTGTATGTCAATACTTACATTTTTTGTTTTTTTTTTAATATTAAAAAAAAAAGTTAAGGCGTTTTCCAGATTTTTAGTCAATATATTGGGGTATTTTAACTCGGTTATAGGGGGACCATTCTGTAGGAGTTGGCATTGGGCGATGCAATGAACGGTGTTTAGAATTTAATTTTGATTATGATGACAATAGGCTGTGTATAGAATGTTTAGAGTTAAAGGACAGAAGAAATGAAAACATCCGCGAAAGAATCGCAGACAATTGTCTGTTTATTTGTTAATTATATGTATTTAGTGCTTCCACGCTTAGAAAACGGAAAAAAAAAATTCGTTACGCCCTACTGCCTTTCAAATCTCTAAATACCTTGTAAGAAGTAATAATTTAAAACTGTGTGTATAGTTATTATACAACTAAGTATGTAAAAAAATTGCTGAAGATAATTGCGATTACATGCCAAATCTTATTTTAAGCGAGACTAATAAGTTTAGAGGCGTACATATTTAGAAAAGCTAACTTTTTAGGGTTTCGTAGCCAAATGGCAAAAACGGAACCCTTATAGATTCGTCATGTCTGTCTGTCTGTCCGTCCGTGTGTCACAGTCACTTTTCTCCGAAACTATGAGGTCTATGCTACTGAAACTTGGTAACTAAATGTATTCTGTGAACCGCATTAAGATTCTTAAATAAAACTAGAAGAAAAGCAGTAAATTTTGGAGGTCCCCATACTCAGAACTGAGACTCTATTTTTTTTTTTCATCAAACCCATACGTGTGGGGTATTTATAGATAGGTCTTCAAAAATGCTATAGAGGTTTCTAACGTCATTTTTTTTTAAGTGAATAGTTTGCGCAAGAGACACTTCCAAAGTGGAAAAATGTGTGTCCCCCCCTCTAACTTCTAAACAAAGAGAATGATAAATCTAAAAAAAATATATGATGTACATTGCCGTAAAAACTACCAACGAAAATTAGTTTGAACGAGATAGAGCTGGTAGTTTTTTTAAATACGTCATAAACCGCAATTTCCGGTTAGTGAAATCACTACCAATGCGAACGTGTTAAAACATCAGTCAAAGTTACAACGAACTATAACTTTTATATTATGTTACTTGCTGCTACGAAACCCTTCATGGGCGAGTACAACTCGCACTTGGCCGGTTTTTATACAGACACGAACACGGCGCACCTGACCGTATGTATTTACCGTAGCATATAATGTATGTTTGAAATAAAAAAGTATTACACTCATGCTGGCGATCCTCATTACCGTGTACCAAGATGTCAGACCGCGTAAAATTGGACTAAACGTGTAAATAAAATGGACTTTTTTTTTTACGTGAGTAAATCCTCGTGGATGTTATGCCGGACTCCCACCGACTAAAAAACCTCACACATCCTGCCCAGCGGCATACGGTTGGGAGCCCCGGGTAAGCCGTCGGAAGGATATCTCAGGATAATAAAATGGTTTATCTACAAAAAATGACACTTCAGTTCAGACCTACAATTTTAACTTCACTATTTTTTAAAATCCATTGTTCCTTTACGACGGGAAAGATACATTTTTAATGTTACTTTTAAACCATCGCAGTTTTTACTGATATTAATCATCTTCCCGGGACACCCCTTTAAAGGGTTACCCTGGGAACAGCGCTAGGCAAACAGATAGGGACTTGAGTTCAAAATGATATTCTTTGGGACATCCACAAGTAAAACAGGCATCAAAAAAAATAAGAAATATTTTGTCATATAATGATGTAAAGAAATGTCCTGGGACATCCTTCCGAGGGCTACCCGGGGCTCCCAACCATAGGCTGTTGGGCGTTACGTGAGGTTTTTTTAGTCGGTAGGAGTACGGCATAGCATCCATGAGGATTTTCCCTCTCGTTAAAAAATGATGTAATGAAATTCACATTTTATCAAAAAACACGTCTATGTCATCGTGGTTAAAGCTACGAAGTACACCTAGCTGTATATAAAAAGAAATTGCAAAAAAAAAGATGTTATATAAATAATTAAGGTATTAATATAACAGTTCCGGTGTTTTAATTACTGAATACAATGATTGTTATGCAAATACTTTAGTAATGGCCGCAGTATTCAATGATTGGGTAATAATGTGTTATATGTGGCTATGCATAATTCTAATTATAGGTTATCTAAGTGCTATAATAACGTAATTCTTATTATATACTCCCATTTAGAAATTTAACACATAACAGAGTAGCACAGTTAGTGGTATTAGCAATTGAAGCGAGCTTTGGATAGAAATATGTATGTTGGTGGTAACGAACTAGTATCTACTTAGTTGTTGAGTTGGAATATTTTAAAATAAATCAGTCCATTCCGTAACTATTGCTTTTTTTTGTAACGTGAGGGAAAATCCTTCATGGATGCTATGCCGGACTCCTACCAACTAAAATCCTCACGTAGCGCCCAACAGACTATGGTTGGAAGTCCCGAGTAAGCCCTCGGAAGGATGTCCCAGTAACGAACTAGTACTTAGTTGCTGAATTTTAATAATTTGTAAAATAAATTAATAATCGATCAGTCCATTCTGAAACTAGTGTTGAACTGGACGGCAGTTTTAAATGTACCACATAGGACAAAATACAATCTGTGAGCTCCTACCCTTTCGGGTTAAGGCATGACTTTATGTATGTAGTTAGGTATATATCAATAAATAAAATAAATAAATAAATAAATATTCACTGACATTTCACACAACGCTATCTGATCCCAAAGTAAGCTAGGAATAACCTGCTTGTGTTATGGGTATCAGACCACGGATATTAATACTTATATACTTTTTAAATACATACATATAAAACATAGAAACACCCAGACTCTTGAGACAAACACTTATGGGTCACACAAACATTTGTCTCCGGTGGGAATCGAACCCATGACCTCCAGCGCCGCAGGCGGTATCACTACCGACTGCGCCACAGAGGCTAAGTAGTCAAAATTAACTTAAAAACAACAAATTTTTTTACCATTATTTAAGTATCCGTGTATGTTATTAGTCTGTAAGCCTTCTTCAACAATAAAAAAAAAAAAAATAACAATAAAAATAACTTAGAAGTTGGATCTTTTCCATCTCCAATGGATCTTATGGTATTAACTCCAACTCGATACCTTTACATACATACATACATACTACTGGAAGCGCTCGTGGCCCCGCGGACTCAGTGTTCTGTAAACGATCACTGCAGTAAGCAACTTTCACTATGGCCGGTCCATGGATGGGTGACCATTCATGTGATCACTTTGTGACATTCATTTGAGCGTTTCCGTGCTTTGGAAGGCACGTTAAGCCGTTGGTCCCGGTTGCCAGTAAAATGGCAGTCGTTAAGCTAAGTTGAAAGCTTTATTTCAACAGCAGGCAGTCACAACCTGCGCCTGTACATTTAAACACGGCAATACGGCTCACCACCTATTACGTGGGACAAATTATACAAAGGTGAAATGTGGGCATATAATATGCCTCTGCCTACCCCTTCGGGGATAAAAGGCGTGACCATATGTATGTATGTATACATACATAACATCACGCCTGTCTCCCAGCGGGGTAGGCAGAGACTATGACTTTCCACTTGCTACGATTCTGGCAAACAACTTTCGCTTCTTCAACTTTCATAAGTGTCTTCATACATGCTCTTCGGTTAAGGGTACTCTTGACCTGGCCTTTTCTCAGAAGATTATTGATTTGATCGACATGAGTATGCCGAGGTCGACCCCTACCAGTTTGCTCATTCACTCTCGCTTCATAAATCTGTTTCGTCAGCCTATTTCCATCCATTCTCTCCACATGTCCAAACCATCTGAGCATCCCTTTCTCTATCTTAGTCACTACATCTTCTGTCATACCGCAATGTTCCCTTATCACACTATTCTTTACTTTATCCCTCAATGTCACTCCAGCTATACTTCGCAATCTTCTCATTTCCACTGCATTAATTTTACTTTCATGCTTCTCCTGCCACACCCAACTTTCACTACCATGCATAAGTGTAGGGACAAGCACTCCTCTATGTACAGCCATCCTTGCCTTTTTAGACACGTTCTGAGTTTCTGACTGCTCATAAAGGTGTGAATGGCCCCTTTCACTTGGTTTCCTGCCAAAACTCTTCTTTCAATATCATTGTCACACTTTCCATCTCTTGCAAATTTTGAACCCAAATATACAAACTCTTTCACCTGTTCCACGCTCTTTCCTTCGATCGATATCGAGCAATCAGTCATACATTTCTCTCTTTCAAAAACCATTACTTTTGTTTTACTTACATTAACATTCATTCCTCTACTTTTAAGAGCATCGTTCATTATATTAACCATCAACTGCAACTCCTCCGCCGATGATGCCAGTATTACCTGATCATCGGCATAAAGGAGGCATTTGACGGTTAGCTCATTCATTTTTAATCCATACGCGCACTCTTGTAGTTCTTTCAAGCAACTGTCCATGTATAGGTTGAACAGCCATGGTGACGCTACACAGCCTTGTCTCACACCTTTTTCGATGGGAAAAAAGTCTGTGCAAGCTCCATTGATCCTGACACAAGCACTGGAGCCCTCGTATACCTTTTCACGTTCTCGTAATAAAAATTTTTGACGGACAAACGGACGGATAAAAAAGTGATCCTACAAGGGTTCCGCTTTTCCTTTGAGGTACGGAATCCTAGAAGCTTATTAATATTACTAAACTTGCTTTAAATATTTTAACCTTATGCAAAGATAATACCTATAATAGAACATAATACATACTGAACTGAATGAAAATTCAGTACTAAATTCAGTATAAGTGACAGTCGCACTTGTCATTTTACTGACTGAGATTAATAATCGTACTGTATAGTAGTTACATACAGATCGGCAACTCCCTGTCGCACCACCGCTGTCAGTACAGTTGACGTGCGCGTTGACGGACAATTTGCTTACATTTTATTGATCACACGCACACATTCAAGCTGGAATTTTCACCATGTGCCTTATGTAAACTAATATCTTTCTTAGTTATTAACCTCTATCACCCAACACGTAATTTACTTTCCAAAGCTCGGAAACAATCATCTATCACAGAATTGACCTACATTTAAACCACTTAACAATGATCTTTTACTAAACACTAACTTGTATGTAAGTAGGCGTGACTTCGAGAGCTTATACAGTCAAAAGCATTCAAAATCTGTAAGCCTATAAAAGGTCAAACACCAGACTGACAGCAGAGGAGTCAAAACCTGTTATTACAGAATTACAGACCGGTATTTCCCTCATTTCTATGTTGCCTGGAGGTAGAAAGTTATAATTATGAATTACATTGCAGGTGAACGCCCAAAAAATTATCACATAGTTAGCTATGCTAATATTAGAAATTTGATAGTATGTTTGTTTGTTTCTCATTGTTTAAGAAGTTATTCACGACGAAAATTCATTTTAAAAATAATAATGGGCTCTACGACCTTTCTTTTTTTAATGACGTTCGTTGTATAAGGGTGATAAATGGCCTTATAATCTTTTTTGTAAAAGGGTCTATTTTGGGATACCTGATGACCTAATTTAACTGTCCTTAAAAGGGAACTCTGTGACGTCAGAATCTAAACTGTTTATACTGAAATAGACTTCAGTAACATATTTTTTTTACTTTTATACTTATCTAACATTTTATTCCTTTGAGAAACAACTTTTTTTTTCAGAGGTTTCAATCCGCGTTTTGAGTTATTTCAGTTTTTAATTCTAACTTAGTCACAACCTGCGCCTGTCCATCTCAACACGGCAATATGGCTCACCACCTATTACGAGAGACAAATTCTAAAAAGATGAAATATGGGCTTATAATATGCCTCTGCCTACCCCTTCGGGGATTAAGGCGTGACCATATGTATGTAATTCTAACTGTGTACATTGACTTTAATACAAGTAGCTCTCTTCAAGTACAGTAAACTTTTCATTTATGATAAAATAATAATATTATAAAGAGGAAAGATTTGTGTTTTCTTGTTTTTTTGTTTGTAACAAATAGGCTCCGGAACTACTGGACCGATTTGAAAAATTCTTTTACTGTTGAGAAGCTACACTCTTTGCGGTGAACATAGGCTATATTTTATTCCTGTATTCCCACGGGAACGGGAACTACGCGGGTGAAACCGCGTGTCGTCTGCTAGTTTATGATAAAATAGTAGAAAGGAGAGAATGAATATAAAAAAGACCTAAAATTTTTTATCACCTTTTTTATTTTTAATGACTAACCCAAGCACTTAATTACTAAGAACATATAACGTTATAAAAACCTATTTGATTATGTACAAATTAGAAGATGTCTTGTAGTTTAGACATCATTTAAAAAAGAAATAGGAAGTAAACCAGTCGATTCATTGACTAAGCGAGCGGACAAGAACAAAAAAAGTTATAACCACGATAGCGATATTCAAAATCATATTCAATTACAATGACGCAACTGTTTATCGTTCGAAGAATTTTAATTCAGTTATCTGAATACACTTGGCAATGTCGGGCCAACGGAATGGTGTAGTGAAAGTTACTTTATGTTACGTAAGGCATTTTTGTGAGATGCGGTCGGCCAACAAGGTCGGAAACACAATTAGCGTGTAAGGCTGCGACTATGGTGGGTCTGAGTCAGCGGTTTGAGGTTAGATGAACAGTTTGAACAGGTGCTATTGTTCTTTTAGATCGCAAATATGTGCATTATCATTTTTTGAACATTATTGTTGGTTTTATCTGAAGGATGTATGTCAGATGTCATCTTCTATGCTTTTACGTCTTCAGTGTCTTCTTTCATATAACCCAATACTGGTTTGCCTTTCCGGATTTGATCTTGTTACAGTAGATCGGATCGACTCTAAATTATTGTTATCTTATTCAGATACAGCATTACGGAAAAAGGTTTGATTAATTAAAAACTTCTCCTAATTGCACCGCTTCTTATTAAGTTCTCTTTCTTTTTAAACAATCCCTAATAATATTTATAAGCATATACTTATGATACAAGCACGATGCTTTGGAAGCTAACGTTGTAGAGAGGGAAAACTTAAAGCAAATCCTGTACGAGCCCTTTTAACCAGCGTAGTACAGTAAGGTCTATCCTCCTTAACTGAAATTGGGAGAAGTGTTAAGTGATAAGTTCTTTAGATTGGCTGATTAAGTATTTGAAGTATAATCTGATACCGTGTCGCCTTAAGGCTTGTATGTTCGAAAGAGACTCATCTTGGGGTGAACTTTATACTAGGAAATATTCTTCGATTTGATCTGATAAAAGTATATTATTGTAATTTATTAGATACCTACTCTTGCTTTTTTAACGTATCAAAACACGATTAGGAATACTTTATTCGATCGAAATCGCTCTCGAAAAATGAGAAATATTGCAAAAATCTTAACAAGTAATGTACTTTTTTTTGTCTAAATAAATGATTCTCATAAAAACTTGTCATAAAATAGATATAGGTCTTTAGAACAATATATGGATTTTTTCTTAACACCCCTCAGATTTTATAACAGTAATATAATGTATTAGAATCGAATGAAATCCGGCAAAAGCGTACGCTGCAATCCTTCGAATTGCCCTAGGATTTGTCAAGGTCAAACATTGCAGCCTTAATCACCATAACCGCTACGGCTCAAATTCACCACAGCTATAATAGCCATAAGTTTCTTTATTTCCGCTACGCTTATTGATAATATAACCACAGTCTAAACGCTATTTTCAATGTTACTCAAATTGATTTGGAGAGTTCATCATTCAATTAGTCGTCGCATTAGATACAGTCATTACTAAACTCGTTAGATATGTGTGAGTTATTCAAAGAGTAATGATGAGATGAATTAGATAGACTCTCTTTTCTATTGTCCCATCTATTCTACCTATACCACTATTGTAAAGAGCTGAAAAGCTTGTTTGATTGTTTGATCTCAAGAACTACGGGTCAGAATTCACTTATTTTTTATGATGTCGATAATGCATTTATGAGGAAAGAATAAGTGCCAAGTGACAATTAAAAATGTTACAAAACTAGGGGAAATAATATTCCTTTTTTAAACTTGCGCGCGCGCTGTGAAGATGGTAAAATTATATAAAAATAATGTGTCACAAAGTTATTTCTCTTAAAAGGTTCAAAAAGTGTTCACGATAGTTATCAACCAGAACCGATGTTACGCATCCATAAAAACAATCCATGCAGTCTGAAAAATATTTATTATAAATATAGGTACTACTACAGCTACTAGTACTCTGAGAAGTTTTCTGGAAATATACCCACGTCTACCTTATGTCATCATACCTCTCGCGCACAGTGTTTCACAGTACGCGTCCAGAGAGCTAAAGTATCTGTATAACCCTAATAGACCAGTGCAGATAGCTTTAATACACTCGAGAGCAATGAATCCGGGTCACTTAAAGAATCCTAAAAATCTCGGAAACTAAAAATGCTAGGTTAATGCAATAAATTGTATTTAATAGACAATGTAATACTCCTTAAATGAAGGTATTAAAACTTCTTAGTTATTGTAAAGTTGTATCATAAAAAAATCAAATTTGAAAAAGGGCCACTTTCGAAGATGGAACTACGAAATTACAGCATTTGGTGTTGCTTTTGTTTGTAATCTGTCATTTATGTGGGTACATAAACCATGTTGATAGTGCTCTATATTCATTAATCAAGCTGAAATTATGTCGCTTACGCCTGAAGAATGCACCAGAATACTTACAATGCTGGAAACCGGCCGGAGTCAGCGCGATACAGCCAGGACTGTCGGTGTGTCGCTGTCAACAGTACAAAGAGTTCTCCGACGTTACGAAGAAACTGGTTCTAACCTACGCAGACCAGGAACGGGCAGAACCAGGTGTACCACAGCACGAGAAGACCGATACTTGGTGAACACCATGCTTCGAAATCGCTTTCTCACAGGAACTGAACTCACCAATCAGTTTCGACGCCTCGGAGGAAGTAACCCAAGTGCATGGACAGTAAGACGTCGGCTTGCTGAATCTAACTTAAAACCCCTTAGACCTGCAAACGGCCCTAAACTGGAGCGTGGGCATCGTATTTCGAGACTAAGGTATGCCCAGAGCTACGTAAATTGGAGTATTGAAGATTGGTCAAAAGTTATGTTCTCCGACGAATCAAAATTTATGCTCTACAAGCACGATGGAAGACACAGAGTGTATCGAAGACCAGGGGAAAGATTCAAGCAAGCATGCATCGAAGAAAAAGTAGCCTACGGTGGTGGGTCTGTACTTGTGTGGGCCGGAATTTCTTCTGAAAGTCGCACAGAGCTGGTGATCATAGAAAACGGCTCTTTAACTAGCGTAAGATATGTGGAAGAAATCCTCAATGATCACGTTGGTCCATTTATGGTCAATTTAGGTGAGGATGCTATATTTATGCATGACAATGCCCGACCTCATACAGGTAGGATTGTGAATGACTACCTTCAAGAGATGAACATTACTCGTATGGAGTGGCCAGTGCGCAGCCCGGATATCAACCCGATCGAGCATGCTTGGGACGAGCTAGGCAGATGCGTAAAACAACGAAACCCTCCCCCAATCACGCTTCGTGAGCTCAAAATTGCTCTCACAGAGGAATGGGAGAATATTCCCCAAAATCGTATAAGGAACTTGGTGTACAGCATGCCAAACCGCGTAAACGCAGTAATGGAAGCACGAGGAGGCAATACGAAGTATTAAAATTCAAGAAAATCGTAATAAAGTTCAAAAATTTCATGTTTCCTATTTTTGTTTTAAGGAGAGATCGGCAGTTTTTTCTTTATGTAATTTTGTGTTAATAAAATGTATGGTGACTCATATTTTTTTTACTTTCATTTAAGGAGTATTACATTGTCTATTAAATACAATTTATTGCATTAACCTATCATTTTTAGTTTCCGAGATTTTTAACATTCTTTAAGTGACCCGGATTCATTGCTCTCGAGTGTAGTATAAAAAATTAGTAGTAGAATGAAACCTATTGCAAAAGGAAGAGAATGTGACAAAAACAACAGGAAAAATAATTTACGGGTGATCTGAGGTCGGGAAGTGAAAAAATGGGGGTTTTAAGGGGGGAAAAGGGGTTTTCTCGATTTCCGACAAAACTACAAGTCTTATGGAAAAATGTTTAATGCAAAAGTTGTAGGAAATAAAAAAATCTACAACTTTTGGATTTTCACTTTTGTGACATAAGACATAGCCTCAAAAAGTATGTCAAAAACTCAAAAAGCCAAGATTTTGAGTTTTTGATTTTTTTCTTTTACAAAAATGTTCGTTTTGTCATGAAATTTGGCAGAAACCTTTCTTTTTATGTTCTTAATACACTGTAATTTTTTTGATCCAAAATATTTATTTTTTCACCTTTTATTGACTTAATATCGCAAAAGCATTAAAAATTTTAATCGAAAAATCACCTGTCAAAATATCAGATATTTTTTAAAAATTGGTGGGCTTTTTGTTACTTAAAATCTCTTCTTTCTGATGATGTAAAAATATATATGTATACATCACAATGGTAAATTTTCTCAGGAAATGCATAAGAACTCCAATCATATTTTTCTATTTTAATTATTCATGTACAATTTTGAGCTATTTATTAATATTTACACAAAAAATTGACCATTTTTTTATTTTATTTATCAACGTACTATAAAATCTTACGTTTTTCGAATTATTTCGAAATCCAAAAGATGTAGATTTTTTTTATTTCCTACAACTTTGCCATTAAACATTTTTCCATATGACTTGTAGTTTTGTCGGAAATCGAGAAAACCCCTTTTCCCCCCTTAAAACCTTCATTTTTTTCACTTCCCGACCTCAGATCACCCGTAAATTATTTTTTCTGTTATTTTTGTCACATTCTCTTCCTTTTGCAATAGGTTTCATTTTACTACTAATTTTTTACATTTTTCATCATTTTCAGAGCTATCTGCACTGGTCTATAAGTTGTAGAGTGAGCTCCCTGCCTTCGATATCGCAAAAATGTCTACAATAGGTTCTTCAAAGCTTTTTCAGGGATAACTAACAACGCAGCGTGTAGACACACAGCGTATGTTTATGTTTGTCTGCCAACTTAGTAGTATAAAATTAACAAAATATAGACGTTTATTGACTGCTATTGAGATCGCCCACTGCTAAACTCTCGTGAAATTGGAATAATTCACGAATTAATCATGCCTTATTTTCTGATGGTATTAAAACGGTGAGAAAATTAATCACGAAATCATTCGTTCGTCATTCTTGAAACTATAGATTTAGAATTTACGCCGAGAAAATTCTAAATCTATGCTTGAGACACTACATTTAACAAGTAGGCACAAAACCATGGTTGACTATGGTTTTGCGTTTGACATAACATGTCTTCTCGTACTCGCATAATCTATGGCAGGTCATCTGCCACAACTTTCGCGTGCTTTCTTTGCATTTCGATCTTTTCAAATTAAGTTACGTAATAAGTTTTAGTTTAGTGTCTATTGTATTTTTAAATCAAACAAATCTGAATAAACTCTCATTTATTCCGTTAAAACATAAAATTAGCTTGTATTTATTTGTCATTTTTAGCACATTTTTAGGGTTAGGTGGTTAAAAACGGGACCTTATTACCAATGATATATAAAAACTGTAGATACGTTACCAACACTGAAAAATAGCAACAAAAAAGTCAGGCAATTGCCTTACTTTACATGCTACCATAAATAATTTCATAGAAATTCTTTTTTAAATGTATAAAAGTTCTGCTGTTTTTGAAAACCGTAATGTTTACGTGTGACGTGTCTAATTATAATACGTCGTTGCCTATTACCACAAACTAACTGAGATTTTCCAGTTTGTTTGTCTGTTTGGAGACTGTATCCCAGGAAACGTGATAGCTAGAGAGATGAAAATTCTAAACAGATCACGTATTTACCTACTAGCGGACGTCACGCGGTTTCACCCGCGTAGTTCCCGTTCCCGTGGGAATACGGGAATAAAATATAGCCTATGTTCACCGCAAAGAGTGTAGCTTCCCAACAGTGAAAGAATTTTTCAAATCGGTCCAGTAGTTCCGGAGTCTATTCGTTACAAACAAACAAACAAAAAACAAATCTTTCCTCTTTATAATATTAGTATAGAAGTATAGATGGTACTGCTCGTTCGCTCTAAGCTTGCCGCTGGGCTCCATACTAAAGTCGATTTTTTAATTAGACGAAGTAAATTGACAGCAACTAATGTCACTTCTTCTTTTATTGTTGCGTATTTTCTTTGACGAAGTGACATTAGCTACTGTCAATTTACTTCGTCTAATTAACAATTCGGGCATACGCCTCTACGCCAGCGGCAAAGTTAGAGCGAACGGGTAGTATATAGAAATCAATGCCACTTTTCGTTTTAATTTTATAACTCAAGAACGTGTGGACCGATTTCGCTCTGTTATTCCAAAAAAATTCAGAAAATAATAAAAAAATAAATCTGGTCAGCTCAACATGCTGGAACAAAGTTCGCCGTGTCAGCTAGTATTAGTGTAAATAAATATTGACTTAAAGGTTGAGCCGCGGTTAACGCTCAAATGAAGAACTTTTCACTGTCTTTCAACCTGTTTTCAAAAACAAGTTACTTACTCAAAAATAATATTCGCGTGCCTTAGGGCAGGTCACTTATATTATAACTAAACTTTCTACCTTTGCCAGCTGAGCGTAATACGTGACTTTCAGTGAAAGTAAACTCCCCCCCCCCACTCCCCCCCTTCGTAGGTAACACGAGTAGTCGTGACCTTGAATGACCTGAGGGGCAAGTGCGAGTTTCGGTGAGCGCCTGCCGACATTCACGAACGAGCGCGTTATCACCGATTTGTATGGGATCGAGACAAGTTCCCCGCGTTTACAGCTAGGTGGCGGGGTCTCGATTCCAAACGATTGGTGAGCCGTGAATATCGACAAGCTTACGCAAAAACTCGCACTTGCCCCTCGGTAGATGAGATCTTATTCATATTTGTTGTCAAAGAAACTCGAGCCCAAAAAAAGAGTAAAAGAAATTAAAATACCGGGCTTATGCGTTTTTTTTATGCAAGGAAAATCCTATATGAATGCTATGCCGGACTCTTACCGCCTAAAAGCTACACGTTCCCTGCCTATGCCTATGGTTGGGAGCCCCGGGTAAGCCCTCGGAAGGATGTCCCAGGACTTCCAACAGACTTACGGCTACCACTGCGGCCTCACCTGGGGGGAGTTCGGGTGCTATCCCACATCATTGCAAAGTGCGAGTTTAATTTCCGCGCGGAGAGTTCCGTACTTAAAAACTGCAAAACAAACTCGTTTTTTAATGGGAGCATCGTTATTTTTTTTCTGGGTTAAGCTTTAGTACATATTTGTTGTTATAGCGGCAACAGAAATACATCATCTGTGAAAATTTCAACTCTCTAGCTATCACAGTTCCTGAGAACAGCCTCGTGTCGTGACGGACAGTGATAGGGTAACGTCATTACTCTAATCCCACTATTTTCTTCGTAAGTAGCCCTTCTCCCCTCTTCCCTCCCCCTTCGTAACACGAGTAGTCGTGACACTCGTGACCTTGAATAAACTGTGAATCTTTACCTTGGTATTATGCATTTAAGAGCGCACCTGACGCTAATCGATTGATACTCGTAATACGAAATACATACATTTTAGCGTAAATATAAATAGATGTTAAAGGATTATGCTTTATTATTATTGTATTTTCTTATATATTTTACTGATTATTTTTATTAATTTGTTACAGATATCACCTCGGAGAGTGGTAAGTGAATGAGCTGAATAATATGGACGTCTTTCCGAGGGCTTACCCGGGACTCCCGGCCATAGGTAGTGCACCGTGTGGTTTTAGTCGGTAGAAGTCCGGCATGACATCCATGAGTATTACCACACCAAAAAATAAAGTATTATGTTATAACATGCTGTTAAACTATGGTTAGGCAGTTAACTTCTACCGAATGTATCACGGTGGATGTTCTGAAGAGCTCTTCAACCTGATCCCACCCTCTCCTTTCCGATTCCGAACAACGCGTGCCGGGCAGAGATGCCACTCATACACAGTGGAGAGAATCTTCGCCAGAACTGAGCGTTTCAAAAGATCGTTCCTCTGTCGAACTGTAAAAACATGGAACGACCTGCCCGCACACGTGTTTCCCTCATCTTACAATCTCGGGTTCTTCAAGAGGAGCGTGAAGAGGCACATCACAGGGCCGCCACCTTGAGGACCACTGTCGAAAGTCTTACGGACTGTGAGACTGGCCCCCAACCACTAGATGCACCACGGCTTACCATCAGGCTGGTGGCGACGTTAATTTGGCGAGCTAAATATAAAAAAAAAGTCTCACAAAGCAACTACTATACTAATGTTCCGTTTCCCCCGCTTGGAATACGGTTCTCGTTTCCCATGGAAATGAGTATATTCGAGGGATACACAGCCGCGTATAATTATTTTATTCCAGACATAATATCGAAAAGTACTCGAATGGCGTCACGTACTGGTAAATGCAGAGTGGGGAGATCCCCGCAAGGTCTAGGATGGCCTAACTCGCACAAATGTACACCTTAACCGTACCTGTCACGCAAGTACTTAGTACTCTTTTCATTTCTCATACTCGGAAAATTGTATTTTCTTGATCTGACTATTGGGTGGAAAATGCTGTTTCCCTCCCTAGGGAGGGAAAAACTCATACAAATTACTTCCCACCCAAGGGCCGGAATGAACTTTAAAAATAGAACTGCTGACAGGTCAGCTGTGATAGTGAAGATATTTGTGTAAAAAAAAAATTAAAAGAAAATGCTGCGGCCATGCGACTTATAAGTCCAAACAGCCAGCAAAAGTTTCCAAACAGCCAGTGTGAACTTAGCGAAAATTTCATAATCTCTGCAACAATTACGCGGTGAGTTCCATATTTAAAATGTCGACATAATGTAGTTGTTATTTATCTGTAACAGAATTCAAAACAATTGGTAATAATCTTTTATGGTAAGGTTTGAATCTTATTATTAGTTTTATTTTCCTCGTTTTTGAAAAAAAGTAGAGTGTTTAACTCGGGTAAAAGAATCAATTCCGACTCGGAATATAGCCTAATACCTCGGGAATTGATTCTTTCCACCCTCGGTTAACAATCTACTATACTCTACTCTTAACCGTGTCTCTCATGTACGTATGCACGCACATACACCTTATCTCCCCCCCTCCCCTATGTATTATTCCAGACTATGCCCTCACCCTGTACCAAATTTCAACCAGATCCATTCAGCCGTTAGAGTTAGAGTGTGATTGAGTAACAAACATCCTAACATTTTTACAAACTTTCACATTTATAATACGAGATTAGTTCCTACGAATCTAATCCTACTTCCTAGATTATTCCTATTATAATGAATCTTATTGTTATTCGGATGAGGGCATTGATATCTGTGACACAGTTTATACTATGCAGATATCATCGTTACATTGTTGATGTGTAAAACTGTTATTTATTCCAAATAAATAAATTTGAAATTAGAAAATTTTAAACTAAGGTGTCGGGAGCCTGTTGGATGCAGGCAGCACAAGACCGAACGGCACGTTGTGGAGAATTGGCGATCCTTGGGGAGGCCTATACCCAGCAGTGGGCGTCAAGTCGGCTGAGATGATAGTAATCCTACTTCCTACTAATATTATAAATGTGAAAGTTTGTGAAGATGTTTAGATGTTTGTATGTTTGTTACCTAATCACGCTCTAACAGCTGAACGGATCGGGCTTAAATTTGGTACAGAGATAGCTTAGAGTCTGGAATAACACATAGGTTACTTTTCATCCCGGGAAAATGTTCCCAAGGGAAGCGGGAACGGGTACCGAATTTCACTCGGGTGAAGCCGCGAGCATCATCTAGTATCCCTATAATCCTGATATCAAACAGTAAAATCAATTCAGCCGTTAAAGCTTGATTAAGTAACAAACATACAAATATCTTCACGCATAATATTAGTTAGAAAATTATGAATCGGATTTTAGGAAAAGACAAAAAATTAAGGGATAGAGACGTTCATATTGTAGACAAGTACATCTTTCTTTTTCTTTTTAAATGTTTACTTACTTAAAACAAAAACATATTTATTTATTAGCTAGAATAAAATGTATCTCGCGTGTGAAATCACACTTGTTTCTATTAAAATTTCAGAAATATTATTGAAATAAACATATCTAATTTTTTAATCCATTCACTTTTATTTATTAATCAAATAAGAAAAATCATTTACATAAAGATTAAAGAATAAACAACGTAATTTATTTAAAAAAAATGGCAATGAAATTTAATTTCCTTAATGAATTCTCTTATTTAAATTACAAATTTAATGAATTAACAATATGAATTGAAATTACATTGTACGAGTATGTCGCAACTACTCACTCTTAAATTATCAGTAGCATTTTTTTTTACGTGATAAAAATCCTACATGGATGCTATGCCGGACTCCTACCGACTAAAAACCATACGTGTCCTGCCTAACAGCCTACGGTTGGGAGCCCCGGGTACCTAAGCTCTCGAAAGGTTGACCCCAGAAAAAAAACCGGCTAAGTGCGAATCGGATTGGCGCACGGAGAGTTCCGTACTAAAAACGGTAGAAAATCAAGTTTGTTATTTGGCAACATTTTTTTTCTGATTTTAGTACCTACTTGTTGGTATAGCGGCAACAGAAATACATTATCTGTGAAAATTTCAGCTCTCTAGCTATCACGGTTCCTGAGATACAGCCTTGGGACGAACAGACCGATAGACGGTCGGCGTAATCTCGTGCATATTCCCGTTTTTACCCTTTAGGTACGAAACCCTAATCTATATCTATACTGATACTAGCTGACCCGCGCAACTTCGTTTGCGTGATAAAAAGAACCGCTCGACCGATTTTGTGCAAACTTCACATAAACCATCTACTAAATATTCCGAACAACGCCTAAACATTTGGTTTGAATAGGTGAGCCCGTTCTTGGGTTATAAAATTACAACGAAAAGTGGCATTGATTTTTATATATACACTAGCTGACCCGCGCAACTTCGTTTGCGTGATAAATGAAGAACTACTCGACCGATTTTGTGCAAACTTCACATAAACCATCTACTAAATAGTCCGAACAAAGCCTAAACATTTGGTTTGGATAGGTGAGCCCGTTCTTGAGTTATAAAATTACAACGAAAAGTGGCATTGATTTTTATATATATAGATAGATTATAAAGAGGAAAGATTTGTTTTTTTTTTGTTTGTAACGAATAGGCTCCGGAACTAACGGAACGATTTGAAAAATTCTTTCATTGTTGGGAAGCTACACTCTTTGTGGTGAACATAGGGTATATTTGATTCCCGTATTCCCACGGAAACGGGAACTACGAGTGTGAAACCGCGTGACGTCCGCTAGTATAGTTATACATATATGTATGTAGTATCAACAGCTTAAATAAAACAAATCAGCAACCTTTGCCAATAAATTCCGCAAAAAAAAAGCAACTGAAACCACAGACCCTAACACGTCATTTTATGTTATAACTACTTATGTAAGTACTTACTATTATTATTATCTTTTGATATAACCTTAGAATACTTATTACTATTTTACAATAGTGTGGTTATTCAATAGCACAAATCGTATTTATTCAATTTACATTTTCACTAACGCAGTTGCGCGTGTCAGCTAGTGAAAAAGGGTCCAGGGACATCCTTCCAAGGACTTATCCGGGACTCCCAACCGTAGGCTGTTAGGTATAATACGTGAGGATGTTTAGTCGGTAGGAGTCATGCAGGATTTTCCCCCACGGCAAAAAATAAAATAAAACTCAGTAGCGTTAAGTATCTTACGTAACTGTCGGTACTTAGATGGGTGACCATTTTTGTGGCATTTTGACATTTCCTTATAAGCGTTTTTATACTTCAAAAGGCATTGTAACCCGTATAAATGTAGTTGCAACAAAACCCTCATATATTTCTTGCTGTAAGTTGATAAATATACCTTTCCGCAATAATTATAGAGTATTTCCTGACCTCCTGAGTCACATAGCACGGCAAAGAGCGTGTGTAATCTGTAATTTGAACTTATTGAATTAATCACTAGCCTCTATTGTAACGTAACCTTTGACAATGGCGAGAAAAAAAGTTGAACTGTCTGTGGTATTGACAGCGAGTGATGAGAAGTAGTTTATCGATAGTTTAATGTTTGATTTATCGATAACTGTATCTGTAGACTTTTATCTATATAAAAGTTTTAAAAGCAACACTGAAACTTTTAACGATATAGAATGAGTAAAGTATTCATTATAGAATAATCCCATCAAAAACATAAATGTGAAATGAGAGCCATATTCAATACTATATGATGTATGCCCTAAAATTTATTTATAACAACATAAAATATAATTTCTTCTTATAACTTAGGAAAACATATAATTCTTATAACAAAGCAAGCATTATTAAAAAAAAAGGTGAAATGTGGGCATATAATATGCTTCTGCCTACCCCTTCGGGGATAAAAGTTGACCATACGTATGTATGTTTTATAATAAAACAGCAAAACTTCGTAATTATGTATATTATCAGTTGGCTAGATTACATAGCACAGCCGTAAAGTAACTTCATTTGGGATAGATTGCTATGTTTGAGAATACATACATATAATGGTCACATCTTTCTCCCGATATTTCAACAATTTTTTTGTCCAATGTAGCGGAAGCGAGCCATGTTTTAATGTAAACAGGTTGTGACTACTCTCTGTATAAATTTTAGAAGTCGCCCATAATACTGGGCTCAACGACTTCCATGTAACTGGCAATTCCTTTCCCATTTGTAACTAATTCCGTGCTTCCGATACACGGAAATGCTCGCAAGTGGAAATATCACAAAGTGGTCACCCATCTGAGTACCAGTCACAGCGAAAGTTGCTTACCACAGTGGTCGTCAACAGAACACTGAGTCCGCGGGCTACGAGTGCTTCATTAGCGTTGTATTACTTATATGAGATCACATAAATAGTAATTAGTCATTACATATGTATATATTTAGTGCTATAAAAAACCCGATCTTTTCTTTTGATGATTCTGTCGATATCTGTTTCCGGGGTCTAAATGACTTAATAGCCACAAAAGAACTAGTTTAACAGGTCCAGAATTACCTGCTGGTGAAAGTTTTAATACTTGTTGAATGTAATTGTACAAATACACGATTTTACTACAGATTGATATAAGATAAGATGTTTCCGTTTACCGAAAAAAACATTATAGCTATTGATACGGAAACCAATAAAATTAAATAAGACCACCGAATGTGCTCTCATTCATGGATACCTATTCATCTATATACAGGGTGAATTTTTCAAAAGGGATTGGATGGCCAAATCCGAAACTATAAGGAATAGCGAAAAATGCTCAAAGGAGTCACGAGCCCGATTTTGATGAAACTTAAAACCTCATCATTACATTTTTGAAAAACCAATTATCCTAGCTAGGAATCGAATCCGTTGATTTTGAAAAAAATAACACACCCTATATTATTACACCGTACGATAGTGTTGCTATTAAGGATCTTATTCTGGGAAGTAATGATATACGGCAAACTAAAGGAAAGTGCTCATCTTTAACCAAATACAATTTATTTTTCTTACGTAAACTGATTATTTGTTCAAAATGTAGACCATTGTTTTCAATACATAGCTGGATTCGAGACCTCAAGGATCGTACTGCATTCAATATTATTGATTCCGTTTAGAATATTCTCCAAAATAATCATTCTGAGCATAATTTAAAACACGGAATAGTTACGATCTATTCTGGGATTTCGAACAAAACAAATTATGATACAAAATTTAGGTACATAAAATATAATTTCTATTAAAATTCTAAACTTTCCATAAATTTGCCGTATATCATTACTTCACAGAATTTGATCCTTATCAGCGACACTATCGTATGGTGTAATAACAAAGGGTGTTTTTTTTTGTCAAAATCAATGGGTTCGATTCCCAGCTAGGATTATTGGTTTTTCAAAAATCTAATGATGAGGTTTTAAGTTTTATCAAAATCGGGCTCGTGACTCCTTTGAGCATTTTTAGCTATTCCTTATAGTTTCGCATTTGGCCATCCAAGCCCTTTTCAAAAATTCACCCTGTATATAAAAATCAATGCCACTTTTCGTTGTAATTTTATAACTCAAGAACGGGCTCACCTATCCAAACCAAATGTTTAGGCTTTGTTCGGACTATTTAGCAGATGGTTTATGTGACGTTTGCACAAAATCGGTCAAGCGGTTCTTCATTTATCACGCAAACGAAGTTGCGCGGGTCAGCTAGTCTATATATATAAAAATCAATGCCACTTTTCGTTGTAATTTTATAACTCAAGAACGGGCTCACCTATCCAAACCAAATGTTTATGCTTTGTTCGGACTATTTAGTAGATGGTTTATGTAAAGTTTGCACAAAATCGGTCGAGCGGTTCTTCATTTATCACGCAAACGAAGTTGCGCGGGTCAGCTAGTTTTATTATAAAATACTGTTTCATATGATAACTTTAATTTCTGTTTTGACATCTGTTATGCGATTAGTTTCTAATAATAAATAATGTACCATCAACTTCCGATATCTTCAAAACGAAATTACAAGGTTAGTAAATCCTAAAACTGGCAAATTAATGAATGATTGATAATACTATTACAGCAAATTAAAATATTTGTCATATCCATTCATATCCGTTTTTCCCAGGGAATATTTTCCAACCAAAAACGCTTGCCCGGAATGCAGTTATAGCATGTGACAATAGTCTTTACTAATAGTAACTACATTACGTGGAACAAAACTTATGACAAATATGTGACTGTGTTAATCAAATATGTCTAAAATCTTGGTATTAAAGGGGTGCGTATTTTTATGGAAGTACAAAAGTCCTTCATAAACAAACACTTTCACTTGACAGATAAACTTAAAAACTCACAACCTTGATACGAAATCTTATCGATACAATCCACCGGAAACACATCACATCACTACAACTAATTACTTTCCGTGTCACGTCATCCATTAAGTATTTATCGATGTTTTCCCATCACTCTTAAACCAGATTAACTTTCTTGCTGTATTCGGGGCAGTATGCAGTATGATGCGATGCCTGTGCCTGTTCAATGGCGGAACTTGACTTGCCGCCTCAGGAAGTGACATGAATACCTCTTTCGTTGATTACAAAATGGCGGTCGTATTAGAAAATTGCGTAATTAATTTTTTAGAGTTAGATACTTTTTGTAGGAAGTGGAAAGCATTTTGCTTTTGCTGAAGAGCGGTTTTGTGTGGAACTACAAGAGTCCCAAAACCGACTTGACAAGAAAAAACTTCCAATGACGTTTTATCTAACACCGCAGTGTTTCGTTCGTATCACCTCTACCAGGCCGCACTACAGGCCGGATGCCATTACAAAAATGAAGTTCGTCTAAGGGGAACCTACGTGAGGCGGCGGGACGGGTACGGGAGAGAACTCTCCCACCCGAGTTCCGCAGTCGGCGGCCTGGGCGCCGCCGAGGACTATCGGCCTCCATGACCGGGGGCCTGAGGACGGTGAGAGGGCGGCTCACCGTCCTTACAGAAGCAGGCCCATGACGGCAGCGTGACGTGACGTGAGCAACTCACGCACGCCCCCCCTTAGAAGCGGGATCACACCCGAAACCCCCTAAAGACGCGGGATAGCACCCGAACCACCCCCTGGGCGAGGCCGCAGTGGCGGCCGTAGGTCTGTTGGGAGTCCTGGGACATCCTTCCGAGGGCTTACCCGGGACTCCCAACCACAGGCTGTTAGGCGTTACGTGAGGTTATTTAGTCGGTAAGAGTCCGGCATAACATCCTCTGAGGATTTCCCTCACGTAAAAAAAAAGAAAAAAAAAAAGGGGAGCCTACGTAATCCACTCTTTATCTCTGAAGGGGTAGGCAGAGGCATAGTATACGCCCACATTTCACTTAGGTAATAGTTTTATGTTCCACGTAAAAGGTGGTGAGACTATTGCCGTGTTGAAAGGGACAGACGCAGGTTGTGACGATTCACTGTTGAAATTTTTCAAACCGCCCCTAACGCCTTAAGCTAGTCGACTGTCATGTTTTTAACAAGCGGGACCAACGCATCCGCGGATATAGAAAAATGTACATCCGTAACATCCCTGATATGTATGTATCCAGCTTGTCTGTCACCTTATAACTAAGGAATTCATCTCTCTCTTCTAATAAGGAAACTATTTATAACAAAACTGCATTACTAACAAACGAATTACAACAAAATGAACTTTCCTATTCACCTCCATAACTCGCGCTTTCAATAGATCACGATCCATAGATCATGATCTATAGATCGTTTGAAGATCGTCCAATCGTGGGACAGTGCGGATATTAGTATTGTAACTATGATTTATAATGTTAAATATTATATTACGTAAGGAGTAGAAAGTGGTTTGAGAAGGTTTGTCATTTCAACTGGAATTCGAGGTTGCTTCAAGTATGCGGCACGAAATGCGTCTTTTTCCCTTTCCTGTTTTGAGAACCTATTTTCTTTTTTTTTTCGTTTTTGACGTAACAACGTCTTATAATTCGATGGAGCCGACTGCGCGAACGAAAAAAGATGACGCAATATGTCGTTACCTCCCTCGCGTTACCTCGTACTGCCTCGCTCTGAGGCGTTCCATTTATTTTAGTAATGTTTTCAACAGATGGCACTATAATCAATTGATGTGTTTTTATATTTCTTTTTGTTTTGTAATGTTATTTCTCTTTTTTTTATATCTTTTTTTTTCTTATGACGTTGTCACGTTCAACCATCGTCAGTAAACCAACTTTACAGACAACCGATTTTTAACGTAAGGGAAAATCCTCATGGATGCTAAGCCGAATTCCTACCGACTAAAATCCTCATATATCATACCTAACAGCCTACGGTTGGGAGCCCCGGGTAAGCTCTCGGAAGGATACCCCAGGACTCCCAACAGACCTACGGCTACCACTGCGACCTTACCTATGGGGAAAACGGGACCCGATAATGAGACTTCGCTGTCCGTCTGTCTGTCTGTCTGTCTGTCATGAGAGTGTATCTCATGAACTGTGATAGCTAGAGAGCTGAAATTTTCACAGATGATGTATTTCTGTTGCCGCTATAACAACAAACACTAAAGACAGAAAACAGGGAGATTTTTTACACCACTAAGGCGGCAGACAAGCATACGGCCCACCAGAAGGACTGGTGGTCACCGCAGCCTATGAATGTAAAAATCAACCCTGTAAAAACCTTCTAAGGTCCCTTTTGAAGAACCCCATACTGTAGGCGTTTGGGAAAACCGAGGCAGGGAGATCATTTCACAATCTAAACGTGCGCGATTAAGGATTAAGAGGGTCTCTACATAACAAACGTGATTTTTTACCGTTTTTCGTACGGAACTCTCTGAACCCAACTCAGAATCGCACATCACCGCTCGTGGCCCCGCTGGTACAGCAGTCACAACCTGCGCCTGACCATTCTAACACGGCAAAACGGCATACCACCGTTACGTGGCTGGGACAAAAACCACAAAATCAAGAACAGTATGTTGAAATGTGGAGGCATAGTACATCTCTGTATACCCTTTCGGGGATAAAGGCGTGATG
This sequence comes from Miltochrista miniata, assembly GCA_933228765.1. Lineage (NCBI taxonomy): Eukaryota > Metazoa > Arthropoda > Insecta > Lepidoptera > Erebidae > Miltochrista > Miltochrista miniata. The sequence goes on from OW121772.1 coordinate 24,295,917, forward strand.
GCGTGATCATATGTGTGTTCTGTGTATCTATGCTATGAAGAAACGAATGAAAGCGTAGCCCTGCTGACCCCTGAGTCTATTACGAAGGCTACAAGCGCTTCCGTTAAGCCGTAGGTTCCGATTCATATCCATGAGAATTCCCGCCCAGGAAATAGTAGATTGTTCACCGAGGGTGGAAAGAATCAATTCCCGAGGTATTTAGACGCCCGAGTGCAGCGAGGGCGGCTATAGTCCGAGTCGGAATTGATTCTTTTACCCGAGTTAAACACTCTACTTTTCATTTCAAATACGAGGAAAATAAAACTAAGAATAAGATTCAAACCTTACCATAAAAGATTATTACCAATTGTTTTGAATTCTGTTACAGATAAATAACAACTACATAATGTCGACTTTTTAAATTTTAAATATGGAACTCACCACGTAATTGTTGCAGAGATTACCGGCCCCATACACGTACCTACAATATTATTGACTCAATAATATTGCCACAATATTTATTTCCATCCGAATATAGTCTGTTTAAACCTCAATATTACCCATACACGGTCAATTTATTGCTATACTAGCTGATGCGCGCGGCTTCGCCCGCGTGAAATTAGGTTCCCGTTCCCGCTTCCCGTAGGAACAATTTCCCGGGATAAAACGTAGCCTATGTGTTATTCCGGACTATACTCTATCCCTGTACCAAATTTCAGCCAGATCCATTCAGCCGTTAGAGTGTGATTGAGTAACAAACATCCAAACATCTTCACAAACTTTCACATTTATAATATTAGTAGGAAGTAGGATTGATCAATATTATTCTACGTGTACGGGGCCGGAAGAAATTTTCGCTAAGTTCACACTGGCTGTTTGGAAAGTCGCATGGCCGCAGCATTTTTTTTTAATTTTTTTTTTACACAAATCTCTTCACTATCACAGCTGACCTGTCAGCAGTTCTATTTTTAAAGTTCATTCCGGCCCTTGGGTGGGAAGTAATTTGTATGAGTTTTTCCCTCCCTAGGGAGGGAAACAGCATTTTCCACCCAATAGTCAGATCAAGAAAACACTATTTTCCGAGTATGAGAAATGAAATAGTAGATTGTTAACCGAGGGTGGAAAGAATCAATTCCCGAGGTATTTAGACGCCCGAGCGGAGCGAGGGCGGCTATAGTCCGAGTCGGAATTGATTCTTTTACCCGAGTTAAACACTCTACTTTTCATTTCAAATACGAGGAAAATAAAACTAATAATAAGATTCAAACCTTACCTACCATAAAAGATTATTACCAATTGTTTTGAATTCTGTTACAGATAAATAACAACTACATTATGCCGACTTTTTAAATTTTAAATATGGAACTCATTGCGTAATTGTTGCAAAGATTACCGGCCCCATACACGTACAATATTATTGACTCAATAATATTTTATTTATTTTATTTATTTTACACTTTATTGTACGCCAAGTAAATAAAATTATGGTACTTAAATACAGTGCAAGAAAATGTACAATGGGCGGCCTTATCGCTAAAAAGCAATTTCTACCAGGCAACCTTTGGATGGAGAAAGTTGATTGAAGGTAACGAGTGGTTGTTCTATGGCGTACTCTAAGATCGAATAAAGCTTTTTAATCATATAAACAAAAATTGTTATAACACATAAATATTTAAAATAAATACAGCATAATAAGTATATATATAAACACATCATACATACGAATATACATACCTACATATATATAATATATAAATACATAAATATGTACACATATTCTAAATACTACAAAGATAGGTAGTGATCCTTTACCATTTTTCTAAAATTGACTATCGTCTGCGCTCGTCTTATCCCTACTGGAAGTTTATTCCATAAGCGTATAGCCGTAACCGTGAACGATTTGTCATAGAACATTTGCCATAATATTTAATTCCATCCGAATATAGTATGTTCAAACCTCATTAATACCAATTCTCGTTCAATTTATTGCTATATTGATCAATATTATTGTACGTGTATGGGGCCGGAAGAAATTTTTGCTAAGTTCACACTGGCTGTTTGGAAAGTCGCATGGGCGCAGCATTTTTTTTTTTACACAAATATCTTCACTATCACCGCTGACCTGTCAGCAGTTCTATTTTTAAAGTTCATTCCGGCCTTAGGGTGGGAAGTAATTTGTATGAGTTTTTCCCTCCCTAGGGAGGGAAATAGCATTTTCCACCCAATAGTCAGATCAAGAAAACACTATTTTCCGAGTATGAGAAATGAAAAATCTCTTTTCTTATATCCGTTATACTTTCGATTGTTGGCACTTGATGGAACTTGTTATAATACATTATGAAAATTCACTTGTACTATTCCACTTTTATTTTAATTTAAAAATACCTGACCGGTTTCGCTTTTATAGCATTAATCAAAGGTAAGAACAGTAACTGAGTAAGTGTAAGAACCTTTGATAATGCTATAAAAGCGAAACCGGTCAGGTATTTTTAAACTTAAATAAAAGTGGAATGAATTTTCATAATGTACTCTTTTCTTATGATGAGTACATTAATTTGTTCTTTATCTGGGTGTCATTTTTTTATTGGAATATTTAAATAAGTATGTTTATCAGTAGTCAAGATTTCATAACACAAGCAAATTTTATCTTAATTTGGGCTAGACATCGCTCTCATATAATTTATTAGCTGAGCCCGCAACTTCGTTTACGTCACATAAGGTGTATGAAAGGAGAGGTACCTATTTCTTCATCAGACTCATCAAGCAGCGTGTGAAACTGCCCTGTTTTTAGATTTACCCATTTTTAGATTCATTATGTCAATGTATGATTCTTTAAAGTGATATAACTTTTTTATTTATAAACCGATTGACATGAAACAAACACTAAATGTTAAATGGAGCAAACCCCAACACAATAAAGAAAACCGCATTGCAATCGGTTAAGCGGTTACTTAGATTAGCGTGCACAAACGTACATACAAACAGATATACAGACATACAGACAAGCAGACAAAAATTCTAAAAATCATTGTTTTGGGTTCTATTGCGTTCATAAAGCCCCCTATAATATTTTTTCTTATTTACCTTTCATGTACAGACAGCGACCCGTTACGATTTTATTATAGGTACCTATATGTATTGATTTCTCCCTTCCAGGCGCTCCTGTTACTCCTGTGCTGGGTGTGCGCGTTAGCAGCGGCGGCGGACGAGACACCCCCGGGGCTGGTCACCAAGGACAGCGACCAGGACCTGCAGGCTGAGGCCTCGCACTCCGGTGAGAGCACTTTGTTTTATTCTACCCTCTCTATAAAATAGACTGCAGAGGGGCTTATGGCGAGACTTTGTCTGTAGCTGTGACTCTGTTGCATCAAACTACGTCACTAGGTCACGTGGATCATCTGTTCAAAGTTTGAAATAAAACAAAAATGATAACTTCAATCGGATTGAACTTTCACTTTCACAACAAACGTAAAATAAAGAAGGGAAGTCTAGTGAGAACGATCTCACGGCTTTCTTGTTTATTTTACTTTGTGGTGTGTTTTTTATTTATTTAATTATTTTTATTTGTGCACAATAATTATTACAATAAACTTATCCTGTAAACCCAGATAGGGTTTGTGTAGGATAACACATAGTCTCTTACCGACTAAAACCCACACGTGAACTTCCACTGCCTACGGCTGGGAGCGAGTAAGCCCTCGGAATGCCCATTCCGAGGGACCCTCTATCACCCAAAAACCATATCAGACATAATATATATTGAAAAACTTCACGTGTACTGTTCCACAACATTTATTATTGTAATACCTAACCAGTTTCGCCATAGCCAGAACTGAGCGTTTCAAAAGATCGTTCCTCTGTCGAACTGTAAAAACTCGGACATCCGAACTGGAACGAACTGCCCGCACACGTGTTTCCCTCATCTTACAATCCAGGGTTCTTTAAGAGGAGCGTGAAGAGGCACATTATAGGGCCGCCAACTTGAGGACCACTGTCAGAAGTGGCTCTCAAACGCTAGATGCGCCACGGCTTTCCATCAGGCTGGTGGCGGCGTCAATTTGGCGTGCTGAATATGAAAAAAAAAGTAGAAATATATATTCGCCTTTCGGCATTCTCAAAGGCTATTTATTAAAGTATTACTGGTATTACTGAAGTGTAATTATGATCTAAATAAGTAAATAGCCTTTGAGTATGCCGAAAGGCGAAACCGGTCAGGTATTACAATAATAAATGTTGTGGAACAGTACTAGTGACGTTTCTCAATATGTGTAGTAAGTTCCATCAAGTGCCATCAATCAATAGTATCAATAATCATATCAGACATATTTTCCGCCATGCAGAAAATAAAATCCGTGTGGCCACGGGGCCCCATGTGGCGACGGGACAGAGTACAAAATATCGCCACCCCAAATTCATACCGTAGAAGAATCGTAAGATTAAATAAAACTCGAAATGAAACCCGGTTGTCAGTAAAATGACAATCGTAGAGGGCCATAGGCTTTTTTTTACGTGAGGGAAAATCCTCAAAGGATGTCATGCCGGACTCTTACCGACTAAAAAACCTCACGTAACACCCAACAGCCTGTGGTTGGGAGTCCCGGGTAAGCCCTCGGAAGGATATCCCAGAACTCCCAACAGACCTACGGCCGCCACTGCGGCCTCGCCCAGGGGGTGGTTCGGGTGTTATCCCGCGTCTTTGGGGGGTTTCGGGTGTGATCCCGCTTCTAAGGGGAATGCCATAGGCTTACAAAATATCAACTGTGGGTCGTCACGACCTGCACCTATCCATCCCAACACGGCAAAACGGTTCACCACCTATTACGTGGGACATAAAACTATAAGGTGAAAAGTGGGCGTACACTGTGCCTCTGCCTACCCCTTCGGAGATAAAGGCGTGACTATATGTATGTATGTGTGTACAAAATAAATTATTTAACCCATCTGTTCTCCTATTCCAGGGAACACTGCGCAGAAACGCGAAGCATCTTTGTCCAACTCGTACGGCGAGCCGTTACCGCCCGACGCTTACGGACCGCCCAAGGATCTACCGAATATAAGTAAGCATATTGTACCATTCAGTGTCTTGTAAATGATATGGGCTTTAGCCATTTGAATACCTATAGCATCTTACACCACGGGCAGTTTTCAGAACGCGAAAAGGCATGTCAAGCCGTTGATCCTGGCTGCCAGTAACACGAGTGTCTTACCAACTCTTGAAGGTCTTATTGACGCCATGATTTGAATACAACAACATAAATTGCCTCGGCCTTGTATGTTTTAGCAGAATTTGGAAATAGCCTACGTCCGGCAGTTGAATGCCATTTGCTGATTTGATTGTTCCTGTCTTACCCCTAATTTTAATAGAACCTATCAGTGCAGTTTCAACATGCTAATAGTATGAATAAGTCATTTTCTCCAGCAGGGTCATAAAACTCTAAGAACTCGGACAACAGGCTCTTGAGCTATTCTTCAGATGGCAATCGGGTTTACACTAGGATGATGATCATTAAAAAATATTTAGACCGTCACCGTACCCAAAACCTTCACTCAAGGAAAGAATCTCATTGACTTTTCCTCAGTTTCAGATCTGCAACAGCCAACGCCGGTATACGGAGTACCGACCCAGCAGTCTTTCAAAGACCCGCCCCCAGGAGCATACGGCCCTCCCGCCCCTGTCTCCTTCCCGAACGAAGGCTACCACGGCCCTCCACCCCCTCCTTTCTCCAAACCTAAGCCAGTATACGGCCCTCCAAAGACCTACGGCTCTCCAAAACCTGTATATGGACCCCCTAAATACAGTTTCCCTAAGCCCACCTATGGACCACCAAAGAAAACTTATGGTCCACCTAAACAGAGTCTACCAAAACCAATTTATGGAGTTCCTTTCAAACCACCAAAATATGCTTTCAGCAAACCGCAGCTGACACCTCCAAAACCCATTTATGGGCCCCCTAAACCTGTCTATGGACCTCCTAAAATCAATTTTGGATTCAGTTCTTCATCTATCCCCGAACTGCCCCCAATTTCACTACCGCCTGTAGACAATAGCATTGATTTGGGTTTGAACCTGCCAGCACCAATTTATGGCACTCCACTGGTATCGTTACCAGTTGACTTGAAACCAAACTTTCCCATTCCTACTGACTCTTATGGACCCCCTGGGCAAGTGATTGGTGGACCGATAGGCCCTAATGATCAAGTTCTGTTCCAAAACATAGGTGCTGGAGGTCACTATGGACCTCCGCAACCAGACCCTAATCCCCAACCACCTCATCCAGGCATCCCCGCACCGCCAACCCCTCCCCACGTCCTCTACGACGGCTGGAAGCCAATCCCTGGAGTATCTCTACCAATAAACCATAATATTGGACACGAAATCCGTCAAGAAATACATTTGGACCAGCCATTACCAACTGTGGAACAACATAACCAATTCTCGACAGCCCAAATAACGACTGGTTATGCCAATGTTCACCAGGACGCTTTGGCCAATATTGATTTAGGCGCTATCGTTGGTGCAGGCGATACTAATGGAATCGATCAATCGAAGACTGTTTTCGAAGCCCATTATACTGAAAATCAAAACAATGGTCCGCTAAGCGATATATCTATCGTACATGGCGTTAATAAGCCTTTTGATACATATGGTGCTCCACCATCAGACTCTTTCTCATCCAATGGACCTTATTCATCATCTTTAAGACAGCATGGAGCTAAAGGTCTTATCCCACCTTCAGGTTTCTACGGCGTGTCTATCGGAAGCCCTCATAAACACAACAGTAACTTACCTCTGCCGTACGGATATCATTCAGGTGGCGGCCATTCTGGTTTCAATTCACCGCATAAACCAATCAAATTTAGAGATTCAGTACCTGAGGGCCTATTCGAAAATATTGGCCAAACAGTTCAGCTAAAAGATGCTCATCATATAGACCATGGACATCAAGGACCTACCTATCTTCCTCCTCCGATAAGAGATGTCAAAGACATTAATGCACACACTGGAAATCATGGACTAAACAGTGTTTCTCTGTCAATTGAACCAACAAATTTGTACAGCCTACCTCACTCCGGTAATCCCTTAAACTTCCATCAACAGCAGACTCCTTCTAATCTCTACGGATCTCCTATCGACTCTTATGCTGCACCTTTACTGACTGTAGGAACCGGTGATCATATAACATCGGGATCTAGTAATAACGATGTGACTTCAACTATTGATGGTACATTGTTAGCTAACCTTTCGAATTTGGATGCGGCTGCGATTTTAAAACACTGTCCTTACCACGAAGCTATTTTAAAAGCTGCTCAAAATGGCGAAAAAGTACCAGCAGATTTGGCCACTAAATATGTGAACAGCTTGAGCGCGTTAGGTTCAACATTGAACAAATCATTTTCAAAGGACTTAATGACGTCGCAAAGTATTCTACACCCAGTAAATGACATTAAAAATGACAAACGTGAAAGTTACAGCATACAGAAAGGAAAATCACTAAATGATAAACACACACTTAGAGACGAACGACTACAATTAGTTAGTGATCAAATTCTAAAGACCTCTGAACGCATCAGAGACTTGAACCAAGAAGCCAAAGAGTTACAACAAAAGATTGCAGCAACGAATCACAACCTTCACACAGGTGTACCTATTCCCAGCAAAATAGGTCCATATTCTGTCCAAATTCAAGGATCGAACAACCAACATACCAGGGATGGTGTCCCTCATGAGCAGTTACTATCGGAAGGTTTACTGCATAGTATACTTCAAGCTATTGAAGAGCCTTCCAAATTCCCTCAGCCAATCCCTCCACTACAGAATGGACACCAACAAAGTTTCCACAAACACCAACTAATCACACATCCACAACCTCCATTAATACAAGGCTTGCCCCACATACAGTATCAAAACTTCCAATCCAGTCCAATTGATGATTTCCAGAATGGAATAGATCTACCAGCAGGATATGAACCTATTGATCACACAAAAGATCAAGTAGTACAAGCGTCTCAGCCAGTACCATCGGCTACTGAAACTAATCATTCGCATGGTCCAAATGTGCCGTGTGATAATAAAGGAGCTTCATCAGAAACTAGTGAAGTGATCGTAGCTTCTGACAAAGTTGGACAGTCAATTGATAAAGATGATAGTGAAGTGGCTATTTACTTTGATGAGAAAGAACCTGTCACGGAAATATCAGTGGCTACTAGTATAAGCGAGACAGAGTCGAGCGATAAACCTAAGGCGTAATGTTATACTAAGTTCTAGTCTGGCAACAAACATTTGATTTAATATAATATAGATTTGACTGAAGTACAGAGTCTAGCATTATTGGTATACGCATTTAACTAAAATAAACTTTTTAATTAAGTTAGTATAATCAGTTACAAGAAATGTTCATAGCACGCATCTCTCATCCATGGTGGAACCCGCAAAATAATGCAAATATTATAATAGTTTTTAAAATAGTGCTTTATCTATTTTAATCGGATTTCAAATTTCATTTAGGTGTTATAACTCTCATACAAAGAAATTGATTTCGATCGAATCTTAGATAGATATCGAGACATAAATTATGTAAATAATCCATTATTAAATGTTTGTTGAAGCCATAATGGTATAAAAGCCATTTCTAGAAACACTATTTTTACTTTATTATAAAAATAAAACTTATTTAAAATTAACATAAGACGCTGCAGTATTCCTCGGGGACTCACATAAATGTGGTATAGTTTTTGCATTTTGCACTACGAAATAGAGGCGGCATTACGAAATCCAAACGTAATGCAAAGATATTCATAAGAACCGGTATTATACTAAGTGTTCAAAGGCGTAAAGATCGAAGCGTTTTTGTTTTGCAATTTATAAATATTGATTAAATAAATACCAATATTAGACAGCTGGCCTCACTTACGAGCTTAAAGCCTACATAATAAGCTTATCTTTATAATATGTGCTTCTGATAATCGTGCTTTCAGAATAACATATTATTTAATGGAAGTTTATAAGATTAGTAACTCTTTTGTATAGTGATACATCCATATTTTCTTTTTATTTATACATTTTCATAGCTCCAGCGATGATTTTTTTTAGTCTATAAAAATATTTTTGCTGTTTAAATTTTTGTTATCAATTCTCAGGACTGACTAAAGATCATTTATTATTGATCATGAATTGTATTGAACAGGAGTTATAGTAGTCACATCAATTAAACATTTTACTTACTGAGAATCATGTTTTTGGTACAAAAGCGCTCATATCTTCACGCCATCATGTTATTGGTCTGGGTAGATATAGCGTTATAGACCATTAGTCGTATCATAGTACAATAGTGAAGTCGATTTTAATCTAATATATTTATTGTAGTAGTAATAAGTCATTAGTTTTGCATATTATTTATTAGCGAATAAAATGTACAGATATACTTTTTAATTTTGTTTTCTTTTTCCCCTTCTTGTACTACTGAGGTGGCAGACAAACATGACCTTCCACCTGAACGAAAGTGGTTACTGTAGGAGATACCGCAGACTGTAGACGATTACAACACCAGACGTACTACACTCATCCTCTTGACTCTAATAAACCTTTAAAGAACCCTTTAAAGAACCAATTTACTGAAGACGTTCGTGGAAATTAAGGTAGAAAATTCATTCAAAATTCAAGCGCATTTACATTCTGGAGGCAAAACTTGGGGATTATAAGTAGCGATAATATCCTACTAATATTATAAATGGCCGCCAACTTGAGGGCCACTGTCAGAAGTGGCCCCCAATCGCTAGATGCGCCACGGCGCACCATCAGGCTGGTAGCGACGTCAATTTGGCGAGCTAAATATAAAAAAATAAAAAAAATGTGAAAGTTTGTGAGTGTGGAAGTTTGTTACTCTTTCACGGTCAAACCGTTAAACGGATCGGGCTGAAATTTGGTACAGAGATACATTATAGTCAGGAATAACAGATAGGCTTCTTTTTATCCCGGGATTAAGTTCCCGCGGAACCAAATTTCACGCGGGCGAAGCTGCGGGCGTCAGCTAGTCTGCTATAATTCGTTGCGAGCGAACGTAGTTGTTGGTTCGTGATCTATTTTCAATGAAAGAACGGGGGTTTTTACACAATCTTTACTTAACAGGCGAGTCAACGCCATCTAGGTCACTGGTCAACTGGTGCCCCATAGTTTACCATACTTGCCACTAGATGTCGCTGTGTTAACAGTAGTCGTTGACATCAAGTATAGTATATTGGCAATTTTTTTGCTGATTCAGTAACAGATTATTGGATATGAGATTTGTTATCTTAACTTAGGATGCGACAATCAGCAAGTAGACTTGCTTAACATCCTTTATTGGCATATTATCATGGACGATTTCTCACAAAGGTAATTTATCAGAAAGGCAAATACTTACAAGGTAACAATCTCATGTGTTTAGTAAAAAAGGTATTCAAAATACAATAATAATATTAGTCATATTTTATTTACGATAGATATTATTATACACATAGTCCAGTTACAACAGCCTGACAGTCCTGAATATGTAGGTATTTTTTTTAATACATAAGATCCTGTATCCAGTCCAAATAGGCGGTAACCCTCATGTATCCGAATGGGTAGCCAGACTGACAGCCGCTGGACGCGTGGAAAGATGCCACTCCGATCTGGAAAGAACGATGGTTGTTATACACTTTAAAACTGTTAACGGAATATTGACTATGTACCAAAGACTTCTATATAAACTGAGGTAGACGCGCCATACTCTAACAAGCGAGATTTCAAAAGCAATCCTCAAAAACCCACATTGCTAAGACTACACTCACTTATAAATACTATTTACGTAATTGTCACCACACACAATAGCAATATACGGATAGAACAAGAGTAAAAGAGAAGGCGTATGGACTCCAATTGCAATTCGAGTGCCTACTCTCGAAGTTTTGACTCACAACAGTGCGAACAACGCTGCTAATTAGCGCAGTTTATAGGTTTCAAAAATCGGTGCGTAGGGCATGTCTACCTCATTTTATATAGAAGTCTTTGCTATGTACCGTTTTATCGAGTTTCCGATATTTCGGCGGTGTTACAAGCGCCTTTGATCGTTCGGGACTTTACGGTGAACGATGACAGTGGTAATAAACGTGTCCGGAGGAGGGTAGATCGCTACCGTCTACCTACAAACATCTAGCTCGCTGCACTTCAGTTCATCGCCATCGTGATCATGGCGCTTGTAACAGCGCCGAAATATCGGATACTCGATAAAACAGTACATGGTAAATATCCCGTTAACAGTTCTATAGTGTGTAGTAATGACCATGCTAGTTTAAAATCATAGATGGTTGTTATGTTTTTATGGCTACAAAGGATAAAAACTTAAACCACTTGATCGACCGGGGAATCAAACCATCAAATGCGCCACCGAGGCAGTCAGTCCACGTAATAAGCGCTGATCCTGTTGCTGTGTTGAATTGGACAGGCGCAGTTTATGACGGCCAGCTGTTGAAATTTTTTTAAGTCAACCATAAGACTTTGGCTGACAGCCATGTAACACTGCTAAGCACGAAAACGCTGACTTTTCGAAAATTTGCTAAAGTAACTCAAAATCCTAATCCCATGTACCAGGATAGCATAAATATAAATTAGTCGTGACATACCAACATATTCTCTCTAGGATACGAGTTGTACACCAGCGGGGTCCCCCCATCGCCCACAAAGGGGCCGCCCCACATGTTAACCCCGCTGGTACAGATGGTACCATCTTCGATGTAAGAGCCATTATATGCCGCTGCGCACTCTTCGTTAGTTATCACGGGGACATACACGCTGCGTTGGATTTAGTAGCTTAGGTAGATAGATAATGACTTATATTTTACTGGCAAAGTGCCTTCCGAAGCACGAAAATAAGTACATTACAAAAAAGACCCAAAATTAACCAAAAATCCCGATCCTAAGTACCAGGATAGCATAACCGTATAGAAAGTTTTACAAAGTCGAAATGAACGCATACTTTACAAAAAACCGGCCAAGTGCGAGCTGGACTCGCCCATGAAGGGTTCCTTAGCAGCAAGTAACATAATAACTTATTGATTTTTCTCTTAGTTTAGAATTTAGAGGGAGGGGTGGGGGGGGGGGGGGGGACACACATATTTCCACTTTGGAAGTGTCTCTTACGCAAACTATTCAGTTTAGAAAAAATCGGTGTTAGAAACCTCAATAGCATTTTTGAAGACCTATCTATAGATACCCTACACGTATGAGTTCGTCGAAAAAAAAAATTTTCAGTTTCAGTTCTGAGTATGGGGACCCCCAAAATTTACTGCTTTTTTTCTAGTTTTATATAGAAATCTTAATGCGGTTCACAGAATACATCTACTTACCAAGTTTCAATGGCATAGGTCTTATAGTTTCGGAGAAAAATGGCTGTGACACACGGACGGACAGACAGACAGACAACAGACAGACATGACGAATCTATAAGGGTTCCGTTTTTTGCCATTTGGCTGCGGAACCCTAAAAAATCAAATGTGCATAAACATACAGCAAGTTTCACCTACCAACATATTCTCTCCGGGATACGAGTTGTAGACCAGCGGAGCCCCACCGTCGCCCACACAGGGGCCCCACTTGTTAGCTCCGCTGGTACAGATGGTACCGTTGTCGATATCAGAGCCGTTGTACACCGCTGCGCATTCCTCGTTGGTTATAATGGGTACATACACACTGCGTTGGATTAGGTAGCTGGACCTTGAAATTTCTTCCCCTGAAAACGATAATAGGTTTTGAGATTCTACTTTCTTGGCCGCAAATAAAATACCTATGTACTTAGGACAGTCGCACACAACGCTATCTCGCCGAAGCTAAGCTAATTTATGCTTGTGCTGTAGGATCTAGACCACTATAATAAACTACAAACATATAATTTCTAAATACATAGGTAGGTAAATTAATTACACCCAGAAATAGAACGAAAAATCATTGTAATTATCACACAAAAAGATATTTAAATCCTGAGCGGGAATTGGTAGACTCACGACCGCCGAATCCGTACCCTATGGGAACCAAAGACTTCTATATAATCTGAGGTAGACGCGCCGTACTCTAACAAACGAGATTTCAAAAGCAATCCTCAAACACACATTGCTAAGACTACACTCACTTATAAATATTTTTTACGCAATTGTCACCACACACAATAGCAATATACGAATAGAACAAGAGTAAAAGAGAACGCGTATGGACTCTGATTGCAAGCCAAGTACCTACTTTCGAAGTTTTGACTCGCTACAGAGCGAGCAACGCTGCTAATTAGCTCAGTTTATAGGTTTCAAAAATCGGTGCGTAGGGCATGTCTACCTCAGTCTATATAGAAGTCTCTGATGGGAACCCCTATGGGATCGCTTGCCAATCAGAACCCTTATATAGGAAACACGTGTGGTTTTCGAGTAGAAATTAAAACAGTCCATTGAAGTATTGGCAAAATTCTAAAGCAGAGAAAGTCCAAAAAAAATATCACTGGATTTCCTCTCACAGTATAGATGGTCATTCATATTTAAAAATTAAATGAATAAAATACTTACGATCGGCAGTAACTCCATAACCAACAGCCTTTGCTGTTTCTCCCACGAATGCGTTGTTTGGTTGGTATACTGGCAGAGACGCTGGGTGAACGTAAGCTGGGAATTGAAAAACAAAAAGATTACTAAAGGAATCAGGCATCTTAGAAAGTTATAAAAAGGTACCCTGATGTGGACATCCATCCGGGGGCTTACCCCGGGTAACCATAGGCTGTTGGGCATAGGGAAATTCGATAAAAAAGGTCATCTCGTTTTGTGTAAAATTTTAGTCAATTGGTTTATTTGCACTGCGTTCAGATTTCTGGTACCTATGCATTCAGTTAATTAGTGGAGTTACCTAGTGTGCAGAAAAATTAAATAGATGTGCATTTAAAAATATTCCCTTTTTTCGTGAGGGAACATCCTCATGGCTTCTGTGCCGGCCTCATACCGACTAAAAAACCTCACGTATCCTGGCTAATAACCTACTGTTAGGAGCCCCGGGTAAGCTCTCGGAAAGATGTCCCAGGACTCCCAACAGTCCAACGGCCTCCACTGCGGCCTCGCCCAGGGGGTGGTTCGTGTGCTATCCCGCGTCTTTGGGGGTTCGGGTGTCATCCCGCTTCTTGGGGGGGCGTGTGTGAATCTCTCACGTCACGCTGTCGTCCAGGGCCTGCTTCTGTAAGGCTCAGCCTCAGGCTCCCGGTCATGAGTGTAAGTGTCTGTTTGGTAAATAAATACATACTGCTGTAAGACACGCCAGGTATCGTCAGCATCGCCACGTCGTTGATAATTCGGAAGGGGTCGAACTTAGGATGGGCCACGACCGAGTACGCCCATTGTCGCTGACCGCCGTAGAACAGATTAGTTGTTTCTAGAACTACCTGTGAGAATTAGAAGCCATTATTTTGAAGTTTTCCACTAATTTCTTAGTAAATTTGAGATTTTTTAAAAACTTTGTTTTTACAAAGAAATTTACGCAGTTTCACTAAGTTAAGTGATAGACACAATGTCAACACTAGAAATAAAAATAACCTCGCTGTTTATCATAACAATTGTTGCAAAATCAGCAATTGTTGCGTATACCCATGAAAGAATTGCTGATTTTGCAACAATTGTTACAAACAAACTTTTTAAACTTATTCAGGAACATACTTTTAATTTCGTCTGGTAGCCTGTTGTAACAACAACAGGCTACCAGACGAAATTAAAAGTATGTTCCTGAATAAGTTTAAAAAGTTTGTTAAAAGTAAATTATACTAAAAGGGTCACTATTCAATTAATGATTTTATAGTTGCTGGATGGAGAACCCTGGAAATGACCTGCTCTGCTGGATTCTCAAAAAATTGTTAAAATGCATAGTTTTTAGATTCATTTTGTAAATAGAGCACTAAATAGAATAACCCGCTGAGTTTCTTGCCAGTTCTTCTCAGGTGAGTCGCGTTGTGAACTGGTGGTAGAATGTTTGATCTACATTCTGGACGTTTCACAAGTAGGTACATCTGTAGGTATATGCCTATGTGAAATAGATGTATTTTCTTTCTTTCATATTATTTTTCGTGGATGGAGGGGCCATCTTCGCAGGCCACAAAAGTATTGACAGGTCTTCTGTCGACAGAGGAGCGATTCAATCGTTCTTTCTGTGGCCACAATAGTGGGCCGCTGTCGGACACTGAATTCTTTTCAATATATGAGAGTGGTACCTCTTTCCTGGCACAAGTCTGGCATCAAAAAAAGAGGTTCGAATACAATTGAAGAACTCATGTTATTTTTAAACAATCCCAGATTTTAACACTCATAGAAATCGGGACTTCACGCGAAATGTTTAAGTACTTACATTCACCAACGTTTCGGGCACGTTGCAGCGTCCGTGGTCGCGGTTGGACTGAGACAAGAATTGACAAAAACCACGAAGTTATTTCTTGTCGAACTACCCTCCGTTATTTTTACAACTGCAACGTGCCCGAAACGTCGGTGAATGTAAGTACAAAGTATTTCGCGTGAAGTCCCGATTTCTATAAGTATGAATTCAAGAACTCTTCAGAACACTGGAAAAATGCGCTATGGGTCTACACTTCGCCAGCGGTTCAACCATGGAAACTTGGATCAACCTGCCAGCGTAAATGTTAGTATACTCTTACCACCATGGATTCTTCAGGCGGAGCGTGAAGAGGCACCAGACCACTGACAACTTCTTCAAGGACTGTGAAAGTGACTGTGTCGCCAAGACTTTCCACCAGGCGGGTGGCATCATTTTGGCGCGCTAAAATAGAGTTTCAAAGCGAACGCTACCTCAATGTTCTCTCCCTGAAGGTAGCCGTCGTACCAGCACTGCGCTGCCGTGAGCACCTTCCTGCGGTTAAGCAACGTGCCCGCACACACGGATATGTCTCCATTCGTGAGGTTCACGATCAGACCAGCCTGGAAACCAAAACAAATATGTAATTTACTGCCTCTGTGGCGTAGTCGGTAATGATACCGCCTGCGGCGCTGGAGGATTCCTGGGTCGGTCCAAATATTTGTGTGATCCACAATTGTTGGTTTCGGAGTTTGGGTGTTTTCTATGTATAATATGTATGTATTTAGAAATATATAAGTATGTATATCAGTCGTCTAGATCCCATAGCACAAGCTTATATAAGCTTAATTTGGGCTAGATGATGTTGTGTGTGAATGTCCACAAATATTTATTTATTTAATTTGAAAAAAAAAAAGCGCCTTGTGGAGTCGACTGGTGACCCAAGGGCTGGCAGTTTTCTCGCTCAGCGAATAGGTATTGCTATTCAAAGGGGGAATGCTGCTAGTCTTTTGGGCACAATGCCACGGGGACCTTATTTAGGTTTATTTTAGACTAGCTGATGCCCGCAGCTTCGCCTGCGTGAAATTTTCTCTTTTTCGCGTCTCTTGGGAACTTATTTCAGGGATAGAAAAATTTATTATTCCCGACTATTATCTATCTTTGTAGGTAGGTACCAAACTTCAGCCCGATCCCTTCAACCGTATCAGAGTGAAAGCAGTAACAAACATTCGCACTCACAAACTTTCCCGTTTGTAATATTAAAAAGATAGATTTTTGATTAACAAATTTAAAATTCATATCACTTTGAGCTAAGTAAATTTATTGATTAAGTACATCCTGTCTTCGGTAATTTGCTAGAGAGACACGCCACAAAACTTCTCCTAAGTCATCGACATCGTAAATTCGCTCTTCTTCAGGTAATTCCAGTTATATTTCAAGCATTCACATTATGGCAAACCGTACCTACTGCTGTAGGCTGTGTCCTCTTAATGCTAATACAGATCGTCCTACTGTGACCAGTCCCACGGCAACGGGAACTACGCGGGTGAAACCGCGTGATGTCTTTGTTTTCAATGAAATGCTAGAAAGCCTTTGCAGTCGTCGTATGAAGTCACCATACTTATAAGTATTTTTACTCAAGAACTTAGTGAGTCTGTAATCTGAAAGATCATCATCATAAATCATCGAAAACACTTCCTCGAAAAGCAGATCGCCGAAAACACTTCTCCGAAAGACAGATCACCGAAGACACTTCTTCGAAAGGCAGATCACCGAAAACACTTCTCCGAAAGGCAGATCGCCGAAAACACTTCTCCGAAAAGTGACAGAGAGTTGTTTACACGCAAACACTTCCCCGATGATAGCTTCCCAAACGAAACATCCCGATAAAGAAATTCCATAGCGAAGACCAGATGTTGATTTATGAAAAGCAGTAATCACAAAGTCATCCCCAAGACTTCAGAACTAATTCATGAATTTTCTGTCAGAAAAGTTGCTTTATATTAGTAACCTTTAAATTCTAAGAAAAAGATTGAATCATCTTGAATATATGTATATTAAAAAATACATTGTGAAATACCTCAACCTCAACATTTCAGCTGATTGACGCCCTTCGGGAAGGATACCGAGGAAGTGTTTCCGTGTAAAAGTCGTTCGACATCTTTTTCGGTGAAAAGTCATTCGAAGAAATGTTTTTGGTGAAGTGTCGAAGATTTATGAGAGAATCAGAACAATAATTTGGAGAACTTCTGCTATAACCGCACAGCATAGTGTGTATGAAGTCTGACCTGAGGCGCGCTGGTAGCGGGTACGAAACCTGGATTTCTTTTTTCTTTTTGTTTTTATTTTACTTTCTGTGATTTCTGTAGTTTTTAAAGTATTATTATTCATTTTTTGTAGTGTGTTAATTTTTTTTTTATCTATCCTTTTTTTTAACGAATCGATCAGTTTTCAATAGTCACTGCACTACTTTGGACTAGATGGCGTTGTGTGCCATTTCACTCATTTAATATTATGTATGTGTATCATTTTTGATTGATGGGTATTTAAGTAATTATGAAACAATTGTATTTAATGACCTAATATTGTCAAGTTTTCGAGGTGTTATTCCCAGTGTTTTCTACCTGCGAGGACGATATTATAATTTCCGTAGAAATGGACAATAGCAGAGTTTAATACTATGACAATAGGGTCTGCAGGTAAGATATATAATGTTTCTGTAGAAAATTATGAAACCAATTTGTTTGTTTTTTTCAACGTTAATATCAAGATTTTAGTTGTTGCAAAAGTTTAGGTATCAGTTGGTAAGTAGGTAATCCATTCATGAACTTGCCTTGACAACAGTACCTACCTACCTAGCTGAACTCAACCCCATGAGGTTTAGCAATTTATCGATTTTCCACGTAATGTAGGTACCAAATCACATTTTTACACCTAATTTCCTCTTCCTCCGCTGCGCTGTGGTACCTATTGTAAACGGTATAAAAGAGTCTTAATTAATGCAATATGATCTGCTATTATGATAGATAAATAATATCTTAACATAGTTTAATAAAATTAAAAGTAGTGCCATCTATCTATTAATTACTTCATAAGTTTTAAACGTGTGCCACAAGATGGCGATAATCACAATGTCCTCCTAGTGATAAAATTGCGATAATTACGTTGATGCCGCATAGATGGCATTATTATTAAATTAATTTCGATAATTTAATCTAGTTTCTTGCTTTTTAAATTAATATAACTAATTAGTGAAGCTTAGGTAATGTAGGGGAAACTGCGACTGGTCACTGAAGTACTACGGAAATTATAATATCGTCCTCGCAGGTAGAAAACACTGGGAATAATACCTCGAAAACTTGACAATATTAGGTCATTATATAATAATAATAAATATTCACGGACATTTCACACAACGCTATCTGATCCCAAAGTAAGCCAGGGCGCCGATTCTCGACCACACGACGTGAATGCGTGGACGCAAATTTACGGGTGAAACGTCGTCCGTCTCATGTTCGCCGTTCCTAAATATGAGACAGGCGACGCGTCACCCGCCGATTTCCGTCCACGCATTCATGTCGTGTGAAGCGAGAATCGGTGCCCAGTGAATAACATGCTTGTGTTATGGGTATCAAACCACGGATAGTAACACTTTATACTTACTTTTAAATACATACATAATATACATATTATCCATACAACACACCCAGACTCTTGAGACAAAAAAAATATGGCTCTCACAAATATTTGTCTCCGGTGGGAATCGAACCCACGACCTCCAGCGCCGCAGGCGGTATCACTACCGACTGCGCCACAGAGGCAGTCAAAAATACAATAATTGTTTCATAAAATACCTACCTACCTTACAATCAAAAATGATTGAATCTATTTTATAACTTTACAGACTTTACCAGATAAATAAGTGAAATGGCACACAACGCCATCTAGTCCAAAGTAGTGTAGTGGCTATTGAAAAATGAAAAATTGAAAAATGAAACATGATTCGGAGCTAATTCGTGCAAAAAAAGTATAGATTAAAAATATTATTTCATACAATACAAAAAATTATTATACTATACTATACTATCTTCACAAAAAATATGAATATAATAATACTTTAAAAACTATAGAAAACACAAAAAGTGAAATTAAAACAAAAAGAAACAGTACCAGGATTCGTACCCGCTACCAGCGCGCCTCAGGTCAGACTTAATACACGCTATGCTGTGCGGTTGTTGTACAGGTGCTTCAAATTATTGTTCTAATTCCCTCATAAAACTTCGACACTTTACCGAAAACATTTCTTCGAATGACATTTCACCGAAAAAAACTGTCGAACGACTTTTACATGGAAGCATTACATTTTTCCGAAGAGCGTTAATCAGCTGAAATGTTGAGGTTGAGATTTGTAGGTAGGTTGAAGAAGGGGGGGGGGCACAGAAATGGCAAACTTTAAGAAGGAATCTTTTTATCTATTACCGACCGATCCGTTGTTGGGTTATCAGGTTAGGTTAGATTCGATAAAATGTTAATCGAGGAACTGGTACCTAAATAATAAAGTTGTTCCGCGTATTTGTGTTATAAGAACAGCCATTCGTAGAAATGTTTTCGGTGAAGTAAATAAATATTCACGGACATTTCACTCAACGCTATCTGATCCCAAAGTAAGCTAGGAATAACCTGCTTGTGTTATGGGTATCAGACCACGGATATTAATACTTATATAATTTTAAATACATACTTATTATACATAGAAACACCCAGACTCTTGAGACAAACATTTATGGGTCACACAAATATTTGACTCCGGTGGGAATCGAACCCACGACCTCCAGCGCCACAGGTGGTATCACTACCAACCGCGCCACAGAGGCAAGTGTTTTCGATTAAATGTCATTCGATGAAGTGTCTTTTTCGGCGAACTGATTTTCGTTGAAGTGTTTTCGGTAAAATGCAGTTTCGATAAAGTGTTTTCGACAATGTGTTTTCGATGAAATGTCTTTCGGGGAAGTGCCTTTCGATAAAATGTCATTTCGGTGAACTGTCTTTCGACGAAGTGTCTTTTCGGGGAAATGTTTTCGATGAAGTGTTTTCGGTGAAAAGTCGTTCCGACGAAGTGTTTTCGACGAAGTGTTTTCGACGAAATGTCGTTCGGGAAAGTGTTTTTCGGTGAAGTGTTTTCGATGAAGTGTAATGATACGTTCCGATGAACATTGGACACTTTACGTAAAGCGTGTTACGTACTTATATCATTATTCATGGCTTCTTCGCATTATCTACTTTTCACAAATTATTTTTAATTGTAAAAACATGAAAACATATAACATTATTACGAAATCGCTTTGCTGACAGCATGCCATTAAACAACAATGACACTGTCAATCGGATTGAACTTTCAAAAATGTGTCACAATAAAAAGTAATTTAAATCAAAAATAATGAGTATATGGAGTATTGATATCAACTCTGGAGAAAATAAGCCCCACATTATCGTACATTCCCTTTATAGCTCGTTTTAGTATAAATTTTAATAAAATACGAAACATGTCTTTTGAGAAATAAGTTCGTATTGTTATAAGTTTATTATATACCAAAGTTGAAGTAAATCAGACCAAGGAATCACGTTCTCCCATACAAACTTTACCCTTCTTTTTTATACCCTTGGAGGTGGAATTCGCAAAAATGGTAAAATTACTTTTTTCGAAACGTAACAAACAACGCTCGTGCTGAGTTTCATCACCGTACAATTAACCGTTTACGCAATAATTGATAATAACTTTAAACGACAATAGTTCTTTAATCTGCGATTCGATTTCGATGAAATATAGCCTTAAGCCTCCCCCAAGTTGCGTTTAATCTATTTTTGAAAACAGCGAATGAATCCGTTCAGTATCTTCGGATATCCTGACGTTCATACAGACAGACAGACAGACAGACAGACAGACAGACAGACAGACAGAAAAGAATTTTAAAAACATCATTTTTGTACTCTATTGGTGTTTTTATACCGCCCCCGCTACTTTTTTTTTAATTTTATCAATTGTACAGACACACGATTTCTACTCTCTTATTAAATAATAAATAAATAATAAATAAATATTCACGGACATTTCACACAACGCTATCTGATCCCAAAGTAAGCTAGGAATAACCTGCTTGTGTTATGGGTATCAGACCACGGATATTAATACTTATATACTTTTAAATACATACATATTATACATAGAAACACCCAGACTCTTGAAACAAACATTTATGGATCACACAAATATTTGTCTCCGGTGGGAATCGAACCCACGACCTCCAGCGCCGCAGGCGGTATCACTACCGACCGCGCCACAGAGGCAGTCAAATTATAGTATAGATAGTTATAATGCAAATATGTACCTATGTAATAATTTTGTTTCACTGTAATTTTTTACAATAAATTAATTAAATACATTTTGCAGTGTGTAGTATTGTTGAGTATTTCGCAGACTCCTTGGTCCTACCGTATTTATACCAAATGGACCAATCGCTCCTGTGGATTGTAATTAGATCCCTTCATCTTCAAGGAAGTGACGGTAAGAATCATCACATCGGCTTTCGTTCAGAAAATGCTTACCAAAATTAGTCACTCCGTTTAGTTCAGTTTAGAATGCCACATTCACATTTTGCACATACATACACAAGAAGCGCTCATGGCCCCGCGGACTTAGTTTTCTGTAAACGATCACAGTAGTAAGCAACTTTCACTATGGCCAGTCCTTGGATGGGTGACCATTCATGTGATCACTTTGTGACATTTATTTATTTGAGCGTTTTCGTGCTTCGGAAGGTACGTTAAGCTGTTGGTCCCGCTTGCCAGTAAAAGGGCAGTCGTTAAGCCAAGTTGAAGGCCTTTTTAGGTGGCTTGAAAAATTTCAACAGCAGGCAGTCACAATCACAACCTACGCCTGTCCATCTCAACACGGCAATACGGCTCACCACCTATTACGTGGGACAAATCCTGAAAAGGTGAAATGTGGGCACATAATATGCCTCTGCCTACCGCTTTGGGGATAAAGGCGTGACCATATGTGTGTATGTATGTATGTAGAATGCCACCTACAGACACACACAAGTCGAGGGTTAAAAAACTAAACTCACCAAGAAAGGATTCTCTCCATCATAAGACGCCATTCCTCCCAAGATCCTGGACTGAACCGCTCCTCGTCTGATCCTCTGCGCCGCGGGTATGCCGAAGGCTGCGTGGTACCCAACCGCCTTGCTAGCAGGCTCCTGTCCTAGGACAGCTACCAGGATCGCAGCGAATGTTAGGAGTAGTAACTTCATGGTTTCGATTTTTTCTTAACCTTTGTGAACTGTTTAGAAAGAAATTGAATTGAGCGTCACGGATGTAGGTAGGTGAATATGAATCTTAATATTTAATCTGGGAAGGTTAATATATTCTTGAACTCTGTTTGGGACTAAGAGTCCCCCACAAAGCTGCTCGCAGCTAAAGAGCTCTTTGCCCTACGGCATCAATGCTCTATAAACGATCACTGTAGTAAGCAACTATCGCTGTGGGTGATTTTCGGATGGGTGACCACTCACCATCTATTACATTGGACGAAAACAATGGCGAAATGTGGGCATATAGTATGCATTTACTTACCCCTTCGGGGGTAAAGGCCTGACCATTTGTATGTAAATACTAGCTGACCCGCGCAACTTCGTTTGCACATGGGAGTGAGAAAGAGAGAAGTTTAGTATAAATATTTAGTGATATAATATTTCCCGTCGCATTTACTCCGTCACTTATGTTCATTAGAGCTGACCCACACAACTTCGCTTGCGTCACATGAGAGTTAGAAGGAGAGAGGCGTGGTATTAACATGTAAAGTGATATGATGTTTCCCGTCGCATCTACTTCCGCCCGTTCTTTTATGGTACGGATCCGACTCGCACTTGACCGGTTTTTATCGTTCACTTGACTGGCTACCACTGCAGACCACGATTGCTGCCGTCGTCGCCTCGCTCATATTTTAAAACTTACTAAGAGGGTTATTGTAAGCGAACCGTAAAAGACAGGCATATACGGTTAAAGACTTTTTTTTTAACTTTTTAAGAGGAACAATTTTATAGTACACTATTTTTACGTAACTTTAACCATTTCCACAGTGTACGCAATGGAAGCTCTGAAAAGAAAGAAATTTACCCCGTTCTCAAAACATTATTCATGGCTGCTCCGCCCTTATTTGCCTTAGCGTGATGTTATATTGTCATTAACCATCCTCAATAAATTGACTATTAAAGTGTAAAATAATTTTTGAAATGCAACCAGTAGTTTCTGAGATCGTAGCACAAACAAACTCTTCGGTTTTAAAATATTGTGAGCGGACCTTAAGAGATAGACAAATTAGGTTATTGTGGGCGAACCTTAAAAGATAGACATATGCTGTTGCGGACTTTTTTTTATAAAATTTTAAGAGAAACAATTTTCTAATACACAATTTTTACGTAACTTTAACCATTTACGCAGCGTACGCTTCGGAAGCTCTCAGATGTTAAAAAATATTCCCCGTTTTCGAAACATTCTTGATTGCTGTTCCGCTCCTATTTGCCTTAGCGTGATGTTATATAGCCTATAGCCATCCTCAATAGATGGACTATCAAACTGTAAAAGAATTTCCGAAATACAGCCAGTAGTTCCTGAGATCCTAGCGTTCAAACAAACAAACAAATAAACGAACAAACAAACAAACAAACAAACAAACTCTTCAGCTTTATAATATTAGTATGGATACACAGCGATATTATTATTTTTTTAAAGTGTGGAAAATGCGGCATGGATGCTATGCCGGACTCCTACCGACTAAAAACCAAACGTATAACACACTAACAGCCTACGGTTGGGAGCACCGGGTAAGCCCTCGGAACGATTTTCCCAGGAACAGTGAAACTAGTAGATACTAGATCCATGACAAGCAGTTTCATCTAAGCCAAATTAAATTGATGTCCACCGCTAGACCGCAGGTCATAGGCATCCCCCAAGGACCACCACAACGTTCGGTCTCCTGCCGTCCGCATCCAGCAGGCTCCCGCCAGATTTATTAGGTCATCTATATATCTATCTGGGATTAGGATAGGTCGCCAAATTGAAAGCCGTGGCGCATCTAGCGATTGGGGGTCACTCTCACAGTCCGTAAGACTTGTGACAGTGGTCCTCAAGTTGGCGGCCCTGTAATGTGCCTCTTCACGCTCCGCTTGAAGAACCCGGGATTGTAAGATGAGGAAAACACGTGTGCGGGCAGGTCGTTCCAGGTTTTTATAGTTCGAAAGAAAAACGATTTTTTGAAACGCTTCAGTTCTATCGCAGATTCTCTCCACTGTGTATGCGTGGCACCTCTCCCGGCACGCGTGGTTCGGGATCGGAAAGGAGAGAGCGAGATCAGGTTGAAGAGCTCTTCAGAACACTTGCCGTGATATATTCTGTAGAAAGCAGCCTAGGACGCTATGGTTCTTCGCTCGCGCTAACGGCTCGAGGCCTCCCGTCTCCTCAGAACAACCAATAATTCGAATTCGAACTTAAAAAAGACAAAAACGATAATAAGAACTACGAACCTGTTATAGAATCGATGGAAATGTACTGCGGAGCTTTAAAAGATAAATCTATTTATATAGGGGGGTGATAACACACTCAAGGATTGGAGCACCTTAAGCACGTCCTTGAGTACTTCAGAGAAAGTGACGTCATATGACCAAGTACGTAATAACACTTCTGTTTTATGCCATCCTAGTCACGCAAAAGGGTTTGAATACGGGCGATTAAGAAATTTTTGGAGTAGAAATTCTTTATACTACTAAGGTGGCAGACAAGCATGCGGTCTACCAGATTTAAAGTGATTACCAACTGTATGGACGTTTGCAAGACCAGAGATGTTAAACTCGCGCTGCTGACTGTCAAAAACTTTTCAGATCCCTTTTGGAGTTCTCCATGCTGCGGATACAGACGCTCCGAAAATACTGAGGTAGGTAGTTCATTCCACAATCGAAGAAAGTCTCTATCGGACCTCGATGTGTAGTCACTGTGCCCAGCGGTGTGGTGATAAACAAGAAAGCCGTGAGATCGTTCTCACCAGACTGCCCCTCTCTAACACGTTTATTGTGAAAGTGAAAGTTCAGTCCGATTGACGTTGTCATTTTTGTTTTATTTCAAACTTTAAGCAGATGATCCACGTGACCTAGTGACGTAGTTTAATGCCACAGAGTCACAGGTACAGACCAAGTCTCGCCATAAGCCTCTCTGCACTCTATTTTATAGAGAGGGGTCAAAAGTAGTCGTGGAAATCATAATAAACAGTTCCTCATATTATAAGTTAAAAGTTCTCGTGCTTCGGGCTCGTGAAAGCGTTGGACCCAGTCGCTAGGAGTAACACAGCAGTCGTTAAGAAAAGTTGGAGGCATTTTTGTACAACTAAGATAGCAGATAAGCTTAGAGATGGTTGGTTACCGTAATAGCCTTTGAACACCAGCCAGAGGCGGCACACGCGCTACAGACACAGGCGAAGGTTGTGACGATCCACAGTTGATTTATAAAGCCGTTCATAAGACCTATATCTTGGCTTAACGACTGTCTTCTGACAACCAGGACCATCCCTATTTCCCTACTAATATTATAAATGCGAAAGTAACTCTGTCTGTCTGTCTATCTGTCTGTCTGTTACGCCTAAACCGCTGATCTGATTTTGATGAAACTTAATATAGGTATAGATAGTTTGAGTCCTAAATAAATAAATAAAATAAAATAAAATAAAATAAAATTTATTCCCTTTGAAATTTTTAAAAAATTATTTAGGTTTGTGACTCTACCGGGGGTTCGGAAATGCTACAGACTGAGAAGAACACCCCAAGAAACTCAGTCCGGTCCCTCTTAATTCACCTTAGTATCTAATACAGTTTTTTTTTAAATGTAGAAAGGAGCAATTCGTGTCACTGCCAGGCAGCCTTGTCTTCTAAAAAGTCTTTAATGCTATAATAAGCTTTCTGGCACAATTTAAGTTTTATTAGTTTTTTAAATTTATTAAGGGCGAGGCCGCACTTGCGGTTATCGCGGCGGTTTCTAACCTCAAAATGTCAAAACATTGACTTGATTTCATTGATTTTGACAGTTTGATGACATTTTGAGGTTAGAAACCGCCGCGGAAAAACGCAAATGCGGCCTCGCACTAACTGACAAACCTGTTACGGCTGTCGGCAATGTATTGTACATTCGAATACAATTGCCCGCAAAAGAATTGCTTATTTTATTAAGCCTAAATCTAGGTACAGCCAATTTATTCTTATTTCTTAAGTTTAGGTTATGGATATCACTATTTTTAATAAATTTACTATTATTTTTATGAGTATATAATAAGTTTTCATATATTATGTACAGTGAATACACAGTAAGGATGTTGATATCCTTAAACTTTTCTCTTAATGACTCCCGAATCCCCATACCATAGATAGCCCGGACAGCCCTTTTCTGCAACACAAAGATAGATTCGATGTCGGCAGCGTTACCCCATAATAGTATGCCATAGGTCATGACACTGTGGAAATAGCTAAAGTAGACAAGACGCGCTGTTCTAATGTCTGTCAGTTGTCTGATCTTTTTAACGGCATAGGCTGCAGAGCTCAGTCTGCCCGAGACTTTCTCGATATGAGGCCCCCACTGCAAGTTGGAGTCTAACTTTATGCCCAGAAAGACAGTTTCATCGACCAATTCTACTTGATCATCCCTAATCCTAATACTGGTGTTAACGAGCCTAACATTTGGCAAGGTGAATCTAATACATTTTGTTTTAGTTTCATTTAACAATAAATTATTTGCGTTAAACCAGTGGACTACCCTAGAGAGGGCATTGTTTACTTCGTCAAGATTGCGTTGTCCACGTTCAACTTTAAATATTAAAGATGTGTCATCAGCAAACAAAACTACCTCGTGATCGTCTCTTATAAGGTGAGGGAGATCATTTATGTACACTAAAAATAGAAAAGGTCCCAGAATTGAACCCTGAGGCACCCCCATTGTTACAGCAGAACCATGTGACTGTTTACCATTTATAACTACTCTCTGTACTCTATCTCTTAGGTAAGAACTAATTAAATCCAAAGCCGTCCCCTGGATCCCATAATGATCAAGTTTTTGAATTAAAGTCTGATGCTGGACGCAATCAAAGGCCTTAGATAAGTCGCAGAATACACCATAAGCATCATACGACTCCTCCCAGGCCTCATATATACACTCTAATAATTTGATTCTAGCATCCGTGGTAGACCGACCGCGCGTGAAACCGAATTGTTTAGTATGAAATAGTTTATTTGTATTAAAATGATTTTGTATTTGATTAAGCATTACCTTTTCAAAGATTTTACTAAACGTGGGTAGTACAGAAATAGGACGAAAATTGGACGGATCCGAGGTGCTACCCGATTTAAACAGAGGAGTTATTTTACTAAACTTCATTAAGTCAGGAAACACACCACTATCAACACAATGATTAAATATTATTGATAATTCAGGGGCAACCATTTCAATTAACGAAATAACTAAATGTACAGAAATTCCCCAGAGGTCAGCCGTTTTCTTAATATTTAAGGATTTAAAAGTTTTTATGATAGTGTGTATACTAATTTTACTGAATTTGAATATTTCATTACAGCAAGGAACATTTGCTTTTAACAAGGATTCTGCTATTGGGGTAGAAGAACCTAGGGCTCTGGTCAAATCTACTGGTATTCGAGAGAAAAAATGTTCAAATTCGTTAGCGACTTCGGCATCTGTTGTAATGATGTTACCATTTACTTTAAGTTTAAAATTATTATCATTTGATTTTGCTTGGCCTCTTTCTGCGTTAATTATTTTCCAAGTAGATTTAACTTTGTCTACACTATTGATAATTTTATTACTTATATACTATCTTTTGGCCGCTAAGCAGTCTGCTTTAAACTTTTTTGAATAAGCTTTAACATAATTTAGAATTTCATATGTTCTATTAAGCTGTCTTTCTGAGTATAGTTCATACAGTTTTTGTCTACTTTTATGTATATCCTCAGTGGCCCATTCACTGAAGGCTGGCCTGTCACCGATTGTGACTTCCTTAGATTTGAATATGGAGTTGAACTCATTGTAAAAGGAATCAAAAAATAACTTATACATTACATTTGAATCTAAGCCAGTGTCTAAAAATGGAAGTTTATTGCAAAGTCCAACTCGCATACGTTCCAAGCGGTCACTAGTTACTGGTCTACATAATATTTTACGTCTTTTAACTTTTTCTCTTGTGATCTTGAAAGATGCTATTTGCCCAGTATGATCTGATTTTATCTTATTTATAATACTCTTACTTTCTGGCAACATATCACTGTATATATTGTCCAGACAAGTAGCTGTTGTATCACAATATCTAGTAGGCTCTAAAAATAAGTTAGTGAGATTGTGTGATTTAAATAAATTTAAGATATCATTGGTCTGACGTGTATTTATAAGTATATTAACATTAAAATCACCGCACACTATTAGGTGTTTATTAGTTTTCCAAGTTTAAATAGCACTTTATCCATTACTTCCTCAAAGTCCCTAAAGGGTGAGACTCCAGGTTTATATACGCATACTACTATGAATTGCTCCAATTCTACGCACGATATTTCAACTGTACTGGGGCCTGATTTAGGGTTCCGCGCGCCCTAAGCTAGCTATGAGTATGCGCCCCCCGCTGCAACTAATTAAATTACAAGGCCTACCTACAAAAGAGACTTTACGTAACCTGATCCCACGTTCCTAATCGTTATTCTTTGTTAATTTGAAAATAAAATAATCTAATAAAATAATGAAAATAAAAAAAATTGCGTGTACTTAGTGTACACACGTAAGAAGTGAAACTTCTTCATAAACTTAATTTTCACCTCACCATAAATTAAGTCAAAAAGTACAAAAGTCCAAAAGTCCAAAAGTCCAAAAGTCCAAAAGTCCAAAAGTCCAAAGTCCAAAAGTCCAAAAGGCCAAAAGTCCAAAAGTCCCAAAGTCCCAAAGTCCCAAGGTCTCAAAGTCCCAAAGTCCCAAAGTCCCAAAGTCCCAAAGTCCCAAAGTCCCAAAGTCCCAAAGTCCCAAAGTCCCAAAGTCCCAAAGTCCCAAAGTCCCAAAGTCCCAAAGTCCCAAAGTCCCAAAGTCCCAAAGTCCCAAAGTCCCAAAGTCCCAAAGTCCCAAAGTCCCAAAGTCCCAAAGTCCCAAAGTCCCAAAGTCCCAAAGTCCCAAAGTCCCAAAGTCCCAAAGTCCCAAAGTCCCAAAGTCCCAAAGTCCCAAAGTCCCAAAGTCCCAAAGTCCCAAAGTCCCAAAGTCCCAAAGTCCCAAAGTCCCAAAGTCCCAAAGTCCCAAAGTCCCAAAGTCCCAAAGTCCCAAAGTCCCAAAGTCCCAAAGTCTAAAAGTCTAAAAGTCCAAAAAGTCCAAAAGTCCAAAAGTCCAGAAGTTCGAAAGTCCAAAAGTCCAAAAGTCCAAAAGTCCAAAAGTCCAAAAGTCCAAAAGTCCAAAAGTCCAAAAGTCCAAAAGTCCAAAAGTCCAAAAGTCCAAAAGTCCAAAAGTCCAAAAGTCTAAAAGCCCAAAAGTCCAAAAACCCTTAAATGACATGCTATCCCTGGATAAAGTACTCTTAATTCGAATCCACCGTGGTGGGGAACAGAACAAAGATGGCGCGTAACCAAAAATCGTGACGTGACGTGACGCAAATTTTTTTCCAACGCCGATAAAGAATTTTCACTTCAATAAAAAAATCCGATCCTGAGACTTCTTATGAACTTATGACCCATTGTTTACTGAGGAGTTGGGTATTCCGCAGACTACTTGATACATCAGCCAGTAAAAGCGTGATAAAAAAAAATACCATCAAAGTACCTAACAGTACCTCGGGACATCCAGTTTCCGATAAATCGAACCAGTAAATCTTGGTGAAATGCCTTCATAACTCAGGAAGTGAGCTGATGATATGCAAAATTTACAGTTAAGAACGGCTCGAAAGCCGATGTGCTGGAGATGGTCCCGGCACATTGGCTTTCGAGCATAGAAAACCGAAATATTGGCTCTTCTGTTGGGCTGCTACGATGCCACAGACAGACACACACATACACAGATACACAGGTCGAACTTATAACACTTCTCGTTTTTCGGCGGGGATAATTAAATCGTCAATGGTTAATTAGGTAGACGAAATACGAAAGGTACCAAATAAGGTACTAGAGCTAAGCTGAATCCTAGGTGTAAGCTGAATGTAACGGCTCGATTTGTCCGGGTGATTACCATCCGGACATTTCAAAACTTTCCTGACTGTCACGAAATAAATGAAAAATAACAAACAGTCCTAAAATCTGCTTTAACCTTGCGGTGTCCCTGATATGATGGGACATTACTGATCACTTCCGGCAATATGGACTAAACCCGAATCCCCCCAAGAAATCAGATAAAACCCAAACCCACGGGAGGAACTGCGATGGCGGACAAAGTCTACGAAACAGACTTTGTACGCTATCGCAGTTCCTTCCGTGGGTTTGGGTTTTACCTGATTTCTTGGGGAGATTCGGGTGTATCGGGGAGGGGAAATAGGTGCTATACTATTTCTTTGAGGAGTGAAGAGTCACGCCATCTTCCTGATCTGCTTCTGTAAGAATGGCAAGATGACAACTCGCCGTTTGACTCTTCACTCCTCAAAGAAATAGTATAGCACCTATTTCCCCTCCCCGATACACCCGAATCTCCCCAAGAAATCAGATAAAACCCAAACCCACGGGAGGAACTGCGATGGCGGACAAAGTCTACGAAACAGACTTTGTACGCCATCGCAGTTCCTTCCGTGGGTTTGGGTTTTACCTGATTGCACAGGTGGTCACGTACAAGGAGGCTCTCCTGTTGCGAAGAGGTTCCACACCACCTGCAAGCATGGGATCGTTGACCACTCTCATGGCTCGCCTCTGCACCGAGTCGAACGGAAGACTTCAGTCAATTCATTCTGATATTCAGGTGCCCCCGCCCAGCAGTGGCAGCTGTACTCCATGTGCGGCCGCACTTGCGACTTAAACAGAAGCACTGTTTGCGCCGCAGTAAAGTACCGCCGCGCCCTGTTGAGCACACCGAGTAGCTTGGACGCCAGCTTGGCCTTATTCTCCAAATCACTTCGGAACTGAACGTCACTGGAGATGTCAACACCAAGGATACCTATACTGTCAGAGATGGATACCTAGAGCTGTGCCCTGAAATTGTGAATTTAGAACAGCTGCCGTCAATGACGGCCCTGATGCTTCTACCGGCCAAAAGCTGGACACCTATTCACTTTGGTTCCTGGGTGCCTTGAACGCGACACGGGTGGAGCTGTCGTATTTACTACCACGCTGCCAGGGAGATGGGCGCAGGAATTTAATTTTAACGCACGTATTTGTAGATATTTTCACTACATTACCGAATATTATTATGTGCTTTGGTGTTACAAAATGTTAAATAACAATTTTAAATATGTTGTTAGGAGTTGTTACAATCTGCTAAAAATTGCTAGATGGTTTGTGTGCTCTTTTTTTGGGGGGACCGTAAGTCACAGCCCTGCGCCGAGCCCAACGCCAGGCGCCCCCTTGATCCTAGCGCCCTAAGCTTCAGCTTAGTTAGCTTATGGGTAAATCAGGCCCTGGGCCGTGGCGCATCTAGCGATTGGGAGCCACTCTCACAGTCCGTAAGACTTCTGTCAGTGGTCCTCAAGTTGACGGCCCTGTGATGTGCCTCTTCAAGTTCCGCTTAAAGAGCCCGCGATTGCAAGGTAGAGGAAACACGTGTGTGGGCAGGCCATTCCAGGTTTTTATAGTTCGACAGAGAAACGATCTTTTGAAACGCTTAGGTAGTTCTGGCGAAGATTCTCTCTACTGTGTATGCGTGGCACCTCTCCCGGCACGCGTGGTTCGGGATCGGAAAGGAGAGGGCGAGATCAGGTTGAAGAGTTCTTCAGAACACTTGCCGTGATATAGTCGGTAGAAGCCAGGACCAGCCACGGACGTTATGGTTCTTCGCTGCGCTAACGGCTCGAGGCCTCCCGTCACCTCAGAACAACCAATAATTCGAATTCGAACTTAAAAAAGACAAAAACGATAATAGGAACCACGAACCTGTTATAGAATCGATGGAAATGTACTGCGGAGCTTTCAAAGATAAATCTATTTATATAGGGGGGTGATAACACACTCAAGGATTGGAGCACCTTAAGCAGGTCCTTGAGTACTTCGAAGAAAGTGACGTCATATGACCAAGTACGTAATAACACTTCCATTTTATGCTATCCTAGTCACGCAAAAGGTTTTGAATACGGGTGCTTTAGAAATTTTTGGAGTAGAAATTTTTTATACCACTAAGGTGGCAGACAAGCATGCGTTCTACGAGATTTAAAGTGTAGTCTGTAGTCTATGGGACGTTTGTAAGACCAGAGATGTTAAACTCGCGCTGCTGACTGCTAAAAGCTTTTCAAACCCCATTTTGGAGTTCTCTATACCGCAGGGGTACAGACGTTCCGTAAATACTGAGGTAGGAAGTTCATTCCACAATCGAAACATTGCGGAAGAAAGCCTCTATCGGACCTCGATGTGCACAAAGGTTTCGGTTGCAAAGTGTGAGTATTATACACTCTGGGCCCAGCGTTGTGGCGATAGTAAGTAGTCGTGGAAATCATAATAAACAGTTACTCATATTATAAGATACTAGCGGACGTCACGCGGTTTCACTCGCGTAGTTCCCGTTCCCGTTCCCGTGGAAATACGGGAATAAAATATAGCCTATGTATTTTTTTTTTTTTTTTATATTCAGCTCGCCAAATTGACGTCGCCACGATGGATAGCCGTGGCGCATCTTGCGATTGGGGGCCACTTCTTACAGCGGTCCTCAAGTTGGCGGCCCTGTGATGTGCCTCTTCACGCTCCTCTTAAAGAACCCCGGGTTGTTAGATGAGGGAAACACGTGTGCAGGCAGGTCGTTCCAAGTTTTTATAGTTCGACAGAGGAACGATCTTTTGAAACGCTCGGTTCTGGCGAAGATTCTCTCCACTGTGTATGAGTGGCATCTCTGCCCGGCACGCGTTGTTCGGGATCGGAAAGGTGATGGTGGGATCAGATTGAAGAGCTCTTCAGAACATTCGCCGTGATACATTCGGTAGAAGGCAGCCAAGGACGCTACGGTTCTTCGCTGCGCCAACGGTTCGAGGCCTCCCGTCACCTCAGGACAACCAATTATTCGGACAGCACGTCTCTGTATATCGTCAAGTGCGTCCAACAAGTACCTCGCGGAGTCATCCCAGAGGTGAGAACAGTACTCGACGCAGGGACGAATCTGCGTCTTGTACAGAAAACATCTCTGATGTGGCGTGAAGTACCGTCTCACCTTATTTAAGACTCCGAGTTTCCGCGAGGCCAGCCCAATACAACTCTCTATGTAGTTTTTGTGATTGAGCTCACGCCGGACGTCTATACCGAGAATCTCCAGGTTGTCCTTTAGTGGAACCGTAATGTTCTGAAGAGAGGGTAGGGGTAGGAATGGGGACTTCTTAGCTGTAAACGCACACGCCTGCGTTTTTCTGGCATTGAACTCGACCAGGTTGTCTGAACCCCATTGGGCAATGCGACCCAGGTCCCGGTCGAGATCCGCCACGAGTTGCCGTCTCTTTTCGTCCACGTCTCAACGCCCCTCCGCTGGGCGGCCAGAATAGCTCCCATGCAGAGTACTGTCATCCGCATAACAATGAATGCACCCAAGGGACAGCATGTCATTGATATGCAGAAGAAAGAGAGTTGGGGACAATACCGATCCCTGTGGTACCCCGGCATTTACCTGCAAAAAGCAGGAAGCCTGACCATCACAGAGGACCCGTAAACGTCGCCCGTGCAGGAAGCTGGCCAACCAGCGGCATAACTGAGGCGATAAACCATATGACGGCAGCTTGGAAAGAAGCGACGCATGCCATACCCTATCAAAGGCTTTAGCGATGTCTAGGCCAATAGCCAGAGATTCGCCGTGCCTCTCCATAGCCTCACCCCAGGTGTGCGTTACGTACGCTAGGAGGTCACCCGTTGATCGTTTCGGCCTAAAGCCATATTGGCGATCGTTAATTAACGAGTGATCCTCCAGATAGCGCATGAGCTGTTTGTTGATGATTAGCTCGAACACCTTGCAGATGACGGTGGTTACGGCTATGGGTCGATAGTTGGCCGGATCCGACCGATCCCCTTTCTTGGGGATCGGCTGGACGTTCGCCTCCTTCCAAGCCTCCGGCACTTCTCCCGAGGAATAGGAAAGGCGATACAGGCGTGTTAGCGTTGGAGATAATTCAGCTGCACAATTCTTCAGCACCACTGCCGGAATGCCATCAGGACCACTGGCTTTCCGCGTGTCGAGTGACTGTAGCACCGCTCGCACATCGCACTGCCGGATTTTAATATCCGGCATCGTGGTTCCACAGTTGGCGATAGTGAGAGGTTGCTTGCCACAGTCATCAACCCGGGAATTTGCCGCAAAGAGATTGGCCAGCATTTCCGCTTTCTCTTGGGCCTTGTGAGCCAGTGATCCGTCAGGATAGCGTAGCGGCGGCAGCGAGGGCTTGCAAAAGTTGGCCTGCACGGCTTTGGCCAGTTGCCAGTATCCACGGCTGCCCGTCGGATGAGACGTGAGCTCCTGACCAAGCCGCGTGACGCGCTGGGCGTCCGCTCTCTTGAAGGCCCTCTTACTGGACCTAGTGGCTCTGTTGTACGCTGCCTTGAGTTGGGCCACATTCGGGTCGCGCACAGCCCGAGCCCTGATCCAGGCGCGGTAAGCCGTCTGTTTTTGTTGAACAGCTACGGCGCACTCACGCCCGAACCAGGGGCGGGCTTTGCGGATGCTGGCAACATCAGTGTATGGAATATAGTATTCCATACCTAAAGCTATCTCACCAGCAACCGCAGAGGCGCTTTCCGATGAAGCCCTCCCTGCAAAGCAGCGCTGACTCCACGGGACGGCTGCAAAGTATTCTCGTAGTCCGTCCCAGTCTGCTGACGGGTAGTGCCACAGTCGCCGCGTCACCTCTACTGCCCTTGCAGGAGATGACACCTGCAGGCTGGCACGCACAACACAGTGGTCGGATGTACCCAGTGGGGCGCTAACCGACACACTGTACTGTGCTGGGTAACTCGTCAGCAGTAAGTCCAGCAGGGAGGGTTCATGGTCTGACCTGTCCGGTATGCGCGTAATCCCGCGCACCACTTGGGTCAGACCAGTGATGGGCAAAGTACGGCCCGCGGGCCACCTCCAGCCCGCGGAAGTATTTCATCCGGCCCGCCGACGGTCCTTCGGCACCTGGTATATGGCCCGCGATAATTATATTTTGACGGTCCAGAAGTATTATGTATTGATATGATTCTACTTTGTAGAACAATAAACACATAGGTGAAGACGGTGAAGTGAACAGACTTTTTCGACCTTGAAATTGCTGAACAACTCAATCGCAAACCGACTCACTGTTGAAACACCTTTTAGCGCTGCTAAAGTTACTTCGTCACAACACGAACTTGCATTTGAAATATATGGCACATAAGAAGCAATTTCCTACGTCCTACACGCCTACCATGGCATGGTAGGGCCTTGCAAATACCAGGTAAGGCTGCAATATTCAACCTCGACAAAAACGTACATTACCTACTTGTTAAGATTTTTGCAATATTTCACATTTTTCAAGAGCGATTTCGATTGAACAAAGTATTCCTAATCGTGTTTTGATACGTTAAAAAAGCAAGAGTATCTAATAAATTACAATAATATAGTTTTATCAGATAAAATCGTTGTATTGTATTGTATATTTTTTTTATCTTATGATCAAAAGTTCAGCACGAAATACATTTTTAGGGTTCGGTACCCGAAGGCTAAAAACGGCCCTATTCACGAGACTTCGCCCCCCATCTATCTGTTCGTCTGTCCAGGGAAGGGTCCTCAAGGCAGCGCAGCCGGCGACAGCAAACATCCGCCCTAACAAACGCGCACACCCCAGCTTTTTCTCGAAATAGTTCCTCGATGATATAGCCGGGGTAACTAAGGTACGACTGATCGGCAGGGCGGAGTATTTGCGTCTCCGTTAGGAACATCACAGCTGGCCGTGCCGTCTCCAGATGGTGATGGACGACGTTGAGGTTGGCATGGAGTCCGCGGATGTTAGCGAACTCCACCTCAAACGGAACGTTTCCGGGATTGGTTGCAGCGGCCGCTGTGACACTTCTTTCTCTTTTGTGCGCTGCCATATTTGGGAATTGGAGGGAAGACGTGAAGACGGAGCGACATTTGCTACAGCAGTGAGTGACAAGGCGTAGGGGCTAGCTTCATCTATGACCGTGTGGTGAGACTGAGGCCGACCCGCCGGACGGAAGGGCCCCCGTACCCCCCCCGAGTGTGGTCGCCGGGACCCGGTCCGGTCACCATCCGGCACGACGAACCACATCGGGACTATGCGCGGCCTGGTGGGGCAGCCTCCCAGGGTGGTTAGTCCCAGTTGGGCCCCTGTACTATGCCGCGGGCGGCCAGCGGTAAAACCGTTTCTACGGGTCTCCCTGGCCGGCGGGTCGGCCCCAATCAGCCACACTAGAATTCGCTTAGCGCCTACTGGTCCCCCCCTGCTGCATCAAACATCGCCCCGGGCCCGGCTGTGCAGCTGCTGAACCCCGAACGCAACCCAACCGAGGCTGGGTTACTTGGGGGGCTTTTCACAGCTGCACGGTGGTACCCCCCCCGGACCAACACTTTGTACCACCTGGCACCCACATGGGAGCCTAGGCCACCATGGGGGTACCTGAGAAATCGCGGAGCCTCGTTAGTTTTTCGGCAGGTGCACCACGTGCAGGTGAGGTCGCTTGGGCCCCCAAAATTAGGTGGTGGTGGGGCCCCTTACACCCAAATTCACTGAAAAGAGTGTAGCTTCCCAACAGTGAAAGAATTTTTCAAATCGGTCCGGTAGTTCCGGAGCCTATTCGTTAGAAACAAACAAACAACGACAAAAAAAACAAATCTTTCCTCTTTATACACTCATTTGCAAAAAAAAACGGGCGGTTTTGATTTTCATTCATCTTTAAAAAGATACAATACCAAAAAGGTTTCAACCGTTTGTACACGTTACTGGCCGGTTTTAAAAATGCCGTGGTATTTAAAAAAGTACGTTCTAAATTCAAATTTTCATTTGATGCTCATTTTTACAGAAAACCCCTTTTTATCCTACATTTTTGGCGCGAAGTTCCAGAAGTTAACATCGACTTTCACAACTTTTATTCAATTTTTATCGATTAATTTCATATCCTTGACTGTCAAAGCTTTATTTATTGCTGTTTGGCTGTATCAAAAATGGTAGATAAAGTGGTAAAAGCTACCAAAATTATCGCGCTGCTTGAAGAGAGTAGCAGCCAATGTTTCTTGGCTAGGAGGCTAAATGTTAGTCGCTCGACGGTCCAAAGGACCTGGCAGCGATATCAGGAGACTGGTTCCGTCGAGAGAAGGCCTGGTTCTGGAAGAAAACCATGTACACAACCACGGGATGATCGTTTTCTTGTGAGTCGCGCATTGAGAAATCGCAAATCTTCGTATGTGGATCTTAAGAACAACCTCCAAGAAGTAAGAAATGTGCATATTAGTCTTTGGACGGTCAGGAGGAGGCTTCTCGCTGCCAATATAAGCAGTCACCGCCCGGCCCGCGGCCCCAAATTACTCCGTGAGCACAGAGTTCACAGGCTTAGGTTCGCTAGAAATTGTGAATCATGGACTCAAGAAGATTGGAATAGGGTTTTGTTCTCTGATGAAGCCAGGATATCTCTGTTCGGTGAAGATGACGTCGGCGAGTGCTAAGAAGACAAGGAGAGCGCTTTGCAGATGCATGTTTCGAAGAAATCACACCTTATGGTGGGGGCTCTGTTATGTTTTGGGCAGGAATAAATTCAATGGAACGTACAGAGTTAGTCTTCATTGAAAACGGCTCACTGACTGGGCATCGATACATAACGGAAGTTCTAATTCCTCATGCACAACCCGCATTGGCCGCTCTAGGTCAAGACTCGATTTTTATGGACGACAATGCTCGCGCCCACCGATCCCGCGATGTTAATGCGTATGTGCAAGAGGTCGGCATTCGTCGTTTGGATTGGCCAGCTCGAAGTCCCGACCTCAATCCCATAGAACATATCTGGGACGTTCTAAAACGGCGTGTGAGATCAGTATACCCGGCTCCGCAGACCATCAGAGAGCTGAAGAATGTGATTACTGCGGTGTGGGAACGTATTCCGCAAGCAAGTATCCGGGATATTCTCGCTAGCATGCTCAGACGAATTCAAGCTGTGATTTTAGCTAGAGTGGGTCACACTCGATACTAAACATTTATCTGCTTTTACTTTATTAAAGAAAAACAAACAAAAAAACTTTTTTATTTTTACTGCATGAGCATATGCACTACTAGCGAACATACACTACTAGCGAGGTTTAGCATTATTTCCCATAAATTGTAACAAAATTTTATGAAATACTGATGAAAACGATTATTTTCTCATTAATTTACCAAATTGTAAGGATAAAACTACCTATAATTATCAAACAAAGCAATATTAACATTTGAAATGGTTCATTGCTTAGGTGCCCGTTTTTTTTGCAAATGAGTGTAATATTATTTTAGTATAGAAGTTCTCGTGCTTCGGGCTCGTTAAGAAAAGCTCGTTAAGGTTGGTTACTGGAGACTTTGGACGTTTGCAACACCAGAGGCGGCACACGAAATTGCTATCTTCGGTTCTCGGGTCGCCTAATTCTACCCTGTAAGGGTCGCCAAACAAGTGACTTGAACTTTTCTGTCATCATCTTCCGGTCTATTATCCCTATCGTACCTGTAACACAGTGTCAACTAGCATGGGAATGGTAGTGGTTAACCCGAACAGTTGGATCTAAGTGTAAAAATGTTTAAGTCAATAAAAATTACTTTACTTTACTTTACGCGCTACAGACACAGGCGAAGGTTGTGATGATCCACTGTTGATTTATAAAGCCGTTCATAAGCATTAGACCTATCTGACAACCAGGACCATATGTCATTAATCACCCAGTAAAGAACCGGCCACAGTGAAAGTTGCTTACTGCGTTGATAGTTTACACAACACTGAGTCCGTGGGGTCTCAAATGGCGTTTCAAGTTCCAACAACATGCGCCTGTCCTATTCAAAACGGCAATCTGCTACTAAACAAGACTCCTAAATATTCCTACCGACTGAAAAGCCTCACGTATTCTGCCCAACAGCCTATGGTTGGGAGCCCCAGGTAAGGATATCCCAGGTGCTCGCTACCTCTTACGTGTGCCAACAAAAAAATATGAAATGGTAATAAGTATCTAGATAGTATGTATCTGTCTACATCTTCGGGGGTATAAGCGTGAGCGTGATAATGTGTGTAGAACAACAAATATCCATTAAGGACTACAACTTAGACGCAATTTGGTTGGAATGCTCCATGGTTGGAAGACCTTTTTTTGCAAAGTGGTCCTCAAGTTGGCCGCCCTGTGATGTGCCTCTTCACGCTCCTCTTGAAGAACCCGGAATTGTAAGATGAGGGAAACACGTGCGCTGGCAGGTCGTTCTAAATTTTTAGGGTTCGATAGAGAAACTTCGGTTTTTTCTTTTATTTATTTAATTTTGTTTTTTCTAGGTACGTATCTTTTTTTTTTAACGTGAGCAAAAATTCATCATGGATGCTATGCCGGACTCCTACCGACTAAAAAACCTCACGTAACGCCCGACAGCCTATGGTTGGGAGCCCCGGGTAAGCCCTCGGAAGGATGTCCCAGGACTCCCAACAGACCCACGGCCACCACGGCTCATTATTACTGTCTAGGTTATTTCCCTAGTCGATTTGTGATTATCAATAATTTATAAGCGATTCTAATTAGTAATTAGGTAGGTACGAAAGTAATTAGGATTGATAATAATAAACATAACACTTGTGTTGAAGTGCCTTTGATAATTTATATAATTATCATCATTTTGCATTTGTCAGGTCCGGTTCCCTTTCGCTACGGTCCCAGTTTTCATTTTCGGAAGTAGGTATTAGTACTTTCGAAAGTCAACTAGAACTTTCGACGAATTACTGGCAAAGACATAGAATAAACTGGTTCATTGCCGCTTACAACGTGTGCTGTACAAGCAATTTGCACAATAATGTGTTTAGCCGTATTTAGAAATAAGGTCTGCTGATATGCACAATTGCACATACAAGGCATCATGGTCTTTCATGTTTAAAGAGCGCACGCCGCTTCTCACGCCACGCTGCGCTGAACGACATCATCCGCCGGCGCCGTGCTCTTGCCACCGCCAATGTGCCTGCGCTCTTAGAGCCAAACGGCGTTTTCAGGGATTATGGCAAGAGACCGGATGGTATAACTTTGATACCGTGGGAGATGGGTCGGGTCCTAGTGTGGGATGCAACTTGTGTTGACACTCTGGCCCCGTCCATCTTCCTAAAACAAAATTAAAAGCCAGTGCAGCAGCGGAGGCGGCTGAAAATATTAAAATTAGGTAATAAATATAAGGCTCTCGACTCATCGTATCGTTTTTGTCCAGTCGGTGTCGAGACCCTAGGTCCATGGGGTCCCAATGCGCAAAAATTTTACAAGAATTTGAAAAAGCGCCTTTTGGAGTCAACTGGTGACCCCAGGGCTGGCAGTTTTCTCGCTCAACGAATAGGTACTGCTATTCAAAGGGGGAATGCTGCTAGTCTTTTGGGCACAATATCACGGGGGCCTTATTTAGGTTTAGTTTAGATAGTAATAATGTAAACATAGATATGTAATAATTATGTTTCACATACAATAGGTATCATTTTAATGTTTTACACGTTTATTAATCAGTAGGTACCTACAATAAAAGCATCTATCAAAGCAAGTCGACTTTATCATTTATCAAGTACTCACATCATCCTAGCATTAGCATACCTATCACCAAATGTTGGGAAACACCCCTACACCTACATGTGCCTACAGGTTGGTGGCTTGGTCAGTGCCGAAAGCCACGCGGCGCCGACGCGCGACGCGTACGTCCGCTGCGCTGACCCGTCAGCGCTGACCAACGCACGCGCTGATAGCTACACGTTATTCTAAAACGCTTCCGAGAAGTTCATACGTTTCGGCTGTCAGCGCCGAGACGGTCAGCGTGTGGTCAGCGCGAGACTAAAACCAGCCTTAGTGTTGGCAGTGATAGAATGCTGTAAAACGCTATTTATTTTTGTTTCTGCAGAAATTCTGTAATTAACTTTAGCTACAGTAAAATTTCCATTCCACCGCTTTACTTGAACTGAACTGACTCTGACTTAGGGCTGCGCTTTACTGACAGGGAAGTAGGTAGGTAGATTACGAGGACCGGAGCATGTTGATGACTGAAAAATCCTTTCGAGGGCTTACCCGGAGCTCGCAACTGTAGGCTGTTAGGTAGGATAGGTGTGGTTTTCAGTCGGTAAAGTCCGTAGCATCCATGACGGATTTTCCATACATAAAAATATCGTTTGTCTGTAAAGTCGGTTCACTAACGATGGTTGAACGTGACAACGTCATAAAAAAATAAAAATGAAAAAAAAAAACATAAAAATACAAATACAAATAAAAATACAAATAAAAATAAAAATACAAATAAAATTAACAGTACAAAACAAAAAGAAATATAAAAACACATCAATTGATTATGGTGCCATCTGTAGAAAACATTACTTAAATAAATGGAACGCCTCAGAGCGAGGTAACGACGTATTGCGGCATCAATTTTCGTCATAAGACGTTGTCACGTCAAAAGACGTTGTCACGTCAAAAATCACTATTAGCTAGGTTGCATGGACTCAATTACAGTTTGTCTATAAAGTCGTGAAATTAAATGAGGGCGCTGCTGAATGCATGTATGCAACCCTATATAGTACGACCAAAATGATTTTGATACGAGGAGTTCGTTCCGAGTAAAATCTTACTAATATTATGAATGCGACAGTTTGTGAGTGTGGATGTTTATTACTCTTACACGCTCGAACGGTTAAAGGGATCTGGCTGAAATTTGGTACAGGGATACATTATAATCTGGAATAACCATGGCTACTTTTTATTCCGGGAATAAGTTCTTACGGGAAGCGGGAACGGGAACAATACAAATATTATAAATGCGAAAGCTTGTGAGTGTGGATGTGAGACTCTTTCACGCTCGAACAGTTGAACTGATCTGGCTGAAATTTGGTACAGGGATACATTATAGTCTGGAATAACACATAGGCTACTTTTCATCCCGGGAATAAGTTTCTACGGGAAGCGGGAACGAGAACAAATTCGACACGGGCGAAGCTGCGGGCATCAGCTAGTGAGTTAATAAATAAAACACATTATACATGTTTAATTTTGTTTCTGTTTTATTGAATCAGATCCAGAATAAAGTTATTAAACCAGATCCAGAAGCCCCGGTCTAATAGCGTCTTACAACCCACCAGCAGGTGCCTAGCAGTCCCAATTGCTTCGCCACAATCATGTAATTACATGTTTTATCTGTAACTTTCCCCCATCTGACAAGGATTTTTTTGGCGCAGTGCACAAATATTAAAATCGTCTATTTCTTTCTTTGCCAACATTTCTGTGTTTCCCAGGAGTTTCAAACTTTCCTTCATTATTAAAACCTTCGTTAAATATTCGCCTAACTGTACTCTCTGATTTTCCTGAAAAGAGTAAAAAAAGAAAATTAATTACCTAATGGAAACAAACTATTGACATGAAGCAATTAATTCAAAATAAAAAATTGGTAGAAAACCAGATTAAACTGAGTATCAAAAATGTAGGTCGTACTATAAAATTACCTACTAACAATGTTATTCTAACCACTGACTTACATATAGATTGTAAGGTTGTGATTCTAACCTAAAAATATGCTAATGCCTTTTTTTTGTCTCCAAATCGTAAATTCAGTAAATTTGTAACTTCAGACAGATTCAAAACAAACAATAACACGATTACATACCCACCAAAGATGCTGTTCGCTCATAAACATCCTCAAAATCCCACAACAATTGTCCAGCTTGGTACTCCGCAAAACATCACTGGAAAACTTTAAAAATCACTTCCTGCGCACCACTCCGATTTTCTTTACTCATTTCTCAAACCTTTATGCGTAGTTTGGTCTCAATTTGTTGCAGTTTAATCCAAACATTAAAGTTACGTGAGAGAGTAAACGAAATTCGACGATAGCATTGACAACTGACGTACTTATGTTTCTTGTTGCCAGTGTTGCCACACACATAACTATTTTTAGTTCCTCAAACATTCATTTCACGACTTTATAGACAAACTGTACCTTAGTCTGTTCCAAACATTGTTTTTTTAAAATTCATCGATACGTATTAAAAAAAACTTTAACGTCACTAATGTCAATCTAATGTCAAGTTGGCTTGACGCTAGCGTGTTGTAAACAAAAATACAAAATTTTATGAATTTATATTTTAAAAATATAACTCGCTCTAAAGCGGAGCATGAA
The DNA here is from genome assembly GCA_933228765.1 of Miltochrista miniata. NCBI lineage: Eukaryota > Metazoa > Arthropoda > Insecta > Lepidoptera > Erebidae > Miltochrista > Miltochrista miniata. The sequence goes on from OW121772.1 coordinate 24,339,776, forward strand.
CATCACTAAATTATAAAACAATAATAAATCGATAATTATAATCAGTTTATATTGATCGAAGAGTGATAAAAAGCAAAATAATGGATGAATTATGCACAGCCTGCCACAGTTCGGGCCGAAAATTATCTTTTATCAGTGAAACGAAATTTGAAACACTATTTTCAGAAATAATAAACGAAATTCCTGTAAGTTTTTATAGATTTTATTCGCAATATAGTTTAGAATCATGTATGTATAACCTCCTCATTTCTCTCAAACATACAGTCATACAATTTTGAAAGTCCTTTGCAAAAATAAATACTACGAACAAGCAACCATTCTGGGACTGACCACAGCGTAAATTTCTGAATGTAGTGGTCACAGAACACTGGGCTAGCCAGACTAAGAGCTCTATATAATACAATAGCCCTATATACATCCCAATATTCTAGAGAGTGTCCTTCATACTGACTGCCTCTGTGCGCAGTCGGTAGTGTAACCGTGTGCCGCGCTGAGGTCATGGGTTCGATTCCTGGGTCGGTCCAAATATTTGTGTGATCCGCAAATGTATGTGACAGTTTTCTACGTAAAATATGTATGTACTTACAAATTTAAAGTTTGTTTATCAGTCGTCTAGATCCAATAGCACACCCTTATATTAGCTTAATTTGTGCTGGATGATGTGTGAGATTGTCCACAAATATTGAAGTATTTATTTTTATTTCATAGGCTTTATATAATGCTAGTTCCATTCCTGATTATTGTGATCGCCACTGTCTAAAGTTCTACAAATTCTAAGAAGTGCTACGACCTTAGTCCTTTTCAAATAACATTATTTATTATTTTCTTATCGGGACCCCGGCACGCCTGAGGTCACTTGGAGAACCAGCATCTAGAGTGCCTCTGGTGCTTCAAACATTTATAGACTATGTTGATCACTTTCTGTGAGGTGGGCCATACACTTGTATACCACCTTAGCAGTGATATAAGTAGGTAGAAGTAATAGACCATGGTCTCCAATATAAATCACTAGATGATGCTCGGAGCTCGGAAATTCGGTACACGTTCCTGCTTCCCGTGGGAACATAAACCCAGAATGAAAAGTAGCATATGTGTTATTCCAGGCTTTATGCTATCTCTGTAGCAAATTCCGCCCAATTCGTTCAACCGTTAGACTGTGAATGAATAACAAACATCTAAACATCTTCACAAACTTTCACATTTAATAATCTAATATATAAAATTCTCGTGTCACAGTTTTCGTTGCCATTCTCCTCCGAAACGGCTTGACCGATTCTCATGAAATTTTGTGAGCATATTGAGTTGGTCTGAGAATCGGCCAACATCTATTTTTCATACCCCTAAGTGACCGGGAACAACATTCCACGCAGGCGGAGCCGCGGGCAGCAGCTAGTACAACATAAAATTTAATATCAGTATGATAAGAAAATGAAAAGTATGATCCATCCATGCATATATTTTCTTGCACAGGTATACAACATGCCCGACTTCTGCGTCCAGATATGCTGGGAGTGTAAAGCACTGCTCAGCAAGATGGGTCGGTTCAAGGAGCAGGTGAAGAGGTGCTATACGGAGTTGCTGCTGTATGTTGAACAGGTATGATAGAATCCTACTATTCCTACTAATTCCTACTATTCCTACTAATTCCTACTATTCCTACTAATATTATAAATGTGAAAGTTTGTGAAGATGTTTGGATGTTTGTTACTCAATCACGCTCTAAGGGCTGAATGGATTAAGCTGAAATTTCGTACAGGGATAGATAATAACCTGGAATAACATATAGGCTACTTTTAATCAATAACATATAGGCTACTTTTAATCAATAACATATAGGCTACTTTTAATCCCGGGAATATGTACCCATGGGAAGCGGGAACGGGTAACAAGTTTCACGCGGGCGAAGCCGCGCGGAATCATCTAGTGTCTAAATAAATTTTCAAGAGGAAATAATTTGTTTGTTTGGAATCAACTAGCTGACCCTTATGGTGGGTCTACGCTAGACGAGCCAAGCACGAGCCGAGCCGCTTTGCTCGCGATGACAAGTGTCGCTCGAGGCTCGTACGTCGGTCCACACTACACGAATTTTGGCTCGGCTCGTGCTCCGCTCGTGCTCGGCTCGTCTAGCGTAGACCCACCTTTACAACTTTGTTTTGTGATATATTTTTCATTGCTGCTCAGCTCCTATGATTTGTAGCCTATGACACTCCACAATAACGTAGTTTTCTATTGGGGAAATAATTTCAAAATCGATTCACTAGATCCAGAGATTACCCCTTACAATGTCACAAACTCTCAAACATTACCTCTTTATAATATTAGTATAGACTAGCCTAGGACGCCATGCGGTTTCACCCGCGTAGTTTCCGTTCCCGTGGGAATACGGGAATAAAATAAAGCCTATGTTCACCGCAAAGAGTGTAAGCTTTCCAACAGTGAAAGAATTTTTCAAATCAATCTAGTAGTTTCGGAGCATATTCTATGATGTTTGAAAGAAAAGATTTGATTGTTTGTTTAACAATCAAATCTTTTCTCTGTATTATATTAGGATAGATTACAAATGGGTAATGAAGGTAAAATTCTTTCCTCATATCTATCAAATAATGGGCCTAAAATTTTTGAAAATCCTTAGGCCTACTTCTGAGGAGTTAAATCATATTTGTTGAGATTTTTTGTCATTAAAATCATTCCCCTTCTTATGTGCAGTCAGTTAAAAAGTAGCCTTATGTCCTTCCCTTGGACTCAAACTATCTCAATACCAAATTTCATCAAAGCATGACATGCAGACAGACAGTTATTTTCGCGTTTATAATATTAGTAGGGATAAATACCACTGTTGCAACCATTCTCAAATACAATTGACCATTCTTTCTACAAAGTTGGCACTGCTCATCACATGTAACACAGTATCGAAAGCCTTTCACAAATCTCTCACTTTTTTTGCAGAACACACCAAAACCTTTATCCTCATATCCCCCAAGATTACAAGTCCACAATTTTGCCGCATTCTCTTACCCTTTACAAGTGAAAGAAGAATCATTAGACATTAATAAAGTATTAGATGTTGATGATGACGATATTCCAATAAGTGATCTCCCGATCGGTGATGATTATCCAATGGATGATGATGGTTACGATGTAAAGGATGAAGACACACATTGTGAGCCGGAGACGTTTGTCAAAGACTGGGATTTGGAGGGAGTTAAGAAGAGAAGATCGGGAAGGAAGACAAAGGTAGGTCTTTAATCTAAATGAAATTATTATATTTATTCTTAAATCAGGCAGGCAGTTGCTTAAACTGACAATTGCCTCTAATAAGTGATGAATAGAATAAAATTTCTTGTGAAAAATTACAGAGAAACATAATTATTACATATCTATATATTTACATTATTACTATCTAAACTAAACGTAAATAAGACGTGTCCCCGTGGCGTCGCGTCGTGTCCAAAAGACTAGCAGCATTCCCCCTTTGAGTAGCAATACCTATTCGCTGAGAGAGAAAACTGCCAGCCCTTGGGTCACCAGTCGACTCTACAAGGCGCTTTTATAAATTCATGAAATTTTGCATTGGGACCCCATGGACCTAGGGTCTCGACACCTAAGGGAACCTCGACACCAGAAGATAATTATGTGATACTAAGTTCTTTTTTTATTGATTAAAAATATTTCCCTTTTATTTTTAAACTGATTTACAGTTTGTGCTGATATAATATTGTTGGGCAGTTTGTTCCACCTCTAACCTCTCTATTGCTGAAAAAGTGCTTGTCTAGATTGTTGTTATAGAGACTGGTGCAGATTTTAAGGTGGTGGCCCCGTAGTTGTTCATTAGTGTTAAAAATAAGCATTTTCTAAAAATCTAGTCATAATGTCCATGCAAGATCTTATGTTTCTATTAGGTCACCACGATCTTGACGCTCCTTGAGAGATGTCAACTTTAGCAACCTAGGTCTTAGAAGGTTTTTACAGGGTCGGCAGCGCGAGTGTGGCGCCTCTGGTGTTGTAAACGTTCATAGGCTGCGATGACCACCGGTACATCTGGTGGGCCGTATGCTTGTCTGCCACCTTAGTGGTATAAAAAAAAACTTTAGTGTATCTGCATAATAGTTGTCCCTTTCTTAGACAATTAGGAACTTAGAAAATCATCAATTTCTATATATTCTTTCAGCCTACAAAAGACAAATCAAAGAAGAAAGATAAAATAAAGAACGAAAAAGAAGTGAAAGGAAAAGTAAAGAAAAAAGTTATTGACAAATTGAAATTCACAGAAGATCTAGAACAGAATAATATAGAGATTAAAGAAGGAATAGAGTTAATAGGAGAAGAAATAGAAGTAAGAGATTTGGATGAAACGGGTGAAAATGTTGATATACTGGTAAGTATTCTAGTAATAGCTAATAGCGGACCTCACGCGTAGTTCCTGTTCCCGTGGGAATACGAGGATTAAATATAATCTATGTCACATGGGCATAGTGTAGGTTCCCAACAGTAAAGTTATTATTCAAATCGGTTTCATAGTTTCGAAGCCTATTCAATGCAAACAAACATACACAACAATCAAATCTTTCCTCTTTATAGTATCTATTAGAAACGCCAGCTGCCCGCACGAAAAATTGTCACGTTCCACCTTAGAAAACGTGCAAGCGATAGAGAGGCACGATTGACCTACGTCTTCGGCTTGTGACGCATCTATCTCCCTTCCACCACAGATTACTAAATAGTTACTACGTAACTTCCACTTCATCCTTACGTTTATTTATTAAACACTTTATTGTACGCCAGATCAAAAACTTAAGATGACCTATATTTTATACGGGTAGCAATACAATGGGCGGTCTTATCGCTAAAAACGATCTCTACCAGGCAACCTTTGAATGGAGAAAGTTATTAAGGTGTTTGGCGTACTTATATACAGGGTGGAATTTAAAGACGCTAGTTGGAGGTAAAGTAGGATTGAAGGGTTAATATTGATAATGACAAGTTTTGCTTGCAAACAATCCTTTATTTTCAAAAGTAAGTAAAACTGCATTTAAAGATTTTTGAAAAATCACCTGCTTTAGCCGGGTATAGAACCTGGGATGTTTCAAAAATCTTTAAATGCAGTTTTACTTATTTTTGAAAATAAATGAATGTTTGCTTTCAGCAATACTTGCCATTATCAATATTAAGGGTACTTTACCTCCAAACTACCGTCTTTAAATTCCACCCTGTATATCTGCGTTTATGTTTTCATAAGATTATCATTCGGAAACCGACTTTATAGACTACTTCTAGGGTTTCATACCCAAAGGGTACAAACGGGACCCTATTAGTGAAACTTCGTCTGTCTGTCTGTCACAAGGCTATATCTCAGGAACTGTGATAGCTAGAGAGCTGAAATTATCACAGATTATGTATTTCTGTTGCCGCTAAAACAACAAATACTAAAATCAAAATAGAATACAATGGAGTGTTCCAAAACAACTTTCTCCGAATCCGACTCACACTTGGCCGAATTTTTTTAGTGTATAATAAATATTTGTAGACATTCTCACACAACATCATCTAGCCCAAATTAAGCTAATATAATAGCTTGTGATATGGGATCTAGACGACTGATAGACATACTTATATATTTGTAATACATACAATACATATTGTACATAGAAAACACCCAAACTCCGGAACAAACATTTGTGGATCACACAAATATTCGAACCGACCCGGGAATCGAACCCGGGACCTCCAGCGTGACGGGCGGTTACACTACCAACTGCGCCACCGAGGCGGTCTCGAAACATTCCTAGTGAAAATTATTCAAACTCAAATGCTTTATTGTTCAACATAGGTACAAATAGTGTTATAAATAGCAGGTACATTTTATGTTCCGTCATTTGACATACAATAATTAATAAAAAGACACGATAACATTAATATATAAAAAAGTTAGAAAGATAAATCACTAATATCTAAAATACATCACAAAATACACTATAAATAATATTAAAAATACAAAGATACAATTGAAATCACCTATGAAATACCTAGTTAATAACGTTACAAATGTCAATATTTATTTACCTACTAGCTGATGCCCGCAGCTTCGCCCGCGTGAAATTTATTCCCGTGAGAACTTATTACCGGGATAAAAAGTACCCTATGTGTTATTCCAGACTATAATGTATATCTGTACCAAATTTCAGCTCGATCCGTTTGTAGTGTGCGGCTCGCCTCACCTTATATAATGTAACTGCACACATTATTTAGGACATTATTACACTAATTATGGCATTGAACAGTTGTCTCTAATTTACCCTACGTCACTCCATTACATGGCGACCCTTAGCCAGCAGTTTTTTTTTTATAAGTAATTGAAAGTGGTACCGAAACGTTATGATGAAGAAGCCGTCAAATACTTATCAAGATTAGAAGACTAGTAAAGAAGAAAAATGAACATCGCAAGAAGAATGTGACCTGAGCCTGTACGTGAATTTATGTCGAGAAAAAAAGAAGAAGATGCTATTTATAGAAGAATTTCAGTAAGACAGAAAAAAGAAGATCCTTGCGAGGTATAGGTACTCCGATAGAAGATTTTCTATTCTGACTTTGTGATGGTGATGTGTGTTGGAGCTGGGCGCTGGGAGAATGCTCAAGCCTATGGTGAGAGGATATGCAGGCTGCCGGGAGATTACAGAACGGGTCCGATGTGGAGCAGCTGGGAGTCAGTTCCAGTCCAATGTAAATGCTAGATTTCGCAACATTTTAACACAACACCTTTGACGTCATCCGTGATCAATTTACACATCCGGTGTCGGTAAGCGTATGCATTATTATATTTACGATGTCAATTTTTGATTAATGTTTTACTTCATTATTTTTACTATATGATTTTTTTTGTGTATTAGTTTATTAGATTTTTTTTTTTAAATATTGTAATCAAGGTATGTCCCAAGAAATAAGAGAATTACATTCTAAATTAAGATATTTAAAGGAGTATTTAGTAAAACTTGGTCCAGATAGGCGTATTCAAGAATTAGGTTTAAAGAAATTAGAAGAAGCTGAAAAAGAGTATTTAAAATTAGATTATATTTTGACTCAGTTGAACCAAGAATTCACCGAAAGAAAGATAAGCAAAGAATCTTGTGAGTCTTTTCAAGCATTAATTAATGATATTGTGTTAACTTTCAAATATATCAAGGGTTTATTTTCTAAGATAGATAGTAGCACTCAATTGTTTTCTAGAGATTTATCTGACGTTTCAAAAATGGCTGATTCGTTTGATATTAAGACTGCAATTTCCCTGTTGCCGGTAATGAATGGCCAGGAGCAGGTAACGAAGCAGCTCGTAGATGCTATTTTATTTTATAATTCTATGTTGAATGAGTCAAGTAGATACAAATTAATTGAATTTATTTTAAAAACAAGACTGTCGCCAAGTGCGAAACTTCGCCTTAGGTCCACATATAGTGATGCTGAAACTTTGGTACAGGACATTCGGAAATATTTATTACCCAAAAAGTCCACAGTCGCTCTGCAAACACAATTGTTTAGGGCTTCCCAAGGTCATAGGAGTATCGAAAAATTCGGTACAGAGCTCGAGGAATTGTTCGTGAAGCTCACGATAGCACAAGCGGACGATAATAGCGATGCCTACGAGATATTGCGCCCTATCAACGAGAAGACTGCAATTAAGAGGTTTAGTGATGGCTTGGCTGACCCTCGTCTGGGTACTATCATTGCATCTAGACAGTTTATGTCTTTGCCTGAAGCTATTAGGGCTGCGGTGGACGAACAGTCCATGTCCTCCCAAAATCAAGGTCAGGTCATGCAGATTAGGTCTACTCAAAATAATAGGCGTGATTTTACTTTTAAACGAGGTTTTCGTGGTCAAAGTAACAATCAGTTGCACAATAATAATTATACGTACAATAAAATAAATCGCTCATATGACAGTGGCACGAGCACAGGTCAAAGACACACATCGAGGCTATGGCAACAACGTTCAGCAGCGTCAGCAGTATCGCGGCGCGCGGACGGCACGTAACCACCGAGTACAGCATAATGTGCAAAATTCCAACGTTCGAGGTGATGCAACTATTGCTAATAACGTAGAGTTTTTTCGTCCCTAATGATTGTATTCATTCTATTTTTAGTTTTGGTAATTTTTGCGTAGTTAATTGTCAACTTAAGAATAATATTAATTTTAATTTATTAATAGATAGTGGAGCTAGTTTATGTGTGCTTAAGTATGAATGGTTGTCGCGACACGAAAGTTTGTTAGGTTTAATACAGCAGGATAAGATAACTATTAAGGGAATTAGTGGTTATTTAGAGTCTAAAGGATATATTTGCTTAGATATTATCATTAACGGCGTAGAATTTAATCAAAAGTTCTATATATTTGAGAACTTATCTTGTACCGCAGAAGGTATTCTCGGTCAGGACTTTTTTATGCGTTATAGCGGAGTTTTGAATTATAAAAATGGTACTTTGAGTTTAGAAAACCAAGACCAATTTGTTAATATTCGCGTTAATAGGAGTAGTAATGATATGTTTACGATCCCGCCTCCTTGCGAAGTAATTAAACACGTTCCGACGTCACAACAAAGTGATTGTGTCATTTTATCGAAAGAAATTTATAAAGGTGTGTACACAGCGGGCGTTTTATCGAAACCACGTGATGGTTTTATTTCTGTTAGGATTTTAAATACTACGGATAGTTCTATTAATGTAAATTTTTCCGATATTAGTACTAGTTGTTTAGATAATTTTTACGTTTGTCAATTTGACGGTAATACTATTAGTACGGATAGAGTAAAAACTTTGTTTAGTACTTTAGAATTACATTCATATTTAAATAAGGAGGAACAACGTAGTATTGAAAGCATTTGTGCGAAGTATGCTGACGTTTTCCACTTACCGGGAGACACTTTAACTACTACAAATTTATTAGAACATTCTATTAAATTAAAGGAAAATGCGTCTCCAGTGCACGTCAAGCCTTATCGGTTACCGAACGCACTAAAGGGCGAGGTCCAAAGGCAAGTAGGTGATATGTTAAAGAACGATATCATAGAAGAGACGGTTTCAGAATGGTCTAGTCCCGTCCTCTTAGTTCCCAAGAAGTGTGATAGGTCAGGTGAGAGGAAATGGAGACTTGTAGTGGACTATCGACAACTTAATAACAAGATACAGGACGATAAATTTCCTTTACCCAACATTACAGAGATATTAGACTCCTTGTCAAATAGTATCTACTTTTCGAAATTAGATCTTAGTCAAAGTTTTTATCAACTGCCCTTAGACAAAAAATTCAAGAAAATTTACAGCATTCACTACTGATAAACAATATTGCTTTAAGCGCTGCGCGATGGGGGTGAAAACCTCCCCTAATGCTTTCGCACGCCTCATTACTGTGGCAATGTCAGGGTTAAATTATAAAGCATGTTTTTTATATCAGGACGACTGTATAGTTGTAGGAAATTGTCTCGAAACCCATAATAAGAATCTTATACAAGTTTTAGAATGTTTCCGAAAGGTTAATTTAAAATTGAACCCTTCCAATTGTGAATTCCTGCGCAAAGAAATAATTTATTTGGGGCACAAGATTACTTCTGAAGGTGTATTTCCCGATCCATCAAAAGTCGAGTGCCTTCAAAACTATCCGAAACCCTAAAATATTGACGATGTAAAAAGATTCGTGGCATTTGCTAATTATTACAGGCGTTTCATCCCGAATTTCGCTTCAATAGCTTACCCTTTGAATGCGTTATGTAAGAAAGATGTAGCGTTTGTATGGAGTGATGAATGTGAACGAGCGTTTTGTAGGTTAAAAGAGATCCTTGTGAGCCCGACTGTACTTGACTATCCAGACTTTTCAGAAAGTAACAGTTTTACCCTACAGACTGACGCTTCAAAACAAGGACTAGGCGCCGTACTGTCTAATAGTAATGGAAAGGTCGTCGCGTATGCCAGCCGTAACTTAAAACCTGCTGAAACGCGATACCCCGTGATTGAGTTAGAGCTACTTGCTATCGTGTGGGCCGTACGACATTTTAGACCTTATTTGTATGGTAAAAAGTTTTATATAACTACAGACCATAAGCCTTTAATTTATTTATTTAACATGACCGATCCTTCAAGCAGACTTACAAAATTTAGATTATATCTTGAAGAATACGATTTCGAGATTAGTTATATTCCGGGACGGTACAACGCAGCTGCAGATGCATTGAGCCGGATTCCCATTACATCCACTAGTTTAAAAGATTTGCATAAGCATGCAGTATTGGTCATGACGAGAGCTCAAGCCCGTAAGTTACAGACTGACTGTGACGAAACTGACACGACTCCTGAGATATCTTCTGCCCCAAGGTCTGATCAGCCTAAGGTAGTAGAAATTCTCAAACGACCGATTGACAGTGTTGAGTTAGTTTTATCCTCTAGTAAAGATACGTTAAATCAGATTAGGAAGTTAGAGAATTTAACAAGTGACAATGAGAGCTTCATTTTTGTTGCTGAAAAATCAGCAATTTACGTAATATCTCGATCGTTATCGACCGTTAGTGTGTTAGCGAGAGAATTACAACGATTTTGTATGAAAATAAAATTAAAAGAGCTCGTCATAATACATAATAGGCGCTATAGTAGCTTTATAAATAATATTTTGAAGGAAATGACTTCCATAGGTGATATTCCTAAGATACTTGTTATCAAAGACGTGACAAGAATCGATGACCGAGACACGAAGATTGTGATTTTAAATGACTTTCATCTTTTACCTACCAGTGGTCACGCGGGGGTAAACAGGATGTTAAATAATATTAAAAAATATTATTATTGGCCAGGAATGAACACTGACGTTATAGAGTACGTTAGTAAGTGTAAAAGTTGCCAAATTCAAAAGCATTCCAACAGACACACTAAGGAGCCGATGGTCATCACATCCACGGCGTCCACCGCTTTTGAGCGAGTTAGTTTAGATGTTATGGGTCCATTAGATGTAGATAATTATAACTATAAGTATATTCTAACGTTACAGTGTGATTTGTCAAAATACGTTGAAGCTTATCCTTTAGAAAGGAAGGACACTGTTTCAGTAGCTAGGTTATTTGTAAATAATTTTATTTTAAGGTATGGGATTCCAAAAGAATTAATTACTGATCAGGGAACGGAGTTTATGTCGTCAGTTTTTAATGAAATATGTAATTTGTTGCACATAAATAAACTCCATTCTACAGCTTATCACCACGAAACTCTAGGATGCTTAGAGAATACTCATAAAGTTCTTGGCAGTTATCTGAGAATCCAGTGTGAAAACAACAGAACAGACTGGAGCACTTGGCTTCCATTCTGGTGTTTTTCTTTTAATACCACAGTACATACTGAGACGAAATATACTCCATTCGAGTTGGTTTTTGGTAAAATTTGCAATTTACCTTCTAATATAACACAGAATAATTATGTAGACCCACTGTACAATTCTGATTCTTACCCTTTAGAACTAAAATATAGGCTTCAAAGAGCGCAAGCCGAAGCTAGGTTTAATTTATTGAAATGTAAAGAGATAAGGAAATTTAATTATGATAAGAACATTAATACATGTAATTATAAATATGGAGATTTGATTTTAATTAAAAATCAAGTAGGAAATAAGTTAGATAGATTATATTTGGGACCCTATAAAGTACTTGAGGACATACCACCAAATGTAAAATTTTTAAAAGATGGTAAAGAAAGATTATGTTATCCATAAAAATAATACTAAGTTATTTGTTACTTAAACTCATTGTATTGTATTTTTTTGTATTTCTTGTTTGTTAATTGTAAAAATAATTTATAGAATAAATCATTTTTTTTATAAAAAGGGGAGGTGTAGTGTGCGGCTCGCCTCACCTTATATAATGTAACTGCACACATTATTTAGGACATTATTACACTAATTATGGCATTGAACAGTTGTCTCTAATTTACCCTACGTCACTCCATTACACGTTCAGCGGTTTGAGCGTGAAAGAGTAACAAACATCCACACTCACAAACTTTCGCATTTATAATATTAGTAAAAAGTAAAATTCAATACAATTCAAATGTCAGTTGCTTTTGCCTTAATATTACAGTGTTTTGTCATCTAGATATTCTTTTACTGTATAGTAGCATTTATTTATAAGCAGCATTATCTTTCCAGTTATATTCAACGCCTAGTTACAAAGCGAAATCTCGTAAAACTAAGAACTCGGAGTTGAAGGAGCCTCTCCCGGACAAGCCGACGTGTGTTGAGTGTGGGAAGAACTTTAGTTCGCGGAAGACTTATAGGTACCATTTAAAGTAAGTGCTTTTATGTACTCCTTTAAGCTAATATTGTATTTAGTGCCCTTCTTGTAAAGGGTTTTTTTTTAACGTGAGGGAAAATCCTCATGGATGTTATGCCGGACTCCTACCGACTAAAAAACCTCACGTAACGCCCAACAGCCTATGGTTGGGAGCCCCGGGTAAGCCCTCGGAAGGATGTCCCAGGACTCCCAACAGTTCTTGCAAAGGGTAGTTTTTAAAATTAGCATTGAAATTCATTTTAAGAAATGAGCACTTCTCATTAGCGCAAAATTTCTCAAAATGAGCATTTCAAAAAATAAATAATTTCTCAAAATGAGCATTCCTCAAAATGAATACTTTTCATTTTTCAGTAAGTGTGTGCAAATTCTATCCCCGTTTCCGGTACCCATGGTAATGTTTTCCCGGGATAAACAGCCTATGTTATTACAGACTTTAATCTACCCCTGTACCAAATTTCAGCGAGATCTGTTTAGCTGTTAGAGAGTGGTTGAGTATGTTACTCAACCAATCCAGACATATAGACATCCACGCTCACAAACTTTCGTATATATATATAATATTAGTAAGAAGCTAAGATCTCCAATTAGCACTTCTAGTAAAACGTTCTGTTCAAAATGGGCTTTTTCAAAACGAGCACTTCTTAATACAAGCATTTTGCGAAATGACCACACCTCATTATGAGCTTTATATTTTTCAATATGAAGATTTTACAAACACGAGCACTTTTCAAAATTATATTTTCTCAAAATGATAATTTCAAAGTGTTTCCTGATCTTAGTTACTCGTGATATTTTGTAAATTATCGATCGATGTAATGAGAACTTTTCAAAACGAGCACTTATCAATATGAGCATTTTGCAAAACGAGCACTTCTCAAATTATAATTTCTCAAAAAGAAAATTCAAAGTGTTTCCCAATTTTTGTTGGTCGTGATATTCGTAAATTGTCGAACTATGTAATGAGCACTTTTCAAAATGAGCACTTCTCAATATGAGCATTTCGCAAAGTCGGTCTGTATATAATTTGTACATATATTCCAGTGTAATTCACAAAGGACTGAACAGGCACCCTTGTCCGCGGTGCGGCAAAGTGTACCAGTGGAAATCGAACCTGGGACGGCACATACAGACGCATAAGGTATGTTCTCTCTTTAGCTTATAACGAATTTGTCTTTCTCTCCCTCAGTATAAATGACAAATATGTTCAAGTAATAAAATTAAATTAGTATACTCAATAATAAAATGAGGTTTTTAAAACATTTTTGGTCTTGAGTAGAATTCGAACCTGCGTGTTCTCGCATACCGTGCCAGACGCTTAACCGCTCAGCCATCGAGACATTACTCGGAAACTAGTTGAGGAATGCGAATAGGCGCGTTTTTTTCCACATTTAACATGCTACGTCATGAACCAACTCATTACATACATTTTTACTGTGCAAAATGGATCTCCATCATGAACCGAACCTGCATCTTCTCATCATGCCGGGACAAGCGCTTATCCAGCTAGCTATCAAGACGTATTCGAAACCATTTTCTTTTTACGTCTTGGGACTAGGTTGACGCAGCATCTCTGCCTGCGTGGAATTGTTGTGTTTGCTCCCGATCCCTCACCCCATGGGAACATGTTCCCGGAATAAAATGTAGCCTATGTGTTATTCCAGAATATATTCTATCCCTATATCATCATTTCAGCCATATTCGTTCAGCATTTAGAGCGTGAAAGAGTAATAAACATCCTCACAAACTTTCCCATTCATAATAGAAGTAAGATTATAAGTGACTAGAGGACGTCACGCGGTTTCACCCGCGTAGTTCCCGTTCCCGTGGGAATACGGGAATAAAATATAGCCTATGTTCACCGCAAAGAGTGTAGCTTCCCAACGGTGATAGAATTTTTCAAATCGGTCCAGTAGTTCCGGAGCCTATCCGTTACAAACAAACAAACAAAAAAACAAATCTTTCCTCTTTATAATATTAAGTATAGATAGAAGTTCTATTTTCGTTAACACTTTTATTAGGATACACAAAAATTATTTATCAAATAGTGCAAAAATTCATGTAAAAGATTGCACACTTACACTGTTAGCTATTTGACAACAGAATAGTTCTTTGGGTATGGCTCTTTCTATAACAGGCTTTTCAAACCCAAAAAGATGAAAACTCGATATAAAACCCTGTTGTCAGTAAAATGACAATCGTTAAGCCAAGTTGAAGGCCTTGTCCTGGGACATCCTTCCGAGGGTTTACCCGGGGCTCCCAACCATAGACTGTTGGGCGTTACGTGAGGTTTTTTAGTCGGTAGGAGTCCGGCATAACATCCATGAGGATTTTCCCTCACGTTAAACAAAAAAAAAAAAGGCCTTATGGGCGGCTTGAAAACTTTCAACTGCGACTCGTCACCACCCGCGCCTATCCATTTCAACACGGCATTAGGCTCACCACCTATAACGTGGGACATAAAACGAAAAAAATATATGTGGTCGTGTGCTATGCCTCTGCCTACCCCTTCGAGGATAAACGCGTGACTGTATGTGTGTATGTATGTATGTAGGCTCGAGACGCAGGCGAGTTACACTGCGCGTTATGTGACAAGCGCTTCGCCTCCGTCGCCACGTACCGACAACATCTACGACTGTCCAAGAAACACGTCTCTGAGAGCGAGTTCAGGTACGTACTGTGTGTTCAGTGTAGCTTGATTTCAATGACAGATCCATTAGCGCCTGGCTGATGTGGAACATCAAAATTATTTTGTAAAATTCAATTTCTGAGTTCAGATACATACAGGGTGGAAAAAAATTAGGTTACAAATACCTTAAATCCTTAAGTTTACTCATTTTACTGAAAAGAAACATTTCTTTATTATTTTAAGATTCAAAACTACATTCAAATATTTTCCAAAATTTACATTTAGAAAATAAACTCCCGCTATTTTATTATATGAATCGGTAGAATTATTGTTTACCGAAATAGGTTGTTCCACATGAAAATAAACTTTATTCCAACGTCATAAGGCTCTTTTTTCGCGTCTGTAGCCACTTATAGACAACATCTAAGACTGTCTAACAGACACGTCTCTATTAGCGAGTTCAGGTACGTATTACCCATTTGCTCTAAGTTTGCCGGTTGCCTCCTCTACTACGCCTCTACGCCAGCGGCAAACTTAGAGCGGATGGGCTATACTTACATCTTAGAGCGGAACGTGCAGAGGCATATCATTGGACCACTGTCTTCTGGACTGTGAGAGTTACCCTCAAATTGATAGACATTGCCTTAGCTTTCCATTAGGCGGGTAATGTCATTTCAGCGAGCTGATTATTTAAATAAACGTGCACTGTCTTTTTTTGTTGTGAAATATCTTTAAAGGAACGGATGAGGAAGATGTTCCTCCAACAAAGGGAGGAACAAGCAAGGTAATCAGCCTGGCGGGCCGAAGTCCAACAGTTGATGTTGGACTGTTGTATACATATAATAGTCATCAGCGGGAGCATTGTACACTATCGCGATTCAGAATTGTTTGATTGTCGAACGTCAATTATTTCTTCTTCTTGACAAGTGGCGGTCGCCACACATCTAATCCGAGGGGTAAACTGATTTTCGCGGTGTAAGTTGTAAAGGTAAAGGTGTAGCGACAATTTGGCAACGCTATCGCAGAGCTTGATGTATCGAAGCTCAGATCAGACTTTTACTTTCGGTTTTAGTGTTTCACATCTGCCAGGCGTGCTGTGATCCAACTTGCCAAAATAACACCTCATGGCTAATGAAAAGCCATAGCGACATCTAGCGATTGGGGGCCACTCTCACAGTTCGTAAGATTATTGTCAGTGGACCTCGCATTAATAAACTCATAAATATTTTTGGCAACCGTATACAATAGCACAATGTTGCAGTGCTGCTACCATTATTTTATACTCTTTTAAGCAAAGTTATAGTTGCATAAATTATAATCACTCGAGTGTCGCCCCAACGTGGGACTCGGGTCCCACGTTTGGGCGCCAACTTTTTGATGTGAATCATCATCATTAGCTTAATTTGGGCTAGATGATGTAGCGGTTCACAAATATTTTTGTTATCTATAGCCGAGCGAGGGGTATACTGGAACTCTCAATTTGAAATTAGAGATATTGTAATTAGGGTTTTGTAATTTTAATTTTGGCTTATGCTTTTATCGGAACTCGCAACTCGGAATTTGGATATTAGATTTCACTGTCGTGTATAGGCAGTATTTTTATGATGTGAAACATCTATAGCCGAGAGATAAAACTATTTTTGCAGTTGCGACGCCATCGCAGATAGATATTTATCGGTAGTTTGAACTCTAAATTTGAAATTTGGATTTTTCAATAAGAATTTATATTATTGATTACGAAATAAATGTGTACAAATAATTTCGATGCTTCACATCTGCCAGGCGTGTTGTGACGGCTCACTTTTAATTATTTTGCGTTTAGTTTCATCTGCTCGCACTGCGGCAAGAAGTTCGTGAACAAGACGCGACTAAGGGACCACATCGACTGGGAACACTTGAAGAAGATCAAATTCTCCTGCCAGAAGTGTAGTAAGGTAATGTTGTTTTATAATACTGGCTGTGGTCCGCGGTTTCGTCCGTGGTTCACTTCCAAGCCCCTGCTATAGTTCTGTACTGTATGATCGTATTTTGTTATTAGATTCTGGTTCATTTTTTTACATTAATTCTACATTGCGCGTTGTCCCGAGTTTTTTATACTACTAAGGTGGCAGACAAGCTTTCGGCCCACTTGATAGTTGGTTACCGTAGTCTATAGACGTCTGCAACACCAGAGGCGCTGCACACGCCCAGGTTGTGACTATACTTTTTTTCTTCATACAAATCCTCTGGCTTACAACTAATATTATGATTGCTACATGGTATCGACACAAAGACACTACACGTGAAAAATTGCATACTTCCATTGTAAGCTATTTGTGATTGCACCCTGTATAATACTTTAGTGTATTTGTCTACAAGCCTTCAGACTCGCTGTGGTAACAGCCAAATGACTAAGACTAAAACTAAGACTGCCTCTGTGGCGCAGTCGGTAGTGATACCGCCTGCGGCGCTGGAGGTCGTGGGTTCGATTCCCACCGGAGACAAATATTTGTGTGACCCATAAATGTTTGTCTCAAGAGTCTTGGTGTTTCTATGTATAATATGTATGTATTTAAAAAGGGGGCCTTATTTAGGTTTAGATAGTAATTATGTAAATATATAGATATGTAAAAATTGTGTTTCTCTGTAATTATTAACAGTATTTAAAAAGTATATAAGTACTAATATCTGTGGTCTGATACCCATAACACAAGCAGGTTATTCCTAGCTTACTTGGGATCAGATAGCGTTGTGTGAAATGTCCGTGAATATTTATTTATTATTAATTTATTTATTAAAAAAACAGATACACAATACAGAAACTTTGCTTAGTGCTAAAACCAAAGTGATCCTAGCGAATTGACGCATTATGTACTACCATAGCGGCCACATTACAACATACATTTTTTGCACGCAAAATAGCCGTTGTGATACTTCGAAATGCGTCTGTTTGCTAAGATCAAGTCACTAAGCGAGTCGCTTGGATCTTAGCAATATGCGAGACTCCCTGTAGTGTGGCCAAGCCAAGTGCCTTTTTTTTGTTCACGTGAGGGCAAATCCTCATGGATGCTATGCCGGACTCCTACCGACTAAAAAAACGGGTGAGGCTGTGTCGGGGCACACGGCCGTTGGTTTTAACGTGAATACGTCTCGTAACGAACCATTCCAGCCGTACCAGCTGCAGATGTACTGGCACCGTCGTTGATCCGCTCGGCCGCATTCATTACTTTACGTTGCCGGCACTGCTTGACTCGATCATATGGTGTTTTATTGGTACCATTCGATTGCTGTTGAGATGCCCTTTCCAACCGTATACGATCTCTGTATTTCGATTTGGCTTTTCGATGCGTATAGGCCGACATTAAATATATTTTGATATTATTTTTTTATTTAAACACCTTATTATATTCACAGTTACAATTTCACACTAATGTTATGTATATAATCGATAGATTTTGACGAGAGCTGACGATTGAAACTTGAATGAACGTCGTAGCTTCACCGAGTCGAAAGTTATACTAAATGGAAATCTCGAGACGCAGCAAAATGACTTTCAAAATGGCGGGGCTGCCCCCTCCCCCGCGCGCGATGTGTTACAGTCCTTACTTAGCGTAATAAATTCTTTGATTCTTTAGCTATGCAGTGGTGTAACTGAAATTTCGATGGAGATGATAGATATGTAGCTACAACACTAAACGGTATCCCCCGATTTTGTTATCATTCGTTTTTTTGGATTGCGTCCCTATGGAAGTAATTTTAAAGACGTATTCACGTCAAAACCTCACGTAACGCCCAACAGCCTACGGTTGGGTGCCTTGATCCTAGCAGACAGATGTATTGCAAACTATCACTATTAGCTGATTTACTAATGTTTTGCAAAAAACGTTCCCCAAAGTGTCTAATGCCAAAGTATGCTTCCCAAATTTTGGCAAAACAACTTTTCGCAATTTTACAGTTAGCAATACTATGTTCGCAATTTATTGTTTAGCAAATAATTACATGGCAAAGTTTCATTTATCAAGTATTAGGTGGTCAAATATGGTTTGGCATAACTTACACAGTATTAGGTAGCCAAAAATGGTTTGGCATAACATACTTTTCCCAAAATATTACATATCATATGATATACTTAAGAGTCTAAATTCATTGCATTGAAAACTTGGCAAATTGCTATTATACAAATCAATTCCGGCGCTTCGCCGGCCGCTGCCGCGGCGTGCTCGCTTTGGTCGCTCGGCCCGCGCTCTGTTGGGGCCACAGTTCTAACCTAACCTAACCCACTTTTACATCAGACTTTTCATGTTTTTACAATTTTTCACCCATATTAAAATAAAAATTGGAACGAACTTTGGAATATATTTTTTTACAAAATAAAGCATTTGCGTAATGTATAAGTATTTGACTTAATAAAAATTGAGCAAGTAAAAAGTTGCCAAAGTAAATATTTAACGAAGTGATTAAAATGCGAAATATAAATTTGCTAAAGACTCCTTTGGGAAATGAAACTATGCGATAAGTTTTTTGGGAATTGAAATTTGACGAAACACATTTTGCCAAACGGCAGTATCCCCTATTAGCTACTATCTATGCATCGAGGCGCGTCCCACGCAAAGTGTTGCTAGGATTAGTCACTAAACGAGTTGCTTAACTCTTATACTCTGTAAAATATACCTTGATCTCTGTGACAGTTATATTAACGTAAACAAAATTGACTTTTATTTCAAAGGCATAAAATAGTTATTTATAGTTTGCACCTCTGTGTTCTCACTCTCTGCATTTCAACCAAAAAAGCTTTATGTCTATTTTTGTTTACGTTTGTAGAACTGCCACAGGGATCAAGCTATATTTTGCAGAGTATAAGCGAGTTGCTTGACTCTTAGTAACTAGCTATGTACTTGGCTCGTTATGTACAGTCAGCCTCATAAGTAGATAAACACTATTGTCAATCATCAATCAATCAAATAAGCCTATCGCAATCCACTGCTGGACGTAGGCCTCTCCTAATTTACGCCACAATCCACGGTCCTGCGCCTTCCGCATCCAGTCCCAGCCTGCGACCTTCACCAGGTCGTCGGTCCATCTAGCGGGTGGACGTCCTACCCCACGTTTGCCGAGACGCGGTCTCCACTCTAGAACTCGTTTGCTCCATCGGCCGTCGGTTCTTCTGCAGATATGGCCGGCCCACTGCCACTTCAATGTACTTACTCTGCGAGCTATGTCGACCACTTTCGTTCTCTGCCGGATAGTCTCATTTCGGAGTCTATCCCTCAGAGACACCCCAAGCATAGCCCTTTCCATAGCCCGCTGCGCAACCTTTAGAGCATTGACCAACCTCTCTGTAAGTGTCCACGTCTCGGCACCGTATGTCATAACAGGTGGAACGTACTGGTTGTAGACTTTGGTCTTCAGGCATTGCGGTAAAGGCGAATTGAAGACTCGACGCAGTTTGCGAAATGCTGCGAAACACTATTGAAATTTACGAAATAGATTCATGAAAGAAAACTTACTCGTAGTACTTGGATGTAACATTTATTCTATAAGTATACATACATACATACATACATAACATCACGCCTGTTTCCCAACGGGGTAGGCAGAGACTATGGCTTTCCACTTGCTACGATCCTGGCAAACAACTTTCGCTTCTTCAACTTTCATAAGTGTCTTCATACATGCTCTTCGGTTAAGGGTACTCTTGACCTGGCCTTTTCTCAGAAGATTGTCGATTTTATCGACTTGAGTATGCCGAGGTCGACCTCTACCAGTTTGCCCATTCACTCTCGCCTCATAAATCTGTTTCGTCAGCCTATTTCCATCCATTCTCTCCACATGTCCAAACCATCTGAGCATCCCTTTTTCTATCTTAGTCACTACATCTTCTGTCATGCCGCAATGTTCCCTTATCACACTATTATTTACTTTATCCATCAATGTCACTCCAGCTATACTTCGCAAACTTCTCATTTCCACTGCATTAATTTTACTTTCATGCTTCTCCTGCCACACCCAACTTTCACTACCATGCATAAGTGTAGGGACAAGCACTCCTCTATGTACAGCCATCCTTGCCTTTTTAGACACGTTCTGACTGTTCATAAAGGTGTGAATGGCTCCATTCACTTGATTTCCTGCCAAAACTCTTCTTTCAATATCATTGTCACACTTTCCATCTCTTGCAAATTTTGAACCCAAATAAACAAACTCTTTCACCTGTTCCACGCTCTTTCCTTCGATCAATATCGAGCAATCAGTCATACATTTCTCTCTTTCAAAAACCATTACTTTTGTCTTGCTTACATTAACATTCATTCCTCTACTTTTAAGCGCATCGTTCATTACATTAACCATCAACTGCAACTCCTCCGCCGATGATGCCAGTATTACCTGATCATCAGCATAAAGGAGGCATTTGACGGTTAGCTCATTCATTTTTAGTCCATACGCACACTCTTGTAGATCTTTCAAACAACTGTCTATATAAAGGTTGAACAGCCATGGTGACGCTACACAGCCTTGCCTCACACCTTTTTCGATGGGAAAAAAGTCTGTGCAAGCTCCATTGATCCTGACACAAGCACTGGAGCCCTCATATAGAGATTTCAATGCTCGTATCAAGTTGCTGTTAACTCCATACATGAACAGTGTTGACCACAGTTCATTCCTCACCACTCTGTCATAGGCCTTTTCTAAGTCCACGAAGATGCAATAGACTTTTTGGCGTTTTGCCAAAAACTTTTCAGCTAGGCATCTTAGTGAAAAGACCTGATCCGTGCATCCCCTTCCTTTCATAAATCCTGCTTGTACATCCCACATTTTTCCTTTAGTTTCATTCATCACTCTTTTAATCAAAACTTTCGCATACAATTTGCCTACGACACTGAGCAAGCTTATGCCGCGGTAGTTTTTGCACTCTTGCTGTGACCCTTTACCTTTGTACAGCGGCACTATGACCGATTTGCACCATTCTTCTGGTACTCTGCCATTTCGCCAGCAAAGATTGAAAAGGCGGTACAGCTGGCAAGCTACCACGCCACGTATAAGTATACACTCTATTTATAACAGTATTGTTCCAAACAAGTACTGTGTGTAATTTTTCATTCATGAATCTAGTTCGTAAATTTAAATAGTGTTTATCTACTTATGAGGCTGACTGTACCTATGGTTCAGATATCGTTGCTTGGCACTAACGCCCTTGGCACACCTCCGCCGCGAAACCAGAACAGCGGAACCGCTGAATGAATTCCGCTGTGATCAAGTGTTGGATTGAACAGCGGAACTGGGCAACGGAACCTGACACGAGTAAGTCGATGTGACGCTATCGCAATTTTATCATATTATTTTTATTATCTGGATGACTTAATAAATACATAAAGGGTCTATTTCTGATGGCTTGAAGTAGTTTTTCCGTGAACTTCACGTCCATTTACTGAAAAAATATTAGTTTCGCCGTTCCGCTCTGTATTTCTGTCAATTTTGACAAACCGGCGCGTAGACAACGCAGCACCGCAATACAAGGCGGCCGAAGCGCGGAGGTTTGACTAGCGTTGGAGCAGATTGGCGAAACCGTGCGGCGAAAGAGATAGAAGATAGTTAAATCTATGCATTAGATAGAACAGGCGGTTTCGCTAGTGTTCCGCTCCTCCTACATGTGACAGAACTTGGCGGAATTACTGCGGTTCCGCTATCATGGTTTCGCGGCGGAGGTGTGATACGGGCGTAAACGAGGCTCCTTATAGTGACAAAGAGTGGTTTAGTCGATTGTCTAACATCTACAGCGACCTTTTCCAGGCGTTCAAGTGTCACACATCGTTATACGTACATCGTCAGAACGTGCACGGCATTGGCGGCACAGAACGAAGACCTAACTTGTGTCACGTGTGCGGGAAGTCTTATCAGGTAACTATGAATACTTTTGATTTTTATTTCATAACTAGCTGATGCTGAGCTTTGCCCGCGTAAAATTTGTTCCCGTGGGAACTTATTCCCGGGATAAAAAGTAGCCTATGTGTTATTCCAGACTATAATGTATCTCTGTACCAAATTTCAGCCAGATCCGTTCAGCGGTTTGAGCGTGAAAGAGTAACAAACATCCACACTCAGAAACTTTCGCATTTATAAGCTATTCCCCGCGGCTTCGACTTCGCGTAAAATCAGAACTCTCCTTTTGCGCCTTCGGTTCAAAAGTAGCCTATGTCCTTCCCAGGACCTTGAACTATCCCTATACCAAATTTCATCTCAATCGCTCCAGCCGTTTAGGCGTGAAAGCGTAACAAACAGACAGAGTGACTTTCGCATTTATAATATTAGTAGAGATGTTTTTCATTGATTGTGTCTTACTATTTTCAATTATTTTGTTGTTCAAATTAGTTTTTAGAGAAGTATGGATCAAATCATTTTATGAAAAAATGAGTAGGCAAGTGCAAGTTTTAGCGAGCGCCTGTCGACATTCACGGGTGAGCGCGTTATCACCGATTTGTATGGAATCGAGGCAAGTTCCCGCGTTTACAGCTAGGTGGCAAGGTCTCGATTCCATACAAATTGGCGCGCCGTGAATGTCGACAAGCTCACGCAAAACTCGCACTTGCCCCGACGATTTTGTGAACGGTAGAATACACAAACGGAATATATTGTGAACGAGACATATTCGTTCATTACAAAACTAATAAAGAAATAAGGTTAAAAATCTATACCGATAGGAAATGCCATGGTTTTTCAACCTTATTTCTTTGAAGCTAAGGTTCTATTTCGTCTCCCCGGTACCCAGAACGCAGCTAAGCTCAAGTACCACATAGTGGCCATGCACACGCAGGAGACGCCCTACCAGTGCGAGCAGTGCTCGGCCGCGTTCGGCTGGTACTCCAGCCTGTACCGACACGTGCGGGAGGTGCACTACAAGGTGAGGGACACACAGACACACATCACATTTATACACATAGACCACAAATTAGCGGTTTTCCACTGGTGACCGAAATTCATTAGATCATTTGACGCGTTACCGAAAAAACATTAGGCCATTCTGCTACTGATCGAATGAACAATTGACCATAAGAGTTTTTATCGAACAAACATTTGATATTTTTACTACTGATCGAATGAACGTTTGGTCGAAAAACAGTTGACTAAAGAATATTTTAACAGGGGCTGAATCAAAATGGCTAGATTAGGTTAGGTTAGAACTGCGACCACAACGCACGAGCTGAGCGAGCGTGCCGCGGCAGCGGCCGGCGAGTGTCAGTACCGAATTCTACTTACTTCGCTTTTGTTTGTTAAAATATTCTTAAGTCAACTGTTTTTCGACCAAACGTTCATTCGATCAATAGTAATAATACCAAACCAAATGTTGGCCCAAAAAACATTAGGCCATTCTAGTACTGATCGAATGAATTTTGGTCACCAGTGGTAAACCCACAAATTAGAGATAGTACAGATACTTCATACTAAATTCGCTGAGGCTACACACACATAGACAACTCATTTACAGACGCGAGGTCAGGCGGTCCTCAACCGACTTTTCGATACAGATTTGTGCGCGAGTGTGTGTAGCAGAGGTGTGTGAAAAAAAGTACATACCTAAATGAGTTTTCCATCTGTACTATCTCTAATTTGTGTACAGTCAAAGGCAATAGTAGATTGTATAACAAGGGGGCAAAATAGTATTTTTACGGCGAGGGCGCTACTTTGAATCACGAGCGAAGCGAAGCTGTGCAGCCAACACTTACCAGCCAGTAATTCATACAATTTGCGTTTGATTTCTATGAAATTTTCAAGTTCCAAATTCAAATCACTTTGCCGCCCGCTAAAAAGCTCTTAACAGAAAAGAGCTATTTTGCGCCCCGATATCGTGGTGCAAAGTGATTCTTTTCGAATAGAAGGAATGAAAAAATATGTATACACTCCACTACCTCATAAAATGTCACCCTCAATACGACTATAAATATAGATTCATTTAAGAGTTTAATAATATGTATCCAGCAATCAAAACATAAATTTGGGAACATCCATATCATATTTATGTATCCATAGTTATTATCAATAATATGTAAACACTTGACAAATCAGATTTTAGAGAACATGACATATCTACTCTTTTGAATTTTGAATTGATTGATACTTAAACAATATTATAATGACTGAAAATTAAAAGAGTCTACAGTTCGGGAATCGTACGCAGAAGAAAACTCCTATTAGATTCCCGAACGTCTACAGTATGAGAACTTTAAAAGGGTCTTAAAAGATTTTTGTAGAATTAGCACCTTGAGCGTTGCACATTTTTTTAAATATTTTGCTCGCCAAATTGACGTCGCCACCAGTCTGATGGTAAGCCGTGGCGCATCTAGTCAAAATATTTACGAATGAAGATAAAGGGAAATGGGATAGTAACAATAAAGAAGCTACCAGCTGTAAACAAGAATCGAAGAACTGGTTTTGAGGAGCCGCGTTGGCGATCTGAGCCTATCCAACCCAAGGGTACCATGAACGCAAATGTACAGGTGTGTCTTGATAACTTTAAGTTCAATGTATTTTGTTACGCGTACGACATACACTGTGGAACTTTTTCAGAACTCATTACAACTAGGGCACTCCGGAATTGACATAATTCCGGAATTCCGATAAAATCTAATATCGTTCTCAATTCCGGAATTGGCGAGATCAATACTGGTATTTCGATATTGGAAAAAAATTTTTTTTCGCTATTTCTTTATATTCATTACAAACAAAAATGTAGATTATAAGCTTCTTATGCAATTTAATTACCTTTAATTACTACAATGTTGATAATATAGGATTTCTCTATTAACAAATTAATTCGATTATGTACTTCGGTATTAATCATTTTATTTGATGATATTTCTAAAACCTACTAAGAAAGTAAATCCATAAAATTAATGGTATTTAATAGAAAACATACAATTTAAATAATAATAATATTATTGATGACGTTTTTGTATTTTTTTTACATTTAGACTTAAATTTATAGTGCCAAGCCAACTTAGACTTAGCGACTCTACTACGAGTTAAATTTAACTTTGCTTTAATAGAAACGCTGTAAGAATTTGACAGAGGACTCGCTCAGCATAGTTCCGACGGAACTCATGGGGCCCGTACCTTATTATTAGGGGCAAACATTGCCCCAAGGCCCTCCTCTGACCCAGAGTGAGGAGGGTCCTGGGTTCCCTGTTCTCATGGCTCCGTCTCAGGCGCCCGACGCTGATTACAGCGAGAACAACGTGCCCGAAGTCACTGAAGGTGAGTTCGTTCCAGGCCGAGCGTGGTTCCTGACTCTTGAGGATCTTGGGCCTCGAGTGATGGGGCTCTTTAGTGCATGCCTCGAAAAGGCTAGTTTCCCAAAGTCTGGAAGACAGGGAAACTGGTTCTGATCCGAAAGGCCAGGTGGTCGGCAGTCTACCCATCCGGGGATCGGCCCATCGTGTTGCTCCGTTGAGCAACTCCGGCCGATCGCCGATCGGTCGATCCCCAACAATGATAGGAGCTTGCATACCTCGTTAGGTATGCAAGCTCCTTGAGCGTATCATTGCACAGCGCACAGTCGGGCACCTCACACGCGTGGGGCCAGATCTGGCGGATAACCAGTTTAGTTTCCGTCAAGGGCGCACCACCGTGGATGCGATCATGCGCATTAGAAGACTGACGGAGGAAGTAACATAGCAGGGTGAGGTGGAGCAATGGCGATGTCAAGAGACACCGGCATCGCCTTCAACACCTTGCCCTGAATCTGCGTTAGGGAGGCGCTTATTTATCATGGAGTGCCTCCCTACTTCCGTCGAATTGTCGGGGCCTATCTTTCCGAGAGGGCCATAACTTACCCAAGCTGGCTAGGACCCAGCCGGGTCAGCGAGTTACTTCGTGCGGTGTTCCGCAGAGATCGGTCTTAAGACCGCTTCTGTGGAACATCGGTTACGATTGGGTGCTGCGTGGTCCGTTGCTCAGAGGCGGCATGTCTCGAGGATCTGGCAGCGAGGCAACTTGCGTCCTTGTTTAAATAAATTAATTATATTTCTAATTTATTCTTTTCTGGTGCAAGGAGGCGCTGGAGCGAAGCCTACGTCTCCAGAAGTCTAGGTTCGACAGTTCCAGCTCCACAAGGAAACCGTGGAGACATGGACTTGAGCAACAAACCGAATCGCCACATCACATCACACAAGGGGAGAATCGCCGAATCGCCACAATCAAGGCGGTCAGACCGGTCATGAGCGAGTGACTAGAGAGGAGCCATGGTGCGGGTGCTCTGTCATACCAGTTGTCACAGATGCTCACCGGGCACGGGAGCTTCAGTAAGTATCTGTGACGAATACACCGGGAAACCACACCTGAGTGCCAGCACTGCGAGGAACGCAGTGAGGAAACAGTACTTCACACATTAGTGGAGTGCACAGCGTGGGCTCAACAGCGCCCGGTCCTCGTGATAGGTCTGGACGTGGACATTCTCTCGCTGGAGACCATTGCGCGAGCTATGATCTCCAGTGGTAGTAAGTGGGACGCCACTGCGTCTTTCTGTGATCAGTTAATGCGGCAAAAAGTGATCGAGAGAGGACGCTCCCACCCGAATTCCGCATGTCTTTGCCCAAGACTATCGGCCTCCATAATCGGGGGCCTGAGGACGGTGTAAGGGCTAATCGCCGTCCTTACAAAAGCACGCCCAAGACGAAAGAGTGACGTGAAAGTTTCACGCACGCCACACGCCCTGAGATGCGGGATAACACCTGAACAAGCCCCAAAGACGCGGGATAGCACTCGAACCTCCTAGGTGAGGCCCCAGTGATAGTCAAGGTCTGTGGGGAATCCTGGGGTCATCCTTCTGAGGGCTTACCAGGGCCAACCGTAGGCAATAGGTAGTTTGGAAACGTTTGTTTTTTAGTTGGTTACGTTAAAACAAGTAATTTTACTGGGAATCAAAGTAGTTTATCACTAATCACGTAGGACTGCCAGCTCCCGTTTCTTTTTTTGGATATCACTATTTTTAACCGACTTCCAAAAAAGGAGCAGGTTCTCAATTCGTCTGTATTTTTTTTTATGTTTGTTACCGGCAAATCGCTTGAAAGAGTTATCCGATTTTGATGATTCTTTTTTTATTTGAAAGCCATGTGGTCCCATATACAGGAAGTCAGAATCTGATGCTGGGATCCTGGAGAAATCCCTCGAATTGAGGGAATTCCTTAACGATTTACAGTGTTTGGGCTTGATTAATTTGTATTGGGGAGAACATTACCCTTAGACAGATATAATTTCAGTCTACCCGTCACTAAAAAAATGAAAAAAAAATTAACAAAAAAAAACCGACTTCAAACAAAAACTAAAAATTGAAAAATAAAATTTAGTTAGCACAAAGTAATAGGTAGTATATTTAGATTTATCAGATATTATTGACTGTAATACTGAAGTCGGTGCCAATATTTCTATGAGAGATTAATAATACCTACCTAAACCTATAGTTTTACTTGGCGCCGATTTCAGTATTACATTCAATAATATCTGATAAATCTAAATATACTATCTATTATTACTACCCAGACGAATTGAGTCGTCTGTATTTTTTTTCATGATTGTTACCGGCAAATCGCTTGAAAGAGTTATCCGATTTTGATGATTCTTTTTTTATTTGAAAGCTGGTGCTTCCCATGTGGTCCCATATACAGGAAGTCAGAATCTGATGCTGGGATCCTGGAGAAATCGAAGAAATCCCTCGAATTGAGGGAATTCCTTAACGATTTACAGCAGTTACCTTGTGTTTGGACTTGATTAATTTGTATTGGGGAGAACATTACCCCTAGACAGATATAATTCCAGTCTACCTGTCACTAAAAATAATGAATGAAAAAATTTAACAAAAAAAAACCGACTTCAAACAAAAGTAAAAATTGAAAAATAAAATTTACTTAGCACAAAGTAATAGGTAGTATATTTAGATTTATCAGATATTATTGACTGTAATACTGAAGTCGGCGCAAGTGAGTTCCGTAATTCCGGAATTCAAAAACTGAATATCGAAACCCAATTCCGGAACTGAAAAAGCGTCCGATATTTAAGCCCTAATTACAACTGAGCGGTTAGACTCCAGAGTAGTAAAGTTTTTACTCGACTAACTGGGAACCAGTCCGCAAGACGGGTAGTTTATTTTGACAATTTGTTTACCAATTTTGCGTTGTTCCGAGATGTTCATGGAGCTGGCTACCCTGTCAGAGGTACTATTCGCGTAGGCAGGACAAAGAATAATAGTTTTAGTATAGGAATTAAATGAGAAAAACCGCACCGAGTTTGACTACCGTTTAGCCCAAGTCAATCAGATTTTAGGCGTCTGTTGACTGGACAGCGGTATCTGTACGATGTGGTCAAACTACGACAGCGATTTTGTTCTGATATGCAGATGGAGTACAACAGAGAAGAAGAAGGTAGACGTTGGCATCCCACATATTTATAAAAGCTAAAACAAAGGCGTATGGGTGGGGTTGATCATTCGATTTATCTGTACCGCTCTGCTATACGTGGCAAAAATGGTGGCGAGTTCTTGTTTAGCCACATGCTCAATCTAGCAGTGGCAAACGCTTGAAGGCTGCAACTTCTAACTTATGAAAGCAAGATGGAATCAGTTCCACTTATGGAGGTGCATTGTTCGTCATTACTTGATTGGAGACACACAAGCTTTGTGACTCTGCATCCAGCCGCATATTCAATGCCAAACCTGCAGTATGATGGTTGTATGGGTCACCATCCCTCGCCCCGGTACACTCTTCCAACAGTGGCGGTGAACTGTATTTAGTAAAACAGCTCCTTGACACTGTAAGAACCTAGTGAAAACACTATGTATAGATACAGGACGTATCGGAATTTTTCACACCTTATGAGCCCAGTGGGATAAATGACTATTCGAAACGGAATGATACATGGATAAGACAAATGTCAATAAACTATGATTTTGTAGTTTTAATCTTTGTATGTACAAAAAGTATGTCTATTCTTGTATACATATTTATGTGTTCAATAGTGTGTATATAGTTTATAGCGTTATGTCGTGTACAAGTTAGTGATGCTTTGGAAGGATATATATTTTTATTAGCATTACATGTATACATGTTTTTGCATTTGGTTGATACATGTTTTTGCCCATGACTAAGTAGACATATTTATAACTGTTTGGATGTATACAATTTTTTGCCTGTGTAGATGAATACCAAATTATGTAAACTGTACGTGTATCCATGTTTTTGCCCTTGACTGTACATACTCTGAAACATCTATAGCCGAGGGATTAACTGATTCTGACGATATCACTTCGCCAAGAACTATACGTATCGGAACTGACTTTAGATTCAAGAATTTAGAAATTTTTATAATTCGATGGAGCCGGCTGCACGAACAAAAAAAGATGATGCAATACGTCGTTACCTCGCTCTCAGGCGTTCCATTTATTTTAGTAATGTTTTCAACAGAAGGCACTGTAATCAATTGATGTGTTTTTAAATTTATTTTTGTTTTGTAATGGTAATTTTATTTTTGTTTATTTTTATTTTTGTTTTTATTTTATTTTTATTTTCTTATGACGTTGTCATGTTCAATCATCGTCAGTAAACCGACTTTACAGACAACCAATTTTTTATTTATGACTTTTACAAAATAACTACTAGATACCAGACATCCCGTCACAAAGCACATATTATATGAATATAACATATTTTTCTATTTTCAGATAAAACTCCAGCCCAAAAAGAGTAAAAAGTCCAAAAAGTCTGATATATCCCCGTCCCTCTTACCCGCGTTACCGCAACAGATGTTGTTACAGCCGATACACCAGCCGGGACCGGCTTAGCCATAGCGGTGTTTCACTTGTAACATCATTAAATTTGATCGATGCAGACACAGATTCTATAGGGTGTAACATTCGGAGCGGTCAGTATGGGCAAGTCTGTAAATATAAGACACTAGCGGACGTCACGCGGTTTCCCGTAGTTCCCGTTCCCGTGGGAATACGGGAATAAAATATAGCCTATGTTCACCGCAAATAGTGTAGCTTTCCAACAGTGAAAGAATTTTTCAAAATGGTCCAGTAGTTCCGGAGCCTATTCGTTACAAACAAACAAACAATAAAAACAAAAAACAAATCTTTCCTCTTTATAATATTAGTATAGATACAAAGATCTGTTCTTAGGAACCATGTCATCGATTTTAGAGAAAAGAAAAACTACATATATAGATAACATAGATTTCAAATAAAACTCTTCCACAGTTAGGGAATCGAACCAGGTCGTTATGAAAAATATAACTTACATTATTTCTATTTGAATATCGATTGTGTAGGTCATAATGAGTAAATGTTACTATCTAAAATCGGTGACATGGTACATAGGAACAGATCTTGGTATGTCTTATATTTACAGACTTGCCCATACTGACCGCTCCGAATGTTACATCCTGTATAGCTAAAGGCAGGTGACGCTTACCAAACAAGATGGTGAGGCCATGAAAGCAAATACGAGTCTCTAGAAGTGAATAATGCGTCATAATTATGACGGCATTATTCACGATATATGAAAAATTACTCTTTACGCGTGAACAGTAAAGGCGCTTTTTCCAAAAGATTGTAAAGATTATAGATTTAGTATTTTGCTTTTTTGGCCTCACTTTCTTGTTCGTTAAGCGTTATTTAGATCTTATGGGCCACTTATATAGGGCGGGAAAAAAGAACGTCGTTGGAGAAAAAGTACCCTTAATATTGTTGATGGCCAGTTTTGCTGAATGGAAACATTCCTTTATTTCCAAAAGTAATGCTGCATGCAAAGATTTTAGAAACATCACCTGCTTGAGCCGGGAATTGACCCGTTTCTTTAATTTAAGATACTAAGTTGCTTAAAAGAAATTGTTCCGTATGAATGACTCTTTGGGTTGGTATAATAAAATACAGGTGTTTCTTTTTTCACATTTCACTGGTTCAACTACCGGCTCAAGCAGGTGATTTTTCAAAAATCTTTAAATGCAGATTTACTTACTTTTGAGAATAAAAGAATGTTTCCTGTCAGCAAAATTTGCTATCTCCAATTTAAGGATACTTTTCCTACAACCATAGTTTTTTTCCACCCTGTATGTAAGACATATTAGTATACTAATGTGAAGTATTATTGCCGTAATGGCTAACAATTGTGATTTGACTGATTCTTGTAGTATTATTTATACAATTAAGAATTAATTCGTAAGGTTTTATAAATAAAAATAATAATTTTACTCTGGTATTTATTTCTTCGACTACCCTCCTAACCATGATCAGTTTTAGGTACCTAAGTATTTTGATATTTGATTGATATTATCCTGATCTGCGGAACCCAAGCACTATTTTTGACGTGTAACATGCACTCTTTTGCTGTCCTACACTGTGTTAAGTATTTTTAGGGAGACAGTGGTCCTCAAGTTGGCGGCCCTGTGATGTGTCCCTTCCCTTTATTCGGTTTAAGTCAGATTCTGTTTAAGACAGATTCTGTTGACGACAGATTCGCTTTAAGACAGAATTTGTACCTTCGAGTAGGAAATTATTATATGTTACAAATATGAAGATCGACAAAATAAATGAAGATCAACAAAATAAATGAAGTTCAATAAAAAACAAAAGAAGATCGACTAAATAACGGAAGATCGGCGAAACAAATGAAGATCGACAAAACAAATGAAAAACGGCTAAACAAATGAACATCGAAAAAACAAATGAAGACCGATAAAACATATGCAGATCAATAAAACAAAAGACTATAAGCAAGTTGATAAGGTCAAAAACTACTCGCAGCCATATTTTGTAATCTAGATGCGATTGTCATTCAAAAAAATAGGTGCAAGCAATTCTCGACCTTAATGACACTTATCTAAAAATGTGCTTATAGGCGTTTATAGACATCACTGATCACGAATATGTAAAAATTAAATAAATATTATGCTTGTTCATGTGCGCTTCATCCGCTTGAAGACCCCAGGGTTATAAGATGAGGGAAACATGTGTGCGGGTAGGTCGTTCTAGGTTTTTATAGTTCGACAGAGAAACGATCTTTAGAATCGCTTAGTTCTGGCGAAGATTCTCTTCCACTGTATAAGAGTGGCACTTATACAGTGGAATTTTCGACTTGGCGTTGTAAAACTTTTGCAGTTTAGTAGTAAATATCAATCAATAAAACCAACAAGGTAAATAATAATTAAATATATTTGAAATACTATTTACAGGCACACTTTACACAAATAATAACTATTTTACACAAAATCTAAAACTATCTTAGACACGTGGGCTCTGCAATTAAATATTATTCTCTTTCTACCCTCACCTTGTATTTTGACGCAATTCTCCATGTCACATAAAAACGGCTAAAATTTTAACAAAATTTTCTGTAAGATTTTTTCGAAAATAAATATAACAAAAAAAAGAATACTTATAAATCATTTGGCTCTCGGCGGCCCCTGCCACGGCTCACTTGCTTCGCTCGCTCACCATCGCGCGTTTATGGCCACTGGTTCAATCTAACCTAACCATATTTTACGGCTCATAATATCTCTCACAATTATACGTGATGTAAAAAAAATGTTTATCTAGTTATTTTTTTAAAGGATTCGTTAAAGAAATCACACAAACGTAGTAAGTACATTGGTCAACTTAATTTTCAAAGCATTCTCTACCAGTCAGAACCAACGTAGCTTAAAAACTATTTAAAATTTTACAAACTACCCACATCCTCACCTCTCATACCCGTCATACATTTCCCGAACTACCCTCAACAACTCGCCCAAGTTAAGTCCAGTTTTCGCCGATATACCTATCACTTTCATATCTTTTTTGACCTTTTCAAAAACTTTTCTACCCTCCGGTAAATCTATTTTATTTAAAACTACGCAATGCTCTCTGTCCATGAAACTTTCATTATATTGTTTTAATTCATATTGTAATATTTCTAGTTGGTTTAAAGGCTCCTGTGTTGCGTCTAGGAGGTAAACGAGGCCTCGACATCGCTCGGCGTGTTGTAAGAATTGTATGCCTGCGAAAAAAAAATTGTTTTCAATCTTTAGTCTTTGACTGCCTCTGTGGCGCAGTCGGTAGTGATACCGCCTGCGGCGCTGGAGGTCGTGGGTCCGATTCCCACCGGAGACAAATATTTGTGTGACCCATAAATGTTTGTCTCAAGAGTCTGGGTGTTTCTATGTATAATATGTATGTATTTAAAAAGTATATAAGTATTAATATCCGTGGTCTGATACCCATAACACAAGCAGGTTATTCCTAGCTTACTTTGGGATCAGATAGCGTTGTGTGAAATGTCCGTGAATATTTATTTATTTATTTTAGTGAGATTTGATTGTTTATTTATTTGCATAGATTAAGCTCCGAAATTATTGAACCTATCTGCAAAATTCTTTCACTGTTGAAGGTCCGTGTGCTGTTACGTAATTTGGGCGTGGTCTACGTCCAGCAATGGACAGTCTTAAGCTGATTAGAGATACACTATACCAGGGTAACATAGGCAATGCTATATTATACTGCCTCTCACTCTCTCTCTCCTACTTACCTGCAGAGAGAGAGAGAGAGAGAGAGAAATCTTTCTGTTATAGCATCTAAGTGAGGGTATGAGATGTTACAACTTGAGATCTTAAGTTATAGGCAATGCTATATTATACTGCCTCTCACTCTCTCTCTCACACTTACCTGCAGAGAGAGAGAGAGAGAGAGAGAAATCTTTCTGTTATAGCATCTAAGTGAGGGTATGAGATGTTACAACTTGAGATCTTAAGTTATAGGCAATGCTATATTATACTGCCTCTCACTCTCTCTCTCACACTTACCTGCAGAGAGAGAGAGAGAGAGAGAGAAATCTTTCTGTTATAGCATCTAAGTGAGGGTATGAGATGTTACAACTTGAGATCTTAAGTTATAGGCAATGCTATATTATACTGCCTCTCACTCTCTCTCTCACACTTACCTGCAGAGAGAGAGAGAGAGAGAGAGAAATCTTTCTGTTATAGCATCTAAGTGAGGGTATGAGATGTTACAACTTGAGATCTTAAGTTATAGGCAATGCTATATTATACTGCCTCTCACTCTCTCTCTCCTACTTACCTGCAGAGAGAGAGAGAGAGAGAGAGAGAGATCGATCGCATTAATAGTGTCCTAAAATAGTCAGATAATTTAATAAAAGTGTTCTGTCCGTGTATTTTGGTGTAAAAAGTGACGAGTCAGGTACCCGGTTTTTTCGAATGTTGAATGTTTTCTTTTTCACGTAAATACATACTAAATCGACTGTTTCTCGTGAGTAAAATTATTATACTTGTATAAGCGTTTACTCGACGTTGACGACGGTCGGTGTATTTGCGTAAGTACATAAAAATATTAAGTATAATTTTATTGCCGGTTTTTACTATAACATCATTGCCGGTACATACATAACCTTGTTACTTCCTACCATAAACTGTACAAAGAGCTCCATCATCAATATAATTCGCGTTTAATTGCACTTACTTATTAAAAATATGAATACCCGTAGTCGCAGAGCTCTCGGCCGCCAGCAGGAGGAAACCAAACTTCAGTTGGTGTTGCTGGAGCTTAAATCTAAAACAGAGCTCTGTGAACAGTTGGAGAAGGAAAGAGAAGAAAATGAAAACTTATTAATAAACGCTCTGAATGATACAAAAAAATTAAAATGCGAATTATCAAAACTTCATGTTAGTTATGATGACATTGTTGCGGAGCGGGACCACCTTCAGTCAATAGTAGATAGGTTCCAAGAGTGCAGTGACGAGTATGAGAAAACCTTGAGGAGAACTACCTTTCTGGAACAGGAGCTAAGGGATGCCCAGGGACAGATCTCACACCTGGAGGAAGCTGCTGAGAAAGTTACTGCTCAACTAGGGAATGCAATACCGGGATACCGGGATCCCGAAATACCGGGATCCCGCAGTATTTTTGCGGGACCAGTCCCGCACGTAAATCGTGCGGGATCCCGCGGGATTAGCGGGATTGTGCAAAGGTAAACGCCATGTGTTATTCTGTAAGCGGAAGCGCACAAACAGATTCGGTTTGAGAAAGTTTTTTGTTATTGTGACGTAATATAACCTAATAACTTACTTATTTGATTTTAGTGATTTAATCAGGGAGATTTGACTTTTCTTGTACTATAAAAGTATTCAATTATCTCGTACATTGCTTGCTGGCTATCTGACATGTAAAGTTAGGAGTCGTTTAGCAGACAAAAATTTTGATATGCTATGTTTTCTGCGCTTCTAATAATTTGCAGTAGCTATTTTATAACTTACGAGTATATGTATACCTATCGGTTTAATAATCTCAATACAAAAGTAATATTAAATAATTTATTTTTCCTTGTGCCCCACGGACTCAGTGCTCTGTAAAAGATCACTGCAGTAAGTTACATTTACTATGGCCGGTCCTTAGATGGGTGACCACTTTGTGACATTTATTTGAGCGTTGCCGTGCTTCGGATGGCACGTTAAGCCGTTGGTCCCGTTTGCCGGTAAAATAGCAGCTAAGTCAAGTTAAAGGCCCGGCTCGTCTCATCTCATAATGTCCTTTTCGCAAAATGTCCTTTTCTCAAAATGCCCTTTTCGCGAAATGTCCTTTTCTCAAAATGTCCCTTTCTCCAAATATGTGCACTACAGGATTAGCCCCGCTCAATCCGATTTGATAGGTTAGGTTAGGTTATAAAAAAAATAACCACGAAGGCTAATGTGGAAGCTTCGCTGCGCTCCGCTCCAGCCTTAGCCTTCTAACCTAACCTATCCAAGTCGGATTGAGCGGGGTTAATCCTGTAGTGCACATATTTTGAGAATGGGAAATTTTGAGAAAAGGACATTAGGTATGAGATGAGACCGTATGCCTCGTCCTGCCTACCCCTTCGGGGATTAAGGGGGTGACTATTTTTCAGTTCTAGATGGATGTATGATACAGAATTCGATTCTTTTCTTAATGACTTTCAGAAATATGCGGGATCCCGCGGGACTGAGATTGCTCAGTCCCGCAAATACCGGGATTAGAATCTTGTTGCGGGATTGCATTCCCTATGCTCAACAAACTGATAATCTTTATAGTGAGTTAATGAGTGGTATCCCGCAGTTTATTCCTTCTGCAAATTCTCAAAACCTGGACTTGACTACTATAGATCTTACAGGTGACAGTCCATATCAACAGGACAAGTCGGTTTTGTTTTGCAGCAGAAATAAACTAAAAAAATATCTTAAAATTAAAAAGTTTATACAAAAATCAAAAAAGCAATTAAAATTCCATAAAATGTTAATCAAGAAGTGTAAAAATATAGGTTCTTGTTTAAAATTTAGAGAACAAGCTAAATTGTCAATGTTAGAGCTGGAACAATGCCATTTAAAATATTGCACTGACACACAAAAATTAGAATCAAAAATACAAAGTTTGCAATTTGAGCTACAATAATAAATTGTGGGCCTATAGCCGTGTTGAAACAGACTGGCGCAGACTGAAACTATTTGCTGCTGGAATATTCCTTTTAACTTGGCTTAACGATTGTCACGTGACTGACAACCGGGACCAATGACCAAAGATAATATAATAGTATTACATACAGATCGGCAACTCCCTGTCGCGCCACAGCTGTCAGTAGAGTTGACGTGCGCGTTGACGGACAATTTGCTTACATTTTATTGATCACACGCACACATTCAAGCTGGAGTTTCCGCCCTGTGCAACGACTTAACGTGCCTTCTAAAGCACGGAAGATCAGAACCCTCAGTCAGCTGGGTCACGTCACACACCACTCTGTTACATACTCTGAAATATCTATAGCTGATGGATGAACTAATTCTGGCGATATCACTTCGCCAAGATCTATACGTATCGGAACTGAGTTCAGGCACAAATTAGAGATAGTACAGATGGAAAACTCATGTATGTACTTTTTTTTCACACCTACCCTCTGCTACACACACTCGCGCACAAATCAGTATCGAAAATTCGGTTGACACCGCCTGACCTCGTGTCTGTGAATGAGTTGTCTATGTGTGCGTAGCCTCAGCGAATTTAGTGTGTGGGTTTCCATTGTATTTGTGGTTCAGGTTTAAGAATTTAAAAATTCCTTTATTTAGTTTCTTATTCATGACCTTTACAAAATAATTTTAATTTTACTACTACTTACATGAATATAACATATTTTTCTATTTTCAGATAAAACTCCAGCCCAAAAAGAGTAAAAAGTCCAAAAAGTCGGATATATCTCCGTCCCTCTTGCCCGCGTTACCGCAACAGATGTTGTTACAAACGATACACCAGCCGGGACCGGCTTAGCCATAGCGGTGTTTAACTTGTAACATCATTAAATTTGATCGATATAGCCACAGATTATACAGGGTGTAACATTCGGAGCGGTCAGTATGGGCAAGTCTGTAAATATAAGACACTAGCGGACGTCACGCGGTTTCCCGTAGTTCCCGTTCCCGTGGGAATACGGGAATAAAATATAGCCTATGTTCACCGCAAATAGTGTAGCTTTCCAACAGTGAAAGAATTTTTCAAATTGGTCCAGTAGTTCCGGAGCCTATTCGTTACAAACAAACAAACAATAAAAACAAAAAACAAATCTTTCCTCTTTATAATATTAGTATAAATACAAAGATCTGTTCTTAGGACCATGTCATGATTTTAGAGAAAAGAAAATCTACATACATAGATTTAAAATAAAACTCTTCCACAGTTAGGGAATCGAACCAGGTCGTTATGAAAAATATAACTTACTTTATTTCTATTTGAATATCGATTGTGTAGGTCATAATGAGTAAATGTTACTATCTAAAATCGGTGACATGGTACATAGGAACAGATCTTGGTATGTCTTATATTTACATACTTGCCCATACTGACCGCTCCGAATGTTACACCCTGTATAGCTAAAGGCAGGTGACGCTTACCAAACAAGATGGTGAGGCCATGAAAGCAAATATGAGTCTCTAGAAGTGAATAATGCGTCATAATTATGACGGCATTATTCACAATATATGAAAAATTACTCTTTACGCGTGAACAGTAAAGGCGCTTTTTCCAAAAGATTGTAAAGATTATAGATTTAGTATTTTGCTTTTTTGGCCTCACTTTCTTGTTCGGTAAGCGTTATTTAGATCTTATGGGCCACTGATATAGGGCGGAAAAAAAGAACGTCGTTGGAGAAAAAGTACCCTTAATATTGTTGATGGTAAGTTTTGCTGAACGAAACATTTCTTTATTTTTAAAAGTAAGTAAAACTGCATTCAATGATTTTTGAAAAAGCACCTGCTTGAGCTTGGAATCGAACCTTTTCTTTAATATATGATACTAAGTTGCTTAAAAGAAATTGTTCCTTATGAATGACTCTTTGGGTTGGTATCATAAAATACAGGTGTTTCTTTTTTCACATTTCACTGGTTCAACTACCGGCTCAAGCAGGTGATTTTTCCAAAATCTGTAAATACAGTTTTACTTACTTTTGAAAATAATATTTCCTGTCAGTAAAATTTGCTATCTCCAATTAAAGGATACTTTTCCTACAACCAGTTTTATTTTCCATCCTGTATGTGAGACACATTAGTATACTAATGTCAAGTATTATTGCCGTAATGGCTAACAATTGTGATTTGACTGATTCTTGTAGTATTATTTATAGAATTAAGAATTGATTAATAAGGTTTTATAAATAAAAATAATAATTTTACTCTGGTATTTATTATTTCGACTACCCTCCCTACCGTGATCAGTTATAGGTATACTGTATTTCAATAGCTTTGCGCAAAAATGTAAACAAACACATTTGATCCTATATATCCATAGTTACTTGCAATTGAGTATTCACCCGGATTCAGTATCCAGGAGTCATACAGTGTTCTTACAATCATTTCGACACCAAATAACTTCTTTATGATAGTTTATTTTCGTTTAAAATACCTACTCAGGATAGTAAGAAATTCAATGATTTGTCATACTATATTTTTCTACTCATCTGTCTTAGACAACGATTGTCAAAACATGACATGTTTACATTATTGCCAGATCGGGTAGGATTGGACTATACCTAAGTATTTTAATATTATCCTGATCTGCGGAAGCCACGCACTATTTTTAACGTGTAACATGCACTCTTTTGCTGTCCTGCACTGAGTAAAGTATTTTTAGGGAGACAGTGGTCCTCAAGTTGGCGGCCCTGTGATGTGTCCCTTCCCTTTATTCGGTTTAAGTCAGATTCTGTTTAAGACAGATTCTGTTGACGACAGATTCGCTTTAAGACAGAATTTGTACCTTCGAGTAGGAAATTATTATATGTTACAAATATGAAGATCGACAAAATAAATGAAGATCAACAAAATAAATGAAGTTCAATAAAAAACAAAAGAAGATCGACTAAATAACGGAAGATCGGCGAAACAAATGAAGATCGACAAAACAAATGAAAAACGGCAAAACAAATGAACATCGAAAAAACAAATGAAGACCGATAAAACATATGCAGATCAATAAAACAAAAGACTATAAGCAAGTTGATAAGGTCAAAAACTACTCGCAGCCATATTTTGTAATCTAGATGCGATTGTCATTCAAAAAAATAGGTGCAAGCAGTTCTCGACCTTAATGACACTTCTCTAAAAATGTGCTTATAGGCGTGTAAAAATTAAATAAATATTATGCTTGTTCATGTGCGCTTCATCCGCTTGAAGACCCCAGGGTTATAAGATGAGGGAAACACGTGTGCGGGCAGCGAGTTCCAGGTTTGTTCGACAGAGGAACGATCTTTAGAATCGCTCAGTTCTGGCAAATATTCTCTTCACTGTATGAGAGTGGCACTTATACAGTGGAATTTTCGACTTGGCTTTGTAAAACTTTTGCAGTTGTAGTAAATATCAATCAATAAAACCAACAAGGTAAATAATAATTAGATATATTTGAAATACTATTTACAGTCACACTTTACACAAATAGTAACTATTTTACACAAAATCTAAAACTATCTTAGACACGTGGGCTCTGCAATTAAATATTATTCTCTTCCTATCCTCACCTTGTATTTTGACGCAATTCTCCATGTCACAGTACAATTATAAAAACCGTTACAATTTTAATGTACGTTCTGAGATTATAAACTAAGTTTTCTGTAAGTTTTTTTTTTCGAAAATAAATATAACAAAAAAAATAATACTTATAAATGATTTGGCTCTCGGCGGCCCCTGCCACGGCTCACTTGCTTCGCTCGCTCACCATAGCGCGTTTATGGCCACTGGTTCAATCTAACCTAACCATATTTTACGGCTCATATCTCTCACAATTATACGGTGATGTAAAAAAAATGTTCATCTAGTTATTTTTTTAAAGGATTCGCTAAAGAAATCACACAAATGTAGTTAGTACATTGGTCAACTTAATTTTCAAAGCATTCTCTACCAGTCAGAACCAACGTAGCTTCTTCTTCTTTTCTTATATGAATGGCCCCGTCGTTTACCAACGATTCCGCCAACGTCAAGGTGGAGAATAGATTTACTAGTTTGACGTTCGGTTTAGAGACATTTGTTCGGTCTCATAAAGAATTTATCGTTTTTATATTCTGAAATAGAGGACGACACAAGTGTTAGTATTGGTTAGTAAACGTATATTATATCTACATATCATTAAAGCTGGTTAGTGAGGATAGACAAAGTTAAATCTACTTGGAAAATAATTAACGCAGAAAGAGGTCAAGCAAAATCGAATGATAATAATTTTAAACTTAAAGTAAATGGTAACATAATTACAACAGATGCCGAAGTCGCTAACGAATTTGAACAATTTTTTTCTCGAATTCCAGTAGATTTGACCAGAGCCCTAGGTTCTTCTACCCCAATAGCAGAATCCTTGTTAAAAGCAAATGTTCCTTGCTGTAATGAAATATTCAAATTCAGTAAAATTTGTATACACACTGTCATAAAAACTTTTAAATCTTTAAATATTAAGAAAACTGCTGACCTCTGGGGAATTTCTGTACATTTACTTAATTCGTTAATTGAAATGGTTGCCCCTGAATTATCAATAATATTTAATAATTGTGTTGATAGTGGTGTGTTTCCTGACTTAATGAAGTTTAGTAAAATAACTCCTCTGTTTAAATCGGGTAGCACCTCAGATCCGTCCAATTTTCGTCCTATTTCTGTACTACCCACGTTTAGTAAAATCTTTGAGAAGGTTATGCTTAATCAAATGCAAAATCATTTTAATACAAATAAACTATTCCATACCAAACAATTCGGTTTCACGCGCGGTCGGTCTACCACGGATGCTGGAATCAAATTGTTAGAGTGTATATATGAGGCCTGGGAGGAGTCGTATGATGCTTATGGTGTATTCTGCGACTTATCTAAGGCCTTCGATTGCGTCCAGCATCAGACTTTAATTCAAAAACTTGATCATTATGGAATCCGGGGGACGGCCTTGGATTTAATTAGTTCTTACCTTAGAGATAGAGTACAGAGAGTAGTTATAAATGGCAAACAGTCAAATGGTTCTGCTGTAACAATAGGGGTGCCTCAGGGTTCAATTCTGGGACCTTTTCTATTTTTAGTGTACATAAATGATCTCCCTCACCTTATAAGAGACGATCACGAGGTAGTTTTGTTTGCTGATGACACATCTTTAATATTTAAAGTTGAACGTGGACAACGCGATCTTGACGAAGTAAACAATGCCCTCTCTAGGGTAGTCCACTGGTTTAACGCAAATAATTTATTGTTAAATGAAACTAAAACAAAATGTATTAGATTCACCTTGCCAAATGTTAGGCTCGTTAACACCAGTATTAGGATTAGGGATGATCAAGTAGAATTGGTCGATGAAACTGTCTTTCTGGGCATAAAGTTAGACTCCAACTTGCAGTGGGGGCCTCATATCGAGAAAGTCTCGGGCAGACTGAGCTCTGCAGCCTATGCCGTTAAAAAGATCCGACAACTGACAGACATTAGAACAGCGCGTCTTGTCTACTTTAGCTATTTCCACAGTGTCATGACCTATGGCATACTATTATGGGGTAACGCTGCCGACATCGAATGTATCTTTGTGTTGCAGAAAAGGGCTGTCCGGGCTATCTATGGTATGGGGATTCGGGAGTCATTAAGAGAAAAGTTTAAGGATATCAACATCCTTACTGTGTATTCACAGTACATATATGAAAACTTATTATATACTCATAAAAATAACAGTAAATTTATTAAAAATAGTGATATTCATAACCTAAACTTAAGAAATAAGAATAAATTGGCTGTACCTAGATTTAGGCTTAATAAAATAAGCAATTCTTTTGCGGGCAATTGTATTCGAATGTACAATACATTGCCGACAGCCATAACAGGTTTGTCAATTAATAAATTTAAAAAACTAATAAAACTTAAATTGTGCCAGAAAGCTTATTATAGCATTAAAGACTTTCTAGAAGACAAGGCTGCCTGG
This sequence comes from Miltochrista miniata, assembly GCA_933228765.1. Lineage (NCBI taxonomy): Eukaryota > Metazoa > Arthropoda > Insecta > Lepidoptera > Erebidae > Miltochrista > Miltochrista miniata. The sequence continues at coordinate 24,383,139 of OW121772.1, forward strand.
CAGTGACACGAATTGCTCCTTTCTACATAAAAAAACTGTATTAGATACTAAGATACTAGAAGAGAAGGGACCGGACTGAGTTTCTTGGGGTGTTCTTCTCAGTCTGTAGTATTTCCGAACCCCCGGTAGAGTCACAAAAAATTTGACAAACCTAAATAATTTTTTAAAAAATTTCAAAGGGAATAAATTTTATTTTATTTTATTTTATTTTATTTATTAGAAAAAAGAGAAAGGGGGTTCTGAGATTAGGGGTGTATAGCCAAATAGGTACGGTTATAATTTTATTTTATTTATGGAGATAAATTTGTAGAGGATTTTTATTAGTGGGGAGTTGACTAGGGTTAACAAATAGGCCAAATTAATCGGTCGGGAGATCCGTTCAGGAAGGAGGTCGTATAGGGGAACCACTAATCTGGGACAGGAAAAGAAAATATGTTCGAGGGAACCTTCAGCTAGACCACACTCGCACAGAGAGTGGTCCCGAACGCGAATTTTGGCCAGAAACACAGGTGAACATACAAATCCTAGTCGTAGGCGAATTATAATTGAAGTAGCAGACTTGTTTATAATCTGTTTTTTGTTGAAGAACCAAGGTCTGGAGGGGATAGTGGGTTGGAGGGAACCATAAAATTTTCCCTTGATCAGACGAGAGGATTGCCAGGAGTCGTTCCAGGTCTTCGATAGAGAGAAACTAGCCAGAGAATGAAGATCTCTAGCGAAAGTGTAGTTGTAGGTAAGACATCCTGACGTGGCAGCTATCTTTGCATTGGAGTCTGCTGTTTCGTTGCCTGTTATGCCAACATGGCTGGGGATCCATGCTAAAACTACCTCAATACCAGACAGGTGACACCTGTGTAACACCGACTTTATCTGAAGGGTAAGGGGGAAGATATTGCGTGACTTAAATGGGTTCTTTAATAGATCCTTTAGGCAACTCAAAGAGTCAGTCAATATAAGCGCCTTATTAAGTTTATGGGATTCCACATACATGACTGCCTCCAGGAGGGCTATGGATTCACCAGTGAAGACTGAGTTAAAATAAGGGCTTTTAAAGTTGAGGATAATGCTATACCTTGGGATCCAGACTGCTGAGCCGACTGGTGCTTCTAGGGACAGCTTAGAAGCATCCGTGTAGAGGGTGAGCCATTGTGACCAATCTTTGTTTATAATGTGAAGGAATTTTTGGTTGGCTTCTAGGCAATCTTTAGATATTCCAAAGTCTAGAATTACCGATGGTTGGAAAAGCAAAGATTGAAAGTCAGTATTAAAGAGGGGATTAAGGGATGTTTGGGATACAGGGACAGGAAGGTTAATAAATTTTGCAAAGGAGTTTGAAAGGAGGGGGTGAGATTTATGTTGCCAATATGGAGAGGTAAGGAGGAGATGTGATAGCTGGTTGAGAATAGGAAAAAGAGGATGGGGGCTGAGTTGAGTTATGTTAAAAAAGAATCTGTCAGCGAGGTATTGTCTGCGAAGATGAAGTGGAGGTTCCACACACTCAACTTGGAGTGCGTTAATAGGAGAACATTTCATTGCGCCTGTTATTATTCGAAGACATCTAGACTGGAGCTTCTCTAGTTTCGCTAGGGCAATCTTGTTGCAAGGTTCCAGTAAAAAGGTGCCGTAGTCAAAATGGCTACGAATTACTGCATTGTACAGTAGTTTCTGGCAGAAGGGGTGGGACCCCCATCGTACCCCAGACAGCGATCGTAAGACATTGACACCTCTTTCACCTTTAGTTAACACGTGATTAAGGTGGGGAATCCCAGTCAGTTTGGAGTCAAGGATTAGGCCTAGGAATTTGACTTCATCTTTGATAGGAATCAACTCGTTAGCTACGGAAAGGGAGACGAAAGGGACATTGCGTTTACGTGTAAAGATGACAGCAGAGCATTTAGCAACTGAAAGGGAGAGGTTGTGGAGTGTAAGCCAATTATTTAAGTAATAAAGACCAGAATTTAGAGAGGCTGTAGATTCGGAGAAGGAGGAGGAGGAAGTGTAGAGGGCAATATCGTCAGCATATTGAAGGATATTGCAAAAGGAGTTAACTGTAAGGTCTAGGTCAGCCGTATAGATGTTGTATAAGATAGGACTTAGAACTGAACCTTGAGGAAGGCCCTTCCATACAACACGGGGGGGAAGAATATTATCCTGGTACCTGACGGAGATGGTGCGTCGCATGAGCATGTTGCAAATAATATGTACCAGCCTCACAGGAATACTCAGCTGGAGCATTTTTTGCCTGAGTAGTGGAAGAAGGACATTATCATAAGCAGCGGAGATGTCTAAAAAAACACCTATGACATGTTCATTTCGGGAGAATGCCAGTCGTATCTCAGAGGTGAGAATACCGAGGTTGTCCAGCGTACCCTTACCCTTTCTGAACCCAAACTGGCTCTGAGAGAGTAATTGACGGTGTTCCAGGATCCATTCTAGCCTGAACTTGATAAGGATTTCCATGATTTTGGCCAGGACTGAAGAAAGGGCAATAGGGCGGTAAGAGGAAGGAGATTTGGGGTCTTTGCCGGGTTTAAGGATAGGGATGACAATTTGATTTTTCCAGGATTCCGGGATGATTCCAGAGCAGAATATGGAGTTGAGGATGTTGAGGAGTATACTTTTACTGTTATTGGATGATCTACAGATGAAGGAGTATGGGATGCCGTCTATTCCTGGAGAGGAATCTTTGAGATGGTCAAGAGCATAGGATAGTTCAGTGAAAGAGAAAGGGTTATTCATGGAGTCAAGGAGATTATCTATGATTGGGGGATTGGGAAGGGGTAGACAACCAAGTTCGGGAACAAAGGGAGGGGCTAGGTTACTTATGAATTCCGATAAGAAGGAGTGAGGTTCATTGCTAGAGATATTGGAGTCCACCATGCTGCATCTAAAGGTTTTGATGCGTCTCCAAACAAGTGAAATAGGGGAGCGAGGAGATAGGGATTCACAGAATTTTTGCCATCCTAGTGATTTTTTTTTGGCGAGTAACCTGGAGGTATGGGCAGAGATTTTTTTAAAATCAAGATAATCAGACATGGTTAACGATGTTGCAAATTTATTCTCTGCCTCCTTGCGGCCACGGACGCTCTCTGTGCATTCCGAGTCCCACCATGGCGGAGAGGGAATTGATAAAGGTGGAGGGGAATGGAGCTTGAGGGGAATGGAGCATTCGGCAGTGGAAATAATTGCAGCAATGTAGGACTCATAGAGGGGAAGAGGGTTAAGGGGATTTACTGGAGAAAGACACAGTAACTTAGTATCCAACAGATCAGCATACACGTCCCACTTAGCGTCTGATAAGCGGAATTTAAGGAGGGGTTGGAAAGGTCTAGGAGATGGGGTAGATAGAGGGGATTGGAAATAGGTTATGTTGATAGGGAAGTGGTCGCTGCCAAATGAGTTTGGCAGAGGGGACCAGGACATGAGGGAAGCTAAAGCAGGTGAAGCTAGGGTAAGGTCTGGAATACTGATGTTTTGAGCCGGGGAGACTCTGCGGGTTGCAGAACCATCATTCAGAACACATAAGTCCAGTTCATCCATTAGATCAAGAAGAGTAGAAGAAACTGAGTCGGTATAGTGGCAGCCCCAGAGAGTATGGTGGCAGTTAAAGTCACCTAGGACGATTAAAGGAGGAGGGATTGAGGTCAAAATGGACTTAAGGTCAAGTAGGATGTGATGGCTTGGGTGAGGGATATAAAGGGAGATGAAGGATATGTTGATGGCTCTGACAGCTACAATATTGTAGCCTAAATCGTGTGGAGGTAGATTTATTTGAGAGAAGGATATGTTCCTGCTAATGAGCAGGGCACATCCTCCCCAACCATCATCTCTGTCTTCTCGGAGGCATGAAAAGCCGGGAATCCTAAAGTTGATTCCAGGCTTCAGTAGGGTCTCCGAGATGGCTAAAAGGAACGGATTGTATTGATTACATAAGAATAAGATATCTGGTCTACGTCGTCGTATGCTTTTACAATTCCATTGAAGGATTTGGAGGGCCATTGAGACTGTTGTTTTTAGTGAAGACTCTAAGTAGTTGTTCTACAAGAACAGAGACATCGTGCGGTAGGGCATCAGACATTTTAGATAGGATGTTGATTAAGGAGCAGAGGAGGAGTTCAACTAGGTTATCATTAGGGGAAGCATAAGGAGTGGTTTCAATAAAGCCGCAGCCATTAGGCTGACTGGATGGGGGGGAGAGTGTGATATCTCGGTGTGCTTGAATATCATAAGATTTACCTGGTGTAGGTTTGGGGCGAGGGGATCGGTAAACTGTTTTCCTGTAGGAAATAGGGGAGGCAGATTGTGAAGACTGTGTAGAGAGAGGGGAGACTATAGGGGATTGAGATTGATGGAATAGGGGGTGAAGGGTTGCGTTATGAACTGGTCTGGAAGCCAGCTCAGAATATAGAGTTTTATGGCGTTGGGGGAAACGTGCTGAGGCGTCAATATAACTTATGTTTTCCTCAGCCATAACAATTTTAATTGATTTTTGCCGGCTGTGTTCCGGGCACCTAGGGTCAGTTGCCGAATGATTACCTCTGCAAAGCAAACATGTAGCATCTGTGTCAGTTACAGTACAGGAGTCACCTGGATGGGATTGGGCACATTTATAACACTGGGACTTTGAGCGACATTGCTTAGCAATGTGCCCAAATCGGCAGCAGTTTCTACACTGAATAGTGGGAAGTTGGTACAGTGAAACAGGGAGAGAGGCATTGAAACAGTAAACTTTTTCTGGAAGGGTCTGGCCTAAAAAGGTGAGTACTACTGTATTTGATGGAATCCATACTGTAGCTTTCTCATTTTTGGATTTCACATTGAGGCGTCTAGCCCTCACTACTTCACCACAGTTGCCTGGAGTGGAAATGCCCCCTACTAGTTCCTCAAGGGTCCAGTCCGTGGGGATGTCACGGACCACACCCATGCGGAATAGCTGGAAGCTAGGGATTCTAGTTACATAATTATTTTCTTTTAAAATATCTAGATTGGCGAAATTATTGGCCGATTCGGCCGAGTTGAATGTCAGATTGACCTTGTTTCTGCCAAGATTCACAATGCTGCCTTCTTTAATGTCGCGAACATTGTTCGCATGTAAAAATTGCGCGAATTTTAAGGCCTTAAGGGTAAGACCCATCTTTGGGTCTGGTTCAAGCCTCGAGACAAAGACCGAGAAAGGCCCTTTATCTGTATCGGAATAAAGGATGTTCGAGTCAGGCTCATAGCCTGGTTTATAATAAATTAATTGGATCGACTCCGCAGGGGAGCGGATTCTTTTTCCCTCCTGGTCATTATGTAGTAAAGGGTCTGCGGATCTTTTAACACCTTTAGGATGTATATCCGGAGGAATCCCACCCCCTTCATCGGGGGGTTTATCCTCGCTCATTTCCAAGGAAATGAGCGAGTAGTAACACTATCTAATTCACACTAACCTTATATATCCTCCACCAAGACAACACAAACAGTAAATTTCAGAACAGAAGACACTATTTGAAATAAAGCCAAATATAACCTCAAAACACACAACTCTCAACCATGCGTAGGACAAGAATCCCAACGTAGCTTACAAAACTATTTAAAAATTTACAAAACTACCCACATCCTCACCTCTCATACCCGTCATACATTTCTCGAACTACCCTCAACAACTCGCTCAAATTAAGTCCAGTTTTCGCCGATATACCTATCACTTTCATATCTTTTTTTTTGATTTCCTCAAAAACCTTTCTACCCTCCGGTAAATCTATTTTATTTAAAACTATGCAATGCTCCCTGTCCATGAAACTTTCATTATATTGTTTTAATTCGTATTGTAATATTTCTAGTTGGTTTAAAGGCTCCTGTGTCGAGTCTAAAAGGTAAATGAGGCCTCGACATCGTTCGGCGTGTTGTAAGAATTGTATGCCTGCGAAAAAAAATTGTTATCAATCTTTAGTCTTGACTGCCTCTGTGGCGCAGTCGGTAGTGATACCGCCTGCAGCGCTGGAGGTCGTGGGTTCGATTCCCACCGGAGACAAATATTTGTGTGACCCATAAATGTTTGTCTCAAGTGTCTGGGTGTTTCTATGTATAATATGTATGTATTTAAAAAGTATATAAGTATTAATATCCGTGGTCTGATACCCATAACACAAGCAGGTTATTCCTAGCTTACTTTGGGATCAGATAGCGTTGTGTGAAATGTCCGTGAATATTTATTTATTTATTTTAGTGAGATTTGATTGTTTATTTATTTGCATAGATTAAGCTCCGAAATTATTGAACCTATCTGCAAAATTCTTTCACTGTTGAAGGTCCGTGTGCTGTTACGTAATTTGGGCGTGGTCTACGTCCAGCAATGGACAGTCTTAAGCTGATTAGAGATACACTATACCAGGGTAACATAGGCAATGCTATATTATACTGCATCTCACTCTCTCACTCACACTTACCTGCAGAGAGAGAGAGAGAGAGAGAGAGAAATCTTTCTGTTATAGCATCTAAGTGAGGGTATGAGATATTACAACTTGATATCTTAAGTCACAGTTCCGGGTCAGCACCAAAATTGCCAAACAACGTCATCTAGCCCAAAAGAAGCCAGTAATAGCTTGAGCTATAGGATCTAGACGACTGATAGACACACATATATTTCTATACACATAAACAAGAAAACATTAACTCGAGAATTGAACCTGGTACTTCTAGACCACAACGGCAGTACATACACTTGCCACCGAGGCAAATCAAAAGCTTATACATAAATATAATATGCATATTTACCAAGCCCATAGTTCTTGTGCGAGCCGGGAATCAAACCCGGGAGGTCGGCGATGGCTACTTGTTCGTAATCGTCGTACGGAACCATGCCTGGCGACGAAAAGGTTTGGGTTAGCAGATATTCTTAACAAAGACTGACCATAAACTATTTTTAAACTATCGCGGTTTTCTACACTCATACTTAGAGAATTCGGGACTTCACGCGAAACACATTTACTTACATATTCACACCGACGTTTCGAGCACGTTGCAGCGCCCGTGGTCGCGGTTGGACTGTCCAACTTTGACGTCCAACCGCGACCACGGGCGTATAGTATAAGTATGAGTGACCATAAACTGTTAATGCTTCTTCTAAATAAAGTAATTATAAATGCCAAAGTGTTATAAAAAGTACCGAATTTCATTTTCAATTTCAGCCAGATAAATTCAGCTGTTAGAGTATGAAAGAGTAACAAACGCCTGTTCATACTTAAACCAGGGTAAGTGCGAGTTGGACTCGCACTCAGGGTTCCGTACCAAAAACGTCAAAACACATTTTATGTATGGGATTTTTGAATTCAAAAATTTGCTGTTGTAGCGGCAACAGATATACATCATCTGTGAAAAGTTTATTTCATTAGCTATAGCGGTTTCTGAGATGCAGCCTCGTGACGGGCAGACAGACGGACAGCTAAGTCTCATGAATAGGGTCACGTTCTTACCCTGTGTGTGTTAACATTTTTATCAAAATTTATTTTTAAATCTGCGAAGCGAGTACTTATAGTCGATTTGGTTCCTAAATACATACATATGGACACGCCTTTATCCCCGAAGGGGTAAACAGAGGCATATTATATGCCCACATTTCACCATTTTAGAGTTTGTCCCACGTAACGCGGAGGTGAGCCGTATTGCCGTGTTGAGATGGACAGGCGCAGGTTGTGACTGCCTGCTGTTGAAACTTTTCAAGCCGCCTAAATGGCCTCCAACTTGGTTTAACGACTGCCATTTTACTGGCAACCGGGACCAATGGCTTTTCGTGCCCTCCGAAGCACGGAAATATTTGTGTGCGAGGCGAGTAGGGGACACCGGGGCAAGACGAAGCTCGGGGCAGGACGGGAAGCATGCTTGTGTGCCTAAATGGTGAACATAATAGATCCTAACTCAACGCCATTCGGTCGATATTCAGTCGCGTCACACGAGTCCGAGCGGCGTGCGCGTCTTACTTCGTGTTTTGGCTTCACAGCAAACAAAAACTGTTTGTATAGGAATTTTTACGAAGTTTTCTGTTCTGGATCGATGTGCACTAAGGTATGTGTCAATGCTATTGTAACATCATGCCGCACACTTATTGTAGTAGTGGAAAACTAACAAATTGATATTGCTTTTTCTCAGAATTATTTTGTAGTTTAAAATTTGTTGTTATATTTGCAAAATATGTCTGTTGGGGCAAAAAGGTCGGGGCATAACGGGATACTATCCCGTTTTGCCCCATATGTGTTGGTAAAATGTTTCGTATTTTGACCTTTTTAATATTAAGTTTCTTTTATGTTTTCAGTTAAAAAGGAACGTCGTGTGAGAAAGGCTCGATGTAATGAAGATGCTGATTTTGGTACAGGTAATGATTGCGGCAAAAAAAATTAGGTCGCCGATAAAACAGGATTGACGAAATGTATTTACAGATGCAGACTTCATAACTGCTGAAACAACAAACACCGAGACTTTGCCTTCTGACTATTTGAATCTAGCATCTAGCATCCACATCTCAGGTCATAATAACTTCGACCTCAACTTCTTCAGAGGCAACCCAAGAAACATCGTCCACTATTATAGCTTACAATGATATTTTTCGGGAACCTACACCACCTGGATTGATTCTCTACCATCTGAAAATCAAAATATGCAGCCCACGCTTTCCAGGTCAGCAATATCAGAAGTGATCCAAGCTGAAGCATTTATTCCAGTACAAGAAGGTATTTCTGCTAATCCTGCAGTTGCAGAACTCATGAACAATGAGATTGATGGATGATGAAAATGATTGTCCTTGCATTTATTGTGGGTATATATTTATAACATATGCAAGGGTTAGGCTCAAAATTCCTGCGCAGGTGTAAACAAGGATGATGAAGTTGCGCATATAATAATATGTGAACGCTGCCAACCAGATTGACATAATACTCATTATGCCCCATATCGTTTCCCATTTTGCCCCGATCATGGGGCAAGACGGAATATTTGACATGTGCCATTTAATTACTACTTGCCAAAAAAATATGTGATTTAGCTCCTTAAAATATTATAATAATGTTAGTTAAAACTATAAGTGTTGTGTTTGTTGCAAGGGAAGTTTAATAAACAGTCCGATTTTCATTTTATGTAGTTTTTTCTCTTAGGTATCTCATCTTGCCCCGGTCTCCCCTACTTATAGTTTGTTTGATTCCTAAACAAAGAAATAAAAGAATCCATGAGCAAATGTAAGCAAACTCACCAATATGCGGCTTCAGCGTCGTAAACGGGTATGGCGCCACAGTAGGCCTCGCTCTAGTGAGCGCCCTGAGCAGCGTGCTCTTGCCGGCGTTGGGCAGCCCTATGAGGCCTACGTGCGCCATGGAGCGCACTTCTAGTAGGTAGTAGTTTGTTTCTCCTTGTGCGCCTAGTTCTGCTATGTCGGGCGCCTAGTCATAGAAATAAATACGTCAACAAATATTGATGGCTATCTAGCTCAAAATATAGGAATTCTTAGTGTTCATCTTTGCTGTAAAAATGAGTTTATAAGTGAGTTTGCAGTACAGTGAGTAACCAGTAGTAGTGGCTTAACTCACAAACGATTGAGAAAGATGATAGATCGATACAAAACATCTGCTCTAAAGACTTTTAAATACGGTATGGCGCAACACTAGGTCATGCTCTAGTGTGCGCCCTGAGCAGCGTGCTCTTGCCGGCGTTGGGCAGCCCTATGAGGCGTACATTTCATTTCGCCTAGCGCGCCTAGTTCTGCGATATCTTGTGCCTGATCACGAGGAATGATACAAATACATATTGATGGTCATCTCACCCAAATAAGATTATAATATAGGAATATTAACAACTAAAAAACATGAATACCGTCAACTAAACAAAAATTTTGAGATTACTCAGCATTCGCATTTACATATCACTCAGTCACAGAGGGAGTGGTAAGTTGTGTACGTTTCTGGTGTAAAAATGACTTTATAAGTGAGTTAGCTGTGATATTGAATCCAGGTAGTAGTGGTGTTACTCGTCACATTGATTGAGAAGGAGGGTAGATTGACATTATGTGTTCTTAATACTTTTCTCGTGGAAGGTCATCTTCAGAACCCGATTGACAGAGATACATACGATCACGCTTAAATATAGGCCTACAGCTTAACCTGCTTTCCAAAGCACGGAATACTTCACTATAATCAATATCAATACATATAATAAAATCGTAACAGGTCGCTGTCTGTACATGGAAGATAAATAAGAAAAAATATTATAGGGGGCTTTATGAACGCAATAGAACCCAAATCAATGATTTTTAGAATTTTTGTCTGTATGTCTGTATATCTGTTTGTCTGTACGGTTGTGCACGCTAATCTCAGTAACCGCTCAACCGATTGCAATGCGTTTTTTTTATTGTGTTGAGGTTTGCTCTAGTTAATATTTAGCGTTTGTTTTATGTAAATCGGTTTAGAAATAAAAGAGTTACTTATAACACTTTTAAGAATCAGATATTTTGAAAATTTTAATTGTAGGGGTTTCTTTGATTGTGAGAGAACCTAAACTGGCGTGTTGGCTTAATCATTAAGCTCTTTTATGATTAAGCAAACAGGGCAGTTTCAGACGCTGCATGATGACTCTGATGAAGAAATACCTTTTCTTTCATACACCTTATGTGACGTAAACGAAGTTGCGGGCTCAGCTAGTCAATACATATAATTAAATCATAACAGGTCGCTGTCTGTACATTGAAGATAAATAAGAAAAAATATAATAGGGGGGCTTTATGAACGCAATAGAACCCAAAACAATGATTTTTAGAATTTTTGTCTGTTTGTCTGTACGTTTGTGCACGCTAATCTCAGTAACCGCTTAACCGATTGCAATGCGGTTTTCTTTATTGTGTTAAGGTTTGCTCCGCTTAACATTTAGTGTTTATTTCATATCAATCGGTTCATAAATAAAAAAGTTATATCACTTTAAAGAATCATACTTACATAGACTTATGAATCTAAAAATGGGTAAATCTAAACTGGCGTGTTGGCTTAATCATAAAAGAGCTTCTATTCTAAAACAATTCAGTCCAGACTGAATTGTTTTACAATAGGCTTAATCATTAAGCTCTTTTATGATTAAGCAAACAGGCCAGTTTCACACGCTGCTTAATGAGTCTGGTGAAGAAATATCTCTCCTTTCATACACCTTATGTGACGTAAACGAAGTTGCGCGCTCAGCTAGTGTACAATAAGCAGGCTCACCTGCTCGGTGTCGGTGAGAAAGAACTGGTTGCCCCTCCCCCCCGCGCCGCCCCGCGCCGCCACGAACATCGCGCCCTCCACGCTCAGGTCCCCCACCACCGTGCCGCGCTCGTCCCTTATTATTGTGCCTGCAATGTGTACTAGCTGTTAACTTTGGTACCTGATTTCACCCCTTAAGGGTGGAATTTAGAAATATCTTTTATAGGTGGGTGTTTACATTGTTAGGGTAGGATTTCTATAAATATTTCAAGTCTCTATGTCAAAGGATATAGGTATAATAATAATTATATTGATAAAAATTATAACTTAAACCAACTCCCTGTAATATAAATACGTCTTTCATCAATAAAGCAAGAAGAAGGCCTCTCCTTCTGATACCAAATAACTAGTAAATGAACTGGTTTGTCCTCTCCCCGCGCATCGAACATCGTGCCCTCCACGCTGAGATCCCCCATCACTGTGCCACGCTCGTCCCTTATTATTGTGCCTGAAATGTTGCATACTGGCTGTCAACTTTGATACCCGATTTCACTCCCTTAAGGGAGGAATTTTGTAATAGCCTTTTTTAGTGGGTGCCTTTCTTTCTTTCTATCCCCAGGATTCCCAACAGACTTGGCTACCACTGCGGCCTCACCTATTTGTGGGTGCCTGCATTATAAGATGGAACAAGAGCTGCGAGAAAGGACATCATTCACGTTTCATACATTTTTGGGCCAATTCTGAAAGTGCCGGCCAGAAAACAAAAATGTAATATTCGCATAGAACACACAATTTCTAGCAAAAAATACTACTACAATAACCCTGTGCGTGCTATGGTTTTGTTGTTACATGCTTTTAAAATACGAGAAAAATGTTATTTTGATGAGTTATTTTGATACATTTTATCACTTGTATAGTGATTTGTTTTTACGTTATTCTATTGTAATAAGAAAGAATTGTCATTTTACTAATTATCTACGTACCTACGCACAGACAAAACGTACCTAACGATTCACAACAAGTCCAAACTTCTTTCAAAAAACTTAGACAAAGGTGCCGCGCGCACTGCCCCCCAGGCTCAAGCGACAGGTATCTGGCAAATCACCCCGCCACCTCCCGACGCCCGATGGGTGCGATGGGGCCCTACCACCAACCCCGGAGTACAAGCCAGCCTCACCTGCGAGTGGTGCATCTGCTGCTAAACGGACGAGGTCATGTTGCACAGAAAAGGAAAATTCGAAACTAAACCCTGTACCAACCTGTCTGGCCAGCGTGATACAGTAAGGCCAAATATCCTCCTATGATGCACACAACAAAACAACGGCCCTCAGTTCCCGGCACTCCCGCTGTTCCCGATCACGGCAGCGGTCGGAGTGACCACGGGAGGGGGTGCTAAGAATCTCCGGGTTACGGGAGGCTGCCATACAAAACTGACTCTGGCTACGTTTAATGGAACTACTCTGCGCCTGGACGAGCGGCTCACCGAACTCAATGTAGAACTAGGTCGTATTAACTGGCACATCCAGCATTGTGCGAGGTCCGAAGAAAGGGGGAGGACACTCTAACCCTTGCATCAGGCGACCTGTTTTACTTTCGGGAAGGTGACGGAAGACATTCTTCCGAGGGCGGGATTGGCTTTATGGTGAATAAGGACCTCGTTAGCAGCGTTGTGGAGATCAGCAGTGTTTCGCCTCGGGTAGCGTACTTAATACTGGGACTCACCAACAGGTACACCCTGAAGGTGATACAAGTGTACGCCCCAACCTCGAAAGCACTGTCAAGGCGGTTGAGACCGTGTACGAGGACATAGCAAAAGCACTACATGGTACTGCCAAGACTCACTACAGCGGTGTGATGAAGGACTTCAATGCCAAAGTGGGAGTACAAGAATGCGGCGAAACGAAGATCGGCCCCTTTGGTGTGGGGCGCAGAAATGACCGGAGCCATATGCTTGTCAGTTCTCTTGAGTCTCAGGGGCTCTTCTTGAGGAACTCTTTCTTTAAGAAGAAGCCCCACAGAAAATGAACATGGCGATGCCCCGACAAGGTCACAGGGAACGAGATAGACTTCATCATGACGTACAGGAAGTGTATATTTAGAGATGTCTCTGTGGTTAACAGGTTTAATACCGGTGGTGATCACCGACTTGTACGAGCATCTCTGAATTTGGACTTCCGAGCTGAAAGGGCCCGTATGATGAAGGCTACTCTCCGACCTACCGCGCTCCAGTTAGCCTCAGGGGCTGAGAGGTTCCAGTTAGAACTTCAAAATCGTTTCGATCTGCTGGAAACCACTGGCAATATTCACGATAAGGCCGACAATGTGGTCAGGACGCTACAGCAAGTGTCCCGAAGGTTTTTGTCCAGAAAAAGCAATAACAGGTGCTGTAAGCTCTCGCCCGAGACTCTCGAACTTATGAGAATAAGACGGGAAACGCCATATACGCACTCGTCTTCGTAAGACCAGCGGGATCTAAATCTCAGAACCCGAAAGCTGATACGACGCGACCTTAGACGCTATAACACCAGCATCGTCGAGGCAGCGATCGAGCAGAACAGGGATACCAAAGTATTTGCCCAACAGCTTGGAAGACCCCTTCTGACGAAACTGAAGACAGCGGATGGCAGAACTGTGACCTCATGGTTCGAGATTCTCGAGAAAATTGAGAGCTTTTACAGAGACCTGTATGCATCACGGACAAAAAGGCCGACGGGTCCTACTGATTGTGACCACCGAGCCCCACTATCGCGCCACTATACCGAGGACATTCCGGACATCGACCAAGGCGAGGTGAGGGCGGCTCTCGGGCAACTTAAAAACAACAAGTCCCCTGGGGAGGACGGAAGTACAACTGAACTCCTGAAGGCGGGGGGGGGGCTCCGGTCCTCAACGAGCTGACGAGTTTGTTTTATTCCGTCCTCCAACAGGGACAAACACCTGAAGCGTGGAGCGGGAGTGCGGTGGCTCTGTTCTTCAAGAAAGGTGATAAGACCTTGCTGAGGAATTACAGACCCATTTCACTCCTGAGCCATGTTTACAAGTTGTTCTCAAGAGTAGTCACAAACCGCCTCGCCAGAAGGCTCGACGAGTTTCAGCCAAAGGAGCAAGCCGGATTTCGAAAAGGCTTTAGCACCGTGGACCACATCCATACTGTACGGCAGATTGTACAGAAAACAAACGAGTGCAATCAGCCGCTGTGAATGGCTTTTGTGGACTACGAGAAGGCCTTTGACTCTGTCGAAACCTGGACAGTCCTGGACGCTCTGCAGCGATGTCATGTAGATTGGCGATATATCGAGGTGTTGAGATGTCTCTACGACAACGCTACCATAACCACCCAGCTGGAAAACCAAAAAACCAGTTCTATTGAACTGCGTAGAGGTGTACGACAGGGTGATGTGATATCCCCGAAACTCTTCACCAATGCGCTTGAGGACATCTTTAAGACACTGGACTGGGAAGGGTGGGGCGTAAACATCAAAACAGCACGCAAATCTCGCACCTCCGGTTTGCCGATGACATCGTAATTGTGGCGGAGACGCTGGAACAGCTAAGCGGAATGCTGCATAGCCTGAACGAAGCGTCTCGACGTGTTGGTCTCGGCATGAACTTGGAAAAAACCAAGGTCATGTTTAATAACCACGTTACGCCGGGGCCAATATACGTCGAGGGATCGAGGCTAGAGGTCGTCCAGGAGTATACTTACCTTGGGCAGGTTATTACACTGGGGAAAGGGAACCTGGACAAGGAAATCGCCAGAAGGATACAGTTGAGCTGGGCAGCATTTTGCAAACTGCGCCGAGTCTTCAATTCGCCTTTACCGCAATGCCTGAAGATCAAAGTCTACAACCAATGCGTTCTATCCGTTATGACATACGGTGCCGAGACGTGGACATTTACAGAGAGGTTGGTAAATGCTCTAAAGGTTGCGCAGCGGGCTATGGAAGGGCTATGCTTGGGGTGCCTCTGAGGGATAGACTCCGAAATGAAACAGGTATAATTATATGTATGTGTGCTGAAAGACATAATTAATAAAATAAATCACTATTCAACTGCTCATATCAATTAGAATGACACCATCGAAATATCATTTTTCACGAATTTTAAAAGCATGTAACAAAAAAACCATAGCGCGCACAGGGTTAATGTAGTAGTATTTTTTGCTAGAAACTGTGTGTTCTATGCGAATATTACATTTTCTTTTTCTGGCCGGCACTTTTAGTTTTTGGTCCAAAATGAATGATGTCCTTTGCGAAATAGGTATTTGAACTTAGTCTCTCGCACGCCACACTGCCCAAGAAGCGGGATAGCACCCGAACAACCCCCAAAGACGCGGGATAGCACAAGAACCCCCTAAGTGAGCAGCAGTAAGCAGTAGTTAAGGTCTGTCGGCATCCTGTGAAATCCTCCTGAGGGCTCCTGACCATAGGCAGTGGTGCACATATGGTTTTACTAGGTAGGAGTCCAGCATAGCGTCTGTGAGAGATTCCCACATGAAAAAAAGGTATTTGAATTTAGGTATTGCCATCGCAGTGCACCTCGCCAACTCCATACAGTGTGATACGATAGTTACAACATCATTTCAAATGAAATATATCGATACGCGTCAGATCAACAGAGTTTGGCACATCACTAATTTTAGTTCTCTGAACCAACTGGACTACACAGCGCCACAATGGTGAGAATCAAGAAGGCATAATATTGGTTTAACAGCCACCTATCCAGTGGTAATAGTACAGATCAGTGATCTCAGTGAGTGAAATGACAAGTGCAACTGTCACTGATACAAAAAAGGGTGACACGCTACAATAGTGATGTTCAGCAATCAATTGACTTAGACATTTTCTTTTTATTGCCGAACATCACTATTGTAACGGGTCACCCTTCTTGTATCAGTGACAGTTGCACTTGTCATTTCACTGACTGAGATTAATAATCCTAGTTTAGATGTTGTATACCAAATGCATAGTTAAATCTTTTATTAAAATCCATTGAACTCACCTATAGGCACAGGTACTATGACATGCTGAGCGTTTTTACCGTTGCACTCTTTGTTGTAGCCCTTCTCTCCATGCTTGGCTTGGATCACAGACTTGCATTTGTTGAGACTTGTCGCTGAATGGTCGGCCTGTAACAAGTTCATCATTTATATTTTTAGTTACTAATATTATAAATACAAAAGTTTGCGAGTGTGGATGTGGTGATGTTTGTTATCTTTCACTCTCTAACAGCTAAACAGATCTGGAATAAAATTTTATACAGAGCTAGATCACAGTCCGGACTAATGCATAGGCAACTTTTTGTCCCGGGAATAAGTTCCCATGACAAGCGGGAACGGGAACAAAATTCGCAAGCATCAGCTAGTATTAAAATATTTTTCAAAAGGAATATTAAGTTATTTCATACCATAATAAATACTTCTTTCTATTTATGGGCAGTGAGCAGTGCTCTGCAATTTTTATTTTTAGTGACTACAAAATCTATTGTCCCAACTTGACTAAATTGTTGTTGTAGCAAGCGGTTTAAGTTGTAAGTCAGTTTTACATAGTAGGTAGCTAGTGCTAAGAGATAAAACGATTTTATAATTTCAGAAATTCAGAGATAACTTCTGTATTTTGGTAATAGTTAAATGCATTATGAAACACTAGCTGACTCCCTGCTGTGCCCATGAATCTGGTCCCATTCCTGCATTACATTGAGCATGATGGAGGAACAAGCTTTCACATTTATAACTTTAGTAGCACAGACTGTCGTCGTCCAATTAGTTCCAGGAACTAATTGGACGACGACAGTCTGACAGGACGATTGAGAGACAACTGGTGACCAGCTAACACGACGAAAATATAAAATTTAACAAATAAAAGGATGCTTCAGGTATGTAATATATGTCTACTTTAGACCCAAAACAACAATTAAATGCCACTATAATATATGATTACTTACCTGAAAAATAACATGACCGCCATTCCCACCGTCTCCGCCGTCAGGTCCAGCGTGATCCTTGCACCAGACGCTCAGGAATGATATACATCCATCGCCGCCAGATCCACCAACAGCTCGAACTCTGAACGAATCCACATAATATTTAACTGTGTTCCTGGTAGACTTTGCTTTTAGACTCCGAAGCGCTTTCGGCACATATTCTGAACTAAAACGCACGATTTGTACTTGTGTTGGTATTTTTAGAGTCTTCAACAGATTTATTAAACGCATTTTAATGTAATTCTGAGAGAAATCCTGAATATTTTTAGGTTATGTTCTTGTTATGAAATTTCCACTTGCTAATTCGGACGTTGACACTGACAGACAGATTCTGATTGTCACTTACTATTTTTTATATTTAGCAATGGTAGGTATGTACTGGGATTTTATAAGATGCTTCAAATTAGCAAAAATGGCGGTTTTGTGTTTTCTGCTTTTAGATCACTAAATAATGCGCTGTGCTACTTATTGAATAGCGCCCGTTGCTATAGCATATCGTTTAGGTCAATAAAGAGAGATGCAATGGCACTTCCAGTGAGCTGTAGGTTCACCGGAAGTCACAGGAGACCATTCATTATTTGTTCAGTACCTAAGTCTCATCCTGGTTTCATAATTTAAAATTTCACAGACATTTAAACGCTAAAATTATTGCACTAACGGGACTTTTTCTGTTCCGTGATTGAAATACGTTGATTTATTAGTTGAAGTACCTACTTACTTCCACTCTCTAATCTGAAGTGATCAATACAGATAATACAAGAACTTATCTAATAGGTACGTATGTTACAGGTAATTAACATATTAATTACTCAATGTGTGATGTTACCATACTTACCTTCTTCAAATAAAATGGGTCCTACCTTCGACCAAGTAATAGTTAGACAGGCTGTTTTTGCCCTTCGGGAACGCATAGGAAGGCATCTTGCGTAAAATCGACACACGTGTTTCACCTTCGAAACAATAACACCGACTACGAGCAAATGACGTCTTCAAAACGAATTTCGTATGGATGGGCCCGTCTATACCTACTATTACTTGGTCGAAGGGTACTACCATTGCGAAATATGGGCGCAGAGGGCGAATGGTCGTCAGGGTGATAAGGGGATACCGCACGATCTCAGGTGAGGCTGCATGCCTCCTAGCCGGGACCCCTCCATGGGATCTGGAAGCGAGATCCCTTGCGTCATTGTTTAGATTGCGCAAGGAGGCGCTGCAGCGGGGCCAAAGGCCTGCGTCAGAATTACTATCGCGTTTATAATATTAGTAGAGAGTACAGATATCTATCAAAAACACTTAGTTTACGTATCAAAAACACTTCAGCAAAAGTGCTACTTAAATTAATCTTTCTATATAAATAAGTGCTTCAAATAATAATTCCACACTCGTAGCAGAAGTTCTTATAATGAATAAAATAATTCTAATTGCGTCTCTGGTGGTCTTCGCAACCGCGGATAATGAATCTTCTGGTAGAAAGGAAAACTCTACCGTGGTAGAAATAGAGCCACCAGGATACCATCAACGTATTGGCATTATAGAAGCAGAGAGGATTCGAGTGAGGGAGACGGTTGGATCGAGGATAGCTGGTGGGTACAGCTCGTACAATGGGGAGCATCCGTTTATGGTGAGTTTTTTTTAACGTAGCATAGACAAACATATGGCATAACCAGAGCCTGATTTAGGAGCTTGTAGACGACGGGAACGGGCAGGTCTTTTTCCCGTTGATGCCCGCGACTGCCCACACCGCGAAAAAGTGTGTCCGACGGGCACCAGCGGCGCAGTCTATTTGCCATTCATGTGCAATGGTAGTGGGATTCTCTTAGCGCTATCGTAGCGGTGAAATAGACCGGCCCGGCCCGCCCCGTCGTTTGCAAAGCGCCTAAGACTTCCGACAGCCCTAGCTAGGCTACCCATGAATATGCACCCCTAACTTCTGTCCTATGTTTTCATGAACTTGCAGGTGCAACTAATTAAATTGGTAACATCTTGTGTGGGAGCACCATAAGTCACAGCGCACTCGCTCCTTGTACCATAGACTATAGCCTCATTAGTCAGTGATAGACGTGCTATCCGAATAATTGGTTGTCCTGAGGTGACGGGAGGCCCCGAACCGTTAGCGCAGCGAAGAACCATAGCGTCCTTGGCTGCCTTCTACAGAATGTATCACGGCGAATGTTCTAAAGAGCTCTTCAACCTGATCCCACCCTCTCCTTTCCGATCCCGAACAACGCGTGCCGAGCAGAGATGCCACTCATACACAGTGGAGAGAATATTCGCCAGAACAGAGCGTTTCAAAAGATCGTTCCTCTGTCGAACTATAAAATCCTGGAACGACCTGCCCGCACACGTGTTTCCCTCATCTTACAATCCCGGGTTCTTTAAGAAGAGCGTGAAGAGGCACATCACAAGGCCGCCAACTTGAGGACCATTGTCAGAAGTGGCTCCCAATCGCTAGATGCGCCACGGCTTTCCATCAGGCTAGTGGCGACGTCAATTTGGCGAGCTAAATACAAAAAATAAAAAAATGAGTAAATCAGGCCCTGGGCATACCTAAAGGAAGTGTGGTCACCAAAGCCTATAAACGTTTGCAATGCAACACCAGATATCATATACTACACATATCGTTACCTTGCAAGATCCTCCTAAAATTCCTTATTGAAAGACCCCATAATGCAGATATTTAACATGAAATACCTAGTGAAATTTCGTAACACTCCAATCTTAAAACGCTCTGTCAGCGCACGCGTTTCCCTCCTGTTACAACTTCGGGTTCTTCCAGAGAGTCTGATGGAATGTCAAAGCGATATTAAGCGAGTTGAAGGTTACCTTCACCGTCTACAAGACTAATATCAGTGGCCCTCAAGTTGGCGGTTCAAAGATATGTCTCTTTACGCTCCTCTTGAAGACCCCAAGGAGTGGAGTAGTGGAGGGAAACACGTGCCCTGGCAGAACATTCCAATCTTCTAAGGTCCAAAAGAGTAATGATGTTCTAGTGAAGATTCTCTCCACTGAAGAGTGGCACCTCTGCTCGGTACCGCTTTGTTCGTGATCGCCTGCTCTAGGCAACACATGAATATGCGTCATCAGCTTCTGTCCTATCTTTTCATGTACTTACAGGTGCATCTAATTAAATGGCAAAAAGCACCATAAGTCAAAGCGCACCCAGCCCTTGCGCTCTAAGCTTAAACCGTATTAGCCTATAGGTAGGTAAATCAGGCTCTGGACATTCCTGAAGGAAGTGTGGTCACCAGGTAACTACGCATCGTTGCTCTGCAAGATCCTTTTAAGATTGTAACACTCCAATCTTTAAAGCTCTGCCAGCGTGTCCCTCCTGTTAAATTCTCGGGTTCTTCCAGAGAGTCTGGTGGAATGTCATGGCAATATTTAGCGAGTTGAAGGTCACTGTCACATTTCACAAGACTACTACCAGTGCCCTCAAGTTGGCGGTTCGAAGAGATGTCTCTTCTCGCTCCTCTTGAAGACCCCAAGGATGTAGTTGGAGGGAAACACGTGCCCTGGCAGAACATCTTCTAAGATCCAAAAGAGAAATAATCTTTAGAATTAGCTCAGTTTTGGTGAAGATTCTCTCCACTGAAGAGTGGCACCTAATCTCTGCACGCTTTGTTCGGAATCGAAACGGAGAGACGAGTGATCTGAAGAACTCTTCAACTTTATCCCGCACTAGTGGACGTCACGCGGTTTCACCCGCGTAGCTCTCGTTCCCGTGGGAATACAGTAATAAAATATAGACTATGTTCACCGCAAAGAGTGTAGCTTCCAAACAGTGAAATTTTTTTTCAAATTGGTCCTGTAGTTTCGGAGCCTATTCGATGCAAACAAACAATCAAATCTTTCCTCTTTATAATAATTAAGTCTCTCTTTTTAGTATAGAAGTATAGATAAAGTTGAAGAGCTCTTCAAAGCACTCGCCGTTATAGATTCGGTAGAATGCAGTCAAAGACGCTATGAGTCTTCGCTGCGCTAATAGTTCAAGGCTTCCCGTCACCTCAGGGCAATCATTGATGCGAATAGAACGTCTCAGCATAGCGTTGAGCTCGTCCAGTAAATACCTCGCGAAGTCATTCTACATGTGAGAGCACTCTTCCGAGAGCCCTGGGACATTCTTCCGAGGGCTTACCCGGGACTCCCGGCCGTAGATGGTTGTAAAGGGGTTCCGACATGATCAATTGGCAATTGTCAAGCACGTAGAATTTCATGTGCACGTATACGTCGATGCACACACACATGCAAAGCAATCACGCACACTGATGCAACTTCCATTCATATTTAATGTGATTGACAATTGCAAGGCATGATCGTGTCGAGAGCCTGTAAGGTATCGCGTGGTTTATGTCGGTTGGAGTCTGGCATAGCATTCATGTGGATTTCGAACACACGTAAAAAAACCGTGAGAGCGGTGGCGACGAATCTGGTACATAAACTTTAACTAAGACATGATTTCAGGCCGGCTTGCTGGTGACCCTGAACACGGGACAGACCTCTCTGTGTGGTGGGAGCCTGGTGAGCTCGCAGAGAGTGGTGACGGCGGCTACCTGCTGGTTTGATGGCTACTTGCACGGTCGCAGCGTCTTGGTAAGTTTATCTAATACTAGTCTATACTTTATACTAGTTTTATAATAACCGGTAAATTACGAGGCGGTAAATGGAGCAATAATTGGAAATTCAAAATTTAAATCTGAAATCCATACATACATTCATAACATATGGACACGCCTTTATCCCCGAAGGAGTAGGGCGGCATATTATAGTAAAAAAATTATAATATGAAACATTTTTAGCATTTGTCCCACGTAATAGTTGGTGAGCCGTATTGCCGTGTTGAAATGGACAGGCGCAGGTTGTGACTGCCCGCTGTTAGTTTTGCCTTCCGAAGCACAGAAACGCTCCTAAATAAATGTTAAAAAGTGGTCACTTGGTCATCCATCCATAACCGACCACAGTAAATGTTGCTTACTACAGTGATCGTTTACAGAACACTGAGTCCGAGGGGCCCCGAATGCTTTGAAAAAAGTAAAAGGGTCCCGTTTTTATTTACTTACCCTTTTTTAATAGATAAATATTTGTGAACATTCTCACACAACATCATCCAACCCAAAATTAAGCTAATATAAGCTTGTGCTATGGGATCTATACGACTGATACACATACTTAGGTATATTTCTAAATACATAGGTACATAGTATACAAAGAAAACACCCAAACTCCGAAACAAACATTTGTGGGTCACACAAATATCTGAACCGACCCGGAAATCGAACTCAGCGTGGCAGGCGGTATCACTACCAAATGCGCTACCGAGGCAGTCTCCCTTTGAATGTGGAGCCCTATAAATATACTTATTCCCAGGTGATCCTCGGCTCCACTCAGCTGTACTCCGGCGGCACGAGGGTCTCCGCCCACGCTGTGTACAACCACCCTTACTTCGACCCCTTCACTCCGACCAACGACATCGCTGTGCTGACCATACCTTATGTCTCCACTAGCAGTAAGTTTTTGTAGCGATTAAGTCGGTAATTTTTAACCGAAAAAGAAAAGACAATTACTATAAGGCCGACTTTGTTGAGAGTAATCGTTGCTTGGAAAATCCAAATATATTTATTTCACTTAGGCATTGTACAGATGCGCTTGTAAAACATTTGTTTTAAACTGACACGCGTTGAACTCATATTGTATTGAAAACGGGATTTCGCGCGGCGACTCGAGAAGTCGCCTCGGGACCACGATAGGTGTCACCCTATCAAAACGTCGAGGAACAAGAAGGTACCAAAACCTTTATAGTGACGCGCGAAATCCCGTTTTCAATACAATATGCGCTTGTAAAACGTCCAGAATATAAAACAAACATCTACCACCAGTTCACAACGCAGTTCACTTACAAGAAATGGCAAGAAACTCAGCGGGTTACAGCGGTGGACTGAAAGAGCGGTTGAGATGGCAGAGTTTTATGCCAAATCTGTTTGAAAAAAGACGTAGAATCATTGATACGAAGAAGAAGTGGTGGACTATGAAATGACCGCCAGATGTCGCCAGCTTCCATTATAAGGGCGGGTGGCTATTTTCATATGAGCTAAATATAAAAACACCGGCCAAGTGCGAGTCGGAATCGACTCTAACCGAGTTGATTACGGGAATCCCCTAAAATATTTTGTTTTTTTTTTAAGTACTTACGTATTTGTTGAGACTACAGAAATACCTACGTCATCTGTGAAAATGTAAACTATGTAGCTATCACTGTTGATGAGATTCACCTGGTGCAGTCAGACAGATAGGCGGACCGATAGATAGACAGCGAGGTCTTAGTAATAGGGTTACCCTTTGAATATGAAACCCTATTTTAAAAACAGTAGACTTCGTAAAAGCGCGTCCACTACCACAAACATTGATTCCAAAACGCCTTTTCACCGCAGCAACGCCCATAGGTACACTGTTACTTTTACTTTGGAAACATGGAGCAGCGAACCTGTCTTTATTTAAATTTACTCATCAAGTTTCTTTTTAACCCCCGACGGAAACCCGGACGGGGTGTTATAAGTTTGACGTGTGTGTGTGTGTGTGTGTGTGTGTGTGTGTGTGTGTGTGTGTGTTTGTAAGTCTGTCTGTGGCATCGTAGCTCCCAAACGGAAAACCCGATTTTGATTCTGTTTCTTTTGTTTGAAAGATGGGTTAGGGGAGAGTGTTCTTAGCTATGTTTTATAAAAATCGGTTAAGCCATTTCAAAGATATGAGGGGTGAAAGTGGTGATGAAAAATTGAATGTGTTCAAATATACCCGTGTTGAGTATCAAATGAAAAACCCTGTAAAAAGTAAAAAAATAACTATTATATTATGACCTATATACCCTAAGTATTGAACCTGTATTATTATTATAGGTACTTAGCTATATTATTTACGTATTCACATTTTTAACTAACGTTTTGTCTCGTCCGGGCCCGCTTCACCTAATCATAATCTAATCGTACGTCTGTCTCTGTTTAGGTATAGAGCGGTCCCCCCGACGAGACCAACTGTTAGTTAAAAATATGAATACGTAAATAATATAGCTACCTATAATAATAATACAGGTTCAATACTTAGGGTAGATAGGTCATAATATAATAGTTAGTTTTTTACTTTTTACAGGGTTTTTTATTGTTCTTTTTTTGTGAGTGGGGGTTTTTTAAATTTTTAATTTAATTTTTTTTATTTATATTTCAGGCACAATCAAGCCTTTGACACTGCCATTTGGATCCTATTTATGGAGTTCCTTCGCAGGGTACTCCGCTGAAGCTATTGGATATGGCGGAACTTATGAAGGTAAAGTTTTATCTACAACTAGCCGATGTCACGTGGTTTCACCCGCGTAGTTCCCGTTCTCGTGGGAATACGGGAATAAAATATAGCCTATGTTCACCGCAAAGAGTTTAGCTTCCCAACAGTGAAAGAATTTTTCAAACCGGCCCAGTAGTTCCGGAGCCTATTCGATGCAAACAAACAAACAGTCAAATCTTTCCTCTTTATAATATTAGTATAGAAGTATAGATACCTAGCGGACGTCACGCGGTTTCACCCGCGTAGTTCCCGTTCCCGTGGGAATATGGGAATAAAATATAGCCTATGTTCACCGCAAAGAGTGTAGCTTCCCATCAGTGAAAGAATTTTTCAAATCGGTCCAGTAGTTCCGGAGCCTATTCGTTACAAACAAACAAACAAACAAACAAAAAAACAAATCTTACCTCTTTATAATATTAGTATAGATGACACTAAAACTACTGAACCGATTTTAAAAAATTCTAACCGTAAATTTAGGGGACGCTGCCAACTCCTGTAAACTGGGAGTGATCCGCAATCGCTAGATGTAATGTCATGTCCACCATACAAACTTCAGGAGGATATTACTCAACTGTTTGATACCCTACATACAATGTCAAACATTTTACTGTTTTGCCTCATCATAAACTTTGTCTGTACCTTTAAAAAATGGGAATTAAAAAACTATTAAAGTGATAGAAGCCATTAAAAATTGGATTTTTCTGCCAAATTTTTAGACAACTTTCTGTGTAAATAGAAGAAGTATAAAAATTTAAAATCTAAGTCCGTTGCGACAAAGTTCATTTCTCAAAGAGTTCAGTGAACTTTATTCTAAGTTGATACATGAAATACTTTTTTCATAACACCCTTCCTACCAAAGGACCTTTGAATGAATGCATTATCGCAGCTTCTCGCTCTCACTATGCGATGTGAGGTGAAACAGCATGCATTTGGCCGAGTTCTAGCGACCGACTAGCGCCGATTGCTATTATTGCGCTTCGTCAAGGTTGAATTCAAAAGACTCGCTTTCAACAGGGAATTGTTCTAAATGTCATTTTCCTTCTGTACTTCATTATTATTTTGTAGCAATATGCACACCACACGATTTGCAGCAATATGCTCACCACCTATCACGATTTGTAGCAATATGCTCACCACCTATTACGATTTGTAGCAATATGCTCACCACCTATTACAATTTGTAGCAATATGCTCACCACCTATTACGAATTGTAGCAATAGGCTCACCACCTATTAGATAAAGTCTTTAATTCCCTTCTTCTAATAACAGGTGCTTCAATAACCTTAAGCCAGTCCCTCCGCGACGTATTTCTGAACGTGATCACCAACTTCGAGTGCCAGTCGTACTACGGCACCGCGGTGGTGAACAGCGGCGTCGTGTGCACCAGCGGCGCGGGGGGCAAGGGGCCGTGCGGGGGGGACAACGGGGGTCCTCTCATTCTGAGGAACTTTGATGGGAGCAGGCATTTGTTGGTGAGTTTATATTTTTAATCCCTTTTATATACCTAATATTCTATCTGTTATGTTTTCACGCCTAAACCGCTGAAACATACAAATAGTCACGCCTCCATCCACGAAGGGGTAGGCAAAGGCATATTATTATAGATATTATATACCTACCCACAATTCACCTTTTTAAAGAATTTGTCCCACGTAAAAGGCGGTGAGCCGTATTACCGTGTTGACATGGACATGCGCAGGTTGCGACTGCCTGCTGTTGAAATTTTTCAAGCCGCCTAAAAGGCCTTCAACTATGCTTAACGACTGCCATTTTACTGGCAACCGGAACCAACGGCTTAACGCGCCTTCCGAAGCACGGCAACGCTCAAATAAATGTAACAAAGTGGTCACATGGATGGTCACCCATCCAAGGACTGGCCATAGTTAAAGTAGCTTACTACAGTGATCGTTTACAGAACACTGAGTCCGCGGGGCCACGAGCGCTTCTGAAACGACCGCTAAAACAATTTTGATGAAATCTGATAGAGATAATTTGAGTCTAAGTGTTCGGAATCTGGAGTGACTTTGGTAGTATTTAAGAAATAGTTCCGGAATATTTGAAGGAAGTGATCCTTCGACCTTTAATGACTTAGCACAAGTGACTTATGGAGATCCAACATCAATTAGTCTAAACCTCTAAATTATAACTTATTGCTATTTAAAAACTAGTAGGCGTTTCATGGTTCCTGTACGCAATCTTCAACACTAAGGGATGGACAATGCTACTTTTTAACTGACTGCGTAAAAGGAGGGTTATCATTTTACGTGATAACGACTTCTACGCGGAAGAAGCCTCGGGAAACAGCTAGTCCGTATTAAAATTTTAAAGAGGAAAGATTTGATTGTTTGTTTGCATCGAATAGGCTCCGAAACTACTGGACCGATTTGAAAAATTATTTCACTGTTGGGACGCCACACTCTTTGCGGTGAACATAGGCTATATTTTATTCCCGTATTCCCACGGGAACGGAAATTACGGTTAAACCGTGTGACGTACGCTAGTCTACACCTACTAAAATTTCAAAGAGGAAAGATTTGATTGTTTGTGTGTTTCTTCTCCGAAACTATTGACCCGATTTGGAAAATTTCTTTAACTACCAGCTATATTATCTCCGTATGACATAGCCTCACAGCTTACTAGATATTAGATATAGACAGTGGTCCTCAAGTTGGCGGCCCTGTGATGTGCCTCTTCACGCTCCGCTTGAAGAACCCAGGATTGTAAGATGAGGGAAACACGTGTGCGGTCAGCTCGTTCCAGGCTTTTGTAGTTCGACAGAGGAACAATGTTTTGAAACGCTTCGTTCTGGCGAAGATTCTCTCCACTGTGTATGAGTGGCACCTCTGCGTTGCACACGTTGGTCGGGATCTTCTATGTGAGCTAACACATTTTATAAATAAATAAATATTCACTGACATTTCACACAACGCTACCTATCTGATCCCAAAGTAACCTGCTTGTGTTATAGGTATCAGACCACGGATATTAATAGGTACCTACTTATATACTTTTAAATAGGTACATACTTTTCATACAAAGAAGCATTCAGACTCTCGAGACAAACATTTATGGGTGGGTCACACAAAATTTTGTCTCCGGTGGGAATCGAACCCACGACCTCGTAATCCGCAGTCGCACACTTCGATCTCTAGACCAACGAGGCAGTCGCTCTTTATTCTTCTTTATTATGATTATCTTACGATCGAAAAGGAGACGATGACAGTAAGTACTTAAGTTCAAGATCTTTTCAGAAGATTAGATAGAATCCAACCAAAGACTATGCCCTACGCCAAAAATCACAAAACAATATTTATTCTTACATTTTGTAGATCGGCGTGAACTCCTTCCGTTCAGCTAACGGCTGCCAGGCGGGACACCCCGCCGGATACACCCGAGTCACAGAATACATCTCCTGGATCAACAGTTTCCTGTAGACCTACAACACTATATCAGACTACATTCTGTGAAATATATTAGTATTATTATGTGACTTAAAATCCTATTATTGAAATATAACACAGTCCATCTAAAGGTTGCCTGGGAGAAATTGCTTCTAGCACTAAGGCCGCCCATTGTACCTTCGAATACCTTCTTTAATTTGTTATTATTTATAATCTTTGGTGTACAATAAAGAATATACCTACTATTATTATTATTATATATTTTGGCAAACAATAATAGAAAATAATGTATCATATGGCAATTCGTTACAAATAACCACCAATTAATATTCAGTTGTGAATTTGTGATTAAATGTCAATAAAACCTACCAATCAAATTGTAACATTTCATTAATTCACTGACATATAATATACTTACCCGTCAAGGTAAAGGAGGGAAACACGTGCGTTGGCAGAACATCCCAAGTTTAACAGAAACACAATCTTTAAAATCGCTCACTCTTAGGCCGGCCGTACACGGACTGCTCGAGCAGTTAAAGGCTGAGCGACGTACACCAACCGCTCGAGCAGTCAAGATTTTCTACCGCAGTCGAGTCATGGATTCTGACGAGAAATCACTGCTTTCGCTGCAAAAATGATGAAGAGCTGTCGACTGCTCTAGCGCAGTCAACGGCTCGAACAGTCGGTGTCTGCCTCACGACCGCTCGCGAGCCGTCGACGGCACGATGTTATTTCATCATGCAGTTGACGGCTTGAAGCGGTCTGCTCGAGCAGTCGTGTGTACGGCTGCTAATGAATGGCTATAGTTCACTGCGCGGTCGCGTCTTCAAACAGTCGGTCTCAACTGCTTGAAGCAGTCCGTGTACGGCCGCACTTACGGAGATTATCTCTCCACTGTATGAGAGTTGTTCCGGGTACAAAAGGACAAGGTGAGATTGGGTTGAAGAGCTCTTCAGAACACTCGTGGTTTTTTCCTCATGGATGCTGTATGACTGAAACCACACGTTCCTCCTACCACTGTCTACGGTCGTCATCCCAGGATTACCGACAGACTTTGACTACCTACCACTGCGGCCTCTCTTAAGGGTTCGGGTAGCGGCCTGGGCGCCGCCGACGTGTCTTCGCCGAGGACTATCGGCCTCCATGACCGGGGGTCTGAGGACGGTGAGAGGGTCGCTCACCGTCATTACAGAAGCAGGCCCATGACGGCAGCGTGACGTGAGCAATTCACGCACGCCCCCCCTTAGAAGCGGGATCACACGCGAAACCCCCCAAAGGACATCCTTCCGAGGGCTTACCCGGGGCTCCCATCCCAACAATAGGCTGTGGGCGATACGTAACTTTTTTTAGTCGGAGGAGTCCGGCATAACATCCACGAGGATTTTCCATCACGTAAAAAAAAACAAAAGGGTTCGGGTACCTACTATCCCGCGTCTTTTGAAAGCGTGACGTCAGCGTTCTAAGCGTGTTTTTTTTATATTTAGCTCGCCAAATTGACGTCGTCACCAGCCTGATGGTGCTACGTGGCGCATCTAGCGATTGGGGGCCACTTCTGACAGTGGTCCTCAAGTTGGCGGCCCTGTGATGTACCACTTCACGCTCCTCGTGAAGAACCCGGGATTGTAAGATGAGGGAAACACGTGTGCGGGCAGGTCGTTCTTTTTTTTGTGTGTTTGGGCCAAGAACACTCGCTGGAGGAAGACTGTTATAATACAGTCACTAAGGATGGTATTAAATAGGTACTAAGCTACCCTAGCTGGTCCAGCAAGACTACATAACTCAGAGTTCTGACGTAATATTACCACAAATAGTTATTTATAGATGTGTAAGTAAGTACGTAAGTTCTTATGGTTGGACTATTTCCGATATCTGTGGTTGGACCAGACTTATGAGTAGGAATCTCATTCAAAAATCGTGACTTTTTGCCGTTTTTTGGTACGGATCCCTGTGTGCGAGTCCGACTCGCACTTGGCCGGTTTTTTTATATAATTCTGCCAGTATCTTGATACACATAACACAACGCATACCTATCACTCCCACAAACTAAAACTAAAGTCAAAATACAGGTTTTTAACAAGTTTGGTAACGGAAGCTGTATCGAAATCTATGTAAGTACCTACCACAGAAATAGGTATATCAATATACCTACGTATCCATACTAATATTATAAAGCTGAAGAGTTTGTTTGTTTGTTTGTTTGAACGCTAGGATCTCAGGAACTACGGGTTGGATTTCAAAAATCATTTTAAAGTTTAATAGTACATTTATAGAGGCTGGCTAATGGTGGTATAACATCACGCTAAGACGACTAGGAGCGGAGCAGCCATGAATAATGTTTCGAGAACGGGGATTATTTCTTTCTTTTGAGAGCTTTCATTGCTAACGCTGCATAAATAGTTAAAGTTACGTAAAAATTGTGTACTACAAAATTGTTTCTCTTAAAAAGTTATAAAAAAGTCCTTTACAGCATATGCCTATCTTTTAAGGTTCACTTACAATAACCCTCTTCTTAAGTTTTAAAGTATGAGCGACGTGACGGGAGTAAACTTGGTCTGCAGTGGCAGCCAGTCAACTGAACGATAAAAACCGGCCAAGTGCGAGTCGGACTCGCACACGATGAGTTCCATACCGAAAAACGGATGGGTGGAAATAAAAGCGACGGGAAACATTATATCACTTTAACATCTCTTTCCTTCTCACTCTCATGTGACGCAAACGAAGATAAGCGGTTTAGCTCTAATGAATACAAGCGACGCGACGCGACGAGAATAAGCGCGACGGGGGTAAATGCAACGGGAAACATTATAATACTCGAAATATTAACTCACTCTCATGTGACGCAAACGAAGTTGCGCGGGTCAGCTAGTATCTAATAAAATCGTAACAGGTCGCTGTCTGTAGGTACATGGAAGATAAATAAGAAAAAATATTATTATGGGGGCTTTATGAATGCAATAGAACACAAAACAATGATTTTTAGAATTTTTGTCTGTATGTCTGATATCTGTTTGTCTGTACGTTTGTGCACGCTAATCTCAGTAACCGCTTACCTGATTGCAATGCGGTGTTTTTTATTGTGTTGAGCTATTGGTTAATAAATAAAAAAAGTAATATCACTTTTAAGAATTAATATTTTGAAAATTTTAATTGTAGGGGTTTCTTTGAATGTGAAAATGAAGGTCAAATCTAAACTGGCGTGTTGGCTTTTTTTTTGTTTAACGTGAGGGAAAATCCTCATGGATGTTATGCCGGACTCCTACCGTCAAACAGATTACCAGGCTTCCCACTTACATGAATTAAATTTCTATGACACACTTATAAGCTAGCTAGCTAAATACGAAATCCGGACAAAGATAACAAATAATATTTTGCTAAAAATAAAATTAAAAGGGATATAATAAACCGAGCCTCAAAAGTTTTTATCGGCCACGGCATTTAGCTTCTGATTTATTGACTAAGCCACGTGAAAATGAAATAGCCTCTAATATGTTAATTCGTCCTCTTTACAACGTCACCTAAAAAAATCCATAATGAGCATCAAATAAAGATCAACAATTATTTTAACTTGTCCTGCGTAATAATATATTAACACCTAATTTACTAATTCAGCCACAGATTTTATATGTAATCATCATTTTATATTTTACAACTTCAAATCGAGAGCCTCAAAAAATTATAATTTAAGCCACCACAGACAACATCAGTTTTTATAACTTAGCATGTAAAATAAATATATCACATTCTTTTTTCGTGAAAATAGCCACTGCAAGGTTTAATCTAAGTGCAAAGGACGACAGCGACCGGCCATTTGCATTAATCAGAGACCGCTATTTGATGTCACTTTGTAACTAAAAACAGATTACGCTTACCAAACAAGAAAGTGAGGTCAAGAAAGCAAATACTAAACTTAAAAGTGTATTTTACATTATACACTTTTGACTTTAGTATAGGTATATACATTAAGTGAACATGTGGATAATGTCGTCATAAATTTCACGATTAATGAGAAATTACTCGTTACGTGTAAACAGTGTTTAGCACTGCCACGTTATAGTACTCACTTTTGAGTTTAGTATTTGCTTTCTTGGTGTTACTTTTTTGTTTTGTGAGCGTTAACTGTCTTTAGTTCTATAATCTGTATTACATGCATACATAACGTCACCGACCGAAATCTGTATAATGTCTGGGCATTCTATAGAATACCTGAAACTTGCAGGCAAGGCAATGTATGAAATATTTATATACGAGAGTATGGAAGGTTTATTGGCTGCTTGCGGCCGCCGAGCACCAGATGTCAAACATTTAATATTTAGAATTACCTATGTAACAATTTATAACTTCTCGATCGTTTATAATTTTGCGGTATTTACAATTTTATGGTGACCCCAGACCTATTTATTTTACACATTGCCGGTGTACCACAGCAGGTATTCTATGCGGATTGCATAGAATTTTGTACAATACCTAGACAAAGTATGAACAATTATAATTTCTCGATCGTTTATAATTTTGCGGTATTTACAATTTTATGGTGACCCCAGACCTATTTATTTTACAGATTGCCGGTGTACCACAGCAGGTATTCTATGCGGATTGCATAGAATTTTGTACAATACCTAGACAAAGTATGAACAATTATATACTTATTCAAAACATTTCATACATTGCTTGGACAGGACGTCTGGAGTCTGGGGCAGGTATTCCGTAGAATGCAGGTATTGCATATAATATCTGAATTATAAAGACTGCAGGTATCATCATAATAAATAAAAGCATTTATGCCCGAAGGTCTGTCCCACGCTCCCATGTTGAAACGAACTCGCTTGTCCATTTCCACCACCAGATTGTGACACCCCATCTCTCGGAAAGCTCTAAAGCTATGTTCCTGTCGAAGAGTTCTACCTGTCACTCGTTGTGGTCCTTTCCGTGCCGTTTTGTGGAAATATATTATATTGCAAATAAAAATACAGTCATCTTAACGTTCCTTTCAAAGCAAGGAAACTCTCGCAAATCAAATGTTACAAAGTGGTCACCCATCCGAGCACCAGCAATAACGGTGGTTGCTTACTGCAGTGATCGTTTACAAAAGACTGAGTCAGTGGCTACAAGTGGTTCTAGCTATTTAGGTAATATAAGTGGCCATAATTTGTTTTTTGATGGCAATTTTACTTCACTTTGATGATCCATTAATGTGGGATGAGTTACATTTTAAACATGCTGAATTAGGAAATTAGAAGCTAAGATATTAATAAATAATGTCTATTTTGATGCCATTTTTTAGTAATTTAAAAGTTCACTGTTTGAATGCATGTTACAAAATTAGATGCTAAAAAATAATCACGATGCTGAATTATATTAACAGTGGCTAATAAAGAAGTTAAATGGTGGCTAGAATCTAAAAATACTGACACTCATTAATTGTGGCTGACTTATTAATTTAGGGGGTAAAGTATTTTTTCGGAGGCCAATAATGCTATTAAAAAGAAGTTCGTTTAATTAGCACCCAAATTAAAATAACACAAGATAGAAACAAGATGAGTGTGTTGTGTGTGTGTGTGTGTGTGTGTGTGTGAAATAAAATAAAATAAAATAAAATAAAATTTATTCCCTTTGAAATTTTTAAAAAATTATTTAGGTTTGTCAAAATTTTTGTGACTCTACCGGGGGTTCGGAAATGCTACAGACTGAGAAGAACACCCCAAGAAACTCAGTCCGGTCCCTCTTATTCATCTTAGTAGGTATCTAATACAGTTTTTTTTTTAAATGTAGAAAGGAGCAATTCGTGTCACTGCCAGGCAGTCTTGTCTTCTAGAAAGTCTTTAATGCTATAATAAGCTTTCTGGCACAATTTAAGTTTTACTAGTTTTTTAAATTTATTAACTGTCAAACCTGTTATGGCTGTCGGCAATGTATTGTACATTCGAATACAATTGCCCGCAAAAGAATTGCTTATTTTATTAAGCCTAAATCTAGGTACAGCCAATTATTCTTATTTCTTAAGTTTAGGTTATGGATATCACTATTTTTAATAAATTTACTGTTATTTTTATGAGTATATAATAAGTTTTCATATATGTACTGTGAATACCTACACAGTAAGGATGTTGATATCCTTAAACTTTTCTCTTAATGACGCCCGAAACCCCATACCATAGATAGCCAAGTCCAAGTGAACGTAATCGGATAAGATGTGTTATTCGTTGATCCGTGTTAGAAAAATCAAAAAGTGAGCAAAAAGTGAACAGTGCAAAGTGAAACTTATGTAAAAATAAACACTAATATGTGTGCTATCTAACAATATAACATTTATCGTATTTACACGTAAATAACAGTGACAAAACAAGATATTAGTGAAAAATAAAACTGTTAAATTTTAAATCACAAACCGGCACTGCATGATGAACAAAGGATTGGACTTTGATCTCATTATCGTTAAACAATAACTGACTCATTGAACTACTAGAGGTACATAACGGTGCACTATACACTGGTTTATTTGAACGAAGCTTACGAAGTCGACTTAGCTCGCTACTGACAACTACGGTTTCACAATTATTTATGACAGGGTTCAAATGGTTCAAATCCGGACATGACATTTTAATGAATTCGACATTCTTTTTGGCATTATTTTTTAGACATTCTTCTTGATTTGATTCTTTTTGACATTTTATTTGGAATTTTATTTTGGAATGACCGTCTTTTATTTTTTTTAATTGAATATAATAATAGAAAAGGTGCAACTTTGTCCAATTGATTTGGTCTATAAATTCAGTCGTAAACGATGGATGAAAATATAACAATTAGAAAACATGCTACATCTCACACACTGAACAGTACG
This sequence comes from Miltochrista miniata, assembly GCA_933228765.1. Classification (NCBI taxonomy): domain Eukaryota; kingdom Metazoa; phylum Arthropoda; class Insecta; order Lepidoptera; family Erebidae; genus Miltochrista; species Miltochrista miniata. The sequence continues at coordinate 24,417,879 of OW121772.1, forward strand.
TTTGACAAAAGTACGTTAGACTCGACAATAAGAAGCCTACCAGACTCTGCAAGAAATGATGTCTATACGATACTGGAATTACAAGAAAGGATTACTCAACTTTCGAGTGAGTTAAAATCCGCTCATCAGGAAGTGGACAATCTTAACTCTGAAAACGGTCAATTGAAACTGGATATTTCCAGATATGTCAAGATTATTGATGCCTATAAGAAAATTAACAGCACGGATATTGTGATGTCGACACCACTTTCGGTACGTAAACAAAAAATCTCACGACCAGCGCCTGCTAAAAAGTTGCCGCAACCATTAACAAATAAACAACTTACAACACAACAACAATGTTAAAAGTACAAAGCACTATTGTTCAAGAATCCATAAGTTGTAATGACCATAAATTATTGATAGACGGTAAAAAGGAAAGATCAGCGCATACACAAGTACCAGAAGGGAGTCAAAATGGGAATCAAACCAGGCAGCCAGCAAGGAGTCTGAAGAATTATAATCCAAAAATAGTTATAATAGCTGACCAACAAGGACGACACATTCAAAGGGTATTCCAAAGTTTAATAGGGTCTAAATTTAACGTCACCTGCTTCTGGAAATCCGGCGCGCCTATGTTTGAAATTCTAGAGTCGGAGTATTCGCAGATTAGCACACTTACTCAAGATGATTATGTTGTAGTCTTAGGAGGAACCAACGACACTAACCCGAAACAACTTGAACTTGCTTTGTCTAATTTTTTAAATCGGACAACATACACTAATGTTATTATTTCAGAAGTTCCGTACAATAGGTCCTTAAATGAGCGTAAAATCAACCATTTATTAAAATTTTCATGTTCATATTATACCCATACAACATATTTGGATATGAGATATGTTTCACATTTACCAGGTTACAGAGGTTTCCCTTTACACATAAGTCAAATTCTGCTTAAAGATGTATTACGAAAGGACTACGAACAAAAATATATAAGGTATTGTACAGAACGACAAGCTTATTCCATTAATAGTATTAATAAATGTGATACCTGTGATCAATACACACAGACAGAAAATATTCAGATGCAGGATGAACCTTCCACTTCTTCTTCAAATAATTTGCTTTTTCGAGACTAACCAATTATACTTGCTCCATCAAAATATAGATGGCTTAATAAGTAAGTCGGATGAGTTGATTGTGCATCTGCATTCATTAGGTAATAGAAATCAGAATGGCTGTCCTATTGATGTACTTTGCATCACAGAACACAACATGACCCAAATAGATACAAAATTGTTAATGCTTCCTAATTTTGTACTTGGCGCATACTATACACGAAAAAATCATCATGGAGGGTCCTGTATACTGGTAAAAACTACATTTAAATTTAAAAATATACCAGAACCCAAGGCACTGAGTTTAACCAATATCTTTGAATGCTGTGGCATTGAGTTGACAGATCATAAAATTATTATTGTATGCATTTATAGATCACCAAGAAATATAAGGGAAAATATTGACCTATTTTTTGAACGACTGGGGTTATTATTATATAAAATAGGGTATAAAAACAAAAAAATTATTATCTGCGGTGATTTTAATATAAACAGGACCAATACATGCAATATCTCATGCGAGTTTGAACAGTTACTTAAATCATTTAATTTAAAATTAGCGATAAATCAACCAACACGGTTAAGTTCAATGAAATGTATAGACAACATAGCTCATAATATTAGAGGGTCTAAATCATGTGTTGTAGAGTTGTCTCTTTCAGACCACACTGCCCAGCTATTATCTTGCCCTATACGCGGAAATATTAATGCAGGGCACTGGTTTAAGATGAGGAGGGACTATAGCAATGATAATATTAATAAATTTGTAGACTGTATAAGTAGTCTTACATTTTCTGAGATCTTCACATGTGATGACCCAGATGAAGCATACAATGACTTTTTCGAACTATTTAAATTATTCTATGACTTGTGTTTTCCAATAAAAAAAGTTAAAATTGACATTGTTAGAAAATATAAATGGGTCAGTAGGGGGTTAAAATTATGCTCTAAAAGGAAACGTCATATGCTATGGAAAAGCAGACTCTCACCAACCCCAGAAAACATAACTCAATACAAGAATTACACAAAAAGGCTAAAATATGTAATAAATAAAACACAAAAAACACAAAATAATTTCTACATTAATTCAGCAAAAAACAAATGCAAGGCTACATGGCAAATCATTAATAACTATAAAAGCACAACACTAAAAAACGAAATTACAGAAATCAAACATAATGGACAATTCATTACGTCTCCGGATGCTATTGCTGAAACCTTTAATAACTTTTTTATCGACGACGTTCAATCGAGTTCAAATAGAAATATAAACTGTTATAAAAATATATTGTATAATAAGTATAATTCGCTATTTATGAAACCCACTAACCCAGTTGACATCCATAATATTATAATGAAACTCAATAACTCGAACAGCACAGGATATGATGACATACACACAAAAATAATTAAATTAATACCCCAATACTTGGCACCCGTACTTAGTCACATGATAAATTTAAGCATAGAGCATGGAGTATTTCCAAAGAAATTAAAAATGACTAATATACATCCATTGCTCAAAAAAGATGATAAACTAAATGTTAGGTCATACAGACCCATTGCATTAATACCAATTTTTGCAAAAATATTTGAAAAGGTCATTTATAATAATATGTACAATTATTTCGAAGAGCATGATATTTTTACAGAGGAACAATTTGGTTTTCGTCGTGGAAAATCTACGGGTACTGCACTTTTCCATTACATACAGCAAGTAATGACAGGATTAGACCAAAAAAAGACTATTATCTCCCTATTTATGGATATGACCAAGGCCTTTGACCACGTGGATCACGAAATCTTGTTATTAAAACTGGAAAAGTATGGAGTAAGAGCCAACTCGTTGGCTTTACTAAAATCTTATCTCACAGAACGCCTACAGGTGACTACGGTTAAAAATATAGATAAAAACTCAAAAATAGAAGTAAATTATATATCCAATCAAAAAATTGTTAAATATGGCGTCCCACAAGGTAGCATCCTTGGGCCGCTGTTGTTTTTAATATATATAAATGACCTCCCAAAAGCTATTAACCAAAACATGATATTATTCGCAGATGACAGTACGGCTATCTTTACTAACAATGACGAAAATATAAACAATGAAATTGACATAAATAATTCACTGAAAAATATAATAAAATGGATGACTGAAAATAACTTAAACATAAATTTGGGAAAAACAAATTACATGACATTTACAAACAAAAATTATACTTACAATAATCTATCACTAAGTTACAGAAATGAAATAATAAATGAAGTGAAGGTTACCAAATTTTTAGGTATTTATATTGATTCGGATTTAAATTGGAAAGCCCAGGTGGATCAGATTTGTAATAAATTAAGCTCATTTTCTTATGCTCTGTATATGCTCAGAAAAGTTGCAAACGAAGAAACGCTGTTAACGGCTTATCATGCAAGTGTTGGTTCTGTACTCAGATATGGTATTTTGTTTTGGGGTAACTCAGTTCATAAAGACAATGCCTTTAAGGCTCAAAAGAAGTGCATCAGAAGCATATGTGGTCTGACACAAACTGATTCGTGCAAACCCTCATTCGGTAGATTGAGAATACTTACCTTGCCTTCTATGTATATTTATGAAGCTTTACATATAACATCACGCCTGTTTCCCAACGGGGTAGGCAGAGACTATGGCTTTCCACTTGCTACGATCCTGGCAAACAACTTTCGCTTCTTCAACTTTCATAAGTGTCTTCATACATGCTCTTCGGTTAAGGGTACTCTTGACCTGGCCTTTTCTCAGAAGATTATCGATTTTATCGACTTGAGTATGCCGAGGTCGACCCCTTCCAGTTTGCCCATTCACTCTCGCCTCATAAATCTGTTTCGTCAGCCTATTTCCATCCATTCTCTCCACATGTCCAAACCATCTGAGCATCCCTTTCTCTATCTTAGTCACTACATCTTCTGTCATGCCGCAATGTTCCCTTATCACACTATTATTTACTTTATCCATCAATGTCACTCCAGCTATACTTCGCAAACTTCTCATTTCCACTGCATTAATTTTACTTTCATGCTTCTCCTGCCACACCCAACTTTCACTACCATGCATAAGTGTAGGGACCAGCACTCCTCTATGTACAGCCATCCTTGCCTTTTTAGACACGTTCTGACTGTTCATAAAGGTGTGAATGGCTCCATTCACTTGATTTCCTGCCAAAACTCTTCTTTCAATATCATTGTCACACTTTCCATCTCTTGCAAATTTTGAACCCAAATAAACAAACTCTTTCACCTGTTCCACGCTCTTTCCTTCGATCAATATCGAGCAATCAGTCATACATTTCTCTCTTTCAAAAACCATTACTTTTGTCTTGCTTACATTAACATTCATTCCTCTACTTTTAAGCGCATCGTTCATTATATTAACCATCAACTGCAACTCCTCCGCCGATGATGCCAGTATTACCTGATCATCAGCATAAAGGAGGCATTTGACGGTTAGCTCATTCATTTTTAGTCCATACGCACACTCTTGTAGATCTTTCAAGCAACTGTCCATGTAAAGGTTGAACAGCCATGGTGACGCTACACAGCCTTGTCTCACACCTTTTTCGATGGGAAAAAAGTCTGTGCAAGCTCCATTTATCCTGACACAAGCACTGGAGCCCTCATATAGAGATTTCAATGAAGCTTTAATAGTTGTTAAACAAAATATTAAGAATTACAAAACGCTGTCAAGTGAAAGACATAGAAGTAGATTACACATAGACAGGTGCAGGACTCAATAATTTAGAAATAGTGTTTATGGCATGAGTGCAAAGCTATGTAATAAACTGCCAGACTGTATCAAATCGTCTGAAACTATCAATGTGTTCAAAGACAGACTACGAGAACTTTTAATTGTAAAGTCATATTATTCAATTGAGGAATACATTAATGATAAGAATTTATGACACTTTAGTACTATTAATATTTTTTTATACCTGTAATATAATTTAATAATTATGTATGTATTTGCTTTTTAGATTTTAATACTTATTGACATTTATATTATAAATTTGACATTCTATAAAAGGTACATTGTTTCACGCCAGTAAAGTATGCTATTGTAATTTGATTTTAGATTAAGTAGGTTATTGACATTTGTATAAATATGACATTTTATAAATCTTGCAACTTATTAAATTAATGTAATTAAAATTAAAATATTGTTGTACGCCAGTAAGGCATGTTACGGAAGGACTCACATATTTAAATTTATAACATCTATGTAACAAACCTGTGACAAACAATAAATAAATAAATTGAAAAATTGAAATTGAGCCCGGACAGCCCTTTTCTGCAACACAAAGATACATTCGATGTCGGCAGCGTTACCCCATAATAGTATGCCATAGGTCATGACACTGTGGAAATAGCTAAAGTAGACAAGACGCGCTGTTCTAATGTCTGTCAGTTGTCGGATCTTTTTAACGGCATAGGCTGCAGAGCTCAGTCTGCCCGAGACTTTCTCGATATGAGGCCCCCACTGCAAGTTGGAGTCTAACTTTATGCCCAGAAAGACAGTTTCATCGACCAATTCTACGTGATCATCCCTAATCCTAATACTGGTGTTAACGAGCCTAACATTTGGCGAGGTGAATCTAATACATTTTGTTTTAGTTTCGTTTAACAATAAATTATTAGCGTTAAACCAGTGGACTACCCTAGAGAGGGCATTGTTTACTTCGTCAAGATCGCGTTGTCCACGTTCAACTTTAAATATTAAAGATGTGTCATCAGCAAACAAAACTACCTCATGATCGTCTCTTATAAGGTGAGGGAGATCATTTATGTATACTAAAAATAGAAAAGGTCCCAGAATTGAACCCTGAGGCACCCCCATTGTTACAGCAGAACCATTTGACTGTTTACCATTTATAACTACTCTCTGTCCTCTATCTCTAAGGTAAGAACTAATTAAATCCAAGGCCGTCCCCCGGATTCCATAATGATCAAGTTTTTTAATTAAAGTCTGATGCTAGACGCAATCGAAGGCCTTAGATAAGTCGCAGAATACACCATAAGCATCATACGACTCCTCCCAGGCCTCATATATACACTCTAACAATTTGATTCCAGCATCCGTGGTAGACCGACCGCGCGTGAAACCGAATTGTTTAGTATGGAATAGTTTATTTGTATTAAAATGATTTTGCATTTGATTAAGCATTACCTTTTCAAAGATTTTACTAAACGTGGGTAGTACAGAAATAGGACGAAAATTGGACGGATCTGAGGTGCTACCCGATTTAAACAGAGGAGTTATTTTACTAAACGTCATTAAGTCAGGAAACACACCACTATCAACACAATTATTAAATATTATTGATAATTCAGGGGCAACCATTTCAATTAACGAATTAACTAAATGTACAGAAATTCCCCAGAGGTCAGCAGTTTTCTTAATATTTAAAGATTTAAAAGTTTTTATGACAGTGTGTATACTAATTTTACTGAATTTGAATATTTCATTACAGCAAGGAACATTTGCTTTTAACAAGGATTCTGCTATTGGGGTAGAAGAACCTAGGGCTCTGGTCAAATCTACTGGAATTCGAGAAAAAAATTGTTCAAATTCGTTAGCGACTTCGGCATCTGTTGTAATTATGTTACCATTTACTTTAAGTTTAAAATTATTATCATTCGATTTTGCTTGGCCTCTTTCTGCGTTACTTATTTTCCAAGTAGATTTAACTTTGTCTACACTGTTGAGAATTTTATCCATACTAATATTATAAAGCTGAAGAGTTTGTTTGTTTGTTTGTTTGTTTGTTTGTTTGTTTGTTTGTTTGAACGCTAGGATCTCAGGAACTACTGGTTGGATTTCGGAAATTCTTTTACAGTTTGATAGTCCATCTATTGAGGATGGCTATAGGCTATATAACATCACGCTAAGGCAAATAGGAGCGGAGCAGCAATCAAGAATGTTTCGAAAACGGGGAATATTTTTTAACGTCTGAGAGCTTCCGAAGAGTACGCTGCGTAAATGGTTAAAGTTACGTAAAAATTGTGTATTGCAAAATTGTTTCTCTTATAAAGTTCTAAAAAAAAGTCCGCGACGGCATATGTCTATCTTTTAAGGTTCGCCCAGAATAACCTAATTTGTCTATCTCTTAAGGTCCGCTCACAATATTTTAAAACTAAGTTTGTTTGTGCTACGATCTCAGAAACTACTGGTTGCATTTCAAAAATTATTTTAAAGTTTCATAGTCAATTTATTGAGGATGGTTAATAACAGTATAACATCACGCTAAGACGAATAGGGGCGGAGCAGCCATGAATAATGTTTTGAGAACGGGGAAAATTTCTTTCTTTTCAGAGCTTCCATTGCGTACACTGTGGAAATGGTTAAAGTTACGTAAAAATAGTGTACTATAAAATTGTTCCTCTTAAAAAGTTAAAAAAAAAGTCCTGAACCGCATATGCCTATCTTTTTCGGTTCGCTTACAATAACCCTCTTAGTAAGTTTTAAAATAGAGCGAGGCGACGACGGCAGTAATCGTGGTCTGCAGTGGTAGCCAGTCAAGTGAACGATAAAAACCGGTCAAGTGCGAGTCGGATTCGTACCATAAAAGGACGGGCGCAAGTAGATGCGACGGGAAACATCATATCACTTTACATATTAATACCACGCCTATCTCCTTCTCACTCTCATGTGACGCAAGCGAAGTTGTGTGGGTCAGCAGCTCTAATGAACATAAGTGACGGAGTAAATGCGACGGGAAATATTATATCACTAAATATTTATACTACACTTCTCTCTTTGACGCAAACGAAGTTGCGCGGGTCAGCTAGTCTATTATATAAAAATAAGTCGGGTTTTCCTTCCTGACGCTATAACTCCAGAACGCACGAACCGATTTCCACTGTTTTGAATTCGTTGGAAAGGTCTCGGGCTCCGTGAGGTTTATAGCAAAGAAAATTCAGGAAATGTTCAACAGAAAAGCGGGAATAGTAGTTTTCGATACAAGTGTGGGATCTAACCCATAACACAAGCAGGTTATTCCTAGCTTACTTTGGGATCAGATAGCGTTGTGTAAAAAGTCCGTGAATATTTATTTATTATTTATTTTATCTGTTATTACAACGAGTTACGACAGGTGTTGACCCGAGCCGAAGGCGAGGGTAGACAGTTGGAACGAGTTTAAATAACAGTCCCACACGTTGTATTGAACAACTATTTTTAATACAGTTGCGAAAAAATTAAGCATTGTTATAAAATACATAATAAAAACAATAAACCTGAATATCCAAAATGGCGCCAATCGTAAAAGAATATATACCTTTCTAAGCAGAGACTATGGCAGTGCACTTCATACAGCCAACTTTTTTTATATTTATAAATTTAATTTGGCCGATATTTATATTAATTTATGCTTAAATTTCAATTAAAATTACTTTTAATCTGATATTGAAACAAGTTATTGTCTTTTTTTAGAAATATTTGCATGAATCACAGACATTATTTTGACAATTGGGAAAGAAAACGCACGAGTGCGGGAATGGTAAAGAAAAAGCACGTGCGTGTAATAGCCCACATCCCGAACGCTGTACGTCCCTGTAATACGCCACTTTTTGAGCAACTGTATTAAAAAATCATTTTTCACATACAGCGCCATCGCGGGCGAAGCTGCGGGCATCAGCTAGTTACTTATATACTTTCTTTTGGCTGCTAAGCAGTCTGCTTTAAACTTTTTTGAATAAGTTTTAACATAATTTAGAAATTCATCTGTTCTATTAAGCTGTCTTTCTGAGTATAGTTCATACAGTTTTTGTCTACTTTTATGTATATCCTCAGTGGCCCATTCACTGAAGGCTGGCCTATCACCGATTGTGACTTCCTTAGACTTGAATACGGAGTTGAACTCATTGTAAAAGGAATCAAAAAATAACTTATACATTACATTTGGATCTAAGCCAGTGTCTAAAAATGGAAGTTTATTGCAAAGTCCAACTCGCATACGTTCCAAGCGGTCACTAGTTACTGGTCTACATAATATTTTACGTCTTTTAACTTTTTCTCTTGTGATCTTGAAAGATGCTTTTTGCCCAGTATGATCTGATTTTATCTTATTTATAATACTCTTACTTTCTGGCAACATATCACTGTATATATTGTCCAGACAAGTAGCTGTTGTATCACAATATCTAGTAGGCTCTAAAAATAAATTAGTGAGATTGTGTGATTTAAATAAATTTAAGATATCATTGGTCTGACGCGTATTTATAAGTATATTAACATTAAAATCACCGCACACTATTAGGTGTTTATTAGTTTTTCCAAGTTTAAATAGCACTTTATCCATTACTTCCTCAAACTCACAAAAGGGTGAGACTCCAGGTTTATATACGCATACTACTATGAATTGCTCCAATTCTACGCACGATATTTCAACTGTACACTCTACAGAGAGGGACACAACATCTTTCCGTTCCTTATATTTTAATTTCTTATTTAATAAAATCAACGAACCCCCCCGTGTTGTGTTGACTCTGCAGAACGCACTACCAACCCGGTGACTACTGAAACTGAACATGAGCTCATACTCCTTACGCATATGTTCTGTAAGACAAACAATTTCAATATTTTCTGAGCTCATGAACAGCTCCAATTCAAACTCTTTGACCTGTGTTAATGTTGCAATATTATAATGCACCAGGCTGATGTAATTTACATTTTTTAATTTAGTTTTGTTCGGAGGACAGTTTCCGATAAAATTACGGTTTGCAATTAAATTTAAGTCTATTAATTTACAATTTTGGCTAGAGGGTAATTCCTCTGTTGTCCCAGCAGTTAATTTAAATTACTTGGAACAGATTCCAAAGTCCTAAATCTACTCTGCTCAAATAAAGCAGTTTTGTCAGCCAAGTTTTTGGCTACAGAATAAAAATAATTTAATAGCAAACTTGCTATTTGTCTTTTATAATATTTGGGTAGACAGTACCTACCCTTGTGATTATTATAGACAATAAACTTGCTATGTGACAAATTTGTGTTAAATACAGAATTAAAGTCAATTAGGTATATTAAATTTATTATTATACTGACTTATTAAATTTAAACGTAAATTCATCTTATATCTAAATGAATTTTCCGAATCTGGCACACCTTTTATAAATGGAAGTGTGAACATTACAACTTGTATGACATTTAAGTTTAAGATGTAATTCATGTATAGGGACAAATCATCATTGCTAATTTTCCCCCTGTTTGCACAGAAAATTATTATTTTTCTGTTAGCTTCAAATTTATATTCTAATATCTTTTGCATAATACCACTTAATGAAGCACCCGGATAGCAATTATTAATAACCGAGTAATAACTTGAATTTGAGTTTTGTTTTAAAAATGAACTTAGATTGGTACCAATATCATCACTAAATACAATTAATTTAGTACAACTATTACTATTATTTACACTGTCACACAATATATCCACTGATGTACTGGGCGAGCATGTGGTAATGGGAGCTAGGGGCTCAGCAGTAACCGGTTCGCCCTGGGCCTCCACCGGCTCAATTGCTTTAGGGCAGTTAATATTGCATAAGTGGTCATTTAGGAAACAATTAAGGCGCTCAGTGTTATCATTTGATGTTTTGAGTACCTTGTCTATTGTTAAAGAACATTTAGTAAAGTCCTTAAGGGACCATTCATATTTTTTAGTCATATATTGTAGCTCAAATTGCAAACTTTGTATTTTTGACTCTAATTTTTGTGTGTCAGTGCAATATTTTAAATGGCTTTTTTCTAGTTCTAACATTGACAATTTAGCTTGTTCTCTAAATTTTAAACAAGAACCTATATTTTTACACTTCTTGATTAACATTTTATGGAATTTAATTTTAATTGCTTTTTTGATTTTTGTATGAACTTTTTAATTTTTAGAGATTTTTTTAGTTTATTTCTGCTGCAAAACAAAACCGACTTGTCCTGTTGATATGGACAAGTCGGTTTTGTGTGTGTGCGTGCGTGTGTTTGAGCATGTGTGTGTGTGTGTGTGTGTGTGTGTGTGTGTCGTGTGTGTGTGTCGTGTGTGTATGTAAGCGTGAAACGCGTGCGTGTGTGTTGCAAATGCAATGAGTCACAGTGAGATTGGCAATAGATTTTCTGTCTCGTCGTAATTGAGATCTTGCAACCATTTACCAACGATGTGCTTGCACCTGCCCTTAGGGTATGGATATATTTTGAGATGCGAATTTACCTTATGATATAAGTGACCGCCCAGGTAATAGAACATTCTGTGGGACAGTTTATTCCCACACAAAACTGGTGCACAAATTCTGTTCCTCCTACGTCTAGAAGTGTGTTTGTCCGGTGTGTATCCGATTTCAGAGTGCTTTCTCAGAACTGCGTGAAGAATGTACAATTGACGGACTGTAAGCACTCTGCAATCCATATAAAATAAATAAATAAATACATTTCACACAACGCTATCTGATCCCAAAGTAAGCTAGGAATGACCTGCTTGTGTTATGGGTATCAGACCACGGATATTAATACTTATATACTCTTAAATACATACATATTATACATAGAAACACCCAGACTCTTGAGACAAACATTTATGGGTCACACAAATATTTGTCTCCGGTGGGAAGTATATGAAGTTGATTTGCCTCCCTTCCGTTATCCCATAACGGAAGGGAGAGAAAGGGAGACCCTTAGAACAGCTTTGCACCCGTTCCACTGGAAGAATCAGTGTATTTGCAGCTCCACCCCAGACAGAGATACAGTAGGTAATGAGAGACTAACATATTGCGAGATAGGTGTTCCTAATAGTGCTATAATCAACTACTGCTCTAAGGTTCCTAAAGATATAAATAAGTTTTCGTATTCGTGACGCTAAGAGGGACAAATGGGGTTTAAAACTAAGATTATTGTCAATCACAATTCCAAGGTATCGTTTTTACTTACAAGTTTAGGGCAGAGACAATCATCTTCAACATCAGAACAAAAAAAGTTTTAAGTAGGTATATGATTATGGTTCGTTAACACCAGTATTAAGATTAGGGATGATCAAGTAGAATTGGTCGATGAAACTGTCTTTCTGGGCATAAAGTTAGACTCTAACTTGCAGTGGGGGCCTCATATCGAGAAAGTCTCGGGCAGACTGAGCTCTGCAGCCTATGCCGTTAAAAAGATCCGACCACTGACAGACATTAGAACAGCACGTCTTGTCTACTTTAGCTATTTCCACAGTGTCATGACCTATGGCGTACTATTATGAGGTAGCGCTGCCGACATCGAATGTATCTTTGTGTTGCAGAATAGGGCTGTCCGGGCTATCTATGGTATGGGATTTCGGGAGTCATTAAGAGAAAAGTTTAAGGATATCAACATCCTTACTGTGTATTCACAGTACATACATGAAAACTTATTATATACTCATAAAAATAACAGTAAATTTATTAAAAATAGTGATATCCATAACCTAAAGTTAAGAAATAAAAATAAATTGGCTGTACCTAGATTTAGGCTTAATAAAATAAGCAATTCTTTTGCGGGCAATTGTATTCGAATGTACAATACATTGCCGACAGCCATAACAGGTTTGTCAGTTAATAAATTTAAAAAACTAGTAAAACTTATATTGAGCCAGAAAGCTTATTATAGCATTAAAGACTTTCTAGAAGACAAGACTGCCTGGCAGTGACACGAATTGCTCCTTTCTACATTTAAAAAAAGCTGTATTAGATACTAAGATGATTAAGAGGGACCGGACTGAGTTTCTTGGGGTGTTCTTCTCAGTCTGTAGCATTTCCGAACCCCCGGTAGAGTCACAAAAATTTTGACAAAACTAAATAATTTTTTAAAAATTTCAAAGGGAATTTATTTTATTTTATTTTATTTATTTTTATTTGGTAGGTTAGTAGGTACTTAGTGCCTGTAACTTTAGCCTTCGCAAGTTCTAAACATGTGACTTGTCGGTTCTTATTTTATTATTCTGAAAATATATGGCTTTCTGGCAGAAACTAGCCATCGAACATAATAATTCGTATATGAGAAGTAGCCAAGTCAGACCTTAGACTACAATATATTATCCTAAGTTGTTTGAAGTAATTATATTTTATGTGGAAATAAATTTTCAGGACTGACAGTTGAACTTCGCACCTATTTAGATCTCACTTCTTTTGTCGTTGAAGTCCATAACCAAGGCATATATCATAATATTGAACTTGGCTCTCATTTCACATTTATGTTTTTGATGGTATATTATTTATTTATTATAAGCATTGATTACCGAGTCATCGAAAGTCGACTTTTTAAGTCGCCGACTAGTGCCGCGCCAACGCGACAGTCGAGCGCGTGTGTACAGTTTGTCTATAAAGTCGTGAAATGAATGTTTGAGGAACTAAAAATAGTTATGTGTGTGGCAACACTGGCAACAAGAAACATAAGTACGTCAGTTGTCAATGCTATCGTCGAATTTCGTTTACTCTCTCACGTAACTTTAATGTTTGGATTAAACTGCAACAAATTGAGACCAAACTACGCTTAAGGGTTTGAGAAATGAGTAAAGAAAATCGGAGTGGTGCGCAGGAAGTGATTTTTAAAGTTTTCCAGTGATGTTTCGCGGAGTACCAATCTGGACAATTGTTGTGGGATTTTGAGGATGTTTAAAAGGCGCTAGACAGACGACGGGGCGGGCCGGGCTTTTTGCCCGCGACGTAATAAAGACCGCGTCTGTCCGCCGATGCCCGCGACTGCCCGCCCCGCGAACGCAACGCACACGACGGCGACGGGCGGGCAGTTAGTTCACTACGTTCGTTCTAGTGAAGAGCGCGTCAGTGAAAATGGATACCCAGAGAATTCGAGTAGTTGCTTATTTAATGTACAAAAAAAGAAAGAGACGCAATCGTAATATAGTCCATTGAAATGTTACATGAGCTTTGCATTTATTAGAGGACGCAATTTTATTTTCGGGACATATGTGGGGGGTCAATAGAAGCTTAACCTCAAGTTTGTGGGGTCGCCACCCTTGTCCCCCGGCCGCCATCTTGAAAAGAGTGGGGAAAAAAATACTTTTTTCGCAACACTTCGGAAACTATGAGTCTTACAAAAAAATTGTAGAAGCATAATTTGTAGCATATTGTGTTGCTTACAAATGTGTATATAACTTAACAAAAAAATTTGAATTTTTTTATAAAAAAAATCTTTTTTGGTCTTTAACTTTTTTTATACATTTTACAAAAATAATACCTCAGACTAATCTTGTAGATGATCTTTAAAGAGAAATTTAAAAAAAAATGCCACAGAGCAAAAAAGAAATTTTTTATAATTTTATTTTCAATTTTTTGTTTATAATTTTTAATTTAGGACAAAAATTTGTTTGACATATTTGTAGGCAAAACAATTTGCTACAAATTAAGTTTTCACAATTTTTTTGTAAGACTCATAGTTTCCGAGATATTGAGGAAAAAGTGCTTTCACCCCTTTTTAAGATTGCGGCCGGGGGACAAGGGTGGCAACCCCACAAACTTGAGGTTAAGCTTCTATTGACCCCCCACACATGTCCCAAAAATAAAATTGCGTCCTCTAACAAATGCAATATTCGGTCCTTAAATTGTAACATTTCAATGGACTAATAGGGAGAGTACTGGGTACTCGATGACAACTCATCCCATACTGCAGGCGTACATATTGCCTGGCATATTTGGTTCCATAGCTTCCTCTTTTCATTTACATCGTGATATTCTTTTAATGCCGTATTATAAATCGGCGATCTTTTTTCGACTTGAGAAATTAAATTTTCGACGTCGAAGGCGTCCATCACTAGAAAACGTGCGGCGAGGACTGAGCCTGGCCGGCCCGCGCCGCCCCGTCTGCGTTACTTCATACAAACTGGTTTGTGTGATTCATGGCGGCGAGCCACGGACATGCCGCGCCGCCATCCAGTGCCCGGCGGACAGCGGCGGCGCGGTCTTTTTGCCCTTCGTGTGCGTTGGTAGTATAGGATTCCTTTAGCGCTATCGTTCGCGGCGAAATTGACCGGCCCGGCCCGCCCCGTCGTCTGTTTTACGCCTAATTTATGAGCGAACAGCATCTTTGGTGGGTATGTAGGTAATCGTGTTATTATTTGTTTTGAATCTGTCTGAAGTTACAAATTTACTGAATTTACGATTTGGAGACAAAAAAAGGCGTTGTTTGCATATTTTTAGGTTAGAATCTTAAACTGACAATCTACCTATAATGTAAGTCAGTGGTTAGAACAACATGGTTATTTTATAGTACGACCTACATTTTTGATACTCAGTTCAATCTGGTTTTCTTCCAATTTTTATTTTGAATTAATTGCTTCATGTCAATAGTTTGTTTCCAATATGTAATTAATTTTCTTTTTTTACTCTTTTCATTAAAATCAGAGAGTACAGTTAGGCGAATAGTTAACGAAGGTTTTAATAATGAAGGAAAGTTTGAAACTCCTGGTAAACACAGAAAAGGTCGACAAAGAAAGAAATAGACGACTTTAATATTTGAGCACTGCGCCAAAAAAATCCTTGTCAGATGGGGGAAACTTACAGATAAAACATGTAATTACATGATTGTGGCGAAGCAATTGGGACTGCTAGGCACCTGCTGGTGGGTTGTAAGATGCTATTAGACCGGGGCTTCTGGATCTGGTGCAATTACTTTATTCTGGATCTGATTCAATAAAACAGAAACAAAATTAAAAATGTATAATGTGTTTTATTTATTAACTCACTAGCTGATGCCCGCAGCTTCGCCCGTGTCGAATTTGTTCTCGTTCCCGCTTCCCGTAGGAACTTATTCCCGGGATGAAAAGTAGCCTATGTGTTATTCCAGACTATAATGTATCCCTGTACCAAATTTCAGCCAGATCAGTTCAACTGTTCGAGCGTGAAAGAGTCTCACATCCACACTCATAAGCTTTCGCATTTATAATATTTGTATTGTTCCCGTTCCCGCTTCCCGTAAGAACTTATTCCCGGAATAAAAAGTAGCCATGGTTATTCCAGATAATAATGTATCCCTGTACCAAATTTCAGCCAGATCCCTTTAACCGTTCGAGCGTGTAAGAGTAATAAACATCCACACTCACAAACTGTCGCATTTATAATATTAGTAAGATTTTACTCGGAACGAACTCCTCGTATCAAAATCATTTTGATCGTACTATATAGGGTTGCATACATGCATTCAGCAGCGCCCTCATTTAATTTCACGACTTTATAGACAAACTGTACAAGTCGCCGAGTTATGCAAGTGCTTAGTGATTGGGACAAAACACGTGTACCTACTTAACATGTTTTGTTTTGAGTGGGATTGATTATTACATCAGCAAAGTCCAATAAATTGAATGAAGCGTGTTCTATTTTAGGCGAGTAAGTACCCACGTCACGCGCGCTCCTCCATGTCCTTCACTCGCGGCAACCCGGCAAAAACACGTTTCGACATGTTCGTTTAGCAGTTATCGTTGCATGGACACGAGCTTGTAGTAGGAAGACACCTAAAAGCTAAACCTGTACCTATGTGTAACTAAGCTCAGCATAAAGGACACACACTACTGTTAGCCCTCAGAAGAAAACACAGAGATGACAGCACACTCGTTTATTCTCAACTATACAATTAATCAATTTAAAGACTAGGAAACCTAATACCGCGTGGCACAAGGAGGAACATTGCAACAGCGTCTGGGACTTGCAACCAATCTGCAGGTTTGAAGCGGCCGCTTTTACAATGCGCATAAATGCTCACCTTCCACTGCTAACAATGCTCCCCATTGCCCGTATTATTATACTTTATCTACCGACGCGCGACGTCTAGTTTAAGACTGGCCCCACAAAATGGCGTGACACTCCCAACTCGGTCATTATTTAGTGTTGCCACTGCAGAAAGTAGCCGGACCATACATATGCTAATAATTCTGTAACACTACCTAGTCTTAATACCTACACATTCGTGCTAATCATTGAGACTATACCTAATCAAAATTAGCCTTAAGTATACAGTGCCTTAAGTTAAGCAGCTGCAGCAACCTCTTAGTAAGTACTGAACTACCTATACCTACTATGCTCTCCTGAGGGGTTAAAAGAGCATCATAGCCATAGCACGTTTAATTCATAATCTGATTTATTTGCAGATTCGTACAAGAAATGCTTTAGTTTAGAGATCGAAAAGGGTAACATTATTAAATGAATCATCGGCAATTCATTTCAAAATCTAATCATAATAAATTATGATGTTGATGTTTGCTACTCCGAATAAAATACGGAGAGGCATCGAAATTAAGGTGAAGTGGGACTCAAAATACATAATTTTGACATATTTCGAACCAATTTTGCAACGGTGTTAACAAAGATTTCACAATTTTTTAAATGGATAATTATTATTAAGTATATTGACTAGGGATGTCAGTTCTCCAAAACACGATTGAGTAAATTCGGCTCGATAGAAAATAATCCCAAAGTTCCCTCGAATCTGTAAATTTACCTGTGACCGCCTTGACTATAATCAATTTCATTCAGTAGTTATATAATGTACCACACTAATTTTTTTTTTCCATGTCCCTAATAAGTTACCTCGAGGTCCTATGCAGTTATTTATTAATTAAAATCATATTGTTTTAATAAAAAAAAACGTTTTGTTGAGCGGGAGTGCATTTTGCCGCTATCAGCCACCTCACAGAGCTCGCTCAGTCAGCCGACAGGCTTCGTTGAGGACACCCGTATACAACTTTGTCACGCCCGCTGACGTAATTCGCTGCCGTAGTAACGAAAATAGGTAATAAAAAAAAGGAAGTATTCAAGGCTTAGCTCAAGAGCGTAAAAATATCGCATCTGTTTGGGGAAGTTTCTTTGGTGTATTATATAAGTTATAGTAACGTTTTCATACTTTCCAATACAAAGTTTGACTGATGCCACATAATAAATGAATGCCAGAAGATTCACCTATAAATGCGCTCATGTATGTGACGCCCTGACCGAGCGTATAACATGTACATTATTTAAATTAATATTTAAGTAAAATCAATGTCATAACGAGTATAATACTAATGACTGATAAATCAGTGGGCCAATTCTCCTAAATTTACAATATAACAGTAGGAATAAACATTAATTGAGTATATAATAAATTAAACTCAAAAAATTGGTATTCTTCTATCACACACTCATCTACACTCTCTTTCAGATCAACTCTCTTTCTTACATCTTCATTCCGAACGCGATCTGCGAGCGTACTCCGCAGATTTTGCGAAATGTACATACATTAAACATGTACATTATTTAAATTAATATTTAAGTAAAATCAATGTCATAACGAGTATAATACTAATGACTGATAAATCAGTGGGCCAATTCTCCTGAATTTACAATATAACAGTAGGAATAAACATTAATTGAGTATATAATAAATTAAACTCAAAAAATTGGTATTCTTCTATCCAAAATTACAGCTTTCAAGGCACGTATTGCGTATTGTTGATATTCTCGTAGTCTTACTTTACTACTCGTGTGTCGTAGTTGATGTAGGTAGGTATTGAATTTGAAGTTGTAAGTATGAGTTTCTTTTTTTTTATATTTAGCTCGCCAAATTGACGTCGCCACCAGCCTGATATAAGCCGTGGCGCATCTAGCGATTGGGGGCCACTTCTGACAGTGGTCCTCAAGTTGGCGGCCCTGTGATGTGCCTCTTCACGCTCCTCTTGAAGAACCCGGGATTGTAAGATGAGGGAAACAAGAGTGCGGGCAGGTCGTTCCATGTTTTTATAGTTCGACAGAGGAACGATCTTTTGAAACGTTCAGTTCTGGCGAAGATTCTCTCCACTGTGTGTGAGTGTCATCTTTGCCCGGCACGTGTTGTTCGGAATCGGAAACAAGAGGGTGGGATCAGGTTGAAGAGCTCTTCAGAACATTCGCCGTGATACATTCGATAGAAGGCAGCCAAGGACGCTATGGTTCTTCGCTGCGCCAAAACGGTTCGAGGCCTCCCGTCACCTCAGTTTGAATTTTAACCAACAGTGAACTGAAAATAAACAGCTTACATACAACCCGATACAGTCAATACAACCCTAACTTTGTTTTTAAGCCATAATGTAAAATAGTAATACAATGTTCAATGGATAGTGGTACCTACATGTTAACCGCTAGAAGATGATTTTGTGAATATATGTTACTGAAAAGGCCTGATGATTTAATATGACTTACGAATTATTAATTATGATATATGAAAGTCTGTGAAGATATTAGTGACAAAATCACGTTCCAACGGTTGAGCAGATCTGGCTGAAATTGATGGCCTATTATAATTATTTTATGCTTTTCCAGACTGCAATGTATTCTTGGACATATTATACACTAGCTGACGCCCGCAGCTCTGCCCGCGTCTAGTTTTGTTCCCGTTTCCGCTTTCCGTGGGAACTGATTGCCGGGATGAAAAGTGGCCTATTTGTTATTAATATTTTAATATAATGTGTTATTCCAGGCCTATATCTACCCCTGTACTAAATTTCAGCTAGATCCGTTTAGCCGTCAGAGCGTAAAAGAGTAACAAGCATCTACACTCACAAACTTTCGCATTTATAATATTAAGTAAGGTAAGATAATTTAGAAAATAGTATAAAGGCTATTTTATCCCTGGATATGACCCAATGGTAGAAGGGAACGCAAACAGAATTCTACACAGCTGAAGCTGCGGGCAATAGCTATGCGAAGTGAAACGTAGAATGTTTAATTTAGGAAATGGTAATCATTTGGACAGGACTAAAGCCTAGTCTAGTTTAAAAAACTAGTATCGAAATTTATTCCTTTACACCCTTGCATATATGCAAATAGCAATATTCGTTTTTGTATATTCTTCGTTTTCTTAGCCAAACGGGACCCTATTACTGAGACTTCGAAGTCCGTTTGTTCATCTGTATCTCATGAACTAGGCAGTAATACATTTCAAAGATGTGTTTCTGCTACCGCTGTAACAACTACACTCGAGAGCAATGAATCCGGGTCACTTAAAGAATCCTAAAAATCTCGGAAACTAAAAATGCTAGGTTAATGCAATAAATTGTATTTAATAGACAATGTAATACTCCTTAAATGAAGGTATTAAAACTTCTTAGTTATTGTAAAGTTATATCATAAAAAAATCAAATTTGAAAAAGGGCCACTTTCGAAGATGGAACTACGAAATTACAGCATTTGGTGTTGCTTTTGTTTGTAATCTGTCATTTATGTGGGTACATAAACCATGTTGATAGTGCTCTATATTCATTAATCAAGCTGAAATTATATTTATATGTAATTTTATATGTATGTATTTATGTATGTATATATGAGTTCTTATGTATGTGTGTGTACGCATGTATATTTATGGTTATGTATGTATTCCATACTCCTTCATTGTTTCTTATGTGTACATTATGTATACGTTTATGTAAATATTATAATTTAATTTAATATTCAGACAATGTTTCAAAGTAATACCATTCTGCCCCAAATTTAGTTCGTATAAAAGTCTCCATCCAAAGGTTGCCTTGAAAAAATCGCCTTGTGCGATAAGGCCGCCAATTGTAAAACCTGTATTTAAGATTGTCAATGTGTATAAAATGTATATGTGTTTTGGTGTTACAATAAAGCATACCTAACTAACTAACTAACTGAAATTATGTCGCTTACGCCTGAAGAATGCACCAGAATACTTACAATGCTGGAAACCGGCCGGAGTCAGCGCGATACAGCCAGGACTGTCGGTGTGTCGCTGTCAACAGTACAAAGAGTTCTCCGACGTTACGAAGAAACTGGTTCTAACCTACGCAGACCAGGAACGGGCAGAACCAGGTGTACCACAGCACGAGAAGACCGATACTTGGTGAACACCATGCTTCGAAATCGCTTTCTCACAGGAACTGAACTCACCAATCAGTTTCGACGCCTCGGAGGAAGTAACCCAAGTGCATGGACAGTAAGACGTCGGCTTGCTGAATCTAACTTAAAACCCCTTAGACCTGCAAACGGCCCTAAACTGGAGCGTGGGCATCGTATTTCGAGACTAAGGTATGCCCAGAGCCACGTAAATTGGAGTATTGAAGATTGGTCAAAAGTTATGTTCTCCGACGAATCAAAATTTATGCTCTACAAGCACGATGGAAGACACAGAGTGTATCGAAGACCAGGGGAAAGATTCAAGCAAGCATGCATCGAAGAAAAAGTAGCCTACGGTGGTGGGTCTGTACTTGTGTGGGCCGGAATTTCTTCTGAAAGTCGCACAGAGCTGGTGATCATAGAAAACGGCTCTTTAACTAGCGTAAGATATGTGGAAGAAATCCTCAATGATCACGTTGGTCCATTTATGGTCAATTTAGGTGAGGATGCTATATTTATGCATGACAATGCCAGACCTCATACAGGTAGGATTGTGAATGACTACCTTCAAGAGATGAACATTACTCGTATGGAGTGGCCAGCGCGCAGCCCGGATATCAACCCGATCGAGCATGCTTGGGACGAGCTAGGCAGATGCGTAAAACAACGAAACCCTCCCCCAATCACGCTTCGTGAGCTCAAAATTGCTCTCACAGAGGAATGGGAGAATATTCCCCAAAATCGTATAAGGAACTTGGTGTACAGCATGCCAAACCGCGTAAACGCAGTAATGGAAGCACGAGGAGGCAATACGAAGTATTAAAATTCAAGAAAATCGTAATAAAGTTCAAAAATTTCATGTTTCCTATTTTTGTTTTAAGGAGAGATCAGCAGTTTTTTCTTTATGTAATTTTGTGTTAATAAAATGTATGGTGACTCATATTTTTTTTACTTTCATTTAAGGAGTATTACATTGTCTATTAAATACAATTTATTGCATTAACCTATCATTTTTAGTTTCCGAGATTTTTAACATTCTTTAAGTGACCCGGATTCATTGCTCTCGAGTGTATAATAACACTAGATAAAGAAAAAATAAGGTTACTCCCATACAACGTAATCTTCTGGCGTTTTTTTTTGTTACGAAATCCTCATCAGTGTGCCAGTCCAACTTGAACCTCGGCCGTTTTTACAGTTCCGTATCCAAAGGGTAAAAATGGAACGAGGAGAAAGTATTGCCTTTTGAAAATGCTAAGAGGCAAAAGCGGTCAGGTGTAGAGTAAATAAATGCTGTAAAACAGTACAAGTGGTGGTTATTCAATATGCGCTGCAGGTTCCACCAAGTGCCAAGAGTATAAATAATCTGTAATAACGCGACCCTATTACTGAGACTATCTATCTGTCATCTTATGCACCACTGCGATAGCTAGGCATTTGAAATTTACGAATCCTAAGAACAGAAAAATAAATTAAGGAGGGCTCCCATACAGGTATATTTTTCAGTCTTTTTTGTACAGAACCCTCCTTTTTCCTTTTAAGGAAGTACCAAAAAATATAAACAAAGGATAGGGGCAGCAGATTCTTACTTTTTCAATAAACCTGGCAAAAATCGTCACAGGTAAAAAAATAAATTGAAGAACTTCTTAAATATATTATGTTCTATTCTTATTATGAAAATAAATTTCATTACATGTTAGTGATAAAAATTGCATCAAAATCAATTACGTATTTGCTCACGAGTAGAAGATCTAAAGAGGTTTATCTAAACAGGGCGAAAAAAAATGTTATGTAAACTTGTACTTCTGTCAATGATGTCAATTGCGTAGTGAACGGGATAACGCGCGAAAACGTTTCCGACGCACGGAGCGTCCCGAACATCTTGCGTCTGCTTCACCCCCTCCGAATCGCTTGAGACACAATTGCACTTCGCCTTAAATGATACATTAACAAATACAGTGAA
The DNA here is from genome assembly GCA_933228765.1 of Miltochrista miniata. Taxonomy (NCBI): domain Eukaryota; kingdom Metazoa; phylum Arthropoda; class Insecta; order Lepidoptera; family Erebidae; genus Miltochrista; species Miltochrista miniata. The sequence goes on from OW121772.1 coordinate 24,440,769, forward strand.
ATGAAACATCTTATGATCAGATTATGAAACATACAATGTTGCCTTTCTAGGCCCGCTGGTCCTATATAAGTTCTTGTTTAACCATCAATCGGGCCACAACCTAAGTACCTACCACGAACACGTGGGTAGTTTGTGAGTAAATATTTTAGGAACACAACGCCATCTAGTCCAAATTAAGCTATTAAGAGCCATGATCTAGGCCAGTGATAAACAAACTTATGTAGATACCTACCTATTTATTTCTAAATACATAAGTACCTACTTACATAGAAATTATCCAAATTGCGAAAGCAACATTAAAACGAATAGGTAACATAAGTAGGTACATAAATATTTGGTTCAATCAAAGATAATATAATAGTATTACATACAGATCGGCAACTCCCTGCCTCCCACCGAGTAAGCTTTCCCATTCCCCCACCAAAATTTAAGTGTCGTTTGCCGTGTCAGTACTTGAGAGAGTGTCACTGCGTTGCATTACGTATTACTACCTACGTACTTTCTGCTATTGCTTTGGTTTAATTTGTGCTTAGCCGAGGGTAGACTTGAAAAAAAAGTACCTTCATACATGAGATTGCGTTCTGTTCCTTATTATTTAATTTCCATAGCTAGTGTCCCTAGTATACTCACACACACATTCAAGCTTGATTCAAGCATTCACATCACGTGTATATTAGTGTGGGTGAAAACCTTAGATCATCTAACCACAGGATGCGCCTTACTTAAGCATTGTTTTCTGCCATTGCACATGACCATTTGGTCTTTTGGCTTTATGAAAAGCCTGTACATCAGTACATCATTTTATATGATTAAACTAGTACATTACATTGTAGTTGACTGTACAATAACAATTAACACACAACAGCCATTACGCGTTTGTCGATTAATACATTTTTAAATGCAATGAAATTTTATATGTCTTTGTGTTTCCCCCTTCACTTGTATGAAAACTGGCAGAATATTTTTGTATGCGGTGGTTCGCAAAGGCTAGGTTATATGGTCTAAGGTGAAAACGAACATTTTTGTATGGAGTTTCCACCCTGTGGTTCAATCTAGGATTACAACCCAAAACCTCAGCACGTCAGTCGCATAATCGCATACCAACACATCAAACCCGCCATCGAGGCAGACACGACCTGCCGCACTATAAGTACATAATATGAATAACAAATGTGACATTAATACCAATCAAGGTCACCGTCTCTGTGACTCAATGACCGATAACCAATAGGGATTTCCAACATTATTAAATCGATATCGATATTTAAATATAAACTAGATGATGCTCGCGGCTTCGCCCGCGTGAAATTCGATACCCGTTCCCGCTTCCCGTGGGAACATTTTACCGGGATGAAAAGTAGCCTATGTGTTATTCCAGACTATAATCTACCCCGGCTCCAAATTTCAGCTCGATCCGTTCAGTCGTTAGAGCGTGATTGAGTAACAAACATCCAAACATCTAAACATCCAAACATCTTCACAAACTTTCACATTTATAATATTAGTAGGAAGTAGGATAGTAGGATGAAATAAAAAGTATGCCCTTTAATTAGTTTAAAAAGTGTATAAAAAGTAAATTGAACTGCAAGGGCCACTATACCTACAATTGACGATTATTTGCTTGACAAGGAAGCCTGGAAATGATCTGCTTGATCTACTGCATTTTCAAGCAATAGTTTGTGATTTTAAGTATAAATTATTGTAAACTAGCTGACCCGCGCAACTTCGTTTGCGCCACATAAGAGAGTGTATTACCTGTTCCCGTCGCATTTTCTCCGTGTCTCGTCGTTTGTATTCAATACTACGTGAGAGAATGAGAGAGAGAAAGGTTTCTCGTCGCGTGTATTCCCGTCGCATTATTTTTAAGAACAATTTCGTTTATGAAAGAGGCATCCCGTGGCATTATTGTAGAAAAAAAATTGATTGTCATTAAAATGGTTATTGTGCACCAACCCAAAGATAGACACATGCTATTAAGAACTTTTTTTAGAGAAACAATTTTGTAATGCATATTTTTTACATAACTATAAATATTTACGCAGCACACGCAACAAAGCTCTCAAAAGGAATAACCTTTCTCCCGTTTTTGAAACATTTACTATTACTGCTCCGCTCCTATTCGTTGTAGCGAGATGCTATATAGCCTATGACACTCCACAATAACGTAGCTTTCTATTGATGAAAGAATTTTTAAAATCGGTTCAGTAGATCCCGAGATTACCCCTTACAATTTACCAAACACACAAACTTTACTTCTTTATATTATTAGTTTAGACAGTTTAGATAGAGCACAAAAAGAATAGCCCGCCGAGTTTCTTGCCAGTTCTTCTCAAGCGGGCCGCGTTCCAAACTGGTGGTAATGACTTTGCTTTGCATTCATTGACGTGTCGCAAGTTTGTCAGGATTATGCAAAATAAATGTTTTTTTTAGTTTGAGTTTGACTAACTGACGCGCGCAACTTCGTTTAAGTCACTAGCGGAGAGAGGTGTAGGTATTTATTTCGATAATTTGAAATCGTAATATATTTAAATCCAGTGTGCAAAAAGACTGTTCCAAAGGCCGATATCCAAATCTATCGTGACACTTCTAGCTTCTAAGATTACAATGCCCTTTCCCAATATTTCACTATCTGTTTTATCCTACCTACGAGTGAAATACCTATGATATACCAATACAACGCTATAATAAAAACAATATACACTCGAGAGCAATGAATCCGGGTCACTTAAAGAATCCTAAAAATCTCGGAAACTAAAAATGCTAGGTTATTGCAATAAATTGTATTTAATAGACAATGTAATACTCCTTAAATGAAGGTATTAAAACTTCTTAGTTATTGTAAAATTATATCATAAAAAAATCAAATTTGAAAAAGGGCCACTTTCGAAGATGGAACTACGAAATTACAGCATTTGGTGTTGCTTTTGTTTGTAATCTGTCATTTATGTGGGTACATAAACCATGTTGATAGTGCTCTATATTCATTAATCAAGCTGAAATTATGTCGCTTACGCCTGAAGAATGCACCAGAATACTTACAATGCTGGAAACCGGCCGGAATCAGCGCGATACAGCCAGGACTGTCGGTGTGTCGCTGTCAACAGTACAAAGAGTTCTCCGACGTTACGAAGAAACTGGTTCTAACCTACGCAGACCAGGAACGGGCAGAACCAGGTGTACCACAGAACGAGAAGACCGATACTTGGTGAACACCATGCTTCGAAATCGCTTTCTCACAGGAACTGAACTCACCAATCAGTTTCGACGCCTCGGAGGAAGTAACCCAAGTGCATGGACAGTAAGACGTCGGCTTGCTGAATCTAACTTAAAACCCCTTAGACCTGCAAACGGCCCTAAACTGGAGCGTGGGCATCGTATTTCGAGACTAAGGTATGCCCAGAGCCACGTAAATTGGAGTATTGAAGATTGGTCAAAAGTTATGTTCTCCGACGAATCAAAATTTATGCTCTACAAGCACGATGGAAGACACAGAGTGTATCGAAGACCAGGGGAAAGATTCAAGCAAGCGAAGAAAAAGTAGCCTACGGTGGTGGGTCTGTACTTGTGTGGGCCGGAATTTCTTCTGAAAGTCGCACAGAGCTGGTGATCATAGAAAACGGCTCTTTAACTAGCGTAAGATATGTGGAAGAAATCCTCAATGATCACGTTGGTCCATTTATGGTCAATTTAGGTGAGGATGCTATATTTATGCATGACAATGCCCGACCTCATACAGGTAGGATTGTGAATGACTACCTTCAAGAGATGAACATTACTCGTATGGAGTGGCCAGCGCGCAGCCCGGATATCAACCCGATCGAGCATGCTTGGGACGAGCTAGGCAGATGCGTAAAACAACGAAACCCTCCCCCAATCACGCTTCGTGAGCTCAAAATTGCTCTCACAGAGGAATGGGAGAATATTCCCCAAAATCGTATAAGGAACTTGGTGTACAGCATGCCAAACCGCGTAAACGCAGTAATGGAAGCACGAGGAGGCAATACGAAGTATTAAAATTCAAGAAAATCGTAATAAAGTTCAAAAATTTCATGTTTCCTATTTTTGTTTTAAGGAGAGATCGGCAGTTTTTTCTTTATGTAATTTTGTGTTAATAAAATGTATGGTGACTCATATTTTTTTTACTTTCATTTAAGGAGTATTACATTGTCTATTAAATACAATTTATTGCATTAACCTATCATTTTTAGTTTCCGAGATTTTTAACATTCTTTAAGTGACCCGGATTCATTGCTCTCGAGTGTATTTGCTAGTGAATAACTATGCTACATTTTTTGAAGGTTCTTCCTGCCTCAAGAATTACAATTAGGTAGGTACTTACATTAAAGATATAATAAAAGGTATAAAAAATACATAATTATCCGTACAGTACAGTAACGTAGCACTCCTTTTAATGTTAATCTTCTGTTTATGGCTTGACTTAATTTTTTTTTTAATTGTTTTGATAGCATCCTTTGCAAATGTCGAAATAAAAAATATTCTAACTAATATTTTATTTATTAGTCTATGTACCTACACACAAATTGCACCGAGGAGCGCCCCAGCTCAACGGGGCACCACTTGCTGGGTCGACGTTGTAATGAATTCTTCATATCCTTCGGCCTGGCTATAGGGTGAGTAGGAACACCGCGGGGTTAAGTGGGTATTACGGTCCTATTTTCGGGATCGGTAAGCCCCACACACCGTCCCTGCTACCCTCGTTGTTGGTATGACGGGGCCCAAAGGCTTTACCCACGTAAAAAAACACAAATTGCAATAAAAAGACAAAAACATAATAGAACGGTTGGGTGGAATACATGGTGTTTTTAGTCGGTATAGTAGTCTGGCATAGCATACATATAGGATTTTCATCACGTAAAAAAAAAGCAAACAGCATTGTACAAGGGCCTAAATACTTATTTCTTCTTTTATTATATATTTTTAAAGGTGAAAGTTTGTACGTAACGTACCTATTGATGCATCTCTTTGGCGTTTATCCGGCCGAACGGTTAGCTCTCAAAATGGAAATGTCAAAAAGTGGTTACCTATTTGAGGATTATTATAGCAACCATAGCGAAAGATGCTTACCGCAATAATCGTTGACAGAACACTGAGTCAGCGGCGCCACCAGCACTTAATAATATAAAATGGATATATTTAATATAATATGTTCTATCTATACTCTGTGACATATATCTTGATCTCTGTGACAGTTCTACAAACGTAAACAAGAGTAGACTTTATGTCAACGGCATGAAGTAGTTATTTACAGTTCGCACCTCTGTGTTCTCACTCTCTGCCTTTCACTGACTTTATGTCCACCACAAAAGCTTTATGCCATTGACATAAAGTCTATTCTTGTGTAGGTTTGTAGAACCGTCAGAGAGATCAATCTATATTTTACACAGTATAGTCACAAATTAGAGATAGTACAGATGGAAAACTCATGTATGTACTTTTTTTTCACGCCTACCCTCTGCTACACACACTCGCGCACAAATCAGTATCGAAAATTCGGTTGAGACCGCCTGAACTCATGTCTGTGTACGAGTTGTCTATGTGTGCGTAGCCTCAGCGAATTTAATATGTAGATTTCCATCTGTACTATCTCTAATTAGTGGTATAGTTTTAAATATCGATAATTTTTTATCGAACATTGATGACGTAGGAACATCACTATTGTGCTCTATCAGTTTGATATTATGTAAATGTACTTAAATATTGAATATAATATTTTAATAAAATAAAGCTGAAAAGTTTGTTTGAACGATTTGATTTTATCACATATTTTTGGTCATCGGACCTAGGACTTTATCAATTTAAATTCACAAATATAAGGCTATTTCTACTCGTTGCTTAAATTTGATGGTCACACGCTTATATTTTCTAAACCGTATGAGTTAGAAAGAAATGTTTTAAAATGATGGATAAAACAGCTATTAAGCTATAAAATACATGAAATTTGTTCCAATAGAAGTAAATATTCATACCAAAAATCAACACGAAAGGTCAAAATCGGGGTCATTTTTCGCATTCTACTCGTGTCACACTTCCCGATTCAGTTAAACATTAGGTTACTGCTTCACCAAATTTCCATAGATTTTGAAGTTACATACACTACACACACAGTATTACATAAAAAATCTTGTAACTATTATTTAGAACTTAAAACACAATATACGTCGGTCACACGAATGTAGGTACTTTAGATTTGCGTAGTAAACGGTTGACTGTTGACCAAAACGACCGCCCCAATAACAAAACTCAACTTAACTGAACGTTATTGGTCGACCGGCATCGCAAGAGTGCAATGTGTTTCTTCTGGCTCCATGAGAAAAAAAAATATTGGTAAGTTTCTACATTTGACACTTAATTCGAGTACTTTTCGTGGGTGACTTTTTGTACATTGTATAATAGCTATTGAAGTCAGAGTCAATTCATCAAAACCGCAAATAAATAGAGATATTTATGTAGTATTTGATTTAAACCGTAACGGCTAAACTTTGTCGGAATTTGAAAAAAAGATATATTTTCGTTACCTTCGTGTCACATCCTTCGTGGCGTTTTACCCACGAAGGTGAGTTTATGCCACGAAAGTGATCTTTGACTAGTTTCAGTAAGAGTGTTACTCGTTTAGATTCGTATTGTAGTATGTAGCGGAATGATAGCAGAACAAATAACTAGGTTTCTACAATCATGGCAAATGACAGAGCAATACCTATAACATTTCGTGTGATGCCCTTTTATAGGAGTAGAAATCCCACCGGACGTTATGCCAGATCCCACAGTCCATACCGTCTAAAACTAACACCGTACGTACTTACCCGTCTAGTGCTAGGCGCCACCCCGGGTAACTCCTTAGAAAGATGTATCAGGGTACCTGACAGGCTTAGGCTTTTTTTTTTTTTTTTTTTTTTTTTTTTTTTTTTAACGTGAGGGAAAATCCTCGTAGGATGCTATGCCGGACTCTTACCGACTAAAAAACCTCACGTAACGCCCAACAGCCTATGGTTGAGAGCCCCGGGTAAGCCCTCAGGAAGGATGTCCCGTGACTCCCAACAGACCTACGGCCGCCAATGCGGCCTCGCCCAGGGGGTGGTTCGGGTGCAATCCCGCGTCTATGGGGGGTTTCGGGTGTGACCCCGCTTCTAAGGGGGGGCGTGCGTGAGTGCTCACGTCACGCTGCCGTCATGGGCCTGCTTCTGTAAGGACGGTGAGCGGCCCTCTCACCGTCCTCAGACCCCCGGTCATGGAGGCCGATAGTCCTCGGCGAAGACACGTCGGCGGCGCCCAGGGCGCCGACTGCGGAACTCGGGTGGGAGAGTTAAAATGACAGGCTTAGGCTATCACCGTGGCCTCGCCTACGGGTTTGGGTGTTATCTTGCGTCTTTTGGGTTAGTTCAGGTGCAATTCCGCTTCTTGAGGCGTGCAGCATGCTAAGAAATCTCACGTCATGCCAATGTTTTGGCTCTCGAGGCGTAGACCTGTGACCCTTCGCATCCAAGTCTCAAGGACAGATCCCGGGAAAGAGTCATGCCACTTAAAGCTTAATTAAGGCACTTAATACCTTATACTTATATCAACTAATATACATTTAGGCAGTACTCGTCGAGTAAAACTCGTCGAGTTTTCCGGCGAAGCGGTTTGTGACTACTCTCGAGAACAACTTGTAAACATGTCTAAGGAGTGAGATGGGTCTGTAATTCTTCAGCAAGGTCTTGTCACCTTTTTTGAAAAACAGAGCCACCGCACTTCGCTCCACGCTTTAGGTGTTTGTACCTGTTGGAGGACGGAATTAAAGAGACTCGTCAGCTCTTTCAGAACTGGAGTCCCGCCAGCTTTAGGAAGCTCACTCGTAATTCCGTCCTCTCCAGGGAAATTATTGGTTTTTAGTTGTTTGCGAGCCGCCCTGACCTCGCCCTGGTCAATATCCGGAATGTCTTCCTCTTCGGTATAGTGGCGCGTGAGTGGGGCTCTGTGGTCACAGTCACTAGGTCCCATCGGTTTTTTTTCCGTGATGCATATAGGTCTCTATAGAAGCTCTTAACTGCTTCGAGAATCTCGAACCTCGAGGTCACGGTTTTGCCACCCGCTGTTTTCAATTTGGTCAGACGGGGTCTTCGAAGCTGTTGCGCAAAGACTTTAGTACCCCAATTTTGTTCGATCGCTGCCTCGACGATGTTGGTGTTATAACGTCTGAGGTCGCATCGTATCAGCTTTCGGATTTTGATGTTTAAAGCTCTCTGGTCTGCCGAAGACGTATGCATAGATGGCGTTTGCCGTCTGATTCTCATGAGCTCGAGAGTCTCGGGCGAAAGCTTGGAACACCTATTTTTGCTTTATCCAGACAGAAACCTTTGGGAGACTTGTTATAGCGTCCTGACTACAGTGTCGGCCTTACCGTGATCGTTGCCAGTGGTTTCCAGCAGATCGAAACGATTTTGAAACTCCAATTGAAACTTCTCGGCACACAAAGCTATTTGGAGCGCAGTAGGTCGGAGAGTAGGCTTCATCATCCGGGCCCTTTCGGCGCGGAAGTCTAAATTCAGAGATGCTCGGACGAGTTGGTGTTCACTTCCGGTATTAAACCTGTTGATCACTGAGACATCTTTTAATATACACCTCTTTTCCGACATGACGAAGTCTATCTCGTTCCTTGTGACCTTGTAGAGGCTTCGCCAAGTCCACCTTCTAGGGAGCTTCTTCTTAAAGAATAAGTTCATCAAGAAGAGCCCCTGAGCCTCAAGAAAGTTGATAAGCATACGCCCCTGGTCATTTCTACGCCCCACACCAAAGGGTCCGATTTTCGTTTTACGGCGTTCTTATACTCCCACTTTGGCATTGAAGTCTCCCATCACAACATTGTAGTGCCAAGACTTTGGCAGTACATTGTAATGCTTTCACCACGTCCTCGTACACGGTCTCAACTGCCTCGTCAGTGCTTTTCGAAGTCGGGGCATAGGTACACCTGAATCACCTTCAGGGAGTACTTGTTGGTGAGTCTCAGTATTACGTATGCTACCCGAGACGAAACATTGCTAATCTCCACAATGCTGCTAACGAGGTCCTTTTTCACCATAAAGCCGTCACCACCCTCGGAAGAATGTCTTCCATCACCTTCCCGAAAGTAGAATAGGTCGCCCGACGCAAGGGTTAGCGTGTCCTCCCCCTTTCTTAGAACTCCGTACAACCCCAGTATGTGCTAGTTTATGCGACCCAGTTCTACCTCGAGTTCGGTGAGCCGATCGTCTAGGCGCAGAGTGCTTCCATCATAAGTAGCCAGGTACTGAAAATCTCACACAAGATCATCTAGCTAGCCCAAATTAAGACAATATAAGCTTATGCTATGGGATCTAGATAACTGATAATTTGCTACTTTGTGCCAAAGAGATGTACTGTGTTATATGGTTCCAGAATAACTTTTACGTCAAAAGCATGTGTATAGGACCTGGTAATTGTTTTAGTTAACTAGCTGTTACCATATAACTGCCGAATGAACATATATTAACTTTTAATTAGTATTTAAATAATGATTAATAATGTCTGTAAAGCTACTGCGTCACCTTCGTGGATCGTCGCGTCACCTACGTGGGATCTAATAATTCAAAACGTTATTCTTCCAAATCTGACTCACAATTTAACTTTTTGACTTATATATGTTACTTATCTTACCGAAAGCTTTGTGTTTGTTTACAAAAATAGTTGAAATAATCAGTATTTAAAATTTACCATGAAGGTGACGATGAGAATCGTAAAAAGTAGAAATAGCCATAAATATTGTTATACCCACTTACCTACCTACTACTAGTGAATAAATGAATCTGAATCTGAATATAAAACTGAACAGTTGTTTGATTCAAGGCAAATGATCGCCAATACCTACCGAGAGTGTTCCAAAATAAACGAGATTCTTATAAACATGACATTAATCCTTATCTAAATAAATACACTTCTTACTCTCTCTCTTTAACTCCTTAACCTACTTAGATCAGAGCGCTACTATACAATGGAACCAAATAGCATTACTGACTGACCATTCTCTAAATTTTGTGGAAAATGGTAAATTAATTGCATTCTAGAGATATATAACTTAAGATTTTATATAATAGATATAAGCCTATATTGTAATCTTTGTGTAAACAATTTTTCAAATAAATATATAAATATATTATTATTATAATAAATATAAATATATATCTTTAAAGACGTGAAAAATGTTGGGCGGGTCAGCTAGTCTCACTATAATCCAAAGACTTCTATATAAACTGACTGACTGGTAGACGCGCCGTACTCTAACAAGCGAGATTTCAAAAGCAATCCTCAAACACGCAAATTTCTAAGACTACACTCACTTATAAATACTATTTACGTAATTGTCACCACACACAATAGCAATATACGGATAGAACAAGAGTAAAAGAGAAGGCGTATGGACTCCAATTGCAATTCGAGTACCTACTCTCGAAGTTTTGACTCACAACAGTGCGAACAACGCTGCTAATTAGCGCAGTTTATAGGTTTCAAAAATCGGTGCGTAGGGCATGTCTACCTCATTTTATATAGAAGTCTTTGCTATAATCACGTAATCAGTACGCAGACGGTCAGACATAATAATTTAATAAACAACTTCATTCAGTGTTGTGCCGCAAGTGCCGCAACTCACAGCTCTTAGACCACTTATTTCGTTCATTATATTCAATGATCACTGTATTCACCTGATATCGTCAATTGTGGAGATTCCTTTTCAACTGTAAGTAAGTACCTGTCTACCTTAATATATGTCACTGTATAATCTGTAAGATTAATAAAATAGTTAACGGGATATTTAGCACGTAGATATTATTGAGTAGGTACCGTACCTACCTATCTAGTTCCTCCGTGATTCATTGCGCTTGCAAACAGCGCCGAAATATCGGAAATCTATAGTAATATTATGAAGAGGAAAGATTTGATTTTTTGTTTGTTTGCATCGAATAGGCTCTGGAACTACTGGACCGATTTGAAATAGTAGTTTTCGATACAAGTGTGGGATTTCTGTTATTACAACGAGTCAGAGATGTGTTAAGTAGGTAGATAGTCTCTGAACGACAGCAAAGCGTCCAAAATTTTAAGCGCTAACTGTTGGCGGATAAGTGCCGATCCGCCATTTAGTGCACATTCTATTGTCAAGGGATAAGCTTGTGTCACGTGACAAAATTTTATTGTTTAAAATGTCGAATTGTGCAATAAAAGTGTATCGAAATTACAGAAAATATTTAAAAACAGCCAGGAATGTCTGTAAGTAACTCGAAACTTATCACAATTTTATGAAATCTATTTATTTACGCATGTCTAATTTCTTCGACTCCATCTTGACATTTTTGTTGGTGTTGCCAGTTTCCAATTCAGAATTCCCCAAATTAAATAAGTAAAGAATTACCTAGGTATGGAAATGGAACTAAATTATTAGAGAGTTGTAAAATAAATAATTTGGAAACGGTCAAGTGTGAGTCGAGAATAGTGAAAATCGACCTATACAATTGTTCGGACTCAGTAACGAGAAACTTGGCATACTTTAAATTAAGGAAATCATTTAAAATACCTAAAGTTGAGTTATAAATGGTGAAATCTGTACAAATGTTCTTAAGCTGAAGGGTTTGTTCGTTTGTTTGAACGCTAGGATCTCGGGAACTACTAGTTGGATTTCAAAAAGTCTTTTACGTTTCGTTAGTTCATTTATGGAGTTCATACCACTAGACTTGGGTAGGTACAGTTCGTACTGCCGGACGTGTTAAGGCGCTCCCTCACCGGGAGCATTCGCCTGTAATGTAACAAATTAGATTCGACTCGAGCATTACGTTACGATGCTACCTCCCTGACCGACGAGCGTTCGCATGTAATGTAACATTTATAGATTCGACTCGAGCATTACGTTACGATGCTACCTCCCTGACCGACACGAGCATTCGCGTGTAATGTAACATTTATTATAGACTAGCTGATGCCCGCAGCTTCGCCTGCGTGAAATTTTGTTTCTTTTTTCCGCGACTCATGGGAACTTATTCCCGGGATAAAACTTGTATCATTTCAGACTATAATCTATCTCTGTAGGTGATTACATGATAATTTTGCAATCCAATATGGCCGCCGCGCCGAAATCACAAAATTTCATGATGGGTATCGTTTAAGGGGGTTTTTGGTATGCTGAGTACGAATTTCGGGTTAATTTAGAGATCCAATATGGCCGCCGCGCCGAAATCACAAACTTTCATGATGGGTATCGTTTAAGGGGTTTTTTGGTATGCTGAGTACGAATTTCGGGTTAATTTAGAGATCCAATATGGCCGCCGCCCCAAAATAACAAAATTTCGTGATGGGTATCGTTTAAGGGGTTTTCTGGTATGCTGAGTACGAATTTCGGGTTAATTTAGAGATCCAATATGGCCGCCGCCCCAAAATCACAAAATTTCGTGATGGGTATCGTTTAAAGGGTTTTTTGGTATGCTGAGTACGAATTTCGGGTTAATTTAGAGATCCAATATGGCCGCCGCGCCGAAATCACAAAATTTTGTGATGGGTATCGCTTAAGGGGTTTTTTGGTAGGTATGCTGAGTACGAATTTCGGGTTAATTTAGAGATCCAATATGGCCGCCGCGCCGTTCTCACAAAATTTCATGATGGGTATCGTTTAAGGGGTGTTTTGGTATGCTGAGTACGAATTTCAGGTTAATTTAAAGATTCGAAAATGGCCGCCGCGCCGTTATTACAAAATTTCATGATGGGTATTGTCAAATTTCAAGATAATTTTGCAAAATTAACCCTAAATTCGTACTCAGCATATCAAAATTCCATTTATACGATATGCTACATGAAATTTTACAACGGTGGCGAGGCAGCCATATTGGATTGCAAAATTTACCTGAAATTCCTATTTGGCATACCAAATAACCCCATAAACGATATACAACATGAAATTTCACAACAGTGGCACGGCGGCCATTTTGGATGGCAAACGTTAACCTGAAATTCGTACTCAGCATACCAAAAAACCCCTCATACGATAAACAGCATGAAATTTTACAACGGTGTAAGGCGGCCATATTGTATCTCTAAATTGACCCGAAATTTATTTATTTATTTAGAATTTATTTATTTATTTATTCAATAACGATTTACATCATGTTTGAATTTATACACAGTCAATTATACATATATGCACTCACTTCCTCAAAATAACATGAAAACAATCAACAAATTCGTACTCAGCATATCAAAAAACCCCTTAAACGATACCCATCATGAAATTTTGTGATAACGGCGCGGCGGCCATATTGGATCTCTAAATTAACCCGAAATTCGTATTTAGCATACTAAAAAACCCCTTAAACGATACCCATCATGAAATTTTGTGATAACGGCGCGGCGGCCATATTGGTTCTCTAAATTAACCCGAAATTCGTACTCAGCATACCAAAAAACCCCTTAACGGTATCAACATGAAATTTTACAACAGTGGCGCGGCGGCCATCTTGTATTGCAAAATTGACCTTATATTCGTACTCAGCCTACCAAAAAACCCCTTAAACGATACCCAACATGAAATTTTGTGATAACGGCGCGGCGGCCATATTGGATCTCTAAATTGACCCGAAATTCGTACTCAGCATATCAAAAAACGGCTTAAACGATACCCATCATGAAATTTTGTGATAACGGCGCGGCGGCCATATTGGATCTCTAAATTAACCCGAAATTCGTATTCAGCATACTAAAAAACCCTTTAAACGATACCCATCATGAAATTTTGTGATAACGGCGCGGCGGCCATATTGGTTCTCTAAAATTCTAAATTAACCCGAAATTCGTACTCGGCATACCAAAAAACCCCTTAAACGATACCCATCATGAAAGTTTGTGATAACGGCGCGGCGGCCATATTGGATCTCTAAATTAACCCGACATTCGAACTCAGCATAAAACAATAACAAAACTTTAGCATGATTAATTTCCCGAAAAAATGGGAAGTGTCTTTAGCCGGCGTCACTACACACTGACGCAAGGCGTATGTAAGACAGCACGCTCACGCACACAATCATGCGTTAGTACGGCAGTTTTTGTTGCAGTGATCACGAGGCGAGAGGGTTTCTAGGTAGTTAGTATTCTTAGCAACGAGTTACGACAGGTGTTGACCCGAGCCGAAGGCGAGGGTAGACAGTCGGAACGAGTTTAAATAACAGTCCCACACGTTGTATTGAACAACTATTTTTAATACAGTTGCGAAAAAATTAAGCAATTTTATAAAATAATAAAAACACAATAAACCTGAATATCCAAAATGGCGCCAACCGTAAAAAAATATATACCTTCATAAGCAGAGACTATGGCAGAGCACATTATACAGCCAACTTTTTTTATATTTATAAATTTAATTCGGCCGATACTCATATTAATTTATGCTTAAATTTTAATTAAAATTACTTTTAATCTGATATTGAAACCAGTTCGTATCTTTCTTTAGAAATATTTACATGAATCACAGACATTATTTTGACAATTGGGAAAGAAAACGCACGAGTGCGGGAATGGTAAAGAAAAAAACAAGAGTGTGTAATAGCCCACATCCCGAACGCTAAACGTCCCTGTAATACGCCACTTTTTGAGCAACTGTATTAAAATAGTAGTTTTCGATATAAGTGTGGGATTTATGTTATTACGACGAGTTCGACAGATGTTGACCCGAGCCGAAGGCGAGGGTGGACAGTCGGAACGAGTTGAAATAACAATCCCACACGTTGTATTGAACAACTATTTTTAATACAGTTGCGAAAAAATTAAGCAATTTAATAAAATAATAAAAACACAATAAACCTGAATTGTCCAAAATGGCGGCAACCGTAAAAGAATATATACCTACCTAAGCAGAGACTATGGCAGTGCACTTCATACAGCCAACTTTTTTTATATTTATAAATTTAATTTGGCCGATCCTTATATTAATTTATGTTTAAATTTTAATTAAAATTACTTTTAATCTGATATTGAAACAAGTTAGTATCTTTTTTTGAAATATTTGCATGAATCACACATTATTTTGACAGTTGGGATAGGAAACGCGCACTAGTGCGGGAAAGGTAAAGAAAAAAGCACGAGTGTGTAATAGCCCACATCCCGAACGCTAAACGTCCCTGTAATACGCCACTTTTTGAGCAACTGTATTAAAAAATTCTTTCACTGTTGGGAAGATACACTCTTTGCGGTGAACATAGGCTACCTACATTTTATTCCCGTATTCCTACGGGAACGGGAACTACGAGGGTGAAACCGCTACTACGGGGTCCGCTAGTAGGTACTCAATAATATGTACATGGTAATTGTTCCATTTACTGTTATAGGTATTTAATGTAATCTAAGAGATTGTAAGCTGTTGACATTATTGTGAAGTGAACCGTACCTATTATACAGATAATAAATAGCAAATAGGTTATGTTGGACATTCAGGGACTAGTCCATTGAAATGTTACATATGAGCTTTGCATTTATTAGAGGACGCAATTTTATTTTTGGGACATGTGTGGGGGGTCAATAGTAGCTTAACCTCAAGTTTGAAGGGTCGCCACCTTTGTCCCCCGGCCGCCATCTTGAAAAGAGGGGGGAAAAACACCTTTTTCGCAATATCTCGGAAACTATGAGTCTTACAAAAAAATTGTGAAGGCATAATTTGTAGCAAATTGATTTTCCGACAAATATTTATATACTTAACATTACAATTTTTTTTGCAAAAAATTGAGAATTTTTTATTCAAATTTTCTTTTTTGCTCTATAACTTTTTTTTATACATTTTACAAAAAAATACCTCATACCAATCTTGTAGATGATCTTTTAAGACAAATTTAAAAAAAAGTTTCGCAAAAGATCATCTACAAGATTGGTCTGAGGTAATTTTTTTTGTAAAATAAATAAAAAAACGTCACAGAGCAAAAAAGAATTTTTTTATAATTTTATTTTAAATTTTTTGTTTATAACTTCTTTAATTTTTAATTTAGGGCCATCCAGCGCGGAAATGCAGCCAGCGTTATGGGCACCTTTGCATCGGGGTACGACCCAGGGTGGGTTATTTAGCAAACATATTTTGTTAGCTTATTATTTGACAATATTATTATTTGACATTACTTGTAGGTATGTAGATATAATTAAATATAATAAATTACATTTATTTAGGGCACAAATTTACTTAAACATATTTGTAGGCAAAACAATTTGCTACAGATTATGCCTTCACAAATTTTTTGTAAGACTCATAGTTTCCGAGATATTGGGAAAAAGTGTTTTCACCCCTTTTTAAGATTGCGGCCGGGGGACAAGGGTGGCGACCCCACAAACTTGAGGTTAAGCTTCTATTAAACCCACATGTCCCAAAAATAAAATTGCGTCCTCTAACAAATGCAATATTCGATCCTTAAGTTGTAACATTTCAATGAACTTGACTAGACCATGAACGTGCCTATTTGATATTTTAGGGTTCCGTACACAAAGGATAAAAACGGAACCCTATTCATGAGACTTCGCTATCTGTTTGTCTGTCTGGTCGTCATGATGTTGTATCTCAGGAACCGTGATAGCTAGAGAGCTGAAATTTTTACAAATGATGTACCCCTATCTGTAGCCGCAATAACAACAAATAATAACAAGAAAGCCGTGAGATTGTTCTCACCAGACTGCCCCTCTTTAACACGTTTATTGTGAAAGTGAAAGTTCAATCCGATTGACGTTCTCATTTTTGTTTTATTTCAAACTTTGAAGAGATAATCCACGTGACCTAATGACGTAGTTTAATGCAACAGAGTCACAGACTACAGACAAAGTCTCGCCATAAGCCCCTCTGCACTCTATTTTATAGAGAGGGGCTAAAATTAGAAAAAAAAGAGGAGGATTAAGGGGGGCTATCATACATTTTGTGATTGAAATAGATTTTAACAAAAACGAAAGTTTTATGGTTATTGAAGTCTTAAAGTAAATAAGAAATTTGATAAAACCGGCCAAGTGCGAGTCGAACGCGCGTAAGGAGTGTTCCGTAAAATACGGCAAGAAAACCGCGTTAGTTAAGAACCTCACTTTTTTTTAAATTTATAGTTGTCATGAACATGACTGCACTAGACTGCATCTCAGGAACTGTGATAGCTAGAAAGTTGAAATTTTCACTTGAAGCAAATGTCAATTCTTTTCCATTTTTAGGACCGGGACCTTCCATGCGCAGGTCCGACTCGCAATTGGCCGGTTTTAGTCTTAGACCATATATCACGGGACTAGCCTTTGCGAACCACCGCATACAAAAATATTCTGCTAGTTTTCATAGCGGGTGAAGGGGAAACACAAAGACATATAAAATTTCATTATATTTAAAAATGTAGATATTAATCGACAAACGCGTAATG
The DNA here is from genome assembly GCA_933228765.1 of Miltochrista miniata. NCBI lineage: Eukaryota > Metazoa > Arthropoda > Insecta > Lepidoptera > Erebidae > Miltochrista > Miltochrista miniata. The sequence continues at coordinate 24,458,177 of OW121772.1, forward strand.
GCTGTTGTGTGTTAATTTTTATTGTACAGTCAACGACAATGAAATGTACTAGTTTAATCATATATAATGATGTACTGATGTACAGTGCTTTTTATAAAGCCAAAAGACCAAATGGTCTATTGGCTTGGCAGAAAACAATGCTTAAGTAAGGCGCATCCTGTGGTTAGATGATCTAAGGTTTTAGTATTTGTTGTTATTGCGGCAACAGATTAATAAAATTATTTTTTACACTGTGTACAATAGATAAGTCATTTGCAACTTAAAACCGGCCATGTGTGTGTCGGACCCGCGCACGGAGGGATCCGTAGCAAACAACACAAATTCTCACGTTCATTCCATACTATTTTAATAAAATCCCTGCTAATATTATAAATGCTAAAGTAACTCTGTCTGTCTGTCTGTCTGCCTGTCTGTCTGTCTGTTACGCTTTCACACCCAAACGGCTGGAGCGGTTGAGATGAAATTTGGTATAGGGATAGTTCGAGGCTCTGTGAAAGACATAGGCTACTTTTTAACCGACTGCGCAAAAGGAGGGTTATGATTTTACGCGATAACGACTTCTACGCGGTCGAAGCCGCGGGGAACAGCTAGTTATTTAGATTTAATGAAAATATATAAGTATCTCGATGTTCGTGAGCATTTCAAGCTTCAAGCGTCTACTTGTAGCCGTTATTGATATAAAATCATGTTTGTTGTTTGGGAGCCCCTTATTATTTTTCTGTTTTTAGTATTTGTTGTCATAGCGGCAACAGAAACTCATAATCTATGAAAATTTAACGTCTATCACAGTTCATGAGATACAGCCTCGTGACGGACAGACAGACAGAAGGACAGAAAATTCTAATGAATATAATCCCGTTTTTTACCCCTTGTAGTACGGAACCCTAAAAACCTTATTATCTCGTTTCAGATAATAACTCAATACATATGCCACTATCTGGAATACAAGAACCAACCTTGAAGAATTGGACGAAATAAATGTGTCGACTATGGTGTGTGTACGTAGCGTTGGTCGCGTCGGTGAGTGCGCTCACCCGACCGAGGGTGCACACCGCTGTCGGTGAGATCGTCGGCGTGCAGGATGAGTTCGTCCAGTTCCTTGGTGTGCCGTACGCTTCGGTCGATGAAGACGATGCTTTTGGTGTAAGTTTTATCACATTTATTTTCATTTATTGCACCTATGCTTTTCTTTTGTTCTGTTGAAAATCCTCATGGATGTTATGCCGGACTCCTACCGACTAAAACACCTCACGTATCCCGCCAGCCTGCGGTAGGGAGCTCCGGGTAAGCACTCGGAAGGACACCCCAGGACATCGTAAGACTTTACAAAAATATTACATTTAAAAATTACAAACATCCTAGTTGCTTTTATGTACAGGGACACAAAACACAGAACTCTGTACCGCATAAAATAAATTAACCACTGTTATAGCTTGAAAAGATGTTTGCTTGGTGACTGTAGCATATTGGAATAAATATGGTATTGCACATGTCTGTGACGTGCGGGAGTGGGGATACGGCAAAGCTCGGCTAGCCGCTATTCTATCTCCGGATGTCGTACGCGTGTGACTGTTAGCTAACAAGTGGTTTATTATTTAATACCTCAATACCGAACCCTACAGTGACATTAAAATTCGCATCGAGTCACGCTGTTTCTCAATGACGTTTTATTACACAAACATTCATTTTTCAAAAGGGGCCTTAGAAGGTTTTTTTGGCAGTGCGAGTGTGGCGCCTCTGGTGTTGCAAACGTTCATGGGCTGCAGTGACCACCAGTCCTTATGGTGGGCCGTATGCTTGTCTGCCACCTTAGCGGTATAAAATAAAATCCATTAAGAAGGACCTGTGTTCCTAGATAACAATAAAAATTCATGTCGAGTCACACTGAGTATAAATAAACCGGCCAAGTGCGAGTTGGACTCGCCCATGAAGGGTTTCGTAGCAGCAAGTAACATAATATAAAAGTTCTTATAGTTCGTTGTAATTTTGAGTGATGTTTTAACACGTTCACAGTGGTAGTGATTTCACTAACCGGAAATTGCGGTTTATGACGTATTAAAAAAAACTACCAGCTTTATCTCGTTCAAACTAATTTTCGTTGGTAGTTTTTATAGCAATGTACATCATATATTTTTTTTAGATTTATCATTCTCTTAGTTTAGAAGTTAGAGGGGGGGACACACACATTTTTCCACTTTAGAAGTGTCTCTTGCGCAAACTATACACTTTAGAAAAAAAAATTGTTAAAAACCTCCATAGCATTTTTGAACACCTATCTATAGATACCCCACACGTATGGGTTTGATGAAAAAAAAAATTTAGAGTTTCAGTTCTGAGTATGGGGACCCCCAAAATTTACTGCGTTTTTTCTAGTTTTATATAAGAATCTTAATGCGGTTCACAGAATACATCTAGCTACCAAGTTTCAATAGCATAGACCATATAGTTTCGGAGAAAAGTGGCTGTGACACACGGACGGACAGACAGACGGACAGACAGACAGACAGACAGACAGACAGACATGACAAATCTATAAGGGTTCCGTTTTTGCCATTTGGCTACGAAACCCTAAAAAGCTCTGTCCTCAAGAAAAAAATATCTGGGTGCCTCCTCCAGAAGATTTTAGTGTTAGATACTTATTAACAAAGTAACAATCAAACACGATATTTAGCTGTACTACATAAAAAAATGATGACTTGGTTTTGTCCAGAGGTCGAAGGCCCGCGTTGAATTTTGGTACTGTTCCAGCCTTCTATGGAATCTTCTTCCTGGGATAAAATTGACTATATCAGTCCATATAGGTACCAAATTTTCAAACAGATCTGTTCAGCCGTGAGAGCGTGATGAGTAACAAACATTCATTAATCTATCAATATTTACAGAGTTTTATGTTGTAAAAGTACTTTCGTGTACCTATGTACCTATAATGTATTTGAAAGGAAGTAAAAATTAATTCTTTTTTTATTTTAGCCAGCCGATCCCAACGTGCGTTTGGACTCACCGTACTATGCCACTAAAGCAGCAGACGTTTGCCCTCAAATCGTCAAAGGAATAGCCCAGGGTACCCTACATTGCTTAACTCTGAACATTTATAAACCCATCAACGAAAGCAAGATCTTACCAGTAATGGTGTTCATACACGGTGGCGCGTTTCAGCAAGGGGACGGCAATCCTGAGACATATTCACCCAAATATTTAGTTGCACATGGTGTTATAGTTGTGGCTGTGAACTATAGACTAGGTCCGTATGGTTTCATTTGTCCAGCAGAAGAAAAATACCAAAATCAAGGGTATAAAGATCAAGAACTGGCATTCAAATGGATTAAGAATAACATTAAAGACTTTGGTGGAGATGCGAACAACATGTTGCTGTTTGGTCATAGTTCTGGTTCGCTGTCTGTTGACTATCACATGTCGTCAAACAAAGAAAAGTATTTCAATAAATTTATCCTACAAAGCGGTGTCCAAGTATCACCAATAGTCACGAAAGAAATTAAGGGACGGGACTATTTAGCTGATGTAGCTACGAAACTTAGAATATACACCAAAGATCTCAATACTATAGATATCTTAAATGAATTGTCTAAAATGCACACATTTTTGGTGATAACTGTCACCGAAAACGATATATTTAGACCTTGCACTAAAGATTTTACTATAAATGCACCTTCAGGTAGTTACTTAAAAGATACAAAGATAATAATTGGAAATACAAATAAAGAACCGTTTCTTTTTTATAAACACGTTAAAAATTACACAGATAAAATTAAAACAGAAATGAAAGAAAATTTTGATAACATACCAGATGAAGAAATAGCTAAAGTTGAAAAGTTATATTTCAAAGGTGATAATAAGAGTGATGCAGAAGATTTTGCTACCGACTTATATTTTGTTTATCCTATGGAAAGGTCTATCAGACATTATTTAAGAAATGGCGCAACAGTTTATAGATATGTATTTTCATATGATGGAAATAGAAATATGATTAAGATTCGTGATAACATAGTTGGGAAAGGCGCTGCCCACGGAGATGACCTGGGCTATTTGTTTGATTCAGATCTTTTTAACAAAACAGTGGATGCAAGAGATCGCGAGGTTATTGATGTACTAACCAGTCACTGGACAAATTTCGCTAAATATGGGTGAGTATTCTCTTTGCTAAGAACTCTGAAAGGGTTTCAATACTTTGATTATGTTCTAGAAGCGCTCGTGGCTCTGCGGACTCAGTGTTCTGTAAACGATCACTGTAGTAAACTATTTGTCTATGGCCAGTCTTGGATGGGTGACCACCCTCTGACCACATTGTGACATAAATTTACGAGCGTTTCCATGTTTCGGAAGGCACGTTAAGCCGTTGGTCCCGGTTGCCAGAAAAATGGCAGTTGTTAAGTCAAGTAGTAGGCAAAGACTTCTATATAAACTGAGGTAGACATGCCCTACGCACCGATTTTTGAAACCTATAAACTGAGCTAATTAGCAGCGTTGCGCGCACTGTTGTGAGTCAAAACTTCGAAAGTAGGTGCTCGACTTGCAATCGGAGTCCATACGCCTTCTCTTTTACTCTTTTTCTATTCGTATATTGCTATTGTGCGTGGTGACAATTACGTAAACGATATTTATAAGTGAGTGTAGTCTTATTAATGTGTGTATTTGAGGATTGCTTTTGAAATCTCGTTTGTTAGAGTACGGCGCGTCTACCTCAGTTTATATAGAAGTCTTTGGTAGTAGGCCTATAAGAGCGGATTGAAAATATTTAACAGCGCAGCGGTCAGTCACAACCTGCGCCTGTCCATATCAACACGGCAACACGGCTGACCACCTATTACGTGGGACAAAACCTATTTTTTTTTTTTTTATACCACTAGAGTGGCAGACAAGCATACGGCCCCACCAGATGTACCGGTGGTCACCGCAGCCTATGGACGTTTGCAACACTAGAGGCGCCACAATCGCGCTGCCGACCCTTTAAAAACCTTCTAAGTCCCCTTTTGAAGAACCCCATACTGTAGGCGTTTGGGAAAACCGAGGCAGGGAGATCATTCCACAACCTAAGCGTACGCGGAAGAAAGCCTCTATTAGATCTCACCGTGCTCGAGCGCTCAGGACGCAACGTGTGAGGATGAACACCCTGTCTATGGCGAGCGGTGCGATGATAGAATGTAGCCGTAGGCATCATATCAAACAATTCTTTAGAGCACAAACCGTTGTACAGGCGGTAGAACACACACAGAGAAGCAAAGTCTCTTCTGTCACTAAGAGGTTCCACACCACCTGCAAGTATGGGATCGTTGACAACTCTCATAGCTCGCCTTTGCACCGAGTCGAATGGACGAAGCTGATATTCGGGTGCCCCTGCCCAGAGGTGACAGCAGTACTCCATATGCGGACGCACTTGCGACTTATAGAGAAGCAGTGCTTGCGCCGCAGTAAAGTACCGCCGCGCCCTTCTGAGCACTCCGAGCTTCCTGGACGCCAGCTTGGCCTTGCCCTCCAAGTGACTGCGGAACTGCACATCACTGGAGATGTCAACACCAAGGATCCCTATACTTTCAGAGATGGTGAGAGATGTGCCCTGAAATTGTGGCGCCACAGTGAATGGGGTCAAATGGGATAAAAGGTGAAAAGTGGGCATTTAATATGCCTCTGCCTACCCCTTCGGGATTTAAAGGCGAGATCATATGTATGTATGGATTAAGTTGTGCTCTGATATAGATGAAACATCTTTTCGTCAACCTGCACTTCCAGTTTATTCCAATAATATCAGCAATCAGCAATGGATACGATGTAAAACAAAAATCATGGAGCCCACCAATTATTTTCCTCCACTTAAACGTTCTTAAACATATCGTTTATGTTTCCCAGGGACCCAACGTACGACCCCGACCGGCCATGGCCGGAGTATACCGAAGACATCAGGACTTACCTAAGCATAGGGTCGAGTTCTTCGGTCCTGCACGACTACCACAAAGACCAGAAGGAGTTCTGGGACTCTTTCTACAAGAAGTATGGAGGACTCCACCAAGGGTTTCATTATGGAGAGGAGATTGCTTTCAGGAACGGTGTCGGGAGAATGGATCTCGCTTTTATTTTCGTAGTTACAATATTGCTTGTAAGATATTTAGTGTAATATATCTACTTATAAATAAATATTTTTATATTTTGGAACTATTTTTACTAAGCCGTCTAGCCCAATTAATTAGCGAATATAAGTAGGTATTAGGTTATCTATGCATTGTATAAAAGAGAAAACTAATTGACTGAACTTAGAGGACATGTACATTTTATTTCAAAAAATTTAGAATCTAATTGAATTTAATTAAATACACTCGAGAGCAATGAATCCGGGTCACTTAAAGAATCCTAAAAATCTCGAAAACTAAAAATGCTAGGTTAATGCAATAAATTGTATTTAATAGACAATGTAATACTCCTTAAATGAAGGTATTAAAACTTCTTAGTTATTGTAAAGTTATATCATAAAAAAATCAAATTTGAAAAAGGGCCACTTTCGAAGATGGAACTACGAAATTACAGCATTTGGTGTTGCTTTTGTTTGTAATCTGTCATTTATGTGGGTACATAAACCATGTTGATAGTGCTCTATAATCATTAATCAAGCTGAAATTATGTCGCTTACGCCTGAAGAATGCACCAGAATACTTACAATGCTGGAAACCGGCCGGAGTCAGCGCGATACAGCCAGGACTGTCGGTGTGTCGCTGTCAACAGTACAAAGAGTTCTCCGACGTTACGAAGAAACTGGTTCTAACCTACGCAGACCAGGAACGGGCAGAACCAGGTGTACCACAGCACGAGAAGACCGATACTTGGTGAACACCATGCTTCGAAATCGCTTTCTCACAGGAACTGAACTCACCAATCAGTTTCGACGCCTCGGAGGAAGTAACCCAAGTGCATGGACAGTAAGACGTCGGCTTGCTGAATCTAACTTAAAACCCCTTAGACCTGCAAACGGCCCTAAACTGGAGCGTGGGCATCGTATTTCGAGACTAAGGTATGCCCAGAGCCACGTAAATTGGAGTATTGAAGATTGGTCAAAAGTTATGTTCTCCGACGAATCAAAATTCATGCTCTACAAGCACGATGGAAGACACAGAGTGTATCGAAGACCAGGGGAAAGATTCAAGCAAGCATGCATCGAAGAAAAAGTAGCCTACGGTGGTGGGTCTGTACTTGTGTGGGCCGGAATTTCTTCTGAAAGTCGCACAGAGCTGGTGATCATAGAAAACGGCTCTTTAACTAGCGTAAGATATGTGGAAGAAATCCTCAATGATCACGTTGGTCCATTTATGGTCAATTTAGGTGAGGATGCTATATTTATGCATGACAATGCCCGACCTCATACAGGTAGGATTGTGAATGACTACCTTCAAGAGATGAACATTACTCGTATGGAGTGGCCAGCGCGCAGCCCGGATATCAACCCGATCGAGCATGCTTGGGACGAGCTAGGCAGATGCGTAAAGCAACGAAACCCTCCCCCAATCACGCTTCGTGAGCTCAAAATTGCTCTCACAGAGGAATGGGAGAATATTCCCCAAAATCGTATAAGCAACTTGGTGTACAGCATGCCAAACCGCGTAAACGCAGTAATGGAAGCACGAGGAGGCAATACGAAGTATTAAAATTCAAGAAAATCGTAATAAAGTTCAAAAATTTCATGTTTCCTATTTTTGTTTTAAGGAGAGATCAGCAGTTTTTTCTTTATGTAATTTTGTGTTACTAAAATGTATGGTGTAACGTTGTGGAACAACGGGTGCAATTAGGGGTTCAACATTAGGGGTTTTAAAATGAAAACGTAGATTAATAAATGAAAGCGCCATCTACCGAGTTATTGTCGCAACGGCGGAAGCCTCATTCGTATTTAAAAAGCGGTCTTGACGTTTAGTAGTTTCGAGTGGTGCCGCTAGAGGCGCTGTACAAAAATATAAAAACAACCGCGCGCGAATTTCGAAGCCCCCATTACTCAAATAATGTAAAGTCACTAGTCGCGAAGGCGTAGGTGCATCAGAGTATAATTTCAAAGTGAAAAAATATTGTTAGGAGCCAGGTGCTCCCAAAGTGATCAGCGATTTAGCTGCGAGCGTCAATAACCCCATCATTGGGTGAGTCAAATTATTTATAATGAATCTAGATTTTTAAAACAGTGAAAATTAACGGCTGTTGGTCAACCCTGTTATGGGAGGGTAGATTAAAGGGGTGTGAAAAAATCTCTTTGTAAAAGTAGAATATCAGCAAACATTGTGAGACCCCCGATTCCTGAAATGGTTAACAGGAGTCGGCTGTCTTAGCAATGGGCGGGAAAAAGGGTTCCAGCTAACCCGTCATCTGGAACATTCCAGGGTCCACCCTACGGGTTGTCAACGTCCACCCTACGGGTTGTCAACGTCCACCCTACGGGTTGTCAGCATCCACCCTACGGGCTATAGAAGTCCACCTTCGGGTTCCACGAAGGTGAAGACGCACCCTTCAAGTCTACGAGCAGTCACCCACCCTGCGGGTCGAAAACACCGTGCCAGCCGAATTTGTGGACGGCACGGCTACGTCGCGGACTGCATCAGCCTTGAGAACCACTAAGATAAGTCGGAACCCTGCGAAGGCCTTCGGAGATCGCACTTGCTGCCCGAAATTACCACGACCCCGAGCTTAGATTATAATACACCATCATTTGAAATTTTAATTCTATCTTTTTATTTCTCTCTTCTCCTTTTCTGAAAGCCCTCAGCTTTTCAGTGGCGCCCACATCGTGGTTTCGGGTAGCGAGAAAGCGATTTCCGACGGGAGTCGGAGGTCATAATTATAAGATTATTCAATTTGTGTAAAATAGTCTTAAGAGTGCCCGTTAGCGGGGTAGTTTCCCTCCAAATTATTACAACTACCCAGGAATTTGGCTCTCCTGACCTCTGCTGCCAACTTGTTCTTTCCGGCTTATTTTGTGTGTTTTTTTAGTGATTTTAGACAGATTTCGGCATAAACAAGAACAAGGCAAAATTTGAATTTTTCTCAACATAATTGTAATTTTTCCAAATTTTAACGGTCCCCAAATTTATTTTTCACACCCTCAAATAGTATTTTATGGTGGAAAATTTTTAATTAAATTTAAAGTAAAAGTTTTTTTTGTTTTGTTCCAATTTTAAATATTACTTTATTAAAGTCTAAAGTAAAACTTCACATTTGAAACGCTTACATTAATATTAGTAAGTGATTTGTATTGCCTATATTCATCGTAAAAAGTAGTCACAGGATATCACCACCACAATTTTTATTTTGTACGGCGTCAAACCGCCTCAATTTGTGTATTATTTTGTTGTATTTCCCATATGTGAATTTACAGCGAGACCAACAGCCGATAATCACACGTCTGGGTGACAATCCCTATTGAAAGTTCACTCTAGAAAAACGGTAGAACAAAGATTTTACAAATTTCACTTCACGTAAATTTTAAAAGATTCATAATTGTTTCACTTTTCGAATTACGTCGAATTCTGATACACTGAAGTACAACTGTAAGAAAAAACATTCCAAACGTAGATCACGCAGTGAATACATTCTTGCCAAAAAACAATTATAAACTATTAACTTTGATTCGTGTTCCGAATAAACAACGGCAGATGTTGCTTTCATAACGTTTACGAGTAAGTTGAATTACTAGCTCGATAGTAGAAGAAATTTTTTTTTTTCCATATAAACTGTGGGTGGAAGTGAATATAATACACTCCGGGCACCAACAGTCTCATACAAAACATTTCCAGAATCGTCCAAGTACGAATCGGTTTTCAAACAATTCGAAATATTCAAGGGTTCCGTAGTGGTGAGGAACAATTTACATAAAAGGTTGGTTACTACCATATAGTTTATTTCAAGAACCGTCCAAGTGCGAATCGTCTTTGACACAGTTCAGAATAATTAAGGGTTCCGTAGTAGTAAGGAACGATTTAAAGAAAAAATTAGTGGTACGAGTTAAAATACAATTAACTCGTAGTACGTTCGTGTGAATAGTTACATTTCAATAAAAATAATAGCAGCGTCGAAAATTGCATTATTCGAGTAAAGCTGTAAAACACTTAGTTAATTTCATCAACCCATCATCATACACCTCACTTTCACTACTCACTGCTTAGGATTAGATTACATTTAAACACAGACAGACAGACAGACAATTAATTTCTAGAAGGGTCCAATCTATTAATTGAGTGAAGGAACCCTAAAAGGTACTATTTCCAAACTTAAGTATTTCCTAAAGCAAATACTAAGTTTTATAAAGGTTCAATTTATAATTCGGTTCAACGAACCCTAAAAAGTAGAATTTATTTTTCGTTGTTCGGCGGGTGGATCGAAAAATATTCACATTCCTTAACATTCAACAAGACGTAAACAGACAACGATAAGGGCCGTCGTTCACTACAACAGAATTCGTTAGGGAATATAGCGAACATTCGTTGTTTACATAAAATTAACTTTTCATGTAAAATAAGTAGCAGATAAATACACTACACATTGGTAAATAATCATCATCACTAAAGATTCCCGGCTAGAGTAATTGAAATAGTCAGTACAATGGCATTCAAATCAAATTTCACATCACTTCCAAAGGCGGAACTTTCATATGAAGTTAAGATCCGGGGAGAGGAACCTGGTTCAACGGTGGCACATAATGTACCACACCAAGACCGCGCTAAGACGCATTTGCTAATAGTTTATATAGTACATCAGTACAGTTACACAATAGGTTTTGATAATTATTTTTTTGGAAAATATAAGGGTGTTAGCACACCGTCATATAACTTTAGTACATAGGTGGCATATATAGGTACCACATCTCGTGTCAGGTTACACGCATACATATGATCAAACGGAAGTTTCACAATTACAATTACATAATAAACAAGTAGTATATAGTCATCACATATTCATCACAATTATCTTCACACAAAATTCCAAACACTCAACAAGCAGTTTTTTTTTTGTTTGTTTACATAGTGTGACACTGGCCTTAGATGCAACGATGAATAACACGTTTGCATCAACACGATTACGTCAGCAGCTTACGCGCAAACAAAATAAAACTTGCACAGGGGAGATTTCATACGTACATACATACACATTATTTATTTAAATACATTTTACACTGACATGGTGGCAAACAAGGGCACCATATTTTGTTTAGATATTTGGCAGAATGGCCAAAGATCAATGATCTTCGTCATTTATTAAGGTTGACATAATAGTCATAGTCAACATTCTTCTACTAAAGTTGAGAATAAGCATTTGTCTTTTGTTATTGATACTAAGATTGCGAATATGCACTTGGTTTTTTATTTTATTTGGTTAAAGGGCTAAATAGCCTAGTAATTAGTTAGGGACACTACACACTACACACTACACACGACTTTCAAATAAGTACACAGAACAACGTGACAAACACATGCCGTGTTCGTCATGGGGACATAAGGGTTAATTAGCAACACGAAGGATTCTGCAAGTAAATTATTTTCTATCACTTTTCTGTTTCTTGGTTTGGTTGGGAGTTTTCTGTTAGTTGGAAGCATGAGTCTATCCCTAACAGAGTTCGTCGTTTACTGTTAGTTGGCAGCATGGTCTTGCCCTAACAGAATTATGGTGTAGGTTTGTTACTGTTACGAGGAAGCATGAGGCTTACCCGAACAGAATTATGGTACTGTTATTTGGCAGCATTTGTCTTGCCCTAACAGTCGTAGGTGTAGATCACCGTTATCTTTATTTTCGTCATATGGCTACTCCTACCACTCGGAAGCTAGAGGCTTGCCCTGGGGGATAGTCCATCCTATGAGTCGGAAGTGTTACACGAGCCCTAGTAGGATGTTCTTCTCTGGGACGGTTGTATAAATCCCAGCCTTCAGCAAAAAGCCTTATTATACACACCCCACTTTCAGGCGGTGCGTATTACCTGAACCTTCAACCCAAAGCCTCAAATACGTCTTTTCTCTTTCTGTCCTATAAGATCCTTCAGAATCACCTTAATACATCCTGCGAGTTGGTTTCATTAAAGTTAAGGCCGACTCTTCGCTACACCCAGCATCATCTCATTCACACAACACACTAACATACACACACACATAGACGAGTATTAGGTATTATGTTAGGGGCGTTCGAGGACGAACGCAGCATTTGACGCGTTAGGGTACGTCAAACGCTCACCGGGGAGGGGGAGTATGTAACGTTGTGGAACAACGGGTGCAATTAGGGGTTCAACATTAGGGGTTTTAAAATGAAAACGTAGATTAATAAATGAAAGCGCCATCTACCGAGTTATTGTCGCAACGGCGGAAGCCTCATTCGTATTTAAAAAGCGGTCTTGACGTTTAGTAGTTTCGAGTGGTGCCGCTAGAGGCGCTGTACAAAAATATAAAAACAACCGCGCGCGAATTTCGAAGCCCCCATTACTCAAATAATGTAAAGTCACTAGTCGCGAAGGCGTAGGTGCATCAGAGTATAATTTCAAAGTGAAAAAATATTGTTAGGAGCCAGGTGCTCCCAAAGTGATCAGCGATTTAGCTGCGAGCGTCAATAACCCCATCATTGGGTGAGTCAAATTATTTATAATGAATCTAGATTTTTAAAACAGTGAAAATTAACGGCTGTTGGTCAACCCTGTTATGGGAGGGTAGATTAAAGGGGTGTGAAAAAATCTCTTTGTAAAAGTAGAATATCAGCAAACATTGTGAGACCCCCGATTCCTGAAATGGTTAACAGGAGTCGGCTGTCTTAGCAATGGGCGGGAAAAAGGGTTCCAGCTAACCCGTCATCTGGAACATTCCAGGGTCCACCCTACGGGTTGTCAACGTCCACCCTACGGGTTGTCAACGTCCACCCTACGGGTTGTCAGCATCCACCCTACGGGCTATAGAAGTCCACCTTCGGGTTCCACGAAGGTGAAGACGCACCCTTCAAGTCTACGAGCAGTCACCCACCCTGCGGGTCGAAAACACCGTGCCAGCCGAATTTGTGGACGGCACGGCTACGTCGCGGACTGCATCAGCCTTGAGAACCACTAAGATAAGTCGGAACCCTGCGAAGGCCTTCGGAGATCGCACTTGCTGCCCGAAATTACCACGACCCCGAGCTTAGATTATAATACACCATCATTTGAAATTTTAATTCTATCTTTTTATTTCTCTCTTCTCCTTTTCTGAAAGCCCTCAGCTTTTCAATGGTGACTCATATTTTTTTTACTTTCATTTAAGGAGTATTACATTGTCTATTAAATACAATTTATTGCATTAACCTATCATTTTTAGTTTCCGAGATTTTTAACATTCTTTAAGTGACCCGGATTCATTGCTCTCGAGTGTATTTGTAAATACTTAATACTTACCTTCTTATTTATACAAAGAAACTGCTATACTGCTCGTTCGCTCTAACTTTGCCGCTCGGCTCCATACTAAAGTCGAATTTTTAATTAGACGAAGTAAATTGACAGCAACTAATGTCACTTCTACATAACAAATTTTCTATGAAGAAGTGAAATTAGCTACTGTCAATTTACTTCGTGTAATTAAAAAATTCGGGTATACGCCTCTACGGCAGCGGCAAAGTTAGAGCGAACGGGTGGTACCTACATAGGCACAGGCTGCTGATAAACATCTTACCTACTAATATTATAAATGTGAAAGTTTGTGAGTGTGGATGGGTGGATGTTTGTTACTCTTTCACGCTCTAACGGCTGAACGGATCTGGCTGAAATTTGGTGCAAGGAATTGTAGTCTGGAATAACACATGGCTAATTTTTATCCTGGTAATAAGTTCCCATGGGAAGCGGGAACGGGAACAAACTTTTACGCGGCGGGAGCTACGGGCATCGGCTAGTAAATATGATATATATCTATTAAATATTTCTAAATACGTAACATAATTATAGTATACCAAAATAAATTAGGTACCTATACATAGAAAGCATCCAAAGGTCAGATTAGGTATAACCGAGCGCTTACTCGGGGCTCCCGGGCGTAGGCAGCGATAGGGCAATACCTAAGTCAGCGGTTTGGGCGCCGCCGACGTGTCTTCGCCGAGACTATCGGCCTGCATGACCGGGGGCCTGAGGACGGTTAGAGAGCTGCTCACCGTCCTTATAGAAGCAGGCCTATGACGGCAGCGTGATAGGGCTTGAATATCGGACGCTTTTTCAGTTCCGGAATTGGGTTTCGATATTCAGTATTTCAATTCCGGAATTCCGGAATTCCGGAACTCAATCAAGTTTCGTTTTGTATAAAATAGTGATATGTAAAAAAAGGTACGGGAGCTGGCAGTCCTACGTGATTAGTGATAAACTGCTTTAATTCCCAGTAAAATTACTTATTTTAACGTAACCAACTAAAAACCACACGTTTCCTTTCTATTGCCTACGGTTGGCCCGGGTAAGCCCTCAGAAGGATGACCCCAGGATTCCCCACAGACCTTGACTATCACTGCGGCCTCACCTAGGAAGTTCGGGTGCTATCCCGCGTATTTGGGGCTTGTTCAGGTGTTATCCCGCATCTCAGGGCGTGTGGCGTGCGTGAAACTTTCACGTCACGCTTTCGTCTTGGGCGTGCTTTTGTAAAGACGGCGATTAGCCCTCCCTCCGTCCTCAGGCCCCCGATTATGGAGGCCGATAGTCTTGGGCAAAGACATGCGGAATTCGGGTGGGAGCTTTCTCTCTTGATCACTTTTCGCCGCATTAACTGATCAAAGAAAGACGCAGTGGCCTCCCACTTACTCCCACTGGAGATCATAGCTCGCGCAATGGTCTCCAGCGAGAAAATGTCCACGTCCAGACCTACCACGAGGTCCAGGCGCTGTTAAGCCCACGCTGTGCACTCCACTAATGTGTGAAGAACTGTGTCCTCACTGCGTTCCTCGCAGTGCTGGCACTCAGGTGTGGTTTCCCGGTGTATTCGTCACAGATACTTACTGAAGCTTCCGTGCCCAGTAAGCATCTGGGACAGCCGGTAGGACAGAGCACCCGCACCGTGGCTCCTCTATAGTCACTCGCCCATGACCGGTCTGACCGCCTTGATTGTGGCGATTCAGCGATTCCCCCCTTGTATGATGTGATGTGGCGATTCGATTTGTTGCTCCGTCAGTCTTCTAATGCGTATGATCGCATCCACGGTGGAGCGCCCTTGACGGAAACCAGACTGGTTATCCGCCAGATCTGGCCCCACGCGTGTGAGGTGCCAGACTGTGCGCTGAGCAATGATACGCTCAAGGAGCTTGCATACCTCGTTAGGTATGCAAGCTCCTTGAGCGTATCATTGTTGGGGATCGACCGATCGGGGATCGGCCGGAGTTGCTCAACGGAGCAACACGATCGGCCGATCCCCGGATGGGCAGACTGCCGACCCCCTTGCCTTTCGGATCAGAACCAGTTTCCCTGTCTTCCAGACCTTGGAAATCTGGCCTAAAGAGCCCCATCACTCGAGGCCTGAAATCCTCAGGGGCCAAGACCCACGCTCGGCCTGGAATGCTGTAGGGTCCAGGGGCACGGTCCCTGCGGAATCTAAGCCGCAGTACAGTCGCCCCTAACTCACCTTCAGTGACTTCGGGCATGTCCTTCTCGCTGTAATCAGCGTGGGGCGCCTGAGACGGAGCCATGTGCGAAGGAATATGTTCCTCCGCCTTGATGAGAACAGGGAACCCAGGACCCTCCTCACTCTGGGTCAGTGGAGCGCCTTGGGGCAAGGTTTGCCCCTAATAAAAAGGTACGGGCCCCATGAGTTCCGTCAGAACTACTAGAACTATGCTAAGTGAGACCTCTGTCAAATTCCTACAGCGCCGTTTCTATCAAAGTTAAATTTAACTCGTAGCATAAGTCAGAGCTAAGTCTAAGTTCGCACTAAAAAAAAATTCAATAACGTCAATAATAATATTATTATTATTTAAATAATATGTTTTCTATCAAATACCATTATTTTTATGGATTTACTTTCTTAGTAGGTTTTAGAAATATCATCAAATAAAATGATTAATACCTAAGTACATAATCAAATTAATTTGTTAATAGATAAATACTAAATTATCAACATTGTAGTAATTAAAGGTAATTAAATTGCATAAGAAGCTTATAATCTACATTTTTGTTTGTAATGAAATTAAAGAAGATGCGAAAATATGTTTTTTTTTCAATATCGAAATACCGGTATTGATCTCGCCAATTCCGGAATTGAAAACGATATTAGATTTCATCGGAATTCCGGAATTATGTCAATTCCGGAATTCCGGAGTTCAAGCCCTCTGCGTGACGTGAGGGATTCACGCACGCCCTCCCTTAGAAGCGGGATCACACCCGAAACCACCCAAAGACGCGGGATAGCACCCGAACCTACCCCTAAGCTAGGCGAGGCCACAGTGGCGGCCGTGGGTCTACTGGGAGTCCTGGGACATCCTTCCGAGGGCTTACCCGGGGCTCCCAACCCTAGGCTGTTGGGCGTTACGTGAGGTTTTTTAGTCAGTAGGAGTCCGGCATAGCATCCATGACCGATTTTCCCTCACGTTAAAAAAAAGGGCAATACCTAAGCATTTCCACACGTGAAAAAAGGATCAGATTATAATTACACTAATCGCGAATTGGACCTATCGCGGAAAGAGTGAAATGGAAAGTTGCAATGGACCAATCGCGCCTAAAGTCTTGGGTCTTTAGGCGCGATTGGCTTCCCAATTCCAAAACATATTTTTGCAGAAATTTGCGGATCACACAAATATTTGAACACAAAATACGAGTAAATAAAGTAGGTACAGAAGGCAATCTATTTTTTTACCTTATTATTTCGTTATTTAAATAATTAATTACCAGCGGATGCCATATCGCTCATCAACTCTTTCGAGAACGACATTTTCGATAGTATATTTATTGAGGAAGGCTATATCTACTTAACTAAATCTCAATGACGCACGACGGTAGGAATTCGGTACCTACCTAAAGGAAAGAGCGTCATAAATAAATGTAAAAAAAACACCAAAAAAGAGTCGGAATCGCGAGGGTTCCGTACCAAAGAAGAGCAATAACGTTTGTTGTATGGGAGCCCTCCTTATCTTCCTTTTTTTATCGATTTTAGTATTATTTTGTTGTTATAGCAGCACCAGAAATACATCATCTCCTGGAGCCAAAATTGTTGCATTTGCAGACGATACAGCTTTGACCTTTACCGCTGACACCTGGGAGGAACTGGAATGCACTGCACAATATGGCTTAAGCATAGCACTCAAATGGCTAAATGCTCATACACTGACCCTAAACACCATCAAAACAATAGTAGTTTTCGATATAAGTGTGGGATTTATGTTATTACGACGAGTTCGACAGATGTTGACCCGAGCCGAAGGCGAGGGTGGACAGTCGGAACCATCCCACACGTTGTATTGAACAACTATTTTTAATACAGTTGCGAGAAAATTAAGCAATTTAATAAAATAATAAAAACACAATAAACCTGAATTGTCCAAAATGGCGGCAACCGTAAAAGAATATATACGTACCTAAGCAGAGAATATGGCAGTGCACTTCATACAGCCAACATTTTTTATATTTATACATTTAATTTGGCCGATACTTATATTAATTTATGATTAAATTTTAATTAAAATTACTTTTAATCTGATATTGAAACAATTTAGTATCTTTTTTTGAAATATTTGCATGAATCACACATTATTTTGACAGTTGGGAAAGGAAACGCGCACTAGTGCGGGAAAGGTAAAGAAAAAAGCACGAGTGTGTAATAGCCCACATCCCGAACGCTAAACGTCCCTGTAATACGCCACTTTTTGAGCAACTGTATTAAAAAGTTTCTTACCTATTCAATACGTGGAACCTCTCAGCCAAGCACTCCGATAACGCTAAAAGTTCACTATTGCAGTGGGAGCGATTCTTGTGGCTGTTCATCTTTGGAGTCTGTCGACCATATTAAATATCTAGTATTAGACGCAAACCTTAACTTTAAAACTCACATAGATCTTCTTACTGGGAGAGTCCGTAAATTAATCTACATATTTAAAACCCTCCGGCACGTAAGCGATCTAAGAACTGTGCGTCTCGTTTATTTTGCCCTTTGCTTATCTATTGTTACATACTGCATCTCTAGTTGGGGTGGAGCTGCAAAAACTGTTCTAATGCCATTAGAAATCGCCCACAGAGCTATCCTAAAAGTCTCAACATTCCGATCTATTATGTTTCCGACTGATATATAAGGATAATTATATAAGGATTTGGGTGTCCTAAATGTGAGGCAGCATTTCATTTTGCAGACGGCCTTATTGCAGCATTCGAAAACAGAGTACAAAAAGGTGACAAAGAGGCGGAGAGACAGGGTATTTTCACTTCCTAGGATCCGCACTTCCTTCATCAAGAGATTTTCACATTATCAGGGACCACATCTCTACAACGCTCTGAGTCGACACTGTGAAATATATAGCTTGTCGTATTATGCCTGTGCAAAAACCATTTCCGTGTTCTTGCAAAATAAAAATTTTGATGAAACGGAGAACTTTATAAACTTTAAAAACTCAAATTAGTTTCGCTCAGTATGTTGGCAAACGTCTGTTTCTCTCACCAAGAATACACATTCACTCAAACACGCATACAAACACAAAACACACGCTCACACACACACATACACACACACAATCATAGGTGCGCTTGCGCACTCATTCACTCTCATTGCATGCCTCGAACAGTTCACAGCCGTAATATTTTAAATAAGATCTAATTTTAATTAATTATTCATTTTCTAAAATTAATTTAAGTTTTATGCTTTTTATCCTTGGTACTGTATATTTTTAAACTAAGGGGATCGGCACTGTCATCCTTACCACAGGTTAATTTTAACCTAGCTAGGAAGGCAGTATGCTGTACCACTATATGATTGTAGTATTTTATTTGCCATTAAAATTGCTTATGTGTTTTCGATAATTGATGCTTGCTACAATATTCTGAGGATGAAAAATAAAGAATTTATTATATTATATTATTATCATCTATAAAAATTTCAACTTTCTAGCTATCACGGTTTCTGAGATTAAATCTCGAGACGGACAGCCAAGTCTCATAAAGAGTCTTTTTTTTAACGTAAGGTTAAATCCTTCATGGATGCTATGCTGGACTCCTACCGACTAATAAACTTCACGTAACGCCCAACAACCTATGGTTGGGAGTCCCTGGTAAGCCCTCGGAAGGATGTCCCAGGAGTCCCAACAGACCTACGGCTACCACTGCGGCCTCGTCTAGGGGGTAGTTCGGGTGCCATCCCGCGTCTTTGGTGGTCATAAATAAAGTCTCATTTTCACATTTTGGGTATGTATTCGGAACCCTAAAAATCTAAAAATGCCCGACACTCGATGGGGTTTTCCCCTATCAAAACAAACAAAACTTTCTCGCTCTGTAATATATGACGTATGACGTAGAGGAAGTTACGCGGGTCGTCTACTCTCACCGCAATCAAGTCAAGTCAGTATTGTGCCTAGGGTTGCCAACCGTACTTTATAATAAAGTATTGTACTTTATTTCCGGTAATTTTGTACTTTATACTTTTTGAGAACAATAAAGTACGCGAAAATACTTTGTTTCGCATGATTTGATTTTTTTGGGATTTCGAAAGTTTACTTTTAATATTTTTTCGTTTAACGGAATTATCCAAACTCCCAGTGGAGCAAGACGTATGTATTACAGTAACTATGAATCTTTTAAAATTAATAGGGAGCGAATACTCGCTAGGCTAAAAGCAGGGCCAAAGCTAGAAGGTTTCAAAAGTGAAAAAAATAAACATAGGTACTTACTTATACGTCAAAGTAGGAAGGCTGAATTTTATATAAAATTAATAAATACATATAGAAATAAAATTAACAATAACTTTTCCTTATGCAAAATAAATTATATTCTCTATAGAAATGGTTTGATTTCAGTAATGCCAACTGGTTGTCTTCTTTATCAGCAATATCGTTAAAAACCGCTTTAGAATTTTTTAGAAAATATAATGGACCTAAGGTAAACTCAATTTAAAAACACGTAACATAGACATAGACAGCTTATATTCAGAAGCTATAGTTTCAGAAAAAGATCTAAGGTATGAAGTACAGTAATTCGACTGATTACTACTATACCTACTGATTTTATGCAGAAATTCACTGCAGAAAAATTGAAATTAGCTATATTCTGTCTGTTCCCGCCACTTCAGCATTCACAGAGAGATTTTTTCAATCATGAATGTGAAGCGGCCGAAGAAAGGAACAGGAGTTAATTAAAAATGAGCTCCTGCTCTACATAAATTTAGAGTTGACCTGTATAATTAAATCTTAAAAAAAAAAATTAACAAAAAAGAAACCAACTTCAAACAAAACGAAAAATTGAAAAATAAAATTTACTTAGCACAAAGTTAGTAATCAGATATCATTAAATTTTAATATCATTAGTTTCTTTAATATAAAATAATACAGAAATCGGTGCCCAGTACCTATATGTAGGCTTAGGTGGGCATTATTAATCTCTCTCATACTCATTGACACCGACTTCAGTATTATTTTTAAAGATAACTGATAAATCAGAATAAACTAACTTTGTGCTAAGTAAATTTTATTTTTCAATTTTTAGTCTTGTTTAAAGTCGGTTCTTGTAATTTTTTTTTGACTATTTTTAGTGACGTGTAGACTGACTGACTGATTGACTCTGTTTAGGTGTAAAGTTCTCGACAGTACAAATTAATCAAGCCCAAACACAAGGTAACTCCATCATCAGATCGACTTCAGACCTTCACTAAGTTGTACTACTTTAAAGCCTTTAATAAAAAAATTACAAACGCCCTAGATGCCCCTACAATTTTTAAAAGTTCCCTTCGATTTCTCCAGTTTGCCATCATCAGATCCTGACTTCATTAAAATGGAACCACCTTGGGAGGATCTATTTTCGAAAGAAAAAAAAATCAAAAATAAACGACGGAGTTCTGCGGGAACAAACATAAAAAAAATAAAAGTAAAATACAAAAATTATATACGGTCGAATTGAGTAACCTCCTCCTTTTTTGAAGATGGTTAAAAATAGTGAAAAGCTCTTGTGTACTGCCAAAGGTACTAAAAAGTACAATTTATACGCCATAGACAGGGATTTCATCCTCACACCCTACGTCCGGAGCGTTCGAGCACGGTTAGATCCGGTAGGGGCTTTCTTCCGCGCACGCTTAGGTTGTGGAATGATCTTCCTGCCTCGGTTTTCCCAAACGCCTACAGTATGGGGTTCTTCAAAAGGGGTCTAAAAAGGTTTTTACAGGGTCGGCAGCGCGAGTGTGGCCCCTCTGGTGTTGCAAACGTTCATATGCTGCGGTGACCACCAGTCCTTCTGGTGGGCCGTATGCTTGTCTGCCACCTTAGTGGTATAAAAAAAAATTAACAAAATTGTAAATAAAATGTACCTACTTCTAAAAAAAGTTGGCAACCCTAGCCGCAACTCACAAACGTAAAACTTCGTCACTAATGTTTTACGCTCCATTTTCCTATCAGCGTATGTTCAAGTGAATTGAGGAGTTTCCTTAAAATACGTGAGTACCTACGACATTTCTAGCTTTATATAAACATGAAGCAGGAAATATGTAGGTTATTGCTTAAGGGTAGTACCTACAACGGGTGTACATTGAAACTTATAAGATATAATAATCTTGGCGATATTTTTTTACTGGCAACGGTTCTCTAAACGCCATCTATAAGAAATTTGAACTAAATTCAGTGATATGCGATAACCCTGGAGATCAATATCTTGGAAGTCTGGTAATTAATTTATATCATTACTAGCGGACGTCACGCGGTTTCACCCGCGTAGTTCCCGTTCCCGTGGGAATACGGGAATAAAATATTGCCTATGTTACCCGCAAAGAGTGTAGCTTTCCAACAGTGAAAGAATTTTTCAAATCGGTCCAGTAGTTACGGAGCCTTTTCGTACAAACAAACAAACAAAAAAACAAATAAACAAATCTTTCCTCTTTATAATATTAGTATAGAGTATAAATTAAATTGTTTTAGATCGGCTTTTCAATGTTTGTGACTAAGACACATACATTTAAAAGTCAATCAACACACAATCAGACATATGGTCACGCCTTTTATTCCCGAAGGAGAAGGCAGAGACATGTTTGGACATTCTTACACAACTTCATCCAGCCCAAATTAAACTTATCTAGATCCTATAGCACAAGCTTATATTATAAGCTTGTGCTATAGGATCTAGACCACTGATAAAAATATTATATGCCCACATTTCAGTGTCCAGGGATGGCGCGTGGTGGAGGAGGAGGAGACGTCGTCAGATCACCGATATATTCGGTTCGACGTCTCCCCTCCACCTAACCTGCCGCCAACAATCGCGAATCCCCCAGAACCGCGTTGGGCACTCCATCGCCTGGATCGGGAGGCTCTCCTGGAGGCGGCCATCGTGCAGGCCTGGATTCCGACAGCGGACGGGCCTGCCGATGTTGATGCCGAAGTGGAGTGGTTCGGGAGAGCCATGTCGCACATCTGCGATGCAGCGATGCCCAGGGCTAGGCCCAGACCGGCGAGGAAGCAGGTGTACTGGTGGACGCCGGAAATCGCGCAGTTGCGCGCGGAGTGCGTTACCGCGCGCCGCCGGTACACCAGATTCCGCCGGAGGCGTCGCCGCCCAGACGATGCGGCAGCCCGAGAGACGGAGCTTTATGATGGGTACAAGGAAGCCAAGAGGGCCCTCCAGACGGCCATCAAGCGGTCCAAAAAGTTGGGCCGCGATGAGCTGATGGAGACTCTGGAGCGGAACCCGTGGGGGCGCCCGTACCTTATGGTAAGGGGCAAATTACGCCCTAAGGCGCCCCCACTGACTCAGAGTCTCCAGCCGGAGCGGCTGGAGGAGGTCCTGGACTCCTTGTTCCCATCGAGAGCGGAGGAACACATTTCTCCGCGCATGGCTTCGTCTCAGGCGCCCAACGCGGAAGGCAGTGAGAACGACGTGCCCGTAGTCACCGAGGGTGAGTTAGGGGCGGCTGTACTGCGGCTTAAATCCCGCAGAAACACCACCCCTGGACCCGACGGCATTCCAGGCCGAGCGTGGGTCCTGGCTCTCGAAGAGCTTGGGCCTCGACTAATTGGGCTCTTTAGCGCATGCCTCGAGAAAGGCCAGTTTCCCAAGGTCTGGAAGACAGGGAAACTGGTCTTGATTCGAAAGGCGGGGCGGCCGGCAAATTCCCCATCAGGGTACCGGCCGATAGTGTTGCTCGACGAGGTGTGCAAGCTCTTTGAGCGCATTATTGCACAACGCCTCGTCGGGCACCTCACACGCGTGGGGCCTGATCTGGCGGATAGCCAGTTTGGCTTCCGTCAGGGACGCTCCACCGTGGACGCGATCATGCGCATTAGAGGCCTGACGGAGGAAGCAGTCTCACAGGGTGAGGTGGTGGTGGCGGTGTCTCTCGACATCGCCAACGCATTCAACACCTTGCCCTGGAGCTGCGTCAGGGAGGCGCTTATCTATCATGGAGTGCCTCCCTACCTCCGTCGAATTGTCGGGGCTTATCTCTCCGAGAGAGCCATAACTTACCCGAGCTGGCTAGGGCCGGGTCGGCGAGATGTGTCGTGCGGTGTTCCACAGGGATCGGTTTTAGGGCCGCTCCTGTGGAACATCGGTTACGACTGGGTGCTGCGTGGTCCGTTGCTCAGAGGGGTCGGCGTAACATGTTACGCCGACGACACCCTCGTTACGGCGCGGGGAGCAACGCACCGTGCCGCAGCACTTAAGGCCACGGCAGGGGTTGCTCAGGTCGTGGGTCGGATTCGGCGGCTGGGTCTTGAGGTCGCCCTTCACAAATCCGAGGCTCTGTGCTTCCACGGACCTCGGATGGGGCCACCTGCGGGATCCAGCCTACAGGTGGGGGGCGTCAGCATCGGCATCGAGCCCTCGATGAAGTATCTGGGGCTCGTACTCGATGGCCGGTGGAACTTCGGACATCATTTCCGAAGTTTGGTCCCAAAACTGAGGGGAGCATCGGCCGCACTCGCGCGGCTGATGCCCAACATCAGGGGACCCAACGCTCCCTACAGGAGACTGTACCTTGGGATCGTGCGAAGCATGGCCCTGTACGGGGCTCCCGTATGGGCGGAGACCCTGACGGCCAGCAATGTGGCTAGACTGATGAGCCCGCAGAGAGTGATGGCCGTCAGGGTGATAAGAGGATACCGCACGATCTCCGGTGAGGCGGCATGTCTCCTAGCCGGGACCCCTCCATGGGACCTGGAAGCGAGAGCCCTTGCGTCACTGTTCAGATGGCGCAAGGAGGCGCTGGAGCGGGGCCAAAGGCCTGCGTCTCGAGAAATCGAGGCCCAGCGGACCCTGCTACACCAGGAAACCCTGGAGACATGGAAGATGCGACTTGAGCAACCAAAGGGGGGATTCGCCACAATCACGGCCGTCAGACCGGCCATGGACGAGTGGCTGGAGAGAAGACACGGGGCTCTCTCCTACCGGTTGACACAGATGCTTGCCGGGCACGGTAGCTTCGGTAGGTATCTGTGGCGAAAACACCGGGAAACCACGGCCGAATGTCAGCACTGCGAGGACCGCAGCGATGACACAGCGCTCCACACGCTGGTGGAGTGCACGGCGTGGGCACAACAGCGACAGGTCCTCGTAGTGGGTCTGGGCGTGGACACTCTCTCGCTTGAGGCCATGGTGCGAGCCATGCTCTCCAGCGGGAGTAAGTGGGACTGCGCCGCCTCTTTCTGCGAGCAGGTCATGCTCGCGAAGGAGGCGGCGGGCCGGGTGCGGGAGAGAACTCTTCCACCCGAGTTCCGCAGTCGGCGCCCTGGGCGCCGCCGACGTGTCTTCGCCGAGGACTATCGGCCTCCATGACCGGGGGTCTGAGGACGGTGAGAGGGCCGCTCACCGTCCTTACAGAAGCAGGCCCATGACGGCAGCGTGACGTGAGCACTCACGCACGCCCCCCCCTTAGAAGCGGGGTCACACCCGAAATCCCCCATAGACGCGGGATTGCACCCGAACCACCCCCTGGGCGAGGCCGCATTGGCGGCCGTAGGTCTGTTGGGAGTCACGGGACATCCTTCCTGAGGGCTTACCCGGGGCTCTCAACCATAGGCTGTTGGGCGGTACGTGAGGTTTTTTAGTCGGTAAGAGTCCGGCATAGCATCCTACGAGGATTTTCCCTCACGTTAAAAAAAAAAAAAAAAAAAAAAAATGCCCACATTTCACCTTGTAACAACAAATGTATGTAGGTAAGTATTTTGGTTATTTTAATTGTGCTAATATTATAAATGCCTTTTAAATTGGTGAGCCGTATTGCCATGTTGAAATGAACGGTGAAAGTTGTTAGGGCCATTCTAAGCTGGCGTGTTTACATTATCATAAAAAGGAGCTAAAGACTATTGTAAAACAATTGTTATAAATGATAAATTTTAACTAAACAGTGACATTATCTCGCTTCAGATAACTCAAAATCTGTTAGACACCATCCAAAGTTGAGAAGTTGGACCAAATGTGTCGAATGTGGTGTGTATACGTGGCGTTGGTTGCGTCTGTGAGCGCGCACACCGAACCGAGGGTGACCACCGATGTCGGTGAGACAGTCGACCCACAAGCGGTCACCGAACCGAGGGTGACCACTGAACTCGGTGAGATAGTCGGCCTGCAAGATGAATTCATCCAGTACCTGGGAGTGCCGTACGCTTCGGTCAATTTAATGGATCCTTTCGGGGTAAGTGTCGTAATTTCTTTCGATGTGAAATAATTGTCTTTAAAATTTCAATCATAGGGATTAAAAAAACTAATTATAAGGAACACCATCGGGAACACCTACACAGTTTGTTGTTCCAGCATATTATCTATCGTCTCCATCCATATGTTAATTACAATTAATTACTGGATAGGTAAAGAATCAGACAATATAACACTCTGAGACTAAAAGAATAACATGTTATTCTTTCTTATTAGTTTAATCAATTTTCCATGTTAATTGATTAATAAACATGGAAAATTGATTAAACTAATAAAGCTTCGACTTGAATTAAAAATGCCTATTCGTACTAATTTAGAATTACAATACAATTTTTTTTATTTATATGTTACACTTTATTATTATAATTTTAAACAGCTCATCGTATGCTAAACAAACTCGAGTCCTTTAATAAAAACTTGCGATTCAGTTGTGAGTCTTTTAATAAAAGACTCGAGTCCATTTATATCCGAGTCGTATTATAACAACTGGAGTCCCTCAGATTAATAAAAAGACTTGAGTCGTATTTTTGGAGTCGAGTCTTGAAAATCGAGTCTAGTCCTAACTTAAGTGACTTAAAAAACTTGAGTTCTCACATCACTATTTTTTAGCAATAGCAAAAACAATTAGCAAAAACACGGATTGTACTTGCTGAGGTTGTTTTTCAATTTTTTAATTATTTAACTTGTTTTTGGTACGTCTGATAATTAATACGCTTTTATTAGGTCGTCGTGTACCTATGTAACTAACAATGTAATGGAATCTAAGGAAACTAATTTAACCATCTTCCAAGGATCGTAGCGTCATGAAAATTGGCAGCTCTATGTAGTTCTGATGACAATACAATAATATGGTACTGTCGAACTGATCTAATGATGGGGCACTGAAACTTCATGATGGAGCCAATGGAATCTAAGGTAGCTAGGTATATAATTTTATTAAAAAATCACAGAAAATCTTAACTGTGGTTTTTGAAGGCCGTCGTACGCCTAGGGACTAGGGTCTAGGACTAGGGACTTTGTATTTGGTCTGAGGGGGCCCTTTCGATCGCGGGGCCCTGGGCAAGTGCCCATAGTGCCCAGTGGAAAAGACGGCCCTGGCCACGTGCGCCCTGTTTATACACTAATACAAAAATATTATCTCGTCGTAACTACTTTGAATTATTGTATTAAACATTCTTTTTCATTTTAGCCAGCCAACCCCAACACGCGCTTCGACTCACCCTACTACGCCACTAAAGATCCAGTCATTTGCCCTCAAATGGTTAAAGGACAACCCCGCGGCAACATACAGTGCTTAAATCTAAACATTTATAAGCCCATCAATGAAAACGGGAGCTTACCAGTAATGGTATACATACACGGAGGCGGGTTTGTCGAAGAAGATGGAAATCTTGGATCATATTCACCCAAATATTTAGTTAGACATGATGTTATGGTCGTTACTGTGAACTATAGACTCGGCCCGTTTGGTTTCATTTGCCCAGAAATAGAAGAATACATAAACCAAGGGTACAAAGACCAGGAATTGGCATTAGAATGGATTAAGAATAATATTAAGGCCTTCGGTGGAGATGAGAACAATGTAATCTTATTTGGTCATAGTGCTGGTTCCCTGTCTGCTGACTATCACATGTCGTTAAATAAAAAAAAGAATTTTAACAAATATATCTTACAAAGTGCTGTCCAAGTGTCACCTTTACTTACTAACCAAGTAAAAGGACGTGAATATTTAGCCGGAGTAGCTACAAACATTGGACTAGACACGAAAGATATCAATTCCAAAGACATTATAAATAATTTATCAAAATTGAACAATGATCTGTTGATACTTGCTACTAAAAATGATTTATTTAGACCATGCACTAAAGACTTTACTATAAATGCACCTTCAGATAGTTACTTAAAAGATACAAAGATAATAATTGGAAACACAAATAAAGAAACGTTGCTTTTTTATAAAGACCTTAAAAATTACACAGATAAAATTAAAACTGAAATGAATGTAAATTTTGATAATTTACCAGTTGAAGAAATAGCTAAAGTTGAAAAGTTCTATTTAAAAGGTGATCTTAAGAGTGATACAGTAGATTTTGCTACTGATTTATATTTTGTTTATCCTATGGAGAGGTCTATCAGACATTATTTGAGCCATGGCGCCACTGTTTACAGATATGTATTTTCTTATGATGGAAATAGAAATTTCATGAAAATTCGTGAAAATATCGACGGACAAGGGGCTGCCCACGGAGACGAACTGGGCTACTTGTTTGGCTCAGATATTTTTAACCAAACAGTGACTGCAAGAGACCGCGAGGTTCTTAATGTACTAACTACTCACTGGACAAATTTCGCTAAATATGGGTGAGTGTATTCTTTATAAATTCTCAAAGTGAGGTTGTTTGTAGAGTATCTATGAGTCCACTAAATTTTAAGAATTCTGTTACTGTTAAAAAGGTATTTATTCCTGAGTGCTATAGGCTACAAATATACGTTACTACTAAAAAGAGCGAAAACATTCTAACTCCAAAAAATAAAACCATGTGACCACCATCGACTACCTACCTAAATAACTTATCATTTACGTTTTCCAGGGACCCATCGCACGATCCAGACCACAGCGTGTGGCCGAAGTATACCGAAAACGACGCTTCTTTTCTAAGCATAGAGTCTGTTCCTACGATCCAACAAGACTACCGCAAAGACCAAAGGGAGTTCTGGGACCCTTTCTACAAGAAGTATGGAAGACTACACAAAGGGTTCCATTATGGAGAGGAGATTGCTTTTAAAAATTGAGCCGGGCGATTAGATCTCTCTCTTGTTTCCATATTTGTGATAGTTATCAGTTTAAGTTATTTATTACACTAGTAAAACAACACCAGTACATGTACTTTAATCCTTTATTTAACACCCTTAGGCCCCAAACTCCAATCGCTGACGCCCAACTAGCCGCTGACATCAAGTTTGAGGCCTTATGGGTAGAATTTTCGAAAATCTATAACGCGTTTTTTGGAGATGACTGTTCTTAGAGCACATGGATAGGATAAGATAGATAGGAGGTAAAAGTGTCTCCGAATTTTCTTCGATATATCTAAAGCGTTCGACGCAGTATCCGTCCTGATACTCCTATCGATACTTTAGCGAATAGTAATACGTAGGAGCGGTGTTGACATATTTATAAGCTATATGAATAATAAATATAAACATGTTATTAGTGACAAAGCCAGTCAGCGACGTTATTAGTGACAAATGTAATATTGAACACGGCGTCCCGCAAGAAAGTGTGTTGGGACCAACATTATTTCATCTTTATATTAACGTTTTCTTTTTCACTCACGAATTGGACTCTGTTTACCTACGCCATATGATACTGCTCCGCTAATGCATGGAGATAACTGTAACGAAACAGTGCATAGAGCAGCGGCACTGAACATGTTTGTACACTGGTTTGGTAATAATTTAATAAACTTGAATATAAATCAGTACCATTGTAGATTAGTGACAGGACCTAACCAAAAAACCGATGGTAGGAACTTCCTACTGTGTGTCACCATTTTATGCCCTTCCTACTAGGAAGGGCATAAAATGGTGACACACATATTCCTTCTTCATACAAAAGTGTTCATTAGTTAAGGTAAGAAAGAGTACCTACTTGGGAGTTCTGAGGTATCCTTCCGAGAGCTTACCCGAGGCTCCCAACCGTAGGCTGTTAGGTAGGATACGTGTGGTTTTTAGTCGGAAGGAGTCCGGCATAACATCCATGTAGGATTTTCCTTACGTTAAAAAAAAGGTAAGAAAGAGTTGAAAACGAAATGATATTTCTCCTTATTTCTAAGTCACCGGCTATAAATAAACGGTAATTACATGTTATTTTTATAAAATAAATATAAATAATTACAGAAAGTATACCAATTTGTGATTTTTATTCAACCTTTTATCCCCTATTTTACACACATAGGGGCATAAATATTGCGTAGTAGTTCCTGCATTACAAGAGTAGAGCTAACTTAACATTTTAAAGATTTTTGGTATAAGGGTTTCTTCGGCTGCGCGCATGGAAGGGCATGGCAAAGAATTAAACAAAAAAACTCGTTAATGTAAATTACAATTTTATTGTAAAATTATTCTTACACGTACTATATAGGTACACTTATTTGAAATTGGGAATATGAAAAAAAAATGATATTGATTTTTTTACGTATTTTACGGATCGGACGGGCGACGGATCCTCCAGATAGCGCATGAGCTGCTTTGTCGATAATTAGCTCGAACACCTTGCAGATGACGGTGGTTACGGCTATGGGGCGATAGTTGGCCGGATCCGACCGATCCTCTTTCTTGGGGATCGGCTGGACGTTAGCCTCCTTCCAAGCCTTCGGCACTTTTCCCGACGAATAGGAAAGGCGATACAGGCGTGTGAGATAATTCAGCTGCACACTTCCTCAGCACTACCGCCGGAATGCTATCAGGACCACTGGCCTTCCGCGTGTCGAGTGACCGGAGCACCGCTCGCACATCGCACTGCCAGATTGCAATATCCGGCATGGTGGTTTTACAGTCGGACGGACAACGGACTTAGCAAGGGGTAGTTTTTATGGCAATGTACATCATATATTTTTTCTAGATTTATAATTTTCCTAGTTTAGAAGTTAGAGGGGGGGGGGGACATTTTTCCACTTTGGAAGTGTCTCTTGCGCAAACTATTTACTTTAGAAAAAAATGGTGTTAGAAACCTCCATAGCATTTTTGAAGACCTATCTATAGATACCACACACGTATGGGTTTGATGAAAAGAAAAAATTGAGTTTCAGTTCTGAGTATGGGGACCCCCAAAACTTATTGCTTTTTTTCTAGTTTTTTATAAGAATCTTAATGCGGTTCACAGAATACATCTAGCTACCAAGTTTCAATAGCATAGACCTTATAATTTCGGAGAAAAATGGCTGTGACACACGGACGGACCGACAGACGGACAGACAGACAGACAGACATGACGAATCTATAAGGGTTCCGTTTTTGCCATTTGGCTACGAAACCCTAACAAGCCTAAATAACCAAAGTAGTGTTAAATGCCTATATTTAACTTACACTTCCCGACTGTGTCACTGTTTAATTTTTAGTAAAAAACAGAGTCAAATTGCAAAAAATAACCACATACGAGCTCCCGGTGTCGTCACTTCACTTTACGCGGTGTCGACACTTACCGTCGAAAGATACGCAGTATTGTTATTGGACGATTTTCGGCTTCCAATTGGTCGAAATGAACTGCTGTTAAAGCGGTGGCAGCCAATCAAGATTTGCGTGAATTGCCCGCGAAAACTTAAAAGAGCTACATTTTTCAGATACGCGGAATTATCCAATGCTAGTTACGCGGACTTGCACCATCCCCGACGAATACCTATTTGCTGAGCGAGAAAACTGCCAGCCCTTGGGTCACCAATCAAAACAATTGTTTTAGAATAGACCTAATCTTTTAGTTATTTTATGAAAAAGCAAAAAGGGCGATTTACGCGTTCTTATCAGACTGATGACCTCTCCTTTCATACACCATTCCTTTCATACAACCTCTCTATCTCTCTCTTATGTGACGTAAACGAAGTACTGAGGGTCATAAACGAAGTACTGAGGGTCAGCCAGCATTAGCATAGAAAAACGGAAATACTACCCGTTCGCTCTAACTTTGCCGCTGGAGTACCTAGAGGCGTATACCCGATTTTT
This sequence comes from Miltochrista miniata, assembly GCA_933228765.1. Classification (NCBI taxonomy): domain Eukaryota; kingdom Metazoa; phylum Arthropoda; class Insecta; order Lepidoptera; family Erebidae; genus Miltochrista; species Miltochrista miniata. Next base: position 24,489,660 of record OW121772.1, read on the forward strand.
TAATTAGACGAAGTAAATTGACTGTAGCTTATTTCACTTCGTCATAGAAAATAAGCAACATTGTATGAAGAAGTGACATTAGTTGCTGACAATTTACTTCGTCTAATTAAAAATTCGACGTTAGTATAATAATACTAACGTCGAATTTTTACTAACTTTACTAACTTAGTATGGAGCCGAGCGGCAAAGTTAGAGCGAACGAGCAGTACCTATGGTGTATACTGAGTGTAACAAAATTACCTCTCCAAATTTCATGAGATGACTTGGCATCGGAAATCAAGTAAAAAAGGGGGGTTTATTTTTTTTTATTTTTTTTGTCGCAAGTACTGAGGGTCAGCCAGCATTAGCATAGAAAAACGGAAATACTACCCGTTCGCTCTAACTTTGCCGCTGGAGTACCTATAGGCGTATACCCGATTTTTTAATTAGACGAAGTAAATTGACTGTAGCTTATTTCACTTCGTCATAGAAAATAAGCAACATTGTATGAAGAAGTGACATTAGTTGCTGACAATTTACTTCGTCTAATTAAAAATTCGACGTTAGTATAATAATACTAACGTCGAATTTTTACTAACTTTACTAACTTAGTATGGAGCCGAGCGGCAAAGTTAGAGCGAACGAGCAGAACCTATGGTGTATACTGGGTGTAACAAAATTACCTCTCCAAATTTCATGAGATGACTTGGCATCGGAAATCAAGTAAAAAAGGGGGTTTTTTTTTTTTTTTTTTTTTTTTGTCGCACGTTAAAAATTAGTTTTTACCGCGGCAATTCGAGGTAACATGGTCGCCGCCCGTGGCAAAACAAACACGGAGCACCCGTCTGGCTGTCGTTGTCGCTTTCTCCTGCCGCTCAGTAGCAAAAGAAAGGGTGATAATGAAAATTTATAGGACCTTTAAAACGGGTTTACGGTTAAAGTATTCATGTGATTTTTTTTCTTTATTTTTGTAATGTTTCTTGACTGATGCCACGTCACGTGACGAAATTTGGAGAGTCAATTTTGTTTCACCCAATATAGGTACTCGTATAATTTCCTTCTATATGATATTATAAGTACCTACTATAAACTATTATGAAGCTGAAGAGCTTATCTATTTTTTAATTTAATAGCTAGATAACATAATATTATGATAAATTCAATTTATTTTTTAGGGTTCCGTAGCCGAATGGCAAAAACGGAACCCTTATAGATTCGTCATGTGTGTCTGTCCGTCCATATGTTACAGTCACTTTTCTCTGAAACTATAAGGCCTATGCTGTTGAAACTTGGTAAGCAGATGTATTCTGTGAACCGGATTAAGATTTTTATATAAAACTAGAAAAAAGCAGTAAATTTTGGGGGTCCCCATTCTCAGAACTAAAACTCAAAAAAAATTTTCATCTAACCCATATGTATAGATAGGTCTTTAAAAATGCTATTGAGGTTCCTAACATCATTTTTTGTGGGGACACTTCTTAAGTGGAAAAATGTGTATGTTCTCTCCTCTAACTTCTAAACTAAGGAAATGATAAATCTTAAAAAAAAATATGATGTAGGTACGTTGCTATAAAAACTACTAACGAAATAGGTTTCAACGAGATCTAGTTGGTAGTTTTTTTTTAAACGTCATAAACCGCAATTTTCGCCTAGAATAATCACTACCACTGCGAATGTGTTAAAACATCAATCAAAGTTACAACGAACTAAAAGAACTTTGATATTATGTTACTTGCTACTACGGAACCCTTCACGGGCGAGTCTGAGAACTCGCACTTGGCCGGTTTTTTTATACTAGGTATAAGTGGTATAACTGATAATTTTTAACTAAACAATGACATTTCGCTTCAGATAACTCAAGATCTGTTACATAATATCCAACCTCGAGGAGTTTGACCAAATGTGTCGAATGTGGTGTTTATACGTAGCGTTGGTCGCGTCTGTGTGCGCGCACACCGAACCGAGGGTGACCACAGAACTCGGTGAGATAGTCGGCCTGCAAGATGAATTCGTCCAGTACCTGGGAGTGCCGTACGCTTCGGTCAATGTAATGGACCCTTTCGGGGTAAGTTCCGTGATTTCTTTCGATGTGAAATAATTATGTCTTTTAAATTACATTCATAGGGAGGCATTTAAAAACAAACTAATTATAAGTAACACAATCGGGGACACCTACACAGTTTGTTGATCCAGCATATTATCTATCGTCTCCATCCATATGTTAATTACAATTAATTACTGGATAGGTCAAGAATCAGAGAATTAATTGTTATTGTATTAAACATTCTTTTTTATTTTAGCCAGCCAACGCCAACGCACGCTTCGGCTCACCATACTACGCCACTAAAGATCCAGTCATTTGCCCTCAAATGGTTAAAGGACAACCCCGCGGCAACATACAGTGCTTAAATCTAAACATTTATAAGCCCATCAATGAAAACGGGAGCTTACCAGTAATGGTATTCATACACGGGGGCGGGTTTCGGGAAGGAGATGGAAATCTTGGATCATATTCACCCAAATATTTAGTTAGACATGATGTTATGGTCGTTACTGTGAACTATAGACTCGGCCCGTTTGGTTTCATTTGCCCAGAAATAGAAAAATACATAAACCAAGGGTACAAAGACCAAGAATTGGCATTAGAATGGATTAAGAATAACATTAAGGCCTTCGGTGGAGATGAGAACAATATGGTGTTATTTGGTCATAGTGCTGGTTCCCTGTGTGCTGACTATCACATGTCGTTACATAAAAAAAAGTATTTTAATAAATTTATCTTACAAAGTGCTGTCCAAGTATCACCTTTAGTTACTAACCAAGTTAAGGGACGCGAATATTTAGCTGGAGTAGCAACAAACATTGGACTAGACACGAAAGATCTCAATTCCAAAGATATTTTAAATAATTTATCAAAATTAAACAATGATCTGTTGATACTTGCTACTAAAAATGATTTATTTCGACCATGCACTAAAGATTTTACTATAAATGCAGCTTCAGAAAGTTACTTAAAAGATACAAAGATAATAATTGGAAACACAAATAAAGAAACGTTGCTTTTTTATAAAGACCTTAAAAATTACACAGATAAAATTAAAACTGAAATGAATGCAAATTTTGATAATTTACCAGATGAAGAAATAGCTAAAGTTGAAAAGTTATATTTAAAAGGTGATATTAAGAGTGATACAGTAGATTTTGCTACAGACTTGTATTTTGTTTATCCTATGGAGAGGTCTATCAGACATTATTTGAGCCATGGCGCCACTGTTTACAGATATGTATTTTCTTATGATGGAAATAGAAATTTCATTAAAATTCGTGATAATATCGACGGACAAGGGGCTGCCCACGGAGACGAACTGGGCTATTTGTTTGACTCAGACATTTTTAACCAAACATTGACTGCAAGAGACCGCGAGGTTCTTGATTTACTAACTACTCGCTGGACAAATTTCGCTAAATATGGGTGAGTAAAATTCTATATAAATTCTCAAAGTGAGGTTGTCGAGTATCTCTGCGTCTACAAAATCGATTTTGAGAATTATGTCACTGTGGCAAAGGTGTTTTATTCGTAAGTGCTATGCTACATTTATTGACACCTTACTATTAAAGAGAGCGAAAACATTTCAACTCAAAAAAAATAAAACCATGTGACCACCCAACCATTATCGAATATCATTACATACCTAAATAACTTATCATTTATGTTTTCCAGGGATCCATCGCACGATCCAGACCACAGCGTATGGCCGAAGTACACCGAAAACAACACTTCTTTTCTAAGCATAGAGTCAGTTCCTACGATCCAGCAAGACTACCGCAAAGATCAAAGGGAGTTCTGGGACTCTTTCTACAAGAAGTATGGAGGACTACACAAAGGGTTCCATTATGGAGAGGAGTTTGATTTTAAAATGGAGCCGGGCGATTAGATCTCTCTCTTGTTTCCATATTTGTGATAGTTATTAGTTTAAGCTATTTATTACACTAGTAAAACAACACCAGTACAGGTACTTTAATCCCTTATTTTACACCCTTAGGCCTCATACTCCAATCGCCGACGCCCAACTGGCAGCTGACATCAAGTTTGAGGGCTTATGAGTAGAATTTTAGAAATTCTAAAACACGCGTTTTTGTAGAGATGACTGTTCTTAAAGCACATAGATAGGATGAGATAAGATAAGGGGCAAAAGTGTCTCGAAATTTTTTTCCATGTATCTAAAGCGTTTGACGCAGTATCCGTCCTGATACTCCTATCGATATTTTAGCGAATATTAATACGTAGGAGCGGTCTTGACATATTTACAAGCTATATGAATAATAAATATAAACTTGTTATTAGTGAAAAAGACAGTCCGCGATGTTATTAGCGACAAATGTAATATTGAACACGGCGTCCCGCAGGGAAGTGTCTTGGGACCAACATTATTCCTCCTTTATATTAACGTGTTTTCTTTCACTCACAAATTGTACACTGTTTACCTACGTCGATGATACTGCTCTGCTGATACATATGGCGATAACCGGAACGAAACAGTACATAGACAAGCAGCACTATACATATTATTTGTAGTGTCCGACCGAAACTGGTTTTCCGGCCGAAACCGAAACCGAAACCGAACTTTCGGCCCCAGGGTCAGTTTCGGCCGAAACCGAAACCGAAACCGAAACTCACGTGTTCATATTGAAAAAAAAAAAAAACATCCAAGTGCGAGTCGGATTCCGCACAGATCGTTCCGTTACAGAAATTGGGTACAAAAATTACGTTTGTGGTGTGGATACTTTTTTCTGATTTTAGTATGTATTTTTTGTTATCGGCATCAGAACAAGGTGAGGTGGTGGTGGCAGTGTCTTTTGACATCGCCAACGCTTTCAACACCTTGCCCTGGAGCTGCGTTTGGGAGGCGCTTATTTACCATGGAATGCCTCCATACCTCCGTCGAATTGTCGGGGCCTATCTTTCCGAGAGGGCCATAACTTACCCATGCTGGCTAGGGTTGGGTCCGCGAGATGTGTCGTTCGATGTTCCTTAAGAATCGGTCTTAGGACCACTTCTGTGGAACATCGGTTACGATTGGGTGCCGCGTGGTCTGTTGCTCAGAGGTGTCGGCGTAACATTACAGCGCGAGGAGCAACGCACCGAGACGCAGCCCTGAGGTCACCTGCGGGATCCAGCTTACATATAGGGGGCGTCAGCATCGGCATCGAGCACTCGATGTCGTATCTGGGGCTCGTACTCGATAGCCGGTGGAACTTCGGATACCACTTCCGAAGTTTGGTCCCATAGCTGAAGGAGGGGGCATCAGCCGCACTCTCGCGGCTGCCGCCCAATATCAGGAGACCCAACACTCCCTGCAGGAGACTGTACCTTGGGATCGTGCGGAGCATAGCCCTATACGGGGCCCCCGTATGGGCGGAGATCCTGATGGCTAGCAATGCGGCAAGATTGCTTAGCCCGCAGAAGGCGACGGCTGTCAGGTGATAAGGAGATACCGCACGATCTCAGTTGAGGCGGCATGTCTTCTAGCCGGGACCCCTCTATGGGACCCGGAAGCAAGGGCCCTTGCATCATTGTTTAAAATGGCGCAAGGAGGCGCTGGAGCGAGGCCATGGGCCTCTTCCTGTGAGCAGGTCATGCTCGTAAAAGAGACGGCGGGGAGTAAGCGGGAGAGAACTCTGCCACCCGAGTTCCACAGTCTGCGGTGGCGCCCTATACTATCAGCCTCCATGACCGGGGGCCTGAGGACGTTGACGGGGCTGCTTACCGTCTTTACAGAAGCAGGCCTTAGACGATAGCATGACATTCATCCACGCCCCACTCAAGAAGCGAGATAACAACTGAACAACCGCCCAAAGACGCGGCCGCAGTATGCATCATTCCCAGGGCATACTCGGGGCTGCCAACCGTAGGCTGTTAGGTAGGATACGCGTAGTTTTTAGTAGGTAGGACTACTGTACAGTGAAAATTTTAGGCTTATATCTGGGACGGTTCCAGCGATACAACCTCGTGACTAATAGACAGACGGACGCCTAGGCCTCATGCTTCGTTAATAGGCTTTAACCCCTCCGTGAGTGAGTTAGACTCGCTATTGGTTGGTTATTTTTTCAATAGGTGCTGCAAGTTCCACCAAGTGCCATCAATCAACGGTATAAATCTTCTCAAGTGTTCATTTTAGAAATATCTCCACCCAAAGATGAGTTTCTTTCTTTTACGTGGGGAACTCATAAATGCTATTGCGAACTCCTACCGACTAAAACCACACGGTGGCCTGCTACTAGCTCTTGGCTGGTTTTGGTTAAATTCTAGATTAGAAGTATATAGGTAACCAAAAATGGGCAACTGTGAGCCGGACTAGCGCACGTAGGGTTCCTTAAAAAAATATCAGCAAAAAATCACGTATGTTGTTTGGGGACAAATTAATAATATTAAAGGGGGCCTCCCTTTAATATTATTAATTTGTCTATTTTTATTATTTGTAGCTATAGCGGCGACAGAAATACATCATCTGTAAAAAAGATGAACTGTCTAACTATCACGGTGCATAAGTCTGCTGACAGACAGACAGACGACCAACGAAGTCAACGGAACCGACAACAAAGGGGTAGGGTTATGTAGATCACCTTTTTAGGATTCCGTAAAAATTGTATTATAATAACTATTGATTGGAAGTCCTTTATAAATCTGTAAACGGTTAGTAACATATTAACTGATTGGGCTGACCCTAACCACGTCAAAAACAGAGCTAGGCACCCAAAATTCATGAACACGTGAGTTTCGGCCAGGCCGAAAGTTTCGGCCCATTTTGGCCGAAACCGAAACTGCGGCCGAAACTCGATTTTTTGGCCGAAACTGGCCGAAACCGAAACCGAAACCGAAACTTCGGTCGGTCACTAATTATTTGTAATTTGCTATGGTAATAATTTAAAGAACTTGAATATAAATCAGTCGTGTGTACGTTGTATGTACCATTGTTGATTAGTGACAGGACCTTACCAATAAAACCAATGGTAGGACGGGCGTAAAATGGTGACACACATATTCCATACATTATTGAAACACACACTTGTACTTATATTCCACAACTAGCTGACGTCCGCAGCTTTGCCCGCGTAAAATTTGTTCCCGTTCCCGCTTCCCGTGGGAACTTATTCCCGGAACAAAAAGTAGCCTATGTGTTATTCCAGACTATATTGTATGTACCAAATTTCAGCCCGATCCGTTCAGCCGTACGAGCGTGAAAGAGTAACAAACATCCACACTCTCAAACTTTCGCATTTATAATATTAGTAAGATTTAATTTACCACCACCTGACCGGTTTCGCTTTAAAGCATTCTCAAAGGTACACGTTCTTACACACAGTCTTTGCTTTAAAGCGAAACCGGTCCGGTGGTGTTAAACTAAATTAAATTGTGGAATGTGAGTACACGTGTATGTTTCAAAGATGAATTACAACAAGTTCCATCAAGTGCCGACAATCGAGAGTATAAATGACACATATTCTATCTTTATACAAGTGTTCATTAGTTAAAAGAGTTGACAACATATCATTTGTATGAAGTTTCTCCTTATTTCTAAGTCAAAAGCTGGAAATAAACGGTACTTACATCAACGATACAATCATGCACGAACATTACGGCTTTCAAAAACAGCAGATCTTTTGTACATTTAAAAAAAGAATTTCTATGAAATTATCTATGGTAGCATGTATGAAAGGCAAGGCAATTGCCTGACTTTTTTTGTTGCCATTTTTCAGTGTTGATAACGTATCTTTAGTTTTTATATATCATCGACTTACATGTTATTTTTGTAAATTAAATAATATGTTTAAGTTAATATACCAATTTGTGATTTTTAATCAATCTTTTAATGCCTATTTTACGCCGATTTGTTTACTTAGTGAGGTCCTACATTACAAGCTGTGCTGAAGGTAATGACATTTAAGCCCTTCAAATATTCGACTGCTCAATTATACCGAGAATGTGAACTTCTGACTGTCAGACAGCTGTTTGTGCTTGCAACAGTGTGCAGGAAACATGCCAGTCTGAAATATGACATTGAAATCACGAAGAAGCGCCGAGTCTGCCAAGCCCAAAGTCATATAAGTGCATTCGCTAAACGCAATTATAATGTTATAAGTGGTCACCTGTATAACATTGCAAATGAACACTGCAACATATACCCATTAACCAGATTGCAATGCAAGAAGAAGGTTACCACATGGCTCTTGTGCAAATCTTACGAAGATACGGAAAGTCTTCTCAAACTAAGCATACTTTAATGCATCCAACAGAAACACACACAATCATACATACACACACACAAACGCACACGCACACACACCCACACACACACACACACACACACACACACACACACACACACACACACACACACACATATGTTTTTCGTACAGAAAATTGTAACTGTACACCTCATACGTACATTACTAGGATACACTCCACTTTCACATTATGTACTTAATTAAATTAAGATTGAGAACCCTGGTACCCATACCACAAGTTAAATCTTATTTTGGGTACCAGTGGTCAACATATTAGTGTATACTACATTGTGAACGTCGATTACCTACTTATATGTCACTGTCATGTATCTTTCAGAAGCAATAAATTATTATCTTATTGAATAAAACTGCAATCTCTTCTAGGATGATGACAACTTTAATTATGTAGCACAAAACCTTATATAGACCCCTAGGTAAAACTCAATAGCGCGATTCAGAACATACGCATAGTGACATTTATCGAGTCACATAAAAGTTAATGTTTACAAATTATACATCTCGCCCACCATGGACGAATGTACATCCTTTCGCCCACCATGATATACAATGATATGGTTGACAATTCGACATTCTAAGTGGACTGTATGTATGGTTCATTTAAATATCAAAGACATTATCATGGTGGTCAAACTAACAACACATGAAAGATTACAAAAAGAACTCTAGACTAATATTCCATACTTAAAATATTTTGTTTTAAATTTTGTACTACTAACAATAATGTAATTGTACCTGTTTAACGAATGCAATATGATATGACCCATGAGCAAAGCATTAATTACCAAATTAGATGCAAATACTTAGAATCTACATGTATAAGATACAATATAAACTATATGTATATGGTTAAAACATCAAATGACATTTTTCTTAAAATTAAATAAACAAAACAAATTATTGGGCCACTGGTAAAACTATCAATTTTGTTATCGGTCTCTTCAATGAGACTCCCTTACACTTTATTGTGACCACGCGCGCAAGTTGATCCAAGCCTCTATGTTTTTCGGTAATAATACCTAATAGCCATTTGGCAGGAGGAAGCCCGTCTTCCTTAACTAAAACTAAATTGCCGACTTCTGGTTCGGGATTGCGGTTTGCCCACCTATAGCGATGAAGAAACTGGGTGAGATATTCACTAGACCACCTTTTGTAAAAATGTTGCAGCATTCTTTGGGTCAGCTGCCACCGATTCAGTGAAGAGATAGATGAAGACTCAAAATTCTTGTCTGGAGCCAGTATCAACGGTTTTCCTATCAAAAAATGACCCGGGGTTAAGGGTACTGGGTCCTCGCTATTAACACTTAACTGTGACAATGGTCTAGAGTTCAAGCACGCCTCCACCTGGTACAACAAAGTCGTGATCTCTTCATATGTGAGTGTGGCGTTGCCGATCACGCGGCGCAAGTGATGTTTGGTAGACCTGACTCCAGATTCCCAGAGTCCACCAAAATGTGGAGCCTGGGCTGGAATAAAGTGCCATTAGCCAGTAAGACAGCTCCACACAATTCCAACCTTGGGATGGAAACTTGCTTTATGGGGGCAACTTTAGTTTTTGAAGTTATAAGATGAACATGGACTTCGTTATTATTAGTTATGACGCGAACATAAACCGCCGCAGCATAAGCTTCACTAGAGGCGTCACTAAACCCATGGAGTTCTATATGCTCAGTTGTCTCTCTGATATCAATGTAACGTGGAAGTCGGAAATTGGTAAGTTCGGTCAACTCCTCACGGTAAGTAATCCATTCATTTAACAATTTTTGTGGTAGTTCCTCATCCCAATGTATAAAGAAAGAGCCACAGCTTTTGTATCATAACTTCATCTTCATCAGAAAGCCACAGCTTTTGTATCATAACTTTAGCTTTTATTATTACTGGAGATATCCAACCCATAGGATCGAATAATTTTGCTATGTCTGACACTACTTTTCTTTTTGTTACAGGGTTACTGATTGGTTGAAGCTGTACGGAATACTCAAATTGGTCTGTTCGTCGACTCCAGGTAAGTCCCAAAATTTTAATAATTTCATTTTTTTTTAATTCTAAGTTGCTTTCTGTTGCTATGCTCCCATTGCTTAAATCCTTTATGATTTCTTCACTATTGCTGGACCATTTCTGTAATTCGAATCCTCCCTTGCTTAATAAGGTATTCATTTCCTTGACAATTCTTTTGCCTTCTGTTACTGATTCACAACCGGAAATCAAGTCGTCCATATAAAAATCATGAAGTACTCTGTTCGATACAAGTGGAAATGCTTCTCCTTCATCATACGCCAACTGATGAAGCGTTCTGACAGCTAAGTATGGGGCCGAAGCAGTTCCAAATGCAACTCGGACTAGACGTAGATGTTCTATTGGTTCCGCAGGATCAGGTCTCTAAACTGGGCGTTGATAATCCACATCAGTGTCAGCAATTTTGATTTGGCGATACATTTTCACTATATCAGCCACCAAGCAAATACGATGAACTCTCCACCTCATGAGGATGTGCCTTAATTCTGACTGAAGGGAAGGTCCTATCATAAGCTCACTATTGAGCGAAACGCCATTGTTATCCTTACTCGATGCGTTGAATACCACTCGAAATTTGGTTGTAGATTTGTCATCTCTGATAACTTCATGGTAAGGCAAATATACGGATGGGTTATTAATTTCTTCTACTGGGACTACCTCCATATGTCCAAGGTTTCTATATTCTGAAATGGTCTCAGCATATTGTGATTTTAATTGTGTCGACTTCAACATTCGTTTTTCCAATGCTAGGAATTTCCTGATTGCTATTTCACGGGAATTGCCTTGTTTGCTAGTTTGATCTGAAGATTTAAACGGTAAGTTGACAATATATCTCCCGTGCTGGTTACGCTTTGTGGTTTCCTTAAAAAATCTTTCACATTCCATGTCCTCTAACGTTAACCTCTTTTCCAAACTGAAACTATCTGACTCTAATTCCCAAAACTCCTTAAGATTAAAATATTCATCATCTAATTGGGTGTGCATTGTGATGACAGAAGTATTGGTTGCAATTAGAGATGGGCAGAAGGTTTAAACCCAGTGGGTGGAAATGGGTTTAAACCGGGTCTTTTGGGAGGAAACGGGTTTTAACCCAGGTAAAAACCCAAATATAGGGTTAAAATCAGCGATACTTTCATTTTGAATTGAATTATTTAGTGTTCAATTCTACATGAAAGTACCACTCGCCATTCGCCAGTTTCATTGTCTAAACAAGTTGAATACTTATTATTTATTATACAGGATGGAATTTAGACGCTAGTTGGACGTAAAGTACCCTTAATATTGATAAAAGCAAGTTTTGCTGAAAGGAAACATTCCTTTATTTTCAAATGTAAGTCAAACTGAATTTAAAGATTTTTGAAAAATCACCTGCTTCAGCCGGGAATGGAACCTGGGAGATCTAAAAAAACCACATGTATTTTTTGATACCAACCGAAAGTGTCTGTATACCAGTCAGGTTTATAAATAAATATTGTGGAACAGTACAGTCAAGTACAATGAAATGTACTAGTCTTATCTTACAAAATGATGTATCCCTGCGAGTGCCATAATGAATTTACCGAAGATTGTGACAAAAATATCGGTATCTAGTCCACCGAACATGACAATATCATGTTTGCGTATAAAGAACAATAATGACCTCAAATACACTTTTTTATTTTTTATAAAGAAAAGAAAGAAAGGAAAGCGGAAAGCCAGTGGTCCTGATGGCATTCCGGCGGTGGTGCTGAGGAAGTGTGCAGCCGAATTGTCTCCGACGCTAACACGCCTGTATCGCCTTTCCTATTCGTCAGGAGAAGTGCTGGAGGCTTGGAAGGAGGCGAACGTCCAGCCGATTCCCAAGAAAGAGGATCGGTCGGATCCGGACGACTATCGCCCCATAGCCGTAACCACCGTCATCTGCAAGGTGGTCGAGCTGATTATTAACAAGCAGCTCATGCGCTATCTGGAGGATCACTCGCTAATTAGCGATCGTCAATACGGCTTTAGGCCGAAACGATCAACGGGTGACCTCTTAGCGTATATAACACACACCTGGGGTGAGTCTATGGAGAGGCACGGCGAATCTCTGGCTATTGGCCTAGACATCTCGAAAGCCTTTGATTGCGTCACTTCTTTCCAAGCTGCCGGCATACGGTCTGTCGCCTCAGTTGTGCCGCTGGTTGGCCAGCTTCCTGCACGGGCGACGTATACGGGTTCTCTGTGATAGTCAGGCTTCCGGCTTCTTGCAGGTAAATGCCGGAGTACCACAGGGATCGGTATTGTCCCCAACTCTCTTTCTTCTGCATATCAATGACATGCTGTCCCTTGGGTGCATTCATTGTTATGCGGATGACAGTACTCTTCATGGGAGCTATTCTGGCCGTCCAGCGGCGGGGCGACACGACGTGGAAGAGAAGAGACAGCAACTCGTGGCGGATCCCGACCGGGAGGCTGGGCCCAAGCGACCTCACCTGCACGCGGTGCACCTGCCAATCAACGAAAGTGTTGGTCCGGGGGGTACCACCGTGCAGCTGTGTAAGGCCCCCCAAGTAACCCAGCCCCGGTTGGGTTGCGTTCGGGGTTCAGCAGCTGCACAGCCGGACCCGGGGCGATGTTTGATGCAGCAGGGGGGACCAATAGGCGCTAAGCTGGTTCTAGTGTGGCTGACGAGGGGAGACTAACCACCCTGGGAGGCTGCCCCACCAGGCCGTGCATAATCCCGATGTGGTTCGTCGTGCCGGATGGTGACCGGACTGGGACCCGGCGACCACATTCGGGGGGGGGGGGGGTACGGGTAGTGATGTACAAGACTCGAGGCGTCCGAGTCTCTTTGCCTAGAGCTCGGTGTCGTTTACAGGGCTCGCCTCGTTTGTATGGCGCTCGACGACTCGGGAGTCTTTTTCAGAGCTCGAGCTTTTTTGAAGCCTCGAGTCCTTTTCGAAGGCTTGAGCCCTTTTTGAAGGCTCGAGCTCTATTGAAGGCTCGAGCCTTCTTGAAGCCTCGAGTCCTTTTTGAAGGCTCGAGCCCTTTTTGAAGGCTCGAGCTCTATTGAAGGCTCGAGTCCTTTTGAAGGCTCGAGCTCTATTGAAGGTTCCAGTTCTTTTGAAGGCTCGTTCGTTCGTGTCCCGTGTAGTGACGAGAAAGAATAGAAAATGTCGCCACCCCAAATCATCCTGAGGGTGTCGTAAGCTGCGACTAAGGGAACACTTTGGCGTTCTTTGTAAAAGGTTTGACACAAGAGACTGATATTTATTTTATTTATTAGGGTTCCGTACCCAAAGGGTAAAACCGGGACCCTATTCATGGGACTTCGCTGTCTGTCTGTCTGTCCGCCACGAGGCTGTATCTCATGAACGGTGATGGCTAGAGAGCTGAAATTTTCACAGAGTAGTTGTTTCTGTTGCCAACCAAAATAAAACCAAAAAAGGCGCTCCCATACAACAAACGTGATTATATTGCCATTCTATTTTATATTTTATATATTAAAAAGGGCAACAAGGAGACGCTTGAAATACCTACTCACAGAATATTGAGCTGTGTATTTTCATTAAATTTTGTATAAATAATAAAATTAAAACAAAATACCTAGAAATTTAAGGGGGTGTCCCATACTACAAACGTGAATGGTTAAGTAGGTAAAAGCCTCACATTAAGACGCCCCCACTGACCCATAGCCTTCAGTCGGAGTGCACGGGGAGGTTCCCTGTTTCCATCGAGAGCGGAGGAACATATTCTTACGTGCCTAAAGTCACTAAGGGTGACATAAGGACGGCCGTGCTGCCGCTTAAATCCTGCAGGAACACCGCCTTTGGACCCGACGGCATTCCAGGCCGAGTATGGGTGATGGCTCTTGAGGAATTTGGGCCTCGACTGACAGAATTCTTCAGTGCATACTTTGAAAACGAAAACGGGGAAACAGCCACTGATCTGAAAGACGGGGCCGGCCGGCAGACTCACCATCCGGGTACAGGCCGATCGTGGTGCTCTGCTTGTGAGGCCAGTCGAGGACGTTTCATTGTGAGCGCAACAAAGGAAGCGAAATCATTTGACATCGCCAACGACACTTTATTATTGTAATTTATACAACTACTAGCTGACCCGCGCCACTTCGTTTGCGTAAGAGAGAGAGAGAGAGAGAAATAGAAAGATTAACCGTCGCTTCTATTCTTATTGCGTGGTTTCCTGTCGCGTGTTCCCGTTGCATTATTTTGACAAAAATTTGAGAAGCCAAATTAATCTCTTTGTAACTTCTTGAATTCTAGTAGAATAGGACGGAAATCGTTAGTAGTTACCCTACGTAATGCCTACTAAATGATACAAAAAACCGGCCAAGTGCGAGTTGAACTCGCCCATGAAGGGTTCCATAGCAGCAAGTAATATAAAAGTTCTTGTAGTTTGTTGTAACTTTGATTGATGTTATTAAGTTTTAACACACGTTCGCAGTGGTAGTGATTATTCAAGGCGAAAATTGCGATTTATGACGTATTAAAAAAAACTACCAACTCGATCTCGTTCAATTTTCGTTGGTAGTTTTTATGGCAATGTACATCATACATTTTTTTTAGATTTATCATTTTCTTAGTTTAGAAGTTAGAGAGGCGGGGTGTCACACATTTTTCCACTTTGGAAGTGTCTCCTGCTCAAACTATTCACTTTAGAAAAAAATGGTTTTAGGAACCTCAATAGCATATTTGAAGACCTATCTATAGATACCCCACACGATGGGATTGATGAAAAAAAATTATTGAGTTTCAGTTCTGAGTATGGGGACCCCCAAAATTACCTGCTCCGTTTCGCATCCGTTTTTGCTATTTCGCTACGGAACCCTAAAAACCGGCCAAGTGCGAGGCGGACTCGCGCACAAAGGGTTCCGTACCAAAGAAACGGCGAACATCACTTTTGTTGGATGGGAGCCCCCTTAATCCCCCCTTTTTCTGACTTTGGTATTTGTTGTCATAGTGGCTACAGAAATATATCATCTGAAAATTTCAACTCTCTAGCTGTCACGATTCCTGAGATACAGCCTCATGAAGGACAGATAGACAGACGGACAGCGAAGTTTCATGAATAGGGTCCCGTTTTAGGGTACATACATACATAGCCAGGCTCAGGGGGTCAGTCACAACTACTCTTGCTTTTTTAACGTATCAAAACATGATTAGGAATACTTTGTTCGATCGAAATTGCTCTCGAAAAATGAGAAATATTGCAAAAATCTTAACAAGTAATGTCCTTTTTGTATCTAAATAAATGAGTTTAATCCTCATAAAAACTTGTCATAAAATAGATATAAGTAGATCTTTAGAACAATATTTAACGGCTAGATTTTTTCTTAAAACTCCTCAGATTTTATAACAGTAATATAATGTATTAGAATCGAATGAAATCCGGCAAAAGCGTACGCTGGAATTGTGCGAATTGCCTTAGGATTTGTCAAGGTCGAACATTGCAGCCTTAAAGCAAAATTTGAACTGTATTCTTTCAAGCCCCTAGGTTAAACAACATATATTTATACTGTGCCCTAGGATAAGTCGTAACCAAAATGTGGGGACAAATTTAGGACATCCTCCAACTTAGCCGGGGAGCTATGCGCTAGATGGATTTTTTTTAACGTGACGATAATCCTACATGATTGTACTATGACTCCTACTGACTAAAAACCACACGTATCCTACCTAACAGCCTTCGGTTGGGAGCCCCGGGTAAGCCCTCTAAAGGACGCCCCAGGACTGCGCTAGATGGATAGGTAGAGACCTCATGGTTTTAGTGGGTCCAAGGTGTTGAAGCGCAAATCCGAAACGTTTGTTAGATTTGGGCCGCAGACTGAAAACTTTAAGTATAACCTGAAGATTTGAGACGATAACACTAACGCTAACGGTAGCCAGTAAATGTCAGTCGTTAAACCAAGTTAAAGACCTTATAGACTTAAAAATTTTCAAGAGTAGGCAGTACCTACGCCTGTCCATTTCAACACGGCAAAACGGCTCACCGCCTATTACGTTTCGTGGGACGAATTATAAAAAGATGAAATGTAGGCATATAATATGCCTCAAATACCCCTTTGGGGATAAAGGCGTGATGTTTAAAGTGATTTAATTTATGTATGTCACTGTAGCCAAAACTCAACATTTTCCAGTAAAGTTATATTTTTAAGAATGTTCATTATAAACTACGTTTGTAATTTTGCTCTCAGAAACAAAAATACAAAGGGAATCATGGCTCGTTACGCAGAAGCACGCGGTGTACACTCATTCGTGTGAGAAGCAACTTAACCATACGTTGACAGCCGACATTGTTGTTGAAAGTCCCCGCAAAGCATTTGCTATACGAAAGCATATGACGACACAACCCGTAGACATTTCTGCCTCAATAGTATTTCATTAAGTTAATAGAAGACTGGTTCTATTTTACAACTTCAATACATAACAAACCTTCCGGGTGCACTGGAAGTCCATTCGTTGTGAAAGATCCCTCTTGCTAAGAAAAAAGTTGATTCACAAATCTAAGACTTCCGTTGGGTGCCGTTTACAACTGATGTCCCCGTACCTACAACGAATGAGTACCTCCAAGCTGGATAAAAAAAAAACACTTGTTCTACACTGCACCAGAGGTTCAAGGCTGTCAGTTACCTCAGGACAGCCTTTATTGTGAATATCACATCGCTGCATGTACAGACGGAGTCACTGCTGGGAGTTATCCAAAAGTTGAGAGCAGTATTCTTAATAACGAATCTGCGCCATGTACAGGAGACTCTGTCTTGTGCGGCATGAAAAATTGGCAGCCTTTTTTACTTATTCAAGATTTCTAGTTTCTATGGGACTCGCCCAATACAGCTTTCAATGCAGATGTTATTGTTACACCACGCACATCTATCAATACTAAGGATGTTGAGATTGCCTTTCATTGGTGTTAAAGTTAGCAAAAGATGGCCGAGTGCCAAGACTGCGAGGAGCGCAGCGAGGACACAGTGCTCCATACATTGGCGGAGTGCAAGGCGTGGGAGCAATAGCGCCAGGCCCTCGTGGCAGTTCTGGACGTGGACACTCTCACTCACACCCGCTGGAGATCACGGTCTCCAGCGGGAGTAAGTGGGACTGCGCTGCCTCTTTCTGCGAGCAGGTCATGCTCGTGATAGAGGCGGTGGGGAGGGGGCTGGAAAGAACTCTCCCACCCAAGTTCCGCAATTGGCGGCAGGAGCGCCGCCGATATGTCTTCGCCTAAGACTATCTGCCTACATGACCGGGAGCCTGAGGTCGATGAGGAGGCCGCTCACCGTTCTTACAGAAGCAGGCACGTCCTTACAGAAGGATTCACGCACGCCGCTAAGAAGCGGTATATAACCCGAAAACCCCAGTCTGTTGGGGGTCCTGGCGTCGCCTTCCGAGGACTTACTCGGGGCTCCCAACCGTAGGCAGTTAGGCAGGATACGTGAGGTTTTTTAGTCGGTAGGATCCGGCATAGCATCCATACAGGATAAAAAAAAAGCTAGCAGAAGAGAGGGTTGCCTTGCCACCAGCAAACAGTGAGATTTTCAAACATTTACTGAATATAATGGCAGTTTGATCGATGAACGTCGGCTGGCTACTTCTGATCCTCAAGTTGGCGGCCTGGTCACCCTTCACTTGTAGAACCCGGGATTGTAAGATGAGGGAAACACGTGGGCGGGCAGGTCATTCCAAGTGTTTATAGTTCGACACAAAAAGGATCTTTTGAATCGCTCAGAGGCGATTAAGGGAACACTTTCGCAACGCGAATGTCTTCCCAGTTGCCACACGGGCCAGTAGTTTAGCAGCATGATCATTCATGATGAAATTTTTTTACGTTAGAAAAGCCCTACACGTATGATATGCCGGACTCCTATCGACTAAAAACCACACGTTACCTGCCTTATGCCTACGATTGGGAGCCCCGGGGAAACCCTCAAAAGGTTACCCTCAGAATGGATCGGTACGTGATCCATTACGTAGAGAAGGAGAACGCGAAATGAAACCCGGGTCAGTAAAATGACAATCGTTTAAAGTCAAGTTGAAGGCCTTATGGGCGGCTTGAAAAATTTTATTCATTTCAACACGGCAATAGGCTCACCACCTATTACGTGGAACGTAAAACTATAAGGTGACTATAATATGTGGGCTACTAAATTAGATCTAGACACTTTTGAGTTTTTACTCCCACATACATACAGAATTTAATTTTTCTCTGCCAAACCCTTAGACTTAGCAGCGTGATAATAATAATTAATAATTATGAAGTATAAATAAACCTATCCGCATGTAAAAATTAAACTAAACCTATTTCGTAATAGTGTCTTTTGCCCATATATTATACCTACAGATTTTAATACTTCTCTGCCAAGCCCCTAGGCTAAGAAACGTGATTGAATATCTACAATAGACTTACCCCCTTATTCATAATCGTTTATTAAACCTATTTTAGTTAAAACACACTTTAAGTCTATTGCTGTCTCTAACCATACTC
The DNA here is from genome assembly GCA_933228765.1 of Miltochrista miniata. NCBI lineage: Eukaryota > Metazoa > Arthropoda > Insecta > Lepidoptera > Erebidae > Miltochrista > Miltochrista miniata. The sequence continues at coordinate 24,508,419 of OW121772.1, forward strand.
TGTCATTGGTTAGAGACAGCAATAGACTTAAAGTGTGTTTTAACTAAAATAGGTTTAATAAACGATTATGAATAAGGGGGTTAATCTTTAAGCTCATTTATATTAAATAGCTAATCCCTGCGGCTTCGACCGCGTAGAAGTTGTTATCACGTAGGTAAAAGTCGTTATCGTTTAAAATCATAACCCTCCTTTTGCTCAGTCGGTTAAAAAGTAGCCTGTCCTTCCCAGGGCCTCGAACTATCCCGATACCAAATTTCATCTCAATCGCTCCAGCCGTTTAGGCGTGAAAGCGTAACAGATAGACAGACAGACAGAGTTACTATCGCGTTTATAATATTAGTAGGGATTAATTTATTACTTAGTTACGGAGATATTAATGTTATTAACACTAATTTGAGCTTTTATTTGAAGGCTTGCTTTCATTTTAAGACTCGAGCATGTTTTACGGCTCTTTTGACGACTTGAGTTCTATTGAAGGCTCGAGCTCTTTTGAAGGCTCGAGCTCTTTTGAAGGCTTGAGCTCTTTTGAAGGCTCGAGCTCTTTTTGAAGGCTCGAGCTCTTTTGAAGGCTCGAGTTCTTTTTGAAGGCTCGAGCTCTTTTGAAGCCTCGAGGCATGGCTCAAAAAAGGCGCGGCTCGGTTAGGCTCGGGACTCCGAGCTTACCGAGCTCACTGAGTCTTGCTATTCCGCCTCGAGGCTTCAGAAATAAGACTCGACGCCTCGAGGCTTGTACATCACTAGGTACGGGGGCCCTTCCGTGGGTCGGCTTCCGTCTCGCCACACAGTCATAGATGAAGCTAGCCCCTACACCTTGTCACTCACTGCTACAGCAAATGTCGCTCCGTCTTCACGTCTCTCTTCTTTTCCCAACAATCATGGCAGCGCAAAAAAGAAAAAAGGTACCACAGCGGCCGCTTCTACTCCCAGTAACGTATCTACTGTTTGAGGTGGAATTCGCTAATATCCGCGGACTCCATGCCAACCTCAACGTCGTCCATCAACATCTAGAGACGGCACGGCCAGCTGTGTTGTTCCTAACGGAGACGCAAATACGCCGCCGATCAGTCGTACTTTATGCTACCCTGGCTATATTATCGAGGAACAATGTCGAGATAAAGCCAGGGTGTGCGCGTTCGTTAGGGCGGATTTTCGCTGTCGCTGGCTGCGCTGCCTTGAGAACCCTTCCTTCCCCGTCCTTTGGCTGCACGTGGATCACGGCTCCATGAGTCAGATCTACGTGTGTGTCTATCGCCCCCATACAGGGACAGCTGAGATGACAAGGCTGTTTCAGCACCTCAGTGATGGGGCTGATGACGCGCAGGTGCGGTTCCCGAACGCTGAAGTGGTTTTTTTGGGGAACTTCAACGGTCACCACACTGAGTGGCTGGGGTCTCGCAGAATCGCTCTCTCTCTCATAGTCTGACCCAAGTGGTGCGCGAGATTACACGCATACCGGACAGGTCAGACCATGAACCCGCCCTGCTGGAGTTACTGCTGACTAGTTATCCAGCACAGTACAATGTGTCGGTTGGCGCCCCACTGGGTCAATCCGACCACTGTGTTGTGCGTGCCCGCCTGCAGGTGTCATCTCCTGCAAGGGCAGTAGAGGTGACGCGGCGATTGTGGCACTACTCGTCAGCAGACTGGGACGGACTACGAGAATACTTTGCAGCCGTCCCGTGGAGTCAGCGCTGCTTTGCAGGGAGGATTTCATCGGAAAGCGACTCTGCGGTTGCTGGTGAGATTACATTAGGTATGGAATACTATATTCCATACACTGATGTCGCCAGCATCCGCAAAGCCCACACCTGGTTCGGACGTGAGTGCGCCGTAGCTGTTCAACAAAAACAGGCGGCTTACCGCGCCTAGATCAAGGCTCGGGCTGTGCGCGACCCGAATGTGGCCCGCCTCAAAGCAGCGTACAACAGAGCCACTAGGTCCAGTAAGAGAGCCTCCAAGGACCCAGCGCCTCACGCGGCTTGGTCAGGAGCTCACGTCACATCCGACGGGCAGCCGTGGATACTGGCAACTGGCCAAAGCCGTGTAGGCCAACTTTTGCAAGCCCTCGCTGCCGCCGCTGCGCTATCCTGACGGATCACTGGCTCACAAGGCCCAAGAGAAAGCAGAAATGCTGGCCAATCTCTTTGCGGCTAATTCCCGGGTCGATGACTGTGGCAGGCAACTTCCTACTATCGCCGACTGTGGAACCACGATGCCGGATATTGTAATCCGGCAGTGCGATGTGCGAGCGGTGCTAAGGTTACCGACACGCGGAAAGCCAGTGGTCCTGATGGCATTCCGGCAGTGGTGCTAAAGAAGTGTGCAGCTGAATTATGTCCAACTCTAACACGCCTGTATCGCCTTTCCTATTCGTCGGGAGAACTGCCGGAGGCTTGGAAGGAGGCGAACATCCAGCCGATCCCCAAGAAAGGTGATCGGTCGGATCCTGCCAACTATCGCCCCATAGCCGTAACCACCGTCATCTGCAAGGTGTTCGAGCTAATCATCAACAAACAGCTCATGCGCTATCTGGAGGATCACTCGTTAATTAGCGATCGTCAATATGGCTTTAGGCCGAAACGATCAACGGGTGACCTCCTAGCGTACATAACACACACCTGGGGTGAGACTATAGAGAGGCACGGCGAATCTCTGGCTATTGGCCTAGACATCTCTAAAGCTTTTGATAGGGTATGGCATGCGTCGCTTCTTTCCAAGCTGCAGGCATATGGTTTATCGCCCCAGTTGTGTGTGCCGCTGGGTGGCCAGCTTCTTGCACGGGCGACGTATACGGGTTCTCTGTGATGGTCAGGCTTCCTGCTTTTTGCAGGTAAATGCCGGAGTACCACAGGGATCGGTATTGACCCCAACTCTCTTTCTTCTGCATATCAACGACATGCTGTCCCTTGGGTGCATTCATTGTTATGCGGATGATAGTACTCTGCATGGGAGCTATTCTGGCCGTCCAGCGAAGGGACGTGATGACGTGGAGGAAAAGAGACGGCAACTCGTGGCGGATCTCGACCGGGACCTGGGTCACATTGCCCAATGGGGCTCAGACAACCTGGTCGAGTTCAATGCCAGAAAAACACAGGTGTGCATCTTTACAGCTAAGAAGTCCCCATTCCTACCCCTACCTACTCTTCAGAGCATTACGGTTCCACTAAAGGACAACCTGGAGATCCTCGGTATAGACGTCCGGCGTGAGCTCAACCATAAAAACTACATAGAGAGTTGTTTTGGGCTGGCCTCGCGGAAACTTAGAGTCCTAAATAAGGTGAGACGTTACTTGACCCCACATCAGAGATGTTTACTGTACAAGACGCAGATTCGTCCCTGCGTCGAGTACTGTTTTCACCTTTGGGATGACTCCGCGAGGTACTTTCTAGACGCGCTTGACGCTATGCAGAGACGTGCTATCCGAATAATTGGTTTGTCCCCAGGTGTCGGGAGACCTCGAACCAACTTCAGGACCACTGTCAGAAGTGGCCCCCAATCGCTAGATGCTTTCCATCAGGCTGGTGGCGACGTCAATTTGGCGAGTTGAACATAAAAAATAAAATTTTAAAAAAAATGACGCAATTAATGATCATGTTTTTTGTTCATCATCACGCCTTTATCCCCGAAGGGGTAGGCAGAGGCATATTACATACCCACATTTCACCTTTTTATAATTTGTCCCACGTAATACGTTGTGAGCCGTATTGCCGTGTTTTAATGGACAGGCGCAGGTTGTGACTGCCTGCTGTTGAAATAAAGCCTTCAACTTGGCTTAACGACTGCCATTTTACTGGCAACCGGGACCAACGGCTTAACGTGCCTTCCGAAGCACGGAAACGCTCAAATAAATGTCACAAAGTGATCACATGGATGGTCACCCATCCATGGACCGGCCATAGTGAAAGTTGCTTACTGCAGTGATCGTTTACAGAACACTGAGTCCGCGGGGCCACGAGCGCTTCTAATGTTTTTTGTTGTTGTTATAATTTGATGTTTTAGGTTGGTACTTTACGAAAAGACGAAAACACTTAAATTAAAATAGCAAATAACCTTAAAGAACAAGAAAAAAGATGACATTAGTCACTGTGCAGTTTAAAATTTCAAATGTTTAAGAGTATGTTTTACAAAATTATAAACACCCAAATAAAATCCCTATCGGGAGGAATCTTATGGGTTTAAACTCAATTTGGGTTTAAACCGGGAGGATTGCCCATCACTAGTTGCAATACTATTGGTGGTACTGTCGTCGTTAACTTTACCAGATAAGATCCAGCCAAATCTGGTATTTTGAGCTAATAGTGTACCGGAGTGACACCGTATTAGCCCTTGCTCTAGAATTTGACAATAAACGTCAGCACCCAACAGAAGATCAATTTTATTTGGTACGTTGAATTTTGGGTCTGCTAGTTGTAACTTAGGTAAATTATGCAATTGATTAATTTTTATTTTTCTTTCAGGTAATACAGAGGTCAATGTTCTAAGCACATGAGCTCTAACTTCAATAATATAACTTGGATTATGCAAGGAATGAAGCTTTAAATAAACGATTTGTTTAGAACGCTGTGAGTTATTTTCACCATTCCCTACACCAGATATAACACAGTTGTATTTAATTCTCTTTAGCCCAAGCAGTTGGGCTGCAGATTCGGTAACAAAAGAAGCCTGCGATCCCTGGTCTAGTAAAGACCGCAGTGTTAGATAAGAACCTGTGTTCGTTTCAGCATTTACTAATGCGGTTGCTAAAATAACCTGACCACTTGTGTTCGAAAAACATGTGGTGATTGTATTGGACTCATCCTGAGATGCTGTTGCGGTTGCAACAACATTGTTAGTACCAACTGATTGGTAGGTAGACGCTTTGGTATCAGTTGGTTGGTTGCTATTTGAATGCAGTTGCGAATGATGTTTTTTAGCACACACTCTACATCGGGTGGGCAAACGACAATCGAATACGGAGTGGTTAGCACCTAGACAGTTAAAACATAATTTTGAAGCTTGAACAAAATTACGGCGTGCCACAATGTCCAATTTAGCAAAATCTTTACAATTGCCCAATTTATGGGTTTGATTGGAGCAATAGCGACATAAAACAAACTTAGAAGCATTGCCAGTGTGATGAGATTTAGTGCTTTTGGTTGGTTTATCATTACATAAAAATTCAAGTGATCGAAATCTTTGTTCCAAAAATACTAAAAACTGGGTTATTGTTGGTAAATCGTTATCAAAGTTACATGTTTTCGCTTCCCACAATTTGCGAGATTCTTTATCTAATTTTTGACTTAATACATAAATTATTATTAAATCCCAGTTATCAATATTTATATCTAAATTTTTTAAAGCATTTAAACACTCATTAGTTACATCATACATTTCTTTTAAACAGTTAGAAGATTCAGTTACTAAACTTTTTTGATTAAAAAATCTTTCAAAAATACAGTTAGAAATTAATTTTTTGTTATTATATCTATGCTCTAGGGATTTCCAACATGTAATATAATTTTCGTTTGTAATCGGCAAATGACGCAATAGTTGTTCTGCTTCACCAGTAAGATAACTCTTTAAATATCTAAGTTTTTCAACATTACTTAAGGTGTCATTATTGTGGACAAGTGACTGGAACAAATCTCGAAACGTGGTCCATTCCTGGTAGTTTCCCGAAAAACTTGGAATTGATATTTTGGGCAGCTTTATGGTACTGGTCGTCTTTGTACCATGTTGACACTCAGGCTTGTCAACAGTACGTATTTTGTTCCCCAAAGACGCTAAACCTTCCTTTAATGTCGTTTTATAGTCTGTATACATGTCTTCCGTGATTTCATAAATATTTGACGTGCAATACTCAGACTTAATGTACTCGGACTGAGGAATCTCACTAATAAGTTTTGCATGTGTTAGTTCAAACGATGTCCAATACTTTTCTAGCGATTCCAACCTGGTTTCTATGTAGCTCACCGATAGTCTATCTTTGGGAGATTTCTTATAATTTTTATATGCTCGTTCAATTTTCTGGTAAGTGTCAATCTGTTTTCTATTTGCCGACTCCATTTTAAAGATTTTAGTAGAACAGTAAATTTTCAAAGTCTCGATTTATTGGCAGATTTTCTAAGTCTTCAAAATTTACGGACTTAGACTGATTTCGAACTTGCATCAAAATTCTTAAAATTCTACAAGTCCTAACTTGGTTGGATTTTTCTAAGTGTTTGAACTTTATTAACTTAGCCTGATTTCGGGCATAGATTCCTCGTCTCAACCAAAAGTTGCTTAAAATTTTACAAGTCCATGCACTATCTAAATTTACTCTAAGTTAATTTCACTAAGTCTTTAAGGTTCACTTTTGTTTGACACTAGCAACTTCTATTTATTATGAATCAAAGTAACTCACAGTTTGTCCTGGTATACGAAGATCACTTAATACTTGGCACTTATCTCACACTTCGCCGTTAGGTGTCGTCTCGAATGCCGTCGTCCGAAGTTCCTCTGCTTTATACTCGAACTGAGGGCGCTGCTGTATCCGGCTTCAGAAGGATCATGAATAAAACTGCAATCTCTTCTAGGATGATGACAACTTTAATTATGTAGCACAAAACCTTATATAGTCTTTTTCTGGACAGCTCAGCAATCGTGTAAACATGTCATGTTTTGACAAAAGTTGTCTATGATCATAGTGCTGTAACTATACTGATTCTATGTATGTACATAATCATTGAGTTATATCTAGTTCACCGTACATTCATTTACTTCGGTATATCAATCGCCAAATTCATCAAATCATGAAATTCGGTATATCGGTATATCAATATTTATTATTATGTGCAATAATTAAAGGATCTTTAAAAATAAAGAAACTTTTAGAACATTTAATAGTATAATCATTTATTGTATTTAGGAATGTATCTATATCTAATACTAAGTACCTCATTGCTGTGTCTTATACTACAACATTACATTTTATTAAGTTTTCCTAATTTTATTTGTGTATCAATTCTCTTCTTTTGTGTCGCGCAGTAGGGTAAAATTAAATATAAAATGTTTAGAACACCTGAGGTCATAATTGTGCCGGACTTACCTCTCAAGACATTTGAATGGCCATAAAATTAAATCTATACCTTACCTATATTCAATCCACAAAGTATTAATCAGATTGTCATTGATTGAAGTCGTTCCATTATAATCTGCACGACTCCATAACTATCACCATTCAGATAATAAGGACCCCAGACGGACTTGCTTCGCATCGTCAGGGAAGTCAGTCTAAGCGACCAGTTTGACAGAAACCTGTTTATTTAGTTGCCGGGTAGCCGGTGCCGGGTAACCGACGGCGAATGCAAGCGGTTGCCGGCAAATCACGCCGGTACGTGTGAAAGCTATAGTACACGGCCATACCCTACCCGGCACCCGGCAACCGGTACGTGTGAAAAGGGGCAAAGACTCGCACTCTTAGCTCTCTAGGTCAATAAGTTATATTATTAAAGTAAGTACATTTTTTCGAACTGACAGATTGATAAAACAATGACCTCCTTTTAAAATCAATTGGCCAGTACAACAGTTTTACAACACTATGGCAAAGACAAACAAGTCTGAGAAAAAATAATTTAATGACAAGCAAAAATGACAGTCTTAAATTTTTACCATCCGAGTATTTTTCATGAAATCCTACTAATATTATAAATGTGAAAGTTTGTGAAGATGTTTGGATGTTTAGATGTTTGGATGTTTGTTACTCAATCACGCTCTTACGGCTGAATGGATCCAGCTGAAATTTGGTATAGGGATAGAGTATAGTCTGGAATAACACATAGGCTACTTCTTATCCCAGAAAATTGTTTTCACGGGAAGCTGGAACGGGAACCAAAATTCACGCGGGCGAAGCCGCGCGCATCAGCTAGTTATTCTATAATCTAAAGGTTTATTAGTGTCGAAATGTCCGCATAAATCTAACTAGAGTTCCTTGAAAGGACTATGATCAGGATTGATAATTAAATGTAAGTAATTATGGAGTAGTCGAGATCCAATTTCTTTGTTTACTATATTATTTAGGTCTGTTGAATGCCACTATATAGACCCGTAGGTAAAACTCAATAGCGCGATTCAGAACATACGCATAGTGACATTTATCGAGTCACATAAAAGTTAATGTTTACAAATTATACACTTATCTTATCTTACAAGACTAGCTTACCTTAAAATTTTCAAGATTCTTGGTTTAAGAGTTTCGGCTGGACATTGATAGGAATTAAACAAAAAAACTCGATAATGTAAATTGTAATTTTATTGTAAAAATATTCCTTACACATACAATGTACTTATTGGAATGAAAATAATAATACAATATATTAAAAAAAATACTGTTGACATTCGTCGGTTTATTCGACTTTTTGATTTTTTAGAGTTCCGTACCCAAAAGGGTAAAAAACGGGACTCAATTCATGAGACTTTGCCGTCCGTCTGTCAAGAACGAAACAGAACAAAACCTTAATAACAAGCTTAGCCAGCGGTTTCGCTCGCGACATATAAGCCCCGCAAGTTTGTATTGCGCTGGAACCTTGTCATAATGACAGCTAAGTGACGTCATCGTGACGTAGCGCGAGCGCAGGCTGGCCTCGCGAAGCTGCGTACGGTATTTTTTTAGTACTGACGGCTCGACGGACATACGTCACCAAGATGGCCGCCAAGCGCAATATCAACGTGCGGGGCTTATAAATGTAGCCTCAGTCAAAGGACACACTTTGAAATTTAGACCCTAATGAAGTCAATCTGTTTTTCTTTGCCTTCAATGGACACAAATTTATTTATTTAAACCGAGTGAAGTCGTGATTAAAACCTAGCTAGATCAATAGAACTATAAATCCTTTTTAAAAGGCTTTATCAAGGTACGTTTAGTTGCGGTGGTGGGAGTTGTACTGTCGGTTGTGTGGGACGCCGGGTTGCCTGCAAACAAATGATATGACGTTTGATTTACATTCTTACGCCTACGCGGGATTTTGTTCCCAATTGCTCTTCCCATGGGAACTTGGTCCCGTATTAAAAAGTAGCCTATGAGTCATTCCAAACTATGATCTATCCTTGTACCAATTTTTAGCCGAATCAGTTCAGCCGTTAAAGCCTGAAAGAGTTAAGCATGTGCTACACGGTTTCAAACGATGGTTTGAAACAGAAAATACTGATTTTCGCGCTGCCAGCTAAACGGTTTAAAACGTGTTTGAAACCATCAGTGTTTTATAGAACGTTGCGTGAATAGGACGTCTCTACACTCGCACCGTATATTCACTACAACAGCGTCATGGCACCTTACCTATCTAAATAAAAAAAAATGGGGGTCTTGCTCTTTTGTGTAAGGGGGGTAATAAAATGGGGGTTAATAATAATAAAAATATTATTAATTAAAAAAAAAAAAATTTTATTACAATTCCTTCACTAATTAATCGAAAGGAAGTTCGTTCCATCCGGGTGTCCCTTGACACCTCTCAAGTTTTTTTTTTCTGAGTCGAGTCTTTGTACGACTTGCATGTTAAGTCCCAAAGGCAGGGCAAGGCTCAAGAAGTTCTGTAACTACTTCTCGTTCTGTTTCTTCTCGTGCCATTTTGAGAACGTCATCGTCGCGTGCGTCTGCCTGCGCTCACCGCTGCATCGAGACTGTCGTTCGCGAGGTTTCAAACAAGCGGCTAGACGATTTCAAACAAGTTTTAAACCAACGCTTCTACCAGTGGTTTCAAATGCAAGCCTTGCTGCCAAGGGCGTTTAAAGGTCAACCGAAATTTGGCTAAAAACTACTATCTACCTACACTGTTTTAAACCACTGTTTCAAATCACCGTTTGAAACCGTGTAGCACATGCTTTAGCAAATGGCAAAATGGCATAGTAAGAATTTTCAAATTACCAGGAGTTCATAGCATTTCAAGAAGTTCTCTAGTTGCAATCACTTACCAATGGCACAGTAAGATTTATCAAAGAACCAGGAAGTACCAGGCGCTACCTCCATATTACATAGTACCCCAATGACGCAATATAAATATCAAAGTACCGGGCGGTCATAACACTTGAAGAGGTTCTCTTGTCGCAAGTAAATACCCACCTTAGCCTTGAGATGCACCAGCTTGTTGTGGTTGTACAGAGCGGCCTCGTAGCCGAACGTCGAGGGGCACAGGGAACAGGCGAAGGGCCTCTCACCCGTGTGGCTTCTCATGTGGCCTTCTAGAGTCTTCTTTGTCTGGAATTAGAATACAAAATAGTTTTACGCCCTTAGCAAACCTCCGCCGCGAAACCATGATGCGACCCGCCTGTTCTAATGCATAGATTTAACTATCTTCTATCTCTTTCACCGCACGGTTTCGCCAATCTGCTCCTACGCCAGTCAAACCTCCGCGCTTCGGCCGCCTTGTTATTGCGGTGCCGCGTTGTCTACGCGCCGGTTTGTCAAAATTGACAGAAATACAGAGCGGAACGGCGAAACTAATATTTATTCAGTAAATGGACGTGAAGTTCACGGAAAAACTACTTCAAGCCATCAGAAATAGACCCTTTATGTATTTATTAAGTCATCCAGATAATAAAAATAATATGATAAAATTGCGATAGCGTCACATCGACTAACTCGTGTCAAGTTCCGTTGCCCAGTTCCGCTGTTCAATCCACACTTGATCACAGCGGAATTCATTCAGCGGTTCCACTGTTCTGGTTTCGCGGTGGAGGTGTGCCAAGGGCGTTAGAATGTAAATACGGAAATTTGCTGATGAAGTACTATTTATCTCATACTAGCTGTTTTCCGCGGCTTCGATCGCGCTGAAGTCGTTATCGCGTAAAATCCATTTAATTACCCTCGTTTTGCGCAGTCATTTAAAAAGTAGCCTATGTCCTCTTCCCTTGGACTCAAGCTATCTCTACACAAAATTTTATCAAAATCGGTTCAGCCGTTTAGGCGTGAAAACATAAAAGACAGACAGACATCAGACAGGATTACTACCTAATTTACAATATTAGCTGAGATTAAGCCATTTCATCGAAAACTTTCGTCACGCTATTTGGCCGTACGATCGAGAATCGGAGCCCAGCAGCGCTATTAAAACCTCAAAAATGTGAGCTTTTTGAAGCCTACTCCGTAAGTGTAAATTTTCGCGCCCGGTATAACTATACTCTGTAAAATATAGCTTGATCTCTGTGATAGTTCAACGTAAACAAGAATAGACTATGTCAACGGCACAAAGTTGTTATTTACAGTTTGCACCTCTGTGTTTCTTACTCTCTATATTTGAACCACAAAAGCTTTATACCGTTGACAAAAAGTCTGTAGCATTTGTTTTCTTTAGATGCAGCAATATCTGGTTGAGGGCTTGACAGTTCATCATTGAACGTGTCAGGACGCCCTAATCAATTTATCGCTTTTTTTATTTTCTATCTTGAGTTGTCTCTGGTGACAAGCGACAGGAAGGTCTATGGCACTTCATGAATTGCGATTAGAAAAACAGGTTTTGTTAAAGGATTTCGAGAATATTCCCAGAGCGAACATATATAATAAGACCTGCTTTGGTTTAGTCGGTTCTGTTTTTTTTTGTTCCATGCCTCGAATCAGTTTTTGCTCAAGAAATAATATTTTTTTCTCCTCACCATAGTTTGAGGTTATGAAAAGTTTATTTACTACATTCTACCCAGAAAACTGGTGTCACCTTTTCTTTTTGCAAAGCATTTCACTCTGCGTCTGTTGCGTTGTCAGCAACTTATTTCGTGTTCTATTTCACGACAGGGTTGTTTAATACGGGCACTAACTGGCCCACTATATGGTGATCGGAGCTACGCCCGGCAATACATGAACTGCACGAAAACCCGTCGTCTCCACCAGGCATTGACAGCAGCCGGTGTCGCTCTCACCCAACACGAATGCCAGTACTTACCAACTAATACCACCGTGTAGCATAGCTGCCTTAATGTATTATAACCTGTAGTACCTGCTTACGCCTATGTAGAACGCTTAAGAAGTATCTACTAGTGCATAGTATAGGATCTACCCTTAAGAATATCTAGTTTATATAAATGTCTACTACTGTATAACTAATAAAGTGGTTACAAGTCTATTCTTGTTTAAGTTTGTAGAACTGTCACAGAGATCTAGCTATATTTTACAGAGTAGTAGGTATGGTATGAAGATTTTTGTGGGAAGGTGTCATTAATGTTCCGTCGCAAAAAGGAAAAACAAATAACCCCCCCCCCCCCCCCCCGTCTCTCACTCTGCTGTCTCAATACCCTTGTGCTACCAGGACAACATAACCTCACAGAGCGAAACACAAAACTCAGACGTAAGAGAATTATGCACGCCCCCCCCTAAGAAGCGGGATTACACCAGAACCCCCTCGGCGAGGCCGCAATAGGTCTGTTGGGAATCCTGGGACATCCTTCCGGAGGCCTACCCGGGGCTCCTAACTAGTGTCCGACCGAAACTGGTTTTTCAGCCGAAACCGAACTTTCGGCCCCAGTGTCAGTTTCGGCCGAAACCGAAACTCACGTGTTCATATTGAAAAAAAAAACCAGCCAAGTGCGAGTCGGATTCCCGCACAGAGGGTTCTGTTACAGAACCGTTTGTTGTGTGTAGATTTTTTTTTTCAGATTTTTCATACCTTTATATGGTCACGCCTTTATCCCCGAAGGGGTAGGCAGAGGCATATTATACTTGGGGCCACGAGTGCTTTCGATTTTAGTAGGTATATTTTGTTATGGCGTCAACAGAACAGGGTAAGGTGGTGGTGGCAGTGTCTCTTGACATCGCCAACGCCTTCAACACCTTGCCCTGAGGTGCGTTAGGGAGGCGCTTATTTACCATGGAATCCATCTCTACCTCCGTCAAGCTGTTCGGGCCTATCTTTCCGAGAGGGCTATAACTTACCCGAGCTTGCTAGGGCTGAATTGGCGAGATGTGTCGATCAGTGTCCCACAGGGATCGGTCTTAGGACAGCTTCTGTGAAACATCGGTTACGATTAAGTGCTGCGTGATCCTTTGCTCAGAGGTATAATCAGCGTAACGTGTTACGCCGATGACACCCTCGTTACAGTGTGAGGAGCAACGCACCGATACGCAGCCCTAAAGGCTACGGCAGGGGCTGCTCAAGTCGTTGGTCAAATACGGCGGCTGGGTATTGAGTTCGCCCTTCACAAATTCCAGGACCTGTGCTTTCACAGACCTTGGAAGATGCCACTTGCGGGATCCAACTTACAGGTAGGGAGCGTCAGCACCGGCATCGACCCCTCAATGGCGTATCTGGGGCTCGTACTCAATAACCGGTGGAACTTTGGATACCACTTCCGAAGTTTGGTCCCAAAAGTAAGGGGGGCATCAGCCGCACTCTCGTGGTTGTTGCCAAACATCAAGGGACCCAGCAGGAGACTGCACTTTGGGATCGTGCAGAACATGGCCCTATACGGGACCCCCGTATAGACGGAGGTCCAGACGGCAAGCAATGCGGCTAGATTGCTTAACCCGCAGAAGGCGATGGCCGTCAAGGTGATAGGAGATACCGCATGATCTCAGTTGAGTCGGCATGTCTCCTAGCCAGGACCCCTCCATAAGACCTAGAAGCGAGGATCCTTGCGTCATTATTTAAATAGCGGAAGGAGGCGCTGGAGTGGGGCCATCCAATCCAAGGAGACGTGGAAGGTGCGAATTAAGCAACCAAGAGGGGGAGGTCATGGACGAGTAGTTGGAGAGGAGCCACGGCGCTCTATCCTATCGGTTGTCACAGATGCTTACTACTAGCTACAGAGGGTGTCCTGGGTAATTCGTAAGAAGGGTGTCTCAGGATTCCCGACAGACTTGGGCTATCACTGCCGTCTCGCATGGGGGTTCTATCCCGCGTCTTTAGGGTTGGTTGCCCTGATACTTGGGGCATGAGTTGTGCATAAACCTCTTACGTCATGTCACCGTCTTGGGCCTGCTTCTGTAAGAACGGCCAGCAGCATACCCACCGTCTCCTGGCCTCTGTCATGGAGACCTATAGTCTTGCGTGAAGACAACCCTGCGGCGCCGGCGCCTTCACCCCACACTCTGGAACTCGGGAGTTCTCTTCCGCATCCACCCTGCCATCTCACTCACTAACATGACCTGCTCGTAGAAACAAGCGGCGGCGTCCCATTTACTCCTGCTGGAGATTTTGGTTGCCACTGTGGTCTTCAGCAAGTTAATGATAGTCTCTAGACTTGCCACGTGGATCTGACGCTGATGCCCCAAGCTGAGCACTCTACGAATGAGTTGAGCCCTGTATCCTAGCTGCGTTCTTCGTCGTGGTGGCACTCAGTTGTGGTCTCCCGATGTATCGCCAATGATTGTATGGGAGGCCTCCTTTAGTATTGTTATTTTGTTGTAACAGAAATACATCATTTGTGAAAATTTTAACTCTCTGACTATCACGGTGCATGAGTTACAGTCTGCTGACAGACAGACGACCAACGAAGTCTTAGTAATGGGGCCTTGTTTTTGCCCTTTTTGTACGGAATCGACTACTAAGGGGTAGGTTTATGTAATGTCCTAAATCACCTTTTTAGGATTCCGTAACCAAAAAGTAAAAACGGAAGTCTAAAAAGGTGTTCTAAAACATAACACAGGGGTAACTGTCTAATACTTCTCAATGATTGTAATTGCTCGTGGTTTGAATAAAATTGTTTAATTGTAACTATTGATTGGAATTCATTTGTAAATCTCTAAATCTTAGGTTAGTAACATATTAACTGGTTGGGCTGACCCCAACCACGTCACAAGCAGAACCAGGCACTGAAAATTCACGAACACGTGAGTTTCGGCCCGGCCCGATTTGGCCGAAACCGAAACTTCGGTCGGTCACTACTCCTAACCATAGGCAGTTGAGCGTAACGTGAGGTTTTTTAATCGGTAGGAGTCCGGCATTGCATCCATGTTAGATTTTTCCTCACGTTAAAAATCTATTACCACACGTTAAGTATCTATTATACTGTGACTGCCTCGGTAACCAACTGCCGCCCCACGCTGAGGTTGTGGGTTCGATTACCGGGTCGGTTCCACTATGTATGTTTTGGAGTTTGGGTGTTTTCATGTAACATTATAATATTATTATTTTAAGACCATGTAAGGTTATAATATTAATTTTCATAAAAAAGCTATAATTAGCATTTCTCTAATTTTTAGGGTAAATTTGGAAACTGTGTAAAATAACACTTTGACAGTTGTAATTCTTTAAGATGACATTTAATAGTATTTAGTGTGATCAAAAATCAGATAATTTAACTACCCCCATTTTTGGGGAAAATTTGAAAGCTGGTATCATCTAAAATGTTGTAGTACCTACATTGAAATTGTATAGTTTACGTGTAGTAGAAGGATGTGTAGTGTTCATTTATATGTTACTAGTTGACCCGCGCAACTTTGTATGCGTCACATACGAGAGTAAATCACCCGTTCCCGTCGCATTTACTCCCGTCAGGATAATTTCGTTAACGATAGATGTTTCCCGTCGCATTATTGTAGAAATTGCGCATATTCATGCATAGGACGTGGACTACGGGTGTACGTCGCCAGCAGAATAGTGAATCGACCAAAAAAAGCGAAAAAAATAAGGGAGGTCAAACGAGATAAAAAGTATCCTATGTCCGTCTCCTGGTTCTAAGCTACCTCCCCACCAATTTTCAGCCAAATCGGTACGGCCGTTCTTGAGTTATAAATGTTGAAACAAACCCGTCTTTGTTTTATTTATTAAGATTATTTTTGTATACGATTAATTAAGTGATGTAGTGGTAGATATATTATATTCATTTGCCTTTGAAAATGTCGAAAGGCGAAACCGGTCAGGTGTAAAATAAATATATGTTGTGGAACAGTACAAGTGCCGTTATTTAATATGTGCAGCAGGTTCCACCAAGTGCCATCAATCAACAGTATAAATAATCAAATGTTAATTCCCAGCTACCAGGACAACAGAACCTCACAGAGCACAAACAACACAAACCCAGTAGTACAAGTGTGTATATAATGTGTAACAAAACTACCTGTTCAAATTTCGTCACGTGACGTGGCATCAGTCAAGAAACATTACTTAATGAAGAAAAAAAAATCACATGAATACTTTAACCTTAAGTCCGTTTCAAAGATCCTATAAATTTTCATTATCACCCTTTCTATCGCTACTGAGCGGCAGTAGAAAGCGACAACGACAGCCAGACGGGTGCTCCGTGTTTGTTTTGCCACGGCTACCATGTTACCTCGAACTCGACAATTTTTTTTTTAAATAAAAAAATTAACCCCTCTTTTTTATTAAATATTTGTAGGTATTTGATTTCCGATGCCAAGTCATCTCATGAAATTTGGAGAGTCAATTTTGTTACACCCAGTATATATACTCACGGTGTAAGTCTTCCCGCAGGTGTGGCAGACATGGTTCCGTACCGCACGAGCATTGCGGTGCACCATGCGGGTGTGGGTCCGGAGCACGGGCCGGGACGAACACGCCTGGGGGGGGGGGGAATAATAAATAAAGATAAATAAATAAATATTCACGGACATTTCACACAACGCTATCTCATCCCAAAGTAATCTAGGAATAACCTGCTTGTGTTATGGGTATCAGACCACGGATAATAATACTTAAATACTTTTTAAAACACATAAAAAGACGTGTGGCACTCGGGGACCGCCGCGGTAAAGCTATTGCATAGCATTTTTAGGGTTCCGTAGCCGAATGGCAAAAAACGGAACCCTTATAGATTAGTGTCGTTATTTTACATAAACATTACCGTGTCCGTTGTGAAAAATTGTGAATTAAATGTTAGTGGGTGATTTGCAAAGTGCTGTCAATATTCTTATCTATGACACATTTCAATCGGAGCATCGAAATTGTTTTCACATTAAGAACTCTTAATACGACCAGTATTCTTAATTGAACTTTGGTCGAGTGGTTAATATATAACGACTGCAGAGTGCATAAATTGACGTAAATAAAATAAAATATGAAGTGCGAGATGTACGAGCGTGACCGAGCGTGGCCGAGAATAGCCGAGTGTTAGGCTTTTTTCGTGACGGAATTTCTGGAATCGGTCTCCACGCTCAAGGCCCGCGATAGAAGCTATGCAATAGCTATGACATATTATACATAGAAACACCCAGACTCTTGAGACAAACATTTATGGGTCACACAAATATTAGTCTCCGGTGGGAATCGAACCCACGACCTCCAGCGCCGCAGGCGGTATCACTACCGGCTGCGCCTCAGAGGCAGTCGAAATCATTAATAGCATACATACATACATACATATAGTTACACCTTTATCACCGAAGGAGTAGACAGAGGCATAGTATACGGTCACATTTCACCTTTATAGTTTCATGTCCCACGTAAGGTGAGCCTATTGCCGTATTGAAATGGACAGGTGCAGGTCGTGACGGACCGCAGTTGAAATTTTTTAAGCCTTCAGCATCGTCAACTTGTCATAACTAACACAATTTACTTACGCAAATAATTAGACAATTCTGAAAAGAATTTCTATGCTTTCTAAGTACTTAATTAATTTATTGTGAAAAAATTATCGGCCTCACGGTGATCATAAGTCAGAACATTTTGAAACGTCAAGTAAAAAAAAACATGCATGATACCTATGCATTATTCATACTCATACCTATCACGAAAAAATATTATAAACTAGCGGACGTCACGCGGTTTCACCCGCGTAGTTCCAGTTCCCGTGGGAATACGGGAATAGCCTATGGCCACCGCAAAGAGTGTAGCTTTGCAACACTGAGAGAATTTTTCAAATCGGTCCAGTAGTTCCGGAGCCTATTCGTTACAAACAAACAAACAAAAAAACTAATCTTTCCTCTTTATAATATTAGTATAGTATCGATGACACCATTTGGAAGGAAAGAAAGTAAAAATCTATTACGACAACCGACAAGAAAGTGAACAGCTGTTAAGGGCGAATGTCAAAGTTAGATCTATTCACAATGACCGCGTCGGAAGAGGTCATGAGTCAGAGGTCAAAGGTCTGGGTCAAGAGTCAGAGGTCATGTATTAGACACACGAGCCTTACATAAACATGCAGCTTACAGTTACAGCACCTATTGGGCTATGTTACTCTGGTAGTTGCGTTGTAAAAAAGGCAACAATACATAAGGAAGAGGTCAAATGTAAGGCTTGCGTCAGAGGACAAAGGTTAACGGTCAGAGTCCGGGTCAAGGGTCAAGGTCGAGGTCTAGGGTCAGAGGTCTAATGTCAGATGTCAAAGGTCAATGTACTCACAAAGTCACAGCCGGGCACTGTGCAGCGTACAGGCGTCGCCTTGAGGTGTACAGCCACGTGGTGCTCCGATAGACGCGACGCCTTGGCGAAGCGCTTGTCGCATAGCGGACACGCGAACCTGACGTGACGGACATAAAACATTTATTAATTTTTTTATTTTTGATTGATTGAGTAAATAAAATCTATACAAGTCACACTTTATTCCCGAAGGGGTAGGCAGAGGCATAATATATGCCCACTTTTCAACTTGTAGTTTTATGTCCCACGTAAATAGGTGGTGAGCCTATTGCCGTGTTGAAATGGACAGGCGCAGATCGCCGCGACCCGCAGTTGATCTTTTTCAAGCCGCCCATAAGGCTTCAACTTGGCTTAACGGTTGTCATTTTACTGACAACCGGGTTTAGTTTTCCTTTCCTACGTAATAAATCTTTTTGCGAAAGTGTTCCCTTAGTCGCCTCTTACGACACCCTCGGGATGTATTGGGGTGGCGACATTTTGTACTCTTACCCGTCGCAACACAGGACGTCCTATCTTTTAGTTCTTATATTTTTATGATTCCAAACCCATAGAGTAAAACCGGGACCTTATTACTGAAACTTCGCTGTCTGTCTGTCTGTCATGACTTCACGATGCTGTATCTCAGGAACGGTGATAGCTAGAGAGCTGAAATTTACGCAAATAATGTATTTCTGTTGCCGCTATAACAACAAATACTAAAATATTAGAGATAATTTTGAAAAGCACTTAGTATGCTGACTCAATCACAAATTTAATGTGAAAAAATTTTTGGTGTCGAGCAGGACTTGAACCTGCGTCTTCTGGTTTGCCGGACCAGAAATCCATACTAATATTATAAAGCTGAAGAGTTTGTTTGTTTGTTTGTTTGTTTGAACGCTAGGATCTCAGGAACTACTGGTTGGATTTCGAAAATTCTTTCACAGTTGCATAGTCCATTTATCGAGATATAACATCACGCTAAGATGAATAGGACCGAAGCAGCAATCAATAATGTTTTGAAAACGGGGAATATTTTTGAAGTGAAACTTCTTTATCGGCGTTGGAAAAAAATTAGCGTCACGTCACGTCACGTCACGTCACGATTTTTGGTTACGCGCCATCTTTGTTCTGTTCCTCACCACGGTGGATTCGAATTAAGAGTACTTTATCCAGGGATAGCATGTCATTTAAGGGTTTTTGGACTTTTGGACTTTTGGGCTTTTGGACTTTTGGATGGGACATTGGTACTTTGGGTCTTTGGGACTTTGGAACTTTGAGACTTTGGGACTTTTGAACTTTTGAACTTTTGAACTTTTGAACTTTTGAACTTTTGAACTTTTGAACTTTTGAACTTTTGGACTTTTGGACTTTTGGACTTTTGGATGGGACCTTGGTACTTTGGGTCTTTGGGACTTTGGAACTTTGGGACTTTGGGACTTTGGGACTTTGGGACTTTTGGACTTTCGGACTTTTGGACTTTTGGATGGGACCTTGGTACTTTGGGTCTTTGGGACTTTGGGACTGTGGGACTTTTGGACTTTTGGAGTTTTGGACTTTTGGACTTTTGGACTTTTTGACTTTTTGACTTTTGGACTTTTTGGACTTTTGGACTTTTGGACTTTTGGACTTTTGGACTTTTGGACTTTTGGACTAGACTTTTAGACTTTTAGACTTTGGGACTTTGGGACTTTGGGACTTTGGGACTTTGGGACTTTGGGACTTTGGGACTTTGGGACTTTGGGACTTTTGGACTTTTGGCCTTTGGGACTTTGGGACTTTTGGACTTTTGGATGGGATCTTGGTACTTTGGGTCTTTGGGACTTTGGGACTTTGGAACTTTGGGACTTTGGGACTTTGGGACTTTGGGACTTTGGGACTTTGGGACTTTGGGACTTTGGGACTTTGGGACTTTGGGACTTTTAGATGGGACCTTGGTACTTTGGGTCTTTGGGACTTTGGAACTTTGGGACTTTGGGACTTTGGGACTTTTGGACTTTGGGACTTTGGGACTTTGGGACTTTGGGACTTTGGGACTTTGGGACCTTGAGACCTTGGGACTTTGGGACTTTTGGCCTTTTGGACTTTTGGACTTTGGACTTTGGACTTTTGGACTTTTGGACTTTTGGACTTTTGGACTTTTGGACTTTTGGACTTTTGGACTTTTGGACTTTTGTACTTTTTGACTTAATTTAAGGTGAGGTGAAAATTAAGTTTATGAAGAAGTTTCACTTCTTACGTGTGTACACTAAGTACACGCAATATTTTTTACCGTCTGAAAGCTTCCGAGGCGTACGCTGCGTAAATGGTTAAAGTTACGTAAAAATTGTGTATTACAAAATTGTTTCTCTTAAAAAGTTCTAAAAAAAAGTCCGCGACAGCATATGTCTATCTTTTAAGGTTCGCTCACAATAACCTAATTTGTCTATCTCTTAAGATTCGCTCACGATATTATAAAACTGAAGAGTTTGTTTGTGCTCGGATCTCAGAAACTACTGGATACATTTCAACAATAGTTATACAGTTTAATAGTCCATTTATTGAGGATGGCCAATGGTGATTTAACATTACGGTAAGACGAATAGGAGCGGAGCAGCCATGATTAATGTTTCGAGAACGGGGAAAATTTCTTTCTTTTGAGAGCTTCCATTGCGTATGCTGCATAAATGGTTAAAGTAACGTAAAAATAGTGTACTACAAATTTGTTTCTCTTAAAAAATTATAAAAAAAGTTTTCAACAGCAAATGCCTATCTTTCAAGGTTTATTTACAATAACCCTCCTTAAAGTATGAGCGACGCGACGGGAGTAAACGTGGTAGCCACTCAACTGAACGATAAAAACCGGCCAAGTGCGAGTCGGACTCGCCCAGGATGAGTTCCATACCAAAAAACAGATGGACGGAAGTAAAAGCGACGGGAAACATTACATCACGTTAACACCTCTCTCTTTCTCACTCTCATGTAACGCAAACGAAGTTGCGCGGGTCAGCTAGTACTAAAATACAACAAGCGTTATTTCATTGTTACGGAACCCTCTGTGCGCGACTCCGACTCACACTTGGCCGGTCTTCAGCATAAACCACTAAGTAAATAAATAGATACTAGGCTATAAGAAATAGAAGAAGTGTGCTTACTTCAGCTTGGCGGGGTCGATGTGCTTGAGGCTGTACTTCATGTGTTGTGTGAACGACATGCGGTTCTTGAAGTTCATGTCGCACTGAAACATATTGGTGGAGCTCTTCGAGTCATATGCTTTCCTGGTACTTCGTTTACAATCTTTGTCTCTAGGAGTACTAGCGAGAGAGAGAGAGAGGGGGGGGGGGGGAGAATTTTATTGAAGTAAAACTTCTTTAGGCCTCACAGATGATGTATGTATATTTCTGTTGACCCTATATAACAGCAAATACTAATAAGAAGCCGTGAGACGGTCTCACCCGACGGCCCCTCTAACGTTTATTGTGAAAGTGAAAGTTCAATCCGGTTGTCATTTTCGTTTATTTCAAACTTTGAGCAGATGATCCACGTGACCTAGTGACGTAATTTAACACAAGTCTTGTCATAAGCCCCCCTACAATCTATTTTATAGAGAGGGGCTCAAATGAGAAAAAGATTAGGGGGGCTCAAATACAACGTTTTTGTCTTATCTCTAATCTACGAAACTTGGCCGGTTTTGTAATTTATAACTCACCATGTGACAGTAGAGGTGCGCGGGCGCATCGTGTGTGATCAAATGCACCTCCATGGCCTTCTTGAACAGGAACCTCTTGTCGCAGCGAGGGCAGCCGTACTCCTTCTCGCCTTTGTGGATGCTGCATACATATGCGTGGTTATGATTTCCTGGTACCTCGAGGTATGAAACAGTACCAGGGAGTGGGGGGGAAGGAGTATGCTCCAGCAAAACGTATACCTACCAGGGAGTGGGGGGGAAGGAGTATGCTCCAGCAAAACGTATACCTGCATGATCGTAGTGCTTCCATGTTATTCTAGTGGTTCGAGATACTTTGGGCAACTAGACGAAAAACTACTTAACCGATATACTACCCGTTCGCTCTAAGTTTGCTGGTCGCCTCCCGTACTACGCCTCTACACCAGCTTCTACGCCGGCTACAAACTTAGAGTGAACGGGCTATAAAATCATAGAAAGGGACTAATCGCTTCTTGAACAAGGGACCGCTTGTCGCAACTAGGGCAGCCGTACTCCTTCTCGCCTTTGTGTATGCTGTATACATACACTAGCTGATGCCCGCAGCTTCGCCCGCGTAAAATTTGTTCCCGCGGGAAGTTATTCCCGGGATAAAAGGTAGCCTATGTATTATTCCAGACTATAATGTATCTCTGTACCAAATTTCAGCCCGATCCGTTCAGCGGTTTGAGCGTGAAAGAGTAACAAACATCCACACTCACAAACTTTCGCATTTATGACTGCCTGGTAGCTCAAGATGTAAAGAAGGGGGGGGGGAGAGGTATTGCGCACTTTAATAATTGTACACACTACGATTATGTAGGTGACGAGACTATTGCAATATTGACGTAGACTCCTATGAAATCATGTTTTCCTGGTAGGAGAGGCCACTGTATCAGTCAGTCGACTAATAGTTGAAAACTCGTTAAAATTAAAGAAAACATAAATACAGAAAAGGTCAATCGCTTCCTGAACAGGAAGCGCTTGACGCAGCAAGGTCAGCCGTACTCCTTCTGGCATTTGTGAATGATACATACACTAGCTGTTCCCCGCGGCTTCATCCACGTAGAAGTCGTTATCGCGTAAAATCATTATCCTCCTTTTGTGCAGTCGATTAAACGTACCCTATGTGCTTTGCAGGGCCTCGAACTATCTCTATACCAAATTTCATATCAATCGTTTCAGCAGTTTAGGCGTAAAAGCGTAACAGACAGACAGAAAGAGTTCCTTTAGCATTTATAATACTAGTAGGGAAGTAGGGATTTATTACACTGCAATGCTACTCACAAAACAAAAAGCAAATCGATTGTCTGTAAAGTCTGTTTACTGACGATAGTTAAACGTGACAACTTAGCCTTAAATGGAACGCCTCAGAGCGAGGTAACGCCGCATACGTCATGTTTTTCGTGCGTGCAGCCGGCTCCATCGAATTATAAGACGTTGTCACGTCAAAAATGAAAACGGTGCGTTCAACTCAAATGAAAAGGAGCCTATTGCCAAGTTGAGTCAGACATCCATACAGTCATGTAGTCCTGGTAGCTCTGGATGTAAGTCAGTAGTGGGGGGTGATGTTGCCCCTCCAACCGCTAGAGACCCTAGGAGCCCGCAGAAGATTGTCCTTAGGTCTTTTCCTGAAAGGGGTAGGGCAGAGGAATACTATAAGCCCACATTTGACCATTTGTATTTTGTCGAGCATGGAAGTTTTAGTACCTTAAATTTATCTGCCACCCTAGTAATAAGAGTAAGTACTTACAACAAGTGCGTCCGAAGCGACGTCCGATCTCTAAAAGACTTCCCGCAAAGTTCACACTTCTGCCTCTCTGCGTGATTCTTGATGTGATTGCGTAGCTTTCCCAGAGTTCTAAAAAACAATGCTAGTTTTGGTCACTGTGGTAGATAGATGGGTTTCTAGAGTACCAGGCCCCCATAAAACATTGGAGATGATGATACTTAGAAGCCAAGCTTTACGGTAAAGTACCAGGCCCCCATAAAGCATTAGATACAACGATTCTAAAGCCTAGCTCCCTGTAAACTATCGATTACGAGCCTAGAAGTACCAGGGAGGTACCTAGATTGACGGAATTGAGAGGATTCATAGTGTTAGAGATGATGATTCTAAGATTACCTTAAGAAAATATTATGTAAATAGAGGTACCAGGCGTCCATAGAGAGTAAGATTCTATTAGGAAACAAGCCTATCTTGACGCTAAAGTACCAGGGAGGCATAAACGACTGACAGTACACTCACAGATTTATGAAGCGAAAGTGAATGAGCAAACTGGTAGGGGTCGACCGCGGCATACTCATGTCGATCAAATCAATAATCTTCTGAGAAAAGGCCAGGTCAAGAGTACCCTTAACCGAAGAGCATGTATGAAGACACTTATGAAAGTTGAAGAAGCGAAAGTTGTTTGCCAGAATCGTAGCAAGTGGAAAGTCATAGTCTCTGCCTACCCCGCTGGGAGACAGGCGTGATGTTATGTATGTATGTATGTAGTACACTCACGGCTCGGCGTGTCCGCACACGCGGCACGTGTGTGTGGGTGCGGCGGCGTGGTGTGCGCGCGCCACGTGGTCGGCGGCCACGGAAGCGCGGGAGGCGGTCTCTCCGCACTGGATGCAGCGCCATCTGTCGAGAATTAGGTATATTAACTTTATCTTTAGTATAGTTTATATTGGGGTTCTTAAAAAGGGGTTATAGAAGGCTTTTGCACAAAGACTTCTATATAAACTGAGGTAGACACGCCGTACTCTAACAAACAAGATTTCAAAAGCAATCCTCAAATTAAAAGTAAAAGAGAAGGCGTATGGACTCCAATTCCAAGTCGAGTTCCTACTCTCGAAGTTTTGACTACTAGCGCAGTGTATAGGTTTCAAAAATCGGTGCGTATAGTCCGTTCATAGTTAATTTACCTCTAGCTGTGAGATTGGCTTCCTTGATTTTCGTGTTACCATACTAAGATTTTTTTCTCCCATGTCATCACGCGTTGAGAAATTCACAAACCTTAAGTCGAAATTTATTTTCTTCTTTTGCTGCCGTTTTTTCGGGCGTGGAAATTAATTGAGATGTGGAAGCAGCACCCTTGTCCTCCTTGGTGATGGTGATGAGTGTCTTTTTTGAATTGCATATCAATTTTATGTAAAAAAACTGAAACTTAAGAAAAATCTTATAGTAACAGAACTACGTCTTTAGTAATGTTAATTATACTGACTAATGGATATTTCCATAAAAAGAAAACTCTCAGTCTCAACGGTTCCATCTTATAATCTCCCCCAATATGCGGCAAAATGACTTAAGCTGGCACTCATAGGGGGACTTTACTGCAATACCAACTTACAGAAAACGATCTGTCAGAGGTAAATAAACTGTGAACGGACTATAGGGCATGTCTACCTCAGTTTATATAGAAGTCTTTGCTTTTGCAGTGTTGGCACGCGACTGTGTAGTGCGTTTAGTATTTTTGCAACTACACTCGAGAGCAATGAATCCGGGTCACTTAAAGAATCCTAAAAATCTCGGAAACTAAAAATGCTAGGTTAATGCAATAAATTGTATTTAATAGACAATGTAATACTCCTTAAATGAAGGTATTAAAACTTCTTAGTTATTGTAAAGTTATATCATAAAAAAATCAAATTTGAAAAAGGGCCACTTTCGAAGATGGAACTACAAAATTACAGCATTTGGTGTTGCTTTTGTTTGTAATCTGTCATTTATGTGGGTACATAAACCATGTTGATAGTGCTCTATATTCATTAATCAAGCTGAAATTATGTCGCTTACGCCTGAAGAATGCACCAGAATACTTACAATGCTGGAAACCGGCCGGAGTCAGCGCGATACAGCCAGGACTGTCGGTGTGTCGCTGTCAACAGTACAAAGAGTTCTCCGACGTTACGAAGAAACTGGTTCTAACCTACGCAGACCAGGAACGGGCAGAACCAGGTGTACCACAGCACGAGAAGACCGATACTTGGTGAACACCATGCTTCGAAATCGCTTTCTCACAGGAACTGAACTCACCAATCAGTTTCGACGCCTCGGAGGAAGTAACCCAAGTGCATGGACAGTAAGACGTCGGCTTGCTGAATCTAACTTAAAACCCCTTAGACCTGCAAACGGCCCTAAACTGGAGCGTGGGCATCGTATTTCGAGACTAAGGTATGCCCAGAGCCACGTAAATTGGAGTATTGAAGATTGGTCAAAAGTTATGTTCTCCGACGAATCAAAATTTATGCTCTACAAGCACGATGGAAGACACAGAGTGTATCGAAGACCAGGGGAAAGATTCAAGCAAGCATGCATCGAAGAAAAAGTAGCCTACGGTGGTGGGTCTGTACTTGTGTGGGCCGGAATTTCTTCTGAAAGTCGCACAGAGCTGGTGATCATAGAAAACGGCTCTTTAACTAGCGTAAGATATGTGGAAGAAATCCTCAATGATCACGTTGGTCCATTTATGGTCAATTTAGGTGAGGATGCTATATTTATGCATGACAATGCCCGACCTCATACAGGTAGGATTGTGAATGACTACCTTCAAGAGATGAACATTACTCGTATGGAGTGGCCAGCGCGCAGCCCGGATATCAACCCGATCGAGCATGCTTGGGACGAGCTAGGCAGATGCGTAAAACAACGAAACCCTCCCCCAATCACGCTTCGTGAGCTCAAAATTGGTCTCACAGAGGAATGGGAGAATATTCCCCAGAATCGTATAAGGAACTTGGTGTACAGCATGCCAAACCGCGTAAACGCAGTAATGGAAGCACGAGGAGGCAATACGAAGTATTAAAATTCAAGAAAATCGTAATAAAGTTCAAAAATTTCATGTTTCCTATTTTTGTTTTAAGGAGAGATCAGCAGTTTTTTCTTTATGTAATTTTGTGTTAATAAAATGTAAGGTGACTCATATTTTTTTTACTTTCATTTAAGGAGTATTACATTGTCTATTAAATACAATTTATTGCATTAACCTATCATTTTTAGTTTCCGAGATTTTTAACATTCTTTAAGTGACCCGGATTCATTGCTCTCGAGTGTACATATAAGAATAATTTTATATCAGGTGGGCCGTAAACTTACATTAGTGGTATAAAATAAAAATGTGTGCGTGTACTAGTGTACACACGTAAGAAGTGAAACTTCTTCATGACCTTATTTTTCGAAAAAATATCTAAATTATGCAACTTTTTGGAAATTGGTTAAATAAAGTCCAAAGTTCAGAAGTCCAAAAGACCAAAAGTCCAAAAATCCAAAAGTCCAAAAGTCCAAAAGTTCTAAAGTCCAAAGTCCAAAAGTCCAACAGTAGGTACAGGCCAAAACTCCAAAAGACCAAAGTAAAAAGTCCAAAAGTCCAAGTCTAAAAGTCCAAAAGTCTAAAAGTCCAAAAGTCCAAAGTCCAAAAGTCCAAGTCCAAAAGTCTAACCCCCTTATTCATAATCGTTTATTAAACTTATTTTAGTTAAAACACACTTTAAGTCTATTGCTGTCTCTCACCAATGACAGAGTATGGTTAGAGACAGCAATAGACTTAAAATGTGTTTTAACTAAAATAAGTTTAATAAACGATTATGAATAAGGGGGTAAAAGTCCAACAGTCTAAAAGTCCAAGTCCAAAGGTCAAAAAGTCCAAGTCCGAAAGTCCAAAAGTCCAACAGTCCAAAACTCCAGAAGTCCTTAAACGACATGCTATTCCTAATCCACTGGATAAAGTACTCTTTATTCGAATCGACTGTGGTGGGGACGAGAACAAAGATGGCGCGTAACAGAAAAATGTGACGTGACGGTAAATTTTTTTGTAACGCCGGTAAAGAAGTTTCACTTCAAAAAACATTAGTAGTATTAGTATGGAAGGACATAACAACTTGTAACTTGTAATATTAGGCAAGGAATTAAGGCGTGTGAAGATTTTGTATGAAGCAATGAATCTGGCGACCAGTCACGAAATCTATGCAAATCTATATTGGGTGTAACAAAACTACCAGTTCAAATTTCGTCATGTGACGTGGCATCAGTCATGAAACATTTCAAAAATGAATAAAAAAAATCACATGAATACTTTAACCGTAAATCCGTTTTAAAGGTCCTATAAATTTTCATTATCACCTTTTCTATAGCTACTGAGCGGCAGTAGAAAGCGACAACGACAGCCAGACGGGTGCTCCGTGTTTGTTTTGCCACGGCGACCATGTTACCCCGAATTGCCGCGGTAAAAAATGGATTCTTAATGTGCGACCAATTTTTTTTTTTTTTAAATAAAAAAATTAACCCCCTTTTTTATTAAATATTTGTATTTGATTTCCGATGCCAAGTCATCTCATGAAATTTGGAGAGGTAATTTTGTTACACCCAGTATTCAATGCAAAATTCGTGAATTAATAACCCCTGAGTAGTCACGTCACCCTATGCCTATGACCACCTTTGATTGTTTGCTTGAATGCCCTGTAACTCCTCCCCCCCCCCACGCCCCAAGTTTCCACAATTAATGACATCCTTTTTGCCGGATCAAAATGACGGACGGATAATAAACTGCTCACGCAAAAATAATGGAGGAGCCACTGTGCAGTTCATATGGCAACCCGTTAAAAAGAACCACCAATCAGTATTCAGTTGTCAACAACCGTCAATAAAACCCACCAATCAAATTGTATAACGTCATTGACTGACAGACATATGTGACGTTATTGGCAGCTTTTTGACAATGTAGCCAGCCTGCAAAATATTAGTTCCGTTTCTAGACTGCTCGTGGCCCCGCGGACTCAGTGTTCTGTAAACGATCACTGCAGTAAGCAACTTTCACTATAGCCGGTCCATGGATGGGTGACCATCCATGTGATCACTTTGTGACATTTATTTGAGCGTTTCCGTGCTTCAGAAGGCACGTTAAGCCGTTGGTCCCGGTTGCCAGTAAAATGGCAGTCGTTAAGCCAAGTTGAAGGCTTTTTTTCGACAGCAGGCAGTCACAACCTGCGCCTGTCTATTTAAACACGGCAATACGGCTCACAACGTATTACGTGGGACAAATTATAAAAAGGTGAAATGTGGGTATATAATATGCCTCTGCCTACCCCTTCGGAGATAAAGGGCTGACTATATGTATGTATGTATTTATTACAGTGACAGACGGACGAACAAAGTGATCTGATAAACCTAAAAAATCTCCGCATTTTTTCCTTTTGAAGCACAGAATCCTAAAAAAGTACACATACCCAAAATTCCTGTTTTAATAATGAAAACAAAGTTAATTTCACCAACAACACATATCACTCACCGCACCCTGTGTCTCCTGCGATGCGCACACAGCGCGTGTGCGTCCCGGCTCCGCACCTGGCACACCGAGCACTGCGCCGCGCCGGAACTCTGCATACACGCGTGTTATTGATCAACTCTACTTTGATTATAAACTGCATATTCTTTAAGCAGGTCCAAGACGGCAGCGTGAAGTGAGAAACTCACGCACGCCCCCCCCCCCCCCCCCCCCCTTAGAAGCGGGGTCACACCCGAAACCCCCATAGACGCGGGATTGCACCCGAACCACCCGCTAGGCGAGGCCGCAGTGGTAGCCGTAGGTCTGTTGGGAGTCCTGGGACATCCTTCCGAGGGGTTATACCCGGGGAGTCCGGCATAACATTCATGAGGATTTTCCCTTACGTAATAAAAAAAGCTGCATGTCCTTTTAACTTATTAGAAATACACTCGGGTAAATTTTATACTAGAAAATATTCTTTGATTTGATCTGATAAAACTATATTATTGTAATTTAATATGAATTATTAAATATCCGTGGTCATATACCCATAACACAAGCAGGTTATTCCTAGCTTACTTTGGGATCAGATAGCGTTGTGTGAAAAAGTCCGTAAATATTTGAAGACGTGAGTGAATGAAGGGGTTATGCAACATTTTTTGAAAAATTTTTTTTTTTCATTGAATGAAGGTGATAGATGCTAATAAACTATATTAAAAACCTTAAAGTGACGTGAATTAGGCTTAGTTTTAGAATAAATAATTCATGAAGGGGCTATGTACCAATATAAAATAATAATCGCACTGAATGAAAGTGATATGGGCACTTAACATATTTTTAATCTAAACATTCTAAATTTAAATGACTTTCGTGCGTGGATGAATGAGCCAAGTGCCAGCAAAAGCGCGGGCGCTTCGCGTTATGGTGGATGAAGGTGTTATGTGACGCACTTGCCCCTTTCTTCCATTCTGCGTCGTGTTTAATCTCGCTGCAGTGCCGTGTAATTTGAATGTAGGAGCTATGTGATCGACTTGTCTCTTTCTTAAATTTCGCCTCGTGTATATTTGTCTTTTTCTTTCATTTCATGTCATGTTTAATTGCGCTAAAACACGGGCCACGGACGCATGTCACGAGTATTTTTTTTTTTTTACGTGAGGGAAAATCCTCATGGATGTTATGCCGGACTCCTACCGAGTAAAAGACCTCACGTAACGCCCAACAGCCTATGGTTGTGAACCCCGGGTAAGCCCTCGGAAGGATGTCCCAGGACTCCCAACTGACCCACGGTCACCACTGCGACCTCGCCCAGGGGGTGATTCGGGTGCTATCCCGCTTCTTGGGGGGTTTCGGGTGTGAACCCGCTTCTAAGGGGGGGCATGCGTGAGTTCCTCGCGTCACGCTGCCGTCTTAGGCCTGCTTCTGTAAAGACGATGAGCGACCCTCTCATCGCGCTCAGACCCCCAGTCATGGAGGCCGATAGTCCTCGGCGAAGACACGTCGGCGGCGCCCAGGCCGCCGACTGCGGAACTCGGGTGGAAGAGCTCTCTCCCGCACCCGCCCGCCGCCTCCTTCACGAGCATTACCTGTTCGCAGAAAGAGGCGGCGCAGTCCCACTTACTCCCGCTGGAGATCAGGGCTCGCACCATGATCTCAAGCGAGAGAGTGTCCACGTCCAGACCCACTACCAGAGCCTGGCGCTGTTGCGCCCACGCCGTGCACTCCACTAGCGTGTGGAGCGCTGTGTCATCGCTGCGGTCCTCACAGTGCTGAAATTCAGCCGTGGTTTCCCGGTGTCTTCGCCACAGATACCTACCGAAGCTACCGTGCCCGGTAAGTATCTGTGACAACCGGTAGGAGAGAGCACCGTGTCTCCTCTCCAGCCACTCGTCCATGACCGGTCTTACGGCCGCGATTGTGGCGAATCCTCCCTTTGGTTGCTTAAGTCGCACCTTCCATGTCTCCACGGTTTCCTGGTGGATTAAGAACCAATGGGGCCTCGATTTCTCGAGACGCAGGCTTTTAGCCCCGCTCCAGCACCTCCTTGCGCCATCTGAACAGTGACGCAAGGGCTGTCGCTTCCAGGTCCCATGGAGGGGTTCTGGCTTGGAGACATACCGTCGCACCGGTGATCTTGCGGTATCCTCTTATCACCCTGACGGCCATCGCTCTCTACGGGCTCAGCAATCTTGCCACATTGCTGGCCGTCAGGGTCTCCGTCCATATGGGGGCCCCGTATAGGGTCATGCTTCGCACGCTCCCCAGGTACAGTCTTCTGTAGGGAGCGTTGATGGGTCCACTGATGTTGTGGCTTGGAGACATGCCGCCTCACCGGTGATCTCGCGGTATCCTCTTATCACCTTGACGGCCATCGCTCTCTGCGGGCTCAGCAATCTTGCCACATTGCTGGCCGTCAGGGTCTCCGTCCATATGGGGGCCCCGTATAGGGTCAAGCTTCGGACGCTCCACAGGTACAGTCTCCTGTAGGGAGCGTTGATGGGTCCGCTGATGTTGGGCATCAGCCGCGCGAATGCGGCTGATGTTCCCCTCAGTTTTGGGACCAAACTTCGGAAGTGATGTCCGAAGTTCCACCGGCCATCGAGTACGAGCCCCAGATACTTCATTGAGGGCTCGATGCCGATGCTGACGCCCCCTACTTGTAGGCTGGATCCCGCAGGTGGCCCCATCCGAGGTCCGTGGAAGCACAGAGCCTCGGATTTATGAAGTGCGACCTCGAGACCCAGCCGCTGAATCCGACCCACAACTTGACACCGATTCTACACGTAGTAAGATTGTAGTACACAACGTTCAAATGAGCAAAATAAGCAGAAAGTAAATTTCAGGGATGGTATTAAATGGATAAGGGTAGAGGAATTCGGTGCATTTTTATAGAAATAAAGTTACGTTGAGATGGCGCCGTTTAGAGTAGTAGATATATTTAAAAAAGAGGACAAGTAGAAGACTTTGTAGTGGAACGGGTTCAAGAAAAATATGGTACAATTTCAGAAAAAAAGAAAGCTAATATTATAGAACAGTTAAAATGTGTTAAACCGGAATATCGGTATTATTATGAAACTATTTTAGGGTAAGATTAAGAATTGATTATGTAGTTGACCCATTCATCTTTTATTTTCGTATCCAACTTCTATTTTAAGAGATGAATGAAGGGGTTATGTACGGTTTTTTTTAATAAATACAAATCCTTACACTTTTTAAAAAAAATCCACTCCATTTTAGTAGACGTGTTTATTCACTATATTTTACGTAAAAAACTTGGTAGATAAATACAACGAAAAGCGATTTATTTCAATCACAAGTAACGAAATTTGAAACCCATTTTCTCAAATTTTACAAATTTTATTATATCTCCTTCATCCACTCATGTCTTCATTTATTTATTAAATACTCTTGCTTTTTTTAAGGTTCAAAACATGATTAATAAAACTTCATTCGATCAAAATCGTTCTTGAAAAACCAAAAAAAATTGCCAAAATCTTAACAATTATACTATTTCCATTTCTTTATTTTCTCGATGACAGTTCTAATTTGATAGTTTTAGTGTTGTGATCAAAGAAGTAATGATATCGATCGAATATTGTATATTTCTCAAATATCGTATCATTGCCGGTACAATTCTATAGAACTAATATAGGCACAAATCATAGGAAACGCCGCTCGAAACAATAACCATCCCCCTTTACGACAAATAAGACGTGAGATTAATTTAAAAAATGCATATTATATTTTACCAGTTTTCGGAGTTTACATTCGCAGATGTTACTGCCGAAAACTGGGAAAAAATCTTGAGAAGAACCCAAAACATTATAGCGTGCGTTGCCGTCCGATTGGGAAATTCATGAGGCATTCACAAATGTTGGAGAGAGCTCATGGAGTGACAGTGACGATTCATCAGATTTGATAAAAAAAAATAAACAGATTACCTGTCATTATAATTATTTCGTTTCATTGTCGAGTACCTACCAATACCTACTTATTATACAACCGCTTCCAAAATTTTAAAGAAGTTGGCATTATCAAGCAAACTTTATTTTATAAACTTGGAATTTATTTTCCAAAAGTAGTCATTTGTTTATTGAT
The DNA here is from genome assembly GCA_933228765.1 of Miltochrista miniata. Lineage (NCBI taxonomy): Eukaryota > Metazoa > Arthropoda > Insecta > Lepidoptera > Erebidae > Miltochrista > Miltochrista miniata. The sequence continues at coordinate 24,541,676 of OW121772.1, forward strand.
TAGTGTGACGTTTTTCGTCATCATGGATACGTTAAAAATTTGAGTAATTATGGAATATGAGTATCGCCGTGGCAGCAACGCGGCACAAGCGGCACGCAACATCAACGACGTTAATGGAGCTAACACTAAAAACCAATGCATAATACATAGCAATACATAACCAATAGAAAATACATGAAAAACGTTTAATTTTTTTCATACATAACAGCAATTTCATAGGTAAAGACCTAATATTAGTTAGTAAATTTGTACATAAGCATCCGGCAGTAAGTAGTTTAGTTTTTTACTTTTTGTAAAAAAATATCGGATCTGTTATCGTGTTATGTTTATCGATAGCTCAATCCCTATCAGTTTCTCAGAGTCAGGTATAACTTTGTACGTGCGTAAATGTCAATTTTTTGTAAAATAATGCATACATAATGTAAAAAGGACGCTCGTACAAGTTTTCACCGAAGCCGTCACCGAGCTGTCATCGAGAAAATAAAGAAATGGAACAACTATAATGTACTTATTTCTCAACATATATTATGTTCTCTGCCTACTCCTTTGAGGATAAAAGCGTGACAATATATTATGTATGTAATAAATACTTACTGGATCGTGCTTCTTCATATGATTGTCCAATTTAAACTTATGATTGAATCCTAATATACAGTGGTGACACCTATACTCGTGGCGCGTAAACACTACACTAGATAACGCTTTCTGTCTCTCTTGCTCCACCTGGAATAGAAAGAGATGGCAAATTGTATTTGATTCAACAAGAATCATAGTTACATGATGTAGAAGCGCTCGTGGTCCCGGACTCAGTGTTCTGTAAACGATCACTGTAGTAAGCAATATTAACTGTGGCCAGTCCTTGGATGGGCGACCATCCATGTGACGACTTTGTGACATTTATTTCAACATTTCCGTGCTTCGAAAGGCACGTTAAGCCGTTGGTCCCGGTTGTCAGTAATATGGCAGTCGTTAAGCCAAGTTGAAGGCCTTTTAAGCGGCTTGAAAATTTTCAACAGTAGGCCAGTCACAACCTGCGTCTGTCCATCTCAACACGGCAATACGTACTATTACGTGGGACGACTTCTAAAAAAAGGTGAAATGTGGGCATATCCCTCCCGTCCCGTCCCATCCCATTCCACACCACACCACTCCACTCCACCCCGCTCCACACCACACCACTCCACCCCACGCCTCACCACATCGCTCCTCACCACACCACTGCACTCCACACCACACCACTCCACTCCACACAACTCCACTCCACCCCACTCCACCCCACAATACTCCACACCACACCACTCCACTCCACCCCACTCCACTTCATTCTTATCACTCGTTACCTCGTCCCAGCTGAGCACCACCATCTCCAGTGTCCCCTCCCCCACGTTGAGCTGTCGCAGCTTGTCGTCAACTCGCCGGTTCGACACCACGCCCGCTGGCTTCTCTCTCGCACCAAGTTTGGACTTGCTGGGTTCTTCTGTATAGAAAAGATTTTATTTAGGACTCGAAGCGCTAGTGGCCCCGCGGACTCAGTGTTCTGTAAACGATCACTGTAGTAAGAAACATTTACTGTGGCCAGTCTTGGATGGATGAACACACGTGATCACTTTGTAACATTAATATGCGAGCGTTTCCGTTCTTCGAAAGGCACGTTAAGCCGTTCGTCCCGGTTGCCAGTAAAATAACAGTCGTTAAACCAAGTTGAAGGCCTTTATGGGCGGCTTCAAAACTTTTTAACTGCGGGTCGTCAGGAACTGTAACTGTCCATTTCAACACGGCAATAAGCTCATCACCTATTACATGAAACATTAAACTATAAGGTGAAATGTGGGCGTATTCTATGCCTATGCTTACACCTCCGGGGATATAGGCGTGAATATAGACACGTCTTTTCCTCGATGATAAGTCAGTGATTGGATTTCAAATTCCAAAAAAAATACTGTAAAATTCACAAGGTAATTATTGTTAAGCGGAATGAACAGTGCGTCTCACTCACTCACCGTTTTCTATCTTTGTCTTCCGTTTTCTCTCTTTAACTCTTTTCTTCTTTCTCTTGTTATTGAGAGGCTCCTCGTCCGAATCGTCGAACTCACTGTCTTTCTTACTCCCTTTATTATTTTGGATTACATTTATGTTTTCATTGTTGTGTGAGTCTAGAACTAACTGAAAATGTATAATTATCTAATTAAATATAATGAATGCTATTCAAAAGACCGTACTTCTGTCAAACTAAAAAGCTTGGGACGACCTATGGCGACTTCCATCAGTGGCGACGTCAATTTGGCGAGCTTAATATAAAAATAAAAAAACTTGAGAGGTGTCAAGGGACACCCGAATGGAACGAAGTTCCTTTCAATTAATTAGTGCAGGAATTGTAATAAAATTTTATTTTAATTTTAAAATTTTATTGTACAAAAAGAAAAACAAAAACGAAAACGAAAACGGAAACGGAAACGAAAACGAAAACGAAAACGAAAACAACAACACCCCCCCTCAAGCCCTTAAGCAACCTTTTCCACCGAAAAAATGTACTTACTTCAAAATTCTTATCATCCCCATCACTCTGATGATCAAACTCATCATCTCCGTAACATCCTTCAACATCAGCCAATGCGCCATCCTCTTCTACCTTAATGAAATGTATATCCCTATCTCCCTCCAGCATTGGCACATCATATCTCGTTGTTTCTCCAGTCCTGATCCCAATGTGATATTCTCTACAGGATTTTGTGATCCCATTGTGATATTCTCCACTAGATTTTGTGATCTCCTTGTGATATTCCTCAGTAGTTGTGCTGATTTTTTTGTGATATTCTTCAGTATTTGTACCGAGTTGGTAGTTGAGTGTGTTTTGATATTTTATATCATTAGATTCAGATTGAGATTCTCTATAATTGTGATATTCGTGACTGAGACCAGTATTTTGAGTTTCATCACAGGGATTTATATTGATGACTATTTTATTTCTTACTGTACTAAGTTTTGACAGACTTGCTATGCTTGTAGGAGCTTGCTGAAAATGTTTTACAATAAATAACATGTGACTTTTAACATGTTTTTTATAACATTTGACATATAACGTCATCTAGCCCAAATTAGGTAATACTTAAGCTTGTGCTATGGGATCTAGAAAATTGATAAACATACTTTATAATATATATAAGCATATAAGCCGTTATCGGTGTATGGTCGAGTCGAATACAATCTGTGAAAAATATGCAGCGGACCAATGGTAATTATGCGGTCTCTTTGTGCGCCCCACACTCGATCGCACATCATCGCACAGAGTCGTCTACGCTGCACCTAAACATGACCTTGTGCATTGTACGCTAGCTAGGCCATGTTTGAATTTGGAGTTAGAACAGGTAGTTTATATTTAAATTAGTGAATGCGCAAGTATATCTGCACCATTATAATGAAATTGGCCCCGCGGTCGCCACGCCTATACATCCCGAGGGTGTCGTAAGAGGCGACAAAGGGAACACTTTCACAAAAAGATCCATTGCACAGAAAACTCGAAATGAAACCCGGTTCATAGTAAAATGACAATTGTTAAACCAAGTTGAAGGCCTTATGGGAGACTTCAAAAACTTCAACTGCGGGTCGCGGGGACCTGCGCCTGTCCACTTCAACACGGCAATGGGCTCACCACCTGTTATGTGGGACATAAAACTATAAGGTGAAATGTGGGCGTATAAATGCCTCTGCCTACCCCTTCGGGGATGAAGGCGTGGTTATATGATTATATGTATGTATGTATAGCAACATATCATAGTGGAAAAGCACCTTAAGACTAAGAAAAGTAACAGAGAAGAGAGACTATAAATTATTCTTACCATCCGTATGATCAACATCTCCCGAGCTTTTACACATTGTCTCCTAAATGATCTGTATCTGTTAATGTGAGAGATGCACTCCCAGCATAAAGCCAGAGGACTTTGCACCTGCAATAAATATTATTATTATATTTTTAACGCACTAGCAGATCTTGGATCTGATGCGTGCATATCACAGCACTTGTGTTGTTTATTATAATGTTACTAGTTCTTATTTAAATGTTCGTCAAGTCTATTTTTGAAACTATTCACTGATTGAGCACTTATAACATTTTCTGGTAGTTTGTTCCACATAACCACAACGCGATTTGGCAAGAAGTGTCTTAGAAAATACAATATAAGAATTTATACAGAGAAATCCGCATTCTTGCTCCATTTTCTTTTTCCTTCCATTCCATGGGTTCACCATGCGGGCATCGGGTCCATAGCGTGGTACAGAGGGAAACACTATGAGGGTGTCTGGAACTTGCTACCCATGAGTAGATTTAGAAGGGCCATCTTAAGACGGGTAAGCGCTCACCTTCCACCGTTCACAATGTTCCCCCCTCTGCCTAACCAGATTTGGTAAATAAAATAATAAATAAATAAATATTCACGGACATTTCACACAACGCTATCTGATCCCAAAGTAAGCTAGGAATAACCTGCTTGTGTTGTGGGTATCAGACTACTTACTTATATCAGTGGTTCCCAACCTTTCAGAGGCCGCGGCGCCCCTACAAGTCTTGAAATTTTTCACGGCTCCCTATCATATCACGTGAAATAACCCAGCCCCCCCCCCCCCCCCCCCTACACTAGCAATCGCCTCAATGCCGCAGTTTTTCAAATGTAGCCTCGCACAAGCCACTTTCCTGTACCACGGCGTCTCGGCCAAGTCATAATGCAAGCTTAATCCGGAAAAAACGGGCGGAGCCGGCGTCCCCTAAGGAAACTGTCTTCTTTTTTACATGTGGAAATCCTTCATGGTGTGTCGAACTCTTACCGACTGAAATCACACGGTGCTCTACCACTACCTACTGTTGGGAGCCCCGGGTAAACCCTCGGGAAGATGTCCCAAAATTCCCGACAGACCGTGGCTACCAACGCGACCTCACCTACTTTACTTCGTTTGGTTCACCTTACTTCCCCGCGTCTTTGGGTTTTCGAGTGTACTCTCGCTTCCTGGGTCGCGTGTCATGAGATAAACTTTTACATCATGCTATCGTCTTGCACCTGCTTCTGTAAGGACGGTGAGCAGCCCCCACCCCGTCCTTAGTCCCCCGGTTATGGAGGCCGATAGACTTCGGCGAAAACACGTCGGCGGCGCTCAAGCCGCCGACTGCGGAACTCGGGTGGGAGAGTTCTCTCCCGTTCCCGCCCCGCTGCCTCTTTCACGAGATTGTCCTACTCGCAGAAAGACGCGGCGGCGTACAACTTACTCCCGTTGGAAATCTTGGCTTGCACCGGAGTCACCGGCGAGATAGTGTGATATCAAGACTTGTCACTAGGACCTGGCGCCCACGCTGTGCACTCCGCCAATGTATGGAGCGCTGTGTCCTTCGCCACAGATACTTACCGAAGCATCCGTGCCCGGATTTTCCATGACAACCGGTAGAAGAGATTGCCATGGCTCCTCTCCAGCCACTCCTATGAGATCGATCTGATCACCACCTCTCTCAACTAAGACACTTCAAAATAGTCAACGCGGTGAGAACTCAGCCGATTTCCTTGGGTGAAAGGAGCCCCCTCCGATCCCAGCCCGTATCACAACTGCGATGCGTAACCAGTTGCGAATAAAGAATTATTAGTCCTTGTTTTTCGCCTCTTACCATGCTCAGACACCACGTAGACAAGTTTTTAAAATTCGATAAATTTGTCTTGACAGACAGGCTCTTTTTTTACAAAGGAGTTTTGTAGTGGAGACTGCGACTCGGCAAACGAGCGACGAGTCAAACTAACTCCAAAATACATTTATTCCACATACCTACATACACAGGCACTTACGACACGTCCATGAATAAAAATTTAAGTTAGTACCACCACCAGTTAGGAACTCGACCCGCTTGAGAAGAACTGGCATGAAACTTGACGGGCTATTCTTTTCTATTTACTTTTTTATTATCTTTAATAACTACCATATTACTAATAGTGTCCGACCGAAACTGGTTTTCCGGCCGAGACCGACCGCAACCGAACTTTCGGCCCCAGGGTCAGTTTCGGCCGAAACCGAAACCGAAACCGAAACTCACGTGCTCATATTGAAAAAAAAAAAAAAAAAAAACCAGCCAAGTGCGAGTCGGATTCCCGCACAGAGAAATCCGTTACAAAAATTACATTTTCGGGTGGATGTTTTTTCTGATTTTAGTAGGTATTTTTTTATAGCGTAACTTCTCATGGTGAATTGGTTGGTGGTGGCAGTGTCTTTTGTAATCTCCAACGCTTTCAACACCTTGCCCTGAAACTGCGTTTGGGAGGCGCTTATTTACCATGGAATGCCTCAATACCTCTGTCGAATTGTCTATCCTATCTTTCCGAGAGGGCCATAACTTACCCGAGCTAGGGCAGGGTCGGCGAGTCGTTCGGTGTTCTACAGGGATCGTTCTTAGGACCGCTTCTGTGGAACATCGGTTACGATGGTCGGTCCGTTGCTCAGAGGTGTCGGCGTAACCTGTTACGTGCGTAACGTGTTACGACGACACCCTAATTACAGCGCGAGGAGCAACGCACCGAGATCTCGACGTCGTATCCGGGGCTCGTATTCGATAGCCGGTGTAACTTCGGATACCACTTCCGAAGTTTGGTCCCAAAACTGAGGGAGGGGGTATCAGCCGCACAATCGCGGTTGTTGCCCAATATCAGGGGAGCCAACGCTCCCTGCAGGAGACTGTACCTTAAGATCATGCGGAGCATGGCCCTATATGAGGCCCCCGTATGGGCGGAGATCCTGATGGCCAGCAATGCGGCTAGATTGCTTAGCCCGCAGAAGGCGATGGCTGTCAGGGTAAGGATAAGGGGATACCGCATGATCTCAGTTGAGGCGGCATGTCTTCTAGCCGGGACACCTCTATGGGACCTGGAAGCGAGGGCCCTTGCGTCATTGTTTAAATGGCGCAAGAAGGTACTGGAGCGGGGCCATAGGCCTCTTCCTGTGAACAAGTCATGCTCGTAAAAGAGACGGCGCCGGGGAGGAAGCGGGACAGAACTCTCCCACCCAAGTTGCACAGTCTGCGACAGCGCGCCCTATACTATCAGCCTATATGACCAGGGGCCTGAGGACGTCTGCTCACCCTCCCTATAGAAGCAGGCCCTAGACGATAGTGTGAAGTGTGAGATTCATGCACGGCCCCCTCAAGTAGCGGGATAACAACTAAAGACGCGGCCGCAGTATGCATCATTCCGAGGGCATACTCAGGGCTCCTAACGCGTGTTTTTTAGTCGGTAGGACCGGAGTCCTACAGACGTTAGGGAGCATAGCATCCCTGTAGGATTTCCCTCACGTTAAAAAAATAGCGGCAACAGAAATACATCATCTGTGAAATTTTTAGGCCTCTATCTGGCGCGGTTCCAGCGATACAACCTCGTAACTAAGAGACAGATGGATGGCTAGGCCTCATGTCTCGTTAACAGGGTCCCGCTTTAATCCCTCCGTGTGAGAGTCCGACTCGCACTTAGCTGGTTATTTTTTTCAATAGGTGCAGCAAATTCCACCAAGTGCCATCAATCAACGGTATAAATCTTCTCAAGTGTTTATTTTAGAAATATCTCCGCCTAAAGATGAGTTTCCTTCTTTTTCGTGTGGAATGGAAGGAGTTCGCAATACCATCTATGTGCAATAGATGGTATTGCGAACTCCTACCGACTATAACCACACGGTGCCCTGCTATTAGCTATTGGCCGGTTTTGGTTACATTCTAGAAGTGTATAACTAAAACTGGACAAGAGTGAGCCGGACTCGCGCATGTAGGGTTCCGTACAAGAAAAGCGGCAGAAAAGTCACGTATGTTGTATGGGAGGCCCCCTTTAATACCTACTATTATTTTGTCTATTTTTGTTATTTGTTGCTATAGCGGCAACAGAAATACATCATCTGTAAAAAAACAACTGTCTAACTATCACTGTGGATGAGTTACAGCCGGCTGACAGACAGACAGACGACCAACACAGTCAACGGAACACGACAACAAAGGGGTAGGGTTATGTAATGTCCTAGATCTTTAGGATTCAGTAACCAAAAGTAAAAACGGGATCCTAAAAAAGAGGTCTAAGACATAACACAGGACCGCAGGGGTAACTATCCAATACTTCTCAATGATTGTAATTGCTTGTGGTTTAAATACCTAAAGGTAAAGTGTAAATCTCTAAATCTTTGGTTAGTAATATATTAACTGGTTGGGTTGACCCCAACTAAAGACACTCAAAATTCATGAACACGTGAGTTTCGGCCCGGCCGAAAGTTTCGGCCCATTTTGGCCGAAACCGAAACTGCGGCCGAAACTCGATTTTTTGGCCGAAACTGGCCGAAACCGAAACCGAAACCGAAACTTCGGTCGGTCACTAATTACTAATGACCGGGACCAATGGTTTATCTGGCCTTTTGAAGCATGTGATTGCCGCTGTCTAAAGTTCTTGGCTAAGTCATTTGCATCAAGGCTGAGAATTCTGTGAGGATTTACACAGATGTCTCATCAGCATCTAGACATAGTCTACACTGCAGTGTGTCAATCCCCCAAATTGTGCATGTGTTTGTTTAGCATGCCATCTAAGAGTGAAAACCTATAATTATCTTACTGGTGATTATATATCAATGTATTTTCAAGTCTTATTATACTGTCGGTTCTCCATAAATAAATACAAGCCATAATTGTATACTTATGAATCTTATGGAGTTAATCGGTTGTTCATATTGCAAACTGGCTATCTCTTGAGTCAGGAATAACTCGTAACACATAGTGAAGTTCATAGAAACTATCGTAAATGTATGTGTAAAAAGCGTTGTCCTACGCTTTTTACACATATTACGATAGTTTAGCCAAAAAGTAAAAAAAATCGTAGCCCATGCAGTGTTGCTTCAGCATGGAGTATTCAACCTGCCCCAAATGAGTATCAAAGCTTGTGTAACAACACAGCATAATAAATAGCGTTTTATTACAAAAGCCAGAAGCATTATGAAACCAGTACGACCAGCTGCATGTGTTGCAACTTTTGTAAGCGGCAATATTTCGAAACTACAGATGAATTCGTAATGCTTCAGGATTAAACTCTCTCAAAATATGTCTCTGCTACTGCTTACTGAAGGAATATACTTACTTTTTCGTTAATGATTGTGCAATAAACGTTTAATAGATCACTTTCGCCGTTGTTTATAATTTTTAATAATCTATCACTGCTCAGACAACCCATGCAGACGGTGGTAGGATGGGCAGCTTTCGACATCGTTTCCATGATTTTAAAATGAAGAACGTTAAATAAGAAGTTTGAAATAAAAAGAGGAGTACATTTAATTTACTAATTCACGATAATTCAGCAAACCTACGACAAATGTTTTTATTTACATTTTACTTTTTTTTAAAAGTAGTTTCGTAAATCGTAAGCTGTCACTGTCAATCTGTCTGACGAGTACTGACGACCATGACTGACTATGATTATTTTCTATTGTCCTCTCACTTAGCAAGCAAAGGTTCAAAATTCATAGTGTCTAGTCTATCTTTTTGAGGCAAGACAAGAAAAAATCGCGGTCTCGAGCAAGACTCGACCCCGCGTTTTCTGCCAATCCGTATCTAGGTAAATCAACGTCGCAAAGTAAATGTGATAAAAAAATGTTTAGTTAAATAAATATAGGTATGTGGATAATCTCATCTCACACAACATCATCATCTAGCCCAAATTAAGCTAATATACATGAGCTTGTGCTGTCAGATCTAGATGACTGATAGACATAGGTACTTACTACCCGTTCGCTCTAACTTTGCCGCTGGCGTAGAGGCGTATACCCGAATTGTTAATTACACGAAGTAAATTGACAGTAGCTAATGTCACTTCGTCATAGAAAATACGCAACATTGTATGAAGAAGTAACATTAGTTGCTGTCAATTTACTTCGTCTAATTAAAAAATCGACTTTAGTATGGAGCCGAGCGGCAAAGTTAGAGCGAACGAGCAGTACTTATATTTTTTTGGTGAATAAATTCATATTAACTCACAAACTCCGAAACAAACATTTGTGGATCACACAAATAAGAGTGTGTTAGCAGAAGGTGGTGTCAAGAGCCGAAGGAACCGACGTGCATGCATTAAAGGAAAATTCAATTCAATTCAATTCAATTCAATTCAATTCAATGTTTTTATTTGCGAAAATAGGTACATACAAAAATTCAGAGATGTTACAAGTATGGTTGAGTTCCTCCATCTTCCACCTGCTAAGGTATGCAAATAAGTAGGTACATAGGTTAATAAGTACATAGTCAAGTTATTACAATTAATTCAATAGATAATTCATGCATTTAATTATTAAATTTAGAGCAATAAATTTTTGAGTTAATTACAGCAATATGTGGTCAAATAGGTAATAATGTAACACAGATAATTTAGCTACAACTAAACGAATTCATGTCATTATCTATATATATAAAAATCAATGCCACTTTTCGTTGTAATTTTATAACTCAAGAACGGGCTCACCTATCCAAACGAAATGTTTAGGCTTTGTTCGGACTATTTAGTAGATGGTTTATGTGAAGTTTGCACAAAATCGGTCGAGCGGTTCTTCATTTATCACGCAAACGAAGTTGCGCGGGTCAGCTAGTTAAATATAATAGTACATACCCATTTTATTGATAGTTTATGTCAATTTACATAATGTCATTGCGAAACAAATCAGAATTTTGAGCACACATAACACAATGGATTCATTCATTGTAGGCTAATATTTTTATCTTCTAAATACTCTTTAACTGCATAATATGCTTTGTGACACAGAATATTTTTGAGTTTTTGCCTAAATAGGTCAACATTTTCCATCTTACATAACTCAAAAAAGAAAGTTGAAGAAGCAAGTGAGGTGTGTTATGGACCGTGCCTTGTAGCGCTCGGTTCTTTCTGCCTACCCCGCAAGGGATTTGGCGTGAAGATAGTATAGTACCTACTTATAGTATATGTAGAAATATTTGGACCGACTCTGGAATCGAACTCTCCTCGCGCGTGTCAGCCGGTTACACTACCGACTATTATTAATCACCCCAAGATGTGGTGAAAGCACTGACCTTTAATGGTAATTACAGGTCATTGGGTGAAAGAATCAGTCGGTTGAGAGTTGTGTCTCGCCGTCTCGGTGGTCCATTCATAGATTTAGAATTTTTCGCTACTCTCAAAACAGATAGGGCGTGTTCTTCGGGTTGGCAGAAGACGCAGAGAGGGAGATATCACCGGGTAGTCTAGTGCCACTGGGTAATCTCCGTATACCTATAAGTTGATACCAGGGCCAGTGGTATCAACTTCCGGCCAATTTCCAACTAGGTAATCACTACCTAATCAGTGATACCTACCCAGGGGCCCAGAGGCCAGGGCATCTTGTCACTGATAGTGATTGGCTACAAGACCAAGGCAGAGAAATGGAGATGTCTGCTTTAACATTTTAAATCGCAAGTGTACCAAAGAGGCACTCTTTTTATGGTTCCGTAGCTACCCCAAGAGAGCAACAGTAAGTTTTTTTGTTTTAGCGTGAGGAAAATCCTACATGGATCCTTTGTTGGACTCCCACCGACCGACTAAAAAACACACGTTTCCTGCCTAATGCCTACGCTTGGGAGCCTCGGGAAAGCCCTCGGAAGAATACCTCAGGGCTCCCAACAGACCTACAGCTACTACTGCAGCCTCACCTGGGGGGGTCTTCGGATGTTATCCCGCTTTGGGGGGGAGGGGCGTGAATCCCTCATGTCACGCTATCGTCTAGGGCCTGCTTCAGTAAGGACGGTGAGCAGCCCCCTCACCGTCCTCAGGCCCCCGGTCAGGGAGGCCGATAGTCTTTGGCAAAGACACGTATGGGAGACTCGGGTGGGAGAGTACCTACTCTCCCGATCCCTCCCCGCCGCCTCTTTCACTCTCATGAACGTCTCGCAGAGCGGCTGCGTCCCACTTACTCCCGCTGGCTCGCATGGTCTCGAGCGAGAGAGTGTCCACGTCCAGGCCCACCACTCAACTGAACACGCCGTGCTCTCCACCAGTGTGTGGGGCGCTATGTCCTTGCAGTGCTAGCACTCAGCCTCAGCCGTTGTTATCCTAAGGATAGGTACTGTGCTTAGATCATCTAACCACAGGATGCGCCTTACTTAAGCATTGTTTTCTGCCAAGCCAATAGACCATTTGGTCTTTTGGCTTTATAAAAGGCACTGTACATCAGTACATCATTTTATATGATTAAACTAGTAAATTTCATTGTAGTTGACTGTACAATAAAAATTAACACACAACAGCCATTACGCGTTTGTCGATTAATACATTTTTAAATATAATGAAATTTTATATGTCTTTGTGTTTCCCCCTTCACCCGCTATGAAAACTAGCAGAATATTTTTGTATGCGGTGGTTCGCAAAGGCTAGTCCCGTGATATATGGTCTAAGGTACTGTGTAACAAAGAGTGATGTGTACTATGTACACGCGAACTGCGAACGCCTCATAAGTGCGTATCTATGTACCTACCTTGAAATCTCTTGAACGCTCCTTCTTACGAAACCCTAGTCGCATTCAGTGGCGGCGTACCTTAAGTGCGCTCGTGCAGTGAACCACCAGCTCAAAGGATTCGAAAATAACAAAATTTATTAATAAATTACTTACAATTAGGTACCTATTCACCTAACACTTATTCTTTATTAAACCATATAAAAACTCAAAACTAATAACATGTCTAATTATGACGAAACAATTTAAGCTCTTTGCTACACTACTAAAGCCTAGATTCCCTGTAACCAAAAATCGGCGTGCGCTTTCCCGAGTGCACGAGAGCTGCTCATACAACTTGTACTAGATACGAGCTAATACGCCTGGCGCGTGAGACAAAACTTCGTTCATAGAAAATGTACCGGGCAATGAGTCGCTTTTCGTGCGCCGCACGCACTCGGGCAATCCGAAGATTACCGAGAGTCCTCGATGTTTTTGTTGATGACGAAATTCGAATTCTCCCGGTATTGTTTCGCTGTATCTGTGACGCGTTAAATATTATGTATTGATTGTTTAATGTTTTGATTTTTAAATTGTTAGTTGTTTTATGTTGTTCTTAGTTCTATTCTATATTGCGTGCAAAGTGTGTGGAGTGTGTGAAAATGAGCATAAACAATAAATAAGCACCTAAGTACTTAAAACTATACAAAACTTTTCAAAATAAAGTTGATAGGTATAAAATTAACGCTTACTACCTAAATTCAAAACAAGAAAGTAGGTAAAGTGCACCACCAGATAGAGGACCCACCAGCCGCCACTGGTCGCATTACACGACTGCATCAGCAGGAAGTTTTGGGAACATATTCTATTGTTTACGAATAAAATAAAACTTCACACAGATATTACAGGATCGTAATTTAATAAATCAGGATCATAATTTAATAAATAGAGATTCGTAGTTATTATAAAATAACAACAAAAAATACAGTAAAGTATGAGCGCGACTTATTACGTAGGTATTTATGAAAGCATAAAATATTTTTGGAACATTGTTGCATAGTGACATATACATAAGACCCTTTTGCTAGTTTATGCCCACTTCCTGTTTTGTCTTCTTCCAGATATGACCATTTCCGGATTTGACCACTTCCTTCTATGACCAGATATTTAGGGGTCCAGTTCCTGCTATGACCACTTCCTTATCTGTCCACCCTTAGTACGGTGTACAAAATGATTCATTAAAATAAATTTAAAAAAAGCTATTCACGGTCCTATTTACACAACGTCATTCCTAGTGTCCGACCGAAACCGGTTTTCCAGCCGAAACCGAAACCGAAACCGAACTTTCGGCCCCAGGGTCAGTTTCGGCCGAAACCGAAACCGAAACCGAAACTCACGTGTTCATATTGAAAAAAAAAAAAACCAGCCAAGTGCGAGTCGGATTCCCGCACAGAGAGTTCCGTTACAAAAATTGGGTACAAAAGTTACGTTTGTTGTGTCGATGCTTTTTTCTGATTTTAGAAGGTATTTTTTGTTGTAGCGGTAACAGAACAGGGTGAGGTGGTGGTGGCAGTGTCTCTTGACATCGCCAACGCTTTCAACCCCTTGCCCTGGAACTGCGTTTGGGAGGCGCTTATTTACCATGGAATGCCTCTTATCGAATTGTCGGGGCCTATCTTTCCGAGAGGGCCGTAACTTACCCGAGCTGGCTAGGGCAGGATCGGCGAGATGGGTCGTACGGTGTTCCACAGGAATCGGTCTTAGGACCGCTTCTGTGGAACATCGGTTACGATTGGGTGCTGCGTGGTCCGTTGCTCAGAGGTGTCGGCGTAACGTGTTACGACGACACCCTCATTACAGCGCGAGCAGTGCATTGAGATGCAACCCTAAAGGCCACCTGCGGGATCCAGCTTACATATAGGGGGCGTCAGCATCGCCATCGAGCTCTCAATGACGTTTCTGGGGCTCGCACTCGATAGCCGTTGGAACTTCGGATACCACTTCCGAAGTTTGGTGTCATAGCTGAGGGAGGGGGGCATCAGCCGCACTCTTGCTGTTGTTGCCCAATATCAGGAGACCTAGCGCTCCCTGCAGGATACTGTACCTGTTGTACTGGGATCGTGCGGAGCACCTCCCCTGTATGGGCGGATATCCTGATGGCCAGCAATGCGGCTAGATTGCTTTGCCGGCAGAAGGCAACGGCTGTCAGGGTGATAATGGGATACTACACGATCTCAGTTGTGGCGGTATGTCTTCTAGCTGGGACTCCTCTATGGGACCTGGAAGCGAGAAAGCGAGGGCCCATGCGTCATTGTTTAAATGGCGCAAGGAGGCGCTGGAGCGGGGCCATAGGCCTCTTCCAGTGAGCAGGTCAAGCTCGTGAAAGAGACGGCGGGGAGGAAGCGGGAGAGAACTCTCCCACCCGAGTTCCAAAGTCTGAGGCGGCGGCGCCCCATACTATCAGCCTCCATGACCGGAGGCCTGAGAACGGTGACGGGGCTGCTCACCGTCCTTACAGAAGCAGGCCTTAGATGATAGCGTGACGTGAGATATTCATGCACGCCCCCCTCAAGAAGCGAGATATCAACTGAACAATCCCCCAAAGACGCGGCCGCAGTATGCATCATTCCGAGGGCATACTCGAGGCTCCCAACCGTAGGCTGTAAGGTAGGATACGCGTGGTGTTTAGTCGGTAGGACTACTGTACAGTGAAAATTTTAGGCCTCTATCTGGCATGGTTTCAATACGACCTCGTGACTATAATAGACAGACGGACGGCTAGGCCTCATGTCTCGTTTATAGGGTCCCGCTTTAACCCCTCCGTGCGAGAGTTCGACTCGCACTTGGCCGGTTATTTTTTCAATAGGTGCTGCAATTTCCACCAAGTGCCATCAATCAACGGTATAAATCTTCTCAAGTGGTCATTTTAGAAATATCTACACCTATGAGTTTTTTTCTTCTACGTGTGGAATTACTCATCGATGCTATTGCGAACTCCTACCGACTAAAATATTTGTTGCTATAGCGGCAACAGAAATACATCATCTATAAAAATTTAGGGGAGGATGTAGTGTGCCTTCACGAAGAGCGTTACCTGTGCTCGGGCCCTCCCCGTAAGTAGCGGCGAAAGCGAAAACGCGAAACCAATCACTACCGAGAAATGAGTCCCGACAGGGCTAGGGCGTCCCCCCGAGGCGACGCATACCGGTGTGCCCCCGTCGCACGGTGGATCCTGTTGTATGGGATGGTTGGTCAATATTATTTAACGACGTTCCGAGACTTAAGCTAAGTCTTAAAGGTGTATAATACATTCATACGTACATAAATACATAAAATCACGCTTATTACTCACTGGGGTAGGCAGAGACCACTGATTGCCACTTGCAACGCTCCCGGCAAACATCTTTCGCTACCTTAACTTTCATAATTGTCTTTATTAAAGGTGTTTTGAGGCAAAATAACTTTATTAATGTCTTTATTACTCTAAACAATTTAAATATATATCACAATAAATGGATTTATGAAGGCTAGATTCTTTTAATCTGGTAAAATCATTTCTAGCACCTCACTAGGAAGAGTAGTTTTATATTTTCTCACCACCCTTGAGCACGATACTACTGGATCCGAAAAAATTAAAAACAAATTAAATACATCCGTTATAGTGTCCTTTCTCGAAGTTTTACGAGCGTTAAGTTAAGAAGGAAAGATATGAGGCGCGTGCTTTGTACCACGTTATACTGCTTCTTACTTTATTTCGCTTCAGTATCTAAACATAGACAAAGCGGTTTGAGGTGATACTGCCTCTTGTTCATTTACTGTGGTTTTCGGTGATAGAATATCTTTTAATTTATTTAATTGGGAATGGTGGCCTTCAGTTCGAAAATACATTTGAGCAGAATAAAGAAGTTCACTGCCAGAACCGGACGCACGTAAAACTTCGGTCTTCCTACGCTTACTGCGGTCACTACACTGCTCAAAATCCTTCGGGGGCCTACCTGGGCTCACCCTTTGCTTAATAATATATTTTTAAAAAATGCAAGTCTTATCTAGTCCGAGTTCGGTTCGGTATCTACGTTGAGTTATTTTTTACAAAACTTTCTTTGATTCTGTTCGACGATTGCTATTTTATTTTAAAAGATTTTTAAAAAATATGCAGTGTTTCTTTAAGGGAAGTTATATCTGAAGCAGGGCAGTTGGTTTCTGCAATAATTATCTCCTCTAATTTTAAAAACTTGCTACCTAATTTCTTGTATTGAATTAAAAATAATTTGTCACACAAATCTCTCCTTTTTACTGGATAATCCACTATTCCTAAGAAAAAAAAACGAAAAAATAACCTATATAATTGGCTACAATACAATTCAAAACTATTCATTCATGTTAAAGACGAAAATTTTCACAGTTAAGTGTAATAACTAACCGTAATACGACTGGCTCATATTTTTAATCTACTACCGTGAAACTATAAACCACTGCCATTTGAAAAGGAGCATTTTGTCTGAACTTTTGATATCAACTATATAAAATACACTAACTAACGAGTTACGGAGAACTAATTAGTACCCTGACAAAATGCACTTTTTCGAAATAAAACAGTATCAAAACTGCACTTCTGAAGAAAAAGTGGTTTTTAAATAAAAAATTATTATGAAGAAGTTATTTTATCGTGAAGAACTAAATTTATACATTTTAAATACTACATACCTTCAGCATCACTCATGATTTTTTTAATTAATTATACCCTGTTACTTTTAAAGTAATACAATGTTTCAATACTGCACCAAACTTAAAAAACGTAATTGACTACAAGGAAAATACAAATATGGTCAACTTTGTCGTATCATAAAAAGTATACTATACAACCAATATTACTTTAATTACATATAATAAATGTGGTATACCCTCTATTTGCTAAATCTATGAAAAAATATTATCTACCGGCATTTTTTTAATTTTGATTAATGACCAACCAGCTCATACTACAGGATCCAACGTGCGTCGGTATGACTGCATGCGCACGCGGCGAAGGGGGCCGCCACCCTTCACGCAGCGCCAACTCTGGCGGGATGCGAGGAGCCGAGTGCCGGATAGGCACGTGGAATGTGCGTGGTGGTATGGAAGGTAAGATGAATGAATTGATAGATGTAATGAAAGAGCGATGCCTGGATGTATTGTGTGTCACAGAGACGAAGCGGAGGGGGAGCGGCATTGACGATCTTCCTGGCGGCATAATTGCTTTGTGGTCCGGAGTGGACCAAGAGGATCATGCCAGTAAGGGAGTGGGTGTCTTGCTCTCCTCCCGTTTGGCTTCTGGAGTGAAAGATTATGGATTGGCAGGCCCAAGACTCCTGTGGGTACGTATAAAACTGGGGATCACGAGAGTTTTTTTGGTCGCAGCCTATGCTCCCGTCAGCTCGGCTAATCCCCAAGTGCTCGCGGAGTTCTGGGATTCCGTTAGGGACGTCCTCGATTTGGCTGAGGGGAATGAAAAGTTGATCATGTGTGGTGATTTGAATGGATGGGTGGGGACCAAGCGAGATGGCTTCGATGCTGTCCTTGGTCCGCATGGAGATAAGAGAGCGAATGATGCTGGTAAGTCAATCTTAGACGTATGCTTGGAACGAGACCTCCTTGTGGCGAACAGTTTATTCCGTCACAAAGATATCCACACGTATACTTGGAGACGGAAGGAAGAAAAAAGTGTAATTGATTTGATTTTGATAGACAGTCGTCTCCGAGAGGCTATAAGGGATACAAGAGCCTACAGAGGCCCCACTCTTGAAACTGACCACTACCTGGTGGTAAGCCGGTTTGTTGGTCTTTTCAAGAAGTGGAGGCACTGGCGAGTGCGTGTCCCCTTCGGAGACTATGAAAGGATAAAAAGTGAAAAACTGGAAGATGAAAGCGTAAGGAGTATGTATGTAGGCTTAGTCAGTGAAAGGCTTGCAAACGCGAGCCTTTCCGACTTAGATGTGGATGAATGCTGGAATATTATGAAAGAAAGTATAGTGGATAGTGCAAAAGAAGCATGTGGGAGTGCAAAGAGACATGAACATTCGAAAGGTGATGCCTGGTGGGATGCAGAGGTACAATCCTGCGTAGCAAGAAAGAAGAAAGCGTGGTTGGATTATGTCTCATCTTTGCAACTGAATGACAGTATGAAAGACACGAAGAAAGAAATTTACCGCCTCTGCAAGAATGAAGCCAAAGCTTTAGTGAAAGAGAAGCGTGAAAGAATAAATTTGATTGCGGAAGAGAAGCTGACGAGGAACTTCGAGACAAATACCAAACTCTTTTGGAGGGAGGTCAAGAAGTCTCGGAGCTGTTCGTCAGTTTCCAGAATGGATAAGATAAAGAGTAAAGCTGGGGACATTCTTGCGGACCCATTAGAGGTGTTAGAGCGGTGGAATGAGTACTTTGGAGAAATGTATGAATATCTCCCGGATGCGGGCACTGCGAGGGAGTCGATGACTGATCTTGCGGTGCAAGCATCAAGCGGAGATATTACTTTGGAAGAGATTGAATGGTCGATACGAAGCTTGAAAAATGGAAAGTCTGCGGGAATTGATAGGATATCTGCTGAAATGATCAAATTAGGTGGTCCTTGCGTCCGAGACGCCTTCTGGTCATTGAGCAATCTATGCTGGAAGACTGGAAGGGTCCCAATGGACTGGAGGCGTGCTATCATCGTGCCCTTGTATAAAGGCAAGGGCTCACGTATGGAGTGCGCCAACTATAGGGCCATCAGTTTGATCAGTATAGCAGCTAAAGTGTATGGCAAAATTATTGAAAGGAGAATGAGGGTGGAATCTGACGGATTACTGTGGGAGGCGCAGGGTGGTTTCCGAAATGGAAGGGGATGTATGGACCAAGTTTTCTCTCTCCGCAACATCGTAGAGAAGCAGCTGGCTGTAGGCCGGAAGGTTTTCTGCGGTTTTGTGGACATGGAGAAAGCATTTGACAGAGTTGTACGGAAGGATCTCTGGGATATATTGCCAGGATACGGGATTGATGGTGCGCTGCTTCGTGCTGTGCAGTCTACATATGTGGGATGTACGGCATGTGTGCGGGTGGGCGGCAGCCTGTCTCCCTGGTTTGACGTCAACATTGGCGTCAGACAGGGCTGCGTGCTGTCGGCTCTGCTGTTTGTCCTGTACCTGGACGATTGTCTTAAGAGAGTAAGATCGATGAATGTTGGATTGCGAATGGGTGACTTACTTGTGAACTGTTTGCTGTATGCAGATGATGCCGTGCTCATAGCCGAATCGCCATCAGAACTACAGTCACTAATCACAACGATGAAAGATGATTGTCTAATGAGAGGCTTACATTTGAACGCGACTAAAACGAAAGTGATGGTATTCGAAAGAGAAGAGGACAGAACGAATGCCAGGATAACTGTAAATGATGTAGTGCTGGAACAGGTGGATGAGTTTGTATATCTTGGATGTGCATTTAGCAGGGATGGACGGTACACCGCTGATGTAGAAAAGAGGGTAACTGCGGGCAATAGTGTGAATGGAGCGTTAGGCAAACTTTTAGGTACCAAGGGCTTAAGTCAAAAGGCCCAGCTCGCAGTACACAATGCGGTGCTGATACCTACGCTAACGTATGGAAGCGAGAGTTGGGTATGGCAGGAAACGCATGAAAGTAGAATAAACGCGGTCGAGATGCGCGCGCTACGCAAAATCTGCGGAGTAACGCTCGCAGATCGCGTTCGGAATGAAGATGTAAGAAAGAGAGTTGGTCTGAAAGAGAGTGTCGGTGTTAAAGTAAGGAAGGGCATGCTACGATGGTTCGGGCATGTGGAACGAATGGGAGATGAAAGAATGACAAAACAGATATACAACGCGAAAGTGGATGGACGTAGGAGTCGGGGAAGGCCACGACACACCTACCACGACCAAATTAATCGTGTGTTAGTTGAAGGTGATGTCAAGAGCCGTAGGAACCGACGTGCATGCATGAAAAGAAAAATGAAAGTTGAAGAAGCAAGTGAGGTGTGTATGGACCGTGCCGTGTGGCGCTCGGTTCTTTCTGCCTACCCCGCAAGGGATTTGGCGTGAAGATAGTTAGTTAGTTAGTTATAAAAATTTAACTGTCTAACTCGGTGCATGAGTTACAGCTTGCTGACAGACAGATAGACGACCAACGAAACGAAGTCAACGAAACCGACAACAAAGTGGTAGTAATGTAATGTCCTAGATGACCTTTTTAGGATTCTGTAAAAATTGTATTTTTATAACTATTGATTGGAAGTCCTTTGTAAATCTTCGGTTAGTAACATATTAACTGGTTGGGCTGACCCCAACCACGTCACAAGCAGGGCCAGGCACTCAAAATTCATGAACACGTGAGTTTCGGCCTGGCCGAAAGTTTCGGCCCGTTTTGGCCGAAACCGAAACTACGGCCGAAACTCGATTTTTTGGCCGAAACTGGCCGAAACCGAAACTTCGGTCGGTCACTAGTCATTCCAAAGTAGGCAAGGTTTAAGCGGCTTGTGTTATGGGTCTCAGAGTCTCAGACCACGAATATTAGTACTTATATACTTTAATCAAAGAAATAAAGAATTATGAAACAGGGGTTGGTTTTCTTCTATACCCAGGTATTACCGCAGTATTAGGTACTACTGGGAATATATTTCTACTGGGAATATTTCAATTTTAAATCGGTAAAACTAATGATCGACAAAAGCAAATTACAATGAATCATTTTGTACACCGTACTAAGGGTGGACAGATAAGGAAGTGGTCATAGCAAGAACTGGACCTCTAAATATCTGGTCATAGAAGGAAGTGGTCAAATCCGGAAATGGTCATATCTCGAAGAAGACAAAACAGGAAGTGGGCATAAACTACCAAAAGGCATAAGACATGTGACACGTTATGAGTTAGACGGCTCCAGATTTGTATGTGCCATGAATTCACGCGCGAATTCGTGCCGTGAATTCACTGCACAAGTCGTACCCTCCACATTCACAGGGATACTCTCATTCGTACGTGAAATGGACGTAGAAGCTGCTGCTGCAATAACTCTGTTTGTTGTGGCCTCATATCACTATTTAGACGTTCAAAACAAGAAAGTGGATGACTGAAATACATCGTAACCGATCAAGGTATATTGATTTGTATAGTGAATTTTTGTAAAGACAGTTTTAATCATTTAAATATCAAATTCATTTCAGACTTTCTATGAACCGTGCCGTGTGGCGGTCGGTTCTTTTTGCCTACCCCGCAAAGAATTTGGCGTAAAGATAGTATAGTATACTTTTATGGATAAGCCGTGAATGTGGATGTGTACGCGTGAACGCCGCGCGAACGCGCGTGAACCCCGCGAAAACCGAAGACATTTACGTTCACGCCTGTTCACGGCAAAATAAAAATAAATAAATAAAAAAATAAAATAAAATTTATTCCCTTTGAAATTTTTTAAAATTATTTAGGTTTGTCAAAAATTTTGTGACTCTACCGGGGGTTCGGAAATGCTACAGACTGAGAAGAACACCCCAAGAAACTCAGTCCGGTCCCTCTTATTCATCTTAGTATCTAATACAGTTTTTTTTTTAAATGTAGAAAGGAGCAATTCGTGTCACTGCCAGGCAGTCTTGTCTTCTAGAAAGTCTTTAATGCTATAATAAGCTTTCTGGCACAATTTAAGCTTTACTAGTTTTTTAAATTTATTAACTGACAAACCTGTTATGGCTGTCGGCAATGTATTGTACATTCGAATACAATTACCCGCAAAAGAATTGCTTATTTTATTAAGCCTAAATCTAGGTACAGCCAATTTATTCTTATTTCTTAAGTTTAGGTTATGGATATCACTATTTTTAATAAATTTACTGTTATTTTTATGAGTATATAATAAGTTTTCATATATGTACTGTGAATACACAGTAAGGATGTTGATATCCTTAAACTTTTCTCTTAATGACTCCCGAAACCCCATACCATAGATAGCCCGGACAGCCCTTTTCTGCAACACAAAGATACATTCGATGTCGGCAGCGTTACCCCATAATAGTATGCCATAGGTC
This sequence comes from Miltochrista miniata, assembly GCA_933228765.1. Classification (NCBI taxonomy): domain Eukaryota; kingdom Metazoa; phylum Arthropoda; class Insecta; order Lepidoptera; family Erebidae; genus Miltochrista; species Miltochrista miniata. The sequence continues at coordinate 24,564,180 of OW121772.1, forward strand.
ATGACACTGTGGAAGTAGCTAAAGTAGACAAGACGCGCTGTTCTAATGTCTGTCAGTTGTCGGATCTTTTTAACGGCATAGGCTGCAGAGCTCAGTCTGCCCGAGACTTTCTCGATATGAGGCCCCCACTGCAAGTTGGAGTCTAACTTTATGCCCAGAAAGACAGTTTCATCGACCAATTCTACTTGATCATCCCTAATCCTAATACTGGTGTTAACGAGCCTAACATTTGGCAAGGTGAATCTTATACATTTTGTTTTAGTTTCGTTTAACAATAAATTATTAGCGTTAAACCAGTGGACTACCCTAGAGAGGGCATTGTTTACTTCGTCAAGATCGCGTTGTCCACGTTCAACTTTAAATATTAAAGATGTGTCATCAGCAAACAAAACTACCTCGTGATCGTCTCTTATAAGGTGAGGGAGATCATTTATGTACACTAAAAATAGAAAAGGTCCCAGAATTGAACCCTGAGGCACCCCCATTGTTACAGCAGAACCATTTGACTGTTTACCATTTATAACTACTCTCTGTACTAGGCACTAGTCTGGAGCCGGCATTAAAGGCAAGAGCGCGTACTGCAACAGTACACATTACCTATGCGGCAAAATTTTGCGCTAATAATGACGTCATACCAGTTTCTGTACTGGGAGAGACACGCACCCGCGGGCTCCACCTAACGTTTCTGGACAGCATTTAAAAAATATTGTCCATCTACGATACATTCCCGCTGTAGCGACTGCCACATAACATAGGCCAATATTGTAATCCTAAATCGCGATATCAAAGTTCTCGCAAGTAACAATTAAAAAATTCTGCATCGCGATATTAACATTCTCGCGGCGATGATTGATAAACACACAAATCCTTCATCAACCGTAGCCTACCGTTGGCTAATCACCTAGCCAGCGGAGGATCCTCCCTTTGTGTTTTGGAGGAACATCCTCTCACTTATTCCTCTACATTGTAACGCCTTATTGAATTGAGTATTATCCCGTGTGGCGACGAGTAAGAGTACAAAATGTCGCCACCTCAATACCTCCTGGGAGGGTCTTATGTCTTATGAGGCGACTAAGGGAACACTTTCGCAAAAAAAATCATTGCGTAGAGAAAGGAAAACTCGAAATGAAATCCGGTTGTCAGTAAAATGACAATCGTTAGGCCAAGTTGAGGCTTGAAAATTTTCAACTGCGGGTGACCTGCCGCTGTCCATTTCAACACGGCAATAGACTCTTCACCTATTATGTGGAACATAAAACTATAAGGTCAAATGTGGCCGTATACTATGCATCTGCCTACCCCTTCTATATTATATGTATGTATTAACTACTTTTTCTTCCAACCATGAGATACCCTCAGATGCTGTTGCAAATTAATCCTAGACTTGAACACTTTGTTGGGACAGTGCGGACACTCCACGGAGGCTGACTCCGGAGGGTGCACGTACTTGGTGTGCTGGTGGAGACAGAGGCGACTCTTGAACTCCTTGCTGCATATGTCGCATTTGTGGATTTTGTTACCTGAAAGGGGCAAAATAGAGTATAGTAGCTTAATGTTTGTGGAAGATTCACTTCTCAAAACCTCTTAGTATGTTATGCTGTCCTAGTAGCTTGAGAGTGACCAGAGGGCCTTAAAAAGGCAACATTGTATGTTTCACATTATGAAACGTACAATGATTTGTATGTTTTGTATTTCAAATTATATGAATTGTATGTTTCATATTGTATGTACGTAGTATGGGTGTAGTGGGGCCCTACCAACACCTCCGGGCCCAAGTCAACCTCACGTGCAAGCTCGTGCACCTGCTGAACAACGGACGAGGCTCTGACGTTGGCGGTCCATTTCAACACGGCGATGGGCTCACCACCTGTTACGTGGGACCGAATTGTACACGGTGAAATGTGGGCCGGTATAGGCCTCTGCCTACCCCTTCGGGGATAAAGGCGTGAGTATATGTATGTATATATGTATATGTTTCATATTATGAAACATTTACCTAATTTGCCTTTTTAGGCCCTCTTTAGACAAATTAGAATAAAATTTACTAAAAATACATCATGTTCCTAAGCTAAGCTGGAGAGTTAAGGCACCCCCACACAGGTGTGTTATTATTGGTTGATAAAACTGGGGGTATTGTTGTGATAATGCGTCCAGATTCCTGGCATAAAACTGCATTTTTACTATCTGATATAATATATCAGATAGTAAAAATGCAAGGGGTATCACTAGAGTCTACCCTACTCTAGTGATACCCTTGAAGGGAATGTAGTCTTAAGATTCATAGTATCCTTTCTTTTATCTATAGGGTTTTATCTTGTACAGTGCATAAATGAAAAGGGGTTTTAGAGGTTTATACGAGATTAACAGGGTGACTGTAGCGCCTCTGGTGTTTATTATTTTCGTAGCCTATAGCCATTTTTAGTGTTTCGTAGCCAAATGGCAAAAACGGAACCCTTATAGATTCGTCATGTCTGTCTGTCTGTCTGTCCGTCTGTCTGTACGTCCGTGTGTCACAGCCACTTTTCTCCGAAACTATAAGGTCTATGGTTTTGAAACTTGGTAACTAGATGTATTCAGTGAACGAAAAAAAGCAGTAAATTTGGGGGTCCCCATACTCAGAACTGAAACTCAAAATTTTTTTTTTCATCAAGCCCATACGTGTGTGGTATCTATAGATAGGTCTTTAAAAATGCTATTGAGGTTCCTAAAATATTTTTTTTCTAAGGTGAATAGTTTGAGCAAGAGACACTTCCAAAGTGGAAAAATGTGTGTCCCCCCCCCTCTAACTTCTAAACTAAGAGAATGATAAATCTAAAAAAATATATATGTAGTAGGTACATTGCTATAAAAACTACCAACGAAAATTGGTTCGACCGAGATAGAGCTGGTAGTTTTTTTTTAATACGTCATAAACCGCAATTTTCGGTTACAAAAATCACTACCACTGCAAACGTGTTAAAACATCAATCAAAGTTACAACGAACTATAAGAACTTTTCTATTATGTTACTTGCTGCAACGAAACCCTTCATGGGCGAGTCCAACTCGCACTTGGCCGGTTCTTTATTATATTATTAGCATGAAGTAAGTTATATTTTAAGGTGAGACTTCAGTTAATACCCTTGACAAGAATGTAGAGATAAGAACCCTCTGATTCAGAAATCTAGGCAAAGCCCTACGCCGCAGTGACCTTCCATCAAGAGGACAGCAACTAATTGACCCTTTCTGTTCCACTCAAATGTCAAAGGACAAAGGACTTTGTCAGTCAGTAAAAGAAGTTGGCCATCAAAGATCATTGTGGGACCCTTTCCACCTAAATATAATAATATCTTAGGTTGTGGAATGATCTCCCTGCCTCGGTTTTCCCAAACGCCTACTGTATGGGGTTCTTCAAAAGGGGTCTTAGAAGGTTTATACAGGGTCGGCAGCCCGAGTGTGGCACCCCTGGTGTTGCAAATGTTCATAGGCTGCGGTGACCACCAGTTCTTCTGGTGGGCCATATGCTTGTCTGCCACCTAATGGTATAAAAAAAATTATCAACAAAAGCAAAAACGCTACTTACCACTCGGATGCACATTCCTCTTATGATTAGCTAGATACTTCAAACTTCTGAACTTCTGCCCACAAAGATCACACTCCTCCGAGTCTTCCACAGCCTCATGCACCAGTTTCACATGCTCTCTTAACGTCAACTTAGACTTAAAGTTCCGATTACACCTTCCACAAGTCAATATTACATCTGGTTTTTGATGTTCATTCACCAAATGCTCTTTCATCGACAGTATAGGCAGATCAAGCAAGCATATCGGACAGGATACTATTTCCATTGCATCAAAGTCATCCTTAGAACATTTAGATTCAACCTCTTTCAGTATCTGTTGAAACGATGTCCGTTTTCTGGACTTATGTTCCGGCTGACATTCTGCTTGGTGGATTACTAGTAATCTTCTTTCCTGAAACGTTTGCATGCACGAGTGACATTTGAACAACACTCGTCGGTAATTGTGTTTGTTAATCATGTGTTCGGACAGCTGGCTGGATTCGAAGTCCTCGAGACAATGGAGGCATATCATTGAACCAGTTTTTGGATCCATCATGGCATCCGTTGAGTTGAACTCGATGGGTTCTTGGTTTGTTTGTACACATTGTGATAGCTCAAGGAATGACCTGTAAGATAATTTCATTTAAATCAGTACAGAATGCCAGAATACAGCTGCACTGACTGCAAAACCTTTAGTCAAGATCGTAGCAACATGAAAAGTCTCTGCCTATTCCGATGGGAAACTATGTGATAATATGAAAGAATAAAATCTCAATGATTTTTTTGTCAATTACATACAAATAGATCTTTCTTTCTTATTTACTTTTATAATAATTATAATAACAATATATTGAAGCGAGAAAGTATGTATACACCATAGAAATATTGAGTTTACTGGTATACACGCAACTTTTTCAACACATACTTAACTATTTTTTTTTTCAGTAGCAAGGGTTTGAGGAGTTTTTATTCAATAAAGTCGGCCAAGTTCGAGTTGGTCTAGTGCACCAATAAGTAGTAAAAATCACCTTTTTTGTACGAGAGCCCTCCTTAAATATAATTTTTCTGATGTATTTGTTGTTATAGCGGCATCAGAAATATATCTGTGAAAATTTCACCTCTCTAGCTATCACGGTTCCTGAAATACAGCCTCGTGACGGACAGACAGACGGACAGCTAAGTCCCATGAATAAGGTTCCGTTTTAAACCTTTGCGTACGGAACTATAAAAAAAAACAAGGGCATCAAGGAGGTTTTAAATACGTACATAGAGTTGTATTGATCATCATCCTGTTCCTCTTTTATTTCGGCTTTGACAGACACTGATAGATCGTAGCTGCTACCTTCAAGAGGATCCGTTTCCATTTTCGTCGTTACATAAATTTATCCAAACAGAAATTACAAGATTGTAATAAGTATGTAGTTTAGTTTAGTTTTATTTTATTTACACTTTTTAAATCCTAAACAGTGGCAGAGGTTATCTGTCAACTATCTTTTGACAGCAGAACTGACAGCGTAGAATTTAGAGTTGACCATCGCTAATTGGGTGGGCTTTAGAATCGTGCCAATCGATTTTAGGGTTTTTAGGGGTTGCGTTGGATAGGGGTGGGTCTCCCCTTCTCAAAAATACCCCTCCCCCAGTGAGGAGATGCGTGGTTTTTTTTTTATGGCTGTTTAAAGTTGCGTGAAATGAAATAAAAAATGCATAATAAAACGCTATAATATTATTTATATATTATGTTTTATAAATATTCAAATAGTAAAATTATTAAAATAAACTTTTAATAATTTTATTATTTGAATATATTATAACGTCTGTATTATTTAAAATTGCATAAAATGATAAAAAACAACCTTAAAGTTTCCGGGAACGGGACTAAGTAATGCATAATAAATAATATCTAAAGAGCTGCAACTCAAAAATCGCATTTTTTGAGATAAGCACACCACCGCATTCTTTATCCGAATACCTATCCACCAATAAAACAGACTTAAAAATAAGTCCACTACTCGCTGCTAGATAGCACCAAGTGTCCCTTTAGTTACACGAGGGAGCCCCGCTCCCTTCCGCCAAAACAGAGACATCGCTAGTTGCGGCCTAAACTACAAGCGAATTACACGGGTCCATCGTAAACAAAAGGGAATTATTTTGAGTTCTATCTGTACCGTTGAAATTTCAAGCACTATTTATTTTGAGTTGCCGACTTTTAGACGACTTTTAGACGTTTAGTTGCTCAGTAAGTAACTACGCATCTTGAGTTAAACCCGTATAGCTGGCAGGGTAAGTAAAAGTTTTAAATTTATTTAGAGTTCTTTCCATACTGTTGCTACATTTTTGGATTTGTAGTTGTGTCCGTTTAGTTGAGTCATATTTTAAAGCGTTATATTTCTTTAAAAAGCCATTTATTTGAAACATTTTTGCTATTGGCGGTTAAAATCTTGTAATCTTATTATAATTTCATTTTTATAACTAGAATTTCTATAGCATTTTACTCAATAACTGCATTTTTTTTAGTTACGTCTCTTTAATTGGATTTTGCCAAAATAATTTCGCAATATCGCTAATAACATCGAAAATGTTCTTTTGTTGACTCTTTTAATGCGATTTGATGCACAAGACCCTATTAATAAGTAATGAAAACATTTTTTTACAGGTTAACAACGAAACGTGGTCAGTTTTTAGTCAATATGATAGAGGAAAGAGATAAAGAAAACTCTTCACCAATGCGCTGGAGGACGTCTTTAAGACGCTGGACTGGAAAGCATGGGCATCTCGCACCTTCGATTTGCCGGCGACATCGTCATAGTGGCGGAGACGCTGGAACAGTTTAGTGGAATGTTGCCCAGCCTAAACGTTGCGTCTCGACGTGTTGGTCTCGGCATGAACTTGGAGAAAACCAAGGCCATGTTTAATGAGCACGTCACGCCGCGCCGGGACCAATCTACGTCGAAGGATCGAGGCTTGAGGTTGTCCAGGAGTATACATATCTTGGGCACGTTATCACGTTAGACAAGTGCAATCTGGACAAGAAAATCGCTAGAAAGATCCGTTTGGGTTGAGCAGCGTTTTTTCAATGCGCCTATAGCACAGTGCGTGAAGACGAAAGTCTACAAACAACCAGTGCGTCCTACCAGCTATGACATACGATGCCAAGACGTGGACACTTACGGTGGGGCTAGTTTATGCCCTTAAAGTTGCACAGCGAGCTATGGAACGAGCCATACTTGAAATATCTCTGAGGGATAAACTCCGAAGGTTTTTCGGCGGAGAGCCGGAGTGGTCGAAATAGCTCGCAGAATAAGCACATTAAAGTGGCATTGGGCTGGCCACATCTGTAGAAGAACCATCGACCGAATGGAGCAAACGGGTTCTAGTGTGAAGACCGCGACTCGGTAAATATAGGGTAGGACGTCCACCCGCTAGATGGACTAATGACCTGGTAAAGATTGCAGGCTGTGACTGAATGCGAAAGGCTCAAGACCAGGTACTGTGGCGTGAACTGGGAGAGGCCTATGTCCAGCAGTGGACTACTATAGGCTGCTTGATTGATGATTTTTAGTACATATTTTAGATATCTACTTACAGTTTATTCTTAAATGTAAATGATTTTTGATGTGCATATAAAATTGTTTTCCACAAAAAGGAAGTTTATTATTTTTTTTTATTTATAAGAAAAATATGTTTGTTGCTATATATTTTATAATTAAAAGGTACAAAAGTGACTTTCATTAGTTGTTTTAACCACTATCAATAATATATTTACACTTACTAAAGTTAACTAATCTTTTCTTCCTCATTGATCATCCAATATACTCCTATTGCTAACCTCAGATCACTCTATTAAATTGGACTAATTAAAAATAACACATAATGCTATTACGTTTTGAGTTTATAGTGTTTCGTCAAAAGAGAGTTAAGTACAAATTCAATTCACCTATATAGACTCAACTCAAAATAATATGACAAAACACACCTACCTTGTCAAGCAATAGGGCAATTACTCGAAAATTCCAATTTTCAGCCCCAAAACATGATTAAAATGAAAGAATCGTACAATTTTATTCAATCTTGCTGCGCACAGAAAACATAATTCTATACAGAACACTTCTACAGTGCATAGGGGTCGAGCAATCAGTTTTTTGCATTTTCCCAAAAAAGTGCTTTTTTGAGTTATGCTCTCTTTAGATCTAGGTGTGCGATATTATTATTTTTATACAATTAAATATAGTTAATTTAACAATTTTTTTACTATTTGAATATATTTTAGCACTTGTATTATTTAATAATGCAATAATTAATAAAAAACAATAAAGTGATATACCTAGTACAACCACCATGTAGTGCAGTATACACCTCGCGCAATCCGACTTGGATAGATTAGGTTAGAAGGCTAAGGCGGGAGCGGAGCGAAGCGGAGCTCCCGCATTAGCCTTCGTGGTTATTTTTTTTGTAGCAACCTAAACAATTTTTTTTATTAGCAGGGTGGAGAGTGGGTGTCTGTAAGGATTTTTTTTTCCCAACGGACCCCACGTACTTCGCAAGCCCTTGTCCATGAAATTATCTTCAATTCCCAACGGACCCGTGTGGGGACAGGGTTCGTTGGTAATAACTTAATTCGATTGGCACGATTCTAAAGCAATCCCCGCTAATTATTTAAATGTTACAGATATCGATATTTTGGGAACTTACGAGCGTACGGTCGATGTAGTACCCAAGTTCGCTTAGTACCCGGTACAGTATAATAGTAGTTTCAATCGTGCATGGTGTTGCTGTAGGCTTGCACCATGCACGATTGAAACTACTTTCGTTCGCATTTTAGCAGACTGTCAAGTCGCATTGACCGTCACCAGAGCCCACATAACCCATGTGACCGTGACCACTAAGTCCAGGCAAATCGCCCATCGCGTCTGATCCCAGTAGTTCCATTGCGTAGACCACACCCCCAGCAGTATGGTATGCGTATTTTTCTGTAAACAACCTCAAGCGTAGGGATATTGTCATGTTGCTTAAGGTAGGTCGGGCTCAGGCTGACCCTTGGAATTGAACATCTATACTAATATTATAAAGAGGAAAGATTTGTTTTTTTGTAACGAATAGGCTCCGGAATACTAGGCCGATTTGAAAAATTCTTTCACTGTTGGAAAGCTACACTCTTTGCAGTGAAAATAGGCTATATTTTATTCCCGTATTCCCACGGGAACGGGAACTACGCGAGTAAAACCGCGTAACGTCCGTTAGTGTAAAATAAAATAGAGTTACAACGTTAGATTTATAGTTCAGTCAATTTCACGTATTTGTTCTGTCGTAGAACTTTTTATTTACTCATGAGGTAGAACTACAAGGGAAAGTTGTTGAGAAAAAAGAACGAAGTTTTGTGACTTTTATTATTTAGCAACTGATTACATTTTGAACTTTTGATACTGTACACCCATCACATATGATTTGTCTAGTATATCACATGTCTTCAAAAAGTCATCTTTATTGCAATATTTATAATATGAATCCTTTGATTTCCATTTCGTATTGAACCGTGGATCTTGATGGAATGGCTCTGGAGTTTGAATGTCCAATGGTTCTTGTGGGACCGGTAAGACAAGGCTGCAATATGTAAAAGTTGAAATTAGCAATAAGAAATTCTAATATCAACAGATTGGGTTAACTATTTTTGATTGGCCTCGTAGTCCAGTGGTTAGTGTGACTGACTACGGATTCGGAGGTCGTGGGTTTGACAGGACAAATCTCTTTGCGTGATGAGCACATTCGTTTGTTGTGTCTGGGTGTAATTTATCTATAGTATGTACGTATTTCGAAATATATAATTAGATTTATCAGTCGTCTTTTTTTTTGTTTAACGTGAGGGAAAATCCTCATAGGATGTTATGCCGGACTCTTACCGACTAAAAAACCTCACGCCACGCCTAACAGCCTATGGTTGAGAGCCCCGGGTAAGCCCTCAGGAAGGATGTCCCGTGACTCCCAACAGACCTACGGCCGCCAATGCGGCCTCGCCCAGGGGATGGTTCGGGTGCAATCCCGCGTCTATGGGGGGTTTCGGGTGTGACCCCGCTTCTAAGGGGGGGCGTGCGTGAGTGCTCACGTCACGCTGCCGTCATGGGCCTGCTTCTGTAAGGACGGTGAGCGGCCCTCTCACCGTCCTCAGACCCCCGGTCATGGAGGCCGATAGTCCTCGGCGAAGACACGTCGGCGGCGCCCAGGGCGTCGACTGCGGAACTCGGGTGGGAGAGTTCTCTCCCGCACCCTGCCCGCCGCCTCCTTCGCGAGCATGACCTGCTCGCAGAAAGAGGCGGCGCAGTCCCACTTACTCCCGCTGGAGAGCATGGCTCGCACCATGGCCTCGAGCGAGAGAGTGTCCACGCCCAGACCCACTACGAGGACCTGGCGCTGTTGTGCCCACGCCGTGCACTCCACCAGAGTGTGTCCTCTGAGTCCTCGCAGTGCTGACACTCGGCCGTGGTTTCCCGGTGTTTTCGCCACAGATACCTACCGAAGCTACCGTGCCCGGCAAGTATCTGTGTCAACCGGTAGGAGAGAGCACCGTGTCTTCTCTCCAGCCACTCGTCCATGACCGGTCTGACGGCCGCGATTGTGGCGAATCCCCCCTTTGGTTGCTCAAGTCGCACCTTCCATGTCTCCATGGTTTCCTGGTGGAGCAGGGTCCGCTTGGCCTCGATTTCTCAAGACGCAGGCCTTTGGCCCCGCTCCAGCGCCTCCTTGCGCCATCTGAACAGTGACGCAAGGGCTCTCGCTTCCAGGTCCCATGGAGGGGTCCCGGCTAGGAGACATGCCGCCTCACCGGAGATCGTGCGGTATCCTCTTATCACCCTGACGGCCATCACTCTCTGCGGACTCAGCAGTCTAGCCTCATTGCTGGCCGTCAGGGTCGGTTTATCAGTCGTCTAGATCCCATAGCGCAAGCTTATATATATTGGCTTAATTTGGCCTAGATGATGTAAACAAAAATTACAAATTAAATATGTTAAAACATTTAATACTAGTTCACTTGACCAGATCTGGTGACTAAATTCTATAGCAAACTTAAATTGACCTCTGTATCTTAATGCATTTAGGGAAAGGTCAAGGGTGATGTTTCCGCATCGGTAGTTCATAAAAAAAAAATCACATAATTGAAAAAGTCTAACGTACCGTGTCGCATGTAGATACATCCTATGAGTCATGTTATCTTTTGTGCCGCTGTAAGTGTAGTCTCCTAGAACAGTGTGTCCAATCGCACTACAATGCACGCGAAGTTGATGACGTCGACCTGCGTCAAAATTCATAATTATTTTTTTGATGTTCAACTTTCTCTAACCGAGGGGCAACCTAACTTAGCATAAAGGTATGAGTCTGAACTCAACTACAAGCAGCATTGCTGTCGCGGCGGCAAGGCGACAGTGCCGCGCATTACCTGGCATTACTGAGTGCAGTCGCGACGCTGCTGCCGAGTTCGGAATGGATTCTAATACAAATCTCTACGGAATGTATGGGACCAGTTGTGCTGTCGCGGCACTGCACGACTGCAAAGAACCTATGCTCACTCTATCGAACTATTACAGCTGACTGTATACTGTAACATGTTTAATAATTACCTGTAATCATAAATTTAGAACAAATCAAGCATTTTTAAACTTCGTTTGCAACAAACATGTTCTATCACGCGAAGAGTTTCTCAAAATGGCTCAGCCAGCATACATTTGATAATTAAAATCAAGTACTTTGTATTTTACTAAGAGCTTAATAGATTACTGTAGTAAAAATCGATTTCATTCAGATTACCTGTTATTGGTTTTAATAAAACTACCGACACTGGATCCCCCTCATAAAAGCCTGTTTCAAGTCGCAATGCACGCGTATGGGCACTTCTTGACTGTATGCAGTTCGCGGCTCCTTCACTTGTAGTGAGGGCCGACATCCTATGGCTTGAGCTTTGTGTTAACGGATCTAAACCTGAAAAATATTCTTTTTAACGAAACCGGGATCGAAAATAGGAATCATAGCACAGCAATTGTAATATACGACATTGAACTAACAAGCAGGAATAGTGTGAAAGATTTAGGTGTTTAAAAATGACAAAATTGTGTGTATACCATTATTAATTATATTCTAATTCCAGCAAAAAGAAATTAGATTCTTACCAACATCAAATTGAATATCAGCCACTTCGAAGTTTACGTGACCTCTCAAGATCGCCAGATAATACTTACTAGTCGACCTGTCTTCAAACAGTTTTCCAGCTTTAGCTGCTGACATTTTATTTTTAGCGATGCACAGTACACCACTCGTCGCATAGTCGAGACGTTGTACAAAATGTAACGGGTATACGGAGGTAGATAGATGAGAGTCAGGTGCGGCAATGTGGTAAGTTACGGTGTTCTGAAAGCAATTAAAAAACAGCAAGCTAATTTATCTCTTCCTAAACGTCATTACATTACCATTATCGTATCAGCCAATTGTCGCAGACTGCTTAAAATACCGGACAAGTAAGGCGCCCTCTAATTTCTATTTCGATCTTTATTATTTACTAGAAGATGCTCGCGGCTTCGCCCGCGTGAAATTTGGTACCCGTTTCCGCTTCCCGTGGGAACATATTTTTGGTATGAAAAGTAACCTATGTGTTATTCCAGACTATAAGCTATCTGTACCAAATTTCAACCCAATCCGTTCAGCCGTTAGAGCGTGATTGAGTAACAAACATCCAAACATCGAAACATCTTCACAAACTTTCACATCCCTACTGATATTATTATTATAAATGCGAAAGTAACTCTGTCTGTCTGTTTGTCTGTTACGCTTTCACGCCTAAACGGCTGGAGCGATTGAGATGAAATTTGGTATAGGGATAGTTCGAGGCCCTGGAAAGGACATAGGCTACTTTTTAACCGACTGCGCAAAAGGAGGGTTATGATTTCACGCGATAACCGACTTCTACGCGATCAAAGCCGCGGGGAACAGCTAGTTTATAATATTAGTAGGATGCTGTTGATTGATGGCATTTTGTGGAATAAGACCACTTGTACTGTTCCGCAACATAGACTTATTACTAGTGACCGACCGAAGTTTCGGTTTCGGTTTCGGCCAGTTTCGGCCAAAAAATCGAGTTTCGGCCGCAGTTTCGGTTTCGGCCAAAATGGGCCGAAACTTTCGGCCGGGCCGAAACTCACGTGTTCATTAATTTTGAGTGCCTGGCTCTACTTGTGACGTGGTTGGGGTCAGCCCTACCAGCTAATATGTTACTAACCGAAGATTTACAGATTTAAAAAGTACTTCCAATCAATAGTTATAATAATACAATTTTTACAGAATCTTAAAAGGTGATCTAAGGACATTACATAACCCTTTGTTGTCAGTTCCGTTGACTTCGTTGATCGTCTGTCTGTCTGTCAGCAGACTCATGCACCGTGATGGTTAGACAGTTAAAATTATTACAGATGATGTATTTCTGTTGCCGCTATAGCTACAAATAATAAAAAGTGGTTTTAGTCGGTTGGAGTTCCCAATAGCATCGATGAGTAATTCCACACATTTTTTATTTTTATTTTTTCATACCACCAAGGTGGCAGACAAGCATACGGCCCACCTGATGTACCGGTGGTCACTACGTACGCATACGTCTATGGACGTATGCAACACCAGAGGCGTCACACTCGCGCTGCCGAACCTGTAAAAACCTTTTTAGACCCCCTATGAAGAACCTCATACTGTAGGCGTTTGGGAAAACCGAGGCAGGGAGATCATTCTACAATCTAAGCGTATGCGGGAGAAAGCCCCTACCGGATCTAACCGTGCTCAAACGCTCCGGACGCAAAGTGTGAGGATGAAAACCCTGTCTATAGCGAGCGGTGCGGTGATAGAACGTAGCCGTGGGCATCATATCAAACAATTCTTCAGAGCACAAACTATTGTACAGGCGGTAGAACACGCACAAGGAGGAAAAGTCTCTCCTGTCGCGGAGAGGTTCTATACCACCTGCAAGCATAGGATCGTTGACCACTCTCATGGCTCGCCTTTGTACCGAGTCGAACGGAAGAAGCTGATATTCAGGTGCCCCCGCCCAGAGGTGACAGCAGTATTTCATGTGCGGCTGCACTTGCGACTTATACAGTAGCAGTGAAGTACCGCCGCGCCCTGTTGAGCACACCGAGCTTCTTGGACGCCAGCTTGGCCTTATTCTCCAAATCGGAACTGAACGTCACTGGAGATGTCAACACCAAGGATACCTATGCTGTCAGAGATGGAGAGAGTTATGCCCTGAAATTGTGGCGCTACAGTAAATGGGGCTTTCTTTGCGGTGAATACACAAACTTGTGTCTTAGTAGGGTTGAATTGAACAATATTTTGGTTTTCCCCAATCGAACCCTCTAGTGAGAGTAGTCTCGATTTCAGACACAAGTTGTTCACGGCTTTCTTCCACTGCAGCCCGAGAGATACCGGTGCGGCCCGTGTAACAAGTATCGCCCGTACTGTCGTCCGCATAACAATGAATGCCGTCAATAGACAACATGTCATTGACACGTAAAAGAAAGAAACTCATCTTTAGGTGGAATTGGAAAGAAACTCATCTTTCTAAAATGAACTTGGTGGAACTTGCTGCGCTTATTGAAAAAATAACCGGCCAAGTGCGAGTCTAACTCACACATGGAGGGGTTAAAGCTTATTAACGAGACATGAGGCCTAGCCGTCCGTCTGTCTATCAGTCACGAGGCTGTATCGCTGGAACCGTGCCAGATTTAGGCCTAAAATTTCCACTGTACAGTACTAGTCCTACCGACTAAAAACCACGCGTATCCTATCTAACAGCCTACGGTTGGGAGCCCCGAGTATGCCCTCGGAATGATGCATACTGCGGCCGCATCTTTGGGGACTTGTTCAGTTGTTATCCCGCTTCTTGAGCGAAGCGTGGATGAATCTCTTACGTCATGCTATCGTTTAAGGCCTGCTTCTGTAAAAACGGTAAGCATCCCCGTCACCGTCCTCAGGCCCCGGTCATGGGGGCTGATAGAATGGGTCGACAGAAAGAGGCCTCTGACCCCGCTCCAGCGCCTCCTTGCGCCATTTTAAACAATGATGCAAGGGCCCTTGCTTCCAGGTCCCATAGAGGGGTCCTGGCTAGGAGACATGCCGCCTCAACTGAGATCGTGCGGTATCTCCTTATCACCCTGACAGCCGTCGCCTTCTGCAGGCTAAGCAATCTAGCCGCATTGCTGGCCATCAGGATCTCCGCCCATACGGGGGCCTCGTATAGGGCCACGATCCCAAGGTACAGTCTCCTGCACGGAGCGTTGGGTCTCCTGATATTTGGCAACAACCGTGAGAGTGCGGCTGAACCCCCTCCCTCAGCTATGGGACCAAACTTCGGAAGTGGTATGAGAAGTTCCACCGGCTATCGAGTGCGAGCCCCAGATACGTTATCGAAAGCTCGATGCCGATGCTGACGCCCCCTATGTGTAAGCTGGATCACGCAGGTGGCCTCAGGGCTGCATCTCGGTGCGTTGCTCCTCGCGCTGTAATGAGGGTGTCGTCGTAACACGTTACGCCGACACCTCTGAGCAACGAACCACGCAGCACCTAATCGTAACCAATGTTCCACAGAAGTGGTCCTAAGACCGATCCCTATGGAACACCGAACTACACATCTCGCGGACCCAGCCCTAGCCAGCTCGGGTAAGTTATGGCCCTCTCGGAAAGATAGGCCCCGACAATTCGACGGAGGTATGGAGGTATTCCATGGTAAATAAGCACCTCCCAAACGTAGCTCCAGGGCAAGGTGCTGAAAGCGTTGGCGATGTCAAGAGACACTGCCACCACCACCTCACCCTGTTCTGATTCCGATAACAAAAAATACCTACCAAATAAAAAAAAGCATCCACACAACAAACTTAATTTTTGTGCCCAATTTTTGTAACGGAACCCTCTGTGCGGAATCCGACTCGCACTTTGCTGGTTTTTTTTTTTTTTTCAATATGAACACGTGAGTTTCGGTTTCGGTTTCGGTTTCGGCCGAAACTGACCCTGGGGCCGAAAGTTCGGTTTCGGTTTCGGTTTCGGCCGGAAAACCAGTTTCGGTCGGACACTACTTATTACATTTATGGTTGACATTTTTATTGGTATTGACATGATGGTCGTTAAGTTAGTTTTACCTTTGAGAATGCTGTAAGGCGAAACCGGTTAGGTGTGCAATAAAGAAATGTTGTTAATGAAACAGTAGAAGTGGTGTTATTCAATATTCATGATCTCTGTCTTTGAAACTCTAAATTCTTTTGATCATTTATTGTTCACGGTTGAATAAGCCGCGAATGGTCAAAATGATAAAATACAATACAAATTATTATAGAAAATATCCAAATTCTGAAACAAACATTTGCGAATCACATTTAAATGATCTGTCCAATACAAGATTCGAGCCCGAGATTTCGATACGGCTCTCGCGTACACTTACGCCAACGAGGCAGTCAAACTAGTAATCAATCACATTACTTATACATTTAATAGTAGACAAGAATTCGTACCGATGGATACTTTAGTAACTAATATAAAGATACTTAGTTCTTTCTGAAAAGTACCTACTTCTTCTGCCTACTCCACACTGCTCGGCTCGCGAAGTTGAACGAAGTTAGACGAAAACGATAGTACTGCTACTGTGGCACTTCGGCTTACTACATCAAACTTTACCTCACCTCGGTTGACTTCACCGAGGAACATCGCGAGCAGTGCAAGTGCAGGACTGTAGAGGGAATCTTTACATTTATGACTTATCGACACTTTCTTAAATCTTTTCTCACAGCTCTATTGCAGAAGGCTGCAGTTGAAGCCAAGGACCGTAAAATTAAAAAAACCGATAAAATAACCTCAATAAAATATTTCTATCAGTTATAGTTATTGCAATGTGGTGCTTACCTTCTCATATTCATCATCAGAGTTAATATACATGTCGAAAGGTTTATTTACCACTAAAAAATTGTCACTTTCGTATAGCTTTTCAACAGCCATTGTTGTTGTTGATACTAGCAATTTATTATAATTATATAGTATTTGGGTGCGTTCAGATTAATTCAGAACCAGAAGAGATGAATAGGTTTCTCCCGACCGGAGTTGTTTATTTTATTTTCGTGCAATGACTAGTAATGGAGCATTGAATTGTAGAATCCTTTGCGTAGTGTATCTATTGACTCAAGTTTCTATCACTTTCACAGTTTAACTTTCATGCATTTTCTCCTATTCTTTCGATCATAGATAAATCTTTGGTTAAGACAAGAATTTCACATGTTGTATTGCATGTAATTACCGATTGCATTAATTTCAGAAAATTTCGATATGTGACAGCGATGCCATGGCCCATGTATGTTTGTGAAATGAGGTGGAATAGATTTTGTGTCATTCATGCATTCAATATAATACAGATCAGTGATTCAATAGTGATTTAATATCATTATGTCTGTGAATACTTTATTTTTTAACGCATTCCACCAAATTCAAGCAAAAAAATAAATAGAAATAAAATCAGTATAAAAATGGGGATTGGGGATACGCCAGTTTTAAGTCCCATAAGATTGGTCAGACGGACCTATAAAATTAAATATGAACGCATTCAATGAATGTCAAAGTTGTCAAAATAAAAATGTCATTTTATAGCGTTATCCAACCAAATTTGAGACGTATAAATTTTGCTGTACATTTCATTCAAATTGGTTAGCTCTTTAATATTCAGTATTAAATCAAATAACTTTATATCTCTACTTTGCATTTGTTAATTTATTATTATAAATTATAATAATAACGAAAATGAAGCGGTTTAAACGACACAAAGTGAAAACAGAGATGCCGGAATCGTCGGCTTCTAACACGCAGGGGCATGTAGAACACGATCTGGCGTATTACATACATGATCGTGTAGAATTGATGCATCAAGTGTTTTCTGTGTTAAAATATAAAGAATTAAAGGCTATGGCGCCGGCATGCGTTAGAAATATATCAGTAGATGATCTACAGGAGTTGTGCACTGAAGAGGTTTGATATTTTATATTTTTAAGACTTGTTTTGACCGTTCTTTATTATAGTCTAGTGACTAGTGTTCTATAGGCCTTAGGTGGATAATATCCGAAACAAATGTCTGCTGGTCATGGCTGCTGTCTAACTTCATCTATGCCCAGACCTTTACAAGGTCAATACTACCATTTTAACTTTAAGTTGTACATATTTTTCTGAAAATAAGCTGTATGATGTTAAAGAAAACAAAATTTTACCATACAATTATTTTCAGCTATTGGGTATAAGTTCAAAGCGTCTCTGTGCGATACTGGATGGAGCAGAGCCACCATCAGACACAGAATCTTCCAGTCAGTCCCAGACGGAACCGCTTGAGACAATTTCACTAGATTCTATATCGTCTGATGAAGAAATATTGAGTCAAGGGGATAAAAGTAAAAAGAAAAAGGTAAGTAGATACTTCTTATCTTGGCATAGACCTTTTTAGACTACTAAGGTCCCTGTCACCATCCTACTTCCTACTAATATTATAAACTAGGTGATGCCCGCAGTTTCGCCCACGTAACATTTATTCCCGCGGGAACTTATTTCCGGGATAAATTTTATTATTTTAATGTATCTCGTTACCAAATTTCAGCCCGGTCCATTCAGCGGTTTGAGCGTGAAAGAGTAACAAACATCCACACTCACAAACTTTCGCCTTTATAATATTATTAGGATTAGTAGGATGTGAAAGTTTGTGAAGATTTTTGGATATTTGGATGTTTGTTACTCAATCACGCTGTAACGGCTGAATGGATCTGGCTGAAATTCGGTACAGGGATTAGAGTATAGCCTGGAATAACACATAGGCTAACTTTTTATCCTGGGAAAATGTTCCCATGGGAAGCGGGAATGGGAAACAAATTTCACACGCTTCAGTTAGTAGTCTATAGATGTTTGCGACATCAGAGGCACTACATACAGGTGTTATGAAGCCTCTTAGCAAAAGAAGAGACTGCCTCCTAATGTGTCTTCTGCCTGTATAATGGTATGTGGAAATGTAGCCCAATGCAGTTTGTCTGTCCGTCACGGGTTGTATCTCAGGAACCGTGATAGCTAGAGAGCTGAAATTTTCACAGATGATGTATTTCTGTTGCTGCTATAACAACAAAATCAGTAAAAAAAATAAAGGGGTTCCCATACAGCACACATAAGTTTTTTTCCCGTTTTTTGGTACGGAACCCTCACATGCGCGATTTCGACTTGCACTTGGCCGGTTTTTTGAGTTATGATAAAATGACCTTTAATATTTTGATTTCACTATGAAATCGAGCCCCCATAGGGCAAGTTTTGTCATTTTGACAAGTGGTATTTTTTTCATACCACTAAGGTGGCAGATTAGCATACGGCCCACCAGATGGACTGGCGATCACTGTAACCTATAAACGTTTGCAACACCAGAGGCACCACACTCGCGCTGCCGACCCTGCAAAAACCTTCTAAGACCCCTTTAAAGAACCCCATATTGATGTCAAATATCACCATGTCTTACAGCACAAACACCGCCGACGCGACTCCAAATCAAAGTCGTCCAAACGCAAGAAATCCAAGGAGACAGACAATGGTGCGGACGCTGAGAAATCCAAGGCATCCCGAGCTGGCCTCACTGTGCTCGAGTTACTGGAGCTGCAAGCTAGGGCCCGGGCTATTAGGGCACAACTACAGAATGAACAGAAAAGTGAGTAATATTGTTGACTATTCGCATAGAACATCATCTAGCCCAAATTAAACTTTTAAAAGCTTGTGATAAGGGATCTAAATGACTGATAGACATACTTTGTATGTTGCTAAATACATCGAAACCACCCATACTCCATTTATTGTGTATTACACAAATATTGTTGATCTTTGGAGCGATTCAGAGATCGAACACAGGACCTCAGCATGGCAGGCGGGTATGCTACCAAATGCACCACTGAGGCAGTCAAAAAATGTAATGAAGTACTTTCTAACTGGATAAAACAATTAATGGAGCTGCAAGCAAGAGCCCCATCTATAAGGGCACAGCTGCAGAACTAAGAAAAAGTCAGTGAATGTATTGGACTACTTTCGAACTGGACATTATTATACTCTTAGAAGGAATAATCAATAATATTCTATCTATTCTATTCTTAAGGTTGCAGACAAACCTAAGGTCCACATGGTTGTTTACTGTAGCTTATGCACGTTTGCAACACCAGAGAGTGACGGTCACCCATCCAAACCCGGCTATCGCCGAAATTGCTTACTGCACTAATCATTTACAGACCATTGAGTCCACATGACCACAAGCGCTCCATGTAATCATATCAAAATGTCTTTCTCCTCAGAACCGGCCTCCACATCTGCAGCGGGAGCATCCAAACAATCCGATAAGTCTGAATCGTCGGAGGACGATGAGGTGGAGATCAAAGAAGAGCCCGCAGAGGTGGTGGAGATCAGCAGCGATGAGGAGAAACCTAAGGTTGAAGATTTGGAGAAGGGTGAGATATGTTTAATATTGGTTTCTTAACTGTACCTACCTTGAGTCACTTTCTAAATCTTCTATACATACACTAATTTGCAAAAAAAACGAGTGGTTTTGATTTTCATTCATCTTTAATTTGCAAAATTTAATTTAATTTCCAGCGAAAAATTCTAAATCTATGTTAATTTCCGTTTTTTTTTGCAAATGAGTGTATAATAAAATGATAGAAAATTCAAAACTGTACATTGGAAATATTAAAAAAAAACTCGCTGCATGTTCAACATAAGATACCGAAGCTGAAAATATAGTTAGAAAATTTTTTGTCTGTTTGTCGGTTTGTCTGTTTGTCTGTTTGCTTTGCTTTGTCCGGAAGGATCTCTAAAAGTAATCAATAGATTTGATTCAAATTTTGCACAAATATTACTTAGGGGTAGGGTCTTCAAATAGGCTATATATTATCACGCTACATTTCCTAGGGGCTAAGCGGAGAGCAATCAAATAACATAATTTTCACGCGTACGAAGTCGCGGGCAACAGCTAGTAAATAAATATTTACGGACATCTCACACAACGCTATCTGATCCCAAAGTAAGCTACGAATAACCTGCTTGTGTTATGGGTATCAGACTACGGATATTAATACTTATATACTTTTAAATACATATTATACATAGAAACACCCAGACTCTTGAGACAAACATTTATGGGTCACACAAATATTTGTCTCCGGTGGGAATCGAATCCACGACCTCCAGCGCCGCAGGCGGTATCACTACCGACAAAAATGTCATTCCATTTTCCCGGCTGTGCCACCTATCCCACCCGGCCATCCCTCCTGGGTGGAAAAAGTGAAATATTTTTCCACTCTTCCCACCCGGGTTATTACAATGCATTTTTAGTAGGGTTCTGTACCCAAAGTGTAAAAATGGGACCCTTTTAATGAGACTTCGCCGTCTGTCTGTCTGTCTGTCCGTCATGAGGCTGTATCTCATGAACCATGATAGCTAGAGAGCTGAAATTTCCACAGATTATGTATTTCTGTTGCCGCTATAGTTACATTAAACGTATTTTATTACCGTTTTTTTAGTATAGAACCTTCTGTGCGTGAATGCGACTCCCACTTGGCCTGTTTTGACATCCAAATAATCGTGATCTTGTTACAGGTATACTTCCACAAACCTCGTCCGAATCGCCATCGAAAACAGTCACCAAAAGAGTTAAAGATCTCATCATTACCGTGCCTCACAAGAAAACACAAAAAATTAAACTTAATCGTAACAAATCTGTACCACAAGATACCACCATCACAAAAAACAAAGAAAGTCCGGTAAAACCAACAGAAAAAGTGATTAATGATATTCCTAAAGAGAACACAATTAATAATAAACCAAAGGATGATTCCCAAAATAAAGATAACGCTAAAAAAGATAAAAGTAAAGAGAAATCTAGAAAGAAAAAGAAAAAGAAAAGATTGTCTACTGCTAGTGACAATGATGAAATCACGTTGCAGCTGTCGGATACAGAAAAAATGGATCTGTTAGAAGATTTAGATAGAAAGAACTATGATAATGTTAGTTCTTCTTATGATTCCAGTTCAGATTCGGAATCTGATAAAGATGTTTGCAAGGAAGACTCTCAAAAACAAAAAGAAGTACCGGATCCAAAATTGAATACATCTGAAGACGTTGATACTTCAAAAGATGGAAATGTAGGAGAGAAAAAAATACCTCGAGAAGGCAGAAAGTCTAAAGATGAGATAGACAAAAGCGAAACAACTGTCGAGGACGTGGATAACACAAAAACACAAAATATGGCTATTGTTGTTGAAGAACAACTAAATGTAACGGATAGTCTTGAAATCAAAGAAACTGAAACACTAGAAAACGAAAAATCTAATAATACTAATGAAAACGTGAATCTTCATAGCACGTCTCGCTCTGATATCAAGAATGTTGACGAAGATAAACCTGAAAGTGTCGATTTAGAACCTGTTGAAAAGGACAGTGATGATGTAGAAATTGTTCAAAACGATGAACTTGCGGTTCAAAATGCTCCAGCAACAAGTACTGACAATAGTAATAAAAAGGAAAAATCCTCAACAGAACCTGATGATTGTTTAGTTAACCAAGACGAGCCTGTAACACAAGAAAGTGAAAAGACTATGTCAGAAGGAGAACTATCTGACAGAGAAAGCTCAGAAGTTGAGGCATTTGATTTACAACCTGAAGTAGTCTGTATCTCAGATGAAGAAGAAGGTAAACATCGAAAGAAGAAGAAAAAGAAAGATAAAAAGTCTAAAAAAGAAAAGAAGAGTAAGAAAAAGGATACTCGTGACAGAGAAGAGCAAAAAAAAGATTCTAATAATTCAATTAAGGTTGTTGTTTCATTCCCAACCGATGAGGAAGATACTGTTCTTAGAAAAGTAATAGACAACCTTGAACCATTAAAGCATTCAGAAGACGTACAAAAAGAATCAGTTGAAAAGGAACAACTTGATGATTCTAACAATTCTATCAAAGTTGTAGTTTCCTTTTCAACTGACGAAGAAGATGTTGTACACAGAAAAGTAATAGACAATCTTGCACAAACGAAGATTCCAGAAGACCTAACAAAAGAATCAGATAGCAAAGAAAAAGTTGATAATGACTCAGCCACGCCTAAAAACAATCAAGACATTACTATGGATATTACATCCTCAGATGATGAAAGTCCACATGAAATAGTAGAAATCAGCGATGAAGTGTACGAACTTTCAGACGATTCTTCTAACGACGATGATACAGCAACACAAAATGTGTTATCAAAAGAACCCACAGCATCAGAAATAGAAGCTTTGTCAGCGAGAATAGATGAAATTGAAAGAGTAGAAGTTATAACAGATGAGGAAATAAAGGAATACGAGGCTAAACGTGCTGATGAAGCAGAAGAAATAAATATATCGTGGAAAGATAGATACTTGGACAGCAAGAAAGTTAGAAAAGTTCTCAACACTTCAAACATATTGAACGCGTTAAGAAAGAAAAATAGAGAATTAAAAAAGAGATTAGAAGAATCTAAAGTTGAGTCACAAGAGAAGGAAGATATACAAGAAGAACAAACCGAAACGAAAGATATCGAAATTCCAGAAGGTTCTATAGAACATTATAACACGCTAGAAGGTTCTACGAAATTCGTAGATCCAGTTAAAGAAGCTCCTATAAATGATACGTTGAAAAAAGACGCGAAACAATTACTTAGGATGTATAAAAAGTTGCTCAAATACAATGATATGAATAAGAAGAAAGATCCAGCTAAGAAAAAGAAGAATAAGAAGAAAAGTAAGAAAGCAAAAGAAATAGTAGAAGATACTGCAAATAAAGTCAATTCATAAGAACAAAATATCTTATTATTTTCGTATGTTTTGTATCTATATTGTTGTCATGAGAAGAGCATCTACTGCTGCTAAAGTTCTGAAGTCCTGGTAGGAGGAGTGTGGTAGGTACCTAGAAATTAATTACATATTAGACTAGCGGACGTCACGCGGTAACACCCGCGTAGCTCCCGTTCCCGTGGGAATACAGAAATAAAATATAGCCTACGTTCACCGCAAAGAGTGTAGCTTTCCAACAGTGAAAGAATTTTTCAAATCGGTCCAATAGTTCTGGAGCCTATTCGTTACAAACAAACAAAAAAACAATTCTTTCCTCTTTATAATATTAGTATAGAAAACAAAACACCCGACACCAAAGTAGAAATACAACTGAAAAGGTAAAAACGTTATGTCGCCAAAACTCCGCCATTTTGATTTTCTAGAAATTTTATTCGGCATGTATTTAAATCGATATCTGTTTATTCCCTTTTTCCGAACAAAATATTACAAAGTTAAACCAAAAATACTGACTTGCACACTAAATAAATCCAATTCAATATACTGTTTAATGGTATTTGCAGAACTATTTTACTGAACAGATCACTATTATCAAAATTGTATATCTAAAAACTCCTTAGCTCAACAAACTTAATAAAACTTTTTTAAGGAAAACCATCGCCTAATTTACTTTTATGAACATCTTTTATTCTAATTAAAAACCCAATTTAATCAGTCATCTTTACAAAATTAAATTTTATTAATCAAAAAAATAAAAAAACTAACCTAACCTAACCTATTCCGTTATAAGATTGTAAAATTTAGAGTGCAAGTTAGTATTTTTGATAAGCAATTCGTATTTTTGTTTAGTAAATCATATATTCGGTGTACGAACCACATTGTTTAATGTGAATTCGATAAAAAAGGTCATCTCGTTTTGTGTAAAATTTTAGTTTTTTAAGAAGTACATGTTTAGTTAATCAATTGGTTTTTTTGTACAGCATTCAGATTTCTGGTATGCATTCAGTTAATTAGTGGAGTTACATAGTGTGCAGAAAAAATATATAGATGTGCATTTAAAAATATCCCATTTTATTCTGGTGTCACTCACACAATCACACGAATCAAATGATACTATTCGCATGTCAAAATCGTCAAGCTGTACAGGCTGTAGAGGGCGTGACAAAGAAATGGACATACATCTATACTAATATTATAAAGAGGAAAGATTTGTTTTTTTGTTTGTTTGTTTGTTTGTAACGAATAGGCTCCGGAACTACTGGACCGATTTGAAAAATTCTTTCACTGTTGGAAAGCTACACTCTTTGCGGGTAACATAGGCTATATTTTATTTCCGTATTCCCACGGGAACGGGAACTACGCGGGTGAAACCGCGTGACGTCCGCTAGTCATACATAAATCGTCTCGAAAAACATTACCCTCCTCTACGAAAGGCTTTCTTCGGCAGTCGGGTAAAAAGGGAACTACTAATTTGTTTAGTAACAACGAAATATTACTGATTGTTATTACAATATTATTGATTGTTCGGTTTAATTATTGTAAATATCTGATATAAGTAAATGTACTTGTACACTCTTGTAACATTGTTTTGTTAATGGCCAGACTGTTTTGTTAATGGAATAAAAAAATATATAATGCAGAAATTATAAATTTGAATATTATTTTTCGAAAGAATCGTTTTATCCTCCAATGCAAAGTATGTACTTCACCCATCTGTGAATCAGATACTGTGGGTCGTCACACCCAGCGCCTGTCCATTTTAACACGGCAATATGCTGATCAAGGTGGGATATAAGTCCTGGGGTATCCTTCCGAGGGCGTACCCGGGGCTCCCAACCGTAGGCCGTTAGGCAGGATATGAGTGGTTCTAAGTCGGTAGGTGTCCGGTATAGAATCCATCAGGATTCTCTTTCACGTAAAAAAAGATGGGGCATAAATCTTTAAGGCGATATGTGGGTGTAGGTTGAGAGTAGCGAAAAATCCTAAATCTATGGGTGTGGGCGTATACTATGCCTCGGCCTACCCCTTCGGGGATAAAGGTGTGACTATATATATATATATGTCTCGTATGTCTGTACATACCTACATATATTATAACATTTTGTTTATTGTTTCACGTGATTGACGATGAGCCTATTGCCATCTTAAAATGAACAGGCGCTGGGTGTGATTCCCGCTGTGCTGTTTAAGCAAGGCCTTCAACTTGACTTAAGGACATTCATGCTAACTGACAACCGAGCAGTGGCGGATACAGAAAAATCTCAAGGGGGGGGCGCAAAAGATATTTTGAGTTGTAACTTTACTATTATCGCAATAAAAAGTAATCAACGACACGTGAAGTTTATGAAAGTAAAAATACAAGGTTCAAGGGACCTAACGAAAACCACGTCCATGCGTGTGTGGTACAGAGGCAAATACTGTGAGGGTGCCCAGACACCCTCACAGTATTTCCCTTGCGACCCATTTGAGTATGTTATGGGTGGCCACCTTTAGATAGGTACGCATAAGCGTTCACAATGTTCCCTGCCTAACCAAATTTGACAAGATCCTAAAAATGTCGCTTTGGATATTCGTTTTAATGAGGAGGAGTTTACTGAAGCTCTTGACAAACTTAGGTCTTTAAATAGGTTATTGTTCCTACTTCTACGGCTTAGAGATTAACCACATAGCCATTCTTGATCAATTC
Source organism: Miltochrista miniata (assembly GCA_933228765.1). Taxonomy (NCBI): domain Eukaryota; kingdom Metazoa; phylum Arthropoda; class Insecta; order Lepidoptera; family Erebidae; genus Miltochrista; species Miltochrista miniata. Next base: position 24,590,262 of record OW121772.1, read on the forward strand.
AAAGTATTTGTTTTAACAGCGTGGTCCTTAGGTATGTTAGTCTCCCACGGCACCGTGAGCTCCAAGAGCACGGCTTTCTCGATGGCGAGGCACATTCGCCCTCCGGTATTTTATAGTATTTTTATACGTATTTAGAGTATGAGTGGTATTCAGGATAAATGTAAACGAAACGAGAGGATAGCAATGTTAGCTGATTTTATGGTTGGGTGGGCGTGAAGCGCGATGGATACGAAAGTGTAGGTACTGAGAAGGTTTGGTGATGAACGAGTAAATAAAAATGGACAAAGCTGCTAGAAGTATGTTTGAGAGGAATCTTGTGGTATCTAATACCATATTTGACCACAAAGATATCCCCTTGTATACGAGAGAACAAAAAGATCAGGGAAGCATAATTAAAATAATAAAGGGAAGCACTGAAACAGACCTCTTACTCGGCTGATTACCAAGAAGTGATCTGTGTCAATTATACAATACCGGGCACCGCGGTATACCCGGGTGTTTAGCACTTTCTTTCTCAGTTTTGCGTGTAGACGCAAAACTGAGAAAGATACAAGAACAAAAAGATCAGGGAAGCATAATTGACTTGTGATACTCCTATCACAAAGTCAATTATGCTTCTCTGATCTTTTTGTTCTTTTTGTTCTTGTATCTTTCAGTGGTGGCGGCATCGTGTGCGTGAACCAGAGCGCAAGAAGAATTTTTGAGTAAATTGAGCGGGAAGTTCGAATATTTAGATAAAGAATGTGAAATGGACGAATTATGGAAATCGATTAAGGAAAGTGGCAGTTGAAGTATGCGGGGTAGGTATGCAAAAGGAGCCAAGGATTGCAGGTAAAGAGAATATGTGCAGAAGTTTTGAAGGTTCTGTCTGATAAGAAGAAAGCATAATTATTTAAACTGGCTGGCTGCAAAAGCCAATAAGAGAATGCAAAAGGCAACGGATGTAAAAATGACAAAGGATGTAAAAGGTATAAGCATGTCGCAAAAGAGGTGATAAAAAGAAAGAGAGAGGATGAAAGGATTATTAGGATTGTATTTCATAACTGGTTATTTGATAACTCCCAAGCAAATACGAAATTGTTTTGGAAGTCTATAAGATCAATGCGGCTCAAAAGACTACATCACAACTCACTTAAGAAATCGTGAGTGAAGTTTAGTGAAAGGAGAAGACGATGCGAAACGATGGAAAGAATATTTTGAAAGTTTGATTGAAAAAGAGGACAAGGAGAAACTCATGTCTTGGAATGGAATGAAGTTGACGAATGAAAGCGATTTAAGTATAAAAGAAATTGTGAAAGCGTATATTGGTATGAAATTAGGAAAGGCTGCTGTAATTGATAGGATTTCTGTCGAGATGCTGAAAGCGGGAAGTGGCTAGCTTGCCAGCTGTACCGCCTTTTTAACCTTTGCTGGCGAAGTGGCAGAATACCAGAGGAATGGTGTAAATCTGTCATAGTGCCGCTGTACAAAGGGAAAGGGTCGCAGCAAGAGTGCAAGAACTACCGCGGCATAAGCTTGCTCAGTGTCGTAGGCAAACTATATGCAAAATTGCTGATAAAAAGAGTGATAATTGAAACGGAAGCAAAAATGTGGGATGTGCAAGCAGGATTTCGGAAAAAAGGGGATGCACGGATCAGGTCTTTTCCTTACGTGCGTAGCTGAAAAGGTTTTGGCAAAAAGTCAAAAAGTCTACGTTTAACCTGTACATGGACAGCTGCTTGAAAGAACTGCAAGAGTGTGCGTATGGTTTAAAAAACCGGCCAAGTGCGAGTTGGACTCGCCCATGAAGGGTTTCGTAGCAGCAAGTTACATAATATAAAAGTTCTTATAGTTCGTTGTAACTTTGATTGATGTTTTAACACGTTCGCAGTGGTAGTGATTTTTCTAACCGAAAATTGCAGTTTATGACGTATTAAAAAAAAACTACCAGCTCTATCTTGTTCAAACTAATTTTCGTTGGTAGTTTTTATGGCAATGTACATCATATATTCTTTTTAGACTTATCATTCTCTTAGTTTAGAAGTTAGAGGGGAGGGGGACACACATTTTTCCACTTTGGAAGTGTCTCTTGCGCAAACTATTAACTTTAGAAAAAGATGATGTTATAAACCTCAATAGCATTTTTGAAGACCTATCTATAGATATCCCACATGTTTGGTTTTAATGAAAAAAAATTTTTTGATATTCAGTTCTGAGTATGGGGACCCCAAAAATTTACTGCTTTTTTTCTAGTTTTATATAAGAATCTTAATGCGGTTCACAGAATACATCTACTTACCTAGTTTCAGTTGCATAGGCCTTATAGTTTCGGAGAAAAGTGGCTGTGACACACGGACGGACAGACAGACGGACAGACAGACAGACATGACGAATCTATAAGGGTTCCGTTTTTGCCATTTGGCTACGAAACCCTAAAAAGAATGAGCTGACCATCAAATGCCTCCTATACGCGGACGATCAGGTGATATTATTGGCTTCATCGGCGGAGGAGTTTCAGTTGATGGTTAACATAATTTTAGAGCCCTGCGGGATACCATTTCGCCACAAAAATTGAAAATGGTAAATATCGCCCTCTGCCAATCGGTTATACAATACTGTATCCCTGTCTGGGGGGGAGCAGCTAAAACACAATTTCTTGAACTTGAGAGAGCACAGAGAGCTGTTCTCAAGGTATTGAAAAAGAAACCTAGGTATTAGATACCCTACTGCTCTTCTGTACGCAGAAAGCCAAGTCCTCACTGTGAGACAGCTCTTTGTGCTCAGATCAATTTCTAGGACCCATCAAAGGGTAACCCCCCCTACACCTGGCAAAAAGCGCAGCAAGAGATCAGTTTGCCCTTCTGTTCGATGTAGAACTGCATTCGCTAGGCGACAGTTTAAGAGCTTGGGATGCAAGATGTACAACTTACTCAACAAATATAAACGGATAGCAGGCGTAAATAGGCATGAGCTGGTAAGTGTGGCAACCGGCTGGCTACTACAGCACGACTATGAGGGTACTGAGGCCCTACTAAAGTTTACTGAATGATCACCACCGTACGTAGAATTCCATTACACACTGTCACACACATATATTCACACACTCATTCACAGACACAGAGAGAAACTACTTTCACAAGCATACATTACACAACTACCTAACACTACTGTAGGTATAATCAGGGCCTGATTTACCCATAAGCTAACTAAGCTGAAGCTTAGGGCGCCAGGACCGAGGGGGCGCCTGGCGTCGGGCTAGGCGCTGGGCTGTGAGTTATGGTACTCCCACAATTTTTTTTCAGAATCTTAAATAACATTACCTGGTGAAAATTTGATCACCAATGTTAACTAACATTAGCGAACATTAATTTTGATCGCAACGTTATAATATATTTTCATGTTAGGTAATGTTTATTAACTAATTTTAAACCAAATTTCATCAATGTTAGGGGCTCACTAAACGTCTGTCAATTCTAAACAGATTGTAACAACTCCTAACAACATGTGTAACTGTACAGCGGGGCGACTTTATTCCGCTGGTTGACGGCACCTAACCAACTAGGTAGCTAGGCACGCCCCACTGTACTGGTGAAAGCGTGTGACCCAGATCCACACTTTCCTTGACTGGGGTTGGTGGTGGACCACACCAGGTGCGGTTACACAGGATGCCGGGTTAGCGGCACAAAACACAAACACAAATAAAAGTCACTATGAAAGTTCTTACCGGTCACTAGGTCGGAGGTTTATTACTAATACTGTACTATAAATTCTATAAAACAATACTGTTCCTAATCCTATCCTATTCTTCCTGGCTATCCTTTTCTTCCTGGTATTCTTGCTGTTTCTTCCTGTTTTCCTGGTTTCCTTTTCTTCTTGTTGTTCCTGTAGTGCTGGACTGTCGACTGAATGTCGGTACAAAAGTGACGTCTGTATTTATACTTTTTTGGCCTAAACTGTGATTTGCTATTAATACACGTCCAATCACAGTTCCTACATTATAGCCTATCAAAAATGCGAAATTATACAATTTTAGTGCAAAATTTTTAAGGCACATCCCGCAAACTTTACCGTAACGTGAGCCGTTACGCAACTATGAGCTTTATTGACAAAATCTCCATACATTTTGTTCTATACAAATCAAAGCTTACTAATATGTTATGGAAATTCAAATTTATTTACAAATTATTATTACTATTAAGAAAAAATACTGTATAAATCATTCAAAAATGGAATAAAACCCTAATAATTGAATGTAACTATGCTATAAGACCTATACTATTCTATTTACATGGTTCGATGTGCAGTCGCCGCTGTGACCCGAAGTGTTGTCCCGTACAGTAACATTTTGTAACAGCCAGTTTGGGAACACCATTATACTGAAGTACATAATAATATTTGGCAATTTAGCGAAAATAAAAAAAAAAAAGAAATCCTGCGCCCCGGAACAAAAGTGTGAGACTGCACTGTTGAGAAGGTGAAAACGCGCATGGAGGGAGGAGTGGCTGGAAATACACCATGGCAGCCTCACCAATGCCACAGATACTTACCGGCTTACTACCTTGTTTTGTTTTAAACACGAGTGCATCAGTAAGTATCTGCAATGCACGCAGCATAAGTTAACACCCGAGTACTAGCACTGCGGTGACTGCAGCGATAATACGGCGCTTCATGCACATGCGGAGTGCTCAGCATTTGAACTGCAACATCGTTGCGAGCCTGGGCGTAGATGTTCTCACGCTGGAGACTATGGTCTTCAATGGGAAAAAATATGAAGCCGCTGAGTCTTTTGTGAGAAAGTTGTGTTTGCGAAAGAAGCAGCGGAAGATGAAACTCCCTCCCTAATTCCGTAGTCGACGGCAGAGTTGTCGCACACTGCAATACGCTCAGGACTACCCGCCTCGATGACGACGAGTTGTCATCATGCCGGTCTTACAGAAGCAAATCAGGGCGATGGCGTGTCTCATCACCCATCAAAGAAATAGAATAGTACCCTATTCCCATTCCGATACACCCGGATCCCTCCAAGAAATGAGATAAAACCCAAACCCACGGAAGGAATTTGCGATGGCGGACAAAGTCTGTTTCGTAACCCTTTAAACCTGCCGGCATTTTCGATCAGTTTAGTGCAAACTGCCGGAAGTGATCAGTAATGTCACATCGGGGATACCGCAAGTTTATAAATATTTATTTTTCATTTCTCATACTCGGAAAATAGTGTTTTCTTGATCTGACTATTGGGTGGAAAATGCTGTTTCCCTCCCTAGGGAGGGAAAAACTCATACAAATTACTTTCCACCCAAGGGCCGGAATGAACTTTAAAAATAGAACTGCTGACAGGTCAGCTGTGATAGTGAAGAGGTTTGTGTAAAAAAAAAATTTAAAAAATACGATGCGACTTTCCAAACAGCCAGTGTGAACTCAGCGAAAATTTCTTCCGGCCCCATACACGTACAATAATATTGATCAATATAGCAATAAATTGACCGTGTATGGGTAATATTGAGGTTTGAACAGACTATATTCGGAAGGAAATAAATATTGTGGCAATATTATTGAGTCAATAATATTGTACGTGTATGGGGCCGGTAAAGTCTGCAACAATTACGCGGTGAGTTCCATATTTAAAATTTAAAAAGTCGACATGATGTAGTTGTTATTTATCTGTAACAGAATTCAAAACAATTGGTAATAATCTTTTATGGTAAGGTTTGAATCTTATTATTAGTTTTATTTTCCTCGTATTTGAAATGAAAAGTAGAGTGTTTAACTCAGGTAAAAGAACCAATTCCGACTCGGACTATAGCCGCCCTCGCTGCGCTCGGGCGTCTAAATACCTCGGGAATTAATTCTTTCCACCCTCGGTTAACAATCTACTATTACGACTGTTTGTTACTTTTCTTTCATTTCGTGACAGTCAAGAAAGTTTTTTCGAAAAAGAAATAGATGGCATTACTAGAAAAACAACAGATCTCTTGTTTTACGCCGAAATGTCCGGATGGTTGGTGCTTAACATGAAGCTATAGATAAACATGGAGGCCACACTTCGAACAAACGCTTGAGTCAAATACCTACGTATCTCTATCTCACTCTCTGTGGGCTAACCTTCTCTTTCTAGGGAATTGTGCAGTGCTGCTATCTTCTTATTAGTATCTCCTAGAAAATAATAGAAATAGACCATACAAACCAAAAATGCAAGTAAAATAATTTATAAATAGCTCTATAGTTCGACTACGATTATTTAATGTGTAAATTGAAATATTTTATACCATAATATGCATGATTGGGTTGTCGAATCAGTGAATTACATTCCCATTTTCTAAGGATTCTGTAATGTGGCAACATTAGTACTACATGTGAACTGTCAAAGTGTCAACCAACAATAGAATGGCGGTTGACTTCATTGTTTTCACACAATAGGAAACGTTGTGAAATAGTGTGACTATATTGAAGATTTATCTGGGACTTCCTGTGTATTATTAGAAGAAACACGAATGTCATTATTAGAGTAAATAAAATAAGTTAAGTATTGTTATCGTATGTTAATGATGAATAATTGTTTTAGGTTTCCTAAAAATAGTATTCAGCGAGAAATATGGTTATCCATTGTACCATTAAAAATTAAGTTAAGATATTTTTTATAAAAGAAATCAGTATGCTAACTGATCATACATTTTAAATATGGAAAAGGAGTTGGTTTCGGAGCGGAATTCGAACCTGCGTCTTCTCGCGTGCCTTATAAATCGAATGGATTTAGGTGCAATTCTATACATTCGTGTCGTGTTACTTTCTCAAAAGTGCCGGTAGATGGTGCCTCCTTTTCCATATTAAAAAAATGTAATTCTATGAAAGCGCCAGTATTTGCAATTTGCATTTTCAAAAAACCGATTATGATGTAGTAACAAAGCGCTTAAAACCATCAACAGTTTCTAACTTATTGTCCAATAATCCTGTACCTAATTTATTGTCCAATAATCAAATTAAAAACACATACATAAAAATAAAATAAATAGATTGAATAACTAAACTACTAAACTATTGCCTACTGAAAATTCCACCCCTGATCATACCAGGCGCAAAGGTGCCCAATACACTAGCAGCGTTGCCGCGCTGGATAGCTATCCTTTGTACCAGTTCCGACAAGGCGTGGGAGTCATGCGTCTTGTCCTGTAGTCTACGGCCATTCTCCGAGACCAGAGCCTTAGCATCACTCCCGCAACATCCCATCGTTTATCGACCAGATAATGCGACTCCATCTCCGCGTACTTTTGGCGTTTCCTGTAATCAGCATCTTCCGCCGTGGCCGCCGGTGAATGAACGGTACGAGCCAAGTGACTGGCGACGAAAGTGCTGACGCATGTTGCGTCCCACACTAAGCACTTGCCGTTCTTCCATGACACAAGGGTCAGACCGTCCGGTCTCTTGCCGTCTGCGCGGGACAAACCTGGTAATTCAAGGATACAGGGAACCTCAGCCGATACCAGAGCTCGCCGGATTAACTAATTAAGAGCGTGGTTACGCGGATGCCTACCGGTGCAGCGACGACAACTCAAAGCATGATGACCATCGCTCTCCACCACGGCACCGCAGATGCATACGTGAGGTTCACACACCTTGCAGCCCGGAGAGCCACACGATCAAATTATTTAAAATCTTATTCCAATGACTATAGCACTAACATTTATTTATTTTGACATGAAGAGACATCGGCAGACTGCGAACTACCACGAGTTGCCGCGGCAGACTGCGAGCTACCACAAGCTGCAGCGCCAGCTTACGTCACAGCCTGCCACAAGAAGCCGCAGCGTGCGAGACGTACAGTTGATTAACCTAGAAAAATAACCCACTTGGATGAATAGCTTCGTTATTCGCAATGTACCTATGCAATCTGCAGAGAATACTACCTATCAGTCTTCGTAAAAAACACAGAAAATAGTTAATCTCGCCTTTGTACATCTAATTTATATAATAAATTTTCACCACCTATTCCGTGGGACCAACTCTTAAAAAGGTGAAATGATAATATACCTCTGCCTACCCCTTCGGGGATAAAGGCGTGACCTTATGTATGTATGCATGTATTGTACATCTAATTGTATTATGAATATAATATTGTCTTTTTTGTGTACAATAAAGAATATATAGAAAATAAATATTCTGGCAAAAATAAAAATAGGGCTAACCTACTTAGAAAGAGACGCAGAGCCCACACAGAGCAAGACAGTACTATACAGACTACGCTTCAAGTAGGTATTCGAAGTGTGGCCTCCATGTTTACCTATAGCTTCATGGTGCTTAACAACCGGCAGTGTTGCCACCTTAGCCCTTTTGGGGCAAATCGAGCTCTTTTTGCTGCAGGTGAACTCGTTGTTTAATGATTTAGCCCGAAAAGGGCTATCTAGCCCTTTTCATGTTCTTAAAAAATTTACACCAAAATCTAAATTGCACCAAAATCGGAAACTTGCAGCATCGCGATAACGTCCAACTGTCGATGTCGTTAAGTATTTGTAACATAAATATTGTTTCATTATAATTATTTTTGTAGCAAGATACCATTTGTTTTGTGGTTTGGTTCTATTCTAATGATTCTGTTAAAATTTTGAATGGATAAATTTGTTTTATTTTGATTGAGTTTGATAAAAATCTAAATAATATCTTAAATTACAGTAGACACAATTTCAATAATGTTATTATGTTTTAAACCAAAAAAGAAATACATAATTGAAATCAATATACAACTGTTTTAAGGTTCCGTACCAAAAGGGTAAAATCCTGTTCATGAGACTTCACCGTCCGACTGTCTGTCTGTTTATCCGTGACGAGGCTGTGATAGTTAGAGAGCTGAAAATTTCACAGACTATTTATTTTTGTTACCAACCACTATCACAACAAAAATCAGAGAAATAATAATAATGAGAGGCTTCCTTACAATTAACGTGATTTTTTTCTTGTTTTTTTGGTAAGGGAACTCTGGATGCGCAAGACCGACTTGCGCTTTGTCTGTTTTTTTCTTTAATTTTTCACAGCAGGCCCTTTCTTTGGCAATTTTTGCTAAATCTGGCCCGTTCTAGCTTTGTCGATTGCCCCTATTGCTTAAACCAAGGTGGCAACACTGACTACCGGGGTCAAGCCGTTCTATTCAGCTTACACCAAGGTTTCAGCTTAGCTCTACCACCTTATTTGGTACCTTTCGTATTTCGTCTACCTAACTACTGACAGTTTAATTAGCCCCGCCGAAAAACGAGAATTGTTATAAGTTTGACCTATGGATCTGTGCATGTGTGTGGCATTGTAGGCTAGCAGCTCAACAGATAGGCCAATTTGTCGGTTTTCTATGCTCGAAAGCCGAAGTGCCGGGGATGGTTCGCAGCTATAAATTTTGTAGATCATCAGCTCACTTCCTGAGTGATGAAGGGATTTCACTAAAATTCGCTAGTCCGATTTATCGGAAACTGGATGTACCTAGGTACTGTTAGATAATTTGATGTTATTTTCACTACATGGTAACCTGTTACTGGCTGATGCATCAAATAGTCTGCGTGATACCCAACTCCTCAGTAAATTACAGGTTAGTTGCACCTGGGGGAGCTTACTCATAGCTAGCTTAGGGCGCGCGGAACCCTAAATCAGGCCCTGGGTATAATATTCTAATTTTAATTTTATTATTGTATTATTAATTAATTAATTGATTGATTTTATTTAAATGGTTAAATGGTAATTTCTATTTTATAAAAAATCAATATCTATTACTTTCGTACCTACATTTTGAATTAATCACTGTTAATGAAGCTCATTGTGTCTTCCTAAATACCTGTGTTATACCAAACTTATTGTACACTGTTTCCCAAAATACAGGTCTTTGGCCTAGTTTGGGATCCAGTTTTACCAATGTTAATTATTGTAAATCTATTAGTGACAAATAAATATATTATTATTATTATTATAATGCATGATGCGCTTTAAGTATGAAAGAGAATGTAGAAAAGACGAAAGTAATGGTTTTTGAAAGAGGAGAAAATATGACGAATTGCCCAATTTACATCGAAGGGCAAAGAGTGAAACAGGTAAAAGAGTTTGTGTACTTGGGGTCAAAATTTGCAAGAGATGCAAACTGTGACTATGATGTTTAACGAAGAGTTTTGGCAGGTAATCAAGTGAATGGAGCCATTCACGCCTTTATGAGCAGTCAGGATGTGTCTATAAAAGGCAAGGATGGCTGTACATAGAGCAGTGCTTGTGCGTGCACTTATGCATGGCAGTGAAAGTTGGGTTTTGCCGAAGACGCATGAAAGTAAATTTAATGCAGTGGAAATGAGAAGTTTGCGAAGTACAGTGAAGTGACATTGATGGATAAAGAAAGAAACTGCGTGATTAGGGAACATTGCGGCTTGACAGAAGAAGTAGTGACTAAGATAGAGAAAGGGATGCTCAGATGGTTCGGACATCTCGAGAGAATGGATGAAAACAGACTGACAAAAGAGATTTATAAGGCGAGAGTGACAATCTTCTGGAAAAAGGCCAGGTCAAAAGTATCCTTAATCGGAGAGCATGTATGAAAGCACTTATGAAAGTAGAAGAAGCGAAAGTGATATGTCAGGATCGTGGCAAGTGGAAAGCCATAGTCTCTGCCTACTCCGTAGGGAAACAGGCGTGATGTTATGTATGTATGTATGTATGTTCGAGTGTGTGCCCGCCATCGCTTGTCGCATTCGTAGTATTTCATACACTGTCTCTATCCTGCTCCACTGAACACACACGATAGCGTCGTCCGCATAAGATTGTTACCTATGCTTCCTCTACATTACACGCGAAGTTGAACAAAGTCGAGTGCCCAAGGCAAAGAAAAATTTTGACGAAGTGCCCCTCTACACTATCGTATTCGTCCAACTTCGCGAGTACCGTAGAGGAAGCATTATAGTTAAAAACCAAAATATTTTGGGAGGCCTAGCGCGGCGCGGACGAACAACGCGACGCGTGCGTGCGCCACCCAAGGGGGGGGCGCGCGCCCCCCGCGCCCTTACCCTGTATCCGCCACTGCAACCGAGACCAATGGTTTCGTTCCTTCGTCGATATTAAGTGATCAGGGTCAGCCATATGTGCCAATGTGGACCAGTCCAAGTGAACAGAATGCTCGAATGGTGTGACCACAGTAATCGGCGGGGCCTTCGAATTTGGTGGTTCCATTTTTTCAGATTCGCTACGTTTTGTTGGATGCAGTCGAGAATACCGATGATAGGATACTGACTATTCTAAAGGTAGTCTCGATTGCATACAAAGACCTCGCGTGTCCACTTTTGTTAAAATCTTCAGCATGTTTTAAAGACATGAATAGCCTCAATTTTAGTGATTGCGTCCTGGGCCCCCTGATACACACAAAATTGATGAATAATGATTATGATTAATTATTTTACCTAATAATAATTTTGACCGACAAATAATTAGGCAGCATGGTCTATGACCTAAGCCTGTTGTTTATTGAACGAACAGAAAGGAATAAAAAATCATACAAAAACAAAATGGCGGATTGATGGCGAAGCGCACCGCAGCGTCTTTCTTTCGCATTTTGTTTTGAGGATTACTGAAAGAACGGTGGATTTACTGTAAATGGATCTTGGATAATATGTTTATAGTGTCGAAATATAATGTAAATTACTTGTATTAAGTGTGAAATAGTGTTTAAATCGTGACTATTTTGTGACACCATGACGCAGTTCTTGCCACCCAATTTATTGGCATTGTTTGCTGCTCGGGATCCAATTCCGTACCTCCCGCCAGCGGCGAAACTTCCACATGAGAAGAAACAGAAGGGCTACGATGGAGTCGCTGCATTTCTTAGTGTCTTTGAGGTTAGTTTTTTTTTTATAATTGCGGGCCTCATTGCCGATTTACCGTTTTTTATTTTATTTATTTGGAGTGTGAGATCGATTTCAATGACATACTTTATATAGAGATTAAATAGATCATCCGCAAGATATATTCACGGAACTTCATAATAATATGCACTCGTAAAATTTAATAGCAAGTTTCATCATCATACCCCGCCATTGTACCCACACTCTGTTATTGCTGGCAGATTATATGGTCATAAAAATCATTCAAACAAAAAAATAAACAACTACGAAGGCACAAAGGTTTTTAGTGATTGTTTTGCTGGGCTTCTATTCAAATCTGACAGAGATAAACAAGTTAAAGGATAGGTAGATTCTTTTTTGCATGTAATACTAGCTGATACTAGCGGCTTCGCCCGCCTGAAATTCAGTACCCGTCCTCACTTCCATGGGACCATATTCCTAGTATGATAAGTAGCTAATATGTTAATCCAGACTATAAGCTATCTCCGTACCAAATTTCTACCTGATTTGGTCATGCAAACTGTACCTTTCAACCAATTTTGTTCAGATGTTAGAGCGTGATCAAGTAACAAACATCCAAACTTCTTCACAAACTTTCACATTTATAATATTAGAAGGATATGATGTGGCTGAGTGCCACAAAAATCAACCAAACATTGGTCAGGTTTTCTGGCAGTCTTGGAGACAGATCCAGATAGATAGTGCCAGAAAATACATGAATGTTTTTTTGCCTCTGCCTACTATAATCTTATTACCCTGGACAATTCAAGCAGGCTCTTGTCTTATAGCATAGGTACTAGCTGATTCCCGCGGCTTAGACTGCGTAGAAGTTGTTATCGCGTTAGAGTCTTTATATCATAAAATCATAACCCTCCTTTTACCCAGTCGGTTAAAAAGTTGCCCATGTCCTTCCCAGGGCCTCAAACTATCCCTATACCAAATTTCATCGCAATTGCTCCAGCCATTTAGGCGTAAAATTGTAACAGACAGACAGACAGAGATACTTTTGCATTTATAATATTAGTAGGGATAACCCCCTACTACTAGTGTTGCCAGGTTCTATCAGATGAAAATCGGTACAAAGGGTAAAAATAATCGGGACTTAGCGTTTCAAATCGGGACAAAATAAAAAAAAACCGGCCAAGTGCCAGTCGGACTCGCCACAAGAGGATTACGGATTACGGATTACCCAAAAACGGCAAAAAATTACTAATGTTTTTTTTTTATACCACTAAGGTGGCAGACAAGCATACGGCCCACCAGAAGGACCGGTGGTCACCGCAGCCTATGAACGTTTGCAATACCAGAGGCGCCACACTCGCGCTGCCAACCCTGTATACTGGGTGTAACAAAATTACCTTTCCAAATTTCATGAGATGACTTGGCATCGGAAATCAAATACAAATATTTAATAAAAAAGGGTGGTAAATTTTTTCAATTTTTTTTTGTCGCACATTAAGAATTCATTTTTTACCGCGGCAATTCGAGGTAACATGGTCGCCGTGGCAAAACAAACACAGAGCACCCGTCTGGCTGTCGTTGTCGCTTTCTACTGCCGCTCAGTAGCGATAGAAAGGGTGAAAAAGACAATTTATAGGACCTTTAAAACGGCTTTACGGTTAAAGTATTCATGTGATTTTTTTTCTTCATTTTTGTAATGTTTCTTGACTGATGCCACGTCACGTGACGAAATTTGGAGAGGTAATTTTGTTACACCCAGTATATGGGGGGGGGGGGGGGGGGTGTTGCTAAAACCCCTTTTATTTTAAAATTTTTCTTTAGAGTGATGATGAAGGTATTCTTCTAAAATTCACTCAGAAAATTACAGGCCATGTTAGGGTTCATTAGTAAGATAATTTGAAAATTCAATACCCCGATCCCGTGACTGCTCTAATAACAGTCGCGTGATCAGGGGTTTTTAATTTCAAATTAACACCTGTCTTGTAGCAAACGACGCTCATATAAACGCTCGTTTCATGATTGTAGCCCTAACCGTTTTACCGGAACTCCTCTATTGGCTCTGGAAGCGAGGGCCCTTGTGCCATTGTTCAAATGGTGCAATAAATCGAGGTCCTATCTCTGCTACAAATCTTAGAGACTTGAAAGATGTGACCTAAGCAACCATGATGGGGAAACGCCACAATTAAGGTGACAGACAGAACGCCACAGACAAGTCATGGACTGGATCAGTGGCTGGAGACGAGCTATGGCAATATCTGTGGCGAATACACTGGGGCTCTTAGTGCTTAGTACTGAATGCAGCGAGGACACAGCGCTTCACACATTGGTGGAGTGCGCCAGATCCTCGTGGACATTCTTTCGCTGGAGAGAACGCTATGATCTCCAACGGGAAGAAGTGAGACGCCGCGTCTTTCTGCGAGCAGCTCTTGCTCAAAAAGAGGCTGTGGGAAGAGAGTCTCCCACCCGAGTTCCACAGTCGGCAGAGGGCACCGTAGACTTGTCTTTGCCCAAAACCATCGGCCACTACGGCCGGGGGCCTGAAGACAATGAAAGGGCTGCTCACCGTTCTTACAAAAGCAAGCACAAAACGACGGCGTGACGCAATAAGAGGGATAATATCCTAAATCCCAATCAACTTCCTAAAGATGTGGGATAGTACCCGTACCACTATGTGAGGCCGCGGTATTAGCCATAGTCTATGGGAAATCTTAGTTCCTGGTGCTCTCGGCCGTGGGCAGTGGTTAGGAATCGTGTGGTTTTGGTCGATGAGAATCTAGCATGGCATCCATGAAATATATCCAAACGTAAATAAAAAATAGCCCTGCTATTTCCAAAATCGCTAAAAACTTATCCGTATCCGTGAGGGGTGGAATTTCCGAAAACGGTGAAGCTCTTTTCCCGTTTTATGGCTGTAGTCATAATCGTTTTTGAAATGGCTTAAAAGATGAACTCCTAATTTAATGTGTTAATATGTGTAATTTTGGAGTTGTTATCTATTTCGAGACAAAGTCGTTATATACAATGTACCTAGATTGTTTTACTCTAAAGACTTACTTTGAAAAATTCTGCCTCAGTGTATTTAACTAATAGATCATTACACCCCCTTGATTAGGGCATAAATTAAAATACCTTGTTATGGGATCTGGAGGCTCACCACAACCATTTATGTAACATCACAAAAATATAAAGCTTTCTATTCATAAGTTTGGCAATCAATAATATTCATGAAAATTCTCATTACTTAATTTTACACCTTAAAAAGGTTAGGATTTTAGAAAATCCTGAAATATATCTTAGATCCTAATTTGTAGCCGAAATGCCACTTTAAGATGTTGATTTTTATAGTTAGTTGTAGGTACCTTTAAAACATTGAAGAAGCGCTAGATTTGGGGATTTCTCTCTCATCTGAAACACATTCATTTATTACTATTGCTGAATTTTAAGATCTACAAGAATTAGCTTTTTCTTTTGTACGTAACTTGCCACCTTGTTTCACCCCGAAATTCGACGAATCTCTGTTTAACTACTGTGGATATTTACATCATAAAAGATAAATAGGTACTTTTCAAATGTCATGTTAATATCTTTTGTATGATTCGGCTGGGCGTTGATGAGTAAGCCATTTTTATACAGCTTAAGTATGTATTAAGTATGGTCATGAAGTTACATACATAATAAATTGTTCTTGGTTATCAGAAATCGGGACATTTAGCGTCCCGATCAAGAACAAATCGGGACGCGTCCTCAGACCCCTGAAAATCGGGACGTTCCGCCTAAATCGGGACACCTGGCAACACTACCTACTACGGCCAAATTTGTCCATGACCAGATTCAATCTGCCCGCCAAATTTACCAGAAAAGCAACCAATTTGATTCAGGGGTTACTGTGGCGAAAGCATCATAATTCATTTGCATTAATTAATAACAGAATTGTATATTTAATTTTTGAACAATATTACTCCTATCAACAGCATCCATCGGAAACTCCACCGCCTACCCGAGTGGAGACCAGAGAAGAACGGATTGAGAGGAAGAGAAGAGAGCGAGCGGAACAGACAGCGTATAAGCTAGAACAGGAGATTGCGCTTTGGGACCCCACTACCAATGGCAAAGCTACCATGGATCCTTTCAAAACATTGTTTGTTGCTAGAGTTGTGAGTATACTTTTGTGTACTTAATGTTGGATACTGGAAGAGTTACATGGTCGTATGTTTAAAACTCCCTGTTTGTTCAGTGTTCTATCGTCTTACACTATGGTCAGTCCTGGGCTTAACTTTAGATTGTCCTCCCACGAGTTCGGGGTTCATATTTTTTTTACACAAAGCTAATATTATTAGAAGCCTCCACACGAAGTTTTAACTTGCGGAGATTAATGGTTAACGAGAAAAAAAATAATGAAAATCATAAAAAATTACCAAAAATTGTCACTTTTGACCACAGAATACCTACACTCATAATGCTTTTGACATTCGGCTCGTCATTAAACGTTTCGTTTTACATAAGGTTTACGCACTAGATGTTTAACTTCATTTAATAATGAAATAAATAGGTATATTCAGCGACTACGTAAAATTTTATGCATATTTTATTATAATACATATATTTCGTTGACATAAATGAATGCTATAACTTAAATGTATTCTGACAATAATTTACCGACTATTGCCTAGTGGTTTGCACCGGAGCGGAATCTTGAGCTCCGGTGAAATTCACCGGTTTTTTTGCGAGCTCCGGTTTTTCTCCGGTGAAAACCGGAGCATCGCGTTTGTGTACATAGATTTGATGCCTTGAAATATTGTCTTCTAATTTGCAATTCTTGATTTAAATAAACATGTACAATCAGGGAATTTGTATGTAGGTGATCCAGTAGAGTTTTATGAGGACCTATATTTTAAAAAGTACTCAATAGTTTAATATAAAATCTTTAACATCTATAAATAATATAAAGCGAGATTTTGACCGACTGACTCATCAACGTAGAGAAAAACCCTAGAACCTAAAATGATGACATTTGGACACTAGGTACCTTTTATTAACTAGGTAAGTTATAAGAAAGGATTTTGGGAAATTTCACCATTAAGGTGGTAAATAAGGTATAAACAGTTGTATGGAAATTCGTCACACAAAAAAAACATGAAATTATGTATACCTGTTTTTGGTTATAAAATAATAGACATGCATATTGTTATACGGAGTTTCAAAAACCGTTTTTAAAAAAAAGAATGTGACTGTGATCTTTATTCAGAAAGAATATAATAAAGTATTTTCGGGATCCTTAGGCAACCGCGCGTGTTGGAGGATGGAAACAGACTGGCTTGTGGCTGAGCCACTGGACAGAGCAAGGGGCTAATAATCGGGAGTCAGCATAAAAGTTAGTAGGACAGCATTAAGGCTAGCATTACATGGGTATAACAATATCTTTGATTTGTTAAATTATATCAATAAGGAGGTAAACGAAGGGTTGTAAGTTTGTATGGGAATTTCTTCATTTCTTCAATGGAAACTGCTTCACAATTTGTATACCTGCATCTAATCAAAAATAAATGAACACGTGTTTCAGGATTTTTTAAAGTTGTACCTCCTAAGTATGTAAATCATAAAACCATCAACATCCAGCCCAAAACCTTAGACATTATTACTGTGCCTTAGACCAGGGGTCGGCAACCTTTTTGTCAGAAGAGCCAAAAACTTGTAATTTTAATATCTAGACTTTTAAAGAGCGATCAGAACAAGCGTCATGTACCACTCAACTGCGGTAAATGTACTCATCCCATCTTTAGTTCGGTTTATGCCATAATACGAATGAAACGCACGTGACGGAGATATTTTAATTTGTTGTGGTAGAATTATCAAACAAAGTGCTGTAAACGCAATGTACAGAGGTAAAAATAATAAAGTTAATGCTAAGTAATATAATTATACAATGTTAAACCCTTTTTTTTTTCATACCAATATATGAGTTTTATAGCACCCGCTGCGCGAGTCCATTCTCGCTCAAGCGCGTAGAAATCTGGAACATATTCAATGTATGGACGTTCCTGTCTATCGGTAGAATATATGTCAACGGTAATATGTTTTTGAAAATGTACTATGATAATTGCTTAGGGAACTAAAGAGCCGCAAGTGGCTCGCGAGCCGCCGCGAGGTTGCCGACCCCTGAGCCCAAGATAAGTATCATTTAAGAACTAACATAAAGATACATTTGTTTTTGTAAATACGTATTTATTACTAGACTAGATGTTGCCTGCGACTTCGTACGCTGCATTTTATATTTAATTCTTTAGATTGACATAACTTTTTTTATTTATGGACTGATTGACATGAAGCAAACACTAAATCTTAAGTGGAGCATACTAAGTACAACGCAATAAAGAAAACCGCATTGCAATTGATTGAGCGGTTGCTGAGATTAGCGTGCACAAACGTACAGACAAACAGACACGATTTTATTATATGTATTGATACAATAGAAACACTCCCAACAAGACAAATAAACATGTTCTTGCACACAAATATTTGTCTTGCGCGGGAATCGAAACCGCGACCTCTTGATTAATAGACAGTATCTTTGCCTCCCCACCAAACAGGTCGTCTAATAGGTATAATATTATATTTAATAAATAATATTGAATACATAACACATGTTAGAATATTTCAGCGGAGATTAATCAATTGATCTCCGGTACTTTTAATCGAATACTTTTACCGGTACCTACATACCTATACAGTGTAAGAAAACCGGAGAGTAATCAATTGATCTCCGGTACTTTTACCGAGTACTTTTAACCGGTACATCACCGGAGCTTCTCCGGTACTCACTGCTCCGGTGCAAACCCCTACTATTGCCGCTATGTAAAACTAAACGTAAAATGCCGTCGACGCGCTGTCACTGTCACTGTCTGACAGTTATATTTTTTTTGTAATACTTATTTTATGGCCTTTAACTTCAGCCTTTTAGCCAAACTATTGTTGATTGTCCAACTACTGTTGGTTAGGTTAGGTTGGAACTGTGACCATTGACGCGCGACGGCGAGCGAGCGAAGCGAGCGTGCCGCGGTAGCGGCCGCCGAGCGCCAGAGGTGTCCTTTATAATATTATTATAACAATTTCAGACCAAGAAAATGCGAAAGTTAGGTTATAATATAAAAAAAATCGTAACTCAAAAAGGGGGGGCGTCCGCAACTTTTCCTTCAAGGGGGGGTTCTACACCCCCTCCCCCCTCCCCCCCACCACCTCCCAGCCCTTAAATCGTGGGAGGACAATCCGAAGTCCTACCCAGTCCTGAAATAGGTGACTGTTTATCTAGACGAATAATATAAAGAGGAATGATTTGTTTGTTTGCATCGAATGGGCTCCGAAACTACTGAACCGATTTGAAAAATTCTTTCACTGTTGGAAAACACTATCCCCGGTGAACATAGGCATATTTTATTCCCGTATTCCCACGGGAATGGGAACTACGCGGGTGAAACTGCGTGATGTCCGCTAGTCCCACCTGACCTAAGTAGTATTAAAAAAGTTAAGTTACGTATAAAAAAAATTGATTTCTATGGGAAAACGGAGATGGGCAGCCTTTGGGTCATTCTTAGTCCGGAATATATTTATTGACGATTAAAAAAAAAACTATACACCTTGCGGCACAACAATTATTTTATGCTAGTATCATTCCTTGATCAATATAATTGAAATTGGTAAAAGAGGCATCATTTTAAAGTTGATATTTTCGGAGAAAAATCAAATTGAAACAAAAACACTGTTGAAGGTAATGACTATGTGTGGAAGATAATGATTTTATGGCGAGGAAAAATGGCGACTGATACGAATAATGATTTTATGATATTGTATAATGTACGATAACTCGTTTAACGTTGCAAAAATCATGAAATAAAACAATTCAATTAAAAATCAACATATATTTTAATAATAAAATCATAGTTGGCATGTATAAAATAACATATTTTTTAAATGATTAATACTAAATAAACGACATACTCACTCATTTTTATATTAAACTAGCTGACCCGCGCAACTTCGTTTGCGTGATAAATGAAGAACCGCTCGACCGATTTTGTGCAAACTTCACATAAACCATCTACTAAATAGTCCGAACAAAGCCTAAAGATTTGGTTTGGATAAGTGAGCCCGTTCTTGAGTTATAAAATTACAACGAAAAGTGGCATTGATTTTTATATATATAGAAGATAGATACACATAATATATTGATAAAATATTTAAAGCAATTAGTGCACCTATGCTGACTTTTTCATAACATTTATAATAAGTGAAAAAAGACTAATTGGCCCATACGGGATTTAAACCCACAACCTTTGATTCGAAAATTGAACTAATGGGACCGTAATAAATCAAGTTGAATTTCTTCACCTTATTGTAACCGCCATTTAAGAGTAGAGCACAGAGCTATCTATCGAGTTACTTAGCAACTCTGATATCAATGAACGATATTGCAACAATTTTTATACCTTGACTTGATGTCTCCGACTCAATCTATAGATGAAATATTTAAAGCAATTAGCATGCTGACTTTTTCATAATATTTTTAATATATAGTGAAAAAAGACAACTTGGCCCATGTGGGATTTGAAGCCACAACCTTTGCCTAAACCAGGGCAGTGCTCTAACCAATTGAGCTAATGGGACCGTAATGAATCAAGTTGAAATTCTTCACCTTATTGTAACCGCCATTTAAGAGTAGAGCACAGAGCTATCTATCGAGTTACTTAGCAACTCTGATATCAATGAACGATATTGCAACAATTTTTATACCTTGACTTGATGTCTCCGACTCAATCTATAGATGAAATATTTAAAGCAATTAGCATGCTGACTTTTTCATAATATTTTTAATATAAAGTGAAAAAAGACAACTTGGCCCATGTGGGATTTGAAGCCACAACCTTTGCCTAAACCAGGGCAGTGCTCTAACCAATTGAGCTAATGGGACCGTAATGAATCAAGTTGAAATTCTTCACCTTATTGTAACCGCCATTTAAGAGTAGAGCACAGAGCTATCTATCGAGTTACTTAGCAACTCTGATATCAATGAACGATATTGTAACAATTTTTATACCTTGATTTGATGTCTCCGACTCAATCTATATATGAAATATTTAAAGCAATTAGCATGCTGACTTTTTCATAATATTTTTAATATAAAGTGAAACAAGACAACTTGGCCCATGTGGGATTTGAAGCCACAACCTTTGCCTAAACCACTTGAGCTAATGGGACCGTAATGAAATTGGTTAGAGCATTGCCATGGTTTAGGCAAAGGTTGTGGGTTGAAATCCCATATATACTATGAAAGCGGTATATATCCCACATATTTTTTTTTTTTTTTTTGTTATTTAATTTCCAACATGCGATCAGTCTCAGTTAGACCATAAGCAGTTGCGATAAAAGTAGGCTTTGGCGTGTCAGGCATGCCGGCCCACTGGTAGGCTGCCTCTTTTGCTGCTTAGATGTTATCCCAGGTGTGAGATCTCTTTAGCCGTCTTGTGTTTATGGGATTAATCAGGCCCTGAGCCAGTCTGTTCTTGTGTTGTGTAATTCTTGTCTTATAGGTCTCTGTGCTTCGGACTATTTCCTCCCTTACAGTGAGGATGTTTAAGTATTTGTGAACTTCTTCAACCCTTGTGAACCATGGAGCACTTATTATTGATTTAAGCACGCCATTTTGGAACCTCTGCAAAATCTCAATATTTGATGCTTTCGCTGAACCCCAAACTTGAATGCCATAGGTCCAGATTGGCTTTAGTATCGCTTTGTATATTAGAACTTGGTTTTCCACTGATAGACGTGATTTTCTGCCTAGAAGCCATTCCAGTGATCTAGATCTATGGTTAACTTCATCACGTTTTTTTTGTATGTGTGTTTTCCATGTTTGTCTTCGGTCAAGGTGGAATCCAAGGTACTTTACTGATGTGCTGTGGGGTAGAACCTCTTGTCCAAACTTCACAGGTGGGCAATCTTCTTTTCTCAACGTAAATGTGATATGGTTCGATTTAGCAGCACTAGCTTTAATTTTCCAGGCCTGCATCCAAGAATAAACCCTATCCAAATGCTTCTGTAGATTTCTGGATGCTATTGTTGGATCTCTATCGGTTGAAAGTACAGCAGTGTCGTCTGCAAATGTGGCAATAATCACGTCATTCGATTCTGGTACGTCAGCAGTGTACAGTAAATAGAGTGACGGTCCCAATATTGATCCCTGTGGGACACCTGCTTTTACGCTATGAAAATCGGAGGTTGCGTCATCGATTTTGACATAGAAGATGCGATCATTCAAGTAGGATTTCAGGAGAAGGTACATATTATGTGGCAAGAGCTTCTTTATTTTGTACAACAGGCCATCGTGCCAGACTTTGTCAAAAGCCTGTTGCACATCCAAGAATGCTCCAGAGCAGTACCGTTTGTTCTCTAGGGCATCTCTCACATAGTCACACACCCTGTGCACCTGTTCTATAGTCGAATGATGTTTCCGAAAACCAAATTGGTGTTCTGGTATTGCTTCTTTTTCGGTGATCATTTCAGTCAGACGTGTGGCAATAATTTTTTCTAGAACCTTAGATAGCAGTGGTAATAGGCTTATAGGTCGATAAGATGAAGCCAAGTGTGGTGGCTTTCCAGGTTTGAGTACCATTGTAACCTGAGATACCTTCCAGCAGCGGGGGTAATATGCAGTTCTTAGTATGGCATTGAAGAGTGATGTGATGTAAACTATGCCCTTCCTTGGTAACTTCTGCAGCACTTCTGCTGTGATAAGATCAAATCCTGCAGCCTTTTTCGGCTTTAGTTCCATCACTGTGCGCTTGACCTCAGATGGAGTACAGTATCTAAGAGGAGGGCTGGGCTGGAAGTCACTTCCCAGGAATGATGATACCATGTCATCTAAACTGCTCATTCCGTTGTCATGGTGTGGAGTGAACACGTCAGCCAAAAAAGAGCCATAGGCATCTGCTCTCTCTTTGCTTGTTCTTGCCCATGTGCCATTGGCCTTCTTAAGAGGATGTTGAGCAATACGAGGCTTGTCTCTGGATTTTACCATCTTCCACAAAGAGTTTACATTTTTGGTGGATGTCGTTGGTGTTAGCGTCTGCAGTTGTGATTGTAGAGTCTCGTTCTCTAAGTCTTTTAATAGTTTCTTGAGATCAGTTGCCGCCCTATTAAAGTCCCTCTTGTCCATAGGATGCCGACTGGTATGCCATACCCTCCTAAGCCGTCGTTTTTCTAAGACTTTGTCTTTTATGAATTTTGGCAATTTGGCTTCCAGCATTGAGTTACATTTTAATAGCAGTGGTGGGGTGCTGAGCCACGCCGCCCTTTGGATAATATTAGTAACTTGCTCAGCAGCGGAGTCAATATCCTCTTCTGACTTTAGACAGATCTTCAAGTCTAGATTATCATCTGTATATTTTTGGAATGACTGCCAATCTGTGTTTTTGTTATACAAGTATGGTGGCATGGGTCGATATATGATATGTGAGCTCATGGTTACAATTATTGGAATGTGGTCTGAAGATGAGTCAAAGCATTCCTCTATGTCTAGGAAGTGCGACTGTACTCCTTTGAAGATGAAGAAGTCCAGAAGGTCAGGCATTTTTGTGGGTTCTGTAGGCCAGCGAGTAGGTTGACCAGTTGATAGAATATTTAGGTGGTGTTTTTCTATATTTTTTCGTAGATGGCGGCCTCTCGTTGATATCAGTCGTGATCCCCACAGAGTGTGTTTAGCATTCCAATCACCTCCAACCAAGAATCTGTTGCCCAATGTTTGAAAATATTGATCAAAGTCACTTTCTGTAGTCTCAGGGTTTCTTTTTTGTTTTGGTGGACAATAGATTGAAGACAGCGTTAGGGAGCTCTGCTTGTCATAGATTTCTATAGATGTGGCTTGTATCTTATGTTGCCGATATTCCGGTAACAGTTGGTGTCTAATACATTGCCTTATGATTATAGCGGTACCGGCGTGTGCAGAGTTGTCAGGGTGGTAGGTAGCATAGATGTCATAGCCTTGTATGCGTAGCGATGTATTTTCTGTGAGGTGTGCCTCAGAAATTAGTAGAATACACACTATAATACCACATATACCGCTTTCATAGTAGGAGAAAAATTATGCAATGGATCACGTAACGTCTCCGTCTTCTTCTGTCCCTCTGTTTCATCTACAGCCTCTTCTGCAGCTTCTATTGGCTCAAATGTTAGCGACGGTTCTTCTTGCTTTTTCATTAGTCTGTATCTCTTAGAATTCTCCTTCCATTTTCTTCTTTGTTCACGTTGAGCGCGAGGAGTTCGCTCCTTTATAGGCTTAATTTTACCTTCTTCTTTTCTTTTTTTATACTTGTGACGTCTTTTCTCTTGTTCTATAGCTAATAAATCCGGATCGTTTTTTTATTTCTAAGTATTTCCTCTTTTTACACAGTCGTTGTTGTGCTCGACGGTGTTCTTTAGTTGCCTTTATGTTTTTTGGTGGCATTGTGAATAGTTATAATAGTCTTAAACAAAAAGTCATCGTTCAAAATGTTATAAAACTACATGAACAGTAATTAATGTATACATACATAATCACGCCTTTATCCCCGAAGGGGTAGGCGAAGGCATAGTACACGCCTACATTTCACCTTATAGTTTTATGTCCCACATAATAGGTGGTGATCCTATTGCCGTGTTGAAATGGACAGGCGCAGGTCGTCGCGACCCTCAGTTGATTTTTTTCAAGTCGCCCATAAGACCTTCAACTTGGCTTAACGATTTTTATTTTACTGACAACCGGTTTTCAATTCTAGTTTTTCTTCTTCCCCGGGAGATCCCGTGTTGCGACGGGTAAGAGTACAAATTACTAAGCCGCGTGTGGCGATGGGGCTTTGTAATTAAGTATAGTAGTATTAGTAATTAATAAATAATTAAAAACTCTTAAATCAAAACCTTTAGTAGGTACATTATGAGTCTAAAATGTTTAAAAATTATTGGCAATATTTTACTAAAAGGGATATTTAACACTGAATCATTTTACTTGATCAAAATTGGGAGTTACTGAGGTTTTGTGTGCGTTTACTATATCTACATACGTACTAACTTGTAATTGAATGGCCAATTTCAAGATGTCCCTAAGTCCACTTAGGGATTTTATGCACTATCAACACTGCTGCTAAAACCTGGTCATTATCTACGGTTTGCTATATTTAAAACGTCTGTAAGTGGTCCATAAGTGTGGTTTTTTGAATACGCTTCTGAGCCTATGTCCAGTATTTGCAGTTCAAAAAATCCCTACGTATCAAAATGTCCCTTAGTCCACGATTTTTGAACGTAATGTCACCAAGTCCCCAAGTAAACAGATACCGTAATTTTTTAAATAAATTTGTCAACAACATATTTTGGTGTGTTATAAGAAATAAGTTTTGTTTAGGAAATATTAACTTGATATTAACCTTGATATTCAAATAGGCTATATATTATCACGCTACATTTCCTAGGGGCTAAGCAGAGAGCAATCAAATTGGCATTATAACATAATTTTCACGCGTAAGAAGTCGCGGGCAACAGCTAGTAATAAATAAAACAGTTAAAGAGTTATGAGACACTACACTATTTTGAGTTGTTTACTCATTAGATTGTAAGGACAGCAGTGCAAAAGTAAAAGATTATACTACTCGTTCGTTTGCCGGTCGCCTCCCATGCCGGCTTAGAGGCGTAGTGCCTCTACGCCAGCGGGCAAACTTAGAGCAAACGGAGTATAATAGTGTCGATTTAAGACTAATGTTTTTATTTTACTTATGATTAAAAGAATAAAACTTTAGTAATTTGTTTGAAGAATGCACCCTAAGTCCAACATTTCATGTCTTAAAATCCCTAAATCCACATTAAAGTCCCTAAGTCCATTTATAAAGTCCCTAAGTCCAAAGGCTAAGACACTTAGGCCAAACCATTTATACCGTTTTACTCTATTACTATTCATTAAATTAATACTTTATACCGTTCAAATTAAAGAGATATACAAGTTATATTTAATTACCACAAATCATGCTATAAAAATATTTTCTTATAGTTTCAAAGACTTTATAAAACTTTGCCGCAGCCATTTCTAAAACCTAAGAAAATGGACTTAGGGATATCTTGAAATTGGCCATTTAATTAAAGTATACATTTAATAAACTTAACTAAATAATCATTATCCTCAACAGCTAAAATTATTGACAACAGAAAAATCATTATATTCGCTTTTCGTCATTATACTCAACACACATGTTGAAACTAATGATGTTGGTGAAAATGACGAATCAGAGAAAACAGGTTGTAACTTGTCAAAACCGAATGAATTCTGTTTTAAAACACATTGATATGAATAAGTTCACTTTCAATACTTAATATTAGCAAACATTATGATTAATGTGTCAATTATTTGCAACAATAGACAATAAAAATGTAATGACTTATCAGATAACAAATTTGTGAGAATCAAATATTAAGCTTACCTGGTCGACAAACCCAACACCTCCACTCCGCATAAAGCGCGCAGACTGACTGAGGGAGGTGCGGGGGAACGTATCGAGACTTCAAACTCAACGTAAATTGGAAGACCGTTGAGAATTATTTGAATCAATCCTTGCTGCGTATAATGTTTTTTATTTATGACAAACTTTAAATGCATTACTATTCTGTATTAAAATGAATTCAAGGTATGTAGTATGTGGTAATTAGAGACTTTGATCATTTAAGGACGATTTGGCATATAAAAATAAGACGTTTAGGTTTATTTGATTTTTTTATCAGACGAAATGTCCACGCGCACCCTTGTGGGACAGGCGAAGATAATGACGTTTGAAGCACATTTTGGCTTAAATTTGGAACTAAACTACGTATAAAGTTCTTTTTTAGGATGTTAAAAGTTGTGCCGGTAGTTAAAGTATCTTAAATACTTGTCGCTATCAATTACGCTTTTATTACAAAAAAGTATTGGCACTGGACACGTTTTATCCTCACTTTCTAAGATTCACCCCTTTCCAACAGAGAAAGCATTTTTCAAATTGAAAACAAACATCCCCTAATATAATAGTGGATGTTTGTTTGCATTGGATAGGGTCTGAAACTACTGTACCAATTTGAAAAATGCTTTCTCTGTTGGAAAGCACAATCTCCGTTTTCCCACAGAAATCTATTTTTTTTTTATACCACCAAGGTGGCAGACAAGCATACCAAATGTACCGGTGGTCACCGCTGCCTATGAATGTTTAAAACACCAGAGGCGCCACTCTCGCGCTGCCAACCCTGTAAAAACCTTCTAAGACCTGTTTTTAAGATCGCTATACTGTAGGCGTTTGGGAAAACCGAGGTAGCTGGTTCTAAGTAACTTGCAAGATGATTACTGTGTGTAAGGTTTGCATTGTAAGGTGGGGATCATCAACAGACGTCCTTGAATATTTTCAACACCAGGCGTCCACTGTCTGTCTGTTTCAACACGACAATAGGGTGAACCTAACTGCATCAATTTCTTTCCAGAACTACGACACATCTGAGTCTAAGCTTAGGAGAGAGTTCGAAGGTTATGGAACTATTAAAAAAGTAAGTTTAAATTACTAATTACACCTTTGTTTTGTGCCAATAAAGGTGGGAACAAATTATCGGACGCGTCCGTAAGCCGCGGCTGATACAAGCAAGCCTGCTTGTATCTGACTAGTACAAATAAACGGAACTGTGCAAACTATCGGTCATAAGCAGCAGATGTGACCTTGTGCTGTCCTCGAGCGCACGGACGTCCGAATAGAATCTGGCTGGCTGGATATTTTTGCTGCCGCAGACGCCTTATGAACAATCGTACACATCATTAAGCCGCGTCAGCCGCGTCAGCCGCGGCTTACGGACGCGTCCGATAATTTGTTCCCACCTTAAGTCTATTCATTCTTTTTCCAATGTCTTCAAAATTTTCATCAAATAACTTCCAACAAATGAGAAGAAATCTGTTTGTTATGCTTTCACATCTGAACCAGACCATTGCTGATGAAATTTGGTAGAAGAGAGGTAGAATAAAGCAGGGTAAAAGGAAAATCATAATAAAGAATTACATATTAACTTACCAGACATCCACAACATTTATACATTGAGAGTGCCTGTAAAGTCATCCCGAGGACATAGCCTAAGAATAGTTCGCTCACCATCAAATACGAATACTGCACAGCACTTCCTTGGCAACTGGGTATTTCACAACTGGAACAGACTGCCCGATGACATTGTAACAGCAGCCTCAGTGAACGGGTTCAAGAATAAACTAGACCACTGGTTACGGACAAATTCACTGTGTAATTTAAGAAACAATTACATGTAGTGACTTTTCCAACACTGTGATATAGACACATCAGCTAGTAGCTGCTCGTCTATTAATCAATAATAATAATAAAAATATTATTATTTCTTGTAGCCCGTTGAACTGTGTGTTCAATACTGTCGCTATGACTTGTCCTTGAATGGATTACCACTTTTTAAGATTTGTATTTGTAGATGTCTCTGGATCTACTGAACCAATTTTCAAAATTATTTCACCAATAGAAAGCTATGTTATTGAGGAGTGTCAAAATCATGCTACAATGAATAGGAGCTGAGCAGCAATGGAAAATGTAACACAAACAAATTTGTGAGCGTCAGCTAGTTTATAATATTAGTAGGATTTATTCTCATCCACTGTAATGTGTTGTGAACTTATGACCAGGAAGACACCCATTACATACATTTTATTTATTTCCCTCCTCAGATAAGCATGATATACAGCAAAGAGACGGGCAAGCCTCGAGGGTATGCGTTCATCGAGTACGAACACGAGCGGGACATGCACTGTGAGTTGTATCACTTTATATATATAATCCCGGAGTGGATGTATGTGGGTCTGTGCGATGTGTCACTGTTGTAAGGCTAGGTACTCACTAGAGTGAATTGAATTATGATGACAAGATACCATTTTTATTTTAAATGCAAAAATGA
This sequence comes from Miltochrista miniata, assembly GCA_933228765.1. NCBI lineage: Eukaryota > Metazoa > Arthropoda > Insecta > Lepidoptera > Erebidae > Miltochrista > Miltochrista miniata. The sequence goes on from OW121772.1 coordinate 24,619,034, forward strand.
AGCAAAAAATTTAAAGAAGATATTATTTTTTGGGGATTTTTGTGAAATAACATACACAAAAAATAATCAGTATCACAAAAATTTTGTTTTTTGTGATACTACATACAGAAAATAACCTACTTAATAATAGTAGTCATTTAAATGGTATAAACAATGTAATATTGTAATAGCTTCCGTAAACACATTAATCTGATAATATTGTGTCATTTGTAAATATGAAACTAATGACATTTCATTAGTAAACCTATTCTCGATTATATTTGGGTAAAGTTAATTACGAAAAAAATATAAGAAACAAAATTCAAATTTCTTATCTAATAACGGATTTATAAGAATGATCGTCGAAATTCGGCAACATAAAAAAACTGCTCTATGCTCTTTTTACCCGAACTGCCAAAGAAGGGTAATGTTTTTCGAGACTATGTATGTATGTCCAATTCTTTTTCACGTCCTACAGCCTGAACGGCTTGACAAATTTTGACATGCGAGGTGTCATTTGATTCATCCTGATTGTGTGAGTGACACCAGGTACATATATTAAAATTTTTATATATCTATAACTTCTCCAAATTACTTAAACTGTCTCAAAGTTCATTTTCATTTGTTAGCGCAGAAGTTTTGGCAAGGCTTACTAAGTTTCACTATTCAGTATATTTAGTTTTGTATCACATATCAATCTATACCTCTATACTAATATTATAAAGAGAAAAGATTTGTTTGTTTGTTTGTTTGTTTGTTTGTTTGTAACGAATAGGCTCCGGAACTACTGGACCAATTTAAAAATTCTTCCACTGTTGGGAAGCTACTCTCTTTGCGGTGAACATAGGCTATATTTGATTCCCGTATTCCCACGGGAACGGGAACTACGCGGGTGAAACCGCGTGACGTCCGCTAGTTAATAGATAAAACAAAGTCGGATTCTTAGCAGCACTTATAACCTAACTAAAGAATGGCCTTGATTATCTTGATTTTCAATTTGTGTCCACCCCGAATAGCAAATTACATAAGTACAAAAAATACAAAAATTACGAAAACAGAATTCCTATAAAATCACGAAAACAAGTAGTTTAGTAAGGAATGGTATTTTGTCAAAGTTTTTGACTCAAACAGTGACATCTCAGCACATGTACCAACAAAAGTAACATTTTATGTAAACTACTAAATTAATATAAAAGATCGTTATAGGATATTTCGCTATGGAATCAGTACATTCAGTAGCAACTGAATATCAGTCATTTCTGTATATTCGGAGGATGAGATTAAGAAATAAATATCATTTTTATATTAGAATGTAATAATTTCAGCCTTTATTTCAGATGTAATGTATAGAAATATCTTATAACGATATGACTCCCTGCGTTTTATTGTGCGCGGGAGATAAAGACGTTCTCGGAGGAGAAATATCGTCGTTTCTATTGATATCACGATGTTTTGAATTTAGCATGTAGGACTAAGTTTAAGTACTATATTAAGTCCTATTATGGCTATATTCTTGTTTATGTGTCTAGTTTTTGCCATTAACGATTTATCGTCATTTTTTTTTTAAAAAGCGGGACTGAGTTTCTTCTCATTCTGTAGCATTTGCGAACCCTCAGTAGATTCACAACAATTTTGACGATTCTAAATAAGTTTTTTTAAATATCAAAGAGAATTAATTTTATTTTATTAGTAGGTATGACGCTAAAATACATGTTTAAAATTCTAAATTGTTTATTATGTTTTAAAGAACCAATACTCTTTTTAATTGAATGGTCACGCTAATGAATTTCAATTGTATTTACTATTAATAAACGAATATGATTCTACTGTGTTATGTTTCGCGAAGTTTTGTCAAACCGCCGCTCGTCTTGTGGCGAACCCAAAGACGTATATTAGAATTAACTAATGAGCGTTCGCTAGGGTATTTTCAGGTTATAAATTTTAAATACGGAAAAAAAGAATCGGGTTTCGAGCAGGATTAGAACCTGCATCTTCTCGCATACCGTGCGACGCCTTAAACAACTCGGCTACCGAAACTTACTCGAATCCGATCAATTTTTCCACTTTATATACGCCTTGGGGCGATAATGGTACATAATGTTTAATTGGGGTATATAAGGTGGAAAAATTGTAGTAGTAGAGTAGATTTCGGTGTCGGAGTTGGTTAAGGCGTCTCACAGTATGCGAGAAGACGCAAGATCGAATCCTGCTCGAAACCTATTTCTTTTTCCATATTTAAAATTTATGATTGAGTTGGCATACTCATTGATTTCCAAAAAAATATCTTAATATTTTCACTTTTCACGTTGTTTTATTAGGGCATACCGGGCTATTATTAGTATCTAATAAAGAAATCACTATGCTTAATCATAAATCGCCGCTAAAGTGCCGGTGCCTACGTCGTGTTGTTGCGTAAGAGGTGAATGAATTGGTTGGTTCTGAGTAGCGACTCGATGGCTGACCGGAAAAGCGTCCTAGAAGACACAGGTTTGATTCCGGCTTACGACTGATACAATTTTTCCACTTTAAATTTATCTATGTATATGCTTATCATTTTTCCTCCTGCTTTTCTACTCCAACCACTATATGAAGAAAAGTATACAATCTGTTTAAAAAATAAATGAAACTTTTCTTTTTGTACAATAGGCATAACTTTGCTGCGCTTACACCTGTTTCTGAAAACACCGTTTACTTTTTAAAAGTGCGTGTATAGGAGTTCTATTTTTTTCAAGAAAAAAATATTTTTTTCTGTGGCGTTATTCGCTTTTCTCCTTCGAGGACGTTTAAAATAAAGGCCTTCACACGCCAGCTACTTTTGATACGAACGCGCGATTCGGCGACTAAACACACATCAGCATGACAGTCTCCTAATCATCAAAAGTAGCTGTTATTTGACTATTGTGATGAGCTATAATTTTTTTTCTATATAACTATATGATATTGAATTTTTTTTGAAAAAATTTTTGTTAACTCTCGTCAAATAACCGTGGGAGGGATGTCGCAGTGTCTGTATTACTCTCAAGGGTCTCGCGACTTTCTTGCAACTAATTTCGAGTGCAAAAAGCAGCTTTAATATTACTATAGTCAAGTCGCGTGATTCTACAAGTAAAATAATACACTGCGACTATAAGGGCGTAAACACTGCGGTACATGATTAATAAGTTCGTTTTCTTTTCCGAACCAGACTTGCCGTAGACCTACCCACAAACCGAGATTACTCCATAGGTTTGTATGTGGTAAGATGCCAACATACAATTTATGTTAGGAATATAGCACATGGTGATATATTTTTTGATATTGTAACGCCCGAAACTTGAGAGTTTTTAATTTTTACTGGCGTCTCGTATTCATTATTGTTTATATCCAATTTTACACAAAATATTAGAAAATTTTAGTGCAAAAAATAAGTGTATTTTATTGATTATGAGCAGATTTTTAACGAATCAAAAAGTTAATTTTTCTTTGTCGTTATTTTGAAAATCTGAATATTACATGTCATTTTAAAAATACTTCAAGAGCCAGTCTTCGTTTCACAGTTATTGTTATCATAATTATATGTGTCAATCATTTGATATTTTTATACGATTTGCCAGTAAATTTTAAGTAAATCCAGTATTCGGTACTTTACAATAATTTCGCGTCTTAAACCTACAGAACACCAGTTTAATATTTACAAAACTAAATTTATTTAAAATTGGTATTAATTGACAACATCAAAAGGCGAGTATAGATGTTATTTTAACCATAGGCCCTAAATACTATAACTAAAGGGCTCTAGTGGTGTTGGGCAAGAAATAATATCAAATTTAATTTGAACTAACGCCCTAGTAGTGTCCAATAAATGTTTTAGTTGATGTTTTAAGTAAATTTTCAAATAAGTAGTGTTGTCACTGAGTGTTCTAGTTTGTATTTTTTAATTTAAATTATGCGCATGGACAAAAGTAAGTAAAAAAGCGCACCAGGTAAAGTGTTACAATCGCCGTTTTATGGACATTACGGATAAAATCCGCGAGCCTATCTTTTCGTAAGTAAAAATCTGGTAAAATTGAAAAACGGTAGGTATAAAAGTATTGGTGGGTATGTTTTTTAATATTTTCGACTTGGTACCTCGGCTTGTACGGTAGGTATACAAAAAGTAGGTATGCAATGTATTTTTATTATTGTTGTAATCGATGTTACGCACTTTGACCGGGCAATGTGATGAATCAAGGCAAGGTGAGTCGGAAGGTGCGCGAATTTACAGGTGCCAGTAATATGGTAAAACGTGTTATTGTGTTTTAAATATTTGACATTATTTTTCTCTACAACTTCAGTCATCAGATCAGTGAAATGTAATTTCGAAATCTGAACGCCTGGTTCTCGACTTAAATGCGTGAACGAAAATTCACGGATGAAATGCTTTTTAATTTTTTGCCGTTTCTACAATATGATACCGAAGAAGTTTCACCAGTGAATTTCCATTCATGCATTTACGTCGTACGATCTAGAATCGCCGCACTGATGTGAATTTCAGAAGGATTTCAGAAATTTCAGGTTACAACAAATATATTTTTATTTATTTATGCATTCATTATTTTTATACATTACATTATACAGCAAAATTTATTCAAGTGTGCGACGAAACGCGCGACTATGCGGTCGCGCGTTTGAAATGATTCACCGCTCATAGTGTACAGAAACCCTAAGTATTTGAGGAAAAATTTTTCAGTTTTAAGAAAAATATTTTTTTGTCAATGTCAAAAATATTTTGCTAAAATTTCGAATTATAGTTTTTGTGAGTATATCATTAATTTTGCCGTTGACAAAATAATAAATAAATGTTATGTTATAGGCAGGCGCACGTGGTTTCGTATACGATGTTGATATTTTTGGAAGTAATTATATGTAATTATAGTAATATATATTAATAGATAAATAATTTAGTATTAATTCCTCTTTAAGATTTTAAAACACGAGACTACTGATCCATCAGAATTTTTAAGATATTTATAGCAATAATTTGATTCTCTTCATAATTCAAATTCAGGGTAAAGTTATCACAAAATAAGAAATCCGTTTTGACATTTGAGAAAGCGCCACTCTCATTGGCGGGTTGCCGAATTCACCAATGAGATGCTCCCAATGAACCAAATCTCATTGGTCAATTTCGGAATCCTGACAATGAGCGTGGCGCTTTCTCAAATGTCAAAACGGACTTATTTTGTAATAACCTTTTTTTTAGATAATGAAGATTGGCTTTCGGACGGTGTAGGAGATCAGAATATTCTCTAGTATTCTCTCAGAATTACAGAGAGGTATTTCGACTGTTTAGCCAGCATAGGATACGCGGGTACATAAGTGATAGTGTAAAATTGACGTAAATTAAAAAGGGATTTCCCTTACGCTGTTTAATACTGTTGGTCGATGACACTTGATGGAATTTGCTGCTCATATTAAAAAAAAAACACCACTAGTACTGTTCCTACAATATTCATTTTCTTTATCTGACCGGTTTCTCTGATCTGATTTGGTTAAATGCTGTGAATTTAGAAAATAATTATCATAGCGTTTTTCAATATACCGTTAATTCTCGTCAAATCCAAAAACATCATCATCTTAGCAACCACGTCCGCCTGCCTTCTGTAGTTGACAGAAGAGTTCATTAAGTCGAATATGTTACAGCCGCGTACAAGCACGCCGATGGGAAGAAAATTGACGGCAAGAGGGTGTTGGTCGACGTTGAACGTGCCCGCACTGTGAAGGGGTGGCTGCCGAGGAGACTTGGTAAGTGGATATTCCCTGTAGGGGGAAGTTGGAGATGTAACTTTCTCTACTTTTCCTCGGAGGGAAATTAAAGGTGTAACCTTATGAGAGAACATGGGTAGCGCTTTTTCCATACAAATGTATTCCTCTATTTTTTCCTGAATACATACATATAGTCACGCCTTTATCCCCGAAGGGGTAGGCAGAGGTACATTTCATTTTATAGTTTTATGTCCCACGTAATAGGTGGAAGCCCTTTATCCTTGTTGAAATGCGCACGCAGGTCGCCGCGACCCGCAGTTGATATTTTTCAAGCCGCGCAAAAGGCCTTCAACTAGGCTTAACGACTGTTATTTTACTGACTACCGGAACCAACGGCTTAACATGCCTTCTGAAGCAGGGAAACGCTCGTAAATAAATGTCACATTGTGGTCACCCATCCATAACCGGCCACAGTAAATGTTGCTTATTACAGTGATTAGAGAGACAAATACTGGCAACACTGGAGCCGTAACGTAAACATTTCTTCTATGTAATTTTCGAATTTAAAATTATAAATAATATACTTTTAAAGCAAAAAAGTGATAAATAAACAAGTTAACTTCAGAAAATAAGTTATAAGTAATTATTAAAAGCATACACAAGACGACGACGAGATAAAAAGTGATTAATGTCAGGAGCAAAAGGAGGAAAGCATTTCAGGATTAATTATTAATTAAGTGAAAAATAGCTGCGAGTTTACGATTACTAGTGAAAAGTGATCCTATATCTTCATATATCTTCATGAAAACAAACAAGAACTGTGAAAACTTTTAAAAATTGTTCTGTTAAAAATCCAATTTTTTCAAACTTATAATCTGTCAATTTAAGAGTGGGGTAGGTGGTACCAAATGAGAAATTAATTGAATTTTGTACTTATTTGCATTTATATTTGATAACAGACCATCATTCCTTTTGAAATTGGTATAGTTACCATATACCTAAATTAAATAAACAGTTCACATTGGTTGTTTTAAACTGCAAAAGTGGTTTACATAGTGTAAATACAATTATACTTAGGTACTTTTCTTACATACTTGTTCAGATTAACAAATTGTTCATATATTCCCTTTTTTAAATAGGTAATTATAGTTATAAAGTTTTATAAATTACTTGTAAATTATCTTAAGTGACACTACAGCCTTCTCTATTATTTATTTCCAAAGAGCAATTAAAATAAAAATAATGACCCGCAGTGCTGTAACCCGTGACTTGCAACAAAAGTTCAATCTCACCATCAAGGAACTTGAAATTTGCAAAAATCTCAATAAGCAGTTGTTGGAGGAACGGGATGATAGTGAAAAAGAAATATTAAAAGTAATTGAAAAAAATACCCAATTCAAACAAGAGTTGGCTGAGCTACATACACAGGTAATGGAGCTCACACGTCAGCGGGATCATCTTCAGGAAACTGTAGTAGGTCTGGAGGAGTGCAGCAACACCCACGAGAGAGCCTTAAAACGTATCAGCATTCTGGAGTGTGAACTAAGTGATGTGCACAACTCCATCACTCACAAAGAGACTCTCAAGTCGGCTGAACAGGTTGCCCTCTCCCACAGTCTGTATGATGAGCTGATGAGCGGAAAGTCAGATTGTATCTATCTTGACCAGCCCATGACCTCAGATGTAATAGATCTCTCGACACCTGATACTTCTAGTGATAATACTTTAGCATCTAACAACACCATTAGATTAGTTAGTAGTAGCAGGAAAAAATTTTAAAAATATATAAAGCTCAATAAATTTATTGCTAAATCACAGAAACAAATTAAAAGGCTTAAAATAGGTGCGAATAAATATCTCAGAACTTGTAAATCAAATGTTCAGCTACAACAAGTAATAGAAACTAGTAGAAAACAATTGACCATTCAAACAGAGCAGTATGAGACTGATATACTTCAATTGCAGTCAGAAATCATACATTTAAATAAGTCTTTAGAGTCAACAACATTAAAGTACAAAATTTCACAAAAAGAAATTGGAGAGTATATTGAGGCACTGAATAGCTTGGTTGAGTCTTGTCACAGCAATGAACAAAGGTTCCATTCACTTGAGAAATTATATAATCAATCACCAGCCTGTGATGAATCTCTGCCACATTCTTCCTTGCCCACACCATCACAGACTGAGACAATGTTTCCAATGATTGACTCTGTGGGCAGTATGGATGAACATACTATACAATCAAACTTAACTTCCTCTGCTGACCCTGTAACAAAAGTTTCACAAATTTTAAATACTGGAAAGACAGTTGTTTATTGTGATGAAATCGGCCAGAACTTAGGTTACCACTTAGTTCAACGTATGGGTAGTTCGGTCATAATCAATTCATTTCCTGGGGCCACCTACTCTCAAATAGTTAGTAAAGTATTGACTAGTACACACTGCCCACAATCAACAATAGTAATACTTATTGGCAGGAGAGATTGTGTAAATATCAAAAATTTTATTAAGTTTCATGAACAGTTGTCAAAATTGTCAGTGAAACAGGTAATACTTTCTACATTGCCTTATAGTAAATCTTTCACACGTAATGAAAACAATATTCGGTACAAAATAAACCGAAAATTATACTATTTGACTACAAGTAGTAGGAATAGTGAATTATTTGACTGTAATCTTGTATTACGTTATTCTTTTATGACCTTAGATAGATACTTACTTTCAAAGTTTTTAAGACGACAGGTAGCGATAACGCTATCAAATTTTTTATTGAATCAAGCCAATCTTTTGGCTTATAATAAAACTGCTTGTATTGTTTATAATCATAGCAATAATATTGACATTTTATCTTGGGAAGGATGCATCATCCCAAAAAACTAGGTTGTAAGACAACAGATAAAAAATCTGGCCATGGCTTTAGGGCTTTTGAGCCTATTGAGACCTCTAATAATGTTAGTGTAAGAAATAATTTCGAATTTAACAACAATATAATTACTAGTAGTCTAAACTTAGTACACCAAAATATTTATTTATTTATTTATTTAAACTTTCTGCACAAATTATTATTGTACAAAGGCGGACTTAATGCCAAAAGGCATTATCTACCAGTCAACCTTTGGGTGATGCAGAGATAAGTTAGAGTAGGTGCTCAAAGAATATTACCTATGAAAGCTTTTTATAACGGTACAAGAATACAAATGTAACTTAAATTTAACATTTATAGTTATTAATTATCAAATAAATTTATAATCACTTAAAATTATTATACTTATATAAATTATATAAAAATGAAAGGCATACATACATAAAAATAAATAAAAAATACCTACATACTTATCGTATATACATGCATATCCTTTAATATAAATATATACATATTCATATATATATATAAATAAATATCATACCTATGCATGGACTCGAGAAAAGCCTTAACAATATTGTTTTGCCTATGGGTTCTTATAGAGTTCACGTACTCTGTTCCTAAATGTAAACCGATTAGTCAGCTTTCTGACTTCAAGAGGAAGAGCATTCCAGAGAAGGATAGAACGCACTAGAAAAGAGGAATGGACGAGATTAGAAGTGTGAGTTGGACAGTGCAGGAGAAGATTGTTAGAGGAGCGCAGGTATTTGTCGTGGTTAGAGCCAATTAGATGAAGATGAGATTTTAAATATGCAGGAGCGTTAGGAGAATTAAGTAATGAGAAAAGTAGACAGACAGCTCGCAGACTGCGTCGTCGTCGAATAGGTAACCAACCAAGCTCTGCCCGACAAGTCGAAACGTGATCGTACTTCCTAAGATTGTAGACGAATCGAATGCAATTGTTGAGAAGTCGGTCAAGCTTGTTGAGTAGATCTGCATTCAGGTCGAAATAGCATACATCACCATAGTCAAAGATAGGAAATATTAAAGTTTGCACAAGCATTGTCTTGGTTCTGACAGGCAGAAATTTTCTAAGACGATAGAGAGCTCGAAGTGTCCCAGTAACTCTTTGACAAACGTGAGTCACCTGAACCCACCAACTCAACGTTGAGTCAATATTTAAGCCTAGATTCTTAACACTGAGTGTGGCAGGAATAACTTTCCCGTTAAAAGTTATGGATGGCAAAGTTACTTCCTTTAACCGGTTAATCATATAATTGGTGCCAATTATAATGCTCTGGCATTTGTCAGGGTTAACAGCCAGACCGAACCTATTACACCAACTACCTATCCAGTCTAAGTCCCTGTTGACATTATTTATAGCATCCGAGAGATTGTCCACAGAGGCTTGGCTATACAATTGAAGGTCATCGGCATACAGGTGATACGCACACTGAAGATTAGAGGTCACGAAATTGATGAATATTGAAAATAGAAGAGGAGATAATATGCCGCCTTGAGGGACCCCAGAGTCAAGTTTGCACCAACTCGACGACTTCTCGTCAACACAAACTGACTGCTGACGACCCTGAAGATATGAGGAAAACCAATCCAGCACGTCAGAAGAGATCTTAATATGGGCAAGGATTGACAAAAGAATGTCGTGGTTTACACAATTGAAGGCATTTGAAAAGTCAACTAAGACCATTACAGTGGCTTTACCTTTTTCTATCCCATCCCTGATGTCACCCGTTACCTTGAGGAGTGCAGTAGTTGTACTATGTCCTGGCCGGAATCCCGATTGCATAGAAGTAAGTATGGCATTGTGTTGTACAAAACTAGACAACTGCTTATGCACGCATGCCTCTAAAACTTTTGAAAGAAAAGGAAGGATAGAAATTGGACGAAAATGTTTTGGAAGAGAGGGATTTGAAATTTTAGGAAGGGGGCGAACATAGGCTTTTCGCCACAACGCTGGAAATTGACCAGAGTCAAGGGAGAAGTTAATTATGTGTAAGATACCCGGAAGAAGTAGGTCTAGGATAGGCATAATCATACGTCGACTAATGTTGTCACAGCCTACGGCCTTTGACTTAATAGACAGGATAATCTTTTTGATCTCAACCAACGTGACTGGAGAAAACTGAAAGGGTGCATAACTGGGACTGGTCAGTCCGGCTATGAAGTCAACCGTTTGACGCTTGGTTAGGCCATCAATTACAAGAGAGGTGGAGAAATGACGATTAATAGCTTCTAACTCAATTGTCTTAGGTAGCTCCAGCTGCCTTGGTTTACCAATACCCAGTGTCCCAAGAAACTTCCAAACACCAGATGGAGATGAATATGTGATATTGTCGAAGATGTGTCGGCGTTTAGCGTTCCGTATCACCTGGTTACACCGATTCCTGGCGGTTTTATAAGAGTCCCAATTGATATCCGTCCGATGTTTTTTAAATTTAAGAAATGCTCGGTCTCTGCGTCTCATATAAATCCGAACCTCGTCCGTCAACCACGGTGATGGAGGATGCTTTAATTTTACTTTCCGGACAGGAGCATGTATGTCATAGAGACTATTTACAGTTTTATTAAAAAATAAAACCTTGTCATCAACCGTAGAAGCTTCAGCCAAAGGCGCCCAATCGATCGTGGCAGCATCGCCACACAATTTCTCCAAATCAATACGCCCAAAACAACGCCTGTGCATCACTTTAGGTTTGAGTTTAGGAGGTTTAAGAATGTATGAGACATAAATTAGATCGTGGTGTGAAAAAGCCGGCGCTAAAAGCTGACCGTGTGAATGGACAAGAGTAGGAGTAGAAGTAAGGATTAAGTCGAGCCAGGTATCATCCGTGTCCTTATTGTGGTGAGTGGCCTCGAGTGGCAAAATATGAAGGCTGGCTGACCTAACTATATGAAGTAGTTTTTGAGCTCGAGAAGAGTCACCTTCCAAAAGATTAGTGTTAAAGTCGCCCATGATGATGTAATGCTCGTAATCAGACCCCAAAGATTCTAAAACCAATTCAAAATCAGTGAAATAGTCGACTGTGGGGGGACTGTAAACAACTCCGAGAACTGTTTTAATACCCCTGACCCAAACCTCAAGGAAGAGGGTCTCTGCGGTGGCAGAGTATTGTGGAGGAGATGAGGCAACTATTTTGAAAGGCAGGTCACTTCTGAGATATATTGCAACCCCACCGCGTTCCTTACCCAACCTGTCGTTCCTTACTAATACAAATCCTGGGAGTGGGTAAGAGGTAGAGAGAAGGTCAGGTTTCAAGAAGCTCTCAGAAATGAGAACCGCATGAACGTGGGAGTCTGCGAAAGTAGCCAAGAGGTCACTGTAGTGACCGGACACACTCTGTGCGTTTATATGACAGACATTAAATGACTGTCCCAATTGTTGCTCAAAACGCGTTCGCAGTACTTCACCCAGTGTAAGTTTTGTGATTGAACAAAAACTGTCATTCACAGACGGTGTATCGGTATCATAGGCAGAATGGAAGGAGTCGTTATCATCAAACGAATTACTCATAATGATAAATAAAAATAGTATAAATAAAATAAATAAACAAGTAAGTATACAAAACTAAAATAAAATTACAAAGTAAGTAATGAATAAAATAATAAAAAGAAACAAATGTACCAGTATAATATCTACGCTGAGTCGATGTAGGTCTCTGTCTCTGCACCACCCGCCAGCAAACATTCACAATAACTGTAATAATAAAACTTAACTATATCACAACAAGATCGGCAAAACAAAATGGAAGCGCAATCAATTTGGTACATAATAAAGTGAAACACTGCATGAAACGGAACGTGACAGCTCACAATAGAAACGTTTACAATTTTTAATTCTTAATGGTTTAAACTTGAGCATTCATTTCTGAACGACTGAATAAGCTACAAGTAGATTTCACTAAACGTCAAACTAACTGTCCCGTCAATGTCACGTCAAACTAGTTTGTAAACAAACTGTGATTGTAACTGTTTATATTATATAGAAAAATATATATAGAAAATATATATAGAAAAATATTGAAGGCATATCCAACAAACTACTGCAAATAGACCTTTATATCAAGGAACACAATATTCATGTCTTTTGTATTACAGAGCATTGGTTGGAAAGTCATGAATTAATGTTTAACAGTGAATTTTACTCACTGAACAGTGCGTTCACAAGAAAATATGCTATTCGGGGTGGCTCGCTAATATTTGTTTCTAATAATATAAACTGTAAAGAACGTAAAGATATTGTGGCCTTTTCTATTGAGCGCACTGCGGAATTATCATGTGTTGAGTTTGAGCAACTCATTGTCCTTTGTGTCTATAGCCCGCCAGATAGCGATTATAATTTGTTTGAAGAAGTAATGGAAAATGTATTGAAGCACTTGTGCACTAGTAAGAAACGTATTGTGGTGTGTGGTGATTTTAATGTTGACATACTTGTAAATTCGACGAAACGTACTAGTTTTATTAATTTATTTAGTTCCTTTGGCTTACAAAACTTATTTTGTGAGCCAACTAGAATCACCTCACATTCTGCGAAATGTATCGATAATATGTTTAGCAACTGTGAACCACTGACAAAAGAAATATTAAGTAACTTTCCATCAGATCACCTTGGGCAGAAAGCTGCGTTTCCCATTAATATAACGGCTAAATTAAACAAAATTTCTTGCAGGCCAATGAGTACATGTCGCCTAGCACAATTTAATGAAAAAGTTTCTGCAAAGGTTGCCAATCTTAACGTTAATGAGGAAGATCCAAACGGCCTATACAACTCCTTATTTAATACCATTCAGTTTGAGTACTATAACATTTTCAAATCAAAAACCTTTTATAAAAATAAAGGCATGCAATTTTGTGATTGGGCAACTACTGGTATATACAAGAGTAGGGCGAAGTTATATGAGTTATATGGTATGAAGCAATTTAATTTTGATCCTGCTTTTATTCAGTATGTTAAACTTTATTCAAAAACCTTTAAAAAGGCATGTGCTGCTGCCAAGTCATTACATTTAAGTCGGAAGATTAAACAGTCGAACATTAAGGTAAAAATGACATGGAATATAATTAATTCTGAAACCGGACGCCACAAAACTCGTGACCATGACATTGAATTGATTGTTAATAATAGAGTGATTAATAATAGTTTAGATGTAGCACAAACCTTTAATAATTTTTTTATAGACATACCCGTGACTACAACGAGCTCCTTAAATTCTTGCCCAGTTAAAGCTCAACGAATGCTTAGGGGCAGCGTGGACCACTGTAGAGTCTCATTTAGATTTAAATATGTGAATCCCAACGATATCGTTAAAGTATTTAAGTCGCTTAACTCAAAAAATACAGCAGACTTGTGGGGTTTTTCTGTGAAATTAATGCAGTCAATTATTTTAATAATATCTCTCCTCATCTAGCTGCAATATTTAATATATGTGTTGATAAAGGCGTGTTTCCAGATTTAATGAAACACAGTAAAGTGATACCTCTTTTTAAAGCCGGATCCAAAACAGACCCTGGTAACTTTAGACCTATTTCAATACTGCCTGCCATTAGCAAAATTTTTGAGAAAATTATACTGCAGCAATTACAATCACATTTTAGTTCAAATATGTTACTACACAACGAGCAGTATGGGTTTACAAGAGGTCGTTCTACTACTGACGCAGGAGTGACACTTATAAAACATATATTCAGCGCTTGGGAAAATCGACAGGATGCTATCGGGGTATTCTGCGATCTGTCCAAGGCTTTCGACTGCGTTGATCATAACACTTTATTACGAAAAATAGATCATTATGGTATAAGGGACTCTGCAATGGATCTTGTTGCCTCCTATCTTAAAGATCGAATGCAATATGTTGACATTAATGGAAGTCGGTCCTCTGGAGCTTCTGTAGCTATGGGTGTGCCGCAAGGATCAATTCTAGGACCTTTTTTATTTTTAATTTACATCAACGATTTACCTTTCTATGTACAGAACTTGTGCGATGTTGTTCTATTTGCTGATGATACATCACTTATTTTTAAAGTTGATCGCAATCCAAGTACTTTTGACAACGTAAATAGTGCACTAGCCCAAGTTGTAGATTGGTTCACAACCAATAATTTGCTATTGAACGCTAAAAAGACAAAATGTATTAGATTTACCATGCCCAATGTCAAAAATTATGAAACAAATATAACATTGAACAGTGACACCCTTCATCTTGTAGAATCAACCGTATTCTTGGGGATCACTTTAGATAGTAAATTACAGTGGACTGCCCAAATATCGTGTCTAGCAGCAAAACTCAGTTCGGCGGCTTTTGCCGTTACCAAGATCAGACAGCTCACTGATGTCCAAACAGCCAGGCTGGTTTATTTTAGTTATTTTCATAGCGTCATGTCTTACGGCATTTTGCTGTGGGGCAAGGCAGCAGATATACAAATAATTTTTGTACTTCAGAAAAGAGCTATACGTGCAATTTATAAATTAAATGCTCGAGAATCGCTTAAAGAGAAGTTTAAAGAAATAGGAATTTTAACGGTTGCATCGCAATACATATTTGAGAACATCATGTCTGTTAAAAAGAACATACATCTTTATCTTAAGAACAGTGACGTACATTCAATAAATACTAGAAATAAGCATAAATTTATTGGAAAGGTTTTTCGATTACATAAGGTACACGACTCATTCGAAGGACTTGGTGTACGCCTATTCAATAAAATTCCTTTAAATATTATGAACCTTCCTTTATATAGATTCAAAAGGGAAATCAAGACACATCTTATAAAAAGGGCATACTATACTATTGATGACTATTTTAATGATACAGAGACATGGACATGAGTTGCTTGCTCCTCACTTAATTGGGCGCGATTGTAAATGTCGCTTGTGTAGACAAAATTGTTGATCTTTATTGCATGACAAACGAATGTACTAAGACTATTTGAAAAGAGTGGCCGTGAGTTTTCTTGCCAGGTTCTTCCTCACAGGCTCCTATGGTACCTATTGCTTTGCGAATCTGGCAGTAAATGTAAATGTAGAAGCAAAAATTTTGACGTTCATAAGTGTTACTTTGTAACCTAAATGAATAAAGATATTTTCATTTCATTTTCATTTCATTTCATTTCATTTCGATTGTTTATAGAACACTGAGTCCGCGGGGCCACGAGCGCTTCAAAACATTTTTTTAATCATACTAGTAAGTATAGAAGAGATATACGACTGATTTTTTTCACAGGCGGTGGTCTGGGCGGCACTCGTCGAGGCGGCGCGGAGGTGAACATCAAGCACTCGGGCCGCGAGGACAACGAGAGGGAGAGGGAGCGGTACCGCCTGGAACAGAGGGACAGGGACGAGAGAGGACGACACGACCGGGAGAGACCTGGTGAGTCACTGGCTTGTAGCTGTGCTGTGTTGAACATTTCATGTGCTTTTATAATAGGTTTGTTGGATTAATGCCCGTTTTCACCAACGTCCCCTAAAATTTAGGGGCCACCTAAGAAAAGTTAGGTACCTCTTAGTGACCTTTTCGTTTTCACCAACCTTTAGGGGACACTTAAGTGCTTAGGTGTCTCTTAAAATTTAGGGGCCCGAATGTTGACCACCTAACTAACCCCTAGCAAAGTGAAAGCGGTACTGGACACATATTTTGTTTGAAATTATTGAAATGGAGGATTTGTGGGATTTTTTCGACGTTGTGGAGGTTTTAGAGACGATAAATAATCATAATTTACACAATAGACCGAGAATTTACCGCGAGAGACCAGATTTATTTTCTAAATACGACGATAAAGTTTTTCTACAAGATTTAGGTTTACTAAGGAGACTGTTATCTTTTTGTTAAATAACATTGAACAAATATTAGATTATCCCGATGACAGGTAAGTGATACAAAATTATTTTAAGTTCTTTGATAAGATTTTATATTTATAATACCTACCTCAATAAGTTTGGACGTTAGGAAAACCTGGCGAGACTTTTATTTCGCTTAAAAGAATGGTACCTAGTACCTGCCCCGATTCAACTGTTTCCCAAAGCTTTACCTGGCGTAGGTACGCCAGGTAAAGCTTAACTAGGTAGTTATTGAAATCTCTACATTTTTAAGGTTCCGTAGCGAAATGGCAAAAACGGAACCCTTGTAGATTCATCATGTCTGTCTGTCTGTCTGTCCGTCCGTGTGTCACAGCCATTTTTCTCTGAAACTATAAGCCCTATGCTGTTGAAACTTGGTTAGTAGATGTATTCCGTGAACCGCATTAAGATTTTTGTATAAAACTAGAAAAAAAGCATTTAATTTTGTGGGTCCCCATACTCAGAACTGAAAATTTTTTTTTTTCATCAAACCCATTCATGTGCGGTATCTATAGATAGGTCTTCAAAAATGCTATTGAGGTTTCTGACATCATTTTTTTCTAAAGTGAATAGTTTGCGCAAGAGACACTTCCAAAGTCGAAAAATGTCCCCCCCCCCCCCCCCCCCTCTAACTTCTAAACTAAGTGAATGATAAATGTAAAAAATATATATGATGTACATAGCTATAAGATCTACCAACGAAAATTGGTTTGAACGAGGTAGTTTTTTTTAATACGTCATAAACCGAAATTATCGCCTAGAAAAATCACTATCACTGCGAACGTGTTAAAACATCAATGAAAGTTACAACGAGCTACAAGAACTTTTATCTTATGTTTCTTGCTGCAACGGAACCCTTCATGGGCGAGTCGAACTCGCACTTGGCCGGTTTTTTGTTTTATAGAAACAAATCGGTGCCACCTATAAAACAGTTATTGTGTGCCCTAAGTAGGTACAGGTTGTCATTTACAAACAGTATCTGATATGGGCGGCATCAGTGTCAGTACTTGCAGCCGTATTATAAAGAGAGTGTCTGAAGCTATTGTAACAGGAATTGTATAAGGAATTTATAGTATTTCCAGACACGGAACAGGAGCAAGTTACAGTAAAGTCAGAATTTTTCAAGATAGCGCACTTCTCCTATATATTGGGTTGTATAGATTGTACACACATTAAAATACAGTCGCCAGGTAAAAATCTAAAACTGTATTAAAATAATATCAGAGTCTACCTAACCATGTTTCGTGCAATAAATGATTATTTATTTATTTATTTTATTTCTAGATTAATAAAATCATTGAAAAATTACATTTACATATTAATTCTTAACTATTTTTTTATCTATTCAGCCACCAATTAGAAAAAAATGGTAATTTAATGTTTAAATATACAAAAAATATTTAATTTCATATATAAGTTTCTTACTAAGTAATATTAAACAACTTAATAATTTAATATTGCAAAAATAAGACAATCGATAAACACTTGCACAAATTTACGGTTTTGGAAATCACTACAAAATAGGAGACCCTTAGTTAGGTGTCACTTAGCATGGTGAAAACGAAATTAGATAAGGGGTTGTATTTAGGGGCTACCTACGGTAGGCGGCCCCTAGTTAGGAGATGACTTATGTTTGGTTGGTGAAAACGGGCATAAGAGTACCAGATCTAATTACTGTCATTTTGACTTGATCTCAACACTATTGTATTAATTATTGATATTTCTTTGCAAATAACTTGTAGTCCCAGAAGTCAGTTGCCCTTTTTTGGTTTGGTGTGAATTGGGTTTGGAAACTAAAAAGTCAATTCTTTTTTAACTTGGTGTGGATTTCATTTCATTAAAGTAGAACCGCGTGTAAACTGAAATTCAATTGTATCTGCAATCGATCTATGAACGTTCCATACATACACATAAATACTGGGTGTAACAAAATTGACTCTCCAAATTTCATGAGATGACTTGGCATCGGAAATCAAATACAAATATTTAATAAAAAAGGGGGTAATTTTTTTATTTATTTTTTTAATTTATTTGTCGCGCACCTTGAACTCATGGTCGCCGAGGCAAAACAAACACGGAGCACCCGTCTGGCTGTCGTTGTCGCTTTCTACTGCCGCTCAGTAGCGATAGAAAGGGTGATAATGAAAATTTATAGAACCTTTAAAACGGATTTACGGTTAAAGTATTCATGTGATTTTTTTTCCTTCATTTTATAATGTTTCTTGACTGATGCCACGTCACGTGACGAAATTTGAAGAGTCAATTTTGTTACACCCAATATAATATTCAAATTTGTTTTATTTTGTAAATCTGTAACGATCTCGTCCTTACAGCGGGCGGCGCGGCTCGGCGCGGCCGCTCCCGCTCCCGCTCGCGCCGCCGCTCCACGTCCCGCTCCAGGCGCCGCGAGCGGGAGCGGGACCGGGAGGCGAGGCCGAGGAACGAGGAGGATGAGTCGCGGTGAGTTTATTTAAGCTGATTTTTTTACTAACGTGTGATATTTAGATTGTGCGATTTGTGTTTGTTTAAATTTTTACTATATAGATGCTATGTAAGGATCCTACAGGCTAAAAAAAGCCATAGGGCCTCCATCCGTGAATATTCGGAAGTATTACTCCAGGGTTCCCGAAACTGTGGAAATTCTTATGGTTGCCATGCCGAACTCCCAGCGGCTGAAACCATACGTTGACGGACTCATCTATACTGGTAGAATTTATAGTTGCTCTGAACCCAAAAGGGGGTTACTTGGAATCAATAATAGAACCATTTCGGGGGGCCAAAATTGCTGTACAGGCTATAATAAACCCTTTGTTGCCCGTGGCACTACCGCTTGGCACTACCAGTAGTGTCACTGGAAATTTGACTCATAATAGCTAAAATCACACGCTGTATTCCTATCTGTCTACGGCCGAGAGACCCGGTTACGCCTTCGGAAGGATAAGCGTTTCTTGAATCAGACTTTGTGATGGCTAAGAGTTTTATCACACTTCTCTAAAAATCATATATTTTTCTGACAAGACTTGTAAATATATTGAAACAAAAAATTTGTAAATGTTTTTAGACGTGGTGCTTGCTGGTTTTAGGTCCTTAAGAATATTTTAATTGCCTTTTAAAGGTACGATCAGATAGCAACTATGATATAAATAAATGATGTTCTAACAATAAATCTATAGAGAGATGACAAATATTATAATAGCAACTTCTTTTGAAATGTGGTCGGGACATTTCTTAAACCAAAAGACATTTAGATAGAGTCGGAAGGTCCATGTCCAACAAGCAATTAAAATGTGTTTTTAAACTTCTAACTTACGACGGACCTGTGTATGTGGATCTGTGTGTAACTGTGTGTCTGTTTGTGGCATTTAAGCAGCTTAATGGATGGACCAATTTTAACGCGGTTTTCATTTGAACGTTTTTGTATTAGATCAATGGTTTATAACTATAAAGTTTGAATGTCTTCGGTTCACTTCCTAAGTTATGAGGAGACTTTATTAAAATTCATATGTCCGATTCATCGAAAATGTGGTATAAGCACTGTTACATTGCTGAACGATTTGGTAACCTGAAACTACCTGATTTATCAAATAGTCTGCGGGATACCATATTTGGGCTTTTTGGAACAGCTTTAGATAGGGGATTTCTTATTATCTAATTAAAACTTGTTCTGAAATCATTTAAGGTCATAAACAACAATTAGTCTGTAGAATAATTCTATGATTATCTATAGTAATATTATAAAGAGGAAAGATTTGATTGTTTGTTTGTTTGCATCGATTA
This sequence comes from Miltochrista miniata, assembly GCA_933228765.1. Taxonomy (NCBI): domain Eukaryota; kingdom Metazoa; phylum Arthropoda; class Insecta; order Lepidoptera; family Erebidae; genus Miltochrista; species Miltochrista miniata. The sequence continues at coordinate 24,639,229 of OW121772.1, forward strand.
GACTTCGAAAATACTGGACCGATTTGAAAAAATCTTTCACTCTAGGGAAGCTGCAGTCTTCCCGGTGATCATAGGCTATTTTATTCCCACATTCCCACGGGAACGGGAGCTACGCTGGAGAAACCGCGTGACGTCCGCCATTTGTTTATAAAATGTATTTCTTCCCACGACAGTCCTAAACGTCGTCGTTCCCGCTCCCGCTCCCGTCGCCGCCGTTCCCGCGAGCGCGGCGACAAGAGCGACAAGGGAGACAAGGAGCGCCGCGACGACAAGCGCTCGAAACGTCGAGACCGGGACCGCGACAGGAAGGAGCCCAAGGTCAAGCCCGAGGATATCAAGATTAAAGAGGAGCCCAATGATGGTGAGTGCTTTTGATGGACTTCAGTTGCTCTTGTTAACATTTCACTTACACACTAATACTTACAGAACGTCAGGAATACAAAACAAAGATACCACTAGTTCAAAACGCGGCCCGCCTGAGAAGAACACTGGCAAGAAGCTGCCGGCTATTATTTTTGCTAACGCCACACTAACGAGAAATGCCGTTAATTATCGCGATTTAACGTTTACCGTAGGTGTAGCCACGACTTAACGTGATAATTTGACAAAGGCACTATCTCGTTATAAATTTGAGTGGCGACACGGGGCGAGGGTATGTGAGTACATGTCTTTAAAAAATAATATTTTGAACGAAAGAGACGACCTCTTGCGACACCCTCGGGATGAATTGGGATGGCGACATTTTTTACTCTTTGTCGTCGCCACACGGGGCCCGTTTTGTTTTAGCATACATACATACATACATATGGTCACGCCTTTATCCCCGAAGGGGTAGGCAGAGGCATATTATATGCCCACATTTCACCTTTGTATAATTTGTCCCACGTAATACGTTGTGAGCCGTATTGCTGTGTTTAAATGGACAGGCGCAGGTTGTGACTGCCTGCTGTTGAAATAAAGCCTTCAACTTGGCTTAACGACTGCCATTTTACTGGCAACCGGGACCAACGGCTTAACGTGCCTTCCGAAGCACGGAAACGCTCAAATATATGTCACAAAGTGATCACATGGATGGTCTCCCCCTCCAAGGACCTGGCCATAGTGAAAGTTGCTTACTGCAGTGATCGTTTACAGAACACTGAGACCGCGGGGCCACGAGCGCTTCAAGTTGTTGTAGCAACTAACAAATATCGTTCACTTCCTCCCGCAGACTACCCCGAGTTCAGCCTACCGGTGCTGGACGTGCAGATCAAGCAGGAGCCGCACGACCTGGACCAAGAGAACAAGTACAACCCCGAGGACACCAACGGGGACGACGACTACAACTATTAGTCTGTTAGTCGTTCGTTTAGACTACGACTAGTCGAACCGCCGTCGATCCTTCCGCAGATTAAACGAAAAAAATTTTTGAAGTAAAACTTCTTTAGGCGCGACTAAGGAGTAACTCAGATTTTTGAAGTAAAACTTCTTTAGACGCGACTAAGGAGTAACTCAGATTTTTGAAGTAAAACTTCTTTCGGCGCGACTAGGCAGTAACTGTTAGTCGTTCGTTTAGACTACGACTAGTCGAACCGCCGTCGACACTTCCGCGGATTGAACGAAAAAAATATTTTTTTGTATGTGGGTAGTTGAATAATTTGTCTATTATAATACCACAAAATAATTTGGTGCAGAATGCAATTTCATGTATTTATGGTCAGCCGCAGAGAAAAGTATATACAGGCTGAAATTTAAAGACGTTAGTTGCAGGGAAAGTACCCTTAATATTGATAATGGCAAGTTTTGCTGAAAGGAAACATTCCTTTATTTTCAAAAGTAAGTAAAACTGCGTTTAAAGATTTTTGAAAAATCACCTGCTTGAGCCGGGAATCGAACCTAGGAGATGTGAAAAAAGAAACATCCTGTATTTTATAATACCAACCGAAAGAATCTTTAAAAAGGATCAATTTGTTTTAAACAACATAGTATCTAAATTAAAAGAAGACCTAGTGAAATACGTTTTTATTGTAAAGCTTACTCACTATCTGAAGAAAATAACAGTGTTATTGAGATTCTTCTCCTTTTTTAGAAGTTGGTAAAAAAATGTTTTAGTTTCTGTGAATAAGAAAGAATATTCGTCCTGGTCACTTAACCAACCAATTTAAAAAAAAAAATAGGAGTTTCTCAATTAGACTGTTTTTTCATCTCCAGATAGTGAGTAAGCTTTACATTAAAAACATAATTTACTTGATCTTCCTTTATTTTAAGATACTATGTTGCTTAAAAGAAATTGATCCTTATTAAAGACTGTTGCGGTTGGTATCATAAAATACAGGATGTTTTTTTTTTTTCACATCTCCCAGGTTCGATTCCCGGCTCAAGCAGGTGATTTTTCAAAAATCTTTAAACGCAGTTTTACTTACTTTTGAAAATAAAGGAATGTTTCCTTTCAGCAAAACTTGCCATTATCAATATTAAGGGTACTTTCCCTCCAACTACCGTCTTTAAATTCCACCTGTATAGTGTCGCCAGGTAAGATCTTTTATTAAAAAAAAATCTTGTAATGTACTAGCTATGCCCCCCAGCTTCGCCCGGGATATATTTCGATTAACTTTTTTATCCTGTTTAGATGATCCCTTAATTATAAGGGTAGGTGGAATTTTATTAATATAGATTGATGATTATGTGTTTCTCAATTTTACACGCTACAGAGTAGATTTTCGAAAAAACCTAAAAGTTCATTTTATTTTTATTTAGAAGCTGGTATACTAAATTTGAAGTAGTTGTGTTTGAAAATTAAGAACTTCCCAAATTTACATTCCATGCTTAACCCCTATTATGTATTTTCCTTTCAAATCCCTTAAACACGTGTCTATTGTTTTGTAATAAAAAAACACGTGTAAATAATTTCGTGCAGCTAAGTTTAAAACTGGCGAAGTTCCATACAACCTGTTATACCTTATTTTGCTACCTCAATGGTGGAATTTCCAAAAATCAGAAAATTTCAAGTTTCTAAATCTAAGGGTTTAGGCTGGGCGCTGATAGATGACTAGATTATCCTGTAATTTTATTAATATAGATTTTCTGAGAAAATTCAATCCTTATAGGACGGCCCTGTGTAAGGTTATTTTTCAAAACTACACTCGTGCACAAACCATTATGAAAATTACTTTGAAAATTCTCTGACTGTCCGTGAATTATATGAGCGATGTCGATGTGTGAATTTAGTATGTAGTTTGTCTTCTGTACCTTATTATTTTGTGACACATAAACTTAAAGCAGATGACGCTTACTGAACAAGAAGCTAGGCCAGAAAAGCAAATACTAATTTCGTATTTGCTTTTTTGGCCTAACTTTTTTGCTAATTATAAAATGAATTCACCTTTTTCTAGATGTTTTAATACTCAACGGATTTTAATGAAGTTTTCAGCAAATTGTGAAAACAGTTCTGTCTAGATTTTACAATCTAATACCTAGTTAGTTTCGGTTTAGTTGTAAATTCTGTCACATTTAACTTCTTAAATAGTAACCAACCATCAGGCAGGCCGTAAGCTTGTCTGCCACCTTAGTAGTATAAAATAAAAATAGTATCTTTTCATCAAAGTACCAGGCGAGCAGAAAATGTAAGGAGTTCTGAAGTGTATTAAAGCGAGACGGCAATATACCAATATATACGCGCGGAAGGGAGACGGCATTATAAACGTAAGGTTTTGTGTAATATAGTAATGTAAGAGTGAGCGGACTCTCCGTAGGATAAGTTTCGACTAAATAAATATTATGAAGATAATTTGGTATAATTTTTCTTTTATATCCTCTTCTGAATTACATAGCATCACGATTTTAAGGGGTTGGCAGAGGCGTGCAACATGTATACATACAGTATGGGGTTCTTCAAAAGGGGTCTTAGAAGGTTTTTACAGGATCGGCAGCGCGAGAGTGACGCCTCTGGTGTTGCAAACGTTCATAGGCTGCTGCACAGTATATATATTATACAGTGGATGCGGTGACCACCGGTCCTTCTGGTGGGCCGTATGCTTGTCTGCCACCTTAGTGGTATAAAAAAATAGCAGTGTCTATATATCACTTGTCTAGATCCTATAGCACAAGCGCTTATTTGAACTATGAACACTGAAGTATCCACAAGTTTTCTCAAACAACCAGCCTGGGTAGGTCGCATCGTTCCCAAAAGCACGACCTATTTTGTATGATTCTTAAAAAAACTCAAAAATCATCTATGAGAATATTTGACTGTATTCAATCTAATCAGGCTACAGCAGTACACTCCTGGACGTAGACCTCTCCCAGTTCACGTCACAACACACGGGCCTGCGCCAAACGCATCCAGCCCCAGCCTCGGAACTTTTGCAGGTCGTCGGTCCATCTGGCGGTGGACGTCCTGCCACAGGGCGGCAACTCCATACAAATGATTCGTTTTTAATTTGTCACCTACATTGAAAAACACGCAATGTTTGTACAGAGGTTAGCAAACGTTCCCTCAAATACCCTCCAACTATATGACAGCTGTGGAGGGGGTGGGGTAGCTTGCTCAGTGAGGGGCAAGGAGTTGCCTATTTGTATGTTATATTATTATTTAATAATCTTTGGTCCTATCCTTCGTTAGCTTAGTTGCGGTCTCCACTGTAAAACTCACTTGCCCCATCGGCCGTCGGTTCTTCTGCAGATGTGGCCAGCCCATTGCCACATTAATGTGTTAATTCTGCGAGCTATGTCGACCACTCTGATTCCCTACTGGAATCCAAGCATGGTTCGTTCCATACCTTATTGCGCAACTCTGAAGGCATGGACTAGCCTCACCGTAAGTGTCCACGTCTCGGCACTGTAAGTCATAACTGGTTTAGGTTTTAGACTTTCGTCTGCTGGCATTGCGGTATAGGCGAATTGAAAGTCCGAAGTAGATTCCTGAACGCTGCTCAGCCCGTCGAATCCTGCTAGCGATTTCCTAGTCCAGACTACACTTTCCTAACTTGATAACATGGCTAAGATAGGTATACTCCTGGACAACCTCAAGCCTCGATCCTTCATCTTACTCTCGGAATAAACACATAGGACTCGCAGGAAAACTCCGTCTATTCCCACCTGTTCTGTTGAGTAGTTTTGTTAACAGAACCAAAAAGAAAAAATTACCAGTAGTTCTGTTAACAAAACTACTGGTAATTTTTTTCCATTTGTTCTGTTCACAAAACAAATGGTAATACAATTCCCACCTGTTCTGTTGGCAGAACTACAGCCTAATTTCGTCTACTCCCACCTGTGCTGTTGAGAGTAGTTCTGTTAATAGAACTACTGGTAATTTTTTTCCTATTAGTTCTGTCCACAGAACAGAATGGTAATGCAATTCCCACTTGTTCTGTTAGCAGAACTACAGGTAATTTTTTTACCATTACTTCTGTCCATAGAACAAATGGTAATTCAATTCCCACCTGTTCTGCTGAGTAGTTCAACAGGTGGGAGTAGACGGCGCATTCGGTAGTGTAACCGAGTAGGTTCGATTCCCGGGTCAAGCCAAAAATATTTGTGTGATTCACGAATGTTTGTTGCGGAGTTTGCGTGTTTTCTATCTGCAATATTATGAACGTATTAACTTAAAAGTATGTCTATCAGTCGTCTAGATCTCATAGCATAAGCTTATATTTGCATTGACTAAATGTTGTATGAGAATGTCGAACAATGACCAACAGGCCAATTCTCGTATCTAATAATTTTCACTCGGATCAGTTTCGATTCATTTGACTCTTAATACCAACCCTTGAACCTGAAAAATAAAGTTTCAAAGTAGAAACTAGAAAGTGACGTATCAATTTCATGGCAGTTAAATAGTAGATAGGTACGAATCGAAACTGTATTGAACAAAAAATATTACGAAAATTACCCCAAAGAATTCCACGAATAACACACAATTTGCAGTTGAAATAAAACTCGACAATACAATAAAGGCACATTTTATTTCAAACTTGGCAATAAAATTAATAAATCACATATTTTTTCAACAGTATTATGCGTATAGAGGCGACACACCTATCTAAATATAAACGTATGGAATGATTGCTTTAACCTATTCAGACATTAATTGTAGCCAAAAGTCAGAAGCTAATATTATAAACATTACATACAGATAGGCAACTCCCTGCCCCCCGCTGAGAAAGCTTCCCCATCCCCGCCATACGCGTCATATAGTCGGCGGGTGTCGTGAGGGAACATTTGCTTAGAGGACACGCACACGTCAGCACTCGTCTAATACGCTTTGTTTGTTTACAATTTAAGCCCTATTTTCATATAGATAGATTGCAAATTGCATTGATGAGCGGGGCGAAAATTGCATGGTGAGTAGGTAGTTGGCGCGTGGCGTGTGCGGATGGACTTTGATTAATGCAATTTGAAATCTATTGATGTGATACTAGGGCTTAAATTATATTTTAAAAAACAAACGCGTGCTGGCCGTGCGCTTAGCGTGCGCGTGTCTATTTAACACGCCCTACAGAGGTAAAGAGACCGTACAGATGGAGACCTACATACTAAATTCGCTGATGCTACGCACACGTAGACAACTCATTCACCGACACGATGTCAGGCGGTCTCAACAAATTTTCGATACTGATTTGTTCGCGAGTGTGTGTAGCAGAGGGTAGGTGTGAAAAAAAGGTACACACATGAGTTTTCCATCTGTACTATCTCTAATTTGTGTCTGAACGCAGCCTTAGTTTTTGTGGTCACACACACAGTCAAGCTTAGTACAAACATAAGTGTTTATCAATGTAGGTGACAGAATGAAAAACGCATCATTTATAAAGAGCGTCCGCCTCGTGATTAAAAACAAACATAACATACAAGTATGGTCACGCCTTTATCCCCGATCGGGTAGGCAGAGGCATAGTATAAGCCCACATTTCACCTTATAGTTTTATGTCCCACGTAATAGGTAGTGAGCCGTATTGTCGTGTTGAGTTGGACAGGTGCAGGTTGTGACTGCCTGCTGTTGACTTTATTCAAGTCGCCCATCTTAAGGTCTTCAACTTGACTTAACGACTGCCATTTTACTGGCAAACGAGTTTCATCCCCGAAGAGGTAGGCAGAGACTACCCCTTCGGGGATAAGGCGTGACTGTATGTATGTACCTACTCACATACATACATACGAGTAAATATCATTCTTCTCTTAAACCCTCGGAATTGATAAAAAAAAGGCCATACGTATACCATAAGCTATTCTCAGTAGGCTAATATCCTCAGTAGGCCTTTAAGGCTACTAGAGTAGCCTTTGTGAATAACATAACTCCCCTCAGTCAGTCGGATAATAAACGCTAAATTGACTGTGACTTTGTACACGTTAAAAGCATATTCTCTCAAAGTAGGCTACTGCAGTAGCACCTCAGGCTACCACAATAGCCTTCACATACAACAAACTACCGAATACATGAAATAATTCGTGACACCTTATTGTCTTAATATTACGATAAACTATATAAAAATTAACAAATTTATTTAAAAAATAATCTCTACAGAATTTGGTAACTTCGTGGCTAAGATTTGGAACTAAGGCTGGATTCGACCAAAATCGAAGTAAGACTTTTTGTAAAACTACAAGTTATTTTGTAGTATAATATAAATTAAATAAATACATATCTGTGGACAATCTCACAAAACATCATCTAGCCCAAATTAAGCTAATATAAGCTTGTGCTATGGGATCTAGACGACTGATAGACATACCTACTTATATATTTCTAAATACATACATAATATACCTACATAGAAAACACCCAAACTTGGAAACAAAAATTTAAAAAAGTGTGTAACCTTTACCCGCGATTGAAGTAAAACTTCTTTACCATTGAAGGCATAAAATTTTATATTAATATCATTCATTGGAATTTTGAATATTCTAAATTCAAATAGTAAGCGTAACTTCCGTCAGAAAAAAGTCTGAGTAACCTCTAGTCGCGCCTATCGAAGTTTTACTTCAATAAACAAACGAATTAAGAATAATTTGTACTTCTACAAAAAGTAAAGTGAAAGTGAAGTTACCACCAACAACTAATAAGCACAACGTAAGTGAGTTTGCACGCGAAATTGGCGACAAGCGGACTACCTACTTCCATCAGTTCCATCGTCCTTCCATCTAGACCTTTCAAAATGCTGTGAAGCGAAACCGGTCAGGTTTATAATAATAAATATTGTGGAACAGCACAAGTGTCGTTTTCAACATGTGCAGCAAGTTCCACCAAGTGCCATTAATCAACAGTACCTATAAATAAAAAATGACTACCTACTCCGTTGTGTGAAACTCCGAAAAAGCTCCGAAAAAGTGGTGGATTTTTAACCATAAAAGTTCGACAACGTGCACAAGTGTGGGAAAGTGATAAAACGCAGTGGAACGTGACTCTTCCATTTCTCGACAAACTCCAGAGACACTTCTATTAATACTAGAGAAGACTGACTTTGACTGGACTTAGAGCACGAGGACTGATTAATGTGTGGCGACCGCCACATAGCGAAGATCATTGAAGTCCTGCATCGCGATATGAAAGTTCTCGCAACGAAGTATAGATAAATCCTGAATCGCGATATCAGAATTCCCACGATGATGAATGATATTACCAACAGTCCAACATCAACCGTTGGGCTTCGGCCCGCCAGGCGCGATCATCTAGCCTGGTCGGAGGATCCTCCCTTTGTGTGTTGGAGGAACATTCCCGACCTTTCCTCCACAAATGCAAAATGAAGATATAATAAACTAGCTGATGCCCGCAGCTTCGCCCGCGATGGGGCTGTATGTGAAAAATTATTTTCCCGCTTTTCTGTTGAAAATTTTCCTGAATTTTCTTTGCTATAAACCTCAAGGAGCCCGAGACCTTTCCAACGAATGCAAAACCGTGTAAATCGGTTCGTGCGTTCTGGAGTTATAGCGTCAGGAAGGAAAACCCGACTTATTTTTATATAATAGATATAAGACTAGGCTGTATGGCTCAAATTGCCTTTGCCTATCCGAAAATGGATAAATAAACTACTACTACTAGCACAACGTAACTATGGTAACCATTATCACCACTGAAGTACTTAATTCCAGTATGGTTACCGTAGTTACGTTATGCTCATTTGTTGTTGGTAAAATGGAAAATCAATTTACTTTTATAGGTATAAGTACAAGTTATTCTATTCTATAGCCTTATTTTGATTTCGGTCGAATTTGGTTCTAATTTCTAACTTAGAATTGTTAGAACGCTATTAATGTGGAATTCCGTTCACGTCCAGCTTCCCACGGGAACATATTCATGGGATATAACGAAGTCTATGTGTTATACTATTATATTATATTCTTGTACTTAATTTCATCTAAATCCGTTCAGACGTTAAAACGTAAAAGAGAAACAAACAACCTCAAATATTTATACATTTATAATATTAGTATAGTTCAGTTTTACAACCTATAATTCAATAGCATTTATAAGCAACAAATGTATAACTTGCGGATGTCACGCGGTTTCACCCGCGTAATTCCCGTTCCCATGGGAATTCGGGGATAAAATATAGCCTATGTTCAGCGCAAAGAGTGTAGCTTCCCAACAGTGAGAGAATTTTTTAAATCGGTCCAGTAGTTTCGGAGCCTATTCGATGCAAACAATCAAATCTTTCCTCTTTATAATATGTATTAGGATAGATGTCGTACAATATAGAACAACTAGTTAAGATGGTTAACGCACAAATACATGATTTCGCGCGTTTGAAACGTTTGTTTCTAAAGAAACTACCAATGTTTAGTAAGTATGATTAATGTGTAAGAGTAATATATTTCCTTGTCTAAAAATAGTTCAAATCAAAATAAACGTGGCATAACTAGGTTTTTATTAAAAACAGTGTTTACACACCTTGTTTGAAGAAATTCTTCGAAACAACGCCTCTTTGCCTATCGGATGGTATAAAATTAATTGATGTACACAGAAATTAAAGCTGCTATAAGTATCTTCATATTGTCTTCTTTAAAGCCGCCAAAGAAAATTATACCTAAATATATTTCTTATCATCAAAACATGACAAATAAAGTTTCCAAAAAACGTCGTACTTTGATGAACTTCATCACGATTTTTGGTACACTTCTAGTTTACAAAATGGTGATCTTTTTACATTTACATACTGATCATGATATCACCAATTGAATACATCAGTAATATTCTAGAAACCTCTTTAAACATATCTATAAAAACGTAATAAAAAGAGTCCTGAAATTGTCTTATAATAACTCGATGCACGGGCCGCGAGAAATTAGTACCGGCCGAGGCCTTCCAGGGGGAGGAGGTATCACTTTATGTCCCGCGTTCCCAGTCAGATATTATCGTAATCTTCGAATACTTTGAGTGTGCTCAACGCCACTTGATACTTTTTCAATTTTGTCCGCGCTGGGTGATAAACCCTCTTAACCCGCGCAGCTTCGTTTGCGTCACATAAGAGTGACAAGGAGAGAGGTGTGGTATTAATATGTAAAGTTATATAATATTTCCCATCGCATTTACTCCCGTCGCGTCGCGGCTTTAAAACTTATAATAAGGTAATTGTAAGCGAACCATAAGAAAATAGACATATGCTGACGCGGACGTTTTTTTAAAACTTTTTAAAATAAACAATTTTGTAAAACACAATTTTTAAGTAACTAATAGCCTCGAAAGCTTTCAGACTGTAACAATATCCCCGTTTTCGAAACACTCTTGATTGCTGCTCAGCTCCTATTCGTCTTAGCGTGATGTTATATACCCTATAGCCATCCTCAATAAATGGACTATCAAGCTGTAAAATATTTTTTTAAATTCAACCAGTAGTTCCTGAGATCCTAGCGTTCAAACAAACAAACAAATTCTTCAGCTATATAACATTAGTATGTATGGTGCTCAAACAAGTGACGTCACTACGTAATACGACACCCATCGTTGACTGCCTCTCCTGTCGGTAACTTCTTCTCTTGTTGACTAGAGTCGGATGTCTGAAGAGAGAAAAGGAAATAAGTTAATATTTTAGCTGAATTCAAATTTATGATTACGGAGTAGAGATTAAAATCGTGTAACAGTTTCATCCCTATAGTTCCCTTTCCCGTGGGAATACGGGAAAAAAATTTAGCGTGCGTCACCCGGGAATTTTGTAGCTTTTCAATAGTGGAAGAATTTTTCTAATAGTTTCAGTACTTTCAGAGCCTATTCGATGCAAACAAACCAATAAATCTATCCTCTTTATAATATTAACTAGCGGACGTCCCGCGGATTTACCAGCTTACTCCCGTTCCCGTGGGAATGCGGGAATAAAATATAGCCTATGGGAATAAGAATTCTTTCACTGTTGGGAAGCTTCACTATCCCCGGTATAGTGAAGCTTCCCAACAGTGAAAGAATTTTTCAAATCGGTCCAGTAGTTCCGGAGTCTATTCGATGCAAACAAACAAACAATTAAATCTTTCCTTTTTAAAAAAGACTTCACAAAATAGTTATTTATAGAAAGAGTATATACAGCTGCTACTTACAATGCTGGAGTCCTTATTGTCGAGGTACGGCATCGACGACTGTCGCCCGAACAAACGCTTGAAGCCGAACCGAGCGGCCTTGGGAGTACCTCCCGCGGGAACGGGCGGCTGGGAAGAGATAGTACAAGGTCAAAACATACTGTGAGTCATCCCGGGACGCCTGGCCGATGTGGATCATCTATAGCCGAGGGGTAAACTGATTCTGGGGATGTCGTCACAACAAGAATTATACGATCGAAACTAGTAATTTAAATTTGGTAATTAGGAAATGTGAATCCTACTAATATTTTAGAAACTAACTGTTGCCTGCGACTTCGTACGCCGCATTTTATATGTGACTAGTTGTTCCCCGCGACTTCGAAGGCGTAGAAGTCATTTTCGCGTAAGAGTCGTTATATGGTAAAATCATAATCCTCCTTTTGCGCAGTCAGTTAAAAAGTAGCCTATGTCCTTCCCAGGGCCTCGAACTATCCCTATACCAAATTTCATCTCGATCGCTCCAGCCGTTTAGGCGTGAAAGCGTAACAGACAGACAGAGTTACTTTCGCATTTATAATATTAGTAGGGATTAATAAGGTATACGAGAAGATGCAGGTTCGAATCCTGCTCGAGACCATTTTTTTTTATATCTATAATTTATGATCAGTTAGCTTACTAATTGCTCTTCAAAAATAATCTTAATAAAAAGAAACGACGGTATCGTCCTTTTCGCCAATGTCAGATTTGTATTAAAACTTATAAAAAATATTTTGAGCCGTCACGGGACGCCTAGCAGATATGAAATGTCCGAAATCCAAAATTCTAAACCCAAAATCTGATCTAAGATTAGATACATATATCTAGAATCTAACCTCTGAATTAACTTTCGCGACTGGCTGTGTACTAAATGAGCGACGCATAGTTTCTTTCACACGCCACCGTAAAAATCAGTTTACCCCTCGGCTATAGATGTTTCATACCAAAATTGTAGCCGTCACGAAACGCCTGGCGGTACAAGTAGAACATTGAAATTTTTTTCAATTCCAATCCCTATTTCCCAATTGCCAAATATAAATTCCAAATTCCGATATATTTAGCTCGTGAAGATATCGCCAGAATCAGTTTACCCCTCGGCTATAGATGTTCCACAAATCAAAAATAGCCGTGGCGATTCGGGTGTTAAGACTGAAATAAAAATTTTGAATGTATTTTTCAAAAGCACGTTTTAGCCCCTCTCTATAAAATTTTAATAGCGTGCAGAGGGGCTTATGTCGAGATTTTGTCTGTAGTCTGTGCCTCTGTCGCATTAAACTACGTCACTAGGTCACGTGGATCATCTGTTCAAAGTTTAAAATAAAACAAAAATGACAACGATTGAACTTTCACAATAAACGTGTTAGAGAGGGGCAGTCGGGTGAGAACGATCTAACAGCTTCTGCTACTGCTCGAGGTCGCTAGAAGTCCTATTATCACTTGGTCGGTTTTTATTTTCATGTCTAAGTACCAGGCAAACAGAGCACACGCAGAGGTAAGGAGACACTTCCTCTCTACAGAGAAACACTCACCCCAGTATCTTCTACAGGCACTGTCTCTGTATGTCTGTCTGTGTGCACGTCTATCTGTTCGTTGTTACTAGAGCTCGCTGGGACAGGTGCGGACGAGTTCGTACCTGAAATTTGTATCAAAGTTTATTGAATAAAGGAAACCTGTTCTATTGTTATGGACTCCTGGTATGTTGGATGACATTTTATAAATAATAAATAAATAAATATTCACGGACATCTCTCACAACGCTATCTGATCCCAAAGTAAGCTAGGAATAACCTGCTAGTGTTATGGGTATCAGACCACGGATATTAATACTTATATACTTTTAAATATATGCATATTATACATAGAAACACCCAGACTCTTGAGACAAACATTTATGGGTCACACAAATATTAGTCTCCGGTGGGAATCGAACCCACGACCTCCAGCGCCGCAGGCGGTATCACTACCGACTGCGCCACAGAGGCAGTCATTTTTCAAGCCAATTTATATTAATAGAGTTTTTTATCTGTACCTAATAACTACGTAAGTAATACTTACCATTATTATAATTATTGTAGTTGGCAACACTAACAGTTTGAGGTAACGCAATGTTGTCATCACTGGGAAGAGTGGTCTGAGAGTTTGTGCCCTTTAAACACTGTTTCAACTCTTCTGCACGCTCCATATATCTGTAAATTTAGACAATGCCTGTAAAAATCGGTCAACTGCGAGTCGGACTAACGCACACAGGGTTCCGTACCAAAAAACGGCTAAAAGTGACGTTTGTTGTATGGGAGCCCCCTTAATTCCCCCTTTTTCTTATTTTGGTATATGTGTTGTCATGGCAGCAACAGAAATACATCATCTGTGAAAATTTCAGCTCTAGCTATGACGGTTCCTGAGATACAGCCTCATGACGGATAGACTGACATACGGACAGTGAAGTTTCAAAACTAGGGTCTAAATTTTATCCTTATTCCCTTGGAACCCTGAAAATGCTCTGAGACGAATGACAATAAAATTGTACAGACGTAAACAAAAATAGACCATATTTCAACGGCATAAAGCTTATATGGTTGAAATACAGAGAGTGAGAACACAGAATGTCTAAAAAACAACTTTTTGTCTCCTGAATAAGAGTTTATTTGGTTTACGTTAATACATTGTCAAAGAGATCAAGATATATTTTACAAACTGTAACGTTAGCAAATGAGTATTGCAGATTTTAAATAAAGTACTAGGACAGTATAGAGTCAAAGATTGCTATTTGATCCCAAAGTCTAGTTTTTCTGTGTAAGAAATCTCATAGTTTCAATGCAAAAGACATCTTACGGCTTAAACGACACGGTGTCTTTCTGGGGGAAGATAGTTTGGGTGTTAATTTCGCTCCTTTGGGGAACAATTTACCCGTGAGATAAACACACAAGTACCAGGCTCATATAGCACCGCAGCCCACGCAGGGCACGAGGTAGCGCAGTGGCACCAGTAACACACAACAACAGTCCACACAAGTACCAGGCACACATACACTGGTGGTGGTGGAGCACTGACCGCGTGAGCTTGGCGGCGAGCGCGGCCCGGCGCAGCGCGTCGCTCTCGCAGCCCACGCACGGCACGAGGTAGCGCAGTGGCACCAGTAACACACAACAACAGTCCACACAAGTACCAGGCACACATACACTGGTGGTGGTGGAGCACTGACCGCGTGAGCTTGGCGGCGAGCGCGGCCCGGCGCAGCGCGTCGCTCTCGCAGCCCACGCACGGCACGAGGTAGCGCAGTGGCACCAGTAACACACAACAACAGTCCACACAAGTACCAGGCACACATACACTGGTGGTGGTGGAGCACTGACCGCGTGAGCTTGGCGGCGAGCGCGGCCCGGCGCAGCGCGTCGCTCTCGCAGCCCACGCACGGCACGAGGTAGCGCAGTGGCACCAGTAACACACAACAACAGTCCACACAAGTACCAGGCACACATACACTGGTGGTGGTGGAGCACTGACCGCGTGAGCTTGGCGGCGAGCGCGGCCCGGCGCAGCGCGTCGCTCTCGCAGCCCACGCACGGCACGAGGTAGCGCAGTGGCACCAGTAACACACAACAACAGTCCACACAAGTACCAGGCACACATACACTGGTGGTGGTGGAGCACTGACCGCGTGAGCTTGGCGGCGAGCGCGGCCCGGCGCAGCGCGTCGCTCTCGCAGCCCACGCACGGCACGAGGTAGCGCAGTGGCACCAGTAACACACAACAACAGTCCACACAAGTACCAGGCACACATACACTGGTGGTGGTGGAGCACTGACCGCGTGAGCTTGGCGGCGAGCGCGGCCCGGCGCAGCGCGTCGCTCTCGCAGCCCACGCACGGCACGAGGTAGCGCAGTGGCACCAGTAACACACAACAACAGTCCACACAAGTACCAGGCACACATACACTGGTGGTGGTGGAGCACTGACCGCGTGAGCTTGGCGGCGAGCGCGGCCCGGCGCAGCGCGTCGCTCTCGCAGCCCACGCACGGCACGAGGTAGCGCAGTGGCACCAGTAACACACAACAACAGTCCACACAAGTACCAGGCACACATACACTGGTGGTGGTGGAGCACTGACCGCGTGAGCTTGGCGGCGAGCGCGGCCCGGCGCAGCGCGTCGCTCTCGCAGCCCACGCACGGCACGAGGTAGCGCAGTGGCACCAGTAACACACAACAACAGTCCACACAAGTACCAGGCACACATACACTGGTGGTGGTGGAGCACTGACCGCGTGAGCTTGGCGGCGAGCGCGGCCCGGCGCAGCGCGTCGCTCTCGCAGCCCACGCACGGCACGAGGTAGCGCAGTGGCACCAGTAACACACAACAACAGTCCACACAAGTACCAGGCACACATACACTGGTGGTGGTGGAGCACTGACCGCGTGAGCTTGGCGGCGAGCGCGGCCCGGCGCAGCGCGTCGCTCTCGCAGCCCACGCACGGCACGAGGTAGCGCAGTGAGTCCCGGTAGCACGTGAACGCGCGCTCGTACTGGCCCTGGCTGTCCAGCTCGATGGCGCGCTTGATTAGTGTCACTGCCTGGAGTAAGAATGAATAAAAAATAAATTGTGAGACGTCACGAGAAGATAATTGTAGAAATCCGAATGCAAATTCCAAGTTTCGATAGCGTTGCTACTGCAGAAATCAGTTTACCCTTAGCTATAGATGTTTCATATCAAAAGAATCGAGTGCGAGTTAGCATGAAAATGTAACTTCATAAAGTTCAATTCAAAACCTAATCAGAAAATTTAACGAACGTAAAAACGTCATGTTGCGACTGTGCCAAGTGTGCAAGCGAGAGCGCGGAACTAGCGATAGAGAAGCACGATAGGCCTAACCGTTCGGCTTGTGACGCATCTATCTCTCTTCCACTCCATCGGCCTAAGAATATTTAAAAACATTTTAGTTTAATTGGTCTTTTTTTACGAGAATCATATATAGCCGAGGGGAAGGTGATATTTGCGATGTGGCGATGGGTTGCCAGGATTAGATTGACGCTATTGGTTAACTAGAATAATCGAGACTCTAAATTTGAGTTTCGGATGTTGGATTTTAAAAACCAGTTTACCACGGCTATAGATGTTTCACACATCAATAGCCGCGGGCTAAAGATTTTTATTAAAATGTAAGTTTTTACTTAAGTAAAGTGGGGTAAGTGCGAGTGAAATTTATGAGTGATTTGTTTAAATTGTTAATGTGAGCATCGTATTGACAGTCAATAGCTTTTTCATTTCTTCTATTTGAAAAGAATCGCTAGGTACCTCGATAACAGGGCGCAGAATAGCTCTTTTCTGTTAAGAGCTTTTTAGCGGGCGGCAAAGTGATTTGAATTTGGAACTCGAAAAATTCAAAGAAATCGAACGCAAATTGTATGGATTACTGGCTGGTAAGTGTTGGCTGCACAGCGCGGTGTCCTGAGCTAACTTAAAAATGAAAACTAAACATAATATATTGTATTCTGCGAATATATATTAAGTTCTATGTCGAGTTATGAAAGTGACAATGCATTAACTCCTGAAACAATAACTATAGAAGGTAACTACGTCGTACAAAACTTATTTTTTCTAATAGAAAGGGAATGAAAAGTAGAGTATATTACTCGAGGGCAAATTATTTTTCCCTCGGGCCGTGTACTTTGAATCCCTCACTGCGCTCAGGATTCTACGTTAGAATCCCTCGCTAAGCTCGGGATTCTATTCTAGAACTCTTCGCTTCGCTCGTCATTCAAAGTAGCGCCCTCGCCGTCAAAATACTATTTTGCTCTCTTGTTTTACAATCTACTATTGTAGAATAGAATAGAATAGAATAGAATATGCTTTATTCTACACTAATTAACATATACATGTATATGGAATACAGGGCTTTTAAATGTACAATGGGCGGCCTTATCGCTAAGTGCGATTACTTCCAGGCAACCTTTGTAGTGAAGTCGAAGAAAGTATAGGTGAGGAGGATTTCCCCCCGCAAAATATGACAGACAAATATGTACCTAGCAAACATGCTATGTCTTCTCCCCTTATACAGTTCGCGTTGCTCTATATAGCCTTATCATAAAATTGCTTCATGTCAAAAAAACACAATTAACACTTATCCAATAAAATATTTCTTAAAGTACCAGGATATCATAAATACAAAGTAATATTACCTTTTCATAGTTCTCCTTGGACGGCATGTGTTCCAAGTCGAGATACGGATGTGAGAAGAACTCCTCGTAGGATATCCGGTTGTTGGGGTCGTGTTGTAACAACCGGGTCAACAGGTCCCGGCAACCGGGGGCTATGGCCGCCCGAGGGGGGATCTGGGAAAGACACAAAAATAATGTGAGCCGTCACGGAATGCCTGACAAACATTGAAACTATTTTGTAAGTCATGAATATACATAAAATAACAAATTACGACAGAAACTGATTTTTTTAAATTTCCAAACCCAAATTTCGAGTGCCGAAGCTTTTGCCGAAGTTCGATAAGTATCAGTTTACCCATCGGCTATAGATGTTTCACATTAAAAAGACAGATTCTATAGTACTATCCCGCTTCGTCAGAAATATTAAACAAATATTACTTTTCTCTCGATTGCAGGATATTTTTTTCGAAGTAATTAAGGAAAAGGATGGAGTGATTTGATTTGACCGCAGAGCGCGCGCTGTGGTTGTTAGGTTGTATAATGACTCAATTATATTTCGTCGTCAGCCTTAATTGGTTTGCCACTGGAATTCGGACAATCGACTAATTGTAAATAGACGTACGCGGTATTTAAAACACCCAAACTCCGAAACAAACATTTGTGGATCACACAAAATTTGGACCGACCTGGGTATCGAACCCAGGACCTCCTGCGCTGCAGACGGTTACACTACCACAGAGGCAGTGATATGGTGTAAAGAAGCATTCGTGTTGAAAAGGCCCTGCAGTATAATGTAGCAACAAACTCAAACGCTAAAAAACATTTACTTCGCATAATCCTAATACATAGGCACTTGCCACACGTCAATGAATACAATACAAATAGTACCACCAGTTCGGAACGCGGCCCGCTTGAGAAGAATGGGCAAGAAACTCGACGGGCTTTTCTTTTTGCGCTCTATTTACAAAATTTACAAACTATTGCTTGAGAATGCAGTAGAGCAAGCAGATCATTTCCAGGCTTCTTTGTCAAGCAAATAATCGTCAATTGTATAGTGGCCCTTGCAGTACAATTTACTTTTTATACACCTTTTAAACTTATTTAAGGGCATACTTTTTATTTCATTTGGAAGCCAAGAACATTAGGTACGTACCTCAATGGGCGCCTGTCGCTGTATCTTGTCGACGAGTTCCTTGAACGTGTTGGAGGAGTAGGGCGCTCGGCCGAATAAGCACTCGTACATTATTACACCTGGAATAATAAACAAAAAGAGCCCTCAGTGGAAGAAGCCTGGCAGAAGTGTAAAAATAAATCATTTTGTTGAAATAACATTTAGAAAATTCAAAACCCAATATCTGAATTCCGATACGTATCTAACTCTGACAAGAGGCGTCGCGAAAGATATAAAGAGGAACATATTGAAAACGACACTTGTACTGTTCCACAATATTTATTATAAACCTGACCGGTTTAGCTTCACAGCATTTTCAAAGGTCTAGATGGAAGGACAAGTTAGTAAATATTGTGGAATAGTAGTAGTGTCGTTTTCAATATCTGCAGGAGTTTCCACCAAGTGTCATCAATCAACAGTATAAATAATATAAAGAGGAACGTTTGTTTGTTTGCATCGAATAGGTTTTGAAACTACTGAAGCGATTTAAAAAAAATGAGTGTGCGTGTAACCTTTACGCGCGATTGAAGTAAAACTTCAACAAGAAGTCACTGAAATGAGTAAATTTTAACTTAAGTAATAAATATCATATTATAATTTAATTATGTGTTTTACAAAGATTATTCAAATGTTATATTAATATCATTCATTCGAATTTTGAATAGCGGAAACTACGCAGACTATAGTAAGCGTTACTTCCGTCAGAAAAAAAGCGTGTGCGGGTAACCTTTACGCGCGATTGAAGTAAAACTTCTTTGCCATTGATGGCATCAAATGTTATATAAGCACCATCTCCAGTAATGTGTACTAAGGCCACATGCTACAGTAAGAGCTATGTAAACCACCTGTAAGGTAACTCACCGACGCTCCACAAGTCCACCCTCGCGTCGTACTCCCCCAGCACCATCTCCAGTAATGTGTACTAAGGCCACATGCTACAGTAGGAGCTATGTAAACCACCTGTAAGGTAACTCACCGACGCTCCACAAGTCCACCCTGGCGTCGTACTCCCCCAGCACCATCTCCAGTAATGTGTACTAAGGCCACATGCTACAGTAGGAGCTATGTAAACCACCTGTAAGGTAACTCACCGACGCTCCACAAGTCCACCCTGGCGTCGTACTCCCCCAGCACCATCTCCAGTAATGTGTACTAAGGCCACATGCTACAGTAGGAGCTATGTAAACCACCTGTAAGGTAACTCACCGACGCTCCACAAGTCCACCCTCGCGTCGTACTCCCCAGCACCATCTCCAGTAATGTGTACTAAGGCCACATGCTACAGTAGGAGCTATGTAAACCACCTGTAAGGTAACTCACCGACGCTCCACAAGTCCACCCTGGCGTCGTACTCCCCCAGCACCATCTCCAGTAATGTGTACTAAGGCCACATGCTACAGTAGGAGCTATGTAAACCACCTGTAAGGTAACTCACCGACGCTCCACAAGTCCACCCTGGCGTCGTACTCCCCCAGCACCATCTCCAGTAATGTGTACTAAGGCCACATGCTACAGTAGGAGCTATGTAAACCACCTGTAAGGTAACTCACCGACGCTCCACAAGTCCACCCTGGCGTCGTACTCCCCCAGCACCATCTCCAGTAATGTGTACTAAGGCCACATGCTACAGTAGGAGCTATGTAAACCACCTGTAAGGTAACTCACCGACGCTCCACAAGTCCACCCTGGCGACGTACTCCCCCAGCACCATCTCCAGTAATGTGTACTAAGGCCACATGCTACAGTAGGAGCTATGTAAACCACCTGTAAGGTAACTCACCGACGCTCCACAAGTCCACCCTGGCGTCGTACTCCCCCAGCACCATCTCCAGTAATGTGTACTAAGGCCACATGCTACAGTAGGAGCTATGTAAACCACCTGTAAGGTAACTCACCGACGCTCCACAAGTCCACCCTGGCGTCGTACTCCCCCAGCACCATCTCCAGTAATGTGTACTAAGGCCACATGCTACAGTAGGAGCTATGTAAACCACCTGTAAGGTAACTCACCGACGCTCCACAAGTCCACCCTGGCGTCGTACTCCCCCAGCACCATCTCCAGTAATGTGTACTAAGGCCACATGCTACAGTAGGAGCTATGTAAACCACCTGTAAGGTAACTCACCGACGCTCCACAAGTCCACCCTGGCGTCGTACTCCCCCAGCACCATCTCCAGTAATGTGTACTAAGGCCACATGCTACAGTAGGAGCTATGTAAACCACCTGTAAGGTAACTCACCGACGCTCCACAAGTCCACCCTCGCGTCGTACTCCCCAGCACCATCTCCAGTAATGTGTACTAAGGCCACATGCTACAGTAGGAGCTATGTAAACCACCTGTAAGGTAACTCACCGACGCTCCACAAGTCCACCCTGGCGTCGTACTCCCCCAGCACCATCTCCAGTAATGTGTACTAAGGCCACATGCTACAGTAGGAGCTATGTAAACCACCTGTAAGGTAACTCACCGACGCTCCACAAGTCCACCCTGGCGTCGTACTCCCCCAGCACCATCTCCAGTAATGTGTACTAAGGCCACATGCTACAGTAGGAGCTATGTAAACCACCTGTAAGGTAACTCACCGACGCTCCACAAGTCCACCCTGGCGTCGTACTCCCCCAGCACCATCTCCAGTAATGTGTACTAAGGCCACATGCTACAGTAGGAGCTATGTAAACCACCTGTAAGGTAACTCACCGACGCTCCACAAGTCCACCCTGGCGTCGTACTCCCCCAGCACCATCTCCAGTAATGTGTACTAAGGCCACATGCTACAGTAGGAGCTATGTAAACCACCTGTAAGGTAACTCACCGACGCTCCACAAGTCCACCCTGGCGTCGTACTCCCCCAGCACCATCTCCAGTAATGTGTACTAAGGCCACATGCTACAGTAGGAGCTATGTAAACCACCTGTAAGGTAACTCACCGACGCTCCACAAGTCCACCCTGGCGTCGTACTCCCCCAGCACCATCTCCAGTAATGTGTACTAAGGCCACATGCTACAGTAGGAGCTATGTAAACCAGTGGCGGCCGGTGGGTCCTCAAACTGGTGGTGCACTTTACTTGCTCTCTAGTTTTAAATTTAATAAGAGCCTTGGTGGTCCCGCCAATTTTATAGGTATCTACCTATCAACTTTCTCAGCTCACCACCTATTACGTGGAACATAAAACTATAAAGTGAAACGTGAACGTATACTATGCCTCTGCCTACCCCTTCGGGAATAAAGTCATGACTATAAGCCCCGCAAGTTGGTAATGCGCTGGAACCTTGTCATAATGACAGCTAAGTGACGTCATCGTGACGTAACTCGAGCGCGCGCTGGCCTCGCGAAGCCGCGTACGGTATTTTTTTTAGTACTGACTGCTCGACGGACATACGTCACCAAGTGGTAACCAAGATGACCGCCAAGCGCAATATCAACGTGCGGGGCTAATATACGTAATGTAGGTACCATGTTTTCGAAAAATTTTGTATAGGTACTTAGATATTGTTTATGCTCATTTTACATACACCAAACACTTTTTGTTTATTAAAGAAAAGAAATATAGAATAGAACTAAGATCAAAATAAAAAAAAACTATTAATTTAAAATTCAAACAATCAATAAATATTTAACGCGTCACAGATAATGTTGTACCAGCGATACAGCGAAAGAATAATTATTGTAATACCGGGAGAATTTGAATTTCGTCAAACCAAACTTCGAGTGCTCTCGGCACAGTCTCGGTAATCTTCAGTTTTACCAATCGCGTGCGGCGCACGAAATCAGACTCATTGCTCGGTACATTTTCTATGAACGATGTTTTGTCTCACGCGCCAGGCGTTTTAGCTCGGATATAGTACAAGTTGTATGGGCGGTCCTCGTGCACTCGGGAAAGCGCACGCCGATTTTTTTTACATGGAATTTAGGCTTTAGAAGTGTAGCAAAGAGCTTAGGTAATTGTTTCGTCACAATTAGATATAAGTATGTTAGTTGTTTTAAGTTATTGTAAGAATAGGTGTTACTTACATAACTAATGGTAGGTGATTAAATTATAAAGATGTCGTAAAATTTTGTAATTTTAAATCTTTTGAACTGGTGGTTCACCGCACGAGCGCACTTAAGGTACAGCCGCCACTGATGTAAACCACCTGTAAGGTAACTCACCGACGCTCCACAAGTCCACCCTGGCGTCGTACTCCCCCAGCACCATCTCCAGTAATGTGTACTAAGGCCACATGCTACAGTAGGAGCTATGTAAACCACCTGTAAGGTAACTCACCGACGCTCCACAAGTCCACCCTGGCGTCGTACTCCCCCAGCACCATCTCCAGTAATGTGTACTAAGGCCACATGCTACAGTAGGAGCTATGTAAACCACCTGTAAGGTAACTCACCGACGCTCCACAAGTCCACCCTGGCGTCGTACTCCCCCAGCACCATCTCCAGTAATGTGTACTAAGGCCACATGCTACAGTAGGAGCTATGTAAACCACCTGTAAGGTAACTCACCGACGCTCCACAAGTCCACCCTGGCGTCGTACTCCCCCAGCACCATCTCCAGTAATGTGTACTAAGGCCACGTGCTACAGTAGGAGCTATGTAAACCACCTGTAAGGTAACTCACCGACGCTCCACAAGTCCACCCTGGCGTCGTACTCCCCCAGCACCATCTCCAGTAATGTGTACTAAGGCCACATGCTACAGTAGGAGCTATGTAAACCACCTGTAAGGTAACTCACCGACGCTCCACAAGTCCACCCTGGCGTCGTACTCCCCCAGCACCATCTCCAGTAATGTGTACTAAGGCCACATGCTACAGTAGGAGCTATGTAAACCACCTGTAAGGTAACTCACCGACGCTCCACAAGTCCACCCTGGCGTCGTACTCCCCCAGCACCATCTCCAGTAATGTGTACTAAGGCCACATGCTACAGTAGGAGCTATGTAAACCACCTGTAAGGTAACTCACCGACGCTCCACAAGTCCACCCTGGCGTCGTACTCCCCCAGCACCATCTCCAGTAATGTGTACTAAGGCCACATGCTACAGTAGGAGCTATGTAAACCACCTGTAAGGTAACTCACCGACGCTCCACAAGTCCACCCTGGCGTCGTACTCCCCCAGCACCATCTCCAGTAATGTGTACTAAGGCCACATGCTACAGTAGGAGCTATGTAAACCACCTGTAAGGTAACTCACCGACGCTCCACAAGTCCACCCTGGCGTCGTACTCCCCCAGCACCATCTCCAGTAATGTGTACTAAGGCCACATGCTACAGTAGGAGCTATGTAAACCACCTGTAAGGTAACTCACCGACGCTCCACAAGTCCACCCTGGCGTCGTACTCCCCCAGCACCATCTCCAGTAATGTGTACTAAGGCCACATGCTACAGTAGGAGCTATGTAAACCACCTGTAAGGTAACTCACCGACGCTCCACAAGTCCACCCTCGCGTCGTACTCCCCAGCACCATCTCCAGTAATGTGTACTAAGGCCACATGCTACAGTAGGAGCTATGTAAACCACCTGTAAGGTAACTCACCGACGCTCCACAAGTCCACCCTGGCGTCGTACTCCCCCAGCACCATCTCCAGTAATGTGTACTAAGGCCACATGCTACAGTAGGAGCTATGTAAACCACCTGTAAGGTAACTCACCGACACTCCACAAGTCCACCCTGGCGTCGTACTCCCCCAGCACCATCTCCAGTAATGTGTACTAAGGCCACATGCTACAGTAGGAGCTATGTTAACCACCTGTAAGGTAACTCACCGACGCTCCACAAGTCCACCCTGGCGTCGTACTCCCCCAGCACCATCTCCAGTAATGTGTACTAAGGCCACATGCTACAGTAGGAGCTATGTAAACCACCTGTAAGGTAACTCACCGACGCTCCACAAGTCCACCCTGGCGTCGTACTCCCCCAGCACCATCTCCAGTAATGTGTACTAAGGCCACATGCTACAGTAGGAGCTATGTAAACCACCTGTAAGGTAACTCACCGACGCTCCACAAGTCCACCCTGGCGTCGTACTCCCCCAGCACCATCTCCAGTAATGTGTACTAAGGCCACATGCTACAGTAGGAGCTATGTAAACCACCTGTAAGGTAACTCACCGACGCTCCACAAGTCCACCCTGGCGTCGTACTCCCCCAGCACCATCTCCAGTAATGTGTACTAAGGCCACATGCTACAGTAGGAGCTATGTAAACCAGTGGCGGCCGGTGGGTCCTCAAACTGGTGGTGCACTTTACTTGCTCTCTAGTTTTAAATTTAATAAGAGCCTTGGTGGTCCCGCCAATTTTATAGGTATCTACCTATCAACTTTCTCAGCTCACCACCTATTACGTGGAACATAAAACTATAAAGTGAAACGTGAACGTATACTATGCCTCTGCCTACCCCTTCGGGAATAAAGTCATGACTATAAGCCCCGCAAGTTGGTAATGCGCTGGAACCTTGTCATAATGACAGCTAAGTGACGTCATCGTGACGTAACTCGAGCGCGCGCTGGCCTCGCGAAGCCGCGTACGGTATTTTTTTTAGTACTGACTGCTCGACGGACATACGTCACCAAGTGGTAACCAAGATGACCGCCAAGCGCAATATCAACGTGCGGGGCTAATATACGTAATGTAGGTACCATGTTTTCGAAAAATTTTGTATAGGTACTTAGATATTGTTTATGCTCATTTTACATACACCAAACACTTTTTGTTTATTAAGGAAAAGAAATATAGAATAGAACTAAGATCAAAATAAAAAAAAACTATTAATTTAAAATTCAAACAATCAATAAATATTTAACGCGTCACAGATAATGTTGTACAGCGATACAGCGAAAGAATAATTATTGTAATACCGGGAGAATTTGAATTTCGTCAAACCAAACTTCGAGTGCTCTCGGCACAGTCTCGGTAATCTTCAGTTTTACCAATCGCGTGCGGCGCACGAAATCAGACTCATTGCTCGGTACATTTTCTATGAACGATGTTTTGTCTCACGCGCCAGGCGTTTTAGCTCGGATATAGTACAAGTTGTATGGGCGGTCCTCGTGCACTCGGGAAAGCGCACGCCGATTTTTTTTACATGGAATTTAGGCTTTAGAAGTGTAGCAAAGAGCTTAGGTAATTGTTTCGTCACAATTAGATATAAGTATGTTAGTTGTTTTAAGTTATTGTAAGAATAGGTGTTACTTACATAACTAATGGTAGGTGATTAAATAATAAAGATGTCGTAAAATTTTGTAATTTTAAATCTTTTGAACTGGTGGTTCACCGCACGAGCGCACTTAAGGTACAGCCGCCACTGATGTAAACCACCTGTAAGGTAACTCACCGACGCTCCACAAGTCCACCCTGGCGTCGTACTCCCCCAGCACCATCTCCAGTAATGTGTACTAAGGCCACATGCTACAGTAGGAGCTATGTAAACCACCTGTAAGGTAACTCACCGACGCTCCACAAGTCCACCCTGGCGTCGTACTCCCCCAGCACCATCTCCAGTAATGTGTACTAAGGCCACATGCTACAGTAGGAGCTATGTAAACCACCTGTAAGGTAACTCACCGACGCTCCACAAGTCCACCCTGGCGTCGTACTCCCCCAGCACCATCTCCAGTAATGTGTACTAAGGCCACATGCTACAGTAGGAGCTATGTAAACCACCTGTAAGGTAACTCACCGACGCTCCACAAGTCCACCCTGGCGTCGTACTCCCCCAGCACCATCTCCAGTAATGTGTACTAAGGCCACATGCTACAGTAGGAGCTATGTAAACCACCTGTAAGGTAACTCACCGACGCTCCACAAGTCCACCCTGGCGTCGTACTCCCCCAGCACCATCTCGGGCGCCATGTACAGCGGGGAGCCTCTCACGGAGCGCGCGCCCTCCGCCGTCATGTGTTGGGCGAATCTGCAGTTAATACGAATATCTGGACCTTAATGATAATTTATACAATTTCTTTATACCACTAAGGTGGCATACAAGCATACGGCCCACCAGATGTACTGGTGGTCACCACAGCCTATGGACATTTGCAACACCGGAGGCGCTACACTCGCGCTGCCGTATAATATTATAAAAACTAATGTTATAAAAGGAAAGATTTGATTGTTTTGAAAAGACTCCGAAACTACTGAACAGATTTGAAAAAATCCTTTACTGTTGGGAAGCTACGTTAGCCCCGGTGGACATCCATACTAATATTATAAAGCTGAAGAGTTTGTTTGTATGGCTGAACGCTAGGATCTCAGGAACTACTGGTTGGATTTCAAAAATTCTTTTACAGAGTGATAGTCCATTTATCGAGGATGGCTATAGGCTATATAACATCACGCTAAAATGAATAGGAGCGGAGCAGCAATCAAGAATGTTTTGAAAACGGGGAACATTTTTTACCGTCTGAGAGCTTCCGAGGCGTACGCTGGGTAAATGGTTACAGTTTGGTAAAAATTGTGTATTACAAAATTGTTTCTCTTAAAAAGTTCTAAAAAAAAGTCTGCGGCAGCATATATCTATCTTTTAAGGTTCGCTCACAATAACATAATTTGTCTATCTCTTAAGGTTCGCTCACGATATAATGAAACTGAAGAGTTTGTTTGTGCTAGGATCTCAGAAACTACTGGTTGCATTTCAAAAAATATTTTACAGTTTAATAGTCCATTTATTGAGGCTGGCTGATGGCAATATAACATCACGCTAAAACGAATAGGAACGGAGCAGCCATGAATAATGTTTCGAGAACGGGGATTATTTCTTTCTTTTGAGAGCTTCCATTGCGTACGCTGCATATATAGTTAAAGTTACGTAAAAATTGTGTATTATAAAATTGTTGCTCTAAAAAAGTTCTAAAAAAAAGTCCTGAACAGCATATCCCTATCTTTTAAGGTTCATTTACAATAACCCTCTTATTAAGTTTTAAAGTATGAGCGACGCCATGGGAGTAAACTTGGTCTGCAGTGGCAGCCAGTCAATTGAACGATAAAAATCGGCCAAGTGCGAGTCGGACTCGCACACGATAAGTTCCATACGGAAAAAGGGATGGGCGGAAGTAAAACTGACGAGAAACATTATATCACTTTAACACTTCTTTCCTTCTCACTCTCATGTGACGCAAACAAAGATATAATGCGGTTCAGCTCTAATGAATATAAGCGACGCGACGCGACGGGAATAAGGGCGACGGAGGTAAATGCAACGGAAAACATTATAATACTCGAAATATTAATACCATACCTCTCTCTTTCTCACTCTCATGTGACGCAAACGAAGTTGCGCGGGTCAGCTAGTAGACTATAATTTGATTCAGACGGGCACGGGAACTACGCGGGTGAAACCACGTAACGTCCGCCAGTGATTAATTATACTAAATAGCATGCAGCTACGTAACTAACGCACTCCGCCTCAAAACATTGCAATAATTTTGTAAAAATTCAAAATTATCAAATTTCAATATAAAATGTCTATAACTCGCAACGCAAAAATCTGTTTACCCTTTGGCTATAAAAGTTTTAAATAAAAAAATGATTCAAGACGTTTTTTCCAAGTCATAACTAGTTGCATCTAAAAACATATCTGGAACAGCAATTTTTTTTCCTTGTGGAAATCCTACATGGATGCTATGCCGGACTCCTACCAACTAAAACCACACGATGCCTTACAACTGTCTACGGCCGGAAGTCCCGTGTAAGCCCTCGGAAAGAAGTCCCAGGACTGGATTAAATGCTAAAGAAATTATTTAAAACTACCAGGAAACCATAATCATATAACAACTTACCCGAAATCAGCAACTTTGAGTGTATATTTCCCATCGGATCCCTTGTGCAATAATAAGTTATGGGGCTTCAGGTCCATATGTACTACACCTGTTAACAAAAATAATTATTAAACTGAATAGTTTGGAGATGTCTATCTGTCTGTATGACGAGTATCAGAAACTCACAAGCCAAAAGGGGACGTTTAACTACGTAATGTAAAAGCACCGAAACGTATATCTGTAAGCTATTGCAATACCCCACTGACTCCTGTAACGTTATACAGGACCCCCGTCCCCCTAAATTGCGGAACATAATTTTTGAAATTCCCCAAATGCCAAAATCCCAACTTATCAAATTGAAATTCCTAATTTTTGAAGACGTGTCGCCACCGACAAAATCAGTTTACCCCGCGTCTATAGATGTTACACATCAAACTCAGTTTACCCCGCGGCTATAGATGTTACACATCAAAATCAGTTTACCCCGCGTCTATAGATGTTACACATCAAACTCAGTTTACCCCGCGTCTATAGATGTTACACATCAAAATCAGTTTACCCCGCGTCTATAGATGTTACACATCAAAATCAGTTTACCCCGCGTCTATAGATGTTACACATCAAAATCAGTTTACCCCGCGTCTATAGATGTTACACATCAAACTCAGTTTACTCCGCGGCTATAGATGTTACACATCAAAATCAGTTTACCCCGCGTCTATAGATGTTACACATCAAAATCGGTTTACTCCGCGGCTATAGATGTAACACATCAAAATCAGTTTACCCCGCGTCTATAGATGTTACACATCAAACTCAGTTTACTCCGCGGCTATAGATGTTACACATCAAAATCAGTTTACCCCGCGTCTATAGATGTTACACATCAAAATCAGTTTACCCCGCGTCTATAGATGTTACACATCAAAATCAGTTTACCCCGCGTCTATAGATGTTACACATCAAAATCAGTTTACCCCGCGTCTATAGATGTTACACATCAAAATCAATTTACCCCGCGTCTATTGATGTTACACATCAAAATCGGTTTACCCCGCGGCTATAGCTGTAACACATCAAAATTAAGGTTACCCCGTGGCTATAGATGTTTCACAGCTACCGTGTGATGTTCTTATTTAAAAAAGGGTTTATTGGTGTAGAAGTACTTGTATATGAAAACGCCTGACTTATAAAGCAACACGACCACCATTAAACGGAGACGGCTTTATACTCGGGTACATAACTATTTGTCATATGTTGCGGGGGATGGTGCGTCATGGCGCATCAATCGACAGGGGGCCACTCTCACAGTACGTAAGACTTCTGACAGTGGTCCTTAAGTGGGCGGCTCTTTGAGCTAAGCTAAGATTTTTTTAGTCTGACAAAGAAAGGAGATCATTCACGTTTCATACATTTTTGGGCCAATTCTGAAAGTGCCGGCCAGAAAAAATAAATGTAATATTCGCATAGAACACACAATTTCTAGCAAAAAATACTACTACATTAACCCTGTGCGTGCTATGGTTTTGTTGTTACATGCTTTTAAAACACGAGAAAAATGTTATTTTGATGATGTATTTTGAAACATTTTATCACTTGAATAATGATTTGTTTTTACGTTATTCTATTGTAATATGAAATAATTATCATTTTACTAATTATCTACGTACCTACGCACAAACAAAACGTACCTAACGACGCACAACAAGTCAAAACTTGTTTCAAAAAACTTAGACAAAGGTGCCGAGCGCGCAGCCCCCCAGGCTCAAGCGACAGGTACCTGGCAAATCACCCCGCCACCTCCCGACGCCTGATGGGTGCGATGGGGCTCTACCACCAACCCCGGGGTCCAAGCCAGCCTCACCTGCGAGTGGTGAACCTGCTGATAAACGGACGAGGTCATGGCGCACAGAAAAGGAAAATTCGAAACTAAACCCTGTACCAACCCGTCTGGCCAGCGTGATACAGTAAGGTCAAATATCCTCCTATGATACACACAACAAAACAACGGCCCCTAGTTCCCGGCACTCCCGCTGTTCCCGATCACGGCAGCGGTCGGAGTGACGGCGGGAGGGGGGGGGGGGGTGCTAAGAATCTCCGAGTTACGGGAGGCTGCCGTACAAAACTGACCCTGGCTACGTTTAATGGAACTACTCTGCGCCTGGACGAGCGGCTCACCGAACTCGAGGTAGTACTAGGTGGTATTAACTGGCACATGCAGTATTGTGTGAGGTCCGAAGAAAGGGGGAGGACACACTAACCCTTGCATCAGGCGACCTGTTTTACTTTCGGGAAGGTGACGGAAGACATTCTTCTTCAAGGTGGATTGGCTTTATGGTGAAAAAGGACCACGTTAGCAGCTTTGTGGAGATCAGCAGTGTTTCGCCTCGGGTAGCGTACTTAATACTGAGACTCACCAACAGGTACACCCTGAAGGTGATACAAGTGTACGCTCCGACCTCGAAAAGCACTGTCGAGGCAGTTGAGACCGTGTACGAGGACATAGCAAAGCACTACATAGTACTGCCAAGACTCACTACAGCGTTGTGATGGGAGACTTCAATGCCAAAGTGGGAGTACAAGAATGCGGCGAAACGAAGATCAGCCCCTTTGGTGTAGGGCGCAGAAATGACCGGGGCCATATGCTTGTCAGTTTTCTTGAGTCTCAGGGGCTCTTCTTGATAAACTCTTTCTTTAAGAAGAAGCCCAACAGAAAATGGACTTGGCGATGCCCCGACAAGGTCACAAGGAAAGAGATAGACTTCATCATGACGGACAGGAAGTCTATATTTAGAGATGTCTCTGTGGTTAACAGGTTTAATACCGGTGGTGATCACCGACTTGTACGAGCATCTCTGAATTTGGACTTCCGAGCTGAAAGGGCCCGTATGATGAAGCCTACTCTCCGACCTACCGCGCTCCAGTTAGCCTCAGGAGCTGAGAAGTTCCAGTTAGAACTTCAAAATCGTTTTGATCTGCTGGGAACCACTGGCAATATTCACGATAAGGCCGACAATGTGGTCAGGACGCTACAGCAAGTGTCCCGAAGGTTTTTGTCCGGAAAAAGCAATAACAGGTGCTCTTAGCTCTCGCCCGAGACTCTCGAACTTATGAGAATAAGACGAGAAACGCCATCTACGCACTCGTCTTCGTCAGACCAGCGGGATTGAAATCTCAGAATCCGAAAGCTGATACGACGCGACCTTAGACGCTATAACACCAGCATCGTCGAGGCAGCGATCGAGCAGAACAAGGGTACCAAAGTATTTGCCCAACAGCTTGGAAGACCCCGTCTGATAAAACTGAAGACAGCGGATGGCAGAACTGTGACCTCCAGGTTCGAGATTCTCGAGGAAATTAAGAGCTTTTACAGAGACCTATATGCATCACGGACAAAAAGGCCGACGAGTAGGACCCTACTGATTGTGACCACCGAGTCCCACTATCGCGCCACTATAGCGAGGACATTCCGGACATCGATCAGGGCGAGGTGAGGGCGGCTCTCGGGCAACTTAAAAACAACAAGTCCCCTGGGGAGGACGGAATTACAACTGAAAAGGTGATAAGACCTTGCTGAGGAATTACAGACCCATCTCACTCCTGAGCCATGTTTACAAGTTGTTCTTGAGAGTAGTTATAAACCGCCTCGCCGGAAGGCTCGATGAGTTTCAGCCAAAGGAGCAAGCCGGATTTCGAAAAGGCTTCAGAACCGTGGACCACATCCATACTGTACGGCAGATTGTACAGAAAACAAACGAGTACAATCAGCCGCTGTGTATGGCTTTTGTGGACTACGAGAAGGCCTTTGAATCTATCGAAATAAAATACTCTTTATCTTTATTTTACATGCTCCTTTATGTAGGAACGAGAAATCAAAATTGGGCATAAAATATGCCTCTGCCTCATCCTTCGGAGAAACAGGTATAATTATATTATGTGTGCTTATATGTGTGCTGAAAGACATAATTAATAAAATAAATCACTATTCAACTGCTCATATCAATTAGAATGACACCTTTGAAATAACATTTTTCACGAATTTTAAAAGCATGTAACAAAAAAACCATAGCACGCACAGGGTTAATGTAGTAGTATTTTTTGCTAGAAATTATGTGTTCTATGCGAATATCACATTTTCTTTTTCTGGCCGGCACTTTCAGTTTTTGGTCCAAAATGAATGATGTCCTTTGGCAAAAGAATGAGAAGGCAGATATGATTCGATTTATTTGAATATTTATTAAATCATTTTTTACCTTTTTCTCTTAGAAATTTGAGGGCCGATGCAAGTTGCTGGAGAAAATATAATACCTGGAAAGTAAATAAATAAATATTGAGGAACATTTTTTTTTGCAGCGCCATTTTACCTAAACTAAGCATCAAACTTTCGCGTTAATAATATTACATACGTACATACATATAGTCACGCCTTTATCCCCGAAGAGGTAGGCAGAGGAATAGTTTACGCCCACATTTCACCTTATAGTTTTATGTCCCACGTAATAGGTGTAGGTGTAGGGCGCAGGTTGTGACGACCCGCAATAGAAATTTTTCAAGCCGCCCCCTCAACTTGACTAAACAATTGTCATTTGTTACCCCCGACGGAAACCCGGACAGGGTGTTATACTGACAAACGGGTTTTAAGTTTTCTTCTCTACACAGATCTTTTTCGAAAGCGTTTCTTTAGTCGCCTCTTACAACACCCTCGGGATGGATGGGTGGCGACATTTTGTACTCTTTTCCGTCGCCACACGAGTATAATATTATTGTGACGTAATATTTTCGACTTTTTGATTAAGAATATTAATTACTTACCCGTTTTTCTGGTACCCTGCCATATTTAAGTATGTATTTAGATAGGTCCCCTCCGCAGCAAAAATCCATTATTATGTAGATATTTCTGTAAAAGAAGAGAACAAATAGACATAAATAAATATTCATCAACATTTTTACACAGCGCGACCTGATCCCAAAGTAAGCTGGAATACCTGATTGTGTTATTAGTACCAGACAACGGAATATACTTACTGTTAGAGGAGCGGGGAATTTAAAGTATTATGTTCTAATTATTAGGATATTCAGTAAAAAGATGTTGTCTGTTGAAGTTTTTATAATCAAGTCAGGGTAACTATGGAGAAAAAGAATCTTAATATATAAAACAAAGACGGGTTTGTTACAACATTTATAACTCGAGATCTGCTGAACCAATATTCATGGTTATTGATTCGTTGGATTTGTCTCCGCCCCTAATAGCATAACAAATCTTAAAAACAATGAATACTTGATATTATTTAATTTTAATTTCCGAAAATAATACCCAAGATTTATTGTACAGGTTAACAAAAGTGTAAATGTCTTTTTATAGGTTGTCTATAATTTTTCTTGATAAGCTATGTGGTGGTTATATATACTCTTTGAGCTATTGTCTATGTCTCGAAAGTGGTTTTTGTTTTTTGAGTGCACATTCAGTATTAATATTAGATTCCGATCTTGAGGTGAATGAGGAGATGCATAACCAGACTTTGCTCTTGATCGAAGATATGTGTTACCTCATGTGCGGCGTTTGTTAGTTAGGTTAGGAATGCCAGCGCCAGATCGCGGAATGAATGACGCTTTTAATAGAGAATTGGAACGTGAACGTGAATATGATCCACGTGAACTAATCCAATCAGTCCAAACGAATGTACCTCTGTTGAATCCTAAGCAGAGGGAAGTCTATGATACACTGATTAATGCAATTTGATGATGGAAATGGCGGCTTATTTTTTTTGGATGACCCCGGTGGAACTGGGAAGACATTCCTCATGTCATTGATTTTGGCCACTGTACGTGCGAGATCCGAAATTGCGGTAGCAATAGCTTCTTCTGGAATAGCGGCCACATTGTTAGACGGATGCCGTACGGCTCACTCAGCGTTAAAATTGCCATTAAACATTCATACTACTGAACAACCGACATGTAACCTTTCGAAACACTCCGCAATAGCCAAAGTTTTAGTAGCATTAAAAAATCATCATATGGGACCAATGCACAATGGCGCACAAACGCGCATTGGAAGCCCTAGACCGAACATTAAAAGATCTGCGCAATGAATCGAGATGTTTTGGCGGTGCAATAATTTTATTATCTGGCGATTTCCGACAAACACTACCAGTCATTCCAAGATCTACTGCTGCCGACGAAATAAACGCTTGCCTCAAAGCGTCAAATCTGTGGCGATATGAAAAGAAACTTCAACTGTCTGTAAATATGAGAGTTGCATTGTTGAACGATCTATCTGCTGATGATTTCTCGAAGCAATTGCTGACTATCGGTAATGGCCAAGTTGCTGTTGACAAATCGAGCGGTTTGATTTCATTTGCAATTTTGTATCATCAAAAGACGAGCTTTGCCGGGTCTATCGACTGTGTAACAAACGAAAAAGAAGCCACTGATTATTCAAGTGAATTTTTAAACTCCTTGGATGTGCCTGGTTTACCACCGCACAATTTAAAACTTAAGGTTGGCTCGGTAGTCATCATGCTTAGAAATTTAAACCAACCAAAACTGTGCAATGGAACGCGTTTGGTGATAAACTGATGAGCAATTTGATTCACGCGTCGATACTTAAAGGAAAAATTACAGATGAGGAAGTTCTTATTCCAAGGATTCCGATGATCCCAACGGATATGCCATTTGAGTTTAAACGAATTCAATTCTATGTATAATATGTATGTATTTAAAAGTATATAAGTATTAATATCCGTGGTCTGATATCCATAACACAAGCAGGTTATTCCTAGCTTACTTTGGGATCAGATAGCGTAGTGTGAGATGTCTGTGAATATTTATTATTTACTAGCTGAGCCCGCAACTTCGTTTACGTCACATAAGGTGTATGAAAGGAAAGGTATTTCTTCATCAGAGTCATCAAGCAGCGTCTGAAACTGCCCTGTTTGCTTAATCATAAAAGAGCTTAATGATTAAGTCTATTTTAAAACAATTCAGTCCACGCCTTCGGCGCGGACTGAATTGTTTAAAAATAGTCTTAATCATTAAGCTCTTTTATGATTAAGCCAACACGCCAGTTTAGGTTCACTCACATACAAAGAAACCCCTACAATTAAAATTTTCAAAATATCTGATTCTTAAAAGTGTTATAACTCTATAATTTCTAAACCGATTTACATAAAACAAACGCTAAATGTTAACTGGAGCAAACCTCAACACAATAAAAAAAACCGCATTGCAATCGGTTGAGCGGTTACTGAGATTAGCGTGCACAACCGTACAGACAAACAGATATACAGATATACAGACATACAGACAAACAGACAAAAATTCTAAAAATCATTGTTTTGGGTTCTATTGCGTTCATAAAGCCCCCCTATAATAATTTTTCTTATTTATCTTCCATGTACAGACAGCGACCCGTTACGATTTTATTATATGTATTGATATTGATTGATTTATTATTATTATTTAGAAATATATAAACAGATAGCTTATATTAGCTTAGTTTGGGCTATATAATGTTGTGTGTGAAAGTCCAGAGATAAATAATAATATACACAAATATTTCATGTATAAAAAAAAAACCGATTATTCTTGCCTTCGCCATGACGATCAACAAATCACAGGGCCAAGCCTTGACTATTTGTGGCCTCAATCTAGAAAATGCATGTTTTTCTCATGGTCAATTGTACGTGGCATGCTCACGTGTCGGCAAACCATCCGCTTTATTTGTTCTTGCGCCTGACCAAAAAACAAAGAATGTCGTTTACCACAAGGTGCTTGAATGAAAATCCCATTATTGAATTAATCCGAGTGTATTCCAATCTGCACAACACAGTTTTCAATCATTTTTTTTCTGACATGAGTTTGAATTACTTAATTTTTTTTTTTTTTTTTAATTTTTATTCTCATTCTGTATGTTTTCATCATCATTCATCATAATAAAATACTTTCATGTTTCTATCTATATTAAGATTATTTTGTATCATTGTATTACGTTTAGAGATGGGCAGAAGGTTTAAACCCAGTGGGTGGAAATGGGTTTAAACCCGCAGGCTGATTACGTATAAACAGCGATCAGCGATAATCGCGCAATCATTGCGCAATCATCGCACGATTTATCGCTGGTGGCGGAAAAAATGGTATTATGTTAAATTCTATAGCGAATCGTTCGCTAATCGCTACGTCGCACTTATCACTACGAAACTAGCGCCATAAACAATTACGTGGCGATCACTGAAAACTGGGAACTGTCACATCTGTTGGGCATTTCATTAGTGTATGTGTGTGCTGAGAGACCACTTTTATTTTTTCGGATTTTTGCAGTTTAACTAACAATAGTGCGTAGTAAAATTTGCGAAAATATTTGTAAAGCTTAGTGATCGGTTAGAAAGCGCGTCCGAACACGTGCTCGCAGCACTATTGTTAGTTAAACTGCAAAAATCCGCAAAAAATGAAAGTGGTCTCTCAGTACACACATACACGAATAAAATATCGAAATCGCTGCCTGGAGGTTGTCAAAAACGATACGTAATACGAAATTATCGCCAGATCGCTGCCGCAGTATAGCACAAATGCAGTTTTTAATTTACTGATTGTCCTACAGAGGCAGCACCGTCGCTAGTTGGCTATTGCAAAACGATCGTTGATACGTAATACGAAACAGTCAACAAACAGCGATTATCGCGCGATTTCCGCGAGATTATCGCTGTCGCTTGCCTATTGTAAGATACGTAATAAGCCTGCGGGTCTTTTGGGAGGAAACGGATTTAAACCCAGGTAAAAACCCAAATATAGGGTTAAAATCAGCGATACTTTCATTTTGAATTGAATTATTTAGTGTTCAATTCTACATGAAAGTACCACTCGCCATTCGCCAGTTTCATTGTCTAACGCTACGTCCTAGGTAGGCGGTTCGAAGCGAACGCGATTCTGAAGCGGTGACACGCGAATTCAACGCGACGCGGTGCGACGCGGCGGCTATGTCCTACGTGCACGCGAATCGTCTCGCACAGCCGCCATCGACCGGCGAGGCTGCCGTTCAGTTGGCACTTTGCATCAGCCTAATGCAACTGCTATAGATCAAAAAAATGTATGGAGTTCTAGATTTTAGGTTTTTTTGGGGTGAAGTGAAGTGGGGTGTGGTGAGGTAAATTGGTGTGAGGTGGGGTGGGGTGAGGTTAGGTGGAGTGGAATTTTGGCCTTTTGGACTTTGGCCTTTGGGACTTTTGGACTTTTGGCTTTTTGGACTTTAGGACTTTTGGACTTTTGTACTTTTGGACTTTTGGCCTTTTGGGCTTTTGGAGTTTTTTGGACTTTTGGACATTGGTTTTTTTGGACTTTTGGACTTTGGATTTTTTACTTTGGACTTTTGGACTTTTGGCCTTTTGGACTTTTTACTTTGGAATTTTGGACTTTTGGCCTTTTGGACTTTGGACTTTGGACTTTGGACTTGTGACTTTTGGACTTTTGATCTTGCTTTTTGTTGGCAAGTCCAAAAGTCCCAAAAGTCCCAGAAGTCCCGGAGGTCCCAAAAGTCCCAAAAGTCCAAAAGTCCAAAAGTCCAAAAGTCCAAAAGTCCAAAGGCTGTTTGGTACAGAGATACATTATAGTCTGGAATAACACATAGGCTACCTTTTATCCCGGGAATGGCTTCCCGCGGGAACAAATTTTACGCGGGCGAAGCTGCGGGCATCAGCTAGTATTCTTATATAGAGGAAGTGGGACTAATTTTGTATACTTAGAAAGGCAAAATCGACGATAATAAATTTACTTCTTTTATCCCATAAAATAGGACGTTCTTGAATTACATTGATTAAAATTTCTATTTCCAACATTTTATAAAACACGGCGGCACCGCATCCAGTTCGCGCGCAAATATCAAACCAACTGATCGCGTTCGCTTCATTTCGCGCCGCCCCGCACCGCACCGCACTTGCGTTTGGTCACGTAGGACACTTCAATAGGTTTCAACTGTTTGTTGGTATCGCGCCGCGCCGCGCCGCTTTGCGTTCGCTTACGTAGGACGTCGCCTTAACAAGTTGAATACTTATTTTTTATTATACAGGATGCAATTTAGACGCTAGTTGGACGTAAAGTACCCTTAATATTGATAATAGCAAGTTTTGCTGAAAGGAAACATTCCTTTATTATCAAAAGTAAGTCGAACTGCATTTAAAGATTTTTGAAAAATCACCTGCTTGAGCCGGGAATCGAACCAGGGAGATGTAAAAAAACACATGTATTTTTTGATACCAACCGAAAGTGTCTGCATACCGGTCAGGTTTATAAATAAATATTGTGGAACAGAACAGTCAAGTACAATGAAATGTACTAGTCTAATCTTACAAAATGATGTACCTATCCCTGCGAGTGCCATAATGAACTTACCAAAGATTGTGACAAACGTATCGGTATATGTATAGTCCACCGAACTTGACAATATCATGTATGCGTATAAAGAGCAATTATGACCCCAAATAGGTACACTTCTTTTTTTTATAAAGAAAAGAAAGAAAGGAAAGCAGAAAGTCAGTGGTCCTGATGGCATTCCGGCGGTGGTGCTGAGGAAGTGTGCAGCCGAATTGTCTCCAACGCTAACACGCCTGTATCGCTTTTCCTATTCGTCAGGAGAAGTGCCGGAGGCTTGGAAGGAGGCGAACGTCCAGCCGATTCCCAAGAAAGGGGATCGGTCGGATCCGGCCGACTATCGCCCCATAGCCGTAACCACCGTCATCTGCAAGGTGTTCGAGCTGATTATTAACAAGCAGCTCATGCGATATCTAGAGGATCACTCGCTAATCAGCGATCGTCAATACGGCTTTAGGCCGAAACGATCAACGGGTGGCCTCCTAGCGTATATAACACACACCTGGGGTGAGGCTATGGAGAGGCACGGCGAATCTCTGGCTATTGGCCTAGACATCTCTAAAGCCTTTGATAGGTTATGGCATGCGTCACTTCTTTCCAAGCTGCCGGCAAACGGTCTGTCGCCTCAGTTGTGCCGCTGGTTGGTCAGTTTCCTCACGGGCGACGTATACGGGTTCTCTGTGATGGTCAGACTTCCGGCTTCTTGCAGGTAAATGCCGGAGTACCACAGGGATCGGTATTGTCCCCAAATCTCTTTCTTCTGCATATCAATGACATGCTGTCCCTTGGGTGCAGTCATTGTTATGCGGATGATAGTACCAGAGTACTATCATCCACATGGGAGCTATTCTGGCCGTCCAGTGGATGGGCGACACGACGTGGAAGAGAAGAGACAGCAACTCGTGGCGGATCTCGACCGGGAACTGGGTCACATTGCCCAATGGGGTTCAGACAACCTGGTCAAGTTCAATGCCGGGAAAACACAGTCGTGTGCGTTTACAGCTAAGAAGTCCCCATTCCTACCCCTACCCACTCTTCAGAGCATTACGGTTCCACTAAAGGACAACCTGGAGATCCTCGGTATAGACGTCCGGCGTGAGCTCAATCACAAAAACTACATAGAGCGGTGTATTGGGCTGGCCTCGCGTAAACTAGGAGCCCTAAATAAGGTGAGAGACGGTACTTCACGCCACATCAGAGATGTTTACTGTACAAGACGCTGATTCGCCCCTGCGACGAATACTGTTCTCATCTTATGGATGACTCCGCGAAGTACTTGCTAGACGCGCTTGATGCTATGCAAAGACGTGCTATCCGAATAATCGTTTGCCCTGAGGTGACGGAAGACCTTGAACCGTTGGCGCAGCGAAGAACCATAGCGTCCTTGGCTGCCTTCTACCGAATGTATCACGGCGAATGTTCTGAAGAGCTCTTCAATCTGATCCCACCATCTCCTTTCCGATCCCGAACAACGCGTGCCGGGCAGAGATGCCACTCATACACAGTGGAGAGAATCTTCGCCAGAATAGAGCGTTTCAAAAGATCGTTTCGCTGTCGAACTATAAAAACCTGGAACGACCTGCCCGCACACGTGTTTCCCTCATTTTACAATGCCGGGTTCTTCAAGAGAAGCGTGAAGT
The DNA here is from genome assembly GCA_933228765.1 of Miltochrista miniata. Taxonomy (NCBI): domain Eukaryota; kingdom Metazoa; phylum Arthropoda; class Insecta; order Lepidoptera; family Erebidae; genus Miltochrista; species Miltochrista miniata. The sequence goes on from OW121772.1 coordinate 24,679,810, forward strand.
GGTACATCACAAGGCCGCCAACTGTCAGAAGTAGCCCCCAATCGCTGGATGCGCCACGGCTTTCCATCAGGCTGGTGGCGACGTCAATTTGGCGAGCTAAATATTAAAAAAAGAAAGAAAAAAAAAGCAAAGGCTGGTTGAGGTTTTTATATTTTTGGGTGCAAGGGGTCCCACCACCACCAAATTCGGGGGGCCCAAGCGACCTCATCTGCACGTGGTGCACCTGCCAATCAACGAACGAAGCTTCGCAAATTTGTGTTCCCACATGGTGGCTAAGGCTCCCATGTGGGTGCCAGGTGGTACAAAGTGTTGGTCCGGGAGGGTACCACCGTGCAGCTGTGTAAGGCCCTCCAAGTAACCCAGCCCCGGTTGGGTTGCGTTCGGGGTTCAGCACCTGCATAGCCGGGCCCGGGGCGATGTTTGATGCAGCAGGGGGGGACCAATAGGCACTAAGCTAGTGTGGCTGACGAGGGCCAACCTTTCGGCCAGGGAGACCCGTAGAAACGGTTTTGCCGCTGGCCGCCAGCGGCATAGTACTGGGGCCTAACTGGGACTAACCACCCTGGGAGGCTGCCCCACCAGGCCGAGCATAATCCCGATGTGGTTCGTCGTGCCGGATGGTGACCGGACTGGGACGCGGCGACCACACTCGGGGGGGTACGGGGGCCCTTCCGTGGGTCGGCTTTCATCTCGCCACACAGTCATAGATGAAGCTAGCCCCTACACCTTGTCACTCACTGCTACAGCAAATGTCCCTCCGTCTTCACGTCTCCCTTCCTTTCCCAACAATCATGGCAGCGCAAAAAAGAAAAAAAAGGTACCACAGCGGCCGCTACTACTCTCAGTAACGTACTGTTTGAGGTGGAGTTCGCTAACATCCGCGGACTCCATGCCAACCTCAACGTCGTCCATCACTATCTAGAGACGGCACGGCCAGCTGTGTTGTTCCTGACGGAGACGCAAATACGCCGCCCTGCCGATCAGTCGTACTTTATGCTACCCTGGCTATATCATCGAGGAACAATTTCGAGATAAAGCCAGGGTGTGCGCGTTCGTTAGGGCGTATGTTTGCTGTCGTCGGCTGCGCTGCCTTGAGAACCCTTCCTTCCCCGTTCTTTGGCTGCACGTGGATCACGGCTCCATGAGTCAGATCAACGAGTGTGTCTATCGCCCCCACACAGGGACAGCTGAGATGACAAGGCTGTTTCAGCACCTCAGCGATGGGGCTGATGACGCGCAGGTGCGGTTCCCAAACGCTGAAGTGGTTTTTCTGGGGTACTTCAACGGTCACCACACTGAGTGGCTGGGGTTCCGCAGAATCGATCCAGAGGGACGGGCCGCCCACGCGTTCGCACTCTCTCATGGTCTGACCCAAGTGGTGCGCGGGATTACACGCATACCGGACAGGTCAGACCATGAACCCGCCCTGCTGGACTTACTGCTGACGAGTTATCCAGCACAGTACAGTGTGTCGGTTAGCGCCCCACTGGGTCAATCCGACCACTGTGTTGTGCGTGCCCGCCTGCAGGTGTCATCTCCTGCAAGGGCAGTAGAGGTGACGCGGCGATTGTGGCACTACTCGTCAGCAGACTGGGACGAACTACGAGAATACTTTGCAGCCGTCCCGTGGAGTCAGCGCTGCTTTGCAGGGAGGACTTCATCGGAAAGCGCCTCTGCGGTTGCTGGTGAGATTACATAAGGTATGGAATATTAAATTCCATACACTGATGTCGCCAGCATCCGCAAAGCCGACCCCTGGTTCGGGCGTGAGTGCGCCGTAGCTGTTCAACAAAATCAGGCGGCTTACCGCGCCTGGATCAGGGCTCGGGCTGTGCGCGACCCGAATGTGGCCCGCCTCAAAGCAGCGTACAACAGAGCCACTAGGTCCAGTAAGAGAGCCTCCAAGAGAGCGGACACTCAGCGCGTCACGCGGCTTGGTCAGAAGCTCACGTCACATCCGACGGGCAGCCGTGGATACTGGCAACTGGCCAAAGCCGTGCAGGCCAACTTTTACAAGTCCTCCCCGCCGCCGCTGCGCTATCCTGACGGATCACTGGGTCACAAGGCCCAAGAGAAAGCAGAAATGCTGGCCAATCTCTTTTCGGCTAATTCCCGGGTCGATGACTATGGCAGGCAACTTCCCACTATCGCCGACTGTGGAACCACGATGTTGTAATCCAACACTGCGATGTGCGAGCGGTGCTAAGGTCACTCGACACGCGGAAAGCCAGTGGTCCTGATGGCATTCTGGCAGTGGTGCTAAAGAAGTGTGCAGCTGAATTATCTCAAACGCTAACACGCCTGTATCGCCTTTCCTATTCGTCGGGAGAAGTGCCGGAGGCTTGGAAGGAGGCGAACGTCCAGCCGATCCCCAGGAAAGGGGATCGGTCGGAGCCGGCCAACTACCGCCCCATAGCCGTAACCACCGTCATCTGCAAGGTGTTCGAGCTAATCATCAACAAACAGCTCATGCGCTATCTGGATAGTACTCTGCATGGGAGCTATTCTGGCCGTCCAGCGGAGAGGGCAACTCGTGGCGGGTTTCGACCGGGACCTGGGTCACATTACCCAATGGGGTCGAGTTCATTGCCAGAAAAACACAGGCGTGTGTGTTTACAGCTAAGAAGTCGGCATTCCTTCCCCTACCCACTCTTCAGAGCATTACGGTTCCACTAAAGAACAACCTGGAGATCCTCGGTATAGACATCCGGCGTGAGCTCAACCATAAAAACTACATAGAGAGTTGTATTGGGCTGGCCTCGCGGAAACTTGGAGTCCTAAATAAGGTGAGACGGTACTTCACGCCACATCAGGGATGTTTACTGTACAAGACGCAGATTCGTCCCTGCGTCGAGTACTGTTTTCACCTTTGGGATGACTCCGCGAAGTACTTACTAGACTCGCTTGAGGCTATGCAGAGACGTGCTATCCGAATAATTGGTTGACCCGAGGTGACGGGAGACCTCGAACCGTTGGCGCAGCAAAGATCCAAAGCGTCCTTGGCTGCTTTCTGAATGTATCATGGCGAATGTTTTGAAGAGCTCTTCAATCTGATCCCACCATCTCCTTTCCGATCCTGAACAACGCGTGCTGGGCAGAGATGCCACTCATACACAGTGGAGAGAATTTTCGCCAGAACCGAGCGTTTCAAAAGATCGTTCCTCTGTCGAACTATAAAAACTTGGAACGACCTGCCTGCACACGTATTTCCCTCATCTTAAAATCCCGGGTTCTTTAAGATTAGCGTGAAGAGGCACATCACAGGGCCACCAACTTGAGAACCACTGTCAGAAGTGGCCCCCAAAAACGTGGCCGCTAGATGCGCCACGGCTTTCCATCAGGCTGGTGGCGCCGTCAATTTGGCGAGCTGAACAATATTAAAAAAAATAAAAATAAAAAATGACGCAAATAATGGTCATGTTTTTTTGTTGTTGTTATAATTTGATGTTTAGGTTGGTACTTTGCGAAAAGACGAAAACACCTAAATTAAAATAACAAATAACCTTAAAGAAAAAGAAAAAAGATGACATTAGTCACTGTGCAGTTTAAAATTTCAAATGTTTAAGAGTATGTTTTACAAAATTATAAACACCCAAATAAAATCCCTATCGGGAGGAATCTTATAGGTTTAAACCGGGTTTAAACTCAATTTGGGTTTAAACCGGGAGGATTGCCCATCACTAATTACGTTCATCAAAGCCTAAATTAGCTCAGCTAAAAGGTAAAATGTTTATGTTTATGTATTTGATAGAAGGTGTCCGACGTGATCAATTGGCAATTGTCAATAACGTAGAATTTCATGTGCACTACGTCGATGCACACAAACATGCAAAACATCATGTTACAGAGCTCCAATGTTTTTGTCTCAATATATTTTTTTGCAACAATCTGTTTATAGTGAGTTACTGATAAATCTTGTGAACTATGTCAGGAAGTGCAGTGGAAGTATTATATAACTTTGTCAACAAACATATACACAGTAAAATACAGTTGTGAAAGTGATCAACTATTAGTGAAGTACCTACATTATGGAGCAATGATATGCAAACTTTAAACAATGAAAAAAGTCTTTACGGCTTATAGCTACGTGAATAAACCAAGTGTTAAAGATTGTTGTTTTATATTTCCTATCTTTCTGTGACCGTGATTGACCATTGTGATATTTTCGGCTGTCACAACATTTTTCTACTATTGAAACAACAAACCACTGATTGGCCGTTTGATGAATACATTCTGTTATTTCGACTATCAAACGTAAGTTGGTTTGGTTGAGTGTGGACGCTGACGACTTTGGTGCCGACGCTTATGGTTCGAATCTCACCAAACGTTACTCTTTTTGAGATTTTCAAAAATAAATTTGATCGTATCTTTTCGCAAATATGGATGATTTCGGTAACGTTAATGTAAACAAACGTCGTCGTAACAAACATTTGACTGACTTAGACGATAGCGAGTCAGAACTGGATATATCATATCTAAGTCAACCAAACAGCTATATAAATAGGGAGGACATGGTAGCTTTGGAACAAAAGGTGGATTTGTTGAGGATTGAGCTTCAAACTGCACATAGCGAGATTGACAATCTTAGCCTAGAAAATGAGAACTATAAAAGAGAGATAACTAATTACAAAAACAAAATGAAACTATTAAAATCAGTCGGTATTGGACAAAATAATAGTGTATATTGTACACCGGTAAAATTCTACTCTCCACAGTTACGGAGACGTTTTCAGTGCACTCATTTTAAAAAGGGTGTGCCGCGTACTTCATCAACGGAGTTACCAGTTCCTTTGGAGAATTGTCTGACTTTAAAATCCACTGAAAATAAAAATACTTCAAACATCAATCATAGCTTTGATTCCTCAATTAAACGGCAAGTACCACAATCCCCTGAATATTATGTAAACATTTCACAATCAAGTCCTCGCACTGAGTACAGAGATATAGATATGGCAACTTTGGTGAACTCGCAAGCTACAGGAACAATTGCCATCAGCCAGCAGGCGTTATTTAACCAGAGCCTCTGTTGTGAATTATCTACTAGTGATAGCAAGACATTGGTTTATCCAAACGGTGGTGAGATGTATGCCGAATCCTCTTCTGTGAAACATAAACTATATATTTTTGCTGATCAAAATGGGTATAGAATGAGAAGACTGATAGAAAGTTTACTTGGTGACTCCTTTGAAGTAACGGCCTTCATAAAACCTAATGCATTGTTATCCGAGGTTCTTGTGTCATGTGTCAAAATGTGTCAGAACTTTACGTATTCTGATTATGTATTAGTACTGGGCGGCTCAAATGATAAAAACCCTATGCAGGTGCAGTCTATTCTTTATTGTTTTTTGAATCAGATGAAGCATACGAATGTGATGGTAGGAAAGATTTATAAAAATATTTCTTTAAATGTACTTAGCCTTAATAATTTATTTAAACTGATTTGTAATAATTTTAAAGACAGTTGTTATGTTCCACTGGATGTAAATGACTATAAATACTTGACATTTTTCAATAAAATACATGCCAGCCGATTGATACATAAGGAAATACTACGTTTGAAATACAAAAATGATTATGCATTACACCTTTCTAATATAGCCCAAATTGAAGACACTGTGAAACTCCTTAAGTGCGTCTCGACACAAACTGATTTCAGTACAAATTATATTTCTAGCACAACACAGACTGACTTTCAGACAGATCAAACTACAGAATTTTTTCGAGTCTAATGCAAATCATGACCGCTGTCACAATATTCCTTTAAATATTTTCCATCAAAATGTATGTGGAATTAACTGTAAGAAGCATGAATTAGAAATGTATGTAAGTGATCGCGACAGTTCTTTGCATTACATATGTTTGACTGAACATTTTTTAAATGAGTGTCAACTTAAATTATTTAATTTTCAGGACTATAATCTAGTCTCACATAATTTTAGAATAAATAAAAGGAGAGGGGGATCTTTGATTCTTGCGCATCAGGATAGAAATTGTGAAGAACTGGATATATTATGCAAAACATTGTATAAAAGAGATGCGTTTGAGATTTGTGGCGTCAGGGACTCGCAGACAGGTATATATGTTTTTTGTTGCTATCGTAGTCCATATGATAATAATCTCGAAGTTTTCATGAGCATGCTGGATAAACTATTAGAACATCTTTTTGACAAGAAGAGCATAGTATGTGGAGACTTCAACATTGACCTCTTGAGGGACTCTGAAAAAAGGACCAGTTTCAGTAATGTTTTGACTAGTTATAATTTTAGACCATTGGTGACAGATACTATTACTTTTATGCGTGATGATAAGCAATCGTGTTTGGATAATTTTTTGACGAATCTTGATGAAGGGAATATATTAGAGTGTAAAGTTGATCACAATGGATTAGCAGACGGACATGCGGCCATTATATGCCATTCTATACAGAGGGGAAATTCGTTTAATAAAGAGTATAGTACATACAGAATCATAAATAAGAGAATCTTTAATATGATTAATAAAACTAGATTTAGAGAAGCGCTACAAGCGAAAAGCTGGACTGATATGGGTATTAACACTTTCATTTCTCAATTTAACGACATTTTTCAGAATAGTTTCAAAAAAGTTAAAATTAAGGTAAATACTAAACATGAATCTGGTCTAAAATGGGTATCAAAGGGCATCAAGATTTCAAGTAAAATGAAACGATTTTTATGCGTTAAAGGCAATATTCACTCGTCGTTGGTTTTGTATAGGAAAAAGTATATCAACATTTATAGAAGGGTAATTACTAAAGCGAAAAGATTAGCAGTGCAAACGGCTTTAGCGAGATCAAAAAACATTTCCAAAGATGTCTGGCAGATAGTGAACAGGCATAGAAATAAAAAGACAAAGGAGAAATTAAGTTACACCCTTGCTAAGGGGGACTGCATAACGTCCAATCCTGCTCAAATTGTAGATCTTTTTGTTTCGGCATTTAATTCTAATGCACATATGCGCAACAATAATTCCAACACAGCCTTGGATATACTAAAAAAAAATACAGATAGAGTTGGGCGAGAAATGGATATCGAGCTGGTTACTCCCAAGGAAGTTTTTGATATAGTCAAAAAGATGAAAACCAAGCCTTCATGTGGTTATGATGATGTGCCCATAACAGTTATCAAGGACAATATCGATATATTGGCTCTACCATTAAGCAATTTTTATAATCTATGTATAAAACAGTGCGTTTTTCCGGATCAATTTAAAATAGCCAAGGTTGTGCCTGTCCATAAGAAAGGCTCAAAGCAGGATCCCAAGATGTACAGACCTATATCGCTGTTACCCACCAAGTCTAAAATATTTGAAATTTTACTCAAAATTAGATTGTTGAGGCATTTGTGTTTAAATAATATTATAGACCCAAGACAGTTTGCCTACCAAAAGAAAGTGGGAACAGTAGATGCTATAGACAATTTAATTAATGACATACTTTCCAAGTTAAATAACAGACAGAAGGTTGCAGGAATATTCCTGGACATGAGTTCTGCTTTCGATGCTGTCAAACACGATATATTATTAGGAAAACTGGATCACTATGGCGTTAGAGGTGCAGCTAAACAACTATTTGCTTCCTATTTAAATAATAGATATATGTCTGTAGAGATTAAAATGGACAAATATGAGCAAATTGGTATGCGGAAAGGAAAACATGAACAGACATGTAGATCGAAACTTGTGAAAATGAAAACTGGCGTTCCACAGGGTTCCACGCTCGGTCCGATTTTCTTTATTGTTTTTATAAATGACCTCATAAGTACCGTTATAAACAAGTCGAATGGACAGATTGAGTTGACAATTTACGCTGATGACACGAACGCTATTGTAGCGGCGGATAACCTTGACGAATTGAGTCGAAGAGTAAATGTGGCTTTGGGATACCTCCATGACTGGACCACACAAAATTGTCTGAAAACCAATACGTCCAAATCAAAGATTGTGTTATTCAAAACCACCAGCAAAACCTCTGATGATCTTACATGTACTCTGGATTGTGATAAAATAGACTCCGTATCTAATGTTAAATTTCTGGGAGTGCATCTGGACTGTCTATTGAATTGGAAGAATGAGTTGACACAGATAGAGTCTAGCATACACTCTGCCTGTTACGTGCTGCGAAGCCTGAGGGACGTGGTGACTCAAAATCAACTAAGGATGGTATACTTTGCTTTGGTGGAATCTAAATTGCGGTACAGCATAGTTTTTTGGGGTGGTAGTTATAAATATAACATTGAAAAAGCTTTAATTGCACAGAAAAGGGCAATTAGGACAATGGTGAGGATAAAGCAGCAACAGTCGTGTAGGGAATACTTTAAGGATTTAAATATTCTCACAGTGCCGAGTCTTTACATTATGGTTCTGCTTACGTATCTCGCTAAAAATATATACAAATTTGAATCCGAAGAGGAGCGATTGAAACGTGAAAGCACCAGGCGGAAAGAAATGCCGTCCATCATTTCACCTACACTTGATGTGGTCAAACATGGGACTTCCTACAATGCCGTTAAAATTTTCAATAGGCTTCCCTCAGATATTAAAACCACCATCTACACTAAGGAATTCGAAAGAGTGCTTAAAGAGTTTCTCATCGTAAAGTGCTTTTATTCTATGGAAGAGTATTTTAATTCGACATGATAGGTTTAGCTTTTGTGTTATTTCTTTTTTCTATTTGTGACATTGCGATTATGTGATGCAGACAATTGTCGTAATCATTAATTTTATTTGTTTTTTTTTTTTGTCATTTAATTAAGCTATGACATGGATGGACTAACTTGATAAGAAACTGAAATACCTAGTTGTGAATTTATCTGACATTTACTGTGACATTTTTGATTTTTTTGACATTTGAAATAGGAATTTTATATATAGCATTGTTTGTGCATTTTATAATTATCGTGGTCTTCATGTTTGTAAAGATTTTATTGAGTACGGACGATGTGACTTTTTTTTATTATTTTTTATTATATGTATAGAATGATTCTTTTACTGGAGGTATTTTGGATGTTTGATTAATTAATGTGGCTTAGGGAAATTTTATATTTCAACACAATGTACAGTTGTTAAGAAATAAAATACAATACAATACAATACGGTAACACGACATTCATTGACTGTTAGGCGGTACGAAGTTCGCCGGGGCAGCTAGTATACATAAAACAAAAAAATAAATATACAGAACACATCAATATAAAAAGAGTTTAACTCAAAATAGGTAGTCTGCATAACGAGATTATCATTCACTGTATGAGAGCCCCCCTTAATCTCCTTTTTCTTTTCTGATTTTAGTATTCGTTGTTATAGTAGCAACATAAATCGGTTTACCACTGGTGACCGAAATTCATTTGATCATTTGACGTGTGACCGAAAAAACAATAGGCCATTCTACTACTGATCGAAAAGACTTTTTATCGAACAAACATTTGGTATTTTTACTACTGATCGAATGAACCAAAAACAGTTGACTTAAGAAAATTGTAACAAACAAAAGCGAAATAAGTGGAATTCAGTACTGGCACTCGCCGGCCGCTGCCGCGGCACGCTCGCTCGGCTCGTGGGTTGTGGTCGCAGTTCTAACCTAACCTTACCTAGCCATTTTGATTCAGTCTCTGTTAAAATATTCTTTAATCAACTGTTTTTCGACCAAACGTTCATTCGATCAGTAGTAAAAATACCAAATGTTTGTTCGATAAAAACTCTTTTGGTCAATTGTTCATTCGATAAGTAGTAGAATGGCCTGTTTTTTCAGTCACCCATCAAATGATCAAATGAATTTCGGTCACCAGTGGTAAACCGAACAGAAATACATAATCTGTGATAATTTCAGCTCTCTAGTTATCACAGTTCCTGAGATATAGCCCCGAGACGAACAGGCAGACTGACAGCGAAGTCTCAGAAATAGGGTCCTGTTTCGACCTAACTTTACCCCTTGGGTTTGGAACCTTAAAAGGATCTACACTCACTTATCATCCCAGGTGAAGTCATGCATTTTAACTATATGCGGATGGGTGAGCGCCTTGAGCAGGCGGATCTCCGTGATGAGGTTGTCGACAGCTGAGCCCGAGTTCTTCACGCGGGACTTGTCCACGCATTTTATGGCCACTATCGATCTGGCACCTACCTGGAAAGGTATTATAAAAAAAAATTATGAATTAGACACAAAACAATTTAAACAATACACTTGCTCCGTGTGGCGACGGGAAAGCGAGTAAAATGTCGCCGCCCCAATTCATCTTAAGGGTGTACGTCGATTAAAAGAACACTTTTACAAAACGATCCATTGGGTGAAGGAAAACTTGAATTGAAACCCGGTTCTAAGTAAAATGGCAATCGTTAAGCCAAGTTGAAGGCCTTTATAGACGGCTTCAATACCCGGCAGTCACAATCTGTGCCTGTACTTTTCAACACGGCAATAGGCTCTCCACCTGTTACGTGGGAAATAAAACTATAAGGTGAAATGTGGACGTATACTATGCCTCTGCCTACTCCTTCATGGTTAAAGGACATGACAAATCATAATTCTGCATGTTTTTTCTAAGTAGGGAAATAAATATTTGTGGACATTCTCACACAACATCATCTAGCCCAGTGTTTCCCAATTAGTGGTACGCGTACCCCCAGGGGTACGTGAAGTTGCATTAAGGGGTACGTGCGGCTATCAGAAAAAACAAGAACAATTTCCAAAATATTATTTTATTACGATCACCAGTAAAAACAAGAACAATGTCCAAAATATTATTTTATTGAAATGAAATGAAAAAATCTTTATTCATATAGGTCACAATGTAACGCTTATGAACGTCAAAATGATTGCTTCTACATTTACATTTACTGCCAGATTCGCAAAGCAATAGGTAGAGCTGGAGAAAAAAAGAACCTGGCAATAAAACTCCAGCCACTCTTTTAACATCCAGTAGGTAATTACAAATCATTCAACAACTACAGAGGTGTAATTGTTGAATGATTTGTGTGATGAGATTTGTACACGCGAGTTTTCATTAAGCAATATCCTTTTTTAAACAAAATTCGTCTAGGTAGGTACATAATTTATTTTTTTGTGTGTTGACTTGGAGCGCCTTAAACCCACGCATTTTTATCATCTATATAGTCTTGAATTGTATAATATGCCTTGCTACATAATTTGGCTTTAATGGTAGCTTTGAATTTGTTTATTGACAATAATCTAGTTTCTTTGGGAAGTTTATTATAAAACTTTATACATTGTCCGACAAAAGAACTGCTTATACTGTGTAGACGAGTAGCATGTAAAACAAGATTATCTTTATGCCTGGTATTTACATTGTGTATATCACATTTTTTTAGAAATTGGTCCTTATTTTTATGCACATAAATTAAATTTTCATATATGTATTGTGATATAACAGTTAGAATATTAATTTCTTTGAATTTTTCTCTTAGAGAAACTCTAGGACCTAGCTGGTATATTGCTCTCACAGCTCTCTTTTGTAATATAAATATGTTATTGATGTCCGCTGAATCTCCCCAGAGAAGAATTCCGTATGACATAACACTATGGAAATAACTGAAATAGACTATTCTAGCCATTTCAACATCAGTGAGCCGTCTAATTGTTTTAACTGCATATGCAGCAGAACTTAATTTACCTGACAATTTTTCTATATGCGGGCCCCAGTGCAACTTCGAGTCAATTGTAATGCCTAAAAATACTGTAGTCTCCACAGAGTCCAGCCCGGATCCATTCAGTTGTACATTGGTCGCCACCTGTCTCACATTAGGTGTCGAAAACTTTATTACTTTAGTTTTTTTATCATTTAAAAGAAGGTTATTAACGCTAAACCAATAAACAACTTTTGAAAGTGCACTGTTAATATCGTCATAATCCATTAACTGTCTATTAATTTTAAATGTCAGAGAAGTATCATCCGCGAACAGAACAATCTCATGTTCATCCCTAACATAATAAGGTAAATCATTTATGTATATTAAAAAGAGAAATGGACCAAGGATTGAACCCTGCGGGACACCCATTACAACTGGGGTCCCTGGAGATCGTATACCGTTTACTTCAACCCTCTGAATTCTATTGCTCAAATAAGAAGTCATGAGGTCGAGAGCTCTATTCCTGACACCATAGTGGCGCAACTTTTTGACCAGTTTCGTGGTGAACACAATCGAAGGCCTTAGACAAATCGCAAAACACACCCAGTGCATCCTGCGAATCCTCCCAAGCCGTGTAAATACTCTTAAGTAAAGCAACTCCTGCATCCACTGTTGAACAACCCTTTGTGAACCCGAACTGTTTCCTGTGTAGTAAATTATGTTTATTAAAGTGACTGAGCAACTGTTTAAGCATTAGCTTTTCAAAAATTTTACTGATTGTAGGTAATATGGAAACAGGTCGAAAGTTCGAGGGATCCTCACTATTTCCCGCCTTAAATAAAGGTATGACTTTACTATGTTTCATCAAGTCAGGAAACACACCAGTCTCGACACAGCTATTGAACACAGTTGCCAGATGCGGGGCTATTACAGTTATAATATGAGCAACAGTTTTGACAGATAGACCCCATAAATCTTTAGTGGTTTTCATATTAATTTCTTTAAAAGTTTTTAAAACATCTATAGGACTGACAGCTGAGAATTCAAAGTCTGTGCCGCATTCGTCTACGCCAAGTTTTAGAATTTGTTCGGCAGAAGCAGAGCAAGAAGAGAGACTTCTGGTAATAGAAACTGGAATGTTAGAAAAATATTTTTCAAATTCAGTCGCAACTTCCAAGTCCTCTTCAATATCAAAATTATCTATTTTTAAATGAAAATCATTACAACGTATTTTAGATTTACCAGTTTCAATGTTTATGACATTCCAAGTTTCTTTAATAATATTATTTGAACATTTGATTTTATTTTTTAAATAAATAGATTTCGCTCTAAGACAGGCTTGTCTGAATGTTTTTGAATATTTTTTTACAAATTCTTGAAATTGCGGATTGTGGTTATAGGACTTCTCTTCATATAGTTCATACAGTTTGTTACGGCTTTTATAAATTCCAGGAGTTGCCCACTCACTCATGGAGAAACGTTTATTAAAAGATCGGCGCTTAGGTGTGAAAATTGCACTGAACTCACCATTAATCAAGTTGACTAATGAGTTATACAAGTGATTAGAACTACCGTGATAGGGCAACAACTGTACCTTTTGTGTAATATTACATTTAAAATTTTGTATACGGCTTTCACTGAATGTTATCATATTTACTTGTCTGTGTATTACGATCATCATCATAAAAGCACGGAGCACCGAGCACTATGACCGATGACTGACCGTGCGCTATCCCGCGCCTCCAGCATCTCGCGTTATTCGGCCACTCCCGCCACCCGTCACCCGTTCCCACTTCCCGCCAGTTCAGCTTCGTGTAATAGTGTTTTGTTTTGATTGTGAATTAAGTACTAAGCGTCGCGTTACCTCGGCCTAATATACTTTGGAAAAAGCGTAACGTGTTACGCCGACGACACCCTCGTTACGGCGCGGGGAGCAACGCACCGAGACGCAGCACTCAAGGCCACGGCACGGGTTGCTCAAGTCGTGGGTCGGATACGGCAGCTGGGTCTCAAGATCGCCCTTCACAAATCCGAGACTCTGTGCTTCCACGGACCTCGGATGGGGCCACCTGCGGGATCGAGACTACAGGTAGGGGGCGTCAGCATCGGCATCGAGCCCTCGATGAAGTATCTGGGGCTCGTACTCGATGGCCGGTGGAACTTCGGACATCACTTTCGAAGTTTTGGTCCCAAAACTGAGGGGGGCATCAGCCGCACTAGCGCGGCTGTTGCCCAACATCAGGGGACCCAACGCTCCCTACAGGAAACTGTACCTGGGGATCGTGCGAAGTATGGCCCTATACGGGGCCCCCGTATGGGCGGAGACCCTGACGGCCAGCAATGTGGCTATAGACTGCTGAGCCCGCAGGGGACGATCGCCGTCAGGGTGATAAGGGGATACCGCACGATCTCCGGTGAAGCGGTATGTCTCCTAGCCGGGACCCCTCCATGGGACCTGGAAGCGAGAGCCCTTGCGTTACTGTTTAGATGGCGCAAGGAGGCGCTGGAGCGGGGCCAAAGGCCTGCGTCTCGAGAAATCGAGGCCCAGCGGTCTCTGCTCCACCAGGAAACCGTGGAGACATGGAAGGTGCGACTTGAGCAACCAAAGCGGGGATTCGCCACAATCGCGGGCGTCAGACCGGTCATAGACGATTGGCTGGAGAGGAGACACGGTGCTCTCTCCTACCGGTTGTCACAGATACTTACCGGGCACGGTAGCTTCGGTAGGTATCTGTGGCGAAGACACCGGGAAACGCAGCGATGACTCCGCGCTCCACACGCTGGAGGAGTGCACGACGTGGGCGCAACAGCGCCAGGTCCTCGTGGTGGGTCTGGACGTGGACACTCTCTCGCTCGAGACCATGGTGCGAGCCATGATCTCCAGCGGAAGTAAGTAGGACTGCCGCCTTTTACTGCGAGCAGGTCATGCTCGTGAAAGAGACGGCCGCCGACGTGTCTTCGCCGAAAACTATCGGTCTCCATGACCTGAGGATGGTGGGAGGTTTGCTAACCGTCAGCGTGCGTTAGCAAGCAGGATCACACCCGAAACCCCCCAAAGACGCGGGATAGCGCGAACCACCCCTTAGGCGAGGCCGCAGTGGCGGCCGTGGGTCTGTTGGGAGTCCTGGGACATCCTTCCGTAGGCTTACCCGGGGCTCCCAACCATAGGCTGTTGGGCGTAACGTGAAGTTTTTATATCGGTAGGAGTCCGGCATAGTATCCATGATGGATTTGCCCTCACGTTAAAAAAAAAGAAAAACCTATCTGTTAATCCAGGGAGCAACTACCTGTATACCAAAGTTCATCAAAATTCGTCCCTGGCGTTTGAGCGTGAAGAAGTAACAAACATACACACACACTCCCAAACTTTTGCATTTAAAAATATTAGTGTGATTGCTTCAATGAGGGGTACGCAGGTTTGAGTACATTTTTATAGTGGTACGCAGCAAAAACTAATTGGGAACCACTGATCTAGCCCAAATAAAGTGCTATGGGATCTAGACAACTGATACTCCTATATATATTTATATATTTCTAAATACATATATATTATTAACATAGAAAACACCCAAACTTCGAAACAAACATTTGTGAATGACACAAATATTTGTACCGACCAGAGAATCGAACCCAGGACCTCCAGCCCAGCAGGTAGTATCACTACCGACTACGCCACAGAGGCAGCACTGTGTATTTGTCTTTTAACCTATATCTTTTTCTGTCCATCCCAAGGTTTCTTGGCAGAAATTGCTTTTTAGCGAAAATGCCGCCGTTTGTACAAATTATTTATTTCTGTAAAGTATAACATGGAGTGCAAATAAAGTTTGATTCTATTCTATTCTACCGTAACTAGCTCTCGCTCCCATGGTAATAAGGGTATTAAATATAGCCTATGTCATCTGGAAATTTGTACTTGGTAAAACTACATTAGCTGAGGGCATATCTCTAACAAATTGCCTGCCATGCCCACTCATTCTCCCACTTTTACGTTTAATCGGTAAGACAGATGGTCGCCGTGCTATGACTGTCACCCTGGCAATACACAGTTTGGGCCGCAGATTATGTAATATATCTTTAAAGCCTACATTAGTGCTGTCATTTTTAGTTTCAGGTTACGTATGAGCTATGATTAAGGAAGTACCTTTAAGAATTACAAAAAACAATTTAAGAGCATCATAATAATATTCCTACCATACATAACTTTTAAAAAATGCAAGGTCCCTTTTAGTTCAGTATCAAAAACAAATACCGAATATCAAAACTGATAGGTCTGATAAATTGATTTAATCTTAATTTTGCATGACAATTAAATTGCATAGTAGCGCTTTGTAAATCTCAATACCATTTTACTGAAGTCACGTACAGTGACCAAAGCCTCAGCAAATACATAGATTAATTATAAAAATGTTACTGAATTATGATAATGAGGTGAAAGTGTCTCGTTACATTTTTTCAATAAAATCATGTGCCAATTTTGATGAAAACCGACTCAGAAATTCTACGAACTCTAGGTCAAGATACAGGCTCTAGTAAGTAATAATACCAATAAATGGAGCATGCAAATCCAAGCAGTAGATTTGTCAACAACAACAGCTGTTCGTTGAAAAAATTGGTTTTCTACAACAAATTGAAGTTTATTCAATGATTAACCACACTGAAAGTATAGAAGATATCCTATAACCTCCAATTCTCTGAGGTAAATGTACTTTACAGACTGTTTAAACGAGATATTTAGATAAATAAAGCAACTATTGACTTAAGTATTCAAATACAAGTTAATTACCTTTACATAAGCTTTGTAAACTGTGGAATAACTCCCCGATCCTAGTTTTTCTGTCACTACATATCCATCAATTTTTGGGAAAGCCATTCTGAATTAAAATTGAAAAAATAATCACTGGTTTGTTATCATTTTTGTTGATTTTTTTATCAACACAAGTGAACAAGTGAAGATGACAAATGACAATTTCTAGTAACTGTCATGGTTGTCATATTGACATTGACGTCTGGCTGAAGCACCATACAGTTATTTTTATTTAGTGTGCCCTTTCTTGCGTAAGACCTTTAGCCATACTGCCAAACGGAAGTGTCTTGAAGACAAATCTGTTTATACGTGTAAATTATCAAAACGTGTATCTTTGATACCGTGGGAGATGGGTCGGGTCCTGGTGTGGGATGCAACTTGTGTTGACACTTTAACCCCGTCCTATCTTCCTAAAACAAAATTAAAAGCCAGTGCAGCAGCGGAAGCGGCTGAAAATATTAAAATTAATAAATATAAGGTGCTTGACTTATCGTATCGTTTTTGTCCAGTCGGTGTCGAGACCCACGGTTTTTCAAGAATTTGAAATAGGGCCTTGTGGAGTCAACTGGTGACCCAAGGGCTGACAGTTTTCTCGCTCAACGAATAGGTATTGTTATTCAAAGGGGGAATGCTGCTAGTCTTTTGAGCACAATGCCACGGAGGCCTTATTTAGGTTTAGTTTAGTTTTATTTATTTTGTAAATAGTTATTACGCTTTAATGTACATACCATACCATTTATTGTTTAATATTTTATTGTTTAGATAGTAATAATGTAAATTTTATATAGATATGTAATAATTATGTTTCTCTGTAATTTTTAACAATAAATGTAAATCACCATTCTAATAAAACTCAAAACGTGTATGTTAAACATAAGATCTGGCCACATTTCATAAAAAATATGGACAGTCTTATATGGGAATTAGAGTCAAACAATAAAAAAGAAAAGGCTATCAAAATAACCACCGTAAATCAGTTTTATTTTCTAGACCATTCAAATAAGTACCATGCACACGACATTGTGAATATTGTTGTTATAAAGCCAAAAACGACAACTGCTAGCATCAAACCTATTTGACACAGGGAGCCGTTTGATCTTTGTAGTAATCGGCGCTCACTTGGAGTAGGCGTCACACCACCGCATTCCGCTTTGTAACCTTTCGTTGTCATGCTCAGGTCATCGCACGTGAATATCTGTTTACATAGGTAATAAAAAAAAGTTTTATGCAAATCTGGGAAAGAGTAAAACAAATTATATCCCGTTCGCTCTAAGTTTGCCACTGGCGAAGCTGGTGTAGAGGTAAAGTAGGGGAGGCGACCGGCATATTTAGAGCGAACGGGTATATAGTAGGCAGGTAGCCACATCTTGCGTCTATTCATTTTAGCACTATCGTATTAAACCTGCGCGATAAGTTGAACCAAGCTAGGGAAGAAACTCTTCTCAAGCGTGTCAACACATACCTACGCGTTGGGAGCAATCAGAACTAAACTGTGTGTACACGTTTTAAAGTTTGTATCACAATATTTCTAATAAGCATGGACCCCATTTCAATACTGTTCTGTATAATCTGTATAGCGAAGCTCAGTGTGTCAACTTTATTAAAAAGGTGTTATTCTATGCTACCTATGTAAAAAGTGAAACATTTACCGATTCAAGTGGATGCATGTTGATATAATATTTAGTCGGCCACATGTGCCTAAATAGGAATAGTTGGCAGTTATGCCAATGTACTATAAACACGGCGTTTTAATTGCTTCATTACTAATTTCTTTTACAATTTTTCTTTTCTGTGTATTTCTGCTAAAAGTGTCAGATGTTGACAAAAACATTGACAAATGTAGTGTCAAAACCGTGAAGGTTTTATTCCTAATGGCCTAATTTAAAAAGGTTCTGGTTACCGTAGCCTATTTAGTTAAAACCAGCCAAGTGCGAGTCGGACTCGTTCAAGGTTTCTGTACTAAAAATCGGCAAAGAATCACGTTTGTATGTTTTATTCCCAGCTTAATTCTTATTTTATGTATTGTTATAGCAGTACCTAAAAGAAATACATCATCTCTGAAAATTTCAGCCCTCTACCTATCACGGCTCCTGAGATACAGCCTCGTAACGTACAGACAGACAGACGCAGCGCCGGCGTTAGGGTAGGGCGCAGTTGGGCGACCACCCAGGGCGCCGCCGCGCTGGGTATGCAGTGGCGCCGCAGGCGCACCTTTGTGAACGTCGTTTATATATTTATAAGTAAATTCCCTAAATTTAGGGAAAAATCATTATGCTGGCAACACTAAAATGGTTCAATACGCCACGTGGGAATCCACGACCATAGAGAAACACACTTTGTGCGTTTGCGAGACACACGTCTGCACTGCACACACACAGACGCACAGACAAGACTGGATCGGCGCGCCGATCCAGTCTCCAAAAAAGGTTGTGGGCACGACCCCAGCGACCACCCGAAAGTTAGTCAACTGCGAGTTGCCTTCGCACGTTTTCATAGGTTTACAGGAGAAGCATATGAACGAAAAAACTCGATAAAATCTTAATTAATGCAGATATATTCATGATTTTTTGTATGTTACTAGCTGATTTACTCTTGCTTCAAACCCCATATTTATAGTATATTGTAAATCCTTCTAATTTTAAAGTTAGCCCCAGTTAGCGGATTGTAACAGGAAAAAATCTAGTTCAAGATTAGGATACATTCCACTAACTCATAGTTGGAGGAATATATGAGGGAATATTAGATAATACAGAATAATAAATAAAATCCTTTAAAGAATAAAATACACATATTAGTTACGTCTAAAATCGAATTTGTAACTTATTTACAGTTTTTTAACCAATATTTTCTGCCAATAAAACCAATTTATATCAATTTATGTTAGTTGGAGTTTTGTAGTTGGGATAACAAGAAAATGTTACGCCGTGTAACAAACTGCTAATAATCATATAGTGGATTGTAACTCATAAAGTGTACGGACTTAACGTTTTGTATTAGTAGATTACAACGAAAACCTTAGAATTTTACATAATACTTTTAATTTTTATTTTATAGATGTATGTAAATAAATGGAAACAAAGTTTACTATAAACATATTTATTTATTTTAATTATTAAAAATTTCTTAATAACATACAGTACGTACGAATATAATAATTATTTTTAACTTATAAACTTCTAGTAATTAATATTCTTACATAGTAAATCACAGTATATCGTCGCTTTGGAGGTGAAGAGGGTCATGCCACATTTACCAATTTTCGAGATAACGAGCATTTAAGTGTCGAGATTGAACTAAAAATAATAATTAGTCTACAACTTCCAAACCGTATTTTAGATTTTAACAGGAGTGGCATTACATTAGGTAAACATGTTCCTTGTTTTTTAGACATAATAATACCTTTTGTTAGCAGACGGGTTTTTTGGTTAATTGCAAATTTGCACTTGTCTCTTTTCGCTATTGAAATCTTTTGAACATTCCTAATTAATAAACATGGTGGTGAAAAGATATGTGTCATAGACCTATTTAGAATTTTCAAATTTAGAATCAATGCTTGCAATTTGTATCAGTTAGGACCTCATTTACATAAAACTAAAATTATCTTCATTAATAACTACGCACAAAGTAATAATAAAAGATATAGATATCTGTTAAAAATCTTTACTAATAATAGGCCTTCATCAACATCCTCACTTGAAGCATTAAGGTTTATATAAAATCATGGCAAGAGGTAGGAATTGTAACTTTCTTACAAAAGTCCTGGGTGCGATGGGGCCCCACCAACATCCCCGGGGTCCAAGCCAGCCTCACCTGCCGGTGGTGCACCTGCCAATTAACGGACGGGGTCATGGTGTAGAGAAGGAAAACTCGCAAGAAACCCTTTACCAAACCCTGGCAACGTTCAAAGGAGCCAATCTGCGCCTGGACGAGCGGCTCATGGAACTCGAGGTAGAACTAGGTCGCATAAACTGGCACATACTGGGTTTGTGCGAGGACCTGTTTTACTTTCGAGAAACTGACGGAAGGCATTCTCCCGAGGGTGGTGTCGACTTTGTGGTGAAAAAGGACCTCGTTAGCATCGTTGTGGAGATCAGCAGTGTTTCGCCTTAGTATACTAAGTCTTACCAGAGAGAGCGCTTAGAGATGGCGCTGTTGGCCATGTAAACATTAGCTCCGTACATTATTTATAAAATAAAAAGTAATAACGTCGATACAACCCTAAATATATACAAATTGGTGAAAGTGCAATGTGTATAACAAGTGATACTGTTATCCAGTGAAAAACTTTATTTGTTGCTGAAATATATGCGATAAAAGCCAATTGAACTCTTGCGCTGAACGATAGTGATTTAAACTTATAGTGATCAATAAACTTCTTAAGCACCATAAAAAGTTAATAAAATACTTAAAAAATTATAAAAGTCATCATAGTTTTAAAGATTATAGTGATAAATAAAATAGCCGAGAAATGCTAATAATATGCAAGTGAAAAATTGACGACTGCCGTCAAAAATTTTTATTATAAACTGAATCAGCATTGAAGGTGAAACTGATCTAGAAGCGGTGGTTAATTTCACTTAAGCCTAACAGTGTCGCTGTGGTCTATCGGCTACGAGTGCCGGGTCGAAGTAATCCATTGGTACGGGGTACGAAACCGCCTTTTTCTACGTTTCACTTTTTGTAATTTGTTTATCTACAAAGAATGGAAAACAACACTAACGCTTGTGACAATAATGTAACATTACGTAGAAAACAAAAAAAATCTAAATCCGTTACATCACTCGACAAAGGTGATTTTGTGGCGTCACCTATTCAGGGTACCACACACAGTCTATCCAACAGTGATTTACTGCTATCATCAAGCGACGACGATGATGAAATTCGTTTAATGAACCGTCAAATTGAACAACTCAAGGCACAGTTGTTATCAGCACATGAAGAAATAAAGCTGCTTTCGTTGGAGAACACTGAATTAAAGAATTCGATTGATCAATTACAGAGTAAAAATAAATTTATAAAAAAGGTTACTAAAAGGATATCAATGGACATTGGGACACCTAACAGAAGCAAACCAACACAACGTAAAGCTGCGAAACCTCAGAACTGCATCACTGCGCCTGTAACTGACGAGTCAGTTCGGAATTCTCCAATAAAACGAAGATCTCAAAGGCAGCGTATTGCTGAACAAGATGTGCAAAAAGTAAAGAGTAATATTTGTATTTTGAGTACTAATAATACTAATAATGTACTTTCTATAGCACAAGAAACGTTCCCAAACTGTAATGTTTGTCATCATATCTCGACAAATTGTGGCATTGAGTTACTCTTAAGTGATTTGGAAGTAAAATTGAAGAACTTCACAGAACATGACTACTGTATAATTCTTATAGGATCGGAAGATTTCCGAAAAACAGTTAATTATTTTGACCTAATTATGAAAATACGTAACACATTAATGAATATGCAACATACTAACATTATATTATGTCTTCCTACTTATAGATACAATTATTATTCTACAATGTTTAACTTTAGGATAGAAACTTTTAATAACTTATTATATCTTGATGTGAATACCCATTTTTATGCAACTTTATTTGACTCTAATTTGAATTTGACATGTGATTATGTAATGTATTCCCAATATAGTGGCTCATTAAATAATATTGGGATGAAAAATATATTTGAAAATTTGACATATTATATTAATAATACTGACACAATGTTTAATCATAGTTCTAATATAAAAATGAATGCCTGTCATAGATCAAGTAACTCAGGTTTTACAGATACTTGCAATCAAACATTTTTTCGTTAATAATAAAAACATGTTTAGA
The DNA here is from genome assembly GCA_933228765.1 of Miltochrista miniata. NCBI lineage: Eukaryota > Metazoa > Arthropoda > Insecta > Lepidoptera > Erebidae > Miltochrista > Miltochrista miniata. Next base: position 24,702,049 of record OW121772.1, read on the forward strand.
ATATTTCACCAAAACATTGCGAGCTTAAAAAAGAAAAAAGATGAACTAGAAGTCGTACTGAGTAATTTAGGTTTATCAAACGAGACGCCTACGGTCCTCTGCTTTTCGGAACCTTTTATAAAGAACGGTACAGAATCTAATTTAAAGATTAACGGCTATAATTTGAGTTCTTGCTATTGTAGAAAAAAAAGTAGAGGAGGTGTATGTATCTACACAGAGAAAGGGATAGAAACAAAAGATATTGGTTTTCTAAAAGACTTTGCTCAGAAAGATGTTTTCGAATGTTGCGGTATCGAAGTAGTGAACAATAAGTTAACAATAATATGCTTGTATCGCACGCCGACATCAAAAACCGAAATATTTTTTGAATCATTGGAGCTTGTGCTTTATAAGCTGCTTAGAGGTAAGAAAAAACGAGTAATAATAGTAGGTGATTTGAACTTGAATACTCTTATTTCAAATAAAAAAAATCTACAATTAACAGAAATTGTCAATAATTATAATTTAAAATTTTATATTACGGATCCAACAAGGCAGAAGTCATGCATTGATCATATTATAGGGAGTAATATGTTAAACGCGCAGGGAAAGGTCTTAAAACTAGGACTATCAGACCACGATACGGCCCAAATGTTAAATATACCAGTCAAGGCCGTGATTAAGCACCCTCCAATAGTGTTAATTCAGAGACGAAACTACGATCTGTATAACATTGCAAGGTTTATAGAATGTATTAATTGCCTCAGTTTTAGCGAAGTATACTCAGAGAATGATGTCAATGTGGCATTCAATAAGTTTCATGACGATTTTCTACTTTTTTATGATTTGTGTTTTCCGATCCTAACTCATAAAGTTAATACAAAAAAACGTGATCTGAAGTGGATTACAAAGGGCTTACGACGTTGTTGTAATACAAAAAGAATACTACGCTATAAATATTATAAGCTAAAAACTAAGCAAAGTAAGATAAATTATAAGAAGTATTCGACTATTTTGAGGCGCTGTTTGTTCCAATCGCAAAAAAATTGTAATCATAAATTCGTATCGGGATCCCAGAATAAATGTAAAGCGGCGTGGAGTGTAATAAACGAAAATAGTGGCACAAATTTTACAAATTGTATTAATGAAATATCTATAGGGTCGCAAACAATAAGTAAACCAGATCAAATAGCGGAACACTTTAATAATTATTTTATAGACGTAGCTAAAAGAAATGGAAAGATGTGTAACACTAATAAAACGTCTGTAAAAAATAGTATATTTTTGGAACCATTTAGTGATACAGAGGTAAATAAAATTATTCTAGGATTAAGTAATAGTCACTCGGTAGGTTATGACGGTATTTCCACAGCTATAATAAAAAAATGTGTCGTTACTATATCTCCTATTTTAACATATATTATAAACCTGTCTTTCGAACAGGGAATATTTCCCGAACGTCTTAAAAAATCACTTATAAAACCCCTTTATAAAAAAGGGGAAAAAAAAGATATGTCAAATTATAGGCCTATAACCCTCATTCCCGTGTTTTCAAAAGTATTTGAAAAGGCGATGCATAGCAGATTAACCAGATTTTTTAATAAGTACAGTGTAATAAAACCGGAACAAAATGGATTCCAAAGGGGGAAATCTACAACACTAGCAGCATTCCACCTGATCCATAAAGTGACAACATATGTCGACAAAAGAGTCCCTACCATAGTTGTTTTCTTTGATATGTCTAGGGCATTTGATCTTGTATCACACAAATTGCTACTACAAAAGGTGCAAAACTATGGAATTCGTGGGCCTGCTTTTGATTGGTTGGAATCATACTTAAAAAATCGGCAACAGTGCGTAGAAATTAGCAATATAGACAAAGCCTCTACAAAAATTCAATATAAGTCAACATATAAAACAAATGAATGCGGGGTTCCTCAAGGATCCGTGCTTGGACCTTTGTTGTTTTTATTATATATCAATGACCTTCCTGACATAACAAATTATGAATGTATTTTATTTGCTGATGACATTTCTGTAATATTGACATGTAATGAATTGACAAATTATGATGACGAAATTAATAACACATTAGCCAGAATTATGGACTGGTTAAATTTTAATAATCTTGCAGTAAACTTGACAAAAACTAACTTTATACAATTTCATAGTAAACAGACAAAGAAAATAGATAGACAAATAATTTATAATGGCATTAATATACATGAAAGTGACAGTGTAAAATTTTTGGGAATAACCATAGATGAGCATATTGACTGGAGTGAACACATAAATACAGTATGTAATAAGATTAATAAATTTGTATATGTTTTAAGTAGATTAAGGCAAACTTCTACACTTGAAACGACCATGTTGGCCTACCACGGTTACGTGAGCTCTGTTTTACGATATGGGCTGCTATTGTGGGGTAATTCTACACACATTAACAGAGCTTTTCTTTCTCAAAAACGCTGTATTAGAGCCATAGCTGGAATTTCTCCTGATCAATCGTGTAAACCCTATTTCAAAAAGTTTGGAATACTGACTTTAGCTTCAATGTATATTTTCGAGATAGGTGTATTCGTAAAACATAATCCTTCGCTATTTGCTACCGCGAAGGACATATACCCACGAAATACAAGGAATCCCAATAGGCTGGTACATAAATTTGTGCCAAGAACTGTAATGTACCGGAAAAATTGCTATGCTATGTGCATAAAATTGTACAATAAATTACCACAACGCTTTAAAGATCTACCACTGACTCAATTTAAGAAAAAACTAAAAACCTGGCTAATAGAGAGTGCGTTTTATGAAATTAAGGAAATGTGCTAGTATCTAGGTTTATTAATTGCATGCAACTGTCTCATTTCTGTGCATGATAAATTGTCTGATCACTGATGTTACTGCGTGACATGATTGTAACTAATGTTTATGTATATTTCACATGCCTGTGTGGCTAAATAGAAGATCTGTAATCTATGTAACTAGTGAACACCTAATGTACTCTATTTATATGTGAATAAATATTATCATTACCAACAGGTACTTCCTGAAGGGGATCCAGGTGTATGCCCTGACCGTAATGCCAAGACTCACTACAATGTTGTGATGGGGGGCTTTAATGCCATAGTGGGAGTACTAAGCCTCTTTGCAGTGGGGCGTAGGAATGACCGGGGGCTTGCCAACTTTCTTGAGTCTCAAAAGCTTTTCTTGATGAACTCATTCTTTAAAAAGAAGCCCCATAATAAGTTGATATTATAGTCAGGACGCTGCAGCAATAGTCCCGAAGGTTTTTGTCCGGAAAAAGCAATAACAGGTGCTCTAAGCTCTCGCCCGAGACTCTCGAACTTATGAGGATAAGATGAGACATGCGATCTTTGCACACGCCTTCGTCAGACCAGTGGGATTTGAACCTAAGGATCCACTAGCTGATACGACGTGACCTCAGACGACATAGCACCATCGTCGTCGAGGCTGTGATCGAGCAAAACAGGGGTTCCAAGGTCTTAGTCCAACAGCTTGGAAGACCCCGTCTGGTGAAATTAAAGACAGCGGGTGGCCATACCGTGACCTCAATTTTCGAGATTCTCAAGCTGTTTTGGCAGTTAGCTGTATTCTCCACCATAAAAACAACATTTTTCTATGCATGTGGCATATTTAGTTCATTTTGAGTAAAATTGTGGCTTGACTCTCTTCACCACCAAAGCGACGATAAACAAACGAGCGCGCGCGTATATCTCACCAACCGTAGTTGGTGGAATATACCTCGCGGGCAGTCGCGGGCCGCCGCCCGTGCGCTCAGCATACGCTCCGCTATATTGAGGTAGCGGCATGTCTACCCCATGATTGCTGGAAGTACATATACTTAGAGTTTTGTAAATCTTAAAACTTTTTTGTTTCTCATGATATTTTTATAAAAATTGGGGGGCTTAATCCTTAGATAATATTAAAGCAAATTAGGTAAAAAACGAAAATTTCAAAATTTTGAGTTAGAGGAGTGTTCCTTGGAGGCATCGATCTGAGACTGCCACCATTGGTTTCTTAACACTTTTAACGGTGGATCCGCGGATGGTTCCTTAAACTGTATGTTGGCTACAAGCGGGGCGACGGTGATTGCAATGGCAGCGCGACCCAAGAGATCAAGAGAGTAGGCCACTTCGAACACACGGTTACAAACGTACAGAGCCGATTTACTCTTTCGTAATCTGGTACTGCGCTCTCGCTGTCACCCCGCTCACTTATAGTCACGCCTTTACCCCCGAAGGGGTAGGCAGAAGTATGTTATAGTTATACGACCAGTTCCCTAGTTATCTTCGTCTAAACTTTAAAATCACTTGTTTGACAATTGACAACTTGGATTTGAAAGCTGAATGCTAGTGGTTCGTTGTCATAAGTGAAAGTGGTGATGATGAATGATGGATAGTGGAAAATGACGGGGCCTGGAGAGAGCCAATGTCTCTCAAATGAAAACCAAGTGAGAGACTTCTCCAGTACCTACAGTCAATTGAACCATGGAAACGCGGTAATGCACAAGTCCTAAACTAAATAATAAAAATAAACAATAACTTTTAAATTAATAAATATTCAGAGTCCTCTACATCTTTTTTCGTGTATTTTACTGTCAAATAGGATATAAGTAAAACAATCATAAAAAATATAAGTACAACCAATATGACTTTATACGATTGGCCCAAAAAGCCATGTTTTCTGGGCATTGTGTCACCGAGCAGGGATTCTTCAAAAAGCAACCAAACAATATTTTACAGACGACGGTATCTGCAACAGTTATAGAAATATGATTATGTAAATATACAATTAACACTTGTCGTGTCTGAATTTACAGAATAGTCTGAAAAGCAAAAAGGTAGAGAGAAAGAAAAAAAATAAATGAGGAGTGGTGGGGTTAGAAGTTATTCTCGGTTGTGCCACTAGCCAATGCTACCACAGTTAAATGAATTTTACAGCAAAGTGATCATGAAAAAGAAGAGGCAGTTTGGTTTCCTATCCGTTTTCGCTGGAACACTCAAACTTGTTTTATCAGAAGATGCCCTCAGTAAAAAAAACTCGCTGATACAACCCAATTCACCTGTCTGCAGACAGAAAGAGAGATAGACCGAGGGACCATAGCGATAAAAATAGTAGAAAAGTAAACAATGCTATTCCTAAATAACATGAGGTAAGTTAGGAGAGGCACAGGGAATTCTTATTACCTATGCAGTTCTTCCGTGACTTATAATTACTTTAAAAACAACTTGCCGACATATCGCTTGATTTGCTATGTGCACGATATGAATGGTTAACGTGACAGTTTGTTATACTGACAGTTATAAGCGCAGAGACAATTGTTATTTTATTCATTACAGTTTCTTAGCTAGGTACACGGTGTCTGTCAACTAATTCGCCACTATACAGCCTACTCTAGAAATGTTTTTTGTGGTGAATTATGCATTTTAAATTAATTCAATATTTAGCTTCAGCAGCAGTCTGATAGCACATCTCTACGAAATGGAGGCTCCTCCAGCCGATATTGCGCTCTCGCGGACTTAGGAATCCAATAGAAAAGTGGTGCTGCTGGCGGCCCGCGTCATAGCACAGGGGCCCAACTAGGACTTGGTACTACGACAAGGAGACTGCTCCTGCATTGGTGAGTAGGTACACAGTACTGGAACAGATCTGATCAAAAATACAGTTAACAAAAAACAAAACCGGCCAAGTGCGAGTCGGACTCACCCATGAAGGGTTCCGTAGCAGCAAGTAACATAATATAAAAGTTCTTGTAGTTCGTTGTAACTTTTATTTATGTTCTAACACGTTCGCTGTGGTAGTGATTTTTCTAGGCAAAAATTGTGGTTTATGACGTACCTATTAAAAAAATACGATCTACTAGATCTCGTTAATCCAATTGTTGTTGAAGTTTTTATAGCAATGTACATCATATGTTTTTAGGGTTCCGTACCCAAAGGGTAAAGAACGGGACCCTATTCATGAGACTTCGCTGTCCGTCTGTCTGTCTGTCTGTCTGTCTGTCCATCAGAAGGCTGTATCTCATGAACGGAGATAGCTAGCGAGTTGAAATTTTTACATATTATGTGTTTTTGTTGCCGCTATTACAACAAATACTGAAAACAAAAACATAATAATATTTAAGGGGGGCTTCCATACAACAAACGTGTTTTTTAGCGATTTTGTCTTATATATGCGGTAATAAGGTATTCTTCTCAATTTAAATACGTTAGTTAAATTTGAACATTTCATCAAGATCATTCATTCCCTTTACATCATGCAAATTAAATGAATACTTTAGGAGGTATAGCACAATCAAATGTTGCTCTATGAGCCATGATTGAACATTATACGGGTCACATACTAACTTATTTTTCGACTTTCATCGTACATGTTTTTTCTTTAAAAAGGGAACAACGCTTTCAGCAGATTATTTTAGGTAGGTGTAAATTTCAAAGATAGCTATTTCATAGGAAATAGCAAGCAAATAGTCCATATTTTAGATTTTTCTCCAGTATAAACAATTTACGTACAAACACACAATTTATGTTGTAGACGTAGACATCGTGGTTATAATGTCATCATTTTCAGAATATTGATGACATTTGATGTCATCATTATTCTGAAAAAGAAATTAAACATAGAGTTCACAAACTCTTATTGAAATATATACTGTACCTACCGTAGAGGATCTATACAGGGATAGTTAACACTATAGAAAAGAGCAACGCGAACTGTCTAAAGACGCGCCTTGTATAACACTATAGAGCAACGCGAACTGTCTAAAGACGCGCCTTGTATAACACTATAGAGCAACGCGAACTGTCTAAAGACGCGCCTTGTATAACACTATAGAGCAACGCGAACTGTCTAAGGCGCGCGTTGCTCTGTGTTAATACTTAATAGGTAATGAGGGCAACCAGTAGACGCTTGAAATACTCACAGAATATCGAGCAGTGTATTTTCATAAAAAAATAATAATCAAAACAAAATGGACCTTTACTGCGACATCCTTTCGAGAGCTTACCCGGGGCTCCCAACCGTAGGCTGTTGGCCGTTACGTGGGGCTTTTTAGTTGGTAGGAGTCCGGCATATATCATCCATTAAGGATTTTCCATCTTGTTAAATAAAAAGAAAAAAAGGGGGGCTCCCATGCAACAAATAGGTACGAATTTTTGTTGTTTTCTGGTACGGAACCCTCCGTGCGGGAGTCCGACTCGCACTTGGCCGGTTGTTTTAGATTTATCATTCTACTAGCTGATACCCCGCAGCTTCACCCGCGTAAAATTAGTTCCCGTGGAAACTTATTCCCGAGATAAAAGTAGCCTATGTGTTATTCCAGACTATAATGTATCTCTGTACCAAATTTCAGCCAGATCCGTTCAGCCGTTCGAGCGTGAAAGAGTAACAAACATCCACACTCACAAACTTTCGCATTTATAATATTAGTAAGATAGTAAGATTACTTTAGAAGTTAGAGGGGGGAGGACACATTTATCCACTGTGGAAGTGTCTCTTGCGCAAACTGTTCACTTCAGAAAAAAATAGCATTTTTAAAGCACCTTTACTGCTTTTTTTCTAGTTTTATGTGAAAATCTTAGTGCGGTTCACAGAATACATCTATTTACCAAGTTTCAACAGCATAGGCCTTATAGTTTCGGAGAAAATTGGCTGTAAATTCGGAACGGACGAATCTATAAGGGTTCCGTTTTTTGCCATTTGGCTACGGAACCCTAAAAAAGTAGTACATATGTTTCTGATGATGAATACATGCGATTGCTATAGGTACTCCGAAGTCGCAGCCGTGTAGACCAATCGAACAAAAAATTTGTTGTTACACGAATAGATTAATAATTTGGAATAACATAACCTTTTCTCCCGAGTACGGTATGTTCCTATTGAATGGAGGAAAGGGTACAGAATTTCACGGGGATAGGGATAAACAAGATGCAATTGGTGTGTTTTGTGATCTGTCTAAGGCATTTGATTGCGTCCAACATAAAACATTAATCAGGAAATTACACCATTATGGCATAAGAAGCAAGGCTCTCGACCTTCTGACTTCATATTTGAACAATAGAATTCAGCGGGTCGATGTTAATGGTACACGCTCAGAGGGATCTGTAGTTACTATGGGCGTCCCGCAGGGTTCAATACTCGGACCATTTTTATTCCTTATATATTTTAATGACCTACCCTTTAACGTGGGGGACAACAACAGGATTGTTTTGTTTGCAGATGATACTTCTTTGATTTTCAAAGTTAAAAGACAAATAGATAACTATGACGATGTCAACAACGCAATCTTGAAAGTGGTTCATTGGTTTAACACTAACAATCTTAAACTAAATGATAATAAAACTAAATGTATTAAATTTACCTTGCCTAATGTAGCACAATCAGAAACCAATGTTCAACTTAATGGTCGAGAGTTGGAACTTGTGGAACAAACCACATTCCTAGGGTTAACGGTTGATGCTGGTTTACAATGGGGTCCACATATTGTAAAACTAGCTAGTAGATTAAATTCAGCAGCATTTGCTGTACAAAAAATAAGGCACTTGACTGATGTAGATACGGCTAGAATAATTTATTTCAGTTACTTTCACAGTATAATGTCTTAAAATTTTTATTTTACAAAAGCGGGCCATAAGAGCTATATATAGACTAGGTCCAAGGGTCTCTCTGCGCGAAAAATTCAAAGAGATATTCTTACTGTAGCATCACAATATATTTTTGAAAACCTTATGTATGTACAAAGAAATCTACATAGTTTCGCTAAGTTAAGTGATAGACACAATGTCAACACTAGAAATAAAAATAACCTTGCTGTTTTTCATAGCAGATTGCACAAAACCAGCAATTCTTTCATGGGTAACTGTATACGCTTTTACAAAAGGCTTCCAGACGAAATTAAAAGTATGTCCCTTAATAAGTTTAAAAGATCTGTTAAAAGTAAATTGAACTGCAGGGGCTACTATACAATCAATGATTATTTGTTGGATAAGGAAGCCTGGAAATGACCTGCTCTGCTGGATTCTCAAAAAAATTGTTAAAATGCCTAGTTTTTAGATTCTTTAAAATTGTAAATAGAGCAAAAAAAAGAACAACCCGCTGAGTTTCTTGCCAGTTCTTCTCAGGTGGGTCGCGTTGTGAACTGGTGGTAGAGTTTTTGTTTAGTATTCTGGACGTTTTGCAAGCGCATCTGTATAATGCCTATGTGAAATAAATATATTTTTGATTTTGATTTTGATTTTGGGGGCATCTGAGAGTCTCTAATATTTTTACGCTAAACGCATAAAAAAAGCTTTAGTAAAAGGAGACGTATCCAATAATTTACTTTTCTTTTACATAGGGAAAATCTCCTACATCGATGCTATGGTGGACTCCTACAGACTAAAAACCACACGTTTACTAGGTACGTAAGTCCTACGGTTGGAAGCCTCAGGTAAGCCCTCAGAAGGATGAACCCAGGATGCCCAACAGACCTTGGCTACCACAACGGCCTCAGCTAGAGAGGGTTCGGGTGCTCCAATAATTTATGGAACACCAATTGGCATTTTTAAAAGCTGACTCAGTCCAGCCCATCGGTGCGCAAAGCGTGGTTTCAACTCAACTAGTTCTTCAACAGCAAGAGTTGGAATCACTATTTACCAACGAAAGTTAGGCCCAGTTAACTCATCGAATTTGTAATCTATACTTACGCCATATCCCAGTAGTTCCATTGTCTAGTTAGTTCCATGATGGAACCAGAGAGAACAGATTTTATTGTTTGTTTGGAATGAATAGGCAGGCTCCGGAACTACTGAACCGATTTGAAAATATCTTTCACTGTTATAAAGCTACGATAGCCCCGGTGAGCATAGGCTATATTTTATTACCGTATTCCCACGGGAACTTTAAATACGCTGGGGAAACTAAGAAGTTCACTAGTCACTTTTGAAAATGATAAAGAAAAAACAAAGTTAAAGTAATAAATATTCAGAATCATCTACATGTTTTGTTTTAGTAAATTTTACAACGATAACAGATATGATTAAAATTATCATCAGAAACAAGGAACCAACTAAAAGAGGTTTATAGGATTTCCCCACGCATCCATCTTTTCCGTACACTGGCATTGTGTAAGGTTTTAAACAGGAATCTTCAAAAAGTAATCAAACCCATGACTTCGTAGCAGAAACCTGTGAGCACAATTTAAAAGTGTAAGCAATATTTTCGGATTTCAAGAATTTGGAAAACTGGCTGCGTTCTGCGGTCTGTTTGTGTGGACGCATATCGCATGTATACATAGTCACGCTTTCATCCTCGAAGGGGTAGGCAGAGGCATAGTATACACCCACATTTAACCTTATAGATTTATGTCCCACATAATAGGTGGTTAGCCCACTGCCGTGTTCATATCAGCTCGCATATCCACACAAACTAATTGTAGACCGACAATGTTGTTCAATTTGACCGTACCGAAGTCCGCAGAACGCAGCCAGTGTGAAGTGTGACAAATTCTTAAGCGCAGGCCACACCGCCAGCGGGCTGGCGAGCTAGCTAGGCGGGCGAACATCGTTTCACCTCTTTATATACTTCGGTTTACACCGCGAGCTACCGACTAACCTACGACAGCGATGCGAGCGAAGCTAACGAAATATTCAATGATTTTAGCGAAGCTACTCGATCACCTCGTTAGGCGCGCCCGCTGCGTGCCCGTCCTCCCCGTTTCGAGTACTCGGACTAGTCGACTCGTCTTTCGAATAGCAGTGTACATTGTAGTGTCGCCTGCTTGGCCCGTCCGTCCGTAGTTTTCGGTGTAAACCCCACAGTTTAGCTCGCCAATATTTCGTAGTGTGTACAGTTTCCTTATCTCGCTTCGCCCGCCCGCCTAGCTCGCTCGCTCACCGCTGGCGCTGTGGTCTGCGCTTTAAGGGTATGTAAGAGTCAAAGGTATCTTCAGACTCTTCACTAAGTAAATCAATTCAAGCCAGTTCCTTTCTATTCTATTTTTGGTTATGGCTTTCTGCCGGGGCCGATGCCGGCAACTCCGCCAGCCAGTTCCTTTAATATTGTATTAGACGCAACGTTTGAATTATTCGTATTGGAAATTTTTATTTTTGGACATTATTCGGACTTGACATTTTTAATTTATGACATTATTATACTAACCCCTGCACGGACAAAATATTTGAGAAAGCAAAGCAAAAGAGTAGGTAAAAGCGAGCAATAAACAACTTAAGTGCAATAAAATTTTGTATTTGTATTAAGTTAGAATTCATACAAAAATAATGATTTTGAAAAGCAGCAAATACTCAACAGCTATATCACTATGTAACAATCCGAAAATTATGCAATAAGAAATTCATTGTAGTGATCAATAAATAATTCCGATAATTCCGTAAATAAAACTTTTTCAGCAACTGTCAAGCGAGTACATTTTGACAGAGTAGCACAGAAGAGACAATGACAGATGAAGAGACAACGGGTTTGTTCTGTTTAACAATGCAGTGTCTTAATACCTGCCTCCATACAGCCTAGTCTATAATTTTATTGACATTTCCAAACGTGGTTTTTTGCCATTTCTTGGTACGGAGCCCTCTATGCATGAATCAGACTTGCATTTCGCATAAGTACAACCCGGCGGAAATATCTGCGAACCTGGCTTCCCCTCGCGCTTCTCCGCATCTGCCTCCGTTTTTAACCCCCGACGGAAACCCGGACGGGGTGTTATAAGTTTGACGTGTGTGTGGGTGTGTGTGTGTGTGTGTGTGTGTGTGTGTGTGTGTGTGTGTGTAAGTCTGTCTGTGGCATCGTAGCTCCCAAACGGATGAACCGATTTTGATTCTGTTTCTTTTGTTTGAAAGATGGGTTAGGGAAGAGTGTTCTTAGCAATGTTTTATAAAAATCGGTTAAGCCATTTCAAAGATATGAGGGGTGAAAGTGGGGATGAAAAATTAAATTGGTTCAAATATACCCGTGTTTGTGAGGGAAATGAAAGGTCATAACTTATACATCACGATACCGCAAGTTTTATGAAAATCGGTTTAGCCATTCGAAAGATATGAAGAGTGGAATGTATTTCTAATTCTGTAACCACACTCCGCGCAATTCGCATTAGTTCTGAATAATTGTTGATAGACTATACGTAGGTATGTTGATATTAAAAAACTCCTATAAAAAGCATGAAATAAAAAATTAAATTAAAAATTTAAAAAACCCCCGACTACAAAAAAGAACAATAAAAAAACCTGTAAAAAGTAAAAAAATAACTATTATATTATGACCTATCTACCCTAAGTATTGAACCTTTATTATTATTATAGGTAGCTATATTATTTACGTATTCATATTGTTAACTAACAGTTTGTCTCGTCGGGGACCGCTCACCTAATCATAACCTAATCGTGCGTCTGTCTCTATTTAGGTATATAGAGCGGTCCCCCTTACGAGACCAACTGTTAGTTAACAATATGAATACGTAAATAATATAGCTACCAGTGGCGAGGGCTGGTTATTTTCAAAAGGGAAGCTAGTAGCGCTCGTGGCCCCGCGGACTCAGTGTTCTGTAAACGATCACTGCAGTAAGCAACTTTCACTATGGCCGGTCCATGGATGGGTGACCATCCATGTGATCACTTTGTGACATTTATTTGAGCGTTTCCGTGCTTCGGAAGGCACGTTAAGCCGTTGGTCCCGGTTGCCAGTAAAATGGCAGTCGTTAAACCAAGTTGAAGGCTTTATTTCAACAGCAGGCATCACAACCTGCGCCTGTCCATTTAAACACGGCAATACGGCTCACAACGTATTACGTGGGACATATTATAAAAAGGTGAAATGTGGGCATATAATATGCATCTGCCTACCCCTTCGGGTATACCTGAACCGGAAGCTAGTAAAAAAATCTTACCTAGGTACATGTAGATGTCCAGAAAACACGGGGTTATGCATTGAAGAACATTGTTCCATATGTGACTCTAATACAGCATCATACGCACTTAAATATTGCAATGTTTCAATATAATTACCGCGGTTATTCGACCCGGAGCTCTCATCGTGGCCGCGGAACGCTAATTCCTGTTTACCTAACAAAACTACAGTATCTATGAAACGTCTTAATAGATGACGATTGCGATCAACCTTCCTATTGTGTACTTCAAAATTATTATTCAAAAATGTCTCAATTCTGCTATTGCCAAAGTCATGAAAGCTTAAACAACTACGAATGTGTTTTTCAGTCAGAACATGTTTTTTCGTCGAATTTCCTATATTATTGATGTCCGTAAACCCTGTACGACTCCAAACGCTACTAGAATCGGAAAATAATTAACATTGGAAACAGTAAAGTTTATTGAGTTTACAAGAACCTGTCATCCAAGTATATTTGTCATAAAACGAACTATGAAAATGTTTATAGGAGCAGTCTTTTCTTTTATAATCTATAGTCACAATTGAATAACATATTTTTTATTCTCAAAACTTAATTTAGTAAAAGATGTTTCCTCAGATAACAAAAAATCTATTAAACAACAATCTATAATGTATTAACGTCGCCATTACGCATACGAACAACCTAGATTCTTAGTAGGTATTAAAACAAAGCAAAATGTAAACTATACGTAATTACTTATCTATTTACAGCTTATATACTTATACAGTACTGCACGCACTATTCCACTCACCAATACACCATGCTATTTATCACTAACTAATTATAATTAACCAATAAACAGCAAAAAAACGACCAACAAACTAATTATTCAATAATTCTGGGAGTGCACTGCTGCATTGTTTAGAGAAAATATAAAGTAGTAAATAAAAGTTCAAAATATTCGAAAGCGGCGCTAGTGTGCATCAAGAATGTTCGACGAGCGTACTTAATTCATTAATTTTATTTAGTTATTGAAAATTCCAAATGATTGCGTCGTAAATATCATTATATAATTACGTTGTATGAAAATACATATAATTAGACTCTATGAGTGATTTTATTTCGTCAACAGTAAATTTTAGTACGTTTATTGACTTTACTTCATTATTGACGATTTTTCTCCGTCTCGTATTAAGCTATTTCCGAGTGGATTTAGAACGAGGCCCGATCGCTGGCCGAACGATGGAGATTCGCAAGTATAATCTTTCGAAACACTCGGAACGTAGAGAGAGAAACCGACATTTGCGTATTATTAACGAAAGGGACGCAAATATTCAGCAATCCGGCTTATTTCTCATATTCCATGATCGTGTTTTTGGAGTTCACTGAACTTTGACTGAACTGAGCGATGCACAATATTGCACATTGCTATGTATTTTGCAGCAGGGGTTTTTCGTTGAGAAGAAAATTTTATCATCTTATCTACTGACCGAGATTTAGTAATGATGTAACTTCACCTTGCTGTCAGTTCTGAAGGGGAAGCCAGCGGGAATCGGCTTCTATGGAGTCTACGCCCCTGATAGCTACCTATAATAATAATAAAGGTTCAATACTTAGGGTAGATAGGTCATAATATAATAGTTATTTTTTTACTTTTTACAGGTTTTTTTATTGTTCTTTTTTGTAAGTCGGGGGTTTTTTAAATTTTTAATTTTTGCCTATTTAGTATAACCCGCACGCGATTGAATGGTATGGTATTTGACAAGATTCCGCACATTCTCGTTACGCGCGGATTATCCCGTACAGTTTACATAACGTCACGAGCCAGGTTCGCAGATATTTCCGCCGTGTTGTAAAGACGTATGTCGTATAGGTATCTCGGAGAACAGGTGCACCAGGAATAGCAGATTAAGCAATAAATGGCGATTTGCCATTTATTATTTACCTACTGCATCTTACACATGCAATTAACTTATTCAAAAAGAAAATGATAAAAAGAAAAACAATCTTAAATCAATAAGTATTCAGCGTCGTCTTTTTGTTTTCTATTTCCGAATCTTATAACCATATAGGATACGAATAAAATCATCAGGAGAGAAATAGATGCAACCATTATAATTTTATAATATTTTCCCAAACAGCCGTCTTCTCCGTACACTGGCATCGTACAAAGACTTGAGGGATTCTTCAAATACCCGTCAAACACATGAGACTTTGTGATAGACAAAACCTGTGAGAAATTTAAATAAATATTTAGTAAGAGCACAGTATAAATATGTTCTTTAACGTAAGAGTGTGGAGACCGCGATCTTTATAAATACATTTCACAGAAGACATTCACTCACAAGATGGACGCGACCTTCAAAAGGTTGCAAGCAGACAAAGCGTTTGGCGTGTGTTGTGGCGAGAATTGTGAAAGACCTCGCCCTTTGGTAGGTATAGCAGAAGCGAAAGAATATTTAAAGCAAGCGTATGCAACAATTTGTGAGCAACTGAAAACTACCAAATGTACCTACCTACCTAGATTTCAAAAAGGAGCAGTTACCTACTGCACAGCAACTTCTTACATGATAAATCACTATGTAATAATCTGAAATTTACGTCACATTTCTCCATAAATATAGGTTCCTGAATTCCTTAATCCGTAAGTAAAACACAACTTCACATTTTTCTACCAGTGAGTAAATTATGACATCTCCACACAGCAAAACAGACGCGCCAATGACAGATGTAAAAGACAACTTTTTTATTCTTTTTAACTATGCAGTGTCGTGATATCTGCTTTTCACAGCCTAGATTACTTTAAAAATAATGATATTTTTACTTGCTGCACAAAGTTCACCCAAATAATTTGCATAATTAAATTTGCTTCCAAAATACTTTTAACGGCGTCTTTAATAGACCATTTTCTTCCGTTTGTAAAAGAACACAGTGATTAAGCTGGCCACGCGTTATGATTCTTCATAATGTTTAGATATTATATTATGTTTTATTATCATTCGCTTATGGAGTATATTTTTGAGTGAAGACATGGTTATCAATTCCGCAGCAATAAGGTCATCCCTAGATATGGAGTTTTAAGCGGGTGTGCATACACACGCGCGTTGCCGAAATACTTGAGTCAGATAGCTCGTTCACAGCGTACTATGGTAACACAGTGGTCAATGTAGCCAACCTCACAGCTAAAGGTAAAATAATATTGTGAAGGAACCGTTCCATTACTCTTCCTCGAATACATTCCCCAAAAATCACTGAGTCGAACGAATTAATCATCAAAAACACTTCTAAATTCTAGGTTTACACGGGCTGGTTTCCGCAACTCATCGGCATTTCTGCGCCTATTTTGCGTGGGGGGTTGTGGTATGGCTCCTAGTATGCTCTTTTATCAGGTTACGTACCCATCCCGATGGTAGGGGCAGAATAGTTTCAGGGCCCACTGCTGTCAGCGAAGAGCCTCTTCTTGCTAGCTCGTCCGCTGCGTCGTTACCTCGTGAGCCACTGTGTCCTTTTATCCATCGTAGGGTAACATTATCAAAGACACTTTCGAGAGAACGTATTTTCGGTGAAATGTTTTCGAGGAAGTGTTTTTCGGGGAAGTGTTTTCAATAAACTGTTTTCGATAAAGTGTTTTCGACAAAGTACCTTTTCGGGGAACTGTTTTCGACGAAAAGTATGAGTACCGAACAGACTGTACATTGAGTCCAGGTCTTCTAACGTGTGTGACGCAGCATCTGGGCAGGGGCAAGTTACGGGCACGCGTAGGGCCAGACTGCATCTGTTTGTATGCTCATGTACCTATATACTTTTTTTCACACCTACCCTCTGCTACGCACACTCTCGTACAATCAGTATCGGAAAATAGGTACGAGTATATGTACTATGAAAATCTTTGATGTCGTTTTTGTGAACTCTGTGTCTGTGTGCGTAGCCTCAGCGAATTTATTTAGGTTTCCATCTGTGCTATCTCTAATTTGTGCCTGTACTATGCCGTGGGCTGCCAGCTGTATCAAACTTTCGAAAAGTGTTCTTCACCGGCGCGGCGGGTAGATCCCGTAGATACATGAGTTCCATGACAGGCATACAACACACCAATAGTTAATTTATTCCCAGCTGCATTATTTATTACACATAATTATTATAGGTGCAATTCTATACATTCTTGCCGTGTTACCTACTTAAACTTGCCTTTAGATGCAATCAACCACCAACGGCCTCAGTCCAAAGCTGGTTTAGCGTTGTTCTAAATATTTCGTTAATAGCCACAAGGAAGTAACTACAACAAATATTTAAAAATAAAAAAGAAACAATTTTAAACTAGTAAATATACAGAGTCGTCTACCGCTTTCTCTTTCGTGTATTTTATAGAAAAATATGACATCACTAACACAATCGTGAGAAAAAAAATTACAACTAAAACGATTTTGTAGGTTTTTCCCCAACAAATGCTGCACGCTGCCATTGTGGAGCAGTCGATCAGGGTTTCTTCAAAAGCAACCAAAGATGGATCCTGTCAAAATAAAGAATTATTACGTTAGTTGCTAGCAACTAGCTTAGCAGTTTTGGCCATTAAACAGTCAAATGAGTCATTGCAATTGCACATGCCCTAAAACTATAGTTTGTTTGAGTGAAGAATGCAGTCAACCTTAATTTTTAAAATTGTATTAAAGACACAACAGTTTCGTTATAAAGTCAACTAAGTAGGTAGGTAGTTATGATAAACTCGAATGTCTAATTTTGAGCAAATTTGATTGATTACGAAACATGGGACTATGATGAGTTACTGCTTTCTTTGGGGTTGAGCTTAATTTGGGCTTGACGATGTTGTATGAGATTTTTCACAAATATTTATTTGTTATTCTAACTTCTAAAAACGTACAAACTATACTATAGCATTGTACTACCCGTTCGCTCTAACTTTGCCGCTGGCGTAGAGGCGTATACCCGAATTGTTAATTAGACGAAGTACCTAAATTGACAGTAGCTAATGTCACTTCGTCATAGAAAATACGCAACGTTGTACGAAGAAGTGACATTAGTTGCTGTCAATTTACTTTGTCTAATTAAAAATTCGACTTTAGTATGGAGCCGAGCGGCAAAGTTAGAGCGAACGAGCAGTAAATAAGGATTTTGCGGGACTTAGAGCTGCCAAGCTTGGTAAGAAAATGGCTGGGTTTAGTAAGCAAGCTGTTGATTAAACTACACATGTTGTAAGTTAGCTAAAGGCAAATAAATAGTCAGCTATTAAACTACTAAAATACTTGCTTCTCATTAGTATTTTTGTAAAGCAAGACAAGAACGGCTAAGATAAAGCGTCTAGAGAAGATGCAGAACAAGAAAGAATTATTGTTTTATAATCCCTACTAATATTATAAATGCGAAAGTAACTCTGTCTGTCTGTCTTTCTGTCTGTCTGTCTGTCTGTTACGCTTTCACACCTAAACGGCTGGAGCGATTGAGATGAAATTTGGTATAGGGATAGTTCGAGGCCCTGGGAAGGACATAGACTACATTTTAACCGACTCGACTGCACAAAAGGAAGGCTATGGTTTTACGCGATAAACAACTTCTGCGCAGTCGAAGCAGCGGGGAACAGCTAGTATTTTATAAACATAAGAAAATGCTAGCAAAGCGCAACATATTGCATTTGCAATAAATGAAAATTTTCAAACCACATTGTGATATCAATTTTACTGCCTAACTCTATAGAAAAATAGATGACTAATTAACGTAATAAGTCTGAAATTCTTTCTTCGCAGATCTTTTCGCGTAGTCGTCTTTTTACTTCATCATCACATAATTTTGCTCACCGCGCGACCTGAAAATCCTTATGAATTGGACAAGTGAATTTAAATCATTAGATAGGTACTTACACAAATTATTATTACCGAAATGTATGTGATGAGGGCACAAAATACCGCCACAGGAAACTCATAGTAAGTATTGGACAGCTATTTACTTCGTGATGCGTTTTCAAACATGATTTCGCATATAATAATATTTTTAAATAGCAAGCGGTACGCGCGTCGTCATCGCGTCAGTGTCAGCCGCACAGAACACTTTTATCCTAGTCAGCCGTGTGCATGTAAACTATTGTGACAGAACGGTGACAGCCTTTCTTCTTCTTTTTGGTACCTATTGTTTTTTATGGATACGGCACAGACTAAGTTCAGAGAACATGTTGCCCAGTCATCTATATATATAAAAATCAATGCCACTTTTCGTTGTAATTTTATAACTCAAGAACGGGCTCA
Organism: Miltochrista miniata; assembly: GCA_933228765.1. NCBI lineage: Eukaryota > Metazoa > Arthropoda > Insecta > Lepidoptera > Erebidae > Miltochrista > Miltochrista miniata. The sequence continues at coordinate 24,721,141 of OW121772.1, forward strand.
CCTATCCAAACCAAATGTTGAGGCTTTGTTCGGACTATTAAGTAGATGGTTTATGTAAAGTTTGCACAAAATCGATCGAGCGGTTCTTCATTTATCACACAAACGAAGTTGCGCGGGTCAGCTAGTTATTAATATTACTCCAGAACGCACGAACCGATTTCCACGGTTTTGCATTCGTTGGAAAGGTCTCGGGCTCCGTGAGGTTTATAGCAAAGAAAATTCAGGAAAAATGTCGACAGAAAAGCGGGAAAATCATTTTTCACATACAGCGCAATTGCGGGCGAAGCTGCGGGCATCAGCTAGTTAATATTATAATTTTGCTTGTTTAGTTCTGCGTGTCCTAGCAAAGCGGTGAAAACTTTAATCAAAATTTTTACGGTGATTCGAAAGTAACTAAAAACCGGCCATGTGCGATTTGGACGCGCCTATGAAGGGTTCCGTAGCATCAATTAACCTATTATAAAAGCTCTTGTAGTTCGTTGTAACTTTGACTGATGTTTTAACACGTTCGCAGTGGTAGTATTTACTCTAGGTAAAAATGGCGGTTTATGACGTATTATAAAAAAACTACTAACTAGATCTCGTTCAAACCAAGTTTCGTTGGTAGTTTTTATGGTCATGTACATCATTATATATTTTTTAGATTTATCATTCCCTTAGTTTAGAAGTCAGAGGGAGTTAGTTACACACATTTTTCCACTATGGAAGTGTCTCGTGCGCAGACTATTCACTTTAGAAGAAAACGATGTCAGGAACCTCAATAGCATTTTTAAAGACCTATTTATAGACCCCACACGTATGGTATTCATGAAAAAAATTTTTTGAGTTTCAGTTCTGATTATGGGGACCCCCAATATTTAGGAAATAAAAATAAAAATAAAAATAAAAATAAAAATAAAAATAAAAATAAAAATAAAAATAAAAATATCATTACCATTACAAAACAAAAATAAATAAATAAATAAATATTCACGGACATCTCACACAACGCTATCTGATCCCAAAGTAAGCTAGGAATAACCTGCTTGTGTTATGGATATCAGACCACGGCTATTAATACAGTAGAGTCCGTTTATAATGACATCGAAAGGAATTGACAAACACGTCATAATAAGCGGACGTCATACAATGACGAATGAATGAAATGACAACGAAAACGAAAACGAAAACGAAAACGAAAACGAAAACGAAAACGAAAACGAAAACGAAAACGAAAACGAAAACGAAAAGGAAAACGAAAAGGAAAACGAAAAGGAAAAGGAAAACGAAAACGAAAACGAAAACGAAAACAAAAACAACCCCCCCCCTTTCCCCCCCCCCTTCCCCCCATATTAAATCCCCCCCCATATTACCCCCATATTAAAGGAGGGTAGAGGTACCTCTACCCTCCATACTATAGCAAAAACATATAAACGGCCGAATTGAGTACCTCCTCCTTCTTTGAAGTCGGTTAAAAAAGTGTCGTGACAACTTTTCGTAAGAATTTTTTCCGTCTAGCCCCCTTTCACAACGCGCGATAAGGAACTTCGTTCGAAATTAACAAAAACGCCACAGAGCAAAAAAAATTATAAAAATTTTCTTTTTTGCTCTGTGGCGTTTTTGTTAATTTTTCTTAAAAGGTCATCTACAAGATTAGTCTGAGGTATTCTTTTTGTAAAATGTATAAAAAAAAATTGTAGAGCAAAATAGAAAATTTTTATAAAAAAATTCTAAAAATTTTTTGTTAAGTTATATACACATTTTTAGGCAAAACAATATTCTACAAATTATGCCTCTACAATTTTTTTGTAAGACTCATAGTTTCCGAAATATTGCGAAAAAAGTGTTTTCCCCCCTCTTTTCAAGATGGCGGCCGGGGGACAAGGGTGGCGACCCCACAAACTTGAGGTTAAGCTTCTATTGACGCCCCCACACATGTCCCGAAAATAAAATTACGCCCTCTAATAAATGGAAAGCTCATGTAACATTTCAATGGACTATTATGTGAAATGAAAAACGTTTTTTTATGTAAATATGTATGTACTTAAGTATTTTAATATAGAAACATAGTAATTACGTATGTATACGTACATATTAAATCAAAATCAAAATTAGATTCTCTATTTTCTAATCTGCATATTATTGCACCTTTCTCCTCAATTGTAAATGCTTTACGTCGTTGAAATGACATTTTTTTCACAGTAAAAAACGAAAAACAATACGTGACCTTCAACCGTAAATTACTCACTGAATTACTCACTCAGATTTAAAACAAAAACGGGCCACGTGTCGAACGTCATCGGGAATCAACGAACATTGCCGAAGGTGTAAAGAATCATGTCGGTCATGGTCATTATAACCGGACATAATTTATTAAATATGGGTCATAATAAGCGACATGTCACTGTAAGGGAAGTCATTATATCCGACTTTTTTATAAAGAATTTTATATGAAAACCAAACTTCGTAGTGCAATTCGTCATAATAACCGGTTGGTCAATATAGGCGGAGTCATAATAAACGGATTCTACTGTACTTATATACTTTTAAATACATACATATTATACATAGAAACACCCAGACTCTTGAGACAAATATTAATGGGTCACACAAATATTTGTCTCCGGTGGGAATCGAACCCACGACCTCCAGCGCCGCAGGCGGTATCACTACCGACTGCGCCACAGAGGCAGGCAAAAAGAAATATATAAACACATCAATTGATTATGTGTTATGACATCTGTTGTCAACATTACTAAAATAAATGGATCGCCTCAGAGCGAGGCAGAGCGAGGTAACGCGAGGGAGGTAACGACATATTGCGTCATTTTTTCGTTCGTGCAGCCGGCTCCATCGAATTTTAAGACGTTGTCACGTCAAAAATAATTTAAGCAGCTGCCATACTACAAACGGAATTATTAATGCTATTTATTGGTACGGAACCCTACGTGCGTGAATCCGATCAGGACTTCGTTGGTTTTAAATACAAATGAAATAAAATTACATTATAAAGGCAGCGCATTTTCTGTATCCAAGTGGAGGTGAAATTAGTAAAATAATACAAATTATATAATCATTCTACACAATACCTCTTTCTTCTCATTTTTTTAATTGAATGGCCCTCCGTTTATCAACGATTCTGTCAATCTCCAGTAGGAAAGAAGATACAAATAAAATCCGTAAAAATAAAAACTTATTACTTTAATCGTAGACAAACAATTTGACAACACAATATGTCATTCGTTGTTCCAGCTGTCAAGTGACGTGGCACGTATTCACAGGCCGCCATGACAGTTTATAGTCTATGAAATTACCCGCCTTTTTTTAAATTTCCGTTTAAGATTATTGACTACCCACGTTTTGATCAGTTATTAAACACTACTGTTAGGATGACGACAGCCACCACAATAAAGGATGCGATACATAGCGCTATTCCGTAATATTTGGAGTTATCTTGAGAAGGGTTGTAACTTAGATGGTATTGTGGTTTTACCATCACAGGCAGGACAGCTAAAACAATAAAAATATATTAGTAAAAGTATTAATAAAGTGTATGTATCTATACCGTACCCAAAGTACAATTCATGAAGGGTTTAGGATTCCGAAAGACATAAGCGACAGCCATTAGATCGAAACGTACAGTTGTGCAAAAGCAACATCATCGAAAGTATGGGCCCTTAAAAACGACAAAATAAAAAAAATAACCACGAAGGCTAACCTAACCTATCCGAGTCGAGGTGTTAACCATAACAAGTGAATGTTTAACACCACGACTCAGAGACCGACTCGGATACGTTACGTTAGAATGTTTTATTTTGTCGTTTTTAAAGGCCCATTACTTTCGATGATGTGGTCTCGCACAACTGTACGTTCGATCATATGGCTGTCGCACATTTGTCTTTTCGATTAAATGGCCCATCGGCTAAATGGTATTTTGTTCATATGGCACTTCGTTTATCTGGCGTCGCACAAATGGCTTTCGCTTATTATGTCTTTCGAAATCGTGTCGTAAACCCATTCATGAGACTTCGTTGTCCGTCCGTCTGTGTGTTCGTCATGAGACTTCGTTTATGGCCGTATATCAGAAACCGTGATAGCTAGAGAGCTGAAATTTTCACAGATGATGTATTTCTGTTGCCGCTATAAAAATAATCTGGAAAGGGGGGGGGGGGCTCCCATATAACAAACGTGACTTTTTGTCGTTTTTGGTACGGAACCCTCCGCGCGCGAGTCCTACTTGCACTTGCCGGTTTTTATTTTATATTTATAACTGTACCTATTCCGGGTATATGAACACACCTTCACGCGTCGCACAGGGTTATCTTTACAGATCGATCGTATAAGTATGAATATCACTTGTCTAGATCCTATAGCACAAGCTTATATTAGTCTAGCAAAGAGCCGAGTAACCTCTTCATTTTAATTCACCATAAACACAGTTGAAGCGTTCGTGGCTCCGCGGACTCAGTGTTCTGAGTGGCAAGTGCGAATTTTGGCGTGCGCCTGTCGACGGTGAGCGCGTCTACCCCGATTTGTATGGAATCAACACAAGTTCCCACGTTTACAGCTAGGTGGCGGTGTCTCGATTACATACGAGTCGGCGTTAACGCCCTCATCGTGTCGACAGACGCACGCCAAAACTCGTACTTGCCACTCAGTAAGCAACTTTCACTATGGCCGGCCCTTGAATGGTGACAACCTCGTGACACCTTGTGACGTTTCATTTGCAAGTCTTTCTGTGCTTCATGCCAGGGTGGCAGTAACATGGCGGCCATCGAAGAATTTCAATAGTAGGTATAACAACCGCGCCTGTGTTAGAGTTTACACGGCAATAGCACAAATTAGAGATAGTACAGATGGTAACCTACATACCTTCGTTTCAAAAGATCGTTCCTCTGTCGAACTGTAAAAACTTGGAACGACCGGCCCGCACACGTTTTTCCTTCATCTTACAATCCCGGGTTCATTAAGAGGAGCGTGAAGAGGCACATCACAGGGCCGCCAACTTGAGGACCACTGTCAGAAGTGGCCCTCAATCGCTAGATGCGCCACGGCTTTCCATCAGGCTGGTGGCGACGTCAATTTGGCGTGCTGAATATATAAAAAAAAACTACTCAATTCGCTGAGGCTACGCACACATAGACAACTCATTCACAGATACTGCACACACGTAGAAAACTTACTTACAGACACGAGGTCAGGCGCTCCTCAACCGACTTTTCGACATTCACAGACACTACGCACACATAGAAAACTCATTCACAGATAGAGGTCAGGCACTCCTCAACCGTCTTTTCGACATTCACATACACTACGCACACAGAGAAAACTCATTCACAGACATGAGGTCAGGCGCTCCTCAACCGTCTTTTCGACATTCACATACACTACGCACACAGAGAAAACTCATTCACAGACACGAGGTCAGGCGCTCCTCAACCGTCTTTTCGACATTCACATACACTACGCACACAGAGAAAACTCATTCACAGACACGAGGTCAGGCGCTCCTTAACCGACTTTTCGACATTCACAGACACTACGCACACATAGAAAACTCATTCGCAGACACGAGGTCAGGCGGTCCTCAACCGACTTTTCCACATTCACAGACACTACGCACACAGAGAAAACTCATTCACAGACACGAGGTCAGGCGGTCCTCAACCGACTTTTCGACATTCACAGACATTACGCACACATAGGAAACTCATTCACAGACACGAGGTCAGGCGCTCCTCAACCGTCTTTTCGACATTCACAGACACTACGCACACAGAGAAAACTCATTCACAGACACGAGGTCAGGCGCTCCTCAACCGTCTTTTCGACATTCACAGACACTACGCACACAGAGAAACTCATTCACAGACACGAGGTCAGGCGCTCCTCAACCGTCTTTTCGACATTCACAGACACTACGCACGCAGAGAAAACTCATTCACAGACACGAGGTCAGGCGCTCCTCAACCGTCTTTTCGACATTCACAGACACTACGCACACAGAGAAACTCATTCACAGACACGAGGTCAGGCGCTCCTCAACCGTCTTTTCGACATTCACAGACACTACGCACGCAGAGAAACTCATTCACAGACACGAGGTCAGGCGCAGCCATCTGAATTTTCGATACTGATTTGTGCGCAAGTGTGTGTAGAAGAGGGTAGGTGTGAAAAAACAGTACATACATGAGTTTTCCATCTGTACTATCTCTAATTTGTGGCAAGAGGCTCACGAGAGACAATAACCATATGATGAAATAGGGTATAATTATATACTTCCCTACTATAGTATAATGTCCTGGGGTATGCTTCCGAGGGCTTACCCGGGGCTCTCAACCGTAGGCTGTTAGGTAGGATACGTGAGGTTTTTTAGTCGGTAGGAGTACGGCATAGTAGATACCCATGTAGGATTTTCTGTCATGTAAAAAAACTAGTGTAATTCATTTATTTAAGGCACTATAAACAATATTACAGGCCTCTGCCTACCCCTTCGTGAATAAAGGCATGATAATATGTATGTATGTAGGGTCAAGTGTCCAAAATGAAACACTAAAAATTTATTACTTCGTACATCTTATGTTTTTGCTGCTAGAAGTCTATAATTTTACAGGCATGTAGTCAATATGATTAGGTATCGAATGTCATTTATAGATTTTTTAAATAAAGTTATTTGAATCGACAAAGAAATGAAAACTAAGAAATGGGATTTGTGTCATTGCGTATTTGTATACAATATAGGCGTACACAATGAAACACCATTCATTCAACAATGAAACATCTATATACATACAAATAAATTAAATTGGAGTGTCTGTTTGTAAAATTAAAATAACCGCTTTCTACTACATGCATATGAATGTACACGTACCAAAATATATACTTTTTTTAAATTTTTGTCTGTCTGTCTGTTTGTTCCGGCTAATCTCTGGAACGGCTGGACCGATTTGGACGGGACTTTCACTGGCGGATAGCTTATGTAATAAGGAGTAACTTTTATGGTAGAAAAATTCTTTTAATTTAGAAAAAAGATGCCAAAAACAAAAAAAAAACTAAATAAACTATTTTTTTATTACATTCCACGCGGACGAAGTCGCGGGCACAGCTTGTCATAAATAAACTGTGTGTAGGTATATCATATTTTGTTTAATGTAGATAGTGGTAGTATGAAAACAGCGAGTTCAATCATAAAAAGGTTTTATTCTTAGTAATGATAATATGTAGTGTAGGTTATTTACGCTAATTACTACATAAAATTTAAAAATAGTTATCTAAGGCACACAGATAGAGACTCCACTTAAACTATTTAGGCACTTCAACATCAGTCTTATAATCACAAAATTGCTGCAATCACTTTGTATTAATCTATCACTTAGCATCTAATAAAATTCCAAATTACAAATACCACAGGGAACAAAGTGTCAACGACATAAAAATCTTACAAATGGCGGTAAAGAACTAACAAAACTTCATATTTGGTGTCACGCGAACAGGAAAAATGTAAGTTGAGTTTTTGTATTTCGATCCATTTATTTGTGGCGGAGGAAGAACCGTAATCTACAAAACATGTAGAATGCTAGATAATCATAAAAAATATAATATTCCTAACCATTAAATAATGAAAAAATCTTAAATAAAAATTTTAAATAAAAAATAGAACCGACTTCATACAAATCCTTAAAAATAAAATTTACCTAGCACATTGTAATATGTATTTTGATTTATCAGATTTTATTCAACATCATATTGAAGTCGGTGCCAAGTAAACTCATAGGTTTAGGTAGGTATTATTAATGGCACCAACTTCAATATTATATTGAATAAAATCGGATAAATCAAAATACAAATTACAATGTGCTAGGTAAATTTTATTTTTAAGGATTTGTATGAAGTCGGTTCTATTTTTTATTTAAAATTTTTATTTTTTTATTTTAAGTGACGGGTGGACCGAAAAGTATTTCTATCTAGGTGTAAAGTTCTCATCAACACAAATCAATCAAGCCGAAACACAAGGTAACTGCTGTAAATCGTTAAGGAATTCCCTCGACTGTCTTTCGGTTCCATCATCAGATCGACTCCAGACCTTCATTAAATTTTAGTACATTAAAGCACTTAATCAAAAAGTTAACAAACGCACTAGTTGTCCCTACAATTTTCGGTGGTTGCCCTCGATTTCTCCTGGATCCCAGCATCAGATCCTGATACCCTGGATATGGGACCACCTCAGAAGTAGCCTCTTTCAAACAAAAAAAGAATTTTCAAAATCCATCCATAATTGGCGCCGCTATCGCGTAACATACATACAAAAAAAAAAAAAAAAAACATAGCGTACGAATTGAGAACCTCCTCCTTTTTTTGAAGTCGGTTAAAAATAGCCAAAAGTCCTTAAGTAGGTACATAGTTTACATTTTTGTCGCAAACTGGGGTACGCCGCACACAGGTAAAAAATACCGAATCCACGGCCAAAATTTAAAAAAAAGTTAACTACTCTGTTTCAAAAACAGTAGCCTAATTTAGGAACAAGATATATCACACTATCTAATAATGATCTGTAAAACGTTTCTATCTTATTATTCAGACATTCACAACCTCCAACTAAAACAGTTTTGCTAATGGGGTACTTAATTTTTTATTTCATTTAATTTTATTTATTTATTTGCTGATCAAAGGTGTAGGTACATCTTAGATCATCTAACCACAGGATGCGCCTTACTTAAGCATTGTTTTCTGCCATTGCACATGACCATTTGGTCTTTTGGCTTTATGAAAAGCCTGTACATCAGTACATCATTTTATATGATTAAACTAGTACATTACATTGTAGTTGACTGTACAATAACAATTAACACTCAACAGCCATTACGCGTTTGTCGATTAATACTTACATTTTTAAATGCAATGAAATTTTATATGTCTTTGTGTTTCCCCCTTCACTTGTATGAAAACTGGCAGAATATTTTTGTATGCGGTGGTTCGCAAAGGCTAGTCCCGTGTTATATGGTCTAAGAGGTACATGTATGTTACATAATTATTAAATCCTCTTTGGTCTACCTTATTGGCATGCACTATAATTTAACATTCATACAGTATAAAACTCTAGTTCTAGTATAAACATCAAATCCAAATTTAGAGACACCAAAAAGGTACATGTCATAGTAAATAAATAATCTCCAATACTTGATTAACTAAATAATGTGTCCATACCATTATCTAAATTTCGAAATTCTATTTGACAATATAACCAAAATGCCAAATTCAATATACTATTTTAATACACTGTCAACATTTAATACATAATTAAATCTTGTCATTAACTATTATTTACCTTCCAAAAACTCACTTATTCTAAAGTAGCATTTACCAGCCTAGAAAATCATGCAAGCTACTTTTGTGATGTGATGAAATTGAGCCTCTTAATTTCATTAGTCTGTGGTTTCTAAAATACGGTTTACAACTGTCTCTAATATTAAGCTTTACATTGCTCGTATACATCGTTTTTGAGTTCTGAATACCGTTTCTCCATTACAGGAAATGGAAAATAACAGTGTTTACCGCCGTTATACTATATTAAGTTCAAGCCTTGTGACGTCAATGAGACGTTTGTAACATGCAACGAATCAAAGTATCAAGAAGACGACTAACGTGAAGTTTACAAAATATTTGCATCTTAGATGTGAATCTATGATGGAAAGGATAACGTTTTTTGTTTGCCAACCAACCAACGGCTGATGGAAGGAATTCAATGGGTATGGTGTCAGGAATAATGTCCTCTGACATTATTACTTGACATAACTTGACATTTGCATCACATAAAAAACAGTCATAAATATTTTTGACATGTTTTTTTGTACAAATATTCCTCTGTGCAGCGATGGAAAATTGAGCAGCAACGATTGCGACACGAATAAAATTCGTCGACGACAACACAATTGTTTAGATTGACGTTCACTTTCCAGTCGACGTATTTGAAAAAATTTCTACGAAGGGAACCGTCAATACCTCTGGTCGATGCCCAGCTCGTAAGATCGAAGCAGATGTCTTTCTTCCTATTTTTTATGAGAATTTTCATGTTACATTTGGGACAGCTTAAGGTTACAGTACGATAACGTTCTACCATTGATGAGGTATCAGGCTTGGATGTAGATTTAGGTGCATGGGAATGGTATATGGTAAAATTACAGGCACACATGGTTGTTGACTTAGGCTTAATGGGAATCGGTGGTGGATCGGTACCGCACTTTGAAGAATATGGCTTAGGTTGTATGGAACAGCACTCATGAGATATCGAAAAATCACACTCAACACACTTGTGCATCAGCATGGGTCGTTCTTTGGTGTAGTTTAGAAACTTTCGACACAAAGAACCAAGTGCCTCTTGTATCAAGTTTGATTGTAATTCAGAAAATTGGCTATCTTTTAAGAGCGCACTGAACTCCGATGATTTGAATTCACTCGCCAATGTCTCGTCCCAGAAACGGCTCTTATCAACTTCAGGGTTGGACCCTGAAGGAGTCTTACCAGTGGTGGCGGCAGGTTTGCACGCTTCAGATGACACGTTGGTAGCTTTGGACGACTTTGATTCCTGGCATCGCTTCTGCTTATCTCGACTTTCCGTCTTGGGGGTCGGCTCAGCGGTAGCTGAAGTCACGAATTTACATTTGCACGCTTCAGATGACACGTTGGTAGCTTTGGACGACTTTGATTCCTGGCATCGCTTCTGCTTATCTCGACTTTCCGTCTTGGGGGTCGGCTCAGCGGTAGCTGAAGTCACGAATTTACATTTGCACGCTTCAGATGACACGTTGGTAGCTTTGGACGACTTTGATTCCTGGCATCGCTTCTGCTTATCTCGACTTTCCGTCTTGGGGGTCGGCTCAGCGGTAGCTGAAGTCACGAATTTACATTTGCACGCTTCAGATGACACGTTGGTAGCTTTGGACGACTTTGATTCCTGGCATCGCTTCTGCTTATCTCGACTTTTCGTCTTGGGGGTCGGCTCAGCGGTAGCTGAAGTCACGAATTTACGTGACTTCTTGGCAAAGAAATCTGGTATGTTCTTAAGACAATGTTCGACAGCCGTCTCGTGAACCCTTTTTTTCCCTCTGTCTTTAGACTTTGAAACTCGTTTGTTCTTCAACTTCGAAGCTATCCTCCAAGATTTGTTTGTTGCATCTAACTTAAGCACAAGAATCAAATTTTCCTTTGAAGAAACATCACGGTGACTGACGTCGCAAGCGGTAGCGTCGCGCACTCTAACCCTTTCCAAACCTAGCCCGAGCAAGAATGTCGGGCTCGTTATTCTATAATCTTTCGGCACTTCACGATTCGCGGCATGCACGCCGCCGTCTTCATCAGCTGATGTTGCACAATCGACGATGCCTTCCATACCTTTCAAAGCATCCATAGTGATAAGTTTTTACCGTATCTAAATGATAATACAACTTTAAGACGTAACGCCGCACCAACGTGGTGTCACCGCGTAATCTGAATGAATACTATAAAGCAAACAAGGGCCACGTTGACAAATGCGCCGGTCCCCCACGTTCGGACTCCCGCTTGCGCATATCTAGTCGACGACCCGGACCAAACAAAAGCTCGGCGATAACGAATTCCAATTTCTAGCGATATCGCTACTCAGTTACACTACACATTTTTTATCTCTGAGTCATTAGTATGTACACAATGATCACAAAGGTGGAAGTGTGTATGGAAAACAAAATGAACCTAATGCTTATAGAGTTTGGAGAACGACCCCAAGTTCAAATCACTCCATACGTTGATGTTAAGAATGTCGGTCTCAGTTTATTGTTTAGATCAGTTTATTGTTCGCTGTGACTCACGGAACGATGATGTCATTCAACAAACAAAAAAAACCCCATTCACTGTGGCGCCGCAATTTCAGGGCACATCTCTCACCATCTCTGAAAGTATAGGGATACTTGGTGTTGACATCTCCAGTGACGTGGAGTTCCGCAGTCACTTGGAGGGCAAGGCTAAGCTGGCGTCCAGGAAGCTCGGTGTGCTCAGCAGGGCGCGGCGGTACTTTACTGCGGCGCAAACACTGCTTCTTTATAAGTCGCAAGTGCGGCCGCACATGGAGTATTGCTGTCACCTCTGGGCGGGGTCACCTGAATACCAGCTTCGTCCTTCTGACTCGGTGCAAAGGCGAGCTATGAGAGTTATCAACGATCCCATACTTGCAGGTGGTGTGGAACCTCTTTGTGACCGGAGAGACTTTGCCTTTTTGTGTGTGTTCTACCGCCTGTACAACGGTTTGTGCTCTGAAGAATTGTTTGATATGATGCCTACGGCTACATTCTATCATCGCACCGCTCGCCATAGACAGGGTATTCATTATCACATGTTGCGTCCTGAGCTCTCGAGCCCGGTGAGATCCGAAAGAGGCTTTCTTCCGCGTACGCTTAGGTTGTGGAATGATCTCCCTGCTTCGGTTTTCCCAAACGCCTACAGTATGGGGTTCTTTAAAAGGAGACTTAGAAGGTTTTTAAAGGGTCGGCAGCGCGATTGTGGCGCCTCTGGTGTTGCAAGCGTCCATAGGCTGCGGTGACCACCGGTACATCTGGTGGGGCCGTATGCCACTCTAGTGGTATAAAAAAAACATCAATGTTTCCGCAGGGAATATGTGTGTTGCGGAAAGTATCACGTAAATTGCTTGTGCATATAGTTGCAGGTTCTCGAAACTCACGAACCCACTGATTGTTGACCGTTGGTATCGTTCGGTCTAGCACTAGGTACCCATAAGTCTAGATTTCAGTAAGTTTTCTGTTGGTACTTCGAAAACGTATTCCGTTTAGTGATACACCGGACTACTACCACAGGGCGGAAACTCCATACAAAAATGTTTGTTTTCACCCACACTACGTCTTCATGTGAATACTTGAATCAAGCTTGAATGTGTGTGTGAGTATACTAGGGACACTAGCTATGGAAACAAAATAATAAGGAACAGAACGCAATCTCATGTATGTAGGTATTTTTGTTTCAAATCCACCCTCGGCCAAGCACAAATTAGGAAAACCATCGCCTAATTTACTTTTAGGAACATCGTTTATTTTAAGTAAAACCCCAATTTAATCAGTCACCTCTACAAAATTAAATTTTATTGATCAAAAAAATAAAAGTCTAACCTAACCTAACCTATTCGGTTATAAGATTGTATAATTCAGAGTGCGAGTTAGTATTTTTGATAAACAATTCGTATTTCTGTTTTACAAATCATATATTCGATGTAACAACCACAATTTTGGTGCGAATTCGATTAAAAAGGTCATCTCGTTCTGAGTAACTTATAAGTTTTTTAAGTAGGACATGTTTAAATGAATTGTTTTTTTGCACAGCATTTAATTTTCTGGTTTGCATTCAGTAAATTAGTGGAGTTACCTAGTGTGCAGAAAAATTTAAACAGATGTGCATTTAAAAATATCCCTATTATAAACAGTATACCTACCTAGTCATCGGCACACAAAATGGCATAACTCAAAATTCAGAAAATCGGCTGATGTCCGCATTACAGTAGGGCGACTAGAAAAAATTGTGTGATCGAACGTGTTTCATTCTATTTTATTTACAAACTAGCTGTGCCCGCGACTTCCTCCGCGTGGAATGTAATAAAAAATTAGTTTATTTAGTTTTTTTTGTTTTTGGCATTTTTTCTAAAAGAAAAGAATTTTTCTAAAATAAAAGTAGGCTAAGTTACTCCTTATTACACAAGCTATCTGGCAGTGAAAGTCCCGTCCAAATCGGTCCAGCCGTTCCAGAGATTAGCCGGAATAAACAGACAGACAGACAGACAGACAAAAATTTAAAAAATATATATTTTGGTATGTGTACCGTATATACATTCATCTGCATGTAGTAGAAAGCGGTTATTTTAATATTACAAACAGACACTCCCAATTTTATTTATTTGTATAGATGTATAGATTGAGTGAAAAAAGAGAACTTGATTCAGGCGGGAGTAGTTAGCATTGTTATTAATTGCTTGAAATAATAAAATCCAACGGAATATGTTTTCGAAAAATCTTACTCTCAATGAAAGAATTGTGATACGTCCTGACTTCAAGAGTATGAGAGACATAAACAAAGGGGAGGGGGAACTATTTTTATATCAATAAGGAGGCATATTAGCTTACAGCTCACAATAAAAAGTGGCCATCGTTGCCTATTATTCAGTAGTATTGAAATTGAAAAATAACTTACTGCTATCGGCATACCACGGCATTATTTAATCGTATTTTGGTGTCCATAAATATGCGAGTTATTTTGTATTTAACAAGTGTATCATTTAATTTCACTGCAAAAATTTATCATTATTCAATCACCTCAACATCTCAGATAACTGTCAAAATACATTTTGTTTGACGTAAAAAGGACGAATTTCCATAGACAGACATCGATTTAGAATTTTTCCCATATTGCCCGTGGTACTACCTACTAAGTGGTCCCAGTAGTACCACTGGTATATTTTACCTGTGGTACTACTGGATCAAAAATAAATAAAAATTGGTAAAAACAAATAAAGATCGGTAAAAAAAATGAAGATCGGTAAAACAAATGATGATAGGTGTAAACAAATTTGTTTTGTTAACTATTTGTTTTGCTTTTCTTTTTTTTCCATTCTTCGTTATCCAAATTTAACATCAGTTATTAAAATAAATAGGCGGAGACAAGATTACTTTTTGAAATTTAAACATCTTAACTCCGAAACCAACTTAATAACTTTGCAACCCTTCTGACCCATGGTTACACTGATTGGTTACCCTGATGTAACAACGGAGCATATGTATGATGGGTAGTTACACTGATGTAACGAAACAAATGAAGATCGGTAAAACAAATGAAGATCAATGAAACAAATGAAGATCGATCAAACAAATAAAGATCAACGAAACAAATGACGATCAATGAAACAAACGAAGATCAATCAAACAAATGAAGATCGACGAAACAAATGAAGACAGGCGAAACAAATGAAGAACGACAAAACAAATGAAGATTTGTTTGATCGATCATCATTTGTTTCGCCTGTCTTCATTTGTTTCGTCGATCTTCATTTGTTTCATTGATCTATCGTCATTTGTTTCGTCGATCTTCATTTGTTTTACCGATCATCATTTGTTTTATCGATCTTCATTTGTTTCGTTACATCAGTGTAACTACCGATCATACAAATGCTCCGTTGTTACATCAGTGTAACCAATCAGTGTAACCATGGGTCAGAAGGGACTTTCAAGCCACAACCATTTGGATTGACCGCGAGACTACTACTTACACTAGCAATGTGTCAACGAGGCGATGCATAGGCAACCGATGATCTCAAGAGGCATACAGACAGTATGTAGGGCATCGTGTGGTTTTAGTCGGTAGGGGTCCGGCATAGCATCCGTGTAGGATTTCCACAAGGAAAAAAAAAGAAAAGGGTGGACATTGGAGCACTGGGGAGACAATAATGCTAAGAGTAATTTACATTTCTTAACATGTTTGATACGGATATTACGGTGGACCAGCGAAATTGCGTACGCCACAACTTACGAGCTTGATAACACGGATACAAACCATTTTGAAAAGTTGCCCAAGCGAATACATCAGTTCAAATCATAGTAGCCAAAAATTCTAAATCTATGCCCATGCCCATAATGTCTTGCCCATGGTACTAGCAGTTTTACTGCTGGCCATTTCTTCAGAAACTCCATTCAGAATTCAAAATTTCCCTTTTATTACTTCTTAGGAATTTTGATAAACCTTCAAACAAAACGGAAATCTGGTTGAGTTGTATCGCAATTTAAGCAAATTTATTACCTACTTTAGAAGTATCAATATCAGCCACGCGTTATTGCCAATTGCTGCCCTCTCTTCAATGCCGAGACCCTGGGACACCGACAACCAGTTGATCCACAGGATAGAAAGAGAGGAAAATCTGCCTCTCTAACTCTATCCATTTCAATGAATTCTAAGGGAGGAACTGAAAGAAACTCTATCCATTTGAAGGAGCGATAATAAAACAAGTTAATTAAGTTATAATTTAAATAATATTACTCAAACAAACGTACCGTCACAGTTCAATCACAATTTACAAGATTTAACTCACAAAATAGATAATCACATTGTTTACAATACTTTTCACAAGAATCTACACTCATGGCTCAACTGTCAAAGACGGGATCCCATGAAAATTGTACAATTAATTTTAAAAAATGTACAGTAGCTTAAAGTTTATACATTTATTCCAGCTTTAATGAGATTAAAATATAAACTTTAAGCTATACACATAGTAAAGCTACCTACACAGACAGACATTTAACCAAATCATTCTAAATAAGAAACGCCTCAAAAGTACATACAAAGTTATTTTACTTCATCACTTAACGACTATGTACCTTATTGGAAACATTATTATTTATATTTGGATATTATCTCCCACTTTTATATTCTTACAAAATTCACTTAAAAACCCAACCAAGCGATTTAGAGTTTCGCGTCATCTCGAACGATTTATTTTACAGATTAAAAAAAATGGTATTGAATTAGTTGTCAAAAGACTTCGTAAAAGCTTGTTTTGAACTTTGTTTTGTTTAAACACAAGTTAGTATTAAAATTGATTTAGTAGCCAATTTATCAATGTAATAAAACTTTTTAGCGCAAATTTTAGAGTGTACCGTCAAATAATGTTCAATAAAACGCGCTTGACCAATTAGAACTCTCTTTGATTTTGACGAAGTGGGTCTTAAATCCTTAAAAGTTATATGTTTATCAATACATAATGATGTTGATCGAACAAATGTTAAAAAAGAAAAAAATAAACTATAAGATATAAAACAGACCTGCCATTTTCAAAGATTTCAATTTTAAAACTGCCTTAAAAGTAAAAGATTGATCGTTTATTTACTTTTGGATTTGAGATAACACAATGATCATAGCCACAGACAAAACAAAGAGAACCGCCAAAATTGCAATGCCACCGTATAGAATCAATTTGGTGTTATCTTTCGGTGGTGGTGGGGGGTTTCCGAAACACGATGAAAACCAGCCAGACTGTTGAACTGAAAAAATAAATACGTATGTTTAAGAAAATAGAGAAAATGGAGAAGGAAAACTCGAAATGAAACCTGGTAGTCAGTAAAATGACATCTAAGACAATTTGAAGGCCTTATGGGCAGCTTGAAAATTTTTAAACTGCGGGTCGTTACGATCTGCGCCTGTTCATATCAACACGGCAATACGGCTCACCACCTATTACGTGGGATAATATTAAAAAGGTGAAATGTGGGCATATAATATGCCACTGCTGCTTTCTAGAGTTTTAAAGAGTATCTAATAATCATCTTAACATCCACACTAACAAACATTCGCATTTATATTTTTTTTGTACCACTAAGGTGGCAGACAAGCATACAGCCCACCTAATGTACTGTTGGTCACCGTAGCTTATAGACGTTTGCAACACCAGAGGCGCTACACTAATATGTCTTAGTAGGATTAGTAAGATTTACTCACCAACTTCTTTCGCTGCGCCCATTTATAGGACCTAAAATAACAATATTTTATTGTTATTAAGTGAAAAAATAAAACTTGGCCCAGACGGGACTTGAACCCGCAAACTTTGCCTAAACCATGGCAATGCTCTTCCACCTTTTTTGTGTAACGTGAGGAAAAATCCTCATTGATGCTATGCTGGACTCCTAGACTAAAAAACCTCGCGTAACGCACAACAGTCTATGGTTGGGAGCCCCGGGTAAGTCTTCGGAAGGACGTCCCAGGACTCCCAACAGACCCACGGCCACCACTGCGGCCTCGCCTAGCGGCATGCTATTCTACTTAATACTGAATGACAGTTACAATAGGGTGAAGAAATTCAACTTGTTTCAGTACGGTCCCATTAGCTCAATTGGTTAGGGCATTGCCCTGGTTTATACAAAGGTTGCGGGTTCATGTCCCGTCTGGGCCAAATTGTCTTTTTTAATTTTATAATAAAGTAATATTTTATGATGCGGCGGGAAATCGTATTCTTATGCACTACACTAGGATTTTCCTTTGGTTAATAAAAAAAAATTACAAAAATAAACCGACTTCAAACAAAACTAAAAACTGAAAAATTAAATTAACTTAGCACAAAGTCAGAATATTCTAGTTTAATCTTTTTTTAGTAGTTTCGATGTCATGCGGTTCGGGTAAACCTCATGACGTCGTCTATAAACCTACAACACGGCGGAAATATCTGCGAACCTGGCTCGTGACGTCATGTACACTAAACTGTACGGGATAATCCGCGCGTAACGAGAATGTGCGGAATCTTGTCAAATACCATACCATTCAATCGCGTGTGGTTTAGGCCAAAACGGGGTCAGGTGCGGGGAAGCGCAAGGGGAAGCCCGGTTCGCAGATATTTCTACCGTGTTGTATTTTATGTTGCTTGGACTTGTGTGTTGACGGAGGGGAAAGTCTCCGTACGGCGGGGGCACCTCCCCTCCCGATCAAAGGGTGTGTTGTTCCATGAATAGGTACTTTTGAAAATAACTAACTAAGTTTCAGTTCATTTACTAAAGAAGTTTCAAGTTTCCTTATGGTTTAAGTAAATCAAAATATAAAAAAATGAGTTACCTACATTTTTGATTCAGGGTTTAAAAAATAAAGATGTACCTACCAAACTTAGACCATATAACACGGGACTAGCCTTTGCGAACCACCGCATACAAAAATATTCTGCCAGTTTCCATACAAGTGAAGGGGGAAACACAAAGACATATACAATTTCATTGCATTTAAAAATGTAATCGACAAACGCGTAATGGCTGTTGTGTGTTAATTGTTACTGTACAGTCAACTACAATGTAATGTACTAGTTTAATCATATAAAATGATGTACAGATGTACAGGCTTTTCATAAAGCCAAAAGACCAAATGGTCATGTGCAATGGCAGAAAACAATGCTTAAGTAAGGCGCATCCTGTGGTTAGATGATCTAAGCTACCAAATGATCTAAATACTTTTATACTATTTAACTTAAGTACTAGGTATGCTGTATATGTATGATTGTGTAATATCTGTGTCCGTAGGTAGGTATGTACTCACATATATATTTAAATATCCCAAGCTGCTTAGGACTTTAAAGTCACATAATTTCCCAATTATATTGTACATGTAACACCTATAAATTGAATGATTTCGTGAACCCTATCAAAGAAAAATTATTTAATTTCAAGTTTGGGTATTATTCATGTTTGTGACTTCAATGTGACAGTCAAAGAGAATACAATACTACGTGTGACAGTTTGTTAGAAAAGAATATCATTTGTCAGAAATTAGACAACAAGAGGAGTGCGTATTGAGATTTTAGGGTGCGTACACATCTGAAGAAGAAGCGCTAGTGGCCCGGGAGGATGCCATCAGATGGACTGCATCGCAGCGACTTCTTGCAGTTGCTATATTCAACTGCATGCAGTTGTCTGCAGTCGAATCTGACTTCACGCAGTTGAAGCCAAGCATGTAGGCCAAGAGCTATAGTGTAAGGTTTGACGCCGAAATGGAAGCACAGACGCTTCTCTTAATATTATTACGGCGCCACCGTCGCCGGCAGCGATGTAATCGAATTAAAAAACTGCAGAGTGCAGCGCGGATGTGGATTGATTCTATGCTATTATTTTGCCATACGGAAGGTGATTTATAGGGTTCCGTAGCCAAATGCCAAAAACGGAACCCTTATAGTTTCCTCATGTCTGTCAGTCTATCTCTCCGTCAGTATGTCACAGGCACTTTTCTCCGAAACTATAAGGCCTATACTATTAAAACTAGGTAAGTAGATGTATTCTGTGAACCGAATTAAGATTTTCATATAAAACTAGAAAAAAAAGCAGTAAATTTTGGGGTCCCATACTCAGAACTGAAACTCAGAAATTATTTTTTCATCAGACTTATACGTGTGGGTATCTATAGATAGGTCTTCAAAAATGCTATTGAGGTTCCTAACATAATTTTTTTTAAGTTAATAGTTTGCGCAAGATACACTTCCAAAGTGGAATATTTGTGTTCCCCCTCTAACTTCTATACTAAGTAATGAGGAAATCCATGTTTTAAACCGTACTGACGACGCAACCAACACGCGCGTTCGGCTACTTGACTAACTGCACACTTCTGTATGCGTTAGCGGTGGACAGCATGCGGCGACACTACACGACTGTAGCGAACTGCGCGAAGTTGACGGTACGACTGTATGCAGTTGATATTGACTTCACATGACTGCAGCCGACTGCGTGCAGTTGATATCATAACTGTATGAAGTCGAACATAAAACTGCATGCAGTTAAATATATCGACCGCGCGCAGTCGCTGCGATGCAGTCCGTGTGATTGCAGCCGTAGACTTGTAACCCAGTGATGAACAGTGTTACTCACCAACTAGCGCGAGGTAGCTATGCAGAGAACTCTTTCCCAGGGCGCCTTACTACAGAGACTCCAGTGTGCGTGCAAGGGTAGGCCAGGGCTCTGACGAAAACAGCCAGGTAGGGTGTACACACATATATTTATTAAGTACACTACAGAGACATAAATATCACAGATATACAGAGGAGTAGTACTAATTACTGCACTAGTGTTACAGAGGCGGTCTACAGCTACTTGTTACTAAGTACTTAGGCAGTTACATAGCAAGGTGACAAAATAATGGGGTACTGGCCTGCGGTGCGAGCTGAGAGTGACTGGCTGTTGTTACTGCCAGGTGATGACGGCAGATACCTCTCACATGAGAAGCTCGTGTAGTCCGCACTTCCACGTTGTCGTACCACGTGCAGCCCACTAACTTATAGGTGCGGCACCAAATATCTCAACCGGCAACTAGCCCCGTAGTAAAAAACCCTGTTGTAAAAGAACAACGAATTAAGCCACTGACAGCACGATAGACGACGATCGAACTGCCTTGCAGACAGAAAAGTGCAACTTACCAGTTGTCTGGGTAAAATGCAGCAAATACTCCGTTATAACTTCTACCAAACGGTGAGGCACTAATGCCAGAGCTTGTGCGAAAACCTATTCGAGGCACAGCTCACCAAGCCAAAAAAGGAACCGACTACCTCAAAGCAGGTCATATATCTTACTCCAGGAATATTCTCGCAATCTTTAATAAAACCTGTTTCTCCTTAATGTAAATCATCGGGGGTGCCACAGACAAAACTTGTCAAGTGACAAGTTTTGTCTGTGTGTCAAAGGAAAACCACAGATAAAAAAACCAGCGATGAATTGATTAAGGGCGGCTTTTGCTACACAAAAAATAAATGCTACAGACTCAGTGTTCTGTAAATAACCACTCCAATACAGCTTGGCAAAAAAGAGAAGAAAATAAGGGAGGAGCCACTGTGCTGTTCATATGGCAACCCGTTAAAAAGAACCACCAATCAGTAGCCAGTTGTCAACAACCGTCAATAAAACCCACCAATCAAATTGTTTATCGTCATTGACTAACCGACATATGTGACGTTATTGGCAGCTTTTTGACAATGTAGCCAGTCAGCAATTAGTTCCGTTTCTAGACTTTTTGCCAAGCTGTACTACAGTGATCGTTTACAGAACACTAAGTCCGCGGGGCCACCAGCTTTTCAATGAAATAGCTTTAATGAAATCACGAGCCATATGTTAAGCTTTGAAAAATTTTAAAAGCGGGCAGTCAGAACCTGTCCATCTCACTCAACACGGCAATACGACTCAGCAGCCTATTACGGGGGACAATATTTAAAGGTGAAATGTGGGCATATCATACAATTATGCCTCTGCCTACTCCTTCGGGGAGAAAATACGTGACCATATGTATTCAGAAACAGCAAAAGTTAAGACAAAGTATTTATAAACAGTTAACTTTCATCTACTTTCTAATCTTTGGTATGATAGAGAATTTCGTACCTGGTCTAATCTTGGTACCCCTCAGGAGCAGTTCACCAGATTCTCGATTCACCAGATTCGCAACTTACCAGATTCTCAACTCACCAGATTCGCAATTAACCAGAAGTATAATCAAAAGAAAATTCAATTTATGTAGTATTTATACTTCAGGATCAGAAGGAAAATTTTGTATAAAATACATACATCGTATATCAATACATATACGAAGCGCTCGTGGCCCCGCGGACTCATTGTTCTGTAAACGATCACTGCAGTAAGCAACTTTCACTATGGCCGGTCCATGGATGGGTGACCATCCATGTGGTCACTTTGTGACATTTATTTGAGCGTTTCCGTGCTTCGGAAGGCACGTTAAGCCGTTGGTCCCGGTTGCCAGTAAAATGGCAGTCGTTAAGCTAAGTTGAAGGCTTTATTTCAACAGCAGGCAGTCACAACCTGCGCCTGTCCATTTAAACACGGCAATACGGCTCACCACCTATTACGTGGGACAAATTATACAAAGGTGAAATGTGGGCATATTATATGCCTCTGCCTACCCCTTCGGGGATAAAGGCGTGACCATATATATGTATGTATGTAAAATACATACATTATAGGCACGCCTTTATCCCCGAAGGGGTAGGCAGAGGCATAGTATAAGCCCACATTTCACCTTATAGTATTATGTTCCACGTAATAGGTGGCGAACCTATTGCAGTGTTGAAATGGACAGGCGCAGGTTGTGACGATGCACAGTTGAAAATTTTCAAGCGGCCTTTTTGGCCTTCAACTTGGCTTGTCATTTTACTGATAACCGGGTTTCATTTGGAGATTTCCATCTCTACGCAATGGATCGTTTTGCGTAAGTGTTCCCTTAGCCCTTACGATACCCTCAGGATCGTCACACGGGGCGTCAGATGAAGGAATTAATATAAATAAATATTTTACTAATTTATTTATTTTACAATTTCATTTTATTTCCCAGTTACCATGACAACTGTAACAACTATAGCTATTAAGACCAGTGCTGCGGCGACCACGGCGAGTATGATCTTCAAATTCTTGTACTTTCTTGGCGGCGGCGGGGGTTCCCCGAAACACGACGAAAACCACCCCGATTGTGGGACTGGAAGGAAAAATATGTTTTATATTATACTCGTAAAAATGTAATAGGTCCGTTTTAGCCCCTCTCTATAAAATAGAGTGCAGACAGAGAGGCTTATGTCGAGACTTTGTCTGTAGTCTGTGACTCTGTCGCATTAAACTATGTAAAAAAAAGGTACGTCACTAGGTCACGTGTATCATCTGTTCAAAGTTTGAAATAAAATAAAAATGACATCGTCATTCGAATTGAACTTTCACAATAAACGTGTTAGAGAGGGGCAGTCGGGTGAGAACGATCTCACGGCTTCTTGTTGACATTTGTCATTGCGACAACTCTCATTGGTGGTTTGCCGAATTCTCCAATGCGATGCCCCCAATAAACCAACTCTCATTGTTTGATTGCGGAATCTGCCAATGAGAATGGCAATTTCTCAAATGTAAACAAGAAGCCGTGAGACGGTCTCACCCGACTGCCCCTCTCTAAAACGTTTATTGTGAAAGTGAAAGTTCAATCCGATTAAAGTTGTCATTTTTGTTTTATTTCAAACTTTGAACAGATGATCCACGTGACCTAGTGACGTTAAAGATTTTGTAGTGACGTTAGTTTAATGCAACAGAGTCACAGACTACAGACACAAGTCTCGCCATAAGCCCCTCTGCAATGTATTTTATAGAGAGGAAACGGGCCTTTAATTTTGTGATTAGTTTAAAAGCTTCAAAACTCCTGAAGCTTAGAAATGATTATTATTCACGGAAATCGGAATATTTACCATGTATTATTGTATACTGTATTGCAATAGCTTTGCGCAAAAATGTAAACAAATACATTTGATCCTATATATCCATAGTTACTTGCAATTGAGTATTCACCCTGATTATATTCCACTATCCAGGAGTCATAAAGAAGTTATTTGGTGTCGAAATGATTGTAAGACAATCATTTCGACACCAAATAACTTCTTTACGATAGGTAGTTTATTTTCATTTAAAATACCTATTCAGGATAGTAAAAAAATCAATGATTTGTCTTACTATATTTTACTACGCAGGCAACGATTGTCAAAACATGACATGTTTACATTATTGCCAGATCGGGCAGGATTGGACTATAGTGTCGGGTCTTCGATATTTCGGCGCTGTTGCAAGCGCCATGATCACGGATGCACGGATGCGTTGATGACTAAATATCTCGTGAATAATAATAATTTCTACAGTATTGAGCATGTCAGATTAGAAGCGCTCGTGGCCCCGTGGCCTCGGTGTTCTGTAAACGATCACTGCAGTAAGCAACTTTCACTGTGGTCAGTCTTTGGATGGTGACCAACCGTGTGACCACTTTGTGACATTTATTTGAGCGTTTCCGTGCTTCGGAAGGCACGTTAAGCCGTTGGTCCCGGTTGCCAGTGAAATGACAGTGGTTAAGCCAAGTTGAAGGTTTGAATTTCAATAGTCACAACCTGCGCCTGTCCATCTTAACACGGCAATACGGCTGTGGGACAAATTCTTAAAAGAAGGTAAAATGTGGGCATATAATAATACGCCTCTGCCTAACCCTTCGGGGTTAAAGGCGTGACCATAATATTATGTTCCATTTCAAGTTTTCCTTCTCTACGCAATGGATCTTTTTGCAAAAGTGTTCCCCTAGTCGCCTCTTACGACACCCTCGGGATGTATTGGGGGGGGGGGGGGGGGTCCATTTTGTACTCTCGGGGGAGCTTTGACGGGGGGCCCCCGTCTCGCCACACGGAGCTCCTTCTAATATATGCTCCAATATATACAAATCCTTCTAATATATGTATACTCTAAGATAGTATGGCTCTGTCATTGAGTACATGTGCATGAAACAACTTACCGGCGACTTCTTTCGCTGCGCCCATTTATAAATTCTGCAACATAATGTTTTTTTTTTATTCACAGGTAGTTCTTGGTAGCGAAGCGAAATAAATAGATGTAATCTAGCGACCCAACCAGCTTGTCTGTACCTACTAGTTGCCACTGTCATGTGTAATAATGTAAGTAATGTATTACATGTCATAGTACTCGCTCGCGTGACAAAAGCTATAAGCCGATGCATTAAAGAAAGGAATCTTAAATGGCGGCTTGTACTTGCGTTGACGGATAGTACAGTTAGCATATAAAATTTCATTTAGAAATTTTAATGTACCTGGTGTCACTCACACAATCCCGACGAATCAAATGACACCTCGCATGTCAAAATCCGTAAAGCCGTTCAGGCTGTAGGACATGACAAAGAATTGAACATACATACATACATAGTCTCGAAAAACATTACTCTCCTTTCTTCGGCAGATCGGGTAAAAACAAGACCGGGTAGTATTAATTTTTGAGTGGCTTCTGCCAGCGCGGCTTCGCCAGAGTGAAAGACAAAAATTTACATCTATTATCGTTTTCACCTGAAACAGTACCTACCTACATTTTTCGGGATGAAAGGACACTATGTTCATTTGTACGGAAACGGACATAGAGTGCTTTCATCCCGAAAAAAGTACCTGACAACGTATATCACATTATGTCATGGACGATCATGATGTTGGTTAAAATAAAGAACGAAAATTTGTATTAACTTAACGTGAAAGCAAATCAAGATTCTTTTTTTGTTTACGGTACGTGCGAGAGTGAGTATAGACGGCACTAGCGTGCGAGCGAGAGAACATGATAAGCACCGCCATTTAAGATTCCTTTCTTTAATGAACCGGGTTATACATTTTTACACAACGAAATTAAAAATGTAGCATACCTAACAATCAGGACTTTCATGACGCGTGCTGTTTGTCACTTGTTCGTCCGACAGAAGTTCACAGATCGTGATATGTCGCATTCTGTGCAATCGTCACACGTGGCGTATGGTGTGTATTTTTTCTTGTTGCTGTCTCGTTCGCATTTATGAAGTAGGTAGGTAAATACCTATATAAAAATCTGATATTGATAGTGTTATTTTGCACTTTGTTTTGTTAGTGTGTTGTTTGTTTGTCTACAAAGCAGCAACGCTATTATTATACTTTTAAGTTTTACTGTCGATGGCAAAAAATTATATTGTTATTCTCATTGTTAGTCCTCATCCTGGCGTACAGAGTAACAGACCTACCAACTAGTCACTTAGTTTTACCTAATCTATCTACGTAATTTAGCTAATTTAAATTAAAGTATATTCGTAATAATACACATTTAAAATATCTGGTAACTACAGAAAATAAAATTTCGTTTAGTAGGCAGGTACATAAAGTATGAATTGAGATCAATTTTCTTGTTTACAATAGGTAAAAAACTTATTTTTTTACTTAAATAACTTGCAAACGCAATAATATTAAGATTATACCATAACTCAAGGTAATTATAGGCTATAACAGATTAAAAAACTGCAAAGTTTACTGTACACAGTTACACATAAACCATAATCATATATTATCATACCTACATAAAATTTCCTAACGTAACATTACTTACACCTTATCGAGCGAGCGTACAGCCTTACTGCGTCCTGTCTATCCTGTGAGTAATAATAATAATATACGAGTTCTAATAATGGCGGGTAATGCGCGTGTCATGTGTGCATATATGTCCTGCCGCATGACTTCGTCATGTTTAAAGTCACTGTTTCCTATTATAAATGACGCGGTATGAAATGTAATGGAAGGCTAGTGTAATTCAAATATATTATTGCTTTCATCGTCCGGAATTATAATCTGGGAATAATTTCACTCTCGGGTGAATTTTAAACCTGCACCTATTCACAATTTAACTAGTAGAACTATAGATTGCTAAGCTATCGAATCACGCTCAGAGCTTTTTTTAATGTGAGGAAAATTCTACATGGATGCTATGCCGAACTCCTACTGACTAAAAACCCCGGGTAAGCCCTCGGAAGGATACCCCAGGACTAACGCTCAGAGCTGATAAAATACTCCACTAAACTTTATACCACTCTTTTATAATTGGAGAGAATTTTCGTCATAACAGTGCGACTCAAAAGATCATTTTCCTGTCGTACCACGGTAAACCCTTCACATGTCACACGGTAGATACTTGTTCTTCAAGCAGATAGTGGACAGTGAATGTCAATAGGCCGTCAACCTGAAGGTCAAGTCAATTCACTCGGCTTTCCATCAAGCGGGCCGCTTTTTTCGCAAGTTAAATAGGTACCTATGATTTTTTACAGAGGCAGAATGTTGTTGTCGTCCAATCGCATTACTCGAAGTTTAGGTAAACGCGTTTTGCTCCAAGTCATCTTTTAGCCAGTTACGTAGGTACCTATCTCCAGTGGGACTCCGCTGCCTCTTTCTGCGAGCAGGTCATGCTCGTGAAGCAGGCGGCGGGGAGGGAGCGGGGAAGTGGACTCTCCCACTCAAGTTCAGCAGTCTGCGGCGCTTTGACCAAGGCTATCGGCCTCCATGACCGGGGGCCTGAGGACGGTGAGGGGGCCGCTCATCGTCCTTACTGAGGTAGACCCCAGACGACAGCGTGATGTGAGGGATTCACACACGCCCCCCAAGAAGCGGAATAACACCCGAACCACCCCGAAAGACGCGGGATAGGACCCGAACCCCCTCCCTAGGTAAGGCCGCAGTGGTAGCCGTAGGTCTGTTGGGAGTCCTAGGGACTTCCTTCCGAGGGCTTACCGGGCTCACAACCGTAGGCTGTTAGGTAGGATACGTGTAGTTTTAAGTCTCTCTGGATCTTCCTCACGTTATAAAAAAGATAAGCCACATTACGTAAATAAACGTACGTAGGTACTTACCACTCAGACAGATCTGCCGCGTGAACTCCGCGGGTCATACATTAGTTGAGTGGACAACAAGGCTGGTTGTAAACGACTCTGCTTCTGAAAAGTGTAGGTAAAAGATGGATGTCAACTTTCCCGTTCTTATAGGAGATTATCGGATAAGTCAGACTTTGAACCGGGTTAATAGATTTATACCATTCACGATTATGCGCTCCATTTTTTATTCAAATCGCTTATAGGTAATTATGTTAAGTTTACAGTCTCACACTAATCATATTATAATAATGATTAGTATTGTACCTCTATCACAACGATACATAGGACTAATCATTGATGAATGCTTAATATAAATTACTAGTTTATGTCACGTGGTTTCACCCGCGTAGTTACCGTTCCCGTGGGAATACGGGAATAAAATATAGCCTATGTTCACCGCAAAGAGTGTAGCTTTCCAACAGTAAAAGAATTTTTCAAATCGGTCCAGTAGCTCCGGAGCCTATTCGATGCAAACAAACAATCAATGAATCAAATCTTTCCTCTTTATAATATTAGTATACTCGTAGATAAGTGCATAGGCATAATAGTATAGTCATCTCGGTGTAGCATGGTGCGTATGACAGTTGTCGATCGCGTTTCGTTTCACTCTTGAAAGTTGCCGTGAATTACAATTATGAACTTAGTATTTCAGCTACATCCCATTCATAATATATTAAATCGTTAATCACTGTTGTATATAAAATTAAACTCAACCAGAATATTCTAGTCTACAAATAAAATGAATTTGGAAGAAAAAATTAACAAATTGTTGAGTATAACGTAACACCAAAGATGTCTTTAGTGATGGGACTATATACATCTACGATGGATAGTCGATATTTTGATAAAACAAAACGTATATTGTCCGTAGTTCCACCTTTTATTGTAAAAAGTATATTATTGAGTTATTATTACTAATATTTTTCCTCTTCTCGGTTACCTTCTTTTTTTCTTGCGAAGTTACCCGGTCTTTTGATAGGCTGTACCTTATGAACGGTGATAGCTAGAGAGATGAAATTTTCACAGATTATGTGTTTTTGTTACCGCTATAATAACAAATACTAAAAACATAAAAATTATAATATTTAAGGCGCTCCTCCGTATTTTTGTCGTTTTTCGGTACGGAGACCTCTGCTCACTTGGCCGGTTTCTTAAGCTGTTTAGTTAATTCAAAAATAAATATAGCAATAATTTTCATAACAATAATAAACAGAACGTGATTTATCTCGTTTATCGTAGGATTCTAAACATGAATTGCATATCGACACATCCCTAGTAATGTGGTACTGATAGATATCAACGTCATACTGCCAACTGTCATACGCACCTTGTTACAGCGAGGCGACTTATAGTAGACGATTGAACATTGCACTGTAAGCTATTTCAAAAAAGTGTGGGGCTCGTCTTCGTGGATGGCACTATCTATGCCTACAGTCCTCTGCCTTATGAAGATACCGCTACTCTAGGCATTCATATGGACCACCGAGACTATTATGAAGAGAAAAAGGACTAGATCTAGGTGCCTACATAAGTATCTGTGTCTAAATGTATTTTCTGGATACATCAGAAGCAGAATCCGCTTTGTACAATTACCTAACATTTATTTTTCTTTCACTCAAACATTTGTAATTAATAATAATAATAATAAATATTCACGGACATTTCACACAACGCTATCTGATCCCAAAGTAAGCTAGGAATAATCTGCTTGTGTTATGGGTATCAGACCACGGATATTAATACTTGTATACTTTTTAAATACATACATATTACACATAGAAACACCCAGACTCTTAAGACAAACATTTATGGGTCACACAAATATTTGTCTCCGGTGGGAATCGAACCCACGACCTCCTGCGCCGCAGGCGGTATCACTACCGACTGCGCCACAGAGGCAATAGAAGCCCACACATCTACAATAAATTGACGCAATAACATTGCATCAATATTTATTTCCGTTCTATAACATAAACTATGTTTCCGTAATATAATATAAACTATATGTCTTTTCAGACCTCAATATTAGGAGGTACCTATGTACTCCTACACGGTCAATTTATTGAACATTCTACATTTTGTAGTCTGCTGTTTTAATTTTTTTATATTAAAAAGGTGCGTTCGTTTGTTACTTAGGCACAGGCACATATAAACATAAAGTCACGCCTTTATCCCCGAAGGGTTAGGCAGAGGTATAGTATGCGCTTACATTTCACCTTACAGTTTCATGTCCCACGTAATAGGTGAGTCTATTGCCGTGTTGAAATGCTCAGGCGCAGGTCGTGACCACCAACAGTCCAAATTGTGACTCCACTACAATATAAGTGTTTTGGGTTACCTTCTTTTACAATTATTCAGGGACCGAACTGGTTGGACGCACTGCTTTGTATATTTTGATATTTCGTTATACTATTCTTGAACTGTTTTTAGTATCTGAACTTCAAAGTACCTACACACTAAATAAATTTATTTTGTAAGAACTATCACAAACGCTAATTTGTATCCGAGCCAAATTCAATTTTGTATTTTACACCAAAACCGTTTGCTGTTGATAATGCCAACTTGACATTGAAAAAGAATAATAATTTTGACGGAAATGATTTCTAGGACTGTGCCAGAAACTAAATAAAGGTAGGTATTTAGTTGAGGTCAGTGGCCAGAATTTATGGCAATACCGGACCACGGAAAAATTCCTTTCTTGCGCGTGGTACTACCAGTGGTACTACTGGTAGTACCACGAGTAAAAAAATTACCCGTGGTACTACCAAGTGGTCCCAGTAGTCCCACGGGTAATTCAATTTTACCCGTGGTACTACTAGATCAAAAATAAATGAATTGGGTTCCGCGAATGCCATCGGCCATCATATTTTTAAAGAGATTGGTACCTAAAGTGTAAGTTGCTTAAACTTACGCTATGACTAGGGCTGGTCCTAAGAAGTGTAACTCCTTTGTGGCTTTTAAATTTACAAGCCTTTCCAAGAAAATGTTAAGCCGTTGCTGTTCCAATTGTCAATAAAATAGCCGAGTTAGTAATAGCTGCTTAGTGATAAACTACGGATTTTACGTCAAGCGTTCGATGGATGCCGCTGCTGTTCTTAAGCTTCTAACATTGCTACAACTTAGGTAATTAGCCAAAATCACAAATGTGTGGGAGTATTCCTTGACCTGCAAAAGGCGTTCGATACAGTATCAATCCCAATTCTTTTAAGTCGTCTAGATAGAATATTGGCCTAGTTAAAGGCGAACATGCTTTGTTATGAATCTGGCACTATTTTTTTAGAGAAAGCCATGTACGAAAATCAGTAGTAAATTTTGTATTGTATCATAAGGAGTACCACAGGGTAGCACCATGGGACCTACGCTGTAAACGTAGGTACGTTAATGTACGGTGTTTTAGAATAAGGGTGTCCAGATCCAATGTTTGCAGACTTTTTTAAGGTAATAATCAGAAACTAACTCAACTATTACATAAAATTTAAAAGCGTAGGTAGTGTGGATCGTATAAGCGTTAATGGACTCACCCACCACATCTGCCATATTTTGAAATGTGAATGAAAGTAGCTTCAGTGTACGTACATTCTTTGCACGTGTGTGTGCATTGATGTGTATGCGGTACTTTACCTAGCCATAAATTAAGAATTTTTCGGTACATTCTAAATCTAGGTATATTACTGCCATTTTTGCTGACCATTCACAATTGTCAATTCTCTTATCACATATTTGAAACTGGGATGACTTGAGCATTTAGAGGATGAAAATTAAAAAAACAATGAATCAAACAGAGATATGTTAAGTAGGTAGTACGTATTCTTAGGAATCAAACAAAAAAAATTAAGAATGACAGATCTAAACATCGAAATTATTTTGTGAAAATTCCCAAATTCGAGTTCTTGCGGTAGAGTCCACAGCGGTATCCATCGCCACTAGAAAAATTCAGTTTACCCCTCGGCTATGTTTCACATCAAAGATGTTACCAATATCTGTTGGGAGTCCTGGGACATCGTTCAGAGGGCTTATCCGGGGCCCCCAACCATAGGCAGTTGGGCGTTACGTGAGGTTTTTAGTAGCTAGGAGTCCTGCATAGCATCAATGAAGGATTTTTCCTCATGTTAAAAAAAATCGGTTGTCTGTAAAGTCGGTTTACTGACGATGGTTGAACGTGACAACGTCGACATAAGAAAATAAAAATAAATTTTAAATAAGTCGGTACCCTAGTATTTTTCACGAAGACAGTCAAAAAGGTGGGTCAAAAGATTAAATATTTTGTTGACCATGGGTTAGACCCATAAATTGTTGATCTAGGAATCCAACTCCTGGGACATCCTTCCGAGGACTTACCCGGGTCTCCCGACCATAGTGTGTGTCAGAATGGCGTGAGAGGTGTCTGAATAGTCACAAAATTTGCACCAAATAGCTGTACCTATGTTACAAAAAACTGTACCTCAAGCAATTCAATATAAATAGCAAATGATATGGACACGCCGTTGAAGTCAGCTTGGCGCGCATAGTCGTGTATCGCCCCAACGTGTGGAAACTATGTTCTGGAACATATATCAATGAACTGTACCTCAGAAATCTGCTATTAAAAAAATTAAAATCAACCAAAAAAAACCTCTGAAAGATACCCAGGGCTTGTGAATTCATGTGCTTTGACAAGAAACGATGTCAATCATTTTGCAGGGGATTCATACATACATACATACATGTGGTCACGCCTTTATCCTCGAAGGGGTATATTATGCCCACATTCAACCTTTTTAGAATTTGTCCCACGTAATAGGTGGTGAGCTGGTCAGGCGCAGGTTGTGACTGCTTGCTGTTGAAAATTTTCAAGCCGCCTAAAAAAGGCCTTCAACTTAGCTTACCGACTGCCATTTTACTGGCATCCGGGACCAACGACTTAACGTGCCTTCCGAAGCACGGAAACACTCAAATAAATGTCACAAAGTGGTCACATGGATGGTAATCCATACAAGGACTGGCCATAATGAAAGTTACTTACTGCAGTGATCGATTACAGAACACTGAGTCCGCGGCGTCACGAGCGCTTCATACAAGAAAAAGCCATTGATATTTTTTTCATAATGTTTTTAATTTCATGTTTTTTTTTGCAATTATCCTTACATATAACTAAACAAAAAAATACTCGGCTTCCTGATCCGTACAACTTCTTCACATTATAAATCAACAACTAAATATTAAATTCAAAACTGAAAATATACTATATACTTTATTATTTACAATGTATAATATACTAGGTGACACCCGCGGCTTTGTACGCATAATATGATATTCTAACTTAAAATTCGGTTTAGCTGGTTAGACTTAACCTATTGAAAATAAACCGAAAAAATACTCATATATTGTGATAAACAAAACGAAAAAAGGCACAAAACTTTTCAGCTTATTAAAAACAAATAAGCATTTATAAAGGGTGTTTTTTTTAGAGGTATAGAACTTTGAAATGGAATAAAACGAAGGTGATTGTTTTTATTGATATGAAAATGACTTTATTCGAAAGGAAATCTTCTGGCATTATAATTAAAATATGATTTCTGGCAAATAACCGCCACGGCTGGCTCGGACGTAGTCTAATCTAGAGGTCCAATTTTCGATGACTTTCCCAACATTTTTGGCCGTATATCGACAATAACGCGCCGAATGTTGTCCTCCAAGTGGTCAATCGTTTCGGGCTTATCGGCGTAGACGAGCGACTTCACAAATCTCCACAGAAAATAGTCAAGTGGCGTAAAATCGCACGACCCTGGAGGCCAATCCACTTGTCCAAAACGCGAAACTATGCGGTAACCAAACGTTTCCTTCAATAAATCAATTGTGGCACGAGCTATGTGACATGTTGTGCCGTCTTGTTGAAACCACTACTCCTGCACATCATGGTTGTTCAATTGATGAACAAAAAAGTCAGTAATCATCGCTCTATAGCAGTCACAATTGACTGTAACGTTCTGGTCAGCATCGTTTCTAAAGAAGTACGGACCAATTATTTCACCAGCCTATAAAGCACACCACACAGTCAGTTTTTCTGGATGTAACGGTGTCTCAACATACACTTGAGGATCATCTTCACCCCAAATATGGCAGTTTTGTTTATTGATGTATCCATTCAACCAAAAGTGAGCGGCACCGCTAAACAAAATTCGCTTATGAAAATCACGATACGCATTACGGACAGAACCAATATTTTCAAAATAAATTTGCACAATTTGGAAGCGTTGTTCAGGCTTCAGTCTATTCATGTTGAAATGCCCAACCAAACTAAACATAAATCACTTTACAGCTGATAATAATACCGCCAGTTAAAACAGTTCTGCCAACTTAAAGTTCTATACCTCTAAAAAAAACACCCGTTATAAGTAACTAATCATATATCATAAAATATGAATATTATTTCTATCAATTATCTAGTTCTCATAGTTCAAACTAGACGGCACCACAAGACGAAATATGTAAAAATCACAACGCCATCTAGTTACAAAAAGCGGAGCCTGAACTATGAGTACTAGGTAACTGATAGAAAACTAAAATCAAATTATATACATCACATCGAGCAAAATTCAGGAAAAATATTTTTGTACATTATACTTATTCAAAATTACTTTCGAAAACCATCGCATACTTACAGCGAATAAAAAAAAACTGACCAAATGCGAATCATACTCGCGCACGGAGGAAACAAGAAGCCATGAGCCGGTCTCACCCGACTGCCCCTCTCTGAAACGTTTATTGTGAAAGTTCAATCCGATTGACGTTGTCATTTTTGTTTTATTTCAAACTTTGAACAGATGATCCACGTCACCTAGTGACGTAGTTTAATGCAACAGAGTCACAGACTACAGACAAGGTCTCTACATAAGCCACTCTGCACTCTATTTTATAGAGAGGGGCTAAATCGACCGAAAATCACGTTTGTTACAGCGGACCCCCCCTTCAAAAGCTTAAATGTTTCTGCTCTTTAGCTATCACGGTTTTTGAAAGTCAGACCGAGAGCGAAGTTTCAGTAATAGCGTCGCGTTTTTTCGTTATGGGTAAAAAACTCTAAAAACCAAAGTACATTTATCATCGGAACAATTCTATAACACAAACTTAGCATACTCGTATTTGTGTATGATATTATTTCTGAACTAGCTGAGCCCGCAACTTCGTTTACGTCACATAAGGTGTATGAAAGGAGAGGTATTTCTTCATCAGACTCATCAAGCAGCGTGTGAAACTGACCTGTTTGCTTAATCATGATTAAGCCAACACGCCAGTTTAGATTTACCCATTTTTAGATTCATAAGTCTACGTATGAGTCTTTAAAGTGATATAACTTTTTTATTTATAAACCGATTGATATGAAATAAACACTAAATGTTAAGCGGAGCAAACCTTAACACAATAAAGAAAACCGCATTGCAATCGGTTACGCAGTTACTGAGATTAGCGTGCACAAACGTACAGACAAACAGACATACAAACAGACAAAAATTCTAAAAATCATTGTTTTGGGTTCTATTGCGTTCATAAAGCCCCCCTATAATATTTTTTCTCATTTATCTTCCATGTACAGACAGCGACCTTTATATATTGATGGGTTTATATTAATCGGACTGGTGAATTATATTGATATCCCTTTATACCTTTCTTGCTCGTGGTATAGCCATTTGTACCCCCAGTCACCACACGGGTAAAAAAAATCCCCTTAGTCCTCACTACCAAGAAGTAGTATCACGGCAAATTTCGATCGAAAATAAATGAAGAGAAATACTGATGCTTAAAACAAAACGAAGATCAGTAAAAACAAATGTAGATCGGTAAAAACAAAATGAGATCGGTAAAAAAAAAGAAAAGATCAGTAAAAAGAAATGTAAGTATCTACAACGGGGATTTTTTTACCCGCGTGGTACAACCGGTAGTGCCACGGCCAAGAAAGGCCTTCATCGTTCAGTAAGTAATATGATGATTTTCAAAATTTATGGCTAAGAACTATCAAGATCACTTCAACTTTCAGAACAAAAAAATATGCTTCTAAATTAATACAACAAAAAGTAAATTGTAAACAGTTATAAGTCCCGCAAGTTGGTATTGGGCTGGAACCTTGTCATAATGACAGCTAAGTGACGTCATCGTGACGTAGCGCTGGCCTCGCGAAGCTGCGTACGGTATTTTTTTTAGTACTGACGGCTCGACGGACATACGTCACTAAGATGGCCGCCAAGCGCAATATCAACTTGCGGGGCTTATACACAGGTTAAACTTTTAACACCCCTGTTTTTCATTGTTGTTTATTAAAACTTCAACTCCTTACTTGCTATACTATACAGGATGTAACATTCGGAGCGGTCAGTATGGGTAAGTCTGTTAATATATGACCAATAAAGATTCTTCTACTTAGTTCTTAGGAATCATGTCATCGATTTTAGAGAAATGAATATTTGCAATTCTGAATAAATAGATGGAGAATGCGGCGGGTAATCCAGCCAGTTTCGCAATGAGGGAACGCGGCGGGTGACGCCGCAAGGACGCGGCAAGGAAGAGGTGCGGGGTACATGCATTTCTATATGTTTGAGTTTGCGCGTGGCACGACGCGGCCCGCTTTACGCGCCGCCTCACTATAAACGGTCAAATCGCTCGACGTGCCGCTGCAATCCTAGCCGCACGTGCAGCTCAACGCCCCGCCTCTCTTTAAACGAGCCCTTAGATATTCAAATAGAAATAAAGTACTTGAGTTTTATTCTTCAAAACGACCGAGTTTTATTCCCGAACTGTACAAGAGCTTTTTTTATGTATAGTATACAGATCATCTTTTTTCTAAAATTGATGACATGGTTCCTTAGAACAGATCTTTGTTTGTCTTATATTTACAGACTTGCTCATACTGACCGCTCCGAATGTTACACCCGGTATATAGCACTAAATAGTATTATAGTCCAATCCTGCCCGATCTGGCAATAATGTAAACATGTCATGTTTTGACAATCGTTGTCTAAGACAGATGAGTAGAAACATATAGTATGACAAATCATTGAATTTTTTACTATCCTGAGTAGGTATTTTAAATGAAAATAAACTATCATAAAGAAGTTATTTGGTGTCGAAATGATTGTAAGAACACTCTATGACTCCTGGATACTGGAATATAATCAGGGCGAATACTCAATTGCAAGTAACTATGGATATATAGGATCAAATGTGTTTGTTTACATTTTTGCGCAAAGCTTTTGAAATACAGTATATTCGGCGTAGTCTTACACCAGCTTAAGAGTTTTTCATCCAACATAATATACAATACTTTTCTTGATATCACAAACTTTAACACTCTGAGAAAGAATATGACCCTAAAAACCCTTATAAAATAGTTTTTCTATTCATCCTAAAACAGGTTCAACATTATACACAAGGTTCACAAAAACGGTTCACTCTTTTTGGTTCAGTCAATTTTGAGCTATAGCTAGCACAAGTCTATAATATCTGCCGCCTGGCTCTGCTCGTTCGCGAGAGACCTGACGTCGCCGACGTGGAAGTTGTTGGATGGGTTACCTAGGGGTTCACTGAACGCTGCGTCGGCGTTAGGGTCGACGGCGTCCTGTGGATTATTACATTATTTATTACTAACTTAAATATTAATAAATATTTGTAGACAATCATCTAGCCCAAATTAACATACGCATAGTCACGCCTTTATCCCCGAAGGGGTAGGCAGAGGCATAGTATACGCCCACATTTCACCTTATAGTTTTATGTCACACGTAATAGGTGGTGAGCCTATTGTCGTGTTGAAATAGACAGGCGTAGGTCCCCGCGAAACGCAGTTGAAATTTTTCAAGCCGCCCATAAGGCTTTCAACTTGGCTTAACGATTGTCATTTTACTGACAACCAAGTTTCATTTCGAGTTGTCCTTCTCTACGCAATGGATCTTTTTGCGAAAATGTTCCCTTAGTCGCCTCTTACAACACCTTCGGGATGTATTGGGGTGGCGACATTTTGTACTCTTACCCTTCGCAACACGAGACTATATAAGCTTGTGCTATGGGATCTAAACGACTGATATGCATAGTTATATATTTCTAAACACATAAAATTATACATAGAAAACACCCAAACTCCAAAACAAACATTTGTAGATCACACAAATATTTGAACCGACCCGGGAATCGAATCCAGGACGTCCAGCGCGGCATTATTATTATTTTTCTGATTTTAGTATTCGTTGTTATAGCGGCAACAGAAATACATCATCTGTGAAAATTTCAGCTCTCTAGCTATCACGGTTCCTGAGATACAGCCTCGTGACGGACGGACAGACAGACAACACGACGGACAACAAAGTCTCATGAATAGGGTCCCGTTTTTAAACTTTGTGTACGGAACCCTAAAAATCACTCTTCTTTTACGCCTTCACGCCAAGCAGAATGTGAAACAAAGAATTATTTTGTAAATCCAAAATTCAAAGACAGTTATCCAAATTCCAAATTAAAAATTCAGAGTTCCAATAGATATATTGGATATTGTCGCCAACCCTGTCGATGGTGTCGCCACGGCAAAAATAAGTTTACCCCTCAGCTATATCGATAGCTATTACATCAAAAATACAACGTTTAAAAGTTTTTAAATATGGAAAAAGATTGGTTTCGAGCAGGATTCGAACCTGCGTCTTCTCGCATACCGTGCGGACGCATTAACCACTCGGCTACCGGAACCAACCTAATTTTCCACCTTATATAAGTCTTGGGGCGACGTAGGCCACCAACGTAGGAAACCAATTCTTTTTCCATATCTAAAATTTATGATCAGTAATTGCTTTTCAAAAATTATCTTAACGTTTACAACAGTTCAAAATTCTTACCACAAAAGATATAACATCCATAGGTATCTTATCTTCCCAGTCAGTTTTGGAGTCCCCACTTTTGCCCGAATTCGACACAGCGTCCATATCGCTACTAATATCACTTATTTGAACATTATTGATTTGCGAAGAATTCTTACTTTTCACACCAAAAATATTTCTCGAAACATCCGTACGCATTTTTTTCTGCGGGTACTTTGGAAAATCGCTCTGACAACCTTTGTCGGCGAATATACTATTTAAATTTGAATTGACCGATGGTGTGATAGAATTGATTGTGGGTAGTTGAAAATCGTTACAATTTTGTAAGAAAACCTCACGATTTAGACTCAAATTCTGTTTCACTACGTCCAAATTTACGTTTAACGATAGGGAATGTTGAATATTTTTAGCGTTATCATGAAATAATAATCTATTATTTATTATAACCGCAGATAAAGAAGGCACGGTCAATTTGCCGTCGTCTAAAAATATTGGGTGTAATAGAAAATTTGTATGGTTTTGAGCGTTTTGAGCGAAAAGGTCTTGGAATTTGACGATGTTTGGAGGGTTTGTGGTGATAACTAGATTCTGGTTGAGATTGGATGCGGGCGTCAATGTGTTCTGTGGTGGGTTGGGCACGTTTGTGGGACGTAACGGGTCGTCTTCTTCATCTAAAATGACGTAGGATTCTTGAGGTGCGATGAGACTGAAACGCAAATACCTATATACATTAGAACCTTAAAAAGACACATGTTATTTTTTTAAGACTAGCTATAAGTTTTCTGTAAATCTATCTATATAAAGAAAGTCGTGTTAGTTACACTATTTATAACTCAAGAACGGCTGTACCGTTTTGGCTGAAAATTGGTGAGGAGGTAGCTTAGAACCAGGAGACGGACATAGGATTTTTATCTTTGACTTTTTATCCCGTTTCAGCGCGTTTTTTTTGGTCACTTAGAGTAAATGCGACGGGAACGGGTGATTTACTCTCTCTTAAGTGACGCAAACGAAGTTGCACGGGTTAGCTAGTTTAAAATAAAATAGTCAATTCTTAGTTATCACAAATTAGAGATAGTACAGATGGAAACCTACATACTAAATTCGCTGAGGCTACGCACACATAGACACCGCTCACGGAGTTCACAGACACAAGTGTTACAGAATTATTAGCATATGTACCTACCTAAGGTCTGGCTGGTATCTGCAGTGGCAACACTTAATAATGACCGGGTGGGGAATGTTACGCCATTTTGTGGGGCTCAGTCTTAAACTAGCCGTCGGTAGATAGAAACGTGAAAGTATACGGGCAATGGGGAACATTGTTAGCGGTGGAAGGTGAGCGTTATGCGCATTGTAAAAGGTGGCCACCTCAAACCTACAGATTGGGTTGCAAGTCCCAGACGCTGTTGCAATGTTCCTCCTTGTGCCACGCGGTATTAGGTTTCCTAGTTCTTAAATTGATTATTTGTATAGTTGAGAATAAACGAGTGTGCTGCCATCTCCGTGTTTTCTTCTGAGGTCTAACATCTCAGAAGTGGCATTATAACCCACGCCATGTAAGTACACGCATAATTTCGTATAAAATGGTTACTTTAACTAGTAGGATAAAACTATGTAGGTATCTGCCTTGCCATAACGTGGATTTGGTAAAAAGGATAGATATTGCTGGTTAAGATTTAATAATGAAGGATAGATAATGCTGGTTAACGATTAGTAAGGCGAAAGATATTGCTGGTTAATTCAATTAGTACTTTTCATCTAACAGTATGCTGAGTTTTGCCAATGATGGGAAAATGGGCCGTTAGGTTTTACCTACATGGTAGCACAGATTTCACAGACATGAAGTCAAAGAATTTGCAAAGTAATTTCGATACTGGTTTGTACGCCAGTGCGCGTAGCCGAGGGTAGGTTTGGAAAAGGTAAGAAACGGTACATACATGAGTTTGCGTTCTGTACCTTGTTGTTTTATGCTAGTAGTTTAAAAAAATAGTGTCGCGATCCTGTTAATAAAAGAAAAAAAGGAACAGGTGGGTTAAAAAAAAAGTGTAAGTTTAGTGATTAGGTTTATTGTGTAGATTCGGTACTAATGAAATTGAATACATTATCGAATCATGAAGTGAATATTCAGATCCTTAATTGGTTTGTGTTGGGTGTTTGGTGTAAAAGTTCGGTTCTACAATGGATTTCGCAGTTAACATGCGCTGTTCGCCTAGTACTCGGTCACACTTTCACGATTTTTTTTTGTAATTTTAGTGTTGTTTAAGAGTGTATTGGGTGTATGAAGGTCAAGCGTTATAGTATCAGGAGGGAGTGTGAAAACAACTTGTGGTACCTACTGCGTTGAGAGGCTAACAAATACGTATCTTATTGATAATGTGACTGGTTAAAAGTAGGCATCCGCCCTATTAAGGTTGTGTGTATTGGAAACCAAGGTTCAGGGGGCCAGCCAGCCGTGTTATACGACGACATTGAGAGGCTCCTCTTGTACAGTATGATACAGGGTTCATAGGTGATCCTGGTTAGCTAGCGCCATGTCGTTGAATGGTCGTATAGTGAGTAATACAACGGCGTGCTAGGTTTTCCTACTTCGTTATATTGGGTTCTATTGTAGTTGTGCTTTTGGTGTGACTGTTAAGGCGTGAGCGTGACCGTGACCCACGTGTTTATATTTCTCACTGTGGTGTTTCATTGGGCTGTTGGTGTAGATGGTTGACAAGATTGTGGCTATGGCAAAATAAATAGCTCTGAACGCTAGTACCTACTGTTCGAAATCATAATGAGATTTTTCTAGTTTAGCTTTGTCAGACCTATTGGGATACTGATGGCAGTCGTTAGAAAGATTTGTAATATAAAAGAAAAGAGGGTTACCTTAGTTGGTATGAATGCTTATATGGGAAAGTGAAAGCTCAGTTACAGGTTATTTATATATATTAAATAAACGGATCGCATGTAGTTTTTGAGGGTTTCCGATGCTGTTAGGCCCTGAAATGTTTCATAGTGAAAATTTTCAATATCTCAGTTACAGATGTTTAACGAAGAACTACGTGTTTGTATAGGTGTGATAATAATATTAAAGCGAAACCAGTTAGAATTAGTATGATCTACAATGTAGATGAGTGTTCTAGAACGGGTGCATCCAAGTCCGGGTTTTATTTTAAGTATAGTTTTGCAACAGATTAAGAGAGCCAGCCAGAGGTCTAGATCTATGGTTCGGTTAAAGGTTTTGGTTAAAAGAATATATATCTACCTACGTATGTTGGTTGGGGATATGAAAAGGTCCGTTAGTTACCCTGTACTATACTGATATGAAAGTGGTTCTGGTTGTGTCAGCTTAAACGTTTTCAGGTTCAAACGATCAGGAGGTAATTCGATGCGATAACTAAACTCGGCTGTGATGAGTGTGTCTGTGTGTATGTGATCATATTTTGTGAGAATTGTTGAATTTCAGTTAAGTTGGAAGTAAAAGTGAATTTTTCTAATTTACCTTCCGACGGAATCTTCGTTGATACCTGCGTGATATTTTTTTTGTTAACATTGGGTGGCCTTCGATGGTTTGAATCAGTCTCAGCCCGGCGGATGGTGCTGCAGTCGGTATTTAGGTTGTCTATTGATGT
Organism: Miltochrista miniata; assembly: GCA_933228765.1. Classification (NCBI taxonomy): domain Eukaryota; kingdom Metazoa; phylum Arthropoda; class Insecta; order Lepidoptera; family Erebidae; genus Miltochrista; species Miltochrista miniata. The sequence goes on from OW121772.1 coordinate 24,763,328, forward strand.
AGACGAGGGTGATCAGGTTAACTAGAGTTTTCTAATTGTGGCTATTCAATTGACGATTATTTGCTTGACAAGGAAGCCTGGAAATGATCTGCTTGCTCTACTGCATTCTCAAGCAATAGTTTGTGATTTTTAGTTTAAATTTTGTAAATAGAGCACAATAAAAATTTTAAATAAAAAATAGAACCGACTTCATACAAATCCTTAAAAATAAAATTTACCTAGCACATTGTAATATGTATTTTGATTTATCAGATTTTATTCAACATCATATTGAAGTCGGTGCCAAGTAAACTCATAGGTTTAGGTAGGTATTATTAATGGCACCAACTTCAATATTATATTGAATAAAATCGGATAAATCAAAATACAAATTACAATGTGCTAGGTAAATTTTATTTTAAAGGATTTGTATGAAGTCGGTTCTATTTTTTATTTAAAATTTTTATTTTTTTATTTTAAGTGACGGGTGGACCGAAAAGTATTTCTATCTAGGTGTAAAGTTCTCATCAACACAAATCAATCAAGCCGAAACACAAGGTAACTGCTGTAAATCGTTAAGGAATTCCCTCGACTGTCTTTCGGTTCCATCATCAGATCGACTCCAGACCTTCATTAAATTTTAGTACATTAAAGCACTTAATCAAAAAGTTAACAAACGCACTAGTTGTCCCTACAATTTTCGGTGGTTGCCCTCGATTTCTCCTGGATCCCAGCATCAGATCCTGATACCCTGGATATGGGACCACCTCAGAAGTAGACTCTTTCAAACAAAAAAAGAATTTTCAAAATCCATCCATAATTGGCGCCGCTATCGCGTAACATACATACAAAAAAAAAAAAAAAAAAACATAGCGTACGAATTGAGAACCTCCTCCTTTTTTTGAAGTCGGTTAAAAAGAAAAGCCCGTCGAGTTTCTTGCCCATTCTTCTCAAGCGGGCCGCGTTCCGAACTGGTGGTACTATTTGTATTGTATTCATTGACGTGTCGCAAGTGCCTATGTATTAGGGTTATGCGAAATAAATGTTTTTTTGGTTACATTTTTATTGACCGAACGTGATTGGGATGGACTCCAGAAGGCAACCCTCGAATGACTGATGTTATCTAATCGTATTCCCTTAGAAAATTATAATATAATTCATTAGGTTAGAAGATATCCGACTAAGTAGTGATTAGAGTTGTAACGTTGTTGGGTATAGATAGGAAATGTAGGTATGAGCCACCGTCGCTTATATCATGGACGGGATTAATCTGTTCAGGGAATGGTGTGGCCACTGCCATGCCATTCCTCAAAACATTTTTGTGGAAGACATGTACAGTAACTGGCTACCGGTGTACTTTAACTCTGAATTTTGTAAACTTTCATGTGACGAGTTCCGGAAAATGATCTGGAGAGTGCCGAGGCCTCGGTAACCTTCACCGTGAGCGGTTGTGCTGTAGCCGCTGTGGGTACTCCATCGCCGGCGTAGCGGAGAAGCAGAGCGCGGGTCGACGGCGGCTTGCGCGGGCGCTGTGGACACACAGCGTGAGCACAAGCGGCGCCGGCGTGGTCACGCGTTGTGTCGGAGCTACGAGAGGAGTAGCGTCATTGAGCTGCTGAGTAGTTATGAAAATCGACGTGCTACGATGATGGACATTGGACATTACAGGTCACGTAGTCTTTTTCCATTAAGTAGGATACTCAAATGATGAAGTCCCTAGACCCTTTACCATCTCAGCTATTAAGTTTCAAAAGATTTGTATTAGTTTGGAATAAATTTGATTTCTACTAGACGGATTATTGTGTCCAAACGTTTAAGAATAGACTAATGCTATCACGGATTACTTTGTGGAGCTTTTCGGGTGAACAATTTCATCACACATGATTGTTGCGGGTAGAGCGTAGCTCGCTTTCTGTTACTGAGTTAGTCTGTTAGTAATAACGGAGTGTTTGGAACAAGATTCCTAACACAATGGGCTAACCTCGTGGATAAACTTGTTCTCATGCTTGACAATTTGATAGGGAGACTGAAATTTCACACGGATGCGAGATTTGATTTGACTTTGCTGCAATTCAAGGATTCCATCGCGTCCAGTGGCGTCTTACCTTCTATGGATTAAAGAAACTTGCTGTAAATTGGTTACTTCGTGGAAAATGGTTTAAAATGGTACTACCTCCAATAAGCTGCATTAAATTTGTTTCAAAAATACCTACTAATTTTTACTCTGATAGAATCGCGAGATAGTAGTTTAACCATAGATTTAGAATTTTTCGCTAGTTTGAACAGAAGTTTGACGGTTAGGTAAACTGGTTGGGTCTAAAGGTGTCATGTCGGTTCGTTATCGGTTTTGTCTATTGTGTCGGATGTATTTTTGTCTGTGATATTAGTATTTATCACACCTCGTAAAGGTAAAGAAAAAAAACAAATTTCGTTTTTGCTAGTAAATTATACCCTCGAAGTTAGCGTACACATAAAGCAACATTTTACGAGTTAATAATCGAGTTATTCGGTAAATTTTGGACGAGTACCTATCCAAATTGATGAATGATAACAACGTTTTTTTTATTGCACGAATTTACATGGTTTTCTCTTTTTGTTTATCTTTTGATTTCAGGTCAAGACATTACATGAAACGGTGTCACGCCTGACAAGACTTGGTTGACATTAAACCACCCTGAGAATCGGATTGGTTTTTTTGGACGAAAATGGAAACGGATTGGATGAGATCCCTGGATGATAGATACGAGTAATAGGCAGTTTTAGTTAAAGAGTCAGTTTAGTTAAGTTGCTTTAAAATTATGTTCCTCAACGTCGATAGATAGCGTTGTACGGCTTTGTGAACCGCGATATGGTTTCGTTCACACATTTGCGTAACTGTTTGGCGAGTTACTAAATAGTTGCAGTTCTTCTATAGTACATACATTAGTTAGAGTTTAAATAAGCAGATATTCCATGGATATTGGTTAAGTTTGAGCAATCTGTCGACGGGTTTCTAGATGATAATCGTTTTGTGTATTAACTGGTTATTATGTCGATGTTTAGTGTGACAGTGTTAAAGTGTTATAATGTTGAGTGGTTCAGCAGTACTGTTGGTTGTTAAATGCATAATGGTTACCGTTGTTAATATTGATACCTGATTACCACGCGTAGTCAAGCGAAAGTTAAGATTTCCCACTGGTCAGATACCTAAATAGTTTGGTATTGTTTAAGCGAATTGTTTAAAAGATTTGCCATTGTTCAGATATAATATGTTTCGCCACTGTCCAGATAGATAGTTTGATCGAATAGTTACAGATTTAGGACGGCAAACATTTAAGATTGTAAAACGTAGTTTTTAGTGATTTAAGTATAGTGATGTATTAGGTAGGATGTGAAAAATGATTGTAAATTATTGAGTACATAGGTACGTATGCGTGTGTATTAGTGATTGATGAGGGATTTAAATCATAAAATTGAATTGAGCCTGAATAATGTATCTACCTATTAGCTAATTTCGGCGAAGACACTGCTACTTGCTCTTCAACTGTAAACAGTGTCAATGAGTAATTGTAATTTAATGATATGAGATTGAATAGTTACAGATTTAGGACTACAAACATTAATGATTGTAAAACGGAGTGAATGCATAATTTTAGTGATTTAAGTATAGTGATGTATGTAGGCAGGATGTGAAAAATGATTGTAAATTATCGAGTACATACGTATGCGTGTGTATAAGTGATTGATGAGGGATTTAAATCATAAAATTGAATTGAGCCTGAGTAATTTACTTATCATCTAATTTTGGCGAAGACACTGCTACTTGCTCTTCAACTGTAAACAGTGTCAATGAGTAATTGTAATTTGATAATATGAGATTGAATAGTTACAGATTTAGGACGACAAATATTAATGATTGTAAAACGGAGTGAACGCATAATTTTAGAGTGATTGAAATATAGTTATAGTGAGGGTGCTCTCGAGCCGGGCAAGATTGGCGTAAACGACCTCGCCGCCCACGATTGGTAAGAGACATCGCAGTTGTGTGTCGTTCTGGTGAAAGAAGTAACCTTTGCGGCATGCAGCTATACCATAGTCGAAGAATCTGTAGTAGTTTAAGTGTATATAATTATACACGTACAGTAAAAATCTTAATATAGATGATTATAAGAGTGATGCGAGTGATACGTTCAATTATTTAACAAAACAATGTTTAATAGAAATGTAAATTATAGTTAATTAGAACGAAGGGACTCGTTCCCATAGGATGGCCGACTGTTACAGAATTATTAGCATATGTACCTAAGGTCTGGCTGGTATCTGCAGTGGCAACACTTAATAATGACCGGGTGGGGAATGTTACGCCATTTTGTGGGGCTCAGTCTTAAACTAGCCGTCGGTAGATAGAAACGTGAAAGTATACGGGCAATGGGGAACATTGTTAGCGGTGGAAGGTGAGCGTTATGCGCATTGTAAAAGGTGGCCACCTCAAACCTACAGATTGGGTTGCAAGTCCCAGACGCTGTTGCAATGTTCCTCCTTGTGTCACGCGGTATTAGGTTTCTTAGTTCTTAAATTGATTATTTGTATAGTTGAGAATAAACGAGTGTGCTGCCATCTCCGTGTTTTCTTCTGAGGTCTAACACAAGGTGAAGAGATTTTCATAGTAATTTTCGATTTGTGCGCGAGTGTGTGTAGCAGAGGGAAGGTGTGAAAAAAAAGTACATACATGAGGTTTCCATCTGTACTATCTCTAATTTGTGCTTTTGCTCTTCCCGATTGTAATCCTATACTCAAAATCCGATTTAAGTTTCGATCTAGCTCTGATCCTGATAGGATCGACTACGTCATTTCATTCACTCGTGTCGTCACTGCAAAAATCAGTTTACCCCGCGGCTATTTTTTATACCAAAACATAAGTTTACTCCTCCGCTACAGCTGTTTCACACTAAAACATCAGTTTGACTTTCGGCTACAAATGTATCACATCAAAAAAATCAGTTTACCTCATGGCTACAGATGTTTCACATTAAAAAATCTATCTAGTCATCGACTATAGACGTTTCACTTCAAAAAATCAGTTTACCCCTCGGCTTTAAATGTATTACATTAAAAAATCTGTTTACCCCACGGCTACAAATGATATTTTGGACTGATATTTTGTTATATTTCATACTCTTGATTGTTGGCACTTGATAGAACTTGTTGTAACACAATCACTTGTACCATTCCACTACTTTAATTTTCACAATACCTGACTACTGGGCGGAAACTTCATACAAATAATTCGTTTTCAATCCTGTCATGTACACTAAAAACATGCTATGTTCGTACAGAGTTTGAATGTGTGTGTGACCAATAAGGTTAAGCTAATCATTCCTCATGTCCCCCCCCCCAAACTGTGTGAGGGGTGGGGAAGTTCGATCAGTGGAAGGCAGGGCAGCTTATCTGTATATAATATTATCTTTGCTATCAGTTTACCCCACGGCTATATAGTCCAATCCTGCCCGATCTGGCAATAATATAAACATGTCATGTTTTGACAATCGTTGTCTAAGACAGATGAGTAGAAAAATATAGTATTACAAATCATTGATATTTTTACTATCCTGAGTAAGTATTTTAAATAAAAATAAACTATCATAAAAAAGTTATTTGGTGTCAAAATGATTGTAAGAACACTGTATGACTCCTGGATACTGGAATATAATCAGGGTGAATACTCAATTGCAAGTAACTATGGATATATAGGATCAAATGTGTTTGTTTACATTTTTGCGCAAAGCTATTGAAATACAGTATAGGGGTTCGTTCACACAGACTGGCTCGGAGAGCATCGGCACGCACTTTTCTTTTCACACAGACCGGATCGGATACGCTCGGAGTTGGTCGGAGCGGAGCCGCCAACTATTTCACACAGACCGGCTGAAAGCGGATGCGCTCGGAGCCGGTCGGATGCGCTCGCAGCCGGTCGGATGCATCGAGTGCATCGATTCACTACAAAGGCAGTACCAGTATTCCAAGTTTTGTTTTCGGTGTTAACGGTGCTTTTCGGAACATGGTTTTAGATAGCTCCGATGAAGAAATATATTAATTTTTCATCAGTCATGTTTTCGTATAAGTGCACACAACTGTTCTGTTTAAATTGTGCTATCAAAATGGCGGTCAGCGTGAGGAGGCGCGCATGCAATCGGAGCCGATCGGCTGCGCGAACGAGAAAAGTACGCGATCGGAGCCGGTCAGCTCCTCTTATTATTTCACACCAAGCGCGTTCAAGCATTCTCAATGACAAAAGCAGTGCACATGCAAAAATAAACCTTACTTCAAATAATAAAAACTCTGTTTTCAACGTGATAAGAATCTGCTCTCCTCTCCGAGCCGGTGTGTGAACGGACCCTAGATGATTCCCATATCACACTTACTTGTGGTGCCGGAGCTCCTCCTGCGTGACCTCTCGGTCGGGCAGGATGGAGGGCGTGGCGCAGCGCGGGGGCGCGAGGGGGAGCGTGGGGAGGGGGAGGGGGAGGGGGAGGGGGAGGGAGGGGGGAGGGGGAGGGGCGGGGGTCCCGCCCGACTCGTATATCTGTAACGAGTGAACATTCGAGGGTTTAGTTATCAATAAAGTAAATAACTAGTGAACACGCGCGAGTGTACCGCCTCTGGTGTTGCAAATGTCCATAGACTGCGGTGACCGCACATCTGGTGGGTCGCATGCTTGTCTACCAACTTAGTAGTAAAAAAAGTGTGTGCGTGTAACCTTTACGCGCGATTGAGGTAAAACTTCTTTGCCATTGACAGCATCAAATATTATATTAATATCATTTATTCGAATTTTGAATAGATTCCGTCGGAAAAAAAAATGAGTTACTGCCTAGGTCGCACATAAAGAATTACGCGATTTCACCCGTGTAGCTCCCGTTTCCGTGGGAATACGAGAATAAAATATAGACTATGTCACGCGCAGGTAGCGTAGTTTCCAACAAAAAAAGATTTTGAAGTAAAACTTCTTTAGGCGCGACAAAGGAGTAACTCAGATTTTTTTTCTGAAGTAACGTTTACTTACTTACGAATGATATTATAAAAAAAATAATAATTAAATGTTTTAATATTATATTATTTTATTCAACGTGGGAATGCGGCCAGCCTTATGGAAACTTTACCGGTTGATATCGATGGGGAGGAATTCTTTGACACCTGAGCGAGGCATTTCAGTCTTGTCACTCCCCCTCCCATCTGTTTTTTTTTTGTTTGGTATTTTCTTTGTTTTTTTTTTCTGTATATAATTATAATATAACATTTGATGCCGCCAATGACAAAGAAGTTTTACTTCAAAAATGTGTGAATATTGACCTATATAACTATAAAGGTTCATTAGATACTTTATTTATTTTATTTATTTATTTATTTATTTATTTATCACAATTGCAAATACAGGTAGGTACATAAGATGTCAGGGTCTAGCACTGAAGTTTCCTTCCAAGGACTTACCCAGGGCTCCCAACCGTAAGCATTAAAGGTAGAATACGTATGTTTTTTAGTCGGTAGGAGTCCGGCATAGCATCCATTTAGGATTCTTCTCAAATTACAAAAAAAGGTAGTTCATAAGATACAATATGGTGACAGACAGACAGATAGCGAAATCTCAGTAACAAGGTTTTGCGCTTAAAGAGAAGTAGGTGGTTATATGTTTACCTGTTGGTTGTCCATGACCAGGGTATCAGTCTCGGAGAGGCGGTTGTTTTCCCGTATCAGCTGTACTTCCTTGTCGATCGCTTGAGGCGTCAGGTGCTGGCTCTGAAACGTGTTTTCAGGATTATGAATTGTCTTAGAAAGACTCGAAGAGAGAAGCGCCCGTGGCCCGTGGCCCTGCGGACTCAGTGTTCTGTAAACGATCACTGCAGTAAGCAACTTTCACTATGGCCGGTCCATGGATGGGTGACCATTCATGTGATCACTTTGTGACATTTATTTGAGCGTTTCCGTACTTCGGAAGGCACGCAAAGCCGTTGGTCCCGGTTGCCAGTAAAATGGCAGTCTGCAAGCTAAGTTGAAGGCTTTATTTCAACAGCAGGCAGTCACAACCTGCGCCTGTCCATTTAAATACGGCTCACCACCTATTACGTGGGACAAATTATACAAAGGTGAAATGTAAAAAAAAAAAACTTGAGAGGTGTCAAGGGACACCCGGATGGAACGAAGTTCCTTTCGATTAAAGTGAAGGAATTGTAATAAAATTTTATTTTAATTTTCAAATTTTATTGTAAGCAAAAACAAAAACAGAAACAAAAACAAGAAGAAAACAAGTATAAAAAAAAGAGAGTGCGTGTAACCTTTACGCGCGACTGAAACTGAACAAAGCGAAACTACTATTTGCTTTAGTGTTGCTCGTAGAGTTCATGTTCATCCCCTGGCTAGCACTAGCACTACCACTATCACTATCACTACCACTACCACTACCACTATCATTACTACTATTACTACCACTATCACTACCACTATCACTACCACTATCACTACCACCATCACTACCACTATCACTACCACTATCACTACCACTACCACTATCACTATCACTACCACTATCACTACCACTATCACTATCACTACCACTATCACTACCACTATCACTACCACTATCACTACCACTATCACTACCACTATCACTACCACTATCACTATCACTACCACTATCACTACCACTATCACTACCAAAAGTGTCGTTACAACTTTTCGTGAGAATTTCTTCCGTCTAGCCCCCTTTCACAACGCGCGATAAGGAACTTCGTTCCAAAAAAAAAAAAAAAAATATTCACGGACATCTCACACAACGCTATCTGATCCCAAAGTAAACTAGGAATAACCTGCTTGTGTTATGGGTATCAGACCACGGATATTAATACTTATATACTTTTAAATACATACATATTATACATAGAAACACCCAGACTCTTGAGACAAACATTTATGGGTCACACAAATATTTGTCTCCGGTGGGAATCGAACCCACGACCTCCAGCACCGCAATGTGGGCATATAACATTTGCCTACCCCTTCGGGGATAAAGGCGTGACCATATGTGACCATATGTATGTATGTATGTTAGAAAGACTAGCAGTAGAGTGGTTTTGTATATAGCACTTATGGAATGTGATCAAAACATGTAAGGCAATAGAAAAGAGACTGATAGGAATAGGTGTTGGCTAAATACTGTTTATTTCTTTCTTTCGTTTAAAATACATAATTTTAACAGTATGATATACATTAGAGATAATTTTGAAAAGCAATAAGTATGCTCTGACTCAATCACAAATTTTAATGTGAAAAAATTTTGGTCTCGAGCAGGATTCGAACCTGCGTCTTCTGGTTTGCCGGACCAGATGCCCTAACCATTGGACCACCGAGACACTGCTCTCGACCGACAATTCTTTCACCTTATGGTTTGCGTTTGGTCTTCTGGTTTGCGTCGTCGACGTGGCCCCAAAACGTAATAAGGTGAAAGAATTGACGGTCGAGAGCAGTGTCTCAGTGGTCCAATGGTTAGGGCGTCTGGTCCGGCACGAGACCAAAATTTTTTCACATTAAAAAAAAAGTATGATATACAATATTTAAAACCGGCCAAGTACGAAGTCTCGCGCAAGTACGGTATTGTAAAAATCACGTTTGTTGTATGGGAACCCCTCTTTTTCTGATTTTAATATTGGTGTTGTAGCGGCAAAAGAAATACATCATCTGTGAAAATTTCAGCTTACAAAGACAGACAGATGTAAGTCTCATGAACAGGGTCTCATTTTTTACCTTTGGGTACGGGACCCTCAAAACAATACATACTTTTTTTTGACTCTCAAATTCAAATTCAAATGTTTTATTAAAGTGAAACTTCTTTATCGGCTTTGGAAAAAAATTTGCGTCACGTCACGTCACGTCACGATTTTTGGTTACGCGCCATCTTTGTTCTGTTCCCCACCACGGTGGATTCGAATTAAGAGTACTTTATCCAGGGATAGCATGTCATTTACGGGTTTTTGGACTTTTGGACTTTTGGGCTTTTGGACTTTTGGATGGGACATTGGTACTTTGGGTCTTTGGGACTTTGGAACTTTGAGACTTTGGGACTTTTGAACTTTTGAACTTTTGGACTTTTGGATGGGACCTTGGTACTTTGGGTCTTTGGGACTTTGGAACTTTGAGACTTTGGGACTTTTGAACTTTTGAACTTTTGGACTTTTGGACTTTTGGATGGGACCTTGGTACTTTGGGTCTTTGGGACTTTGGAACTTTGGGACTTTTGGACTTTTGGACTTTTGGACTTTTTGGACTTTTAGACTTTTAGACTTTGGGACTTTGGGACTTTGGGACTTTTGGACTTTTGGACTTTTGGACTCTTGGACTTTGGGACTTTTGGACTTTTGGACTTTTGGACTTTGGGACTTTTGGACTTTTAGATTGGACCTTGGTACTTTGGGTCTTTGGGACTTTGGGACTTTTGGACTTTTGGCCTTTGGGACTTTGGGACTTTGGGACCTTGAGACCTTGGGACTTTGGGACTTTGGGACTTTGGGACTTTGGGACTTTTGGACTTTTGGCCTTTTGGACTTTGGACTTTGGACTTTGGACTTTTGGACTTTTGGACTTTTGGACTTTTGGACTTTTGTACTTTTTGACTTAATTTAAGGTGCGGTGAAAATTAAGTTTATGAAGAAGTTTCACTTCTTACGTGTGTACACTAAGTACACGCAATTTTTTTGCGTATAATCTTACTAATATTATAAATGCGAAAGTTTGTGAGTGTGGATGTTTGTTACTCTTTCAAGCCCAAACCGCTAAATGGATCTAGCTGAAATTTGGTACAGAGATACATTATAGTCTGGAATAACACATAGGCTACTTTTTATTCCGGGAATAAGTTCCCACGGGAACAAATTTTACGCGGGCGAAGCGGCGGGCATCAGCTAATGGGTACATAAGTTGATGTTAGGTATTACATACATTGTTTCCTGCAATATTTCGCCGAAAGGCATGCAATAGACATTAAAATGTCAGAACAACAAACAACAAAGACTCTGTTAACCTAGGTTAAGGCTAGGATGAAGACTTGATGTGTAGCACCTGTCGTTGGAAGTTTGTAGGCTAACAAAATTATATTTTTTTTCTCGAAAGTGTCGATAATGACAACATTCTGGTTCCTTATTATGGAACCAACAAAAATATCTACTGGCAAAGAGTGAGTGTGTAATTCACCTATGCTTACTTCCTCAGGTACATCTAGATTGTATGTCTAATATAAACTTACCAATTGTACTTTATTCAATATCCGCTTAAAGTATTTAGTTTCCATCATGATCTTATTTGAAGGTATCGTTCTGCTGCGGAGCTCGGCCAGTATGAGGCCTAACGATGACGCGAATATGGCTGCCCGAAACACCTTGAGAGCGTTGGACGCTTGTCGCTCACAGACGAAGCATACATATTGTGCCTGTGGACAGGTAAGGTCAAGAATTACACGAAAAGCAGATGGGACCAGGAGGCGCTCGTCCCGGGTGGTGGCCACACTCAGGGGGGGGGGGGGGTTTACGGGGGCCCTTCCGTCCGGCGGGTCGGCTTCCGTCTCACCACACAGTCATAGATGAAGCTAGCTCCCACGCCTAATCACTCACTGCTACAGCAAATGTCGCTCCGTCTGCACGTCTCCCCTTCATTTCAATATCATGGCAGCGCACAAAAGAAAAAGAAGTATCAGAGCGGCCGCAGCGGCCAGTCCCTCAAATGCTCTATTCGAGGTGGAGATCGCTAACATCCGCGGACTCCATGCCAACCTCAACGTCGACCATCACCATCAAGAGACGGCACGGCCAGCTGTGATATTCCTAAAAGAGACGCAAATACGCCGCCCTGCCATTTGTGTTACCCTGGCTATATCATCGAGGAACAATTTCGAGATAAAGCCGGGGTATGCGCGTTCGTTAGGGCGGATGTTTGCTGTCGCCGGCTGCGCTGCCTTGAGGACCCTTCCGTCTTCGTCCTTTGGCTGCACGTAGATCACGGCTCCATGAGTAGGGAATGCAAATCTCGCGAGATTCGGCTCGAGCGAGATCTCGCGAGATAACGGATAACAATACCGCGAGATCTCGGGAGATTGGCATTTTTGTGTGTTTAATCTTTGAAATAATCACAATATTTGAATAAAATTAGGAAAAAAATAATGAGAATTGTAGGTGCTTCTTGTGAAATAAACATTTAAGTATTTATAAAAAAGTTATATATACTATTACATTTTATACTTACATTATTTGAGGTACCTACATAGTTTTTTAAAATAAACTTGAAACATCAAATATGTGAGCGATATACTAGAAGTTTAGAGACTTATTAACAAACATACTAAGTATAAGATTTCAAACTAACATGGTCATTACTATACATTTTATAACTATTAACGAGATATTTACCATGTAACGTTTTTATTGAGTATCCGATATTTCGACGCTGTTACAAGCGCCATGATCACGGATGAACTGGAGTGCAGCGAGCTAGATGTTTGTAGGTAGACCGTAGCGATCTACCCTCCTCCGGACACGTTTATTACGCACATTAACACAACTGTCATCGTTCACCGTATCGTCCCGCACTCGATCACGATTCCGGCACACAATACTCACTGTATCACTACGCGATGCTTTTTCAGCTGGTTTTTCGTTTTGTAGTGAAATGAACAATCACTGGATGCCAGGCACTCGACAGTTGAAACCCATCTTTCCTATTGAAGGTTTTATACTTTTTTTATTTCTATAGCCTCTTCAACCATCTCTTCAACATCCAGTGATTGTTCATTTCACTACAAAACGAAAACCAGCTGAAAAAGCATCGCGTAGTGATACAGTGAGTATTGTGTGCCGGAATCGTGATCGAGTGCGGGACGATACGGTGAACGATGACAGTTGTGTTAATGGGCGTAATAAACGTGTCCGGAGGAGGGTAGATCGCTACGGTCTACCTACAAACATCTAGCTCGCTGCACTCCAGTTCATCCGTGATCATGGCGCTTGTAACAGCGCCGAAATATCGGATACTCAATAAAAACGTTACATGGTAAATATCCCGTTAATAGTTATAAAATGTATAGTAATGACCATGTTAGTTTGAAATCATATATTGTGCACCGGTACGGGCCGGAATATAGTAGTTTAATTAAACACCTAGAACGCGCGCGGAAAAAGAGTGTGTGTTTGAGTGAATCACTACAATTTTTATTGAAGTGCCGTGATACAGACGTTATACCCGTTTGTTGTCGATTAAAACCTCGAAATGACATTCACGGTTCCGCGGGCATTCTACGAAACGCGAGTGTAAAATTATTACGTAAGTCCATTGGCAATACGAGATATCGTTTTGATAAAGTGCAGTGTGAGTTGTATAATGTACATCAACAGTGCAGTGCCGTGTTAACAGGGAGTGATTTTGACAAGTGCGATCGCGTTACATATTTACAAGCTGAACGTTCACGTGAGTTACTAGCTTTAAAACTACAACGTAAGTTTGAGAGACTTGTTCAAAAACAAAAGCCACCTACCCCTTTTTATGAAAGCCCAGATAAAAAACAAACAGTCATAAATCTGTCGAATAAAGAGTTGACTCGGACTGCACTGGATATATTGGAGAAAGGGTTGAATTATGCCACTACACCCCGTAATATTCCCTACGAAAAAGTGATCGGAAGTGTGGAGGAGGTAATCCGGCGAAATAAAATACCTACTGCGGAAGCAGAGGTTTTAAGACAAGATGTCGGAGTTATTTTGCGCAAAGCGAAACCTCCCCAGCCAAACATCTCCGCCTCCGAACTTGCCGCATTACGAGACCTCCGAGATGATGAGAGCATTCTGGTTTTAAAGGCGGATAAGGGAAATGCAACGGTGGTCATGAACGTCACTGAATACGACCAGAAAATTCAAAGTATGCTGAGTGATATTACCACATACACAAAGGTTAACTATAACCCAACGGCCAGAACGAACCGAAGCACTCTCAGCTTAATCAAGGAATGCAGAAATGCGATTGGTGAGGATATGACTGCTTACCTACTGAGACCGAAGACCTGTCACCCTCCAAAGCTGTATGGATTGCCAAAAGTTCACAAGGCGAACGTACCCCTACGGCCTATTGTGAGTCAGATTGACTCACCTACGTACGAACTGGCAAGGCATGTAGCTAGGGTTTTGCAGCCATTGGTCGGAAAATCTGCATCTTTTGTGAAAGACTCCCGTCATTTCGTTGAGATTTTGCGCCACACTAATGTCAGTAACAGCGAGGTAATGGTAAGTTTTGACGTTGAGTCACTCTTTACAAATGTGCCCATAGCCGAATGTATTGACGTTATTGCGCGCCGAATACGAGACAGTGGCATGCCTGTGGAATATGTCAAACTTGTGCACCATTGTGTGTCCACGAATTATTTCGTATACAAAGGAGAGTACTACCTCCAAGTCGACGGTGTGGCGATGGGCAGTCCGGTGGCTCCGGTGGTTGCTAACCTCTGGATGGAGCATTTTGAAACCATAGCTATCGCCACAGCTCCTAGTAGTATCAGGCTTTGGAAGAGATACGTGGACGATATTTTTAGTGTGCTCGAGGGTGATGAGAATATTGTACATGACTATGTGACGTTCCTTAACAGTATTCACAGTAAAATTCAATTTACGTACGAATTAGAACGGGATAGGACGATCGCATTTCTTGACGTACAGATGAGAGTAAGAGAAGATGGTTCTATTAGCCACTCCGTACACAGGAAGCCTACCCACACTGACAGGTATCTGCATGCTGACTCGCATCACCATCCACGCCAGCTGAACTCGGTAGTTACGTCACTTACAGACCGCGCATACAGACTATGTGACGAAGAAAACTTAGACAAAGAGATGAGGCATCTAAGGGGCGTGCTACAGAGGAACGGTTACAAGGGGCGAATCACTGGACACTTTAGAACACCTAGGCGCCGGGACTATAAGGTAGAGAGACAGCCCGCGTACTTACCGTACATGAAGGGAGTGACAGACAGGGTCGCTAACATACTTAAGCGGTTTTCAGTGAAAACAGTTTTCACCCCTTTCAGGAGAATAGCTCAATGCTTACGTACGCCCAAGGACAGGTTTCCCTTAGAAGTTCCCGGTGTCTACAAAGTGGACTGCAGCTGTGGCAGCTCTTATATAGGCCAAACCAAGAGAAGTATCTCGTGCCGAATAAAGGAGCATATCAGAGCGGTCAAAAATAATGACACACAAAAATCTGCGATAGCTCAACACCTTTTAGAAGCGGGTACCAATCACTGGATTGAGTTGCACAACCCTCAGATACTCTCGACAGAACGCCACTATATACCCAGATTGGTTGAAGAGGCTATAGAAATAAAAAAGTATAAAACCTTCAATAGGGAAGATGGGTTTCAACTGTCGAGTGCCTGGCATCCAGTGATTGTTCATTTCACTACAAAACGAAAACCAGCTGAAAAAGCATCGCGTAGTGATACAGTGAGTATTGTGTGCCGGAATCGTGATCGAGTGCGGGACGATACGGTGAACGATGACAGTTGTGTTAATGTGAGTAATAAACGTGTCCGGAGGAGGGTAGATCGCTACGGTCTACCTACAAACATCTAGCTCGCTGCACTCCAGTTCATCCGTGATCATGGCGCTTGTAACAGCGCCGAAATATCGGATAGTCAATAAAAACGTTACATGGTAAATATCCCGTTAATAGTTATAAAATGTATACTAAGTATAATATTAATTTACAAAAGAATATCCTTTACAATACTGTTTTCATTATTTTGTTTTCTCTGTTTACTGTAATTTGTGTGTACATAAACTAATAAATAAATTAATAATAAATAATGTCTAAACATTATAAATTATTATGAATTATTTTAGAAGTACCTCCTCACAAAACACAATGAGCTTAGAGTAGAATCTGTTAAACGCGCAAATTTAATGTGAATTTTTTTTTGATCTCGAGCAGGATTTGAACCCGCGTCTTCTGGTTTGCCGGACCAGTTATATAGAATAACTGTTAAACGCGCCACTGAAAAGGCGCTTTCCGATTCAATTCTAGTGGGAACCATCGATCGAAGGCAGTCATCAGTTCTTTTTACAGGCTGAAATGCCTTGTCTAAGTTTACTAAAACCTCATTTTATTCCGCACTCAAAGAGTAGTCCGGATCTGCTTCCAGGCCCAAGTCGATAAAAGCTTTCCTGACACACATCTTGACTCTATTATATAGTCAAGAGTAGAAATCATGTCTTCTAGGCTCGGCCAACGGGTTTTACAATCAAGTTAGAACTTTATATCTTTCCAAATTCTTGTTTCATGTAATTTGCAGAGTATCCGTTTTACTAGGTGATCTTTTAAAGTGTCATCAATTTCCTGTCTTTCTCAATAATGCCCACACGTTCTGCATATAGCAGTTCGCGTTCACGCGCAATTATTTTTATGTTTGAGTGCAATCTCGTTAACCTCGCGAGATCTCGCCTATTTTTCGGCCGAGATCAATCTCGTAAAAAAAGGCCGAGATCTCGCGATTTCGAGATCTTGCGAGATCGAGATTGCATTCCCTATCCATGAGTCAGATCTACGTGTGTATCTACTGACCCCACACAGGGACAGCCGAGATAACGAAGCTGTTTTAGCACCTCCTCTGCTGACGAGCTATATAGCACAGTACAGTGTGTCGGTTAGCGCCCCACTGGGTAAATCTGACCACTGTGTTGTGCGTGCCCCACTGCAGGTGTCATCTCCTGCAAGGGCAGTAGAGGTGACGCGGCGATTGTGGCACTACTCGTCAGCAGACTGGGACGGACTACGAGAATACTTTGCAGCCTTCCCGTGGAGTCAGCGCTGCTTTGCAGGAAGGGCTTCATCGGAAAGCGCCTCTGCGGTTGCTGGTGAGATTACATTCATCATACACTGATGTCGCCAGCATCCGTAAAGCCCGCCCCTGGTTCGGGCGTGAGTGCACCGTAGCTGTTCAACAAAAACAGGCGGCTTACCGCGCCTGGATCAGGGCTCAGGCTGCGCGCGACCCGAATGTGGCCCGCCTCAAGGCCGCGTACAACAGAGCCACTAGGTCCAGTAAGAGAGCCTTCAAGAGAGCGGACGCCCAGCGCATCCCGCGGCTTGTTCAGGAGCTCACGTCACATCCGACGGGCACCCGTGGATACTGGCAACTGGCCAAAGCCGTGCAGGCCAACTTTTGCAAGCCCTCGCTGCTGCCGCTGCGCTATCCTGACTGATCACTGGCTCACAAGGCCCAAGAGAAAGCAGAAATGCTGGCCAATCTCTTTGCGGCTGATTCTCGGGTCGATGATTGTGGCAAGCAACCTCCTACTGTCGCCGACTGTGCAACCACGACGCCGGATATTGTAATCCGGGAGTGCGATGTGCGAGCGGTGCTACGTTCACTCGACACGCGGAAAGCCAGTGGTCCTGATGGCATTCCGGCGATGGTGCTGAGGAAGTGTGGAGCTGAATTATCTCCAACGCTAACATGCCTGTATCGCCTTTCCTATTCATCGGGAGAAGTACCGGAGGCTTGAAAGGAGGCGAACGTTCAGCCCGATCCCCAAGAAGGGGATCGGTCGGATCCGGCCAACTATCGCCCCATAGCCGTAACCACCATCATCTGCAAGGTGTTCGAGCTAATTATCAACAAACAGCTCATGCGCTATCTGGAGGATCACTCGTTAAATTAGCGATCGTCAATGTGGCTTTAGGCCGAAACGATCAACGGGTGACCTTTTAGCGTACATTACACATACCTGGGGTGAGGCTATGGAGAGGCACGGCGAATCTCTGGCTATTGACCTAGACATCGCTAAAGCCTTTGATAGGGCATGGCATGCGTCGCTTCTTTCCAAGCTGCCGGCATATGGTCTATCGCCTTAGTTGTGCCGATGGTTGGCCAGCTTCCCGCACGGGCAACGAATACGGGTTCTCTGTGATGGTCAGGCTTTCTGTTTTTTGCAGGTAAATGCCGGAGTACCACTGGGATCGGTAGTGTCCCCAACTCTCTTTCTTCTGCATATCAATGACATGTTGGCCATGGATAGTACTCTGCATGGGAGCTATTCTCGCCGTCCAGCGGAGAGGCGAGGTGACGTGGAGGAAAAGAGACGGCAATTCGTGGCGAATCTTGAACGGGACCTGGGTCACATTACCCATTCCTACCCCTACCCTCTCTTCAGAGCATTACGGTTCCACTAAAGGACAACCTGGAGATCCTCGGTATAGACGTCCGGCGTAAGCTCAATCACAAAAACTACATAGAGAGTTGTATGGGGCTGGCCTCGCGGAAACTAGGAGTCCTAAATAAGGTTAGACGGTACTTCACGCCACATCAGAGATGTTTACTGTACAAGACGAAGATTCGTCCCTGCGTCGAATACTGTTCTCACCTTTGGGATGACTCCGCGAGGTACTTACTAGACGCGCTTGACGCTATGCAGAGACGTGCTATCCGATTAATTGGTTGTCCTGAGGTGACGGGAGGCCTCGAACCGTTAGCGCAGCGAAGAGCCATAGCGTCTTTGGCTGCCTTCTACCGAATGTGTCACGGCGAATGTTCTGAAGAGCTCTTCAACCTGATCCCACCATCTCCTTTCCGATTCTGAACAACGCGTGCCGGGCAGATGCCACTCATACACAGTGGAGAGAATCTTCGCCAGAACCGCGCGTTTCAAAAGATCGTTCCTCTGTAGAACTATAAAAACTTGGAACGACCTGCCCGCACAAGTGTTTCCCTCATCTTACAATCCCGGGTTCTTCAAGAGAAGCGTGAAAAGGCACATCACAGGGCCGCAAACTTGAGGACCACTGTCAGAAGTGGCCCCCAATCGCTAGATGCGCCACGGCTTTCCATCAGGCCGGTGGCGACGTCAATTTGGCGAGCTAAATATAAAAAGAAAAGGATTTAGGGACACAACATCCTTCGCAATTGCTATAGTGAATGTCAGAACTGGCTACAAATACTCAAGTATCCACAGAAGCATTGAAACGCCAATGGATATCTAGACTACCAAGCACAGTAAAGGCAGTTTTATCAGTCGCTCACAAAACAAAATTAGACGAACTCGCCGCACTAGCTGACAAAATCGTGGAGAATTTGGGTTCCAACGATGTTTCAGCGGCAACTTCAGTGCCTTCGACGTCAACTTCAACATCACCTGGCCTACATGATCAACTAGAACGTATGACTAACGAAATCAAGAATTTACGTGTCGAAATCAATGAGATAAGAGGTAGGAAATGGCAGCGTGTTAGACGACAGATCGCGATCACGCTCTTCAGGGTCACTTACACCTGGAAACTCTGCAAATATCACTTCAAATTATATCACTTCAATAGCACTAGGAACTGCGAGAAACCATGCAGTTGGAGGCAGACCGAGCCACCACGTCAAAACCAAGGACATGAGGACGACAAGGCGGAAAACTAGCAAGCATAACCGGTATTACTTCTTGTATAGAAATCAAGCCCACGTTGCAAAACGTGAAATGTGGAAAAAAGTAGGTTGTCATACCGTTATTGCAAAGTAATGAAAATAATATAATCGACTCATCATTAAAATAATTACATTAAAATTATCACACACAACTTAAAAGAGTACAGTGTACAGTCTAAGTAACACGATTTTTCTTGTCACAGAGAGAACGTAAGCAACGTTCCAATTTTTAAAATTATATTTAAAATGGGTAAAACTTATAGTAAGCACGAAGAGATCATTATTGCCCAAAACGGTGCGAATCAAGCCAGTAACAGTAGAAAATTACATGAAAATTTACGGCACCGTAACTATTGTGATTGATACAATACTCCTACTATTCATAGCATATACCTGGATGTTGCGGTGCATGTCGCACTAGGTCTAAAAATTGGATACAGAAAGAAATGAATAGAACTGTTCAACACGTACAAAACTCTCAGGAACAAAAAAAGGTATAGAGGTAATTCTAAATGTCTTAACAATGCTATACCAATCATAATTATGTATAACTATCAGTAATCTGTAGTTTTATTTTAGATGTGGCCATAAAATTGTTGCCACCTTAGTTGTATAAAGAACAAGTCACTTAAATATTAAACACAGTATAGTCCAATCCTGCCCGATCTGGCAATAATGTAAACATGTCATGTTTGACAATCGCTGTCTAAGACAGATGAGTAGAAAAATATAGTATGATAAATCCGATTATTCCCAGTTGTTCCGTTGAAGTAGTTCCGTGGCGGAACTAGTGAGACTTTTTTTCCCAGTTGTCCCGCGGAACAAAGCATCAATAATTCAGTTCCCATTAGTTCCGCGGAACAAAGTATAAATGAAATACTAATAAATTCATTCCCAGTAGTTCCGCGGAACAAAGCATAAACTAAAATCTAATAAATTAAGTCCCAGTAGTTCCGCGGAACAAAGCATAAATTAGAAACTAATAAATCAAGTCCCAGTAGTCCCGCGGGAGAAAGCATCAATTACATACGAATATTTTTTGTTCCCATTAGTTCCCTCGGTCTCTTAAGGCTATTTAAAAAAAATGAAGATCGACTAAACAAATGAAGATCAATAAAACAATTAATGAAGATCAATGAAACAAATGAAGATCGACAAAACAAATGAAGATTGACGAAACAAACGAAGATCGACGAAACAAATGAAGATCAATGAAACAAATGAAGACCAGTAAAACAAATGACGGTTGGAAAAACAAATGACGATCGAAAAAACATAAGCAGATCAATAAAACAAAAGACTATAGCAAGTTGATAAGGTCAAAAGTTACTTGCAGCCATATTTTGTAATCTAAATGCGATTACCATTCAAAAAATAGGTGCAAGCAATTCTCTACCTTATGAACATGCATAATATTTATTTATTTTTTATATATTTGTGATCTGTGATGTCTATAAACGCCTAAAAGCACATTTTTAGGGAAATGTCATTAAGGTCGAGAATTGCTTGCACCTAGTTTTTTTATGGTAATCGCTTCAGATTACAAAATATGGCTACAAATAACTTTGACCTTATCAACTTGCTTATAGTCTTTTGTTTTATTGATCTGCATATGTTTTTTCGATCGTCATTTGTTCTTCCAACCGTTATTTGTTTTTTCAACCGTCATTTGTTTTGCTGATCTTAATTTTTTCGCCGATCTTCATTTTCTTTTGTCGATCTTCATTTGTTATCGTAGATCTTCATTTGTTTTGTAAATTATTTAACTACTACTTTTAAACTAGATGTTCTTCGTATCGTTCTATTAATGGATCTTTTTCCACTCGCATGTCCTAAAAGATCCATTTTTCATAAAAAATAAAAATACTTTAAGGTTTGGAGTGGACATAATATAATGTCCTTAAATATCCATGAAAGTACGGCTACGGAACTATTGGGAATAGAAAAGTTTTACTAGTTCCGCTACGGAACTACTGAGAATAGAAAAGTCTCACTAGTTCAGCCACGGAACTACTGAGAATAGAAAAGTCTCACTAGTTCCGCCACGGAACTACTGAGAATAAAAATGTCCCAGTAGTTCCGTGGTGCGGAACTACTGGGAAAAAAAAGTCTCACTAGTTCCGCCACGGAACTATTGGGACAAAAAGTCTCACTAGTTCCGTCGCGGAACTACTGCCGCGGAACAACTGGGAATGAAGGGATAAATCATTGAATTTTTTACTATCATGAGTAGGTACATATTTTAAATGAAAATAAACTATCATAAAGAAGTTATTTGGTGTCAAAATGATTATAAGAACACTGTATGACTCCTGGCTACTGGAATATAATCAGGGTGAATACTCAATTGCAAGTAGCTATGGATATACATATAGGATCAAATGTGTTTGTTTACATTTTTGCACGAAGCTATTGAAACACCGTATATCAACTTTGTAACTGGTAA
This sequence comes from Miltochrista miniata, assembly GCA_933228765.1. Lineage (NCBI taxonomy): Eukaryota > Metazoa > Arthropoda > Insecta > Lepidoptera > Erebidae > Miltochrista > Miltochrista miniata. The sequence goes on from OW121772.1 coordinate 24,785,218, forward strand.
CTTGATAACTAATATTATGTCACTCATCATTCGCCGTAGCGACTCAATGTGCAAACACAGCGCATTTCTGTGTGCCTTCTGCACGCTAACTTGTGACTTTAAATAATGTTTTAAGCTATGAAAGTGTTTTAAGTTTTTGTAAAAAAATTATTTTTGTAAGAAGGGAATGTCTGTGGGGACACACACCATGATTAAGTCATCGGCTGATGCAATATATTGCCGAGTTGCAAGTAGAAAAGTAGCATCCTGTGTTCCCGCGGTCACTTCCTTCCCTAAGTCCGATCAACACATTTTACTCGTGAAATATACCTGGTTCAATAACTCTGGTTGTCATTGACTTTAGATTCCGTACGCGCCCCTAGAAAAAGCAGCCGACTATCGCAGCTGAGAGTAAGTATAGCAGCAAGTCAGATATGTGGTGAGCAGCTCGGCCGCCACAGATCCTCTCCTTCCTACACTAAAGAAATACCACTATAATATTGAAAATGGTTCGGTAGAATAGTTTATTTCAGTTACTTTCACAGTATATTGTCATAGAGTTCATTAATTTTTTTATTTTACTGTGGAATTGTCCCACAGTAAAAAACCGTTGCAGATATTAGTACAAATAAAAATAATTAGTACATAAAAAAAATGTATTTTTGTTGGCTTTAATGTCGTGTATGGCACCAATGTAATATCCATTTATTACCAGGATATCAGCAACCAGCTGGAGATGGCATAAGGCATGGAGACGTGTTAATGGTACAGAGCTCCCATTTCGTAGTTTTTTAATACAGCAGACGTACGTTTACAACACCAGAGGCGCAACACTCGCGCTGCCGACCCTGCAAGAACTTTTTGGAAGAATCCCATATTGTAGGTGTTTGGGAAAACCGCGGCAGAATAGATACAAAAGCAAAACTCACACTTCCATTTGTGTTTAGTTTCGTAGCAGCCAAGAAGTTTTGAAGAGCTTCGGGTTTAACTAGCTTCCGTTCATCATTCGTCCTGAGACACATGTAGCAGTAATGCTTTCCATCACACACTATTTTTGTAAATATGTTTAACAATTCAGGCACGTCGCACGGTTCTTCCATTTTCTCAGTTACTACACATATGTTATCATGCGAAAGGTAAATAAATCAGTACTGATACTTATTTATCCACTTTTATTGCTTGTTAGGTAGAAATAATTATCAGAATATTGTAACAATTCCAATCATTAAAAATAAGGAGAATGCAATCCAAACAATCAAAATTAAAGTCAATTAGTTCTGACAAACGACAGTTATGACACCTGTCAACTCTATAAGTAGTAGTAGTAGTAGTTTTATTTATCCATTTTCGGATAGGCAAAGGCAATTTGAGCCATACAGCCAAATCTTGTATATTCAATAACTCTTCATTTTGCTTTAATAAGTCACAGTCCTCGTCATCTAAGTCCAGTCAAAGTCAAGTACAGCCCTAAGTCGAAGTCAGTCTTCCTTCAGAAAAGCGGTGGATACATTTCTGAAAGAGTGATGAATGAAACTGAAGGAAAAATGTGGGATGTGCAAGCAGGATTTATGAAAGGAAGGGGATGTACGGATCAGGTCTTTTCCTTACGATGCGTAGCTGAGAAAGTTTTGGCTAAAAGTCAAAAGGTCTATTGCATATTCGTGGACTTGGAAAAGGCCTATGACAGAGTGGTGAGGAATGAACTGTGGTCAATATTGTCCATGTATGGAGTGAACAGCAACTTGATACGGGCACTGAGGTCTCTCTATGAGGGTTCTAGTGCTTGTGTCAGGATCAACGGGGCCTGCACGGACTTCTTTCACATTGAAAAGGGTGTGAGACAGGGCTGTGTAGCGTCTCCGTGGCTGTTTAATCTATACATGGATAGTTGTCTGAAAGAACTGCAAGAGAGTATGTATGGCTTAAAAATGAATGAACTGACCGTCAAATGCCTCCTATACGCTGATGATCAGGTGATATTAGCATCATCAGCGGAGGAATTGCAGCTGATGGTTAATAGTATGAATGAGGCTCTAAAAAGTAGAGGAATGAAAGTTAATGTAAACAAGACGAAAGTTATGGTTTTTGAAAGAGAAGAAAGTATGACGAATTGCTCAATCTTCATTGAAGGGCAAAGAGTGGAACAGGTGAAAGAATTTGTATACTTGGGTTCCAAATTTGTAAGGGATGGAAAGTGTGACCAGGATATTGAGCGAAGAGTTTTGGCAGGAAATCAAGTGAATGGGGCTATGTACACCTTTATGAGCAGTCAAAATGTGTCTGAGAAGGCCAGGTTGGCTGTACATAGGGGAGTGCTCATCCCTACACTTATGTATGGTAGTGAAAGTTGGGTATGGCAGAAGAAGCATGAAAGCAAAATTAATGCAGTGGAAATGAGAAGTCTGCGAAGTATAGCTGGAGTGACTTTAATGGACAAAAAAAGAAATAGCGTGATAAGGGAAAAATGTGGTATAACAGAAGATGTAGTGACTAAGATCGAAAAAGGGATGCTTAGATGGTTTGGACACGTGGAGAGAATGGATGAGAATAGACTGACAAAGCAGATTTATGAGGCGAGAATGAATGGGCAAACTGGTAGGGGTAAACCTCGGCGTACGCATGCCGATCAAATCAGAGACGTTCTGGAAAAAGGCAAGGTCAAGAGTACCCTTAACCGGCGAGCGTGTATGAAAACAGTTATGAAAGTAGAAGAAGCGAAAGTTGTATGTCAGGATCGTAGCAAGTGGAAAGCCATAGTCTCTGCTTACCCCGATGGGAGACAAGCGTGATTATATCCCTTCAACTGTCCATTTCAAAATAAGATACATTTTCCAAAACCTCGCATCTGTCCATGTTCAATATTTGAACACTTTTCCTTCAAACAGTTCGGGCTCTTCTAGCTCAGGCTGTACTATCCCGATCCTGCTCAAATTTTTATGGAGTGTTCTTAGACAGAAACGGGACAAGTATGTAGTACATTGTATGTCTGTCTGTCACAGCTGCACCTCATGATTCTCGTTTAAAAAGCGCCCTCCATCGCGCACCATTCCGCGCGGCTAAGTTACGACGACCGGTACTGTGTTGCGTGTAATTACATTTGTGTTTGGTGTTTTTTACTTTCAAAATCATGACTAGGTTAGAGTTTTTATTCGTAGATTGTGTATTTCATAAAGATTTTGTACCTAAAATAGTTATTTTCAACGAACATTCATTGTATTTTTACGCGCCGTCGGCGTCACGGCGGCGCGGCGCCAAGCCCATACATTTGGATGAAATACAAAGAATAAATACTTTAATGATGACAATCTATCGTTATTTTATGTATTTTTATGTATTCTTTTATTGTTTTCAAGCATTGAATGTAAAATCTACTTCAATAATTTTGTGTAAAATTGGGTCGAAATTCTCGATCATTTTTTGCAAAACTTTCAAATTTCAAATAATTCTTTCTGAAATATATTTGTATGCCAGCATACCTTTTTTTTATGTTTATCGATTAGGAAAAGTCATGTAGCTGTAGATTGTAAATTTTTTTGAAAAAAAACACACAAAAAAAATTCAAAAAAAAAACAAAGTTACGACCACCCTTTTGGGCCCCTTTTTAAGTGCTTGGTTCATTGTTCAATTTCTAATAAACTAAACACGTTTGTCAAACAAAACTCTGTGTAAAAAAAATTTAAGGACCATACTTACGAATAAAAAAAGAATGAAAGCCACTTGAAGCACAGTTTTCTCAGAATCATGGCATGAACTTAACCTTTTTTTGGCGGTCGGCGGTCGGGTCGCCGAAATGAGTCGTATTTTGAAAAGCTTGTAAATAAAAAAAAATGTATGACGAGTTGTATTCTGTCTGTTGAACATTGTGAAATAGGATGTATTTAAAAAACTAAAAAAAAAAAATTTGGAATTTTCCTTTTTTTTTTTTTTTTTTTACAATTTTTGTAGAGAAAACTGGTGAAAAATTACAAATTCTTTTTTCTAATAGAAATTTGTAATACATTACAAGGCAGAACTGGTCTTATCTATCATTTTATCATTAGCTTGTTTCATAACGATTCCAGTGAGGTAAGTATTCTATAGGGCTGCCATAGAAAAGTTATGAGAAATCGCCATTTTAAGAACATCAGCCGACGCCGCTCGCGCCGCGGTACGCGCGGTCCACAGACGTGGACAGATGCGGGTTGCCGCGCGCTGCCGTTTTAACAGACACGGTCAGACGAAGGGATATGTATGTATGTATGTACATTTCTGAAAGTTCCTTTGGATTTTTTGTCGGAAACTGCAAAGTTGCGATTCACTGCGTTTTATCACTTCCCAACACTAGTGCACGTTGTCGAACGTTTATGTTTAAGAATCCACCATTAATACACACAAAACACTCGAAATTACACTAATTTTGCGAATTTACAAAACGACGCGATACGATTATTTCCAATTCGCGCCAAAGAATCTCTGTCAACTCTATAAGGACTTGGAGTACAGTCTCACCAAAGAGAATGTTATCACTATAATGCTTCCTCCACATTACGAATTGAAGTGAATTGAGTAATGTGGAGGAAAAAAGTTTTTGGTAAAAGGGTAAAAGCATTAGAATTTTGCGGGAAACTTACAGAGAAGCGGTTGTCACCCGTGGCGTGGTGGGTTGCTAAATTAGTCTAAGCTCCGTGGTATATTTTTTCAAAACTACTTAAGTGTACTAGTACTTGCTTATGTGTAATTTATAGTGGATTCTAAAATATAAAGGTTCGACAACGTGCACAAGTGTTGGAAAGTGTTAAAGCGCAGTGAAACGCGACTTTTTAGTTTTGTCGACAGATTTCACAGCAAGCCCTAAGGCTGAGGCCGCACTTGCGGTTACCGCGGCGGTTTCTAACCTCAAAATGTCAAAACATTGACTTGATTTCATTGATTATGACATTTTAAGGTTAGGAACCGCCGCGGAAAAACGCAAGTGCGGCCTCGGGCTTAAGTCGAATTTTGAATTAGACGAAGTAAAGTGACAGCAACTAATGTCACTTCTTTTTTTTTCTTTCTTATGGCGATACTGTTTTCCGCCAAAGGCTCAGTGTGGAAATGGTAAGTGTTTATGCGGTCCACACATAATAAAAGGATCAAAGTTTTGTTTTGATCAAAGCATTAGAATTTTGCGAGAAACTTACAGAGAAGCGGTTGTCACCCGTGGCGTGGTGGGTTGCTAAATTAGTCTAAGCTCCGTGGTATATTTTTTCAAAACTACCTAAGTGTAATAGTACATGAGTGCTTATGTGTAATTTATAGTGGATTCTAAAATATAAAGGTTCGACAACGTGCACAATGTTGGAAAGTGTTAAAGCGCAGTGAAACGCGACTTTTTAGTTTTGTCGACAGATTCCACAGCAAGCCTAAAGCAAGTGGAATTTTGAATTAGACGAAGTAAAGTGACAGCAACTAATGTCACTTCTTTTTTTTTCTTTCTTATGGCGATACTGTATTCCGCCAAGGCTCAGTGTGGATTTGGTAAGTGTTTATGCGGTCCACACATAATAAAAGGATCAAAGTTTTGTGAGTGTACAAGGTAAAAAATTAGGAAGTAGGAAACTATAATTGTCCAAAATCCAAGATTCGTGTTGTAGAAGGTACATGGAACAATAAAAAAAATACAACATTAAACCACATAGAATATGTTATTAATTTAGCAGAGACACACAATGTTCTAAAGTTTAATATTATAGGAGTCGATGTAATCACATACAATGTATATATGGGGGGAATCAACATAGGTCAGGCGGGAGTTGAAGTTAATAGGACGAGGGAAATGTTCTGTAGGGAGACAATCATATAAGGATCCATTCCTTCTTACGCATTCAAAGAATATATGGTTTGTAGTATCTTCGTCCAATCCACATTCACATAGAGAATTATCCCTTATCCTTATTTTCCTTAGAAAAACGTTAGTGCTAACATGACCCAACCGAAGACGACAGATAACCGAAGTTGAGATTTTACTAGCTTCCTGGAACTTAAAAAACCAAGGTTTTGGAACTTAAAAACCAAACCATTATTATATGCTTTAAAAAAAAAATGTCAGTCAAATAATTTTAAAAAATCTAATAAATTCACATAATTCATTGGCAATAAATACATAATCATAATCATTTTAATTAATTCAATAACAATAGAATACACATTGAGAAACATCCTCATGCTGCTATCTCTAACCAACGCCTGTATGTCTGACTGGTAAATAGGCGATCCACTAAACCTTGAACAATACTATTCCCACACATGCCAATCCTGGCCATAAATGATGCAATCCGGCCCCTCTGTATGGCATTGAATGTGTTCACTCTTGCCTCAGTGAACATACCGGAGGCACTACACCTACGTTCTAGCCCCATTAGGTGTCTGAAAATATTATTATACTGGACCCGGACAGCATCATGAGACTTCTTTGTATACTCAGTCCAGAGTTGGCATGTGTAGAAACTCTGGCAATACGTTTTAAAAAGGTATATTTTAGTGGGCACACTAGCCTTGGAGAACCGTCTGACAAGCATATTTCCTACAACAGAAAGCGCACGGCGTTGACGCTGCATGTCGGCATCATCCTTCAGGTCCGAAGTTAGCACATGGCCAAGATATCTGAACGACTCCACAACCCTAACAGCCTGACCGCCCACGAAGACCGGGGGAACGGTGTGTGGTCCCCGTCCCGATCTGAATACCATCAGTTCAGTTTTTTTAAAGTTATATATTAGGTCGTGCGTTTTTGCATACTGTTCACAAAGTAGTACTAACTTCCTGAGACCCTTGATTGAGGGACTGAGCAGAACCATATCATCAGCATAACTCAGATTGTTAACATACCGGTCACCCAATCTAAGCCCCACTGGCGTCCCGCTCAGTTTCTCAATCAGGTCATTAATATACAGGTTAAACAGATCGGGAGAGGTCACACCCCCCTGTCTGACCCCACACGACAGCCTATATCCTTCAGATAATGCATTGCCCCACCTGACATTGCTAGACTGATTGAGATACCAGTATCTTATAAGTCCAACAACGCCAGGCGACACACTACAGTTTGCCAACTTCTCCCACAAGAGGTCGTGGTTGATGACGTCAAAAGCGCGGCTTAAGCTTAAGTATTAAAATTCACTATAATTTTGAGAATTATTTTTGGCTAGAAGGAGTTACGTATACGTTCTTACGTAGTGATTATAAGTCAGATGTATACTAGGTATGTTTCAATTACTATATATTATAGTAAGAATTGACATTGTTTTACGAATTTTTGACATTCTTATTGTTGACATTGACGTATTTAATTAATCTATTATTCTGATTGTAATTATTATTTGTTATTATTATTGAAATTGTTTAATTCCATTTATCTTAATTTGAATTTTATATTGTGATTTAAATTTGTTATATTATAATTTATGTAAAAATTTGTACGCCAAATTAGGCAGAATATGATGATACCTATGTTTTTATTATAATACCACCTATTGTACCGTATTCCACAATAGAACTTTGAATACTTTGAATTGAATACTTTGAGTTCAGTTCCCATTATCGCATCCATTAAAAACTAATTCTGGCAGTAAAAAGTAGCCTAGCCCTTTCTTATATTCTAGTCTAGAGTTAGACTTTAACCTATCTCGGTACCAAAGTTAAGCCAGATCCGTTCAGCTGTTAGAGCGTGAAAGAGTACCTAACAAACATCCACACTTCCATACATCCTTCGACCAAGTAATAGTAAAGACGGGACCCCGTCATACATCACGAACTCAAAAAGTGAGACTAAATAAGATATCTACTTTAAGTAAAATTAGTACTTTTGAGTGAAAAGTAATTAGCGATTCTTTTTTTTAAATTTAGGGTAGTGCACACTTCGGGAACGCACAGGAGAGCATCTTGGGTAAATGTCTTATCTTGCCACACGTGTTTCACCTTAAGAACAATAACACCGATTATAACCGAGTGAGCGCATGAGCTTACTTTAACGTCATCAAAAGTACTACCCGTTCGCTCTAACTTTGCCGCTGGCGTAGAGGCGTATACCCGAATTGTTAATTAGGCGAAGTAAAATGACAGTAGCTAATGTCACTTCGTCATAGAAAATACGCAACATTGTATGAAGAAGTGACATTAGTTGCTGTCAATTTACTTCGTCTAATTAAAAATTCGACTTTAGTATGGAGCCGAGCGGCAAAGTTAGAGCGAACGAGCAGTAATGTATGGATGACAGATGTACCCGTCTATACTATTACTTGGTCGAAGCATACATCTACAGTCATCTATACTATACTCACGAATTTTCGCATTTATTTTACTTCTTTCGCATCTACTTTACTTCTAATTAATTACACCGCACCGTGGCGTGAGGCTACCGCCATAACTAAAATGACAAGTGCCTATTTAAAATAATAAACAAGCCACCGGTTCTGAGACATTTCTATTGAGCAAGGCAATTAAATCTTGTAATTTCCTAAGAAGTTGGATAACCTGCAGAGTGTCAGGTTGATGCATCAGCCAGCTTCAAGTTACCATGTCGGGAGTTACAGTAAAACATCCCTCGTTTTATACATACATACATACATATGGTCACGCCTTTATCCCCGAAGGGGTAGGCAGAGGCATATTATATGCCCACATTTCACCTTTGAATAATTTGTCCCACGTAATAGGTGATGAGCCGTATTGCCGTGTTTAAATGGACAGGCGCAGGTTGTGACTGCCTGCTGTTGAAATAAAGCCTTCAACTTAGCTTAACGACTGCCATTTTACTGGCAACCGGGACCAACGGCTTAACGTGCCTTCCGAAGCACGGAAACGCTCAAATAAATGCCACAAAGTGACCCATCCATGGACCGGCCATAGTGAAAGTTGCTTACTGCAGTGATCGTTTACAGAACACTGAGTCCGCGGGGCCACGAGCGCTCGTTTTATAGTGGAACCTATTTATCAATATATTATTTATGGGAGATCGCAACGCTGGCATTTGTTTTGATTACACTTTTTTGTTTTCTAGCATAAGGACAATCCTCTGTGGTTTTATTGTGCTATTGTTATATTTAACGTACATAAATATCAAGATCCAATAAATTAAATAAAAAAAATGTAATGCCGATAATCAAATTCACCCTGTACTAGTACCTACTGAGGTAAAAGGTTATAAACTAATTATTACAAAACTTGTACCTAGTGGAGGCGTGTTCACCAACACATATGACAGGCTTAAAAATGCTTTCCATAGAACCGTTCTAAAATAAATATGATTTTTGTCCTCTAAACCTAAGGGTTGAGCTATTGTTCATTTAACCACACAGTAATACACTTTTTTATCCTTTTCTGTAATCTTAGGACCGTAATTTATTAGAGTGAATACCTAAAAAAGGAAATGAATAAAGTAAAATTCTAATATACTCGTACATACATGTTTTATCAGAACAAGATTTATTTTTTTACATTAAGTTATCCGAATGCCACCTTAGTGGTATAAAAAAAAAAGTTATGGGGTTGTCTTCGCAAACTTCAATATTTTTGTGCCAGGATGATACTGGCTGCCAGTGACTGATACTTTCATTATATTGTCTGCTAATAATTCTTCAACGCCAGGGCTTGCTGTGTTAAAACGTTTCTGTACATCCGAAGGGAAAGCAGTTTTAACAAATTTTGCATTGTCATTTTCTATTCTGCGTTCAACTTCTTCGTTCATGTGCTTTTTTTCTGTAAACTCATTTGTATACGGCAAAGGGTTATTTATATTATTAATCTTACTTTCACTTAATATATTGTATTCTAATTTTGTTGTATCTTCTTTCAAATTGGGTTGTAGAGTATTATATTTAACATTTACTTGAGGTTTTCCGACAAAGAGTGGAGAATAAGTCGTAGATACTTTAAAATCATTAAAAATATTACCACGGTCTATGCTACTTGTTTGTTTAATTTCATACATATTTTGACCGTAAGTTACTACTTTATCTAATTTCTTTTCATCTATCGCATAGTTATAACCTTTATATTTATTGTCTGTACGAGAATTAATATCAATATGCGATTGTTTATCAGCAGGTCTTGCAATGAATTGTGTATTTAAATTACTATTAATATTGTGTTCATATACCCTGTCTGATTTTATCTCACTTTTTGGACCATCTACTAGATTTTCATATTTTTCTGAAAGAATGTTCTGATCTGTCGTATCGGTGTTGGGTAATATTGTATTTCTTGGTGTTATATACGGTTTGAATATCTTATCAAAGCCATTTATATTCTTGTTTACTATATCGTCATCCATAGTATAGGCTATATTTCCTTCGGTTGGCTGCTTGTTCAAGCTATCATATTTTCTTTTTAATGTTTCTCCATCAGAATTAAGATTTTTATCTTTATTTGAATCCGAGTCGTAAACCCTCTCTTCCACCCTTTCATATGTATCCTCCTCTGCGGGAAATCTAGGTTTTGGTTTTGTATAGTACCTTGCTGCTGTCTTATTATTTGAATTAGCAAGATTTAACTCATTCGCCTTAAAATATTTAACTGCATTTATATTACGTCCTCTTTGAAATCGACCCTCTGTATTACTGCCATTATATGCGCGTTGCTTGAAATTGACAAAAGCGTTTTTATCAGTATTTTCTTGATTATTCAAGTTTAATTTCTTAATAACGGCGTTTTTAAGTGTATCTTGCTTCATTTCATTTGGGGAAAGACTTACAATTTTATTCAAATCATTTATATTAAGTTTTAAATCTATGACAACATCTCTATTCGGTTTTTCATTATTATTTACTGTAGTCCTATGAGCGTAATCTGTTCTCTGGTTTGCCAACATTATTTGGCTTAAATCTTTGATTATTTTAGAATCATTTTTAATCTGAGTTTGAGCCACTTTCAGTTCATCTTCAAGATATTTGAGTCGGGATAGTACTGATATATTATCAAAACTTTTTCTGTGTGATATTAAATAATGGCGATTGGAATTCTGGAAATCTGCGCTCCGCATTCGATTGTATACATCTCCCATCTCGATTGACAGAGATCTTTTGGTCATTTTTTTAGATTTCTTAGTGGTATCTTTAACCTCATCCCGATTTATGACGCTAGTGTGTCTCAATATTCGGGGTTTAATGGGTTCGAATTGCTCATTTGGGTTCATTATGTGAAATCTGTTTATTTGAAATTCAGGTTTCTTTAAATGAAGTTTGGGCCCCTTCACCTCATCTTTTTCATGTTTGAATTGAATTTCGTACCTGTAAGTAATAAAATAATCTCCTTTGTAAAGAGCTAGGTACGAGGTAATATATAACATACTTTTATAAGCAGTATAATGGGGTTGGAATTGTGCTCCTGCAGATTAACGGTCATTGTACCGGTGTCACACGAATATCTCCAGCGCAGCGAAGCAAAGTTAGTAAATATCTTGGTCTTATGTTTTGTCGATTCTAGACAGGATAAAAGACATTTTCAAGGTGTGCAAGATGGAGAATTGTGGGAGTTTTATTAAGTCTTCGTTAAAGTTTTCAGGAAAAGGTTGTCACTGTGTAAGTTTGTTTATTGCTATTTTCACCCAGAAATCTACACTATTCTGATTTCAATGTACCTATGGTCTACTTACTTATACTTTTTCGGAGCTATGGTTCTCTTTGATACGCGTGGCCTTAGTGTGATAACTTCAATGATAAGACTCGGGCTAGTTTTGGATATCTTAGGCTTCCTCGTAGAGATAGTTTTGAGGACATTGATTTTGCTTTGGACCTTCTGTACTAAGCTCTGTGCTCTTGATGCTGTTAAGGAAGCTTCATCAACATATTTCCGAAATGTTCTCGGAGTGTGTTTCTGAGTGTCTCTAGCGTTCGTCTCTGGATAATCTAGGTCTATACGCATATCTAAATACATTTGTTTTATAAGTCCTGGTCGTGTTTCAATTTTAGAGTTCAATAGTTTTGTTGTTTTTCTTTTTGAAATACTCCTCAGTTTCTGTGGCGTAGTCTTCTTTGTTATTTTTTTTGTAGTAAGACTTACGTACAAGTTTGTTGATTGCTTGTAATCGGTCCAAAACTCACTTACTTGAGATCTAAATTCAGATCTCTGATTCTGACTTAGTTTAGAATAATGATCAAAGATTATAGATTTTATTCCCGTTCTAATAATTTTTGTGAGATCCATATTTCTTCTAATTTTGAGTCTATAATCTTCAAGGTTAGTCAAAAATTTATCAAACTTCTCCGCCGAATCATTTTTGTACAGAGAGTTGATCGAGTAAACCATTTCTTTTTGGTATGGTTTTAAATTTTCTTCTTTAAGTGCTTCTTTCATTGATTTCAAGTTTTGTCTAATATAGTGAGCTGGTTTTTGTTTATTACTTTCAAGTAATTTAGCTACATACCTTCTCAATTCGAAATTTTCTGTCAATTCATGAAACTTGCAACCTTTGCAGTGATATTTTCGGATTTCTGTATTTGCAATTGAAAAGAAATTTTGTAAGTCTGAATCGTCAAACCTTCTCAATTGTTTCAGTAATTTGTGAATAAAATCTGTAAACTTTAGACGTGATCTGTATTTTTTTAAATCACGGAAATAGTTGTCTTTCTTAGTGTTACTTTTCATTTTACTGAACAATGAATCATAATTATCGAAGGCATCATCAGTTTTAATATTTCCATTTAGTTTTGGGTGTGTATTTAGTGTATTATTCATATCTTTACGTAAATTTGGATTCAAATACAGAGAAATCTCTGAAAATGCTATAAAAAGGATAAAAAAAGCAATTAACAACGGGGTAACAAATAAGACTTGTCAAATATTATATTATTACTCAAGACTTTATGAAAGAAGAAAGTATATTCTCACTAAATCCAACCTCACGACCCTTAAGGTTTTAACAAATCATGTGATAATGTCATAATATACCTGATGTCGTCGAAATTACTAAACATAAGAGCCAAGTACAAAACAACATTTTAAAGAAAACTATTTTTTATGGCTGTCATAAAATTTACTTTTATTTCAATGTCGACAACTTATTTATTTAATCTGTGTTTCTAAGTTAATAAAATCCCCAACAAAATGGATACAACTACATTTTTGTGTGATGCTATTTTATGTGATGTGATTTATCACAGTCTATGATCACCAAGGTTTAACGACGGGCATCTTTTATAATGCAAAGGTCCATCGATACGCAGCCTGGAACAGAATATAAAAGTAATAAGTTTGGTTAACTCTTGTTTTTGTCTTTAGTATTATGGATGCACGGACTACCGATCACAGGTTTTTATAAGTTTGAAAAACCTACATGGATGCTAACCCGGATTCCTAGCGACTAAAACCACACGATGCCTTACAACTGTCTAAGGCAGGGGGTCCGACGTCGTCTTGAGGGTTCGGGTGCTATCCCGTGTCTGGGGGGATGTTCGGGTGTTATCCTGCTACTTGGGAAAGAGAGGAGGGGAGTGTTGGGTACTGTCGCACTGCTATGAGGGGCGAAGAGACACGCCACCGTCTTGGCGATCTCAGATATTTCACGTAGCCCCTGTGCTAGCCACTATACATAGGTATAGTCAGAGCGAATTCTTATGGAAACCTATCTAGTTATAAAAGCTCAGCCTTGGGACTTGAGGTTCCGCTTCCTCTTAACCAAGGAACTTGACTCGAAAAATGTTTTCAATTTCTTGTTAAAAGAATCAAATAAATTTACACAGGTATTTAACTTGCAGGTCACAAAACTACATTCAACAGTATTTCGACGAAAATATGAACCCCATGTTTTTAGTTTTGATATCATCACTGATATCAAGTGATACTAAGTATATTGATAAAGGTAAATCTTGTTTTACTAGACTAGGCTTAAACTAAGCATAGCCACGTAGTCCACGTACCAACTCATCTGCTCAGTGCGGTGTAGTAATGTCACATTGATTTCGAGAGGAATGCGTTCAGTATTGTCTGCAAAAGGAGCTAACACTACTGTTGATCTACTGTTTAATAAAATTATAGTCAAGAGTACAAGAACACTTGTCTTCAGACATGCAAATAAACAGATACATGAACATTATATTTTAACAGTAACAAATTTTTCCAGCATCGATTAACAGTGCAACCACAACTGAAACGACAAACATAAAGAATCAGAAATCATTACCAGATAAAATAAATAGAAAGTATTTGGAGATCACTGATGACCACATCGGCAATATCAATCACTTTGAGATCAAAACGTCGGATCCACCCGATTTCTTAGACAAATATAGCCTTCATGTTATAAACATTAGCACAGAAACCTTTCCAATCATAACCATTTCACCATACGTATCCGAGACTACTGTTCCTAACGAGGACATTTTTGTTGTCACTCGTTTCACCACTCCCAAACTTCCCAGACACCCAAGTCATACTTTCACCTACAGAACTGATTCTGTCTACTACGAGCCTGATTACCACTCCAATTTCTGGAGTATATTCCACAGCGCTGGTTTCTACAATTCCAAACCTTTGGGAATCAACGAGACTTTTAATGCGACTCCCGAATACGGTCGGAGGTATGTTGTTGCATGTGATTCACGTAAGTTATTATAAGTCTACGCTAAGTTTTAAGTTCTACGTTATCAGGAATACATACATACATATATATATTAACGCCTTTAGGTCCTGTGTTTATGCCTTCAGGTGGAAGACTATATTATATCAAAGATAATTATAATAATATTACATACCGATCGGCCACTCCCTGTCGCGCCACAGCTGTCAGTAGAGTTGACGTGCGCGTTGACGGACAATTTGCTTACATTTTATTGATCACACGCACACATTCAAGCTGCAGTTTTCGCTCTGTGACTATACATCCACATTTTACCATTAGTTTTTGCCCCAAGTAATATCCGGTGAGCCAATTGCTGTATTGATATGTACAGGCGCAGGTTATGACTGTCTATTATTGAAGTTTTCAAGGCTCCACTAAGACCTGACTCCGAATTGGTTCAACAACCGTCATGTTAACAACTGACAACTGAGATCAACGGTTTAGCGTGGTGTATAAAGCACGAAAACGCTCGCAAATGGAAACGTCACAAAATATCGGTTATAGAACAACGTGTCCTTGGAGCTATGAGATCGATGAAAAATAAGTATATTAAGATTATTTTTGAAAAGCAATTAGTATGATAACTGATCATAAATTTCAAATATGGAAAAAGAATTGGTTTCGAGCAGGATTCGAACTTGCATCTTCTCGCATACCGTGCAAGACGCTTAACCACTTAGCCACCGAAACTTACTCAGAACAAACAAAATTTTCCACCTTATATTCGTCTTGGGGCGACGTAGGCACCATCTACCGGCACTTTTTAGAGTATGTAGATAAATAAATAAAAAATAAATAATAAATATGAAATAAAAAAAGATGATGTTATATTGAAATTGTATAATCTGTCTTTTAAATAAATTATGTATTCACTAATCAGTCTTTTTACACATTATTGCAGAATCTTCAGGAGAGACAAGAGAAGTTTTGTGAGAAAATAATATTGTGACTAAAGCTGGCGTGAAGTCAAGTTTAAGCAAATTTAAGGAGGGCAAGGGAGAACCTATTACATACTCGCCGGTTTGTCAATCCCAACTCCACAATAGTCATGATAATACTAAACTAATTGCAAAAGACAGGAAAGATAAAGTTGTTTACATTTTTGAATTTATGGAATAAAACATAATTTTTAGGTATTTGATAACAGATTTTTTTTTGATTTTCGATATCTATTACTTTAGTGTTTTGTTTGAATTTGGAATAAAATGACACGTTTTGAGAATAAAAAAGCTAATCTTGTTTTACTAGATTTTAATCACAATATTTTATACTGTTGGTCGATTGATTCACTTCGTGGAACTCGTTGTACTCATTGTAATATCTGTATCGCTCATCACAATATCGCTGTATTGGTGCGCTTCTACCCACATAGCGATGTGAGCGGTATGGTTCTCAATACCGATATACAATACGAGTGGTGACTATCGAAGAAGACCATGACAAAGAGAAGGAAAACTGGAAACTTTTTGAACAACGAGGATGTGTTTCGTGATCTCTTTTCTTTCTATACCACGAACTAAGTAAAAAGTTACTTATTAGCTACACAATAAAATGTCAATAATAAAAAATATTGCGTTTTTCAATGACACAATATTTTTGCACGTAAGGCGCTTCGTACACAAGGCTACGCAAATCTTCGATACTAATGTTGTCAACTTATGTCGCGAATATTTGGTAGCGCACGAACCGTACACACGAGATATCTCAAGACGCAATTTTGTCTATTCTGCCACTGTAGACATAGCGACAACACGTCTCAGACTAATTTAATTAACGAAATGTCTGACACAAGTGACGAATGAAACTATGATTTTGGCTAACTATCTTTATCGAAAGCGAAGAAATCGTCGTAATAGGAAATACTGGGTTCATTCATAAATAGAAACAAATATAAAGTGTAGACTGTTTGTAGGTGCAAAAGAATTACAACAAACAGATACTAAATTCAATTTGAATATGCTCTGCCATCTTGGAAATCGCAGCGACGTTAGTAGCGACGATCTCAACCGTCAGGTAGCGCGCGACTGGCGTCGGCGACGAATGAACAAAATGTCGGCGACGCTTGTCTGTGTACGAACCTCTTTGAATTTGTATTGCGGTAGTCGCTTAGAGACCAAAATCGTTGGGTATTGAAGATTTGCGTAGCCTAGTGTACGAAGGGCCTTAGTGTACATGCTCAAACTTTCTCCCACCGCCTCACGCGATGCGCAAGTTGTTTGCCGAGTACTGTACCAGTCTGTCTGACCCGTGATCTACCTACGGTAAATAAGTAAAGTTGGGAATTCTTACACAACATCATACATACATATGATCACGCCTTTTATCCCCGAAGGGGTAGTTAAAGGCATATTATACTCGTATACCTACAATGTACCTTTAAGATTTTTGTCCCACGTAATAGGTGGTGAGCCGTATTCCCGTGTTGATATGGAAAGGCGTAGGTTGTGACTGCCCGCTGTTGAAGTTTTCAAGACACCTTAAAGGTCTTCAACTTGGCTTAACGACTACCAGTTTACTGGCAACCGGGAACAACGACTTAACGTGCTTTCTGAAGCACGGAAACGCTCGCAAATAAATGTCACAAAGTAGTCACCCATCCATGACCGGCCGCAGTAACGGTTGCTTTCTACAGTGATCGTTTACTTACAGAACACTGAGTCCGCTGGACCACGAGCGCTTCACACAATTATAAGCTAATTATAAGCTTGTGCTATGGGATCTAGACGTCTGATAGACATACATATTATATTTCTAACTAATATTATAAAAGCGAAAGTTTGTGAGTGTGGGAGTTTACTCTTTCACGCTCAAACCGCTGAACGGATCAGGCTGAAATTTGGTGCAGAGATACATTATAGTCTGGAATAACATACTTTTTATCCCGGGAATAAGTTCCTGCGGCACCAATTTTTCGCGGGCGAAGCTGTTGACATCAGCTAGTACATACATAAATCTAAACAACATCCAAAACAAACGAACATGATGCGCCTTCTGCGTCCAGTCCGTGACTGCGACCTTTTTTTAGGTCGTTGATCTTTCGACTGGTGGGACGTCCCACCATACGTTTACCAAGTCGTGATCTCCACTCTAGAACTCATTTGCTTCATCGGCCATCGGGTCTTCTGCTAACGTTTATTGCATTCCCAATAATTAGTTTATTCTGATATTAAAAATATAGTTTTAAAAATAATGTACAGCGCCATCTATCAAGCAGATTAAAATAATTAAATGCATCACGCATATTTTCTGATTTCAAATCCATAACTTTTGATATTATGTTATAGCAATTAAATATTACCGCACAATATGAAGCATAAACTATATTATAAAAGCTTTGAAAGCGTTCAATAGTTTTGTTTGGTGCGATTTTGAACGTACATTAAAAAATACACAAAATATCATAAAACTTAGTTTAGTATTTTGTTTGCTTTGAATTTTTTGCGATGTACAGACAGTTACATAGGTATTGTTTGATGAAATAAAATGTTATTTTGATTTGTACCAGTTATGATTGTCGGGGGAAACGTTCAGCGCTTATATGAAAATTTTAATAAAAAGGAATATTGATAAGAAATGCTGAATAGTATAAAATTTTAATATTAGTTTAGTCGTAAAATGCTTGGAATAAGTTGGTATTTCATATGTGGAGTATTAGTAGACGCAGGTATTTTAATTTATTTGATCTTGATAGGAATTATAAGTTCATCACGTAGTACACCGCCACTTGTCGTTCTAGCTATCGCTCATTTTATTTAAGGGAGCGAATTTTTTAATTCATTATCTTATAATGTTTCCTGGAAAAGTTCTAAATGTAATATTATCAACATGATTATATTTACAGCTGCTGCTGTCTCTGATATCTCAAGCACTGAAATAGAAAAAACAAATAACGCCGAACTAACTTTGGAAACTGTATTGGGATTCAACAGCACAGATAATGCTGAAAATATAAACTTTTTAAACAAAGTTCAAAACGTAATTGGTAACATCAAATCTGTAATTGAACGTAAAAGTAGCAAAAGGCGTACAGCAGATACGGATAATATTGAAACATTCACAGATTTCATTCAGAGGCTATTTAAAAAGCTAGAAAAGTTTGACGATAGTAATTTAAAATACTTCGTTACCGTTTTCAATGA
The DNA here is from genome assembly GCA_933228765.1 of Miltochrista miniata. Taxonomy (NCBI): domain Eukaryota; kingdom Metazoa; phylum Arthropoda; class Insecta; order Lepidoptera; family Erebidae; genus Miltochrista; species Miltochrista miniata. The sequence goes on from OW121772.1 coordinate 24,803,908, forward strand.
TGAGATCAGAAATTATCATTACAGAGGCTGTAAATTTCATGAACTACTAGAAAATTATGGTTTGAGAATATACTTAAGCCGTATTCTTAGTGAAATTCAAATGCAGTCTGAAACAGTGATAAGAAGCAAGTTAGAAGAAATTGCTGACAAAATGAAAAAGAAGAAGTACAAAAGATACGAACATAATTTGGTTGATGTCATTAACTCTGTTTACAGATCAGATTCTATTGAAAAATTTCGCTCCTTTTTAAGTAGAATAGATGCTAAGAGAATGAAAGCTCGAAAAGTAGATCTTCATAAAATTATAAAAGAAGGCTTAAAATCAATAGTCTTTGACTACTATTCTCAACTAAATTATAATGTCAGAATGACCTTGAAATCTCAAGTAAATGAATTTTGGAACAATTCTCTTAAATCACAAAGTTACCCATTCATGGCGATAGATGACAAAGTCGATACAAGAATTGTTTTTCCTACAAACTCAAACAAAACTTTTAAACATGAAATAATAAAAAATCTAATGATAGACGAGACTCTTAAACCAATTCTACTCAATAAAACATATAAACATCAAACCATACCGACTAAATTAACTTTCAAAACGTTGTACCCAGACCTGTTGCCTAAATGGACACATAACCTATTTGATGATAGAAGAGAACATTCACGTAGATCATTTGTTCATCGGCAAAAGGCTGCAGCAAGGAGATCTATTAAAAAACTAGAACCAGTAAAAGCTATGAACTTAAATGATAAATTTAATGCTACTGTCATGGGAAACTTTGAAAAAACTACAGAGCCTGGGGTTATCAAGTAAGTTACTTTATATATACAAATTTAAAATGACAAATGAAGTCCTAATTATTAAATGAGCTTTATACACAAAAATAGCACAATACGAATATTAAATATATCAACTATTGTTTCTGTCTGAAGAGTCGGACAGAGCTTGGTTGTTGAGATATGCTATACGACGCATGTTTCCAAACTGTTCAGTTTTAAGATCACTTTCGACCCTCATTCTGTTAGAGACCATTGACCTGAGATAGATAACATCATCATGACATTGAGTCTTATGTCGGATGTCTAAATTAAATTAAACTCTTTACCTAATTAATAAAATAATGATTGATTTCAGGTACAAAGCACCTGAGAAGGTATTCAGTCTGTATTTAAGAAAGGTTACTGCTGAAAACGAGAAGATACATGATACAACTAACAACAAAGTAATAAATAGCAATAAAGAGCTAGAAATACATACTAACACTTCAAGCAAGCCTCCAACTGTGTCCTCTTCTGATAGCTCCAGTAGTGAAATGACGAAAGATTCAATGAACTCCGACGGCGGCATGTCCATAGAAAGATATGGAGAAGTAACATCTACATCGCTTCTTAGAAGAAGATATACATATTTTAATAGTACTGTTAACAGTACTCTTACTGCCCTGAATAGTAAAATTCAATCTCGATCGACGCCGATTGTACCATTAATACTCAATACTATGATTAATAATAACAACAAAATAACTGCACCAAATCACAAGGAAAAACCTGATGATAAAAACAAAGTGATAGAAAAAATTGGTACGTCTAAAGAAAAACAAAAAGAAACAGCCGTTCAAAAGCGTTATCATGTTAGATCAAGGGTCGCAGATAGTGAATTTGTTAATATAAACGAAAATAGAGGTACTTTTGAAATAGTCAATCAGACAGTGCATAATAATAATAACAATACTGGAACAAAAGTGAAAGATCTATCAAATGATTTGAATAAAGGAGATAATGTAAGTTATAACAATGGTCTAGTATCACCTAAATCCACTTCACAAAGAAACGAGAATAAAGACTCAATATATATTCAAAGATCTGTACAAACAAGTAATGACCCTCTAGTAGAGCCTAAGCAAGACAAATTACCTAATTTTGAAGAGATAACTAAGAATTCCATAAACTTAACATCTGACAAGGCTGTTATATTGAAAACTAAATCCAAAGAAATAGGATTTAAAATAAATTCAGATGGACAAAAACAGGACAATGATCGTACAGGAAAAGCAACCGATAATAAAGATAACAAAATTGATGTTGATTTTAGATCTATCATACAAGATTATGAAAATGATATAAACGATTATACTCACAAAACATCTAAACACATAATAGAAACAACAAGCGCTACTCAAAATTTGGATAACATAGTAACAAAAATCGATTTGAAAACAGGTAATTTAATAAAGTAAATTCTTTCAGCTTAAATTAAAGTTTTGATTTATATTTAACTAGCTGTTCCCCGCGGCTTCGACCGCGTAGAAGTCGTTATCGCGTCAGAGCCGTTATATCGTAAAATCATAACCCTCCTTTTGCACAGTCGGTTAAAAAGTAGCCAATGTTCATCCCAGGGACTCGAACTATCTCTATACCAAATTTCATCTCAATCGCTCCAGCCGTTTAGGCGTGAAAGCGTAACAGACAGACAGACAGAGTTACTTTCGCATTTATAATATTAGTAGGGATTTATTCACAGAAAGCGCCGCTACAGCGAAGAACATTACCACCACACAAAGTACTCGTAAGACTTCGAAAATAACCATAATTAGTCCATCGATATTTCCACCACGAAGTTCAAAGATTACTTTCAAACATATCCCTCCAGCATACAATGTCAATCTAACTAAATACTTGTTACAAACGACAAGTGCACCAGGAGTGTTCAATGCAAATTTCATCAAACATCTAATGAAAACTACTGCATCTACAACAAAAACTACCAAAAGGACTACAACTCGTGAATCGAAGATAATGGGTAGAAATTTTAACGACGACGGAGTGATAGTCGACAGTTTTGAAGGAGTCAATAAAGGTTTAGATGATCCAGCGTTTATGGGTGGATACCAAGATGATTATGATTCTTCAAAAGGATCGTATCATGACTGATTCCAGTTTTATTAAAATTAATTGAACAATGAAGTAAATAAAATTTTAGAATTTTTGAGGTGGTTATTCCAACTTTATTTTTATACCACTAATTTGGCAGAAAAGTATACAGCCCACCAGAAGGACTGTTGGTCACCGTAGCTTATGGACGTTTACAACACAGGAGGCACCACTCTTACTGCCGACCTTGTAAAAACCTTCTAAGACCCCTTTTCAAGAACTCCATACTGTATGCGTTTGTAAATAGACACGCGCAGGTCGTGATGACCCGCGCGACATTTTTCGAGCCGCCGGTCTTTTTTTTAACGTGAGGGAAAATCCATCATGGATGCTATGCCGGACTCCTACCGACTAAAATACCTTACGTAACGCCCAACAGCCTATGGTTGGGAGCCCCGGGTAAGCCCTCGGAAGGATGTCTCAGGACTCCCAACAGACCTACGGCCACCACTGCGGCCTCGCCCAGGGGGCGGTTCGGGTGCTATGTGTCCTCTTCTGATAGCTCAAGTAGTGAAATGACGTGTGTGTGATGTGTGTGCAGATTCAATGAACTCCGATGGTGATATTACTTCTCCATATCGTTCTATGGAGAACGATATGGAGAAGTAACATCTACAATGCTTCATAGAAGAAGTTATACATATTTTAATAGTACTGTCATTAACAGTACCCTTACTGCCCTGAATAGTAAAATTCAATCTCATTCGACGCCGATTGTACCATTAAAACTTAATACTATGATATATAATAACAACAAAATAACTGCACGAAATCATCAGGAAAAACCTGATGATTGGGGGGTTTTGGGTGTGATCCCGCTTCTAAGGGGGGGCATGCGTGAACTCCTCACGTCACGCTGTCGTCATGGGCCTGCTTCTGTAGGACGGGTGAGCAGCCCCCTCACCGTCCTCAGGCCCCGGTCATGGTACCGATAGTCTTCGGCAAAGACACGTCGGCGGTGCCCAGGCCGCCGACTACAGCCCATAAGGCCTTCTACTTGGCTTAACGATTGTCATTTTAAAAACTGGGTTCATTTCGAGTTTTCCTTCGCAATGGATCGTTTTGCGAAAGTGTTCCCTTAATCGCCTCTTGGGACACCTCCGCTCCGGAGTGAATCGGAATGGTAACATTTCGTACTCTTTCCGTGTAGCACGGGGCAAAATAACAGTTAGAAATGAGGAAAAAAATGCGTTTCATCAATCTATAAATACTAAAACGACTAACAGATGAAGTTGACTTGAAAGCATGTAGCATTCACACATCCATACAAACATCCATGTTTTTAGCTTCTTTCCGTTTCCGCTTCCCATTGGATCTTATTTTGGGCATAAAAAGTAGCCTGCTTAATGAGGAGGCTACTGACCTTCAGTCAGACTATAGTCTATCCCTGCATCTAATTTCAGTGAGATGCGTTCAGCCACTAGAGCGTGATTGAGTTACAAACATACATCCATATACAACGACTTTCGTATTTATATTCTTAGTAAGGGTTACAAAAACATATTTTTCTCTTTATTGCAAATGGATATTATTTTGTTGCGAATGTTTTATATCGAGAAATAAATCTAACATATTAAAATGTTAGTGTTCGTTTGGGTTACCATTTACATAACACTTACAGGTAGGTATTTTATTTTTTTCGTTAATCTGACGTAGGAAATGTACACCACATTCGGTAGCCTTTTTCCCTGAACAGGTAGGCAGTGGCATGGTCTTGATTTTACCAGTTAAATTTACCTGTGGTGATGTGAAATTGGCTGAAGCAGGTACCGGCTACCTGCTATTGAAATGTTTCAAAGTTTTTTCAGTTTTATGAACACCATGTCTGTAAGTGTTTTGATGTAAGGAAAACACTCGTAAACATGAAACTACATAAACGATCACCAATTCCAGAAACGACCATAACAAATGATCCTTACCACAGTGATAGTTTAAAACAGAATTCGCCAGCGAGGCTACGAATGCTTCGGAAGCTCTTGTTCACCTTGCTATATTAACTCTTGGTATTTACTTTTATGAATACTTCTGAAAGCACATTTACGAGAGGAGTAACAAACATCATCACTAGCAGCCTAAAATATGCCCGTAAACCTTTGTAGTAATTTGAAATTTCGAAAGAGTATTTGAAGTTTGAGTCATAACTTTTAGTCACAGTCATAATTTAGAAGAGGAAATCTAAGTAGGTATCTCCTAAATTTTACTCAGACGCACAAAATCGACACTCAATACCAAGAACACAGAATCCAGACAAAAAAGGGATGAATATAAAAAGCGATGTTACCAGAGGCAAGCCCATGTTAACATTCCGAACCTTGTACCCGAAATTCGTGTCAAAGTGGACAAGTCCACTCATACAGCCAAAAAATCAAAAAACACAAAGAGAAAGAAAGAATAATGAATCGAGAAAGCCAATAAGTACAAGCAAAAGTTTGAAACAGAACACTGTCAAGAGAGCGGTAACAATGAGGCCGCAAATGAGGAAGAGAATTTCTGTGCCAAAACCGTAGGTATTGATTAGACATCTGTTTTAAATCTTGAGGTTTTTAAACGTTCAGAGGCAGCGGGATATTTAATATTTGTTTCTCTGGCACTGTTGCTAGCGATATAATCATTGAGAAAATATGGGATAAACCTACACAAGTTACAAAATATCCTGTTACCTCATATACAAATCAGAGGGTGTTACAGTCACTTGTAAAACATATGTGTTCTAACTGGGAATGCATAGTTCGTCGGTAGCATAATCTCTCCATTATTGTTTTAAATGTATTTATATATCTACCTAACAATATCTCCATTTACTTATTTCATGTATACAAAATTTAAAAAGTTTTAGTTTCTTACGCAGTCCTTAAATTGAAAATATTACTGCAGCTTATTACTGTTTCAGAGTACCAAGAAAGAATATGAATGCACCTCAACATCAACACAAAAGACACGGTATTGGCATACAATCCAATGTGAATAAATTGAAAGCAACACAAAAATATACAACAACACAAAATCGAATTCATAGAGTAATGAGAAGAAAACTACTTTTACCATCTCGTGCAGCGGTGCGACCACAAACTGACCATAGAAACGGGTTCAAAAATCAGTCAGATGTTGAAAAATTAGTTTTAAATCGACTTGTGCAGCTAGAAGTTGATTTAGGAAGAATAAAATCCAGAATAAAGAATGATACTCAAGCAATTAAAAAATTAAAAGCAAAAAAGGGTCAAAGAGCTATAATGAGAGATTCGAGATCTAAAGCACGACAATTTATGGGAAATCGTCGAGCTTTTTCAATGAATAAAGATAGAAAAACAGGTTTGTAATAATAACACTTATACTTAACATCATAAAACTAAAATTGATTAATATCTGGTTCTGTAAAGCAAAATTGAATATGTATAAAGTGAGAGTAAGGTTCGAGTCATTAGTGGCTAACCGACTCGATAGGTGGCAACTGATCTTAATCCTACTAAATACTAATACTATAAATGTGAAAATGTTTGCATATTAGTTCCTCAATCACGCTCTAGCTGAATAGATCAGGCTGACATTTGGTACCGGGACAGATATATAGTCTGGAATAACACATATGCTACTTACTAGGCTACTTTCCATCACGTTCCTATGCGAACAGGAATATGACGACATTTTTTTTAACTTACTGAATAATAAAGTAAACGTTAACAAAAGTAGAATAAAGATTATATAAAAATACGTATTGTAAACGTTAAAACGATTTATTATGCGCAGATCTTATGAACAAGGAAATATTACAAGAAGAATTAACTGAAGAAATGAATTTTAAGGACGGAGCTATAGATTTTTCTACCAAAGACCCTTTAGCGTATGACAGCATGGACACCTTATTAGACCATTATAGCAACCTGGAAGAGTATAAAGAATTGAGCGCAAAGCCTGTCATTGTAGCAGAAACAAATACAGTTAGTGGTAGAAGAATGTTTAATTACAATCGAGGTACTACTAAACTAGAAAAGGAAGTAAATTTATTTGTTCCCTTTAGTAAGAAAAATCGTAGAAATGGTGGCGGCCAATTGACAGAAAATAATATGAGTAACTTAAACTCCAAGAAAAATATGAAAGATAGAAAACTTTCTTTTGACGAAATTCTAGAACAAATCAAAACAGTACCTCCTCAAGAAATGTGGAGAAAAACGGTTACTCCTGATAAACTAGAAGTTTTAGGGAAAAAGATGCTGGACCGTTTAAAATTGCCTGGCATGTTAGACGACACTTTAACAAACAATGAACTATATAACTTTGACCATGTTAAACATGTGAACGATGTTATGGCTAAAGACACACACTCATTGGATGAGAAAAGACAAATGCTTCGCAAATCTATAGACAAGCGCATCAGTGCACTTTATAGAAAATATACAATGGCATTCAAGACAGTAACCCAGGATAATTTAGACCCAGTTATCAAAAATATAGGTGTCACCTTAAACAAATAAGTTTATTGTAAAGTTATTAAATTACGGTAGTAGGCCGTGGTAGTAATACGTCGAAAGAAAAATAAATGATTTTAATTTAATATTTACATTTATTGTTTACTTTATCTACAGTTCTTTCATTTGATTTCCTCTTATCTCGTACTGTGCGCCGAATGCACGTACCTATATCTGTGATTTGAAACAAAACAGCCCCCTTAGACAAGTGGCTTTTACGTTAGAAGAATAGAATTCAAAATGTATGAGACTGACACTCGTTATTGAGATGTCTCTCGATATCGAGTGTCAGTTTTATACATTGCGAATTCTATTCTTCTAACGTAAAAGCCACTTGTCTAAGGGGCGTGATCTATTAATGTCGTTTATCTATTAATGTAGTTTGTCAATTTCTGTCTGATCGACTAAAACCTTTATAAGCAACTTCTTCCAAACTTAGTCCTGTACCAGCGACTAAATTAGATGTCTTGGATTAAAATGTAAAAAAAAATATTGGCCTTGTACGCGACAAGTGCAAGCAAAGTCTTAGGCTGGGTCATAGTTACTACCAAGTTCTATCGAGTCATCTCAAACCCTCTGCAACCTGCTTGTTTTATAGTAAACTAGCGGACGTCACGCGGTTTCACCCGCGTAGTTCCCGTTCCCGTGGGAATATGGGAATAAAATATAGCCTATGTTCACCGCAAAGAGTATAGATTCCCAACAGTGAAAGAATTTTTCAAATCGGTCCAGTAGTTCCGGAGCCTATTCGTTACAAACAAACAAACAAAGAAACAAGAAAAACAAATCTTTCCTCTTTATAATTAGTATAGATAAAAGGGGCCTTTAGAAACATTATATTCACCGTATACACCCACATTTAGATGGACTAACTACCCGAACTACCTGAAGAAGGTTTCGGGTAGTGCCTGGATGCGGAAGGCGCAGGATCGTGTATTGTGGCGTGATTTGGGAGAGGCCTACGTCCAGCAGTGGACTGACATAAGCTGATATAGTTTATTGTCTTAATCAGAATCTGACTTAAACCGAATAATCCGTTTCTCCTTTTCCTTTGACCACTATTCACAAACCGTTCGGCGTAGTAGATACTAACTATAATTATCCTATTGCGTGGCTGTGGTGTGGTGTATGTGTGTCGTCGTGACCAAGGCAGGCTTTTTACGAGTTCATGGATGCTATACCGGACGCCAACGACTAAAACCACTCGTGCCTCCAACTGTCTACGACCGGTAACCCCGTGCAAACCCTCGGAAGGATGTCCTAAAATCGGAGGCAGGCTGTTGCTGCCGGCTGTTCTCGAAACAAGAAGATGTTAAGTTAATTTTTTTTGGATATAAACTAGAGTAGACCCGCAGAGGGGCAAGTGCGAGTTTCGGTGAGCGCCTGTCGACATTCACGAACGAGCGCGTTATCACCGATTTGTGTGGGATCGTGACAAGTTCCCGCATTTACAGCTAGGTGGCGGGGTCTCGATTCCAAACGAATTGGTGAGCCGTGAAGCCCGTGAATGTCGACAAGCTCACGCAAAAACTCGCACTTGCCCCTCAGAGGGGCAAGTGCGAGTTTTTCCAAACGAATTGGTGAGCCGTGAAGCCCGTGAATGTCGACAAGCTCACGCAAAAACTCGCACTTGCCCCTCAGAGGGGCAAGTGCGAGTTTTTGCGTGAGCTGTTCAGCTTCCGTGATATTTGATTATCGTGTTTTCACCTGTGGTGACAAATACGTCTTGCCGAGATAAAAGTTGCCTCTATAGCACTCACTGAACTAACACACTTTAAGAACTATGATGAATGGGATATAATAAACTGAAACATTTCAAATTTTATGACGACTATGACGAGGCTGTGTAAAGTTGACATAAAATAAATTAATAAAAAAATAGACCAAACAAACTACCAACGCTATGGAGGAGAGTTTAATTTAAATAACACTATTGATGAATGAAAATAGGTACTCATTATGGGTGATTTAGATTTTTTCGTTTTGTAAATATGACAATTGTACCCAAATCATGAATTCATAATAATAATTTCATATCGAAAGTGGCTTGGTATTGAAATACATATAACATAGCCTCGTAAAACTGTAGTTAACATATGAAATGTTAGTTTTCTGTGTAATCAATGTACTATCGGCTGTTTACAGTGTGCGTTGTGGTGTTCCAGCTGGTAAGTAGCACAAAGTAGCTTATTATAATTATTAACTACTAATTAATACATGATTTTATACAGAACACATTCTATGATCATTTGTAATCTGAACCAACACTCCAGCCAGGGCAGATGTTACTGATGTGAAACAGTCATAAATACATTCACTACATTCGAGATTGTATGTATGTATGTCATGCCGATTAGAATGTTCGATAAAAATAATCTGGAATAGGAAATCCTCAGAAAGTCTACTTGGCTTGATAGCATTCAGCAAACAGCGTTGGAGTTTTTTCTGTCACATGTAGGTCCGTAGGTACTGGTATCTGCAGTGCGTTCTACCAGCATACGGTGTCAAGAAGTGGACACTTACAGTAAAGCTAGTCCATGCCCTCAAAGTTGCGCAACGAGCTATGGAACAAGCCATGTTTGGGGTGTCTTTGTAGATTAAACTTCGAAATGAGGTTATCCATCAAAAGACGTGATCGATATAGCTTGCAGAATAGTGCGTTATGGGCTGGCCACATCTGTCCATGAACCAATATCCGATAGAGACATTGAGCAAACTTGTTCTGGAGTGTAGGCCGTAGGCTAGAGTGATCGATATAGCTTGCAGAATAGTGCGTTATGGGCTGGCCACATCTGTCCATGAACCAATATCCGATAGAGACATTGAGCAAACGTGTTCTGGAGTGTAGGCCACGACTTGGCAAATGTAAAGTCGGATGCCTACCTGCCTGATGGACCCACGACCTGAAGAAGTGCCGGACCATGTGTTGTAGCGAGAATTGGGAGAGGCCTACGACCAGCTGTGGACCACCATATGCAGATTTGACCGATTTCAAAGTGACCATTATTGATTTTCAGCTCTCAACACGAATGAGCCAATCCAGCAGCAGCTTAAAGCATTGGAGCACGTCCACGCATTCCTTAGGGGCGTGCAGCGTGAGATCAAAGAGAGCCGCTATCTATTAAGGCACATACATTTCGATAATCCTGTCAACTACTCCGCACCTTCGAGGGCATCGTCGGTATGGACAGTGAAGCCGCAGCTCTCTAGATACCTCCTGCCGACTGAATCTCCGTATTTATTGAGGACAAACAGTTGGTATTTTAATTTTTATGGTCACTGATATTACCTAGTAGTGTTTTCGATATTTCCGCACTGAAGTAGGCTCTGTAACATACCTCCGACAGACGTTTCTCTGCCGGATGAGCCGCCGACAGAACGTTTCGATTATCAGTTGTTCACCGACAGAACCTACTCATGAATTAATCGTTCTGTCGGCGAAACGTTCGTTGTTGAAGCGTCTGTCGGAGGTATGTTACAGAATCACTGGAGTACAGGCGGTTAAAAGTGTAAGTCTTAATCTGACAAGATATTTTAGAAAAAGCAAGGTTTTACAATTTTGATATTCTCAGGATAGTTAGCCGTTAGTTTTTGTCCGGTCCAACACGACAATAGGGTCAGCCGATACTTTTCAAGGTCAAATATACAGATCAGTGGTTTACATAGCAATATTTCATAGGTACTATGAAAGTAGCAGAGAAGCACACAGCGCAAGTGCAAGCGCTGTGTGCTTCTCTGCTACTTTCATAGTACCTATAAAATATTGCTATGTAAACCACTGATCTGTATATTTAACCCCTAGCCAAAAAAAAAAACACTTGGCGCCTATTCCGCAGAATAACGAATAGTATTATGCTACTATGCCTATAGTTACAAAACAAACAACTACTGCTCGTTCGCTCTAACTTTGCCGCCCGGCTCCATACTAAAGTCAAATTTTTAATTAGACGAAGTAAATTGACACAACTAATGTCACTTCTTCATACAATGTTGCGTATTTTCTATGACGAAGTGACATCAGCTACTGTCAATTTACTTCATCTAAATAAAAAATCGTGTATACGCCTCTACGCCAGCGGCAAAGTTAGAGCGAACGGGTAGTAACTACTTTTCTTCAACAATTTTTCTCTCTATTTACCAGGTGCACAAAACTCTTCAATATCAACCACCTCGACTTTCACCCGAGAACCAAACCCTAACGAACAGAGAGCCTTCCAGAACATCCGTGACTACGTGATACCAGACTATGCGCTGGAGTACAGGGATATCTTCGCTCCTGAACTGCAACGGGGTGGAGACGGTATCCAGACGACCTTACCTTCAAGTAGGTAACTGTATAAGACGCTAGCGAATGAAAAGGTTTCACTCGAGAAGCTCCCGTTCCCGTGGGAATATGGGAATAAAATATAGTCTATGCTCACCGGGAATAACGTAGCTTCACTACAATGAAATAATTTATCAAATCGGTGCTGTGGTTTCGGAACCTATTCGATGTAAACAAATAGTCAAATGTTTCCTTTTTGTAAAATCAGTTCAGAATTTAGAGCATAAAAGAGTGACAAACATTAATACATCCACCCTTACTGAGTCTTACTTTTATAATAAACTAGCTTTTGCCCGCGACTTCGTTCGCGAGGTGATTTTAACTAATAACCAATCGACTTTGACCTGTCCAATGCATAGGTCGTCTATTAAAACATAGGTCAAGCTGTATTATCATTCCCGCTGAACCGATTTTTATGAAACATACAGCGTTATTTAAATTGAAAAGTACCTACAAAATCCTAATAGCACAGTTATAATCAAGCAACTGAATTTTGCTCCTATTCCGAATAAATAAACAAACAGACATAAAAAAAAATAGATTTGTACTCAGAAAGTCTAAATTACTCGATTACAGTTATTTTTACAATTTTATAATAGTACTAGCTGATGCCCGCAGCTTCGCCCGCGTAAAATTTGTTCCCGTTCCCGCTTCCCGTATTTTATCCCCTTGGGGGTAGAATTTATCAAAATCTTTTCTTAGCGGATGCCTACGTCATAACATCTACCTGCATGCCAAATTTCAGCCCGATCCGTCCAGTGGTTTGGGCTGTGCGTTGATAGATCACTATGTCAGTCAGTCAGTCACCTTTGAGTTATATGTATATATTTATAAAAGAAAAGAAAGATAGAGATAAGAGATAGAGATGTGAAATTTTTGACTCTGACTGAAATTTGGTACAGAGATAGGTTACATTCTGGATGAACAAACGGGCTACTTTTACTCCCGGAATAAGTTTCCATGAAATGCGAAACGGGAACAGATTTCCACACGAGTGGAGTCACAGGTACAGTCTAGTGCAGGGGTCGGCAAGGCGCGGCTCGCGAGCCGCATGCGGCTCTTTGGGTGTAGACCTGCGGCTCTTCAGTTGCATACATAATTATCATATTATTAATTTTCAAGAACATTATCACCCTTTCATTTTCAAAAATACCACAAAAGTCTTACTAGTAGTTAAACAAGCAAACACGCCTAATGGTGGTGTGCTAATTCTGACATTCTAGAGGCCGCAGTTCTGGCAGAAATCTACCGGCCCAATGCTTTGGTGCGTCAAAATGGCAAACAACCATCTTCGGAAGAGATTGAAAGCTGGCGTGTTAGAGCGCGCAATGATCTCATTCATAAATAGCGCACCAGGCTAGAGCTCGGCGGTAAGCATTGAGCTCGTCTCTGCCATCTTATTTATTCTGATGTCCTGGATAGAAAAGTGGCACTGACATACCTACCATCTCACACAACAACTCACGGGGCTTGGGATATTTTATTGGTAGGCATTGAGCCTGAGGCAACGTACCCACTGCGAGGACGGCGCCATGGATAAAGCGCTGCACACCCTCGCTTTTTGCCGCTCTAAGAGCCCTAAATTGGCCCGGTCGCGTCGCTGTCTATTATAGTTTACGCTATGTTAAACAGCAAAGAAAATTGGTTCGGCTGTTGTTTTGACGTCAACGGCAAGTAGAAAAGCGCTGCGGGTAGCCTGAGCGGGGTGGCCTAACACTTCCAGTATGCCAACCTCGCACGCGTGGCCAACGATGGAAGCTTTATGACAGCCGTGAGACTGACTAAGATGCACCCCTCGTGTTCAGGCGTCGCGGCAGTGAAGTTTCGGTGGGTATATTGCAGGTAGCTGTTGTACGCTTGCCTTCCCTGTGACCCAACAATAGTGACAAGAAGGAACATCCCAAGGTTTTAGTGGGAGAATCCCACATAATCACTCAGATTTTTATAAGTGTGGAAATTCTCCAAAACCACCCTGTGACTTACCATCTGCCTATGGCCGTAAGTCCTGGAGACTCCCTTCGAAGAATGTTCTATCCCACTTCTTACGGGGGGGAGGGGGGGGGGGGGATCGTGGGATCAAGAAAGATGTGGCTCTTTAAAAATGTTGTAATTTAAAATCGTCATTTTTGGCTCTTCCGACTCAAAAGGTTGCCGACCCCTGGTCTAGTGTACAATAATTTATTTATTTATTTAAATAATAGCTGTTGCACTCGACTTCGTACGCGTGAAAATTATGTTAAAATGCCAATTTGATTGCTCTCTGCTTAGCCCTTAGGATATGTAGCGTGATAATATATAGCCTATATGAAGACCCTCCCCCTAGTTAATACTTGTGCAAAATTTGAATCATATCTAAGGAGTACTTTTTGAGATCCTTCCGGACAAAGCAAAGAAAATAGACAAACAGACAAAAAAAAATTCTTACTATATTTTCGGCTTCGGTATCTTATGTTGAACACCCAGCGAGTATTTTTTTTTAATATTTCCAATGTATAGTTTTCACTTTTCTATCATTTTATTATATGTATTTTTTTTTTATACTACTTAGGTGGCAGACAAGCTTACGGCCCACCGGAAGGTTGGTAACCGTAGCCTATAGACGTTTTGCAACACCAGAGGCGCTACACACGCGCTGCCGACCCGGGCGCAGGTTGTGACGACCCACAGTTGAAATTTTTCAAGCCGCCCATAAGGCCTTCAACTTGGCTTAACGACTGTCATTTTACTGACAACCGGGACCAACGGCTTATCGTGCCTTCCGAAGCACGGAAACGCTCGTAAATAAATGTCACAAAGTGGTCCACGTGGTGGTCACCCATCCATATCCGGCCATAGTAAATGTTGCTTACTGCAGTGATCGTTTACAGAACACTGAGTCCGCGGGGCCACGAGCGCTTCAAATAAAAATAATATCGCTTCATATAAATATATGTATAGATAGGCAGGTACAGAAACAGACATCAGATCTTTCAGTACAAAATGTTTCTACATTTGAATGACATTCTTAAACCTAAAGTTCAATTAAATCTATACACAACAATTGTATGTTAACTTCAGAGCTCACTTACATAAAATTAACTAAAACAAAAATGAACTTAAATTGAAACAACAGAAATTATATTAAAAAAAAATAAAAAGAAGAAGTCATACATGCTTAAATTCTTTACAACGCATGATCCGTCCAGTGGTTTGGGCTGTGCGTTGATAGATCACTATGTCAGTCAGTCAGTCACCTTTGAGTTATATGTATATATTTATAAAAGAAAAGAAAGATAGAGATAAGAGATAGAGATGTGAAATTTTTGACTCTGACTGAAATTTGGTACAGAGATAGGTTACATTCTGGATGAACAAACGGGCTACTTTTACTCCCGGAATAAGTTTCCATGAAATGCGAAACGGGAACAGATTTCCACACGAGTGGAGTCACAGGTACAGTCTAGTGTACAATAATTTATTTATTTATTTAAATAATAGCTGTTGCACTCGACTTCGTACGCGTGAAAATTATGTTAAAATGCCAATTTGATTGCTCTCTGCTTAGCCCTTAGGATATGTAGCGTGATAATATATAGCCTATATGAAGACCCTCCCCCTAGTTAATACTTGTGCAAAATTTGAATCATATCTAAGGAGTACTTTTTGAGATCCTTCCGGACAAAGCAAAGAAAATAGACAAACAGACAAAAAAAAATTCTTACTATATTTTCGGCTTCGGTATCTTATGTTGAACACCCAGCGAGTATTTTTTTTTAATATTTCCAATGTATAGTTTTCACTTTTCTATCATTTTATTATATGTATTTTTTTTTATACTACTTAGGTGGCAGACAAGCTTACGGCCCACCGGAAGGTTGGTAACCGTAGCCTATAGACGTTTTGCAACACCAGAGGCGCTACACACGCGCTGCCGACCCGGGCGCAGGTTGTGACGACCCACAGTTGAAATTTTTCAAGCCGCCCATAAGGCCTTCAACTTGGCTTAACGACTGTCATTTTACTGACAACCGGGACCAACGGCTTATCGTGCCTTCCGAAGCACGGAAACGCTCGTAAATAAATGTCACAAAGTGGTCCACGTGGTGGTCACCCATTCATATCCGGCCATAGTAAATGTTGCTTACTGCAGTGATCGTTTACAGAACACTGAGTCCGCGGGGCCACGAGCGCTTCAAATAAAAATAATATCGCTTCATATAAATATATGTATAGATAGGCAGGTACAGAAACAGACATCAGATCTTTCAGTACAAAATGTTTCTACATTTGAATGACATTCTTAAACCTAAAGTTCAATTAAATCTATACACAACAATTGTATGTTAACTTCAGAGCTCACTTACATAAAATTAACTAAAACAAAAATGAACTTAAATTGAAACAACAGAAATTATATTAAAAAAAAATAAAAAGAAGAAGTCATACATGCTTAAATTCTTTACAACGCATGATCCTTTTAAATTCATAGGAGCTATTATGAATAATGTCACAACGAGAGCAGTTTGAATTGTCACCTTAGTGGTATATAAAAAAAAAAAAAAAGAATTATAATATCTGCACATGCACATTCTAGCGAGCGGATCTTCTTCGGGGCAGATAATAAATACTGATCGTTACTCTTGCAGTTGCAGTCAGCCATCTAGACCCGCCAGCAAGCCAGCAAAACTCTAAATTACCACAACAAGCACAAGCCACGACCGGTGGAGGGAGTAAGTTAAATTCAATCTTATAACCTTTTTATTTTTATTTTAACGTGAGGGAAAATCCATCATGGATGCCATACCGGATTCCTAACGACTAAAAAACCTCACGTAACGCCCAATAGCCTACGGTTGGGAGCCCCGGGTAAAGGTCAAAGCACACTTAAACGACTCCGCTTCAACACCGCTCCCACCCAACACTGCCCTAAAAGAAGACTACTGCTCGCAGTCTACGCGGCGACAGCTAGCACGCACCCAGTAGTCCACGCGGCGACAGCTAGCAGACGGCCAGCTGTCCACCAGCCGACCGCTCTCGCTTTTCGCAATAGACACAGTTCGCGATCGGTTTCCATTAAAGCAACTCGTAGTAGCGAGCCGGTGAGGCGACTGCTAGCAGTGAGCGCGCGGGCACCGCGCCGACCGCTCGTCTACAACGCACGGCCAGCGAGGCGTCCACTCCCGAGCAGTCTGACGGCGGTAAGCTCGCTGAAAGCGAGCTGTCTGCTTATTGATGATGGCAATGTAAAATATATCTAAAGAGCAATATTTAAAGCCTATATTTCAATTATATTGTTTTTGCTGGGTGGGAGCGGAGTCGTTAAAGTGGGCTTTGACCTTAAGCCCTCGTAAGGATGTCCCAGGACTCCCAATAGACCACGGCCACCACTGCGGCCTCGCCCAGGAGGCTCGCAAGAGTCAGTCTACAAAAGTCCGTCGCATACGGGCGCCGTTATGACTGGGTTAATTCATGTCTATTGTATTATAAACATTTATTTTTACAGATACTAATCAACAGGATCAGATTATGAAGCTGTTTGGAACTGATACCACTCCGCTGATACGCGGCGACGTGTTTTATGGTGATGGTAAGCTCTTTTAATAAATTAAAGGGTTTCGTACCTGAAAAACACTTAACTCTAACACTGAACTACACTGTCCGTTTGTCTGTCATCCATCAAGCTATACCTACCTCATGACAATCCTACATACTAAATTCATAATCTACGCACACGTGAAGCGCTCGTGGCCCCGCGGACTCAGTGTTCTGTAAACGATCACTGCAGTAAGCAACTTTCACTTTGGCCGGTCCATCGATGGGTGACCATCCATGTGATCACTTTGTGACATATATTTGAGCGTTTCCGTGCTTCGGAAGGCACGTTAAGCCGTTGGTCCCGGTTGCCAGTAAAATGGCAGTCGTTAAGCCAAGTTGAAGGCTTTATTTCAACAGCAGGCAGTCACAACCTGCGCCTGTCCATTTAAACTCGGCAATACGGCTCACCACCTATTACGTGGGACAAATTATACAAAGGTGAAATGTGGGCATATAATATGCCTCTGCCTACCCCTTCGGGGATAAAGGCGTGATGATGAACCTGAACCTACGCACACGTAGGCACCGCTCACTGAGTTCATAGACACGAGGTCAGACGGTTTCAGCCAAAGTTTCGATACTGATTTGTGCGCGAGTGTGCGTAGCAGAGGGTAGGTGTGAAAAAAAAGTACATACGGGTACTTACATGAGATTTCCATCTGGTGGTTAAACGGTTGAAGTTGAGCCACGGCTTTCCAGCCTGATGGTGCGCCGTGGCGCATCTAGCGATTGGGGGCCACTTCTGACAGTGGTCCTCAAGTTATCACCCTGTGATGTGCCTCTTCACGCTCATCTTGAAGAACCCGGGATTGTAAGATGAGGGAAAGACGTGTGGGGCAGGCCGTTCCAGGTTTTTATAGTTCGACAGAGAAACGCCTCTTGAAAAGACTCTTTATTAGTCTTAATTGACAACAGCCAGGAGTTCCAGGTAAGCTCTGGAAAGGATGTAACATTGTGGAGGGCAGCTGCAAGGGTATTGTTCCGGTTGAAGTGATAATTTAAACTACTGAAGATGTGTGTAAACAACACTCACTGTGTATACGTACAACATGAACTGCGCGGTGTCAAGGAGTTTCCAGGAATTAAGTCGGAAGTTACTAAAATGGCAGAACAGATTTACAACGTGAAATTGGATGGACGTAGGAGTCAGTGAAGGCCACGAAACACCTACCACAACCAAATTAATCGTGTGTTAGCAGAAGGTGGTGTCAAAAGCCGAAGGAACCGGCATGCATGCATGAAAAGAAAAATGAAAGTTGAAGAAGCAAGTGAGGTGTGTATTGAAGCGCTCGTGGCCCCGCGGACTCAGTGTTCTGTAAACGATCACTGCAGTAAGCAACATTTACTATGGCCGGATATGGATGGGTGACCACCACGTGGACCACTTTGTGACATTTATTTACGAGCGTTTCCGTGCTTCGGAAGGCACGATAAGCCGTTGGTCCCGGTTGTCGGTAAAATTACAGTCGTTAAGCCAAGTTGAAGGCCTTACGGGCGGCTTGAAAAATTTCAACTGTGGGTCGTCACAACCTGCACCCGGGTCGGCAGTGCGTGTGTAGCGCCTCTGGTGTTGCAAACGTCTATAGGCTAGGTACGGTTACCAACCTTCCGGTGGGCCGTAAGCTTGTCTGCCACCTAAGTAGTATAAAAAAAAAAAAAAAAAATGGACCGTTCCGTGTGGCGCTCGGTTCTTTCTGCCCACCCCGCAAAGGATTTGGCGTGAAGATAGTATAGTATAAGTAACTAAAATTTAGCACCCTGTTTCTAGTTCTCACAGATGGCCCAGACCTGGACCCGCACCCCACACTCCACGCACAGCTGGAGAACGCCTCCACAGGGTACCTGAGCTTTGGCTTCGAGACGCTGTGTCGGCTCATAGTGGAGAACAAAGAGGAAAAGCACATCATGCAGGTGTTGCAGCCGTCTGAGAGCGTTATTGTACGGTGAGTAGCTGACCCGCTCAGAGAGAGAGAGAGAGAGAGAGAGAGAGAGAGAGAGAGAGAGAGACGCTGTGTCGGCTCATAGCGCAGGACAAGGAGGAACAGCACATCATGCAGGTGTTGCAGCCGTCTGAGAGCGTTATTGTACGGTGAGTAGCTGACCCGCTCAGAGAGAGAGAGAGAGAGAGAGAGAGAGAGAGAGAGAGAGAGAGACGCTGTGTCGGCTCATAGCGCAGGACAAGGAGGAACAGCACATCATGCAGGTGTTGCAGCCGTCTGAGAGCGTTATTGTACGGTGAGTAGCTGACCCGCTCAGAGAGAGAGAGAGAGAGAGAGAGAGAGAGAGAGAGAGAGAGACGCTGTGTCGGCTCATAGCGCAGGACAAGGAGGAACAGCACATCATGCAGGTGTTGCAGCCGTCTGAGAGCGTTATTGTACGGTGAGTAGCTGACCCGCTCAGAGAGAGAGAGAGAGAGAGAGAGAGAGAGAGAGAGAGAGAGACGCTGTGTCGGCTCATAGCGCAGGACAAGGAGGAACAGCACATCATGCAGGTGTTGCAGCCGTCTGAGAGGGTTATTGTAGGGTGAGTAGCTGACCCGCTCAGAGAGAGAGAGAGAGAGAGAGAGAGAGAGAGAGACGCTGTGTCGGCTCATAGCGCAGGACAAGGAGGAACAGCACATCATGCAGGTGTTGCAGCCGTCTGAGAGCGTTATTGTAGGGTGAGTAGCTGACCCGCTCAGAGAGAGAGAGAGGGAGAGAGAGAGAGAGAGAGAGAGAGACGCTGTGTCGGCTCATAGCGCAGGACAAGGAGGAACAGCACATCATGCAGGTGTTGCAGCCGTCTGAGAGCGTTATTGTACGGTGAGTAGCTGACCCGCTCAGAGAGAGAGAGAGGGAGAGAGAGAGAGAGAGAGAGAGACGCTGTGTCGGCTCATAGCGCAGGACAAGGAGGAACAGCACATCATGCAGGTGTCGCAGCCGTCTGAGAGTGTTATTGAACGATGAGTAGCTGACCCGCTCAGAGAGAGAGAGAGGGAGAGAGAGAGAGAGAGAGAGAGACGCTGTGTCGGCTCATAGCGCAGGACAAGGAGGAACAGCACATCATGCAGGTGTTGCAGCCGTCTGAGAGCGTTATTGTACGGTGAGTAGCTGACCCGCTCAGAGAGAGAGAGAGAGAGAGAGAGAGAGAGAGAGAGAGAGAGACGCTGTGTCGGCTCATAGCGCACACAAGGAGGAACAGCACATCATGCAGGTGTTGCAGCCGTCTGAGAGTGTTATTGAACGATGAGTAGCTGACCCGCTCAGAGAGAGAGAGAGGGAGAGAGAGAGAGAGAGAGAGAGACGCTGTGTCGGCTCATAGCGCAGGACAAGGAGGAACTGCACATCATGCAGGTGTTGCAGCCGTCTGAGAGCGTTATTGTACGGTGAGTAGCTGACCCGCTCAGAGAGAGAGAGAGGGAGAGAGAGAGAGAGAGAGAGAGACGCTGTGTCGGCTCATAGCGCAGGACAAGGAGGAACAGCACATCATGCAGGTGTTGCAGCCGTCTGAGAGCGTTATTGTACGGTGAGTAGCTGACCCGCTCAGAGAGAGAGAGAGAGAGAGAGAGAGAGAGAGAGAGAGAGACGCTGTGTCGGCTCATAGCGCACACAAGGAGGAACAGCACATCATGCAGGTGTTGCAGCCGTCTGAGAGTGTTATTGAACGATGAGTAGCTGACCCGCTCAGAGAGAGAGAGAGAGAGAGAGAGAGAGAGAGAGAGAGACGCTGTGTCGGCTCATAGCGCAGGACAAGGAGGAACAGCACATCATGCAGGTGTTGCAGCCGTCTGAGAGTGTTATTGAACGATGAGTAGCTGACCCGCTCAGAGAGAGAGAGAGGGAGAGAGAGAGAGAGAGAGAGAGACGCTGTGTCGGCTCATAGCGCAGGACAAGGAGGAACTGCACATCATGCAGGTGTTGCAGCCGTCTGAGAGCGTTATTGTACGGTGAGTAGCTGACCCGCTCAGAGAGAGAGAGAGGGAGAGAGAGAGAGAGAGAGAGAGAGAGACGCTGTGTCGGCTCATAGCGCACACAAGGAGGAACAGCACATCATGCAGGTGTTGCAGCCGTCTGAGAGTGTTATTGAACGATGAGTAGCTGACCCGCTCAGAGAGAGAGAGAGGGAGAGAGAGAGAGAGAGAGAGAGACGCTGTGTCGGCTCATAGCGCAGGACAAGGAGGAACTGCACATCATGCAGGTGTTGCAGCCGTCTGAGAGCGTTATTGTACGGTGAGTAGCTGACCCGCTCAGAGAGAGAGAGAGGGAGAGAGAGAGAGAGAGAGAGAGACGCTGTGTCGGCTCATAGCGCAGGACAAGGAGGAACAGCACATCATGCAGGTGTTGCAGCCGTCTGAGAGCGTTATTGTACGGTGAGTAGCTGACCCGCTCAGAGAGAGAGAGAGAGAGAGAGAGAGAGAGAGAGAGAGAGACGCTGTGTCGGCTCATAGCGCAGGACAAGGAGGAACTGCACATCATGCAGGTGTTGCAGCCGTCTGAGAGCGTTATTGTACGGTGAGTAGCTGACCCGCTCAGAGAGAGAGAGAGGAGAGAGAGAGAGAGAGAGAGAGAGAGACGCTGTGTCGGCTCATAGCGCACACAAGGAGGAACAGCACATCATGCAGGTGTTGCAGCCGTCTGAGAGTGTTATTGAACGATGAGTAGCTGACCCGCTCAGAGAGAGAGAGAGGGAGAGAGAGAGAGAGAGAGAGAGACGCTGTGTCGGCTCATAGCGCAGGACAAGGAGGAACTGCACATCATGCAGGTGTTGCAGCCGTCTGAGAGCGTTATTGTACGGTGAGTAGCTGACCCGCTCAGAGAGAGAGAGAGGGAGAGAGAGAGAGAGAGAGAGAGACGCTGTGTCGGCTCATAGCGCAGGACAAGGAGGAACAGCACATCATGCAGGTGTTGCAGCCGTCTGAGAGCGTTATTGTACGGTGAGTAGCTGACCCGCTCAGAGAGAGAGAGAGAGAGAGAGAGAGAGAGAGAGAGAGAGAGACGCTGTGTCGGCTCATAGCGCACACAAGGAGGAACAGCACATCATGCAGGTGTTGCAGCCGTCTGAGAGTGTTATTGAACGATGAGTAGCTGACCCGCTCAGAGAGAGAGAGAGAGAGAGAGAGAGAGAGAGAGAGAGACGCTGTGTCGGCTCATAGCGCAGGACAAGGAGGAACAGCACATCATGCAGGTGTTGCAGCCGTCTGAGAGTGTTATTGAACGATGAGTAGCTGACCCGCTCAGAGAGAGAGAGAGGGAGAGAGAGAGAGAGAGAGAGAGAGACGCTGTGTCGGCTCATAGCGCAGGACAAGGAGGAACTGCACATCATGCAGGTGTTGCAGCCGTCTGAGAGCGTTATTGTACGGTGAGTAGCTGACCCGCTCAGAGAGAGAGAGAGGAGAGAGAGAGAGAGAGAGAGAGAGACGCTGTGTCGGCTCATAGCGCAGGACAAGGAGGAACAGCACATCATGCAGGTGTTGCAGCCGTCTGAGAGCGTTATTGTACGGTGAGTAGCTGACCCGCTCAGAGAGAGAGAGAGAGAGAGAGAGAGAGAGAGACGCTGTGTCGGCTCATAGCGCAGGACAAGGAGGAACAGCACATCATGCAGGTGTTGCAGCCGTCTGAGAGCGTTATTGTACGGTGAGTAGCTGACCCGCTCAGAGAGAGAGAGAGAGAGAGAGAGAGAGAGAGAGACGCTGTGTCGGCTCATAGCGCAGGACAAGGAGGAACTGCACATCATGCAGGTGTTGCAGCCGTCTGAGAGCGTTATTGTACGGTGAGTAGCTGACCCGCTCAGAGAGAGAGAGAGGGAGAGAGAGAGAGAGAGAGAGAGACGCTGTGTCGGCTCATAGCGCAGGACAAGGAGGAACAGCACATCATGCAGGTGTTGCAGCCGTCTGAGAGCGTTATTGTACGGTGAGTAGCTGACCCCGCTCAGAGAGAGAGAGAGAGAGAGAGAGAGAGAGAGAGAGAGAGAGACGCTGTGTCGGCTCATAGCGCAGGACAAGGAGGAACAGCACATCATGCAGGTGTTGCAGCCGTCTGAGAGTGTGATTGAACGGTGAGTAGCTGACCCGCTCAGAGAGAGAGAGAGAGAGAGAGAGAGAGAGAGAGAGAGAGAGACGCTGTGTCGGCTCATAGCGCAGGACAAGGAGGAACAGCACATCATGCAGGTGTTGCAGCCGTCTGAGAGTGTGATTGAACGGTGAGTAGCTGATCCGCTCAGAGAGAGAGATACGCTGTGTCGGCTCATAGCGCAGGACAAGGAGGAACTGCACATCATGCAGGTGTTGCAGCCGTCTGAGAGCGTTATTGTACGGTGAGTAGCTGACCCGCTCAGAGAGAGAGAGAGAGAGAGACGCTGTGTCGGCTCATAGCGCAGGACAAGGAGGAACTGCACATCATGCAGGTGTTGCAGCCGTCTGAGAGCGTTATTGTACGGTGAGTAGCTGACCCGCTCAGAGAGAGAGAGAGGGAGAGAGAGAGAGAGAGAGAGAGACGCTGTGTCGGCTCATAGCGCAGGACAAGGAGGAACAGCACATCATGCAGGTGTTGCAGCCGTCTGAGAGCGTTATTGTACGGTGAGTAGCTGACCCGCTCAGAGAGAGAGAGAGAGAGAGAGAGAGAGAGAGAGAGAGAGAGAGAGACGCTGTGTCGGCTCATAGCGCAGGACAAGGAGGAACAGCACATCATGCAGGTGTTGCAGCCGTCTGAGAGTGTGATTGAACGGTGAGTAGCTGATCCGCTCAGAGAGAGAGATACGCTGTGTCGGCTCATAGCGCAGGACAAGGAGGAACTGCACATCATGCAGGTGTTGCAGCCGTCTGAGAGCGTTATTGTACGGTGAGTAGCTGACCCGCTCAGAGAGAGAGAGAGAGAGAGAGAGAGAGAGAGAGAGAGAGAGAGAGAGACGCTGTGTCGGCTCATAGCGCAGGACAAGGAGGAACAGCACATCATGCAGGTGTTGCAGCCGTCTGAGAGCGTTATTGTACGGTGAGTAGCTGACCCGCTCAGAGAGAGAGAGAGGGAGAGAGAGAGAGAGAGAGAGAGACGCTGTGTCGGCTCATAGCGCAGGACAAGGAGGAACAGCACATCATGCAGGTGTTGCAGCCGTCTGAGAGTGTTATTGAACGATGAGTAGCTGACCCGCTCAGAGAGAGAGAGAGGGAGAGAGAGAGAGAGAGAGAGAGACGCTGTGTCGGCTCATAGCGCAGGACAAGGAGGAACTGCACATCATGCAGGTGTTGCAGCCGTCTGAGAGCGTTATTGTACGGTGAGTAGCTGACCCGCTCAGAGAGAGAGAGAGGGAGAGAGAGAGAGAGAGAGAGAGACGCTGTGTCGGCTCATAGCGCAGGACAAGGAGGAACAGCACATCATGCAGGTGTTGCAGCCGTCTGAGAGCGTTATTGTACGGTGAGTAGCTGACCCGCTCAGAGAGAGAGAGAGAGAGAGAGAGAGAGAGAGAGAGAGAGAGAGACGCTGTGTCGGCTCATAGCGCAGGACAAGGAGGAACAGCACATCATGCAGGTGTTGCAGCCGTCTGAGAGTGTGATTGAACGGTGAGTAGCTGATCCGCTCAGAGAGAGAGATACGCTGTGTCGGCTCATAGCGCAGGACAAGGAGGAACTGCACATCATGCAGGTGTTGCAGCCGTCTGAGAGCGTTATTGTACGGTGAGTAGCTGACCCGCTCAGAGAGAGAGAGAGAGAGAGAGAGAGAGAGAGAGAGAGAGAGAGACGCTGTGTCGGCTCATAGCGCAGGACAAGGAGGAACAGCACATCATGCAGGTGTTGCAGCCGTCTGAGAGCGTTATTGTACGGTGAGTAGCTGACCCGCTCAGAGAGAGAGAGAGGGAGAGAGAGAGAGGAGAGAGAGAGACGCTGTGTCGGCTCATAGCGCAGGACAAGGAGGAACAGCACATCATGCAGGTGTTGCAGCCGTCTGAGAGCGTTATTGTACGGTGAGTAGCTGACCCGCTCAGAGAGAGAGAGAGAGAGAGAGAGAGAGAGAGAGAGAGAGAGACGCTGTGTCGGCTCATAGCGCAGGACAAGGAGGAACAGCACATCATGCAGGTGTTGCAGCCGTCTGAGAGCGTTATTGTACGGTGAGTAGCTGACCCGCTGAGAGAGAGAGAGAGAGAGAGAGAGAGAGAGAGAGAGAGAGAGACGCTGTGTCGGCTCATAGCGCAGGACAAGGAGGAACAGCACATCATGCAGGTGTTGCAGCCGTCTGAGAGCGTTATTGTACGGTGAGTAGCTGACCCACTCAGAGAGAGAGGGGTGGGTTTGGATGTAGATTTGTTCAGTTGAAGTCCTGCATCGCGATATGATAGTTCTCGCGACGAGGAATGAATGACTTCTGCATCGTGATTTTAAAGTTATCGCAGCGATGATTGATATATGAATACGACCAGTCCAAAATCAATTGTTAGGCTACGGTGGCATGGCATGCGAGATCACCTAGCCTGGTCGTAGGATCCTTTCATTGTGTTGGAGGAACATCTAACCCCTTCCTCCACAGATTGATAATACGTTAAATTTTGTACAATAAAATGGTTTTTATTTGGTTTTCAGCCGGTAAGAGATAGCGTCAATGACAATTTCGACTCGTAATACAATGTACATTATTTATTTATTACAACTCTTTATAGGTTTAATTTAATTTACACGCAGATGTTTATTCCTGTTACACAGGTGATTCCTTGTAAGTTCCTACATATTCATTACTAGCGGACGTCACACGATTCCACCCGCGTATCTCCTGTTCCCGTGGGAATACGGTAATAAAATATAGCTTAGGTTCACTGGGAAGAGTGTACCTGTCAGTGAAAATTTTTTTTTAATTTGTTTAGTATTTCGTAGTTTATTGAACGCTAACAAACAATCAAATCTTTCCTCTTTATAATAGTAGTACCATTGCATTTTTCAGCATGAATGAGAGGGATCACACCAAGTTCGCGTTCATGGAGGAGCCCATGTATTCGATCTTCCTCCGCGTTGCGAACTGGGTGTCAGATCCACAGTTGCAGATTGATGAATTGTTAGGTGAGTAAATATCTTTACTTGTTATGTTGTCCTAGTACCTACGAATAGCTGTTATTCAATTGTGTTAGAATAGAATTGGAAACGTAGCTCAATAGTTTTAGCAGACAGTGCATACATTTTGTCTGTTTCGTCGATTACGATTGTATACTGACACAATTGAAATAAAAGACTTAGGCAAATTGCGACCCAGATGCCTCGATTAGGCAATTGACGAATGACATCTCTAAACGTATTCTGAGCTCCTGGTATGTAGGTATCCCATTTGTTCTTTGATAATTTTGCTCGGTTGCTTTTGAATTACTGATATTCAAAATGTAGATCAATGATTTGGATGGATATTCTGATATTATATATAATTAGACTTATATTATAATTCGACAAAAGTATAATTAAATTCGTATTTTAAAAACCAAAAATTAAACTGTAATATTGTATGTACAGCTGTACACTATGTACAGTCACCTTCAAATGTAGCTGAACGATAAATTTAGAATCAGCGAAAAAATCTAAACCTATGAGCTAACGATATTCAAAATTTTCATAACCGCTGAACTACGTAGCATAATTATATCACTTAACAAAACGAGCGACGAAATTAGTTGAACATAATAAAAGTAGTGATGGAATGCCTACTGTATGAAAACACCACTTGTACTTTTCTGATCTAAGACTTTTCCACAATATAAGTTCGCAAAAGTAGACTGCTATAATAGACGGAGAAAGATTACAGAGAACATTTTTTTTCCCTTTATCCTCGTCGTGCCACCAACTTGTTCCACCAGAGTGGCACGAGAAGTCCCTTGCCTCTGTGGCGCAGTTGGTAGTGATACCGCCTGCGGCGCTGGAGGTCGTGGGTTCCGTCTACTCCCACGTGTTCTGTTGACTAGTTCTGTTGGCAGAACTACTGGTAGTGGGTTCGATTCCAACCGGAGACAAATATTTGTGTGACCCATAAAATGTTTATCTCAAGAGTCTGGGTGTTTCTATGTAAAATATGTATGTATTTAAAAGTATATAAGTATTAATATCCGTGGTCTGATACCCATTCCACAAGCAGGTCATTCCTAGCTTAGTTTGGGATCAGATAGCGTAGTGTGAAATGTCCGTGAATATTTATTTATTTATTATTTTCCTAAATAGTTTCCGCAAAATTGATGCTGGGAGTAATGCAGAGCAGGCACGAGTTCCTCAGTGAAGAGGTGAACCACATTATAGACTTTGCTGACGGCTTGGTGAAGCAAGACGATGGGGACAGGATACTTGATGTTTTAGATGATTTCTGGAGGTACCCTAACCGTAAGTACGTAGATTGAGGTTCTTTCGTTCGTACTAAAACCATACAGTATTCTACAACAGCCTACAGCATCAGGAGTCCCGACATATATTTGACGTAGGTATAACTCGCAAAAACCAAATAACTACTGCCTACGTCAACTGGAATAGAAAATATTGCTGATTGGATCATCATTATGGATAACCCTGACTAACCGCGATAGGTGCGGAGAAATCCTATAGTCTTGACCAAAATACTTATAATATTCATTCAATTTTATTTTGAGTTTTTCCGTATTGTTGCTACAATACAAGGTCCGCTTTGGACTGTCGGGTCTCCTGAGGAGTAGGCCGTTGTAAAACTACTTACAATAGTTTATATTTTCTTCCTAATCTTATTCCAAATTTTCATAACGTCTTATTTTGCTATGAAACCGTTTAGCTAGGTATTTGAGATGATTGATAACATTGATGCATTTGACAATGGTTTTTTTCCATTTTCTTGTGAGGCATGCCGGCTAACGCCGAGCGGACGATCCGACCGCCTGTTGCGCTGCCCATTTCGTCCAATATTGATTTGTCAAAGATGGTGACCTGTTTTGTAATAATATAGATTAACTTAACAGTGAGTTCATACTCACACTATGCATCTGGAGCGTTCGAGGACGGTAAGACCCGATAGCGGCTTTCTTCCGCGCACTCTAATAATGTAGAATGAGCTCCCTCTGGTTTTGTAAACGTTAATTGTCTGCGGTGACCACCAGTCTTTCTGGTGGGCCGTATGCTTGTCTGCCACCTTGGAGGTATAAAAAAAAGCTTGAAAATTTAATTAACAATATTTCTAGTGACTAGACAAGGAATTAATAAAACAGGAGAGGAACTATGCGAGGATTTCATCAACGCCTTCTCAAAGCCGTACGATCACTATTGTACCGACCGCGTTCGTCTCATCAACTCGGCAAATCGAGCCTTGAGAGAAAGGATCCCCCAAAATGGGAATTTCCGCCGGGAAGCTTTTAAAAGATTTGGTGGAGGTGGTGAGTTACTTTTGTTTGCAAACTCTGAAATAGAGAACATAAGCATTGTGTATGTATGATATTCATGTCATACTGGAGATACTTGCTATAGAAGACGCAGATTCGCGCCCGAAACTGAATTTCTACAAATCCTTCTACGACAAGATTTTACTTCGACAACATGAAACTCCGATACGACTCAATTTCGACAATATTTTAGATTGAAATAACTTAATTCCGACACTACTGTCCTCTGACAAAGCGTTTCTTCCTTTGTCGGAGTAGGTACAGTAGTGTCGGGATTAAGTTGTTTCGATCTAAAATATTGTCGAAATTGAGTCGTATCGGAGTTTCATGTTGTCGAAGTAAAATCTTGTCGTAGAAGGATTTGTCGAAATTCTGTTTGGGAGTCAAATTGTCCTTAATCCTGAGGCAACGGATAGTCTTAAGCCGTTTGGCACAGCGTAAAACTCTAGTGTCTTTGGCTGTTTTCTTCCTAATCTGTCACGGCGAGTGTTATGAAGAGTTCTTAATCTTAATCTCTCCCTCCCCTTTTCGTTCCTGAACACCATGTGCTGCTCTCACAAAGTAAAGAAAATCTTGACCAGAAACTACCGATTCAAAACATAGTAACATATATATTTGTTGAACTATAGAAACTTGGTACGAACTGCCAGCGCTCGTATTTCTCCCCTCGTACAATGCTGGGTTCTTCAAGTGGAGCGTGAAGAGGCACGTCATGGGGCCGCCAACTTGAGGACCACTGTCAGTAGTCTTGAGGATTATGTATTTTCCAAATTTCAGGTCATAGCCGGCTACGTAGAATAACAAGAAAATATAAACATACATTTAGAAGTTTCAAAAAAGGCGTGTACAGTACGAGACCATCGACCTTGCACAGAAACTTTGCCCAAAGACGTACAAGATATGATTTAGATTTCAAGAGACAAAAATACAGCTATAATAAATTACCACCATTACGACGATTCGCAGAAGTCAATGATGTAAATAAATATGTACAGCATGATTATAACAATAAAAATAAATACAACACCACTGAAAGAACAGTTAATAAAAAATTTAAGAATACACAAAATGTTATGCTCAGGAACAAAGATGAAACTGTAAAGAAATCAGAACAAATACAAAGAGGAAAGTCAAATCAAATAAAACAAAATGTCATCACTAAACGGATAAAATATAACACAAAACCAAAAAGGCAAGGACATCTAGAACCTAACCAACGACAGACAGATTCACGAAGAGCGAATATCGTAATAAAAAACAGTAAAGGCATCACAAATACAGAACAAACAATAACTACAGCAAACACAAATGAAATAAAAATGACAAATACAGTAAATCTTGCCACAATAAATAAAACTGAAATAAATAAAGATTTTTTAAATGAAAGTGATGAAAATGTACTACTAGATGAGAAAGCGTTAAATCGCTTGTTGAATATAACTTCTGAAGAAAGCCTGACAGATGAAAAGCAGCTCGATGAGTCAGTGGAAACTGCTGATGATGAAGAGATGCTGCGCCGGTTATCTGACGTGTTGTATGCTGAATAAAACTTTGTTTGAGGACGTTTTATAGTAAAGTTGCTGTTGTCCACGGCTTCGACTACGTAGAAGTCGTTACCGCGTAAAATCATAACCCTCCTTTTGCGTAGTCGGTTAAAAAGTAGCCTTGGTCCTTCCAGATCCTTCGAACTATCCCTGTACCAAATTTTAGCTCAATCGCTCTAGCCGTTTAGGCGTGAAAGCGTTACAGACAGACAGACAGACAGACTGACAGTTTATTAATACTTTAGATTGTTGGCACTTGTTGGAACCTGTTATAATAATTATAACACATAATGCACTTTTTACTTGATCACTTGTACTTTATTCCACTATTATAATAATGATCATGATATTAAGAAGTAATAAAGTACAAGTGATCAAGCAAAATGTGCATTATGTGTTACTGACAGAGTTACTTTCGCATTTATAATATTAGTAGGGCTATGTGACAAACGTGGTTCTAGCCCAGTTGCCAATGGTTTGGTCTATATATCCGGGCACAAAGTGTCCCATCGGTGACAGAGTGGCAACATAATGCGATTGCCGTTGATGAGGTCTTAATAGATTTGAATTGCGCATAGCCCCGCTGATTCTGTTCCTCTGTAATTGATTACTGCAGTGAGCAACTTTAGCTATGACTAGTACTGGAATGTGTGATCAATATTTGACCACTGTGTGACACTTGCGAGCGTTTCCGAAGGCACGTTAATTCGTTGATCTTCTATGCTTCTGCGTACTCTTACGGGGATAAAGGCGTGACTATAATGTAAAGGCATGTACTTAAATCGATATCTGTATATTCTTTTTTTCTGAACTAAATAGTCCAAAGTTAAACCAAAAATACTGACTTGCACACTAATTATTGCACACTAAATAAATCAAATTTATTATACTGTTTAATGGTATTCGCAGAACTGCTTTATTGAACGAATAACTATTATCAAAATTGTATATCTAGTAATTCCTTAGTTCAACAAAAATATTAAAACTTTTTAAGGAAAACCATCGCCTAATTAACTTTTAGGAACAACGTTTATTCTAAGTAAAACCCCAATTTAATCAGTCACCTCTACAAAATTAAATTTTATTGATCAAAAAAATAAAAGTCTAACCTAGCCTACCCTACCCTATTCGGTTATAAGATTGTATAATTTAGAGTGCGAGTTAGCATTTTTTATAAACAATTCGTATTTCTGTTTTACAAATCATAATTATATTCGATGTACGAACTACATTTTTGGTGTGAATTCGATTAAAAAGGTCATCTCGTTCTGAGTAACTTATAAGTTTATTAAGTAGGACATGTTTAGTTAATGAATTGGTTTTTTTGCACAGCATTTAATTTTCTGGTTTGCATTCAGTAAATTAGTGGAGTTACCTAGTGTGCAGAAAAATTAAACAGAGGTGCATTTAAAAATATCCCTAATGTAAATACTTGTTATAATAACGAAATACAATACAAAGTGTGGTGATCTTACGAAACTATTTAATATGCAAACTACGTAACTTCACACTGTGCCGAGTTTGGAGCGTGGGGACAAATATTTATTTATTTTTAATGTGACCACTGAAATACAGAATGTGAACATTGTCAAATTGTTCGAGCTTATTAAAAACATGATGGCTATTTTCTATTTGGCATGTTAACATAATTTCGGAGACCGAATTAATTTATGTAAGTAATAAATTATTGAAGTAAAACTTCTTTAGGCGCGACTAGGAAGTAACTCAGATATTTTTTCTGACGGAAGTAACGCTTACTATTTAAATTTTGAATATAGTTTCCGCTATTTAAAATTCGAATGAATGATATAAAAATATAACATTAGAGGCCGTAAACGGCAAAGAAGTTTTACTTCAATCGCGCGTAAAGGTTACATGCACATGCACACACTTTTTTAAATATGATTTATCTTAAAGTAGACTAATGTGAATATTCCTCCTTTATTGATAGTCTCCTTTATGTAGTACTAGCTATTCCCCGCGGCTTAAGTTTGAACTGTAACCTTTTTTAACCGACTTCCAAAAAAGGAGGAGGTTCTCAATTCGTCTGTATGTTTTTTTTTTCTTTTTATGTTTGTTACCGGCAAATCGCATGAAAGAGTAAACCGATTTTGATGATTCTTTTTTATTTGAAAGCTGGTACTTCCCATGTGGTCCCATATACAGGAAGTCAGAATCTGATGCTGGGATCCTGGAGAAATCGAAGAAAACCCTCGAATTAAGGGAATTCCTTAACGATTTACAGCAGTTACCTTGTGTTTGGGCTTGATTAATTTGTATTGGGGAGGACATTACCCCTAGACTGATATAATTTCATTCTACCTGTCACTAAAAATAATGAAAAAAAAATTTTTTAACAAAAGGAAAAAAACCGACTTCAAACAAAAACTAAAAATTGAAAAATAAAATTAACTTAGCACAAAGTAATGGGTAGTAAATTTAGATTTATCAGATATTATTGACTGTAATACTGAAGTCGGTGCCAATATTTCCATGAGAGATTAATAATACCTACCTAAACCTATAGTTTTACTTGGCGCCGATTTCAGTATTACATTCAATAATATCTGATAAATCTTTTACTACCCATTACTTTGTGCTAAGTTAATTTTATTTTTCAATTTTTAGTTTTTGTTTGAAGTCGGTTTTTTTTGTTAAATTTTTTTAATGAAAAGCAAATTGTTCTAAAATAATCAATTATTAGCGAAGGAGTTTCTGTAGGCATGATAATTAATTTTTCTAGATTAATCCTTATCAAAATAAATACTACTATCTTTCTTATGCGTCGTAAACGAAGTTGGGTGGGTCAGCTAGTTGTAAATAATACGTGTAAAATAAATTCCTCTCGAGTATCCACACAGATAATAAATTTTATTTTATCTATGGCACGTGTACGCTGTTGCCGCCAAAACGCATTGTCCTTAAATATACATTTTTACACATATTATAAACGACTGTATTTGGACGAAATAGGGTTTATTTTCGCTAAAATATGCTGCAATATAAGTTGTTAAATTGTCAGGATACTGCAATACCAACATACATGCTTTGGGCAGTATGTATAAGCGCGCGAAACGGACTTGACGTAATAAAGCGCGGTAAATTTTTGGCGCGGTGCTGATAATTTTACTCTATGGAATAATAATTAGGTGTCATTGTAATAAAGGGTGTCCGGATGTCCATTAAATTTTGTGTAATTTAGACTTGAGTGCGGTTTGAAATTTTATGGTTTAATAATGTGAGTTCGTGGTTTTAGTTTAGTTACAAATGAGTTGACAGTAATTTGACAAATTTTTGTTATGTATTACTTACCTACTTATTTAAATAAATCATTTTTGTATATTTTTGTTATTTTTTGAACTTCTGTTTTGTTAAGTATTACTTCATCGTACTAATCATTATCCTACTAATAATATAAACTAGTTGACCCTCGCAACTTTGTTTAAGTCAGATAAAGTGTATGAAATGAAAGGTTTTTCTTCATCAAACTCATTAATCAGCGTGTGAAACTGCCCTGTTTGCTTAATCATAACAGAGCTTAATGATTAAGGCTATTTTAAAATAATTCAGCCACTCAAACGCCGGTGGCGGGGACTAATTTGTTTTAGAATAGACATCTTTACGTAAACTTAATCGTAATCTTTTATGTTTTAAATAAGTAAATAGATTGGCTTGGTAATTGCATTAATTAATCTAATATATTAAAATGCACCTATTATTTGTGAGATACATTATGGCCAAGTCAAGTTTTTTAGTTATTTAAAGCATAAAAGATTATATTGATCTATACTAATATTATAAAGAGGAAAGATTTGTTTTTTTGTTTGTTTGTTTGTAACGAATAGGCTCCGGAACTAGCAGATCGATTTGAAAAAAAATTTCACTGTTGGGAAGCTACACTCTTTGCGGGTAACATAAGCTATATTTTATTCCCGAATTCCCACGGGAACGGGAACTACGCGGGAGAAACCGCGTGACGTCCGCTAGTAATATATAAATTGACTATGGACATTGGACTTGATACTACATGAATCTCACTACTTTTTACGGTAGACGAACTGAGCGTATGCTTCCATCCTTCCGAGGGCCGCAGTGGTAGCCGTAGGTCTGATAGGACTCCTGGGACATCCTTCCGAGGGCTTACCCGGGACTCCCAACCGTAGGCTGTTAGGTAGGATACGTGTGGTTTTTAGTCGGTAGAGGTTTGGTATGCATCCATGTAGGATGTTTTTCCTCACGTAGGTACAAAAAAATACGAAGACGAGACTTGAATCTTTAACAAGTTTTGTTTTTGATGGCTTGGGATTTAATTCTATTTACAAAGTATAACTAACTAGCGGTCATCACGCGGTTTCACCCAGCTCCCGTTACGTTATACGGGAATAAAATATAGCATGTTTACCGGGAGGAGTGTAGCTTCACAACAGTGAAAGAATTTTTCAAATCGGTCCAGTAGTTCCGGAGCCTATTCGATGCAAACAAACTCAAATCTTTCCTCTTTATATTATTAGTATAGATAGTGAATAGTGTGAGAGTGAGTGTCCAAAGCGAGTGCAATGTACGGCGTGGTGGCTGGACAGAAGCAGGGCAGCAGCAAGAAGAAGCAGCGTCGGGATCAGGTGAGGGATACCAGATATAATACCAATATTATAAAACGGGTAAAAAACGGGACTTCGCTGTCCGTCTGTCTGTCTATACGTCACGAACCGTGACAGCTAGAGAGCTTAAATTTTCACAGATGATGTATTTCTGATGCTGCTGCAACAGATACGAAAATCAGAACAATAATAATATTTTTGGGGCGCGCATACAACAAACGTGATTTTTTGCCGTTTTTTGGTACGGAACCCTCTGTGTGCGAGACCGACTCGTATTTGGAAGGTTTTTTTTCATGTAGAGATTCTCATGGATGCTTTGCCGGACTTGAACTGATTGAAACCACATTTACCTATAGCCAAAATTAAAGATAGTTAGTGAAATTATTTAATTTTGTTTTTTCACGTTTTGAATAATCAATTGGTTGATTTGATATTCGAAAGAAGAGACGCGAGCATCTTTTAGTATTTAAACTACCTACAATTTTATTTATACAAACTGTATAATAATAAACTAAATTCAAAAGACTATTAGGCTCTGCAGTTGGATGTCAACAAGGTGACGCTCTTGGGCCACTCATTTTCAGTTTATCCATACAACCCATAATTAGACAGCTAAAGTCTAAATTAAATATTTGGTATCTGGATGACGTCACCTTAGGAGGGAACGTAATTCATAAGTAATGGTCCTAAAATGCTACCTTGGTGTACGCCGTATGTAAATAGTTCTTACACAGACTATGACAATAATGTTCGGTAGAAACGTACAAGGAAGGGGTCGGGCGTTCCTTCAAGCATGCTCACTTACTAAATAGATTCAAATATATGCTAATCTAATCTACTACCGACTCGCTTTTAAATGGCATAGAACCATAGTACCTATTATGTAAAGCACTAATTTTAATACTATCAAAATGAGGTTTATTAGTCAGTCGGAGTCCGGCATAGCATCCATGAGGATTTTCCCACACGTTAAAAAAAAATCTACCAATAATGTAAACGTGAGTTTGTTTGATTATATTGAGAGATGGATGGCTGTTAACCCGTTGTGGGAAGTGGGAAATCTAACTGACACCGTATCTATGTCCTTTGGTTATATAAAAAAAAAATGGGTGCGTGTACTTATGTACGCGCGTGAGAAGTTATCCTTCTTAAAAAAACAAAAATATAAATATGAAAACAGTGATCAGAGGTGACGAGCGTACCAACATGCGCGACTATTAACGAGGTTCAATTTCTATTTTGTTGGTAGCTTTTTTTTCGAGACTTTTTTTTAGCCTCGCCAAATTGACGTCGCCACCAGCCTGATGGTAAGAAAGCAGTGGCGCATCTAGCGATTGGGGGCCACTTTTTACAGTGGTCCTCAAGTTGGCGGCCCTGTGATGTGCCTCTTCACGCTCCTCTTGAAGAACCCGGGATTGTAAGATGAGGGAAAGACGTGTGCGGGCAGGTCGTTCCTTGTTTTTATAGTTCGACAGAGGAACGATCTTTTGAAACGCTCAGTTCTGGCGAAGATTCTCTCCACTGTGTATGAGTGGCATCTCTGCCCGGCACGCGTTGTTCGGGATCGGAAAGGAGATGGTGGGATCAGGTTGAAGAGCTCTTCAGAACATTCGCCGTGATACATTCGATAGAAGGCAGCCAAGGACGCTATGGTTCTTCGCTGCGACAAAGGTTCGAGGCCTCCCGTCACCTCAGGACAACCAATTATTCGGATAGCACGTCTCTGCATAGCGTCAAGCGCGTCTAACAAGTACCTCGCGGAGTCATCCCAAAGGTGAGAACAGTACTCGACGCAGGGACGAATCTGCGTCTTGTACAGTAAATATCTCTGATGTGGCGTGAAATACCGTCTCACCTTATTCAGGATTCCCAGTTTCCGCGAGGCCAGACCAATACAGCTCTCTATGTAGTTTTTGTGATTGAGCTCACGCCGGACGTCTATACCGAGAATCTCCAGGTTGTCCTTTAGTGGAATTGTAATGCTCTGAAGAGAGGGCAGGGGTAGGAATGGGGACTTCTTAGCTGTAAACGCACACGCCTGTGTTTTTCTGGCATTGAACTCGACCAGGTTGTCTGATCCCCATTGGGTAATGCGGCCCAGGTCCAGATCGAGATCCGCCACGAGTTGTCGTCTCTTCTCATCCACGTCGCCTCGCCCCGCCGCTGGACGGCCAGAATAGCTCCCATGAAGAGTACTGTCATCCGCATAACAATGAATGCACCCAAGGGACAGCATGTCATTGATATGCAGAAGAAAGAGAGTTGGGGACAATACCGATCCCTGTGGTACTCCGGCATTTACCTGAAAAAAACAGGAAGCCTGACCATCACAGAGGACCCGAATTCGTCGCCCGTTCAGGAAGCTGGCCAACCAGCGGCACAACTGATGCGATAAACCATATGACGGCAGCTTGGAAAGAAGCGACGCATGCCATACCCTATCAAAGGCTTCTGCGATGTCTAGGCCAATAGCCAGAGATTCGCCGTGCCTCTCCATAGCCTCACCCCAGGTGTGCGTTATGTACGCTAGGAGGTCACCCGTTGATCGTTTCGGCCTAAAGCCATATTGGCGATCGTTAATTAACGAGTGATCCTCCAGATAGCGCATGAGCTGTTTGTTGATGATTAGCTCGAACACCTTGCAGATGACGGTGGTTACGGCTATGGGGCGATAGTTGGCTGGATCCGACCGATCCCCTTTCTTGGGGATCGGTTGGACATTCGCCTCCTTCCAAGCCTCCGTCACTTCTCCCGACGAATACGAGAGGCGATACAGGCGTGTTAGCGTTGGAGACAATTCTCTCCATAGCCTCACCCCAGGTGTGCGTTATGTACGCTAGGAGGTCACCCGTTGATCGTTTCGGCCTAAAGCCATATTGGCCATCGTTAATTAACGAGTGATCCTCCAGATAGCGCATGAGCTGTTTGTTGATGATTAGCTCGAACACCTTGCAGATGACGGTGGTTACGGCTATGGGGCGATAGTTGGCTGGATCCGACCGATCCCCTTTCTTGGGGATCGGTTGGACATTCGCCTCCTTCCAAGCCTCCGTCACTTCTCCCGACGAATACGAGAGGCGATACAGGCGTGTTAGCGTTGGAGACAATTCAGCTGCACAATTCCTCAGCACCACGGGCGGAATGCCATCAGGACCACTGGCTTTCCGCGTGTCGAGTGACCGTAGCACCGCCCGCACATCGCACTGCCGGATTACAATTTCCGGCATCGTGGTTCCACAGGTGGCGATAGTGGGAGGTTGCTTGCCACAGTCATCGACCCGGGAATTAGCCGCAAAGAGCTTGGCCAGCATTTCCGCTTTCTCTTGGGCCTTGTGAGCCAGTGATCAGTCAGGATAGCGCAGTGGCGGCAGCGAGGGCTTGCAAAAGTTGGCCTGCACGGCTTTGGCCAGTTGCCAGTATCCACGGCTGCCCGTCGGATGTGACGTGAGCTCCTGACCAAGCCGCGTGACGCGCTGGGCGTCCGCTCTCTTGAAGGCTCTCTTACTGGACCTAGTGGCTCTGTTGTACGCTGCCTTGAGGCGGGCCACATTCGGGTCGCGCACAGCTCGAGCCCTGATCCAGGCGCGGTAAGCCGCCTGTTTTTGTTGAACAGCTACGGCACACTCACGCCCGAACCAGGGGCGGGTTTTGCGGATGCTGGCGACATCAGTGTATGGAATGTAGTATTCCATACCTAATGTGATTTCACCAGCAACCGCAGAGGCGCTTTCCGATGAAGCCCTCCCTGCAAAGCAGCGCTGACTCCACGGGACGGCTGCAAAGTA
The DNA here is from genome assembly GCA_933228765.1 of Miltochrista miniata. Classification (NCBI taxonomy): domain Eukaryota; kingdom Metazoa; phylum Arthropoda; class Insecta; order Lepidoptera; family Erebidae; genus Miltochrista; species Miltochrista miniata. The sequence goes on from OW121772.1 coordinate 24,842,461, forward strand.
TTCTCGTAGTCCGTCCCAGTCTGCTGACGAGTAGTGCCACAGTCGCCGCGTCACCTCTACTGCCCTTGCAGGGGACGGTACCTGCAGGCGGGCACGCACAATACAGTGGTCGGATGTACCCAGTGGGGCGCTAACCGTCACACTGTACTGTGCTGGATTACTCGTCAGCAGTAAGTCCAGCAGGGCGGGTTCATGGTCTGACCTGTCCGGTATGCGCGTAATCCCGCGTACCACTTGGGTCAGACCATGGGAGAGTGCGAACGCGTGGGTGGCCCGTCCCGCAGGATCTGTCTTGAGGGACCCCAACCACTCAATGTGGTGACCATTGAAGTCCCCCAGAAAAACCAACTCGGCGTTCGGGAACCGTACCTGCGCGTCATCAGCCCCCTCGCTGAGGTGCTGATACAGCCTCATCATCGATAGACACACACGTAGATCTGACTCATGGAGCCGTGATCTACGTGCAGCCAAAGGACGGAGAGGGATGGGTCCTCAAGGCAGCGCAGCCGGCGACAGCAAACATCCGCCCTAACGAACGCGCACACCCCGGCTTTTTCTCGAAATAGTTCCTCGATGATATAGCCGGGGTAACTAAGGTACGACTGATCGGCAGGGCGGAGTATTTGCGTCTCCGTTAGGAACATCACAGCTGGCCGTGCCGTCTCTAGATGGTGATGGACGACGTTGAGGTTGCCGCTAACATCCGCGGACTCCATCCGCGGATGTTAGCGAACTCCACCTCAAACAGTACGTTATTGGGAGTAGTAGCGGCCGCTGTGGTACCTTATTTTCTTTTCTGCACTGCCATGATTGAGACGTGAAGACGAGACGTGAAGACGGAGTGACATTTGCTGCTGCAGTGAGTGACAAGGCGTAGGGGCTAGCTTCATCTATGACTGTGTGGTGAGACGGAAGCCGACCCGCCGGACGGAAGGGCCCCCGTACCCCCCGAGTGTGGTCGCCGGGGTCCCAGTCTGGTCACCATCCGGCACGACGAACCACATCGGGATTATGCGCGGCCTGGTGGGGCAGCCTCCCGGGGTGGTTAGTCCCAGTTGGGCCCCTATACTACGCCGCGGGCGGCCAGCGGTAAACCGTTTCTACGGGTCTCCCTGGCCGGCGGGTCGACCCCCGTCAGCCACACTAGAATCCGCTTAGCGCCTACTGGTACCCCCTGCTGCATCAAACATCGCCCCGGGCCCGGCTGTGCAGCTGCTGAACCCCGAACGCAACCCAACCGGGGCTGGGTTACTTGGGGGGCTTTTCACAGCTGCACGGTGGACCAACGGACCAACACTTTGTACCACCTGGCACCCACATGGGAGCCTAGGCCACCATGTGGGTACCTAAATTCGCGGAGCCTCGTTCGTTGGTTAACAGGTGCACCACGTGTAGGTGAGGTCGCTTGGGCCCCCGAAAATTTTGGTGGTGGTGGGGCCCCTTACACCCTAAAACTTAATGAGCGGTTAAGCAGACAACTTCATACTGTTAATTTTGTGTCACAGATCTTAAAATTTCACTCTCATCATTTTTTCATAACGCGCCTAAAGAAGTATAACTTCAATGAAAGAGTGCAGAATGCACATAATTATAATGAAGCAATGATCGGTCTCGTCCCAGTAATCGTCGCCTCAAGACGTAAAATAAGGTGAAAGAATTAGCCGGCTTAGAGCTGTAGTGTCTTGGTGGTTCAGTGGACAAGGTGCCTGCCCCGGATTGTCAGAAGACGCAGGTTTTAGTCCTGCTCGCGACCTATAATTTACTCACATGAAAAATTGGCGATTTAGTTAGTATACTAATTGCTTTTGAAAATTTTATAAGTTAAAGAATAGCTAAATGTATAAGTTAAAGAAGAAAGACTACTTTTTATCCCGGAAGCAAGTCTCCGGTACGGGAAGATTTCACTACGCGAGCGGATCCGCAGGCATAGGCTATCTGTATAATTAAAGCGCAGTTCACAGAACACCGCCTCCGTCGCCAACTTTAGTCCCTTGAGTGAACTTGGTAGAGTGGCTTGCGATTCTCACTAAATATTGTACAACTCCTGCAGCAGTATGCCGTCCTGGTAGTTTCTATTTAACACCCGACGAAAAATGAGAGGTGTTATAAGTTTAACCTGTGTAAAAATAATGTTGTGATAAGATTTTAAAACATTTTAATTTTTAAACGGTTTATGAAACCTCCCCCACATGGGCTGATCCGCGGGCATAAGCTAGTATCCATAATGTAATTAAAGCGCAGTTCACAGAACACCGCCTCCGTTGCCAACTTTAGTCCCTCGAGTGAACTTGGTAGAGTGACTCCCGTTCGTACTAAATATTGTACAACTCCTGCTGCAGTATGCCGTCCTAGTACCTACTGTTTTAACACACGACGAAAAATGAGGGTTGTTGTCCCTACTAATGTTATAAATGCGAAAGCAACTCTGTCTGGCTGTCTGTCACGCTTTGACGTCTAAAGCGTTGAAGCGATTTAGATAAAAAAACTTGAGAGGTGTCAAGGGACACCCGGATGGAACGAAGTTCCTTTCGATTAAAGTGAAGGAATTGTAATAAAATTTTATTTTAAATTTAAAAATTTTATTGTAAGCAAAAACAAAAACAGAAACAAAAACAAAAAGAAAACAAATATTAGGTGCTTACACATCAAATTGGCGTTTTTCGTACTGGCCACTTTAATTACGATTTTCTCCTCTTTGGTAAGGAATTCCAAATTCAAATTTTCCCAGCTATTTACTCATGTATTTATCCTTCGATGACCGTCATTCATTTGTTTTTTTCTTCTGTTTTTTTCTGTTTGCGTCACTCATTTTACAAAATGGAAAACTTAAAATATCGCATTATTTACGAGTACGAGTTCCGCCGTGGCACTAGTGCTGCGGAAACGACTAGAAGGGTGAATGATGTGTATGGCGGTCATGTTGCAAAAGAAAACACAGTTCGTTTTTGGTTCCAACGTTTTCGTTCAGGAAATGTCGACCTGCAGAACAAGCCCCGTGGACGGCCCGAGACTCAAGTTGATAATGAAGTATTGAAGGCTATTGTGGAAGCGGATCCATCGCAAACCACGTCCGAGTTAGCTGCAGGCTGCCGTGTTAGTGATAAAACTGTTTTAATTCACTTGAAGCAAATTGGGAAGATTAAAAAGCTTGGAAGGTGGGTACCTCACGAATTGACTGAAGCAAACCGGCAAAAGCGCGTCGACTGCTGCGTTACATTACTGAACCGGCACAATAATGAAGGTATTTTAAACCGAATCATTACCTGTGACGAAAAATGGATTCTTTACGATAATCGAAAGCGCTCAGCGCATTGGTTGGATCCTGGCCAGCCAGCCAAATCCTGCCCCAAGCGAAAATTAACCCCAAAAAAGTTACTTGTAAGCGTTTGGTGGACTAGTGCCGGTATTGTTCATTACAGTTTTCTCAAATCTGGCCAGACTATTACGGCTGATGTCTATTGTCAGCAATTGCAAACCATGATGGAAAAGCTAGCGGCTAAACAACCTAGGCTGGTCAATCGCTCCACGCCACTGCTGCTTCACGACAACGCTAGACCACACACTGCACAACAGACGGCTACCAAATTAGAAGAGCTTCAATTGGAATGTCTAAAACATCCTCCGTACTCCCCGGATCTTGCTCCAACAGATTACCATTTTTTTCGAAATTTGGACAACTTCTTGCAAGGGAAAAAATTCAACTCTGATGGGGCAGTCCAAATCGCCTTCACAGATTTTATTGATTCCCGTCCGACTGGTTTTTTTAGTAAAGGGATCAATGACCTACCTATGAGATGGCAAAAATGCATAGAAAACAATGGTTCATACTTTGATTAATTAAATATATTATATTTAAAAATATTCTACTTTTTGTTCCTCCTATACAAAACGCCAATTTCATATGTAAGCACCTAATATAAAAAAAAGTGAGTGCGTGTAACCTTTACGCGCGACTGAAACTGAACAGAGCGAAACTCCTATTTGCTTTGGTGTTGCTCGTAGAGTTCCTGTTCATCCCCTGGCTAGCACTAGCACTACCACTATCACTACCACTATCACTATCACTACCACTACCACTATCATTACTACTATTACTACCACTATCACTACCACTACCACTACCACTATCACTACCACTATCACTACCACTATCACTACCACTATCACTACCACTATCACTACCACTATCACTACCACTATCACTACCACTATCACTACCACTATCACTACCACTATCACTACCACTATCACTACCACTATCACTACCACTATCACTACCACTATCACTACCACTATCACTACCACTATCACTACCACTATCACTACCACTATCACTACCACTATCACTACCACTACCACTATCACTACCACTACCACTACCACTACCACTATCACTACCAAAAGTGTCGTTACAACTTTTCGTGAGAATTTTTTCCGTCTAGCCCCCTTTCACAACGCGCGATAAGGAACTTCGTTCCAAAATTGTATAGAGATTTGTGTAAGTATAGAAGTTTGAGTCCCTGGAAATGACACTTTTATTCGGACGAAGTAGGCTTCGAAATTACTAAACCGATTTGGATAATTCTTTCACTGTTGGAAAGCTACATTATCCCTGGGTGACATAGGCTGCATTTTATTCCCGTGTTCCCACGGGAACGGAAACTACGCTGGTAAAACTGCGTGACGACCGCTCGCGCTAGTACCTAATTATAATCTTGACCTCCGTATCTGTGTGTCTGTGGCAGTATTGCCATAGTAGAATTATATATAGTAGGGTATCTCCGACCCCGACCGCACGATACTTACCTATAGTATCAGGGCTGTCACTTTTAGTTAATTCAATCGTCGTAAATGACAGGTTAGGTTAAACAATTGGACATTCTCATACAACATCATCTAGTCCAAATTAGGCCAGTTTAAGCTTGTGCTATGGGATCTAGACAACTGATAGACATATGTACTTATATATTTCTAAATAAATACATAGTAGGTATGTAAAAACATCAAAACTCTGATACAAAACTTTGAGGAACACACAATTTATTCGATTCCACCCGAATCCAACCTGGGACCTCAGCACAACATTCCCATATTAATGATGGCAACATTTTATGGATCACAGAATTAATGTGAAAATTTCAGCTTTCTAACCATCACGGTTCCTGAGATACAGTCTCATGACGGAAGGACAGACAAAGTTCAAAGACAGCAAACGGACAACGTAGTCTCATAAATAGACTCCCGTTTTTATCCTTTGGGTAGGGAACCTTAAAAACGACCGAAATTCTCGAATATTTTAGCTTTTCCTTAATTCATACACTAAACACTATAAATTTGCATTCTTTTGAAGGTTCTATATTCGTTTGAAGTGCCACCAAAGTAAAGTTTCGATTATCAGTCAGTCAGTGTTCACTCACTGCATACATACATATAGTCACGCCTTTATCCCAAAAGGGGTAGTCAGAGGCGTAGTATACGCCCACGTCTCACCTTTTAGTTTCATGTCCCGCGAAATAGGTGGTGAGCCTATTGCCGTGTTGAAATGGACGGGTAGTGTTCCGTTAAAAGATACTAAATTTACTTCAAACTTCTAGTTTTATCCACAAAGAAATTATAAGGGGTCGAAAACGAACTGAGTGGGTCCGAAGCAGTGGGAGTAGAACTCGCGCAGCGAGGGTTCCGTACCAAAAAACGGCAAAATTCATGTTTGTTGTATTCCATGCAACAAACGTTCCTGTAATACAATATTATTTTTCTGATTTTAGTATTTGTTGTTATAGCGGCAACAGAAATACATCATCTGTAAAAATTCAGTTCTCTAGCTATCACGGTTCCTGCGATACACACATTTTGTGGGACAGACAGACAGACGTACAGCGGAGGGTCATGTATTGGGTCCTGTTTTTCACTCTTTGGGTACGGAACCCTAATAAATACGAAGTCTAATAGGTATTGAACGAATTCGTACGTAAGCATTGAACTTATATTACTACGTCCATAATAATCTCAAGGTGCCTACCTTGAGAGTATTATGGACGTAGCAGGTACGTAAGTGAATTATTCAAACTCACCTTTCTTCTTCTTTTGTTACCTATCGTGAATTCGTGAATAACGATAGATAATGAGGGAGTTAAAAAATTACTGTTGAGGCATCCAAAAACAGAGCAATATATATCGTCTTTACTTCTTTATAGGCATTGTCATATTTATCTAATGGCGACAGGTTGTGGCGACGAGGTCCCGTGTTGCGACAGGTAAGAGTACAAAATGTCGCCACCCCAATACATCCCAAGGGTGTCGTAAGAGGCGACTAAGGGAACACCTACGCAAAAAGATCCATTACGTAGAAAAGGAAATCTCAAAATGTAACCCGGTTGTCAGTAAAATGACAATCGTTAAGCCAAGTTGAAGGATTTATGCTTGGCTTGAAAATTTTCAACTGCGGGTCATGGCGACCTGCGCCTGTCCATCTACTCATCTCAGGCTCATCACCTATTACGTGAGGCATAAAACTAAAATGAGAAATGGGGGCGTATACTATGCCTCTGTCTACTCCAACGGGGATAAAGGCGTGATTATATGTATGTATGTAAATAAAGATAGCAGGCATATGACACATACATTTTACGTAATCACGCGCACGCGGTTCGCGGCAACACTGATTGAACGCTTGGTTTACCTGCTGGGAGCGTTCCGACTAGTACTGATTTTTAAATGTGTGCGTGACGCGCGGCTCGTTCTGACGCGACGCGTCCGTAGGCACTGCGCACGCACACAAGTATACCGCGCTCGGTACCTTTGATATAATTTTGTTTGAAGATGCCTAACTCTATTAAACTCTGGTATTGCTGTCCAACGGATGAACGAATATTAATACAAATTGTCTGTTCAAAACCTCATATGACGGAGATGGTTTTTAGCTATTAATTTATCGTCGGCTCCTGAGTGATAAAGAGATTTTACTGAAATTCTCAGGTTCGATTTTTCGAAGTTGTATTCGGTCAAACTGCCAGGGATCAATCGTTCCTTCGGCCAATTATATCGAACGGGCAATGGTTCTTTCGGGGGGCGGTTGATCGACCAAATGATTTTCGACCAGCAGTACGGGACTATTTTGTTGGAGTATTAATTTGATAGTATTTAATCGACATGTTAAACTGAAACTGGCTGATAATTTAGTCAAAAATATTAGATAATTTTATCTTTTTATCCCCAGATTAAGTTCTCATGAGGGGCAAAAACGGTAACAGAGGCGAAACCGACGGCGTCATCTAGTATTTATTATTTCAATTTATTTACTGACCTCGTGTGACTACAGGAAAGAGTACAAAATGTCGCCACTCAAATTCATCCCAAGTCTGTTCTAAGAGGCGACTAAGGGAACACTTTCTAATAGCGACTCATTGTGTAGAAAAGGGAAACTCGAAATGAAACCCGGTTGTCAATAAAATGACGTGGGCGGCTTGAAAAATGTCAACTGTTGGTCGTCGCAGCCTGTCCATTTCAACACGGCAATAAGTTCACCACCTTTTACGTAGGACATAAAACTATAAGGTGAAATGTGGGTGCACACTGTCTCTGCCTACCCCTTTGGGGATAAAGGCGGACTATGTATTTATTTACTGCACCTACCAGGGGTTCATAATTAGATAGAAGTGATTTAAATGTTCACACGTTCCATACTCGTACATTATAACTACAAAGTGCAGCGCGTTCGCAGATTTGGACCACAGCCAGAAAGTTGAAAATTCGCTGCAGAAACTTGTTGATAATTCAACTTAAGTCTAATTTAGTTTCAAAATCCTTCTTCGTTTTCATTTAGAGGCACCATAATTTATGAACCTAATGCGAGAGTAAAAAAAATTTTCAAAAAAAATAAAACCGACTTCCAACAAATCCTGAAAAATAAAATTTACTTAGCACAAAGTAAAACGTATTTTGATTTATCAGATTTTATTCAATATCATATTGAAGTCGGCGCCAAGTAAACCCATAGGTTTATGTAGGTATTATTCATGGCACCAACTTCAATACTATAATGAATAAAATCTGATAAATCAAAATACATTTACTTTGTGCTAAGTAAATTTTATTTTTCAGGATTTGTTGGAAGTCGGTTTTATTTTCATTGTTTTAAGTGACGGGTGAACCGAAAAATATATCTATCTAGGTAAAAGTTTTCATCAATACAAATCAATCAAGCCCAAACACAAGTTAGCTGCTGTAAACCGTTAAGGATTTCCCTCGACTGTCTTTCGGTTCCATAATCAGATCGACTCCAGATATTCATTAAATTGTAGTACATTAAAGCACTGAATTAAAAAGTTAACAAATGCACTGGTTGTCCCTACAATTTTCGGTGGTTGCCCTCGATTTCTCCTGGATCCCATCATCAGATCCTGATCTGATTAAAATAGGACCACCTCAGAAGTAAACCCTATTCAAGAAAGAAAACAATTTAAATCCGTTTATAATTGACGGAAATATCGGTGAACATACATAAAACATTGAGAACTTCCTTTTTTTTTCGAAGGCGGATCCATCAATCTAGGTGCAAAGTTCTCATCAATACAAATCAATCAAGCCCAAACACAAGGTAACTGCTGTAAATTGTTAAGGAATGCCCTCGACTGTCTTTCGACTCTATCATCAGGACGACTCCAGACCTTCATTAAAATGTAAAACATTAAAGCACTTAATTAAAAAGTTAACAAGTGCACTAGTTGTCCCTACAATTTTCGGTGGTTGCCCTCGTTTTCTCCAGGATCCCATCATCAGATCCTGACCTGGTGAAAATGGGACCACCTCAAAAGTAAACTCTATTCAATAAAAAAATAAATTTTGAAATCCGTCTATAATTGACTGAAATATCGCTTGACATACATAAAAAAAAATACATACAGACGAATTGAGAACCTCCTCCTTTTTTTGATGTCGGTTAAAAAGTAACTCTATCTGTCTGTCACGCTTATACCGCTGGAGCAATTAGCTCCAGTCCCTGGGAAGGACATAGGCTACTTTTTAACCTACTGCGCAAAACTCCGCAAAAGTTATGATTTTATGCAATAACGATTTCTACGCAAATAAAACACCAACAACAGTGGAAACAGCCAGAAAATTTATTTAAGTATTGCATCTACCAGGAGTACATAACCATATAGAAGTGATTTAAATGTTCACACGTTCCATACTCGTACATTATAACTACAAAGTGCAGCGCGTTCGCAGATTTGGACCACAGCCAAAAGATGAACTTTTGCTGCAGAAACTGGTTGATAATTCAACTTACGCCTAATTTAGTTTCAAAATCCTTGCTGAGGGTTACGTATATAAAGGGTAAATCGGAAATAGACTGTAAATGAATATCGGAAATAGGCATGTATGGGGCTCAATGCATTGTGAATAAGGACGCAATTTCTAAGGAGAAATATCAGATGGCATCCACGCCATGTGTAACTCAAGAAAGTGGGCAAGTAAGTTCCACAAGCAACCCAACAGCTATTATTAAAAGATCAAATATTGTAATTGTGGCTGATCAGCAGGGTAGACAAATAAACGTTATTATTTTTGTAAAAACGGGACCCTATTACCGAGACTTCGCTGTACGTCTGTCTGTCTGTCTGACTGTCGGTCTGTCTGTCCGTCTGGCCGAGGCGAGATCACCGTTTATCTCATGAACGGTCACAGCAAGAGAGCTACATATTTTCACAGATTATGTACTTCTGTTGCAGACAGAACAACAAATTTAATACAAAAAGCAGAAAAAAAGGGACTCCCATGCAACAAACGTGATTTTTTGCAGCTTTTTGGTATGGAACCCTCCGACCGCGGGTCCAAAGACACCATTATTTAAGTGTGTCTATCAGTCGTCTAGATCCCATAGCACAAGCTTAATTTGAACTAGATGATGTTGTGTGAATATCCAGTATTTTTTTACACAATAATTTGTGCTATAGCTTAGCAAAATAAGAGAGATAAGAAAATAATAGAGCTAACATTGTATTCTTGATATATTGCAACCCTTTTGAACGAACCGTCAATCAATTTCATTGTATTACGACATTGATAGGTTGTGACGTTATTGATAGCCTCTGGTGTTGCAAAATTTTATAGGCTACTAGCTGACCCGCGCAACTTCGTTTGCGTCACATAAGAAAGAGTAAATCACCCGTTCCCGTCGCATTTTCTCCCGTCAGAATAATTTAGTTAGCGAAAGATGTTTCCCGTCGCATTATTGTATAAATTGCGCAAATTCATGCATATGACGTGGTCTCCCGGGGTACGTCGCCGGCAGAATAGTTAATAGACCAAAAAAAGCAAAAAAAAAAGCGAGGTCAAACGGGATAAAAAGTATCCTATGTCAGTCTCCTGGTTCTAAGCTACCTCCCCACCAATTTTCAGCCAAATCACATATTAATAGTGTAACTAACACGACTTTCTTTTATATAGTTATTTTTTTTTTAATATTCAGCACGCCAAATTGACGTCGCCACCAGCCTGATGGTGCGCCGTGGCGCATCTAGCGATTGGGGCCACTCTCACAGTGGTCCTCAAGTTGGCGTCCCTGTGATGTGCCTCTTCACACTCCTCTTGAAGAACCCGGGATTGTAAGATGAGGGAAAAACGTGTGCGGGCAGGTCGTTCCAAGTTTTAACAGTTCGACAGAGGAAAGATCTTTTGAAACGCTCAGTTCTGGCGAAGATTCTCTCCACTGTGTATGAGTGGGATCTCTGCCCGGCACGTGTTGTTCGGGGTCGGAAAGGAGAGGGTGGAGTGGTGGTGGAGTTATATATAGATTGTGAGAACTATCAAGTATGTGGGTCATATGATCTGCCGAGAGCCTCTGGACATTCTTCCGAGGGCTTACCCGGGACTAGCGGCCGTAGACTGTTGTAAGTCATCGTGGGGTTTTTATTAGTCAGTAGGATTCCGGCATCGGTGAGTCAATGCTTGTCTGCTAAATTGTTTAAAAAAAATCACAAGCAACATTGTATGGGTCGTGAAATAAGCTTCAATCTGCGAGTTTTCAACCGCGATAAGGCTAAAAAAAGCATTCAGAATATTAGAAAAAGTTGAAATAATTTATATAAACTGCAGTTTTTGTGCTCTCAGTCCAGAAATCGGGTAAAAACTTGAGCAACTTACTTTTATAGCCAGTTTTGGTCGCGACACAGATTAATAGTCAGGGTGTTTTACGACTTTTTCAACTTCTGCCGCTTCAACTAATAGGTATTTTTTTTCTGTTTGGAGGAACTACGATATTTTTACCAAACCTAGTTAGATATTGTAATAAGTTTTACGGGTTACGTCAATCCTATTATTATAAAGAGGAAAGATTTGATTTTGTTTGTAACGAATAGGCTCCGGAACTACTGGACCGATTTGAAACATTCTTTCACTGTTAGAAAGCTACACTCTTTGCAGTGAACATAGGCTTATTTTATTCCCGTATTCCCACGGGAACGGGAACTACGCGGATAAAACCACGTGACGTCCGCTAGTCATTTATATAACACTGAATTAACCGCAATATACTGTTTTGAGTTATGTACTGTGCTACAGTACATAACTCAAAATCTATAGTCCGACGTTTACAGATGTGGATCTGGAATTTATGGAGCGTTAACGAGATTCGGTCGAGTCGTTAGTTAAATGGTTTATTAATATTTTATTGCTAAATATGGCGACCTGGACGTGATTAGTAAAAGGGAATAGCAGATATTAGAGCAAACCATCTTCTGAGCCATAACATTTTTTTAAAGCCAATGATGAGACAAGCCTGCGGCGCACCTGATTAAGAAAAAGAAAGAAAGAAAAACTGGTTATTTAAAGCAAGTAGGACACATTGCTCAAGACTATACAAATTATGTAATGAACAGTGGTCACTGTAAAGAACCTTCTAACATCCCTTCTATTTCTATACTAATAAAATCATAAAGATTTGATTGTTTTTATAATTGTTATTATAATTATAAGTGATTTTATAAATGTTATTATAAAGATTGACAGAACTGAGTGTTTCAAAAGATCGTTCCTCTGTCGAACTATAAAAACATGGAACGACCTGCCCGCACACGTGTTTCCCTCATCTTACAATCCCGGGTTCTTCAAGCGGAGCGTGAAGAGGCACATCACAAGGCCGCCAACTTGAGGAATGAGGACCACTGTAAGAAGTGGCCCTCAATCGCTAGATGCGCCACGGCTTTCCATCAGGCTGGTGGCGACGTCAATTTGGCGCTCATACTTATAGATTCAATTATAGGTAAATTTGGAGAGCTAAATATTAAAAAAAAAATCGCATAGGCTCCGAAAATACTGAACAGATTTGAAAAATTCTTTCACTGTTGGGAAGCTACACTATTCCCGATGGACATAGTTTATTCCCATAGTCCCACGTAAACGTGATCTAGGTGGGTGAAACCGCTAAGTAGAGCTATTTAATATCCTTCCTGCACACCTAAAGGAGATCGTATAAAATACGACAGTATTTATAGCACAGTTGAAGGATTTCTTGTTGGATAAATGTCTTTATAGTATAGCCGATTTGAAGGCAAACAATGACTTTTAATTGATTTAAATAAGTATCTTGTGACAAAAATGTAAATTGTGGTAAATAAAATTTCTATTTTTGGTGGTAGTATTGGAAGACTTTTTAATCTGAATTGGAAATGTAGGGTACCTAATTAGGATGCTGCATGTGAATATTTTTTATTTTTTATTAATTTAATACCTATTAACTTAAGCATTAATTTCAAACACAATGTACTTAAGTTGTTAATGAAATAAATAAATCAAATCAAATCAAATCCGCGTGACGTCCGTTAGTAGACATTAATAAATATGAAAGTTTGTTAAAGTTTGTATCAGTGTAGATATCTGGATGACTCTTTCACGCTCTAACGGCTAAATGGATCTGAGGACAGGGATAGAAATAGTCCTTGTCCCGGGAATATGTTCCCATGGAAAGAGGTGTGCTATTTAGATATAAACTAATATTTCTGCTTTATAATATATTAGTCTAGATACCTTAAGGTGAGTAGTCTCTAAACTGCATAAAAGTGTACGTTGTCATTATAAAAAAAATCCCATTCGGTAGTCGAAACTAAATCAGCGAGCCGTTTGCTAAAGCTCATAATCTAGTTATAACCCCAGAATACACAGTAATATGAACAGCGCACTTACGCGCTAAATTGGAGTGTAAATTATTTACGCGAGATGTAGTGCACACTTGAGAACGCCATCTAGTAGGGGATAGAGGTACTTTGTAGATAATTTTGTTGATAATTATATTTGAACTGATTATGGGGCGAATCGTCCGAGCTAAGACTGATCTTCGGACGAGTTGCCTCATTCGTAAAACGTATGAGGCATTTCGTCTGAACAAGAAGTTGTCCTCGGACGAGTAGCCTAATTTTTGAAAAGAACGGTTTTGACAATATTCGTCGATTCGTCGGGGCTAAGACTGGTCCTAGGACAAGCAACCTAATCTCCAAAATAACTGTTTTTGGCGTATGGGGAAACCCACCTGCATTCATAGACTTTAATAAAAATCAATATTATATCATACCAATATTTTTCTTTAATACCCATATTAAAAAAAAACAATCAACAGGAAAGTAACTAAAAATGTTTTTATCAGTAACAAAATGTAAGTCAAACCAAAATATATTTAAGCTATTAATAACATAATTGTAAAAATACCTATATCTACATAATAATGTCTGCCTCTGTGGCGCAGTCGGTAGTGATACCGCCTGCGGCGCTGGAGGTCGTGGGTTCGATTCCCACCGGAGACAAATATTTGTGTGACCCATAAATGTTTGTCTCAAGAGACTGGGTGTTTCTATGTATAATATGTATGTGTTTAAAAGTATATAAGTATTAATATCCGTGGTCTGATACCCATAACACAAGCAGGTTATTCCTAGCTTACTTTGGGATCAGATAGCGTTGTGTGAAATGTCCGTGAATATTTATTTTTATTTTTTTATTTATTTTAATGTAGAAATATTTTTAAATTGATTGTAACTAAAGGTCATCAAAATCATGATAAATAACGAAATGTGAACAGACCCAAAATGTAACAAATAACTCATAATCAAAAAAGTCATTTTTTGCATAATTATGCTAACTTATAAATTGCACTTTCTTTCAATAAAGTAACCAATACAAATATTTTTTTCAAGTAGTTCAGTTACATTTTACTCAATTTTTTGTGTTCCAATTTCTTTTCAAACCTTATTTTTGTAATAAAGCCATTTTTGCGATAAAGCCCTGAATAATAATCAGCATCTTTTTTTAAATTTTTCAGTAGCACTACAATATTTGGTTTAGGTTTAACTTTCCGATTCAACCTGGCGTTCCAAGATTCAATAGCGTTGTTAGTTTTGTGCATCACACCATTGAAATACCATTTATCTTGTAAAAATCCTTTCCCAAGCCGTATTTTATGTTATTAATAGCTTAAATATATTTTGGTTTGACTTACATTTTGGGAAGCGCTCGTGGCCCCGCGGACTCAGTGTTCTGTAAACGATCACTGCAGTAAGCAACTTTCACTATGGCCGGTCCATGGATGGGTGACCATCCATGTGATCACTTTTTGACATTTATTTGAGCGTTTCCGTGCTTTGGAAGGCACGTTAAGCCGTTGGTCCTGGTTGCCAGTAAAATGGCAGTCGTTACGTCAAGTTGAAAACTTTATTTCAACAGCAGGCAGTCACAACCTGCGCCTGTCCATTTAAACACGGCAATACGGCTTACCACCTATTACGTGGAACAAATTAAACAAAAAAGGTGAAATGTGGGCATATGCCTCAGCCTACCCCTTCGGGGATAAATGCGTGACCATATGTATGTATGTTACATTTTGTTACTGATAAAAACATTTTTAGTTACTTTCCTGTTGATTGTTTTTTTAATATGGGTATTAAAGAAAAATATTGTATGATATAATATTGATTTTTATTAAAGTCTATGAATGCAGGTGGGTTTCCCCATACGCCAAAAACAGTTATTTTGGAGATTAGGTTGCTTGTCCTAGGACTAGTCTTAGCCCCGACGAATCGACGAATATTGTCAAAACCGTTCTTTTCAAAAATTAGGCTACTCGTCCGAGGACAACTTCTTGTTCAGACGAAATGCCTCATGCGTTTTACGAATGAGGCAACTCGTCTGAAGATCAGTCTTAGCTCGGACGATTTGCCCCATAACCCATGATGTTTACGTAATAGTCGGTTGGCAAATGCTTCTTTGGATACGGCGAACATCAGATAGATCGTCCACTATCATTTAAAATATTTGTTTTTATTTATTGTATTTATTTGTATTTATAAATATTAGTAGACATTCATACACAACATTATCTAGCCCAAATTAAGCTAATATAAGCTTTTTAAATTGCAATTATAGCCTTATATTTTCAATTAAAAATTATGAAAAAATTTAGGGAGGTGGGAGACGGGCCAAGGATACAGAAAATCGAAATTTTTTTTTTTGTGTAAGTATGTAGCGTTTACACGTTTATTCGATTGAACCATCGAAGTGTGCATCGTGATTTCGTGCGCGCGACATGTCACCCCTACATGGGTTTTTAATTAATTTGATCGTTTAAAGTAGGGCAAAATCGAGCCCAAAATAGTCGGTTACAAACAAGCAAACAAGCAAGCAAGCAAACATACAGGTGAAACAAATAAAATCGTTATAAAAACACAGAACCTCCGAATCTGGCATTTGTGGATAACACAAATATTTGAACCGATCCGGGAATCGAATCCAGGACCTCAAGCGCAGCAGGCGGTTATACTACTGACTGCGCTACCGAGGCAGTTAATAATGATTTTACTATAGTATTTGCCACCTAAGTGGTTTAAAGGAGTATATCAGTTTGTGAGCTAAACAAAACTCCGAAACTCATTGAAAGGATGTCCCAGAGTTCCCGTGGCAGACTTTGGCTACCACCTCTGTCCAAGCTGGGGGTTCCTTAGATGTCCTGCTTCTTAGGGACTGAGGGTTGTGTGAAAATCTTACCTTACGATGACGCGACGCGGGGCTCAAACTTGACTAGCCTCGTGGTACAGTGGTTAGTGTGCCTGGGAACGGATTCGGAGGTCAGGGGTTCGATTCCCAGGATAAATATCTTTGTGTGATGAGCAAATTTATTTGTACTGTGTCTGGGTGTAATTGGAACGAAGTTCCTTATCGCGCGTTGTGAAAGGGGGCTAGTCGGAAAAAATTATTACGAAAAGTTGTCACGACACTTTTGGTAGTGATAGTGATAGTGGTAGTGCAAGCCAGGGGACGAACATGAACTCTACGAGCAGCACCAAAGCAAGGGGGGGAGGGGGAGGGGAAAGGGGGGAAGGGGGGGGGGGGGGTGAAGGGGGAGAGGGGGAGTGGGAGGTGGAAGGGGGGGGGGGAGGGGGGAAAATAAAATTTTATTACAATTCCTTCACTAATTAATCGAAAGGAACTTCGTTCCATCCGGGTGTCCCTTGACACCTCTCAAGTTTTTTTATTTATGTATTTAGAAACATATAAGTATGTATATCAGTCGTCTAGATCCCATAGCACAAACTTATATTAGCTTAATTTGGGCTAGATAATGTTGTATGAGAATGTTCACAAATATTTATCTTTATATTACTTTATGTTATAACTAGCTGACCCGCGCAACTTCGTTTGCGTCACATGAGAGTGAGGTATGGTATTAATATTTCGAGTAGGTATTATAATGTTTCCCGTTGCATTTACCCCCGTCGCGCTTATTATAGTCGCGTCGCGTCGCTTGTATTCGTTATGGCGCATCACATGAGAGTGAGAAGGATGTGACTTTAACACCTCTCGTTAAAGTGATATAATGTTTCCCGTCGCTTTTACTTCCACCCATCGGTTTTCCGGTATGGAACTCATCGCGTGCGAGTCCGACTCGCACTTGGCCGGTTTTGATCGTTCAGTTGACTGGCTGCCACTGCAAACCAAAAAAACTCCCGTCACGTCGCTCATACTTTAAAACTTAATAAGAGGGTTATTGTAAGTGAACCTTAAAAGATAGGCATATGCTGTCAAGGACTTTTTTTATAACTTTTTAAGAGAAACAATTTTGTAGTATACAATTTTTACGTAACTTTAACTATTTATGCAGCGTCAGCAATGGAAGCTCTCAAAAGAAAGAAATAATCCCCGTTCTCGAAACATTATTCATGGCTGCTCCGCTCCTATTCGTCTTAGCGTGATGTTATATTGCCATTAGACAGCCTAAATAAATGGCTGGACTATTAAACTGTAAAATAATTTTTGAAATGCAACCAGTAGTTTCTGAGTACAAACAAACTCTTCAGTTTCATTATATCGTGAGCAAACCTTAAGAGATAGACAAATTAGGTTATTGTGAGCGAACCTTAAAAGATAGACATATGCTGTCGCGGACTTTTTTTTAGAACTTTTTAAGAGAAACAATTTCGTAATACACAATTTTTACCTAACTGTAACCATTTACGCAGCGTACGCCTCGGAAGCTCTCAGACAGTAAAAAATATTCCCCGTTTTCAAAATATTCTTGATTGCTGCTCCGCTCCTATTCGTTTTAGCGTGATGAAAAGTATACTGTAACCTGCCCAGGAGTATGAAGAATAATTGTATCTATTTTCGTTAAAATCCGTCGAGTAGTTTTTGTTTCTATAAGGAACATACAGACAGACAGACAGACAGACAGACAAAAATTTTACTGATTGCATTTTTGGCATCAGTATCGATCACTAATCACCCCCTGATAGTTATTTTGAAAATATATTTCATGTACAGAATTGACCTCTCTACAGATTTATTATAAGTATAGATAGTATTGATAACAAGTATTGTCCATTGCTCCAGAATGCAGAAGAGAAGGACGGCCAGAAGCGCAGCCTCGCGGAGCAGTTGATGCAGTACGTCAAAAGAAGACTCAACCGACCCTCAGGTGAGTGGGCGGGTCACTCAGCACTTCTTTTTACCGCAAAAAATAGGTTAAATTAGTTTTTTTTAGTAGATCCTTTTTACCACTGTCGTAAAAGGAGGAGTCTTGTTAGTATCATCAAAAGGAACCACGGTTTTTAATTGTACTATAATTATAAAAAAGGTTGGATTTAACTTTGTAATGGAACCACAGAAAGACGGCTACCTAGTCAGAAATTGTAAAGTTGGAGCTTATCGTAAGTCCCTACTATCGTTTTTTCTCGTGTAGGAATCCCTACGGCTGTCATTCGGACTTGAACCAACAAAACTACATGATTCATTTAGCACCCGGAGTAACAAAGTGATTCCCAGAATTATTGTACAAACATGTACTGGAAATCAGAGTCCCATGTTGGGGCGCCACTTAGTTACCTAATTGGCGCCCCAACGTGGGACTCTGATTAGTGGGGATTCCTCCTTACATTACTACTAAGATTAATCCCGCGGGTAGAGCTACAAGCATTAGCTTTTAATATTTTTTAATGTAAATATAACTACTTAGTTCTGGGTAGTAACTTCTTATATGTCAGAAAGATCGGTTTACGGAATAGTCAAAGCACAAAATAAGAAGCTACAGAAAGAAATGTCATGTATCTGTACTTTAATCTTTTTCTAGCTACTTTCGTCTACCCACACTCACGCTCAAGCAAGTATCGCAATCACTATTAAAATGCTCTGCGGGCCTAAAGAGGCAACAGTGTATCTATACTAATATTATAAAGAGGAAAGATTTGTTTTTTTGTTTGTTTGTTTGTAATGTAATAATCCGGAACTACTGGACCGATTTGAAAAAAAATTTCACCTAGTCTTTGCGGTGAACATAGGCTATATTTTATTCCCGTATTCCCACGGGAACGGGAACTACGCGGGTGAAACCGCGTGACGTCCGCTAGTGTTTCATAATATGAAACATACATATTATAAAACTTGAAATAAAAAACAAACAATACATAGAATACATTGTATGTTTCATATTATTTCTTTTGAGTCGCCTTTTAGGCCCCCTGACCTCGTGTCCGTGAACTCCACGAGCGGTGCCTATTTCATGTAGATTGGGATCTGTATCCTATTATTTCGTAGCCAAAGTGTGCAGGGATGAGCTTCATTAAAGTGCATTTTGTCAGTTTAACGCCATCTGTGTAAAGATTGTGGAACAATTCAACTGTGGAAGGAGGTTTGGTAAAAGAGGAACGTGCGCCAGTGTAGACATCTCGTGGTGGATACTAGAACTAGGTGTTGCAAACTATTGCGTGTTAGTTTGTCGTTTAGCCGCTAGATGGCAGCCTCCGTAGTTGGAGAAGCTATTGGGGGCAGGTGGAGGTGATTGTTTTAGAATCAACTATAATGGCAAACAAGCACTGGTTAAGTTATTTGCTATTTGAACCAGACTGCAAGAATATTTATAGTTGAGAAATCTTTATGGATTTATTTATCTTTATCTAAAGTGGGCAGACTGAAATATTATGTAGGTACCTATGTACCTATATTGTGAAGTCGTGAAGTCTCTCTAATCACTGTGTTAAGTAATTTAAAAAAGAAACAGAATCAAAATCGGTTCATCCGCTTGGGAGCTACGATGCCACAGACAGACTTACACACACACACACACACACACACACACACACACACACACACACACACACACACACACACATACACCCACATACACGTCAAACTTATAACACCTCTTCCGGGTTTACGTCGGGGGTTAAAAACGTGGTTGATCCTGAGTTGAGCCTCAAAACAGTTGTTTTTGGAACGAAGTTCCTTATTATGTACACGCGTTTCCGTGCTTCTGTTGTTACTTTAAACCATAGGTCCCGGTTGCCAGATAAATAGGTAGTAGTAGTTAAGCTATATTTGATGGGGTATACTACGCCAAATCGAATGCCAAATAATCGAACGTTCAAAATATCGAACGTTCAATATATCGAACGTTCAAAATATCGAAGATTACAATATCAATGTTCGATATATTAAACGTTCGATATTTTGAACGTTCGAGTATTTGGATGTTCGATTATTTGGCATTTGATTTGGCGTAGTATACCCATTTGAAGCGAATGGACGGCTGAAATGTTTAAAATTATAATACGAAAACTATTACCTTCATATAATATTTTTATTATAATAGTAAACAATGCAAACGGTACAAAACGTGTCTAAAAGTACACGCCGAGTGAGGAGCCTCCACACATCTCGGTGCAATTCGCGTGATATACGAGTGGCTCGCTCACTCGAACGAAACACATAAATCTGCGGGTTTGTGCGCCTCACACTCGCACACACTGACTAACTGGTGCGAGCATGTTAGAGTTGAAAAACGACTAAATTATGGTTAACATTTTTACTAGTCTAGACACGGTGGGGTTTTATTTTGTATTTGCATCGTTTAACTAATATTCGAAGCTTTCGTCGCCGTGTTCTTTTTTTTTAATACGGCGACAGACAGTTTACGGCCTTCCTCTAACTCTGGAACTACTGAACCGATTTTAAAGACTCATTGACCATTCAAAAGCCTAATTATTCTGAAGCAATATGGACTATAATAATGTATTTTCAAATACAAACCAATGCAAACAGTACAAAACGTGTCTAAAAGTACACACCGAGTGAGGAGCCTCCATAGGCGTACAATGTCAGAAACGCAAAATGACAGATTAGCGAATTGACAGAAACGCTTAATGACAGATTCGCAGAACGACAGATTCGCAGAATGAAAGATTCGCAGAATGACAGATTCGCAGAATGACAGATTCGCAGAATGACAGATTCGCAGAATGACAGATTCGCAGAATGACAGATTCGCAGAATGACAGATTCGCAGAATGACAGATTCGCAGAATGACAGATTCGCAGAATGACAGATAAATCTCGAATAAAAAACATCGAGTTATATTAATCAAATTCTTTATTTGTTAGTATAAATCAACATAAATTTCCGTAACATAAATCAAGACAAATTAACCGTCTCATCTCATAATGTCCTTTTCTCGAAATGTCCTTTCTCATAATGTCCTTTTCCTAAAATGTCCTTTTCTCAAAATATGTACACTACAGGATTAACCCCGGTCATTTTTTTTATAACCTACAAGTTACCACCTGAGTGGTGGTAACTTGTAGGTTATAAAAAAAATGACCGGGGTTAATCCTGTAGTGTCTTGATAAATTTGATGTTATTTTTTTATAGCCACCTAAACAAAACTTAGGTGGTTATAGAAAAAATAACTACGAAGGCTAATGCGGAAGCTCTACTGCGCTCCGCTTCCGCCTTAGCCTTCTAACCTAGCGTATCCAAGTCAGATTGAGCGGGGTAATCCTGTAGTGCACATATTTTGAGAAAAGACTTTTTGAGAAAAGAACATTATGAGATGAGACGTACCGTACAGGACTAACCCCGGTAAATTTTTTCGTCTCATCTCATAATGTCCTTTTCTCGAAATGTCCTTTCTCATAATGTCCTTTTCACGAAATGTCCTTTCTCATAATGTCCTTTCTCAAAATGTCCTTTTCCCAAAATGTCCTTTTCTGAAAATGTTCTTTTCACAAAATGTCCTTTTCGCGAAATGTTCTTTTCTCAAAAAGTTCTTTTCGCGAAATGTCCTTTACTCAAAATGTCCTTTTCTAAAATATGTGCACTACAGGATTAACCCCGCTCAATCTGACTTGGATACGTTAGGTTAGAAGGCTAAGGCGGAAGCGGAGCGCAGCGGAGCTTCCGCATTAGCCTTCGTGGTTATTTTTTTATAACCACCTAAGTTTTGTTTAGGTTGCTAGTTGTGTATAAAAGTTAAACCAAATAAAAAGAAAAATAATGGTTAAATAAGCATCACTCGCAAAACTAAGATCTGGCATTTTGCGAATCTGTCATATTGCGATTCTGTCGTTTTGCGAATCTGTCATATTGCGATTCTGTCATTTTGCGAATCTGTCTTTTTGCGTTTCTGACCATTTGCGAAAAAATGCCAACATTTGGCATTCTGCGAATCTGTCATTTTGCGTTTCTGACATTGTACGCCTAAACCTGTTTCTGGATGTATGTATATGTGTATGTATTTAAAAAGTATATAAGTAAGTATTAATATCCGTGGTCTGATACTCATAACACAAGCAGGTTATATCTCACCAGAATCGAGCAATTCTAAACGGCTCCGCACTAAATATTAGTTTCTTGCTGTGTTCAGACTTACAGTTTTCTATTAAAGTTTTGAACAGACCGACAAATTCAATAAAATAAGTTCGCTTGCTGGTTTGTTCTGCATCGACAGGTATTGGAGACAGCAAGGTGTACAGATAACCTAATAAAGGTCACGAGATCACCTGCCGAATGCGGGTAACACAAGACCGAACGTTGTGGCGATATTTTGATGGTGAATTATGCTCAGCGATCGCCAAATCGGCTGAGATAATGATGAAGGATGGCCTGCCTCGAATGGTCAATATTTGGGCCCTTTGAGATCCTTTCTATGTCAAAGCATAGACACTTATAATGCCCTGCCAGAGCATGTGTCCCTCCTCTGAGTACAACCCAGGGGTTTTCAAGCGGAGCAACAATAGGGGTAAATCATCCTTAGGCCGATAACTTGAGGACCACTGTCAATAGACTTTGCCTTGTGACTGAGCGGGGTCAATATGGCGAACAACATTGTTTTAAATGTCCCACGTACTTATAGGGGAAACTGGGGATACTTGATCCTTACGGGAGACTAGGTACACAAGATTAACAGAACTTGTATAAGCCGTATTTAGTTTTATAGCGGCAATATCGATTGTATATGGTACTCGATAACTTTCTAAAGATGGTACATCTATCACATTTCACACTTTGGCAAACGGCGGCCGAGTAAGTAATTGTTGCAGCAGAAAGAAAATTTTGGTGAGTTTTTATTTTGATTAAACATTTATTTAAAATAGGACTTTTAAGTGTGTATGCATTTAATACGAGCCGTTATCTATATTATTAGCCATTCTTTACGTAATAAAATGGTAATATTATAGACATTTGAAAATATTTTGGTTTATAACCTCAAGTAGCTCAGGATATACTTGGTACACTTTATTATGGGAGATTTGATCCACCAAACTCAAGTGTCCCCTACCTTTTTTTTTCAATTCATTGCAGAACAATATCCCAAGAGCCTGCAAAACCAGAGAAGGTGCCCCGAAAAATGGTGCCAGAGAACGAAAATAAAGCTAGTCCAATTCCCTTAAAGTTGCACAGCGAACAATGGAACGAGCTATGCTATGGATGCCTCTGGGGGATAAAATTCGGAACGATGTTCTCCGTAAGAGAACCAGAGTGGTCGACATAGCTTGCAGAAGCATGCGTCTTGAAATGGCAGTGGGCTGGCCACATCTCTGTAGGATCCCCCTGTTAATCCCCCAGGATCAGGTCATCAAGACCGGGGGGATCAAGTCTTACGTATATACGGGACACATGGTACGATTCCTTATTATTGATTTAAGTCAAATAACTACTAAATTTAGATATTCATATCTTTGGCTCTTACAGCAATTATAAGCAAATAATTTTCACGTATTTTAGTACCAAAAGTTTTTTAAACGGATTCTCAATATAGAAATTAGGGATAAAAAATAAAAGGGGGGATCAAGTGTCCCCAGTTTCCCTTATGTGGTGAGTCTATTGCGGTGTTGAAATAGACAGTTGAGGTTGTGACGACCCGCTGTTTAAATTTTTCAAGCCGCATAAGGCTTAACGATTATCATTTTACTGACAACCGGGTTTCATTTTGAGATTTTCTTCTTTAGGCAATAGATCGTTTTGCGAAAGTGTTCCCTTTGTCGCCTCTTACGATACCCTGGGAATGAATGAATTAAGGCGGCGACATTTTCTACTCTTTCCCGATACCACACGGGACCCCGTCGCCACACGGGGCATTATTTTTAATACACATTATGAATACGTTTGCAAGCAATGTATTTCAAATGAAATGGAAATAATACATAAAGACTAGGTATTCATAAGCTACCAAGCATGAATCCTATCACGAGCTGGCTTCCATATCGCCAGGTCGTAAACCAAATGTACCGTTAACTTTAGAAATTGATTTATTTTATGGATATGGCCCATTTTAACTGCTAAAATGTTCGTAAGTATGCTGAGACAAGCTTCTTCGCGCTATGCATTCCTGGTACCTTTTAACCCCCCTGGAATAAATGTGAAAGGCAATACCTATCTATCTATACATACATACATACATATACATATACATACAAAAAAATAAAATTGGAGTGTTTGTTCGTAATATTTAAATAACCGCTTTCTACTACATGCATATGAATGTACATAGGGTACACATACCAAAATATATTTTTTTTAAATTTTTGTCTGTCTGTCTGTCTGTTTGTTCCGGCTAATCTCTGGAACGGCTGGACCGGAGTAACTTAGGCCACTTTTATCCCGGGAATAAGTTCTCACGGGAAGCGGGAACGGGAACAAATTTCACGCGGGTGAAGCTGCCGGCATCAGCTAGTATTTATATAAATTTAATACGTGAATTGTATTGTATATGTGTGTTTGAGAATCTGTCTAGCATTATAGCCTCCGAACGGATGGATCAATTTTGATACGATTTTTTAGTTCAAAATGTGAATGGACGGCTAGAAATAGCTCACCTTCTAAGCTGACAAAAGGGTCTGTCTTACTCACACCCTCTGGACCTGTAGATCTGAAATTTGGCATACTTATAGGTACTGTAACTTTGTTTTTAAACTCACACGACTTGCACTACACATTATATTAGTTGCGGGTCTTTTTCGCGTAAACAATTCAAACTTCGCTCACCTCTCGACGTTTCGGCTATGTTACAATAGCCGTGGTCACGAGTGGACTGGGGAATGCCGCGGGCGTCATCCTCTTGTACCGTTGATCTTACAGGTACCCACATATTAGTTTATTAATAACAGTCATTAGGGTCGCGACACACTACCCTCACGATATCCGAACGAACGTTAGGCGGTTTTTCGCGACACTTACACATCTTCACTACAGGGTTCCATGTGGACGAAAGTTTATATCCCCCCTCAAGGTTGAAATTGTTATGATGCTTCTTGATTTCAACCGCTTCACGAACAATCCTTGGGTAATATCGGCGTTCAGTGGACAAAACTCCCGGTGCATGCAACGCACCGGGAGTTTTGTCCACTGAACGCCAGCTACAGTCCACCTTGTAGACGCCGTGTGTTTACAAGGTGGACTACTACTACTACTACATCAAAGTGTAACTTTGGCGTTTACTACATCAAAGTTACACTTTGATGTAGTAAAGGGTGTTTTTTTTCGAGGTATAGAACTTTGAAATGGAATAAAACGAAGGTGATTGTTTTTATTGATATGGAAATGACTTTATTCGAAAGGAAATCTTCTGGCATTATAATTTAAATATGATTTCTGGCATATAACCGCCAGGGCTGGCTCGGACGTAGTCTAATCTAGAGGTCCAATTTTCGATGACTTTCCCAACATTTGTGGCCGTATAGCGACAATATCGCTCCGAATGTTATCCTCCAAGTGGTCAATCGTTTCGGGCTTATCGGCGTAGACGAGCGACTTCACATATCTCCACAGAAAATAGTCAAGTGGCGTAAAATCGCACGACTCTGGAGGCCAATCCACGTGTCCAAAACGTGAAACTATGCGGTTACCAAACGTTTCCTTCAATAAATCAATTGTGGCACGAGCAATGTGACATGTTGCGCCGTCTTGTTGAAACCACTACTCCTGCACAACATGGTTGTTCAATTGATGAACGAAAAAGTCAGTAATCTTCGCTCTATAGCAGTCACGATTGACTGTAACATTCTGGTCAGCATCGTTTCTAAAGAAGTACGGACCAATTATTCCACCAGCCTATAAAGCACACCACACAGTCAGTTTTACTGGATGTAACGGTGTCTCAACATACACTTGAGGATCATCATCACCCCAAATATGGCAGTTTTGTTTATTGATGTATCCATTCAACCAAAAGTGAGCTGCACCGCTAAAGAAAATTCGCTTATGAAAATCACGATACGCATTTCGGAAAGAACCCTGATTTTCAAAATAAATTTGCACAATTTGGAAGCATTGTTCAGGCTTCAGTCTATTTATGTTAAAATGCCAAACCATACTAAACATAAATCACTTTACAGCTGACAAAAATACCGCCGGTTAAAACAGCTAGGCCAACTTAAAGTTCTATACCTCTAAAAAAAACACCCGTTAGTAGTAGTTTCTGTTTATCTCTATTTCTACTTGTAATGTGAATTTCAGAGAAGGCTTTCACTAAAATTGATTTTTTTTAACGGAACTGGCACAATTTCGGCTTAAATGTTTGTATTTAGTGTGCTGAGTAAAGGCGTTATGCTTTTTTAGTCTTAGCGTTATGCTTTCTTGGTATTTCATATTTGAATAATTATTCAAATTATTTTTTTTTTTGTTTCAAATGTATTAATACTAATAATGGGTTGAATTACCGGGTCGGAACTATTTTATATGAGTGTGATGTCTCAAAGTTGGAGCGTTTTCCATGACATTTCGTCTCTGCCAACCCCTTTGGTGATAAATGCGTGACATATAGTACCGCCTTTAAAAATAGGCGCAGGTTGTAACGACACATTGTTGAAGATTTTCAAGCCGCTCATAAGGCCTTCAACTTGGTTTAAAGCTTCGATTAACAGTATATTTTTGATCGAAGGTTTAAATACTTTTAATTTACTGACAACCGGGATCAAGTTCTTACGCTTGTAAATAAATATGACTTTGTAATATTTATTTACAAGCGTAAGAACTTGATCCCGGTTGTCCCATCCAAAGTCCGAACATAGAGAAAGTTGCTTACTACAGTGATCGTCGTTTACAAGAACACTGAACTGAGACCGCAGGGCGACGAGCGCTTCGTATTTATGTAATAAAAACGGACGTCACGCGGTTTCACTCGCGTAGCTCCCGTTCCCGTGGGAATATGGGAATAAAATATAGCCAATGTTACTCAAGGTGAATGTTGCTTTCCAATGGTGAAAGAGTTTTTGAAATCGGAACTATTGTTTTTGAGTTCATTCATTACAAACATACACAAAAATCGAGATGTAGATAGATGTAACTAGGAAATCATAAAATACAGCAACTTCGAAACCAGCTAGTAAATTACATACAAATAGTGTTTGCTAACGATTGTGCTGAGTCAGCGTAGAACAAAAGCCGTGGAGGCGAACACAACACTATCATTAGTTTATTTGACACAATATTAATGGGTTTGGGATGCGGGAGCGCGGTAGTGCTTCGCCAAGTTTGTTTACTGCTTACAATAGTCAATAGGTACTATATATATATAGTTATAATAAAACTAGAATTATGAGTACCTACTTACCTGGAAGATATTTTGAAAAAGGACATCATTCATTTTGGACCAAAAACTGAAAGTGCCGGCCAGAAAAAGAAAATGTGATATTCGCATAGAACACACAATTTCTAGCAAAAAATACTACTACATTAACCCTGTGCGTGCTATGGTTTCTTTGTTACATGCTTTTAAAATTCGTGAAAAATGTTATTTCGAAGGTGTCATTCTAATTGATATGAGCAATAGTGATTTATTTTATTAATTATGTCTTTCAGCACACATATAAGCACACATACATATAATTATACCTGTTTCTCCGAAGGGTGAGGCAGAGGCATATTTTATGCCCAATTTTGATTTCTCGTTCCTACATAAAGAAGCATGTAAAATAAAGATAAAGAGTATTTTATTTCGACAGAGTCAAAGGCCTTCTCGTACTCCGCAAAAGCCATACACAGCGGCTGATTGTACTCGTTTGTTTTCTGTACAATCTGCCGTACAGTATGGATGTGGTCCACGGTTCTAAAGCCTTTTCGAAATCCGGCTTGCTCCTTTGGCTGAAACTCGTCGAGCCTTCCGGCGAGGCGGTTTGTGACTACTCTCGAGAACAACTTGTAAACATGGCTCAGAAGTGAGATGGGTCTGTAATTCCTCAGCAAGGTCTTATCACCTTTCTTGAAGAACAGAGCCACCGCACTCCCGCTTCACGCTTCAGGTGTTTGTCCCTGTTGGAGGACGGAATTAAACAAACTCATCAGCTCGTTGAGAACCGGAGCCCCCCCCCCCCGCCTTCAGTAGTTCAGTTGTAATTCCGTCCTCCCCAGGGGACTTGTTGTTTTTAAGTTGCCCGAGAGCCGCCGTTACCTCGCCCTGATCGATGTCCGGAATGTCCTCGCTATAGTGGCACGATAGTGGGACTCGGTGGTCACAATCAGTAGGGTCCTACTCGTCGGCTTTTTGTCCGTGATGCATAAAGGTCTCTGTAAAAGCTCTTTATTTCCTCGAGAATCTCGAACCTTGTGGTCACAGTACTGCCATCCGCTGTCTTCGGTTTCATCAGACGGGCTCTTCCAAGCTGTTGGGCAAATACTTTGGTACCCCTGTTCTGCTCGATCGCTGCCTCGACGATGCTGGTGTTATAGCGTCTAATGTGGCGTCGTATCAGCTTTCGGGACACTTGCTGTAACGTCCTGACCATATAGTCGGCCTTATCGTGAATATTGCCAGTGGTTTCCAGCAGATCAAAACGATTTTGAAGTTCTAACTGGAACCTCTCAGCCCCTGAGGCTAACTGGAGCGCGGTAGGTCCGAGAGTAGGCTTCATCATACGGGCCCTTTCAGCTCGGAAGTCCAAATTCAGAGATGCTCGTACAAGTCTGTGATCACCACCGGTATTAAACCTGTTAACCACAGAGACCTCTCTAAATATACTCATACTTATAGAATTCGGGACTTCACGCGAAACACATTTACTTGCATTTTCACACCGACATTTCGAGCACGTTGCAGCGCCCGTGGTCGCGGTTGGACTGACTAGTCCAACCGCGACCACGGATGTAAGAAAATGTGTTTCGCGTGAAGTCCCGAATTCTATAAGTATGAGTGTAGAAAACCGCGATAGTTTAAAAATAACTCTCTAAATATAGACTTCCTGTTCATCATGATGAAGTCTATCTCGTTTCTTGTGACCTTGTCGGGGCATCGCCAAGTCCATTTTCTGTGGGACTTCTTCTTAAAGAAAGAGTTCATCAAGAAGAGCCCCTGGGACTCAAGAAAACTGACAAGCATATGGCCCCGGTCATTTCTGCGCCCTACACCAAAGGGGCCGATCTTCGTTTCGCCGCGTTCTTGTACTCCCACTTTGGCATTGAAGTCCCCCATCACAACGCTGTAGTGAGTCTTGGCAGTACCATGTAGTGCTTTTGCTATGTCCTCGTACACGGTCTCAACTGCCTCGACAGTGCTTTTCGAGGTCGGAGCGTACACTTGTATCACCTTCAGGGTGTACCTGTTGGTGAGTCTCAGTATTGAGTACGCTACCCGAGGCGAAACACTGCTGATCTCCACAAAGCTGCTAACGAGGTCCTTTTTCACCATAAAGCCAATCCCGCCCTCGGAAGAATGTCTTCCGTCACCTTCCCGAAAGTAAAACAGGTCGCCTGATGCAAGGGTTAGCGTGTCCTCCCCCTTTCTTCGGACCTCGCACAATACTGGATGTGCCAGATAGTACGACCTAGTTCTACCTCGAGTTCGGTGAGGCGCTCGTCCAGGCGCAGAGTAGTTCCATTAAACGTAGCCAGGGTCAGTTTTGTATGGCAGCCTTCCGTAACCCGGAGATTCTTAGCACCCCTCCCACCGTCACTCCGACCGCTGCCGTAATCGGGAACAGTGGGAGTGCCGTGAACTGGGGGCTGTTGTTTTGTTGTGTGTATCATAGGAGGATATTTGGCCTTACTGTATCACGCTGGCCAGACGGGTTGGTACAGGGTTTAGTTTCGAATTTTCCTTTTCTGTGCGCCATGACCTCGTCCGTTTATCAGCAGGTGCACCACTCGCAGGTGAGGCTGGCTTGGACCCCGGGGTTGGTGGTAGGGCCCCATCACACCCATCGGGCGTCGGGAGGTGGCGGGGTGATTTGCCAGGTACCTGTTGCTTGAGCCTGGGGGGCTGCGCGCGCGGCACCTTTGTGTAAGTTTTTTGAAACAAGTTTGGACTTGTTGTGAATCGTTAGGTACGTTTTGTTTGTGCGTAGGTACGTAGATAATTAGTAAAATGATAATTCGTTCTTATTACAATAGAATAACGTAAAAACAAATCACTATTCAAATGATAAAATGTATCAAAATACATCATCAAAATAACATTTTTCTCGTATTTTAAAAGCATGTAACAACAAAACCATAGCACGCACAGGGTTAACGTAGTAGTATTTTTTGCTAGAAATTGTGTGTTCTATTCGAATATTACATTTTTTTCTTCTGGCCGGCACTTTCAAAATTGGCCCAAAAATGTATGAAACGTGAATGATCTCCTTTAATTGTAGATTATTCTTTAGTCAACAATGAAGCCGAAAACAAAAAAAAATGTCATACCTATAACATCAAATTAAGCAAATATAGCTTGTACTGTCGAATCTGGGCAACTGATAAAAACAATTATATTATATATATTTTATATACATAAAATTATGTGCAGAAAACATCCAAACATCGAGACAACCATTTGCAGAGCACATAAATTAATATTTGTTCCGAACAAATCACATTGGTTTTCGAACATAATCAAAATTGGTCCCGCTATTGAACAGCTATGATGCCACAAACAGAAAAAATCACAGGCTAAACTTATATTATAACACCCCTCGTAAAAAATTCAGCCAAAGAATTGTTTTATTGTAACTTGGCTTTTTTACTACCTCAAATGAGAGCTAGTGTTGAAAGTTTGTTATTAAATTAATAAGTTACGAGTTATAAATGGTTTGCTCCTGCCTACCCTTAACTGGTAAAAGGATCTATAAAGGTAAACAAAACTACTGTTAATGTTTAAAGTTTAACTTGGCCTACTGTTTCTATTGTTATGGACTTTTGATTTATAGCTGAATAAAAGAACTTCATGATATTTATGGAGTCCTAGTCCAATTCCCCGTGTGGCTACGGGAAAGAGTACAAAATGTCGCCACTCCAATTCATCCCGATTGTAAGATGCGACTAAGGAAACACTTTCGCAAAAAGATCCATTGCGTAGAGAAGGAAAACTCGAAATGAAAAACCCGGTTGTCAGTAAAATGAAAATCGTTAAGCCAAATTGCAGGCCTTATGTGGGTAAAAATTTCAACTGCGGCTCGTCTCGATCGGCAACTGTCCATTTCAACACGGCAATAGGCTCACCACCTTAGAGTAAATCATTAGCTCACCACCTACTACGTGGGACATAAGATTATAAGTTGAAATGTGGACGTATACTATGCCTCTGCTTACCCCTTCAGGGACAAAGGCGTGACTATTATGTATGTATGTATGTAGTCAAATTCACCGTCTAAATGGATAAACTCTGAAACTTGCTCTATCAAATTCTGAAACCTACTGAACCGGTTTTCCAAATTCTTTCGGTAATACGAATTCAAATTATTCAAAAGTTACATAGGATATGTATCTTCATGCTATTAGGGAAGCAGGGCAGTAGTAATAAGTGTCAAATATGTGGTACTAGCGAATGTCATGCGGTACTACCCGTATCGTTCCCATTCCATTGGGATTGTGGGTATAAAATAAAACCTATGATTTTCAATCATAAAATCTTTATTCATATGAGTAGGGGAGATGTGCCCAAACCGGACATTGGGCCCAAAGCAGGCACTCTCTTTAAGAGTCCATATGACGCCAAATAGACTTTTACTTTGATCTAGATCTCAGGACTTGTGAGGTGTGCTGAATTGAAATTTGAACACAGACAACTTCAGTTCATGAACTAAAAACGCTCTAGGCTCGAAACACGATTACTGATAAAATCCTCGATAGATTTTTGTGTTGAAAATACCTCGATTTCGTGAAATTTTAAGCTAGATCTCGTATGTTATAAGTTGTTTTTATAATTTAAAATATTTATTAGAAAGACAATAGTAAAATCTTCATTTGCACTAGAGCATTTTTTTCATATTGGTTTTAGTTTTTTTATAATTAATTTATTTCGTTAAAAGCGCACAAAAACCCATCGCATTTCTCTCTTTCTTGCACGCTAAAATGTATATCTTCTATCTTATTTTAACAATTTGGCGTCTGGTAGGCTCTTAAATATAATAATTTAAAAAAGATTACGCTTATAACACGTCACAGTGATCCCCGCGGCCCGCACTCCTCGCATTATTCGTTCAGTTCTCCTGCGAGCACGTTATTACGAGTTGCGATAAAAAAATGTTTTAAGTGGGTTTTTGAAAAATATTGCAAGGTATGTGTCATTATATTCTCACTTTGTGGTGTTTTTGTTGGCATGTATTTAAATCGATATCTCTTTATTCCCTTTTTTCAAACAAATTTTTATAAAGTCAAACCAAAATACTGACTTGCACACTTTATTATGCACACTAAATAAGTCAAATTCAATATACTGTTTAAATGGTAGGTATTTGCAAAACCATTTTACTGAACTAATCACTGTTATCAAAATAGTATAGTAAATACGATCTTATAAGAAGTATAAATAACAATCTTACATCGCCATTATTCCACGGAGCATGAAGTTCTGCGCCGCGTTAGTCACGGGGTCATTCCCGCCTGATGTATGGTCGTACTTGGGCGGAATGACCCCATACAATATGTCTGGCTGGGACAGGATAATTACAACTAGTATGACAGAAAGAAAATTCCCGTATACTCGTATTTGGTCAGAATGTTTGACTAGAAAAATATCTTTACATTTCATGATACCCTGGTAATTTTTGTGTGTATCGTGCGGTATCAGACGGTTCAATTTCGGTCTTTTGGATACACACACACATACATACATATGATCACGGTTTTATTCCCGAAGGGGGAGGCAGAGGCATAGTGTACGCCTATATTTTAAGTATTCCAGACAGTTCTGTACTGAATTTCAGCCAGATCCACATATCCAAACTCACAAACTTACACATTTATACCAAGAGTAAGAAAATAAACATTTCCTTTACCCTTTACTAAATACGATCTTATATCTATATATATAAAAATCAATGCCACTTTTCGTTGTAATTTTATAACTCAAGAACGGGCTCACCTATCCAAACCAAATGTTGAGGGTTTGTTCGAACTATTTAGTAGATGGTTTAAGTGAAGTTTGCACAAAATCGGTCGAGCGGTTCTTCATTTATCACGCAAACGAAGTTGCGCGGGTCAGCTAGTGAGGTATAAATAACAATCTTACATTGGGCAATATTCCACGGAGCGTGAAGCTCTGCGCCGTGTTAGTCACGGGGTCATTCCCGCCTGATGTATGGTCGTACTTGGGCGGAATGACTCCATACGATATATGTCTGGGACAGGATAATTACAACTAATAAGAGAAAATTGGTTTAGTTTTTCATAAGATATTGCCGTATATTGGACAGAATGTTTTATTATATTATGGACTTGCGTAGACTATTTACATTTTTATGGTATCCTGGTACTTATTTTGAATACACACATACATGCATACGTATGGGTCACACCTTTATTAATACCGTAGGGTAGGCAGAGGCAAAATGCGCCCACATTTTTAGTATACCTGACTATAATCTATATCCTTGTACTAAAGTTTAGCCCAATTCACATTCAATAATATTCACACTCATAGTACGAGTATTATGTAGTAAGAAGAATTTCCTATTTCCTTTATAAATACTATCTTATATGAAGTATAAAATAACATTCTTACATTGGCCAATATTACACGGAGCATGAAGCTCTGCGCCGCGTTAGTCACGGGGTCATTCCCGCCTGATGTATGGTCGGACTTGGGCGAAATGACCCCATACAATATGTCTGGGACAGGATAATTACAACTAATAAGAGAAAATTGGTTTTGTTTTTCATAAGATATTGCTGTATATTGGTCGGAAGGTTTGATTAGAAAAAAACCGGCCAAGTGCGAGTTGGACTCGCACATGAAGGGTTTCGTAGCAGCAAGTAACATAATTTAAAAGTTCTTATAGTTCGTTGTAACTTTGATTGACGTTTTAACACGTTCGCAGTGGTAGTGATTTTTCTAACCGAAAATTGCGGTTTATGACGTATTAAAAAAAAACTATCAGCTCTATCTTGTTCAAACTAATTTTCGTTGGTAGATTTTATGGCAATGTACATCTATATTCTTTTTAGATTTATCATTCTCTTAGTTTAGAAGTTAGAGGGGGGGGACACACATTTTTCCACTTTGGAAATGTCTCTTGCTCAAACTATTCACTTTAGAAAAAAAATGATGTTAAGAACCTCAATAGCATTTTTAAAGACCTATCTACACATATGGGTTTAATGAAGAAAAAAAAATTTGAGTTTCAGTTCTGAGTACGGCGACCCCCAAAATTTACTGCTTTTTTTCTAGTTTTATATAAGAATCTTAATGCGGTTCACAGAATACATCAAGTTACCAAGTTTCAATAGCATAGGCCTTATATTTTCAGAGAAGAGTGGCTGTGACACACGGACAGACAGACAGACTGACAGACAGACAGACATGACGAATCTATAAGGGTTCCGTTTTTGTCATTTGGCTACGAAACCCTAAAAACAACCCATCATTTTCTAAAATTTTCAGGCCACTTAGGAACGTAACTGTCATATTATTGTTAACCGGGATCAATAGCCATTGGTGAAGTGCATAGCGTGGTCAGGTCCTCGTGGCAGTTTTGGACATGGCTCAAGACCATGGTTCGAGCCATGTGAGCCAGCGGGAGTAAGTCCTGTGAGTGAAGGAGGCAGCGGGGCAGGAGCGGGAGAGGACTCTCCCTCCCGAGTTCCGCAGTCGGCGGCGCCGGGCGGGACCTGCCGCCTGCTTACGTGCTTACATAAGCAGTCCCTAGACGACAGCATGACGTAAGGGAATCACGTACCCCCTACCCTCCTAAGAAGCGGGAAATCACCCGAACAACCCCTAAAGACGCAGGATAGCACCCACCAGGGTGGTTTGGACTAGATCTTGGTGTGTAAGAATGTCCACATATTCATTCATTTCTGACAGCAAATTAAACTGGCGAGTAATTCCATACAAAATTTCAGAGCCAACCCCGTTTATGCGGTGCTAGTCATTAACGGAGTTTTACTTGATGTAGCAGGTAGCGAGGTTGAAACGACTTTGAACATTTGCAAGTGTGAGTGTGGTTACAGCAGGCGATCTTTGTGCTGGCTGATTTTATGCAGCACATATTATGTGTTTGGGCAAAGTTCATAACTGGATAAGTGGTCCTGTGTTTATAATCGGAAGCTGGATAGCCAATTCATCTATTGCATTGATAATTTTGCTGCTAAATGTTGATTTTTTTAAGGCCGGCGCTAAATTTTTCAACTTAGTTTAACGATTGTAACGTTGCTAGCAGCTAACCAAGTAGAAAACCGACGGGGTAACCAATCTTATAACTGGCCGAAGTGAAAGAGGCTTAACGCACGTTACCAGATCAAAACAAGAGGGCTACACCGTTGAGATAGTAATACCCACATTCAAATAATTAACACACAATTAATTTGCACACATTTAATTTAACCACCAGTCCATCTGGTGGGCCGTTTGCTTGTCTGCCACCTTAGTGGTATATAAAAAATCACAATATATCGCCTATCTTTCCAGCGAAATAAACATAGGCAGTAATAACACACGGCGTGGGCGCAACAGCGCCAGGTCCTCGTAGTGGGTCTGGACGTGGACACTCTCTCGCTCGAGACCATGATGCGAGCCATGTGAGCCAGCGGGAGTAAGTAGGACTGCGTTGCCTCGAACTACGAGCAGGTCATGTGAGTGAAAGAGGCGGCGGAGCGGGAGCGGGAGAGAACTCTCCCACCCGAGTTTCGCAGTCGGCGGCTTGGGCGCCGCCGACGTGTCTTCGCCGCAGACAAGTCGGCTCCATGACCGGAGGCCTGAGAACTGTGAGAGGGTTGCTCACCGTCCTTTCAAAAGCAGGCCCATGATGGCAGCGTGACGTGAGGGATTCACGCATGCCCCCCTTAGAAGCGGGATCACACCCGAAACCCCCCAAAGACGCGGAATAGACCCGAACTACCCCCTAGGCGAGGCCGCAATGGCGGCCGTGGGTCTGTTGGGAGTCCTGGGACATCCTTCCGAGGGCTTACCCGGGGCTCCCAACCATAGGCTGTTGGGCGTTACGTGAGGGTTTTTAGTCCGTAGGTGTCCGGCATAGCATCCATGAGGATTTTCTCTCACGTTAAAAAAAAGGCATTATTAACACCGCCACGTCTCATTTTTTTTTTCGATCAACCTAATAAACGTATCTTAATCCACTCCTGATCGTCTTAAATTTGAAAAAGCTAACAGACTGTCTAATGCATGAACAGCCTTTATGTTTTGCTGCAAAGACTATTTGCTGAAACCACTCGGCCAGTTGTTAGACATCCACCGCTAAAGTTATGAATTCCGGGTGCTGACTTCTAAAATGGATTGTTATTTCACACCATTCACCACTGATGCTAAAAGAGGGGCTATTAACTTTTATATGTGGATCTATATGATTGTATGTCTGTTTGTGGCATCTTTTCTACTTCGGTGGCTGGTGTTGTTCGAATTCCGAGTAGCTACAAATATTTGTCTTTTTTTTTATACTACTTAGGTGGCAGACAAGCTTACGGCCCACCGGAAGGTTGGTAACCGCAGCCGTTTATATCCGTATCCGTATAGCCGTATATATAGACGTCATAGACGTTTGCAACACCAGAGGTACTACACACGCGCTGCCGACCCGGGCGCAGGTTGTGATGACCCACAGTTGAAATTTTTAAGCCGCCCATAAGGCCTTCAACTTGGCTTAACGACTGTCATTTTATTGACAACCGGGACCAACGGCTTATCGTGCCTTCCGAAGCACGGAAACGCTCGTAAATAAATGTCACAATGTGGTCACCCATCCATATCCGGCCATAGTAAATGTTGCTTACTGCAGTGATCGTTTACAGAACACTGAGTCCGCGGGGCCACGAGCGCTTCAACAATGTCTGATCCAAAAATGTTTGTTTCGGAGTTTGCGTATTTTCTTTACTATTTCACGCGTTTCATCCTCGAAGGAGTAGGCAGAGGCATATTATACGCCCACATTTCACCTTCATAGAACTTATTCCAGTAAAAGGTGATGAGCCATATTGCTTACAAAGTTTCTTGAGGTGCTCTTCTCAGTCTGTAGCATTTCCGAAATCTCAGTAGAGTCACAAAAAATTCAGGCGCAGCTTATGAAAATTCAAAATTCAAAAAATATTTTTTTTACATATTTAGCTTGACTTGCCAAATTGACGTCGCCACCAGCCTGATGGAAAGCAGTGGAACATCTTGCGATTGGGGGCCACTTCTGACAGTGGTCCTCAAGTTGGCGGCCCTGTGATGTGCCTCTGCACGCTCCTCTTGAAGAACCCGGGATTGTAAGATGAGGGAAACTCGTGTGCGGGCAGATCGTTCCATGTTTTTATAGTTCGACAGAGATCTTTTGTATAATCCTAATACATAGGCACTTGCGACACGTCATGAATACAAAACCAAGTTAGTACCACCAAATTCGGAACGCGGCCCACTTGAGAAGAACAGGCGAGAAACTCGGCGGGCTATTCTCTGACTGAAACTGACTGCTTGCTGTTGAAACTTTTCAAGCAGCACCTAATGGGACCAACTTGGTAAAACGCTGCCAATTTAATGGCAAAGCAATAGGTACGGCAATGCTCCTCGCTAAAAATTGTCACGAAATGGTCACGTAGTGGTTACCCGTTCAAGGACCAGCCATTGTGAAAAATTCTTACTGCATAAAAATACATGAAATTATCCTAAAAATTTCTCACTAATTTAACTAATTTATCCTTCTCCAAACCCAGTTCTATTCAGCCCTAGTACCACAAAGTAGTTCACTAATTATTCCGTTCCGTGCCAGTACTCTGTGACCCCACGGCTCAGCTCAGCTCTGTGCAACACACACTTGACCCCAAACGCTTGGTTCGCGTAATCGCAGGTTGCGCTCGCAGCTAGTGTTGGGACAGTGCTGTCGATAATGGGTTGGAATATTCGTTAAATTCAAACTACGCAAGTGCATAGCAAGTGTTTAATTTTAAATCTATGTCAGCAGTTTTTCTTTTCTCTAAAATCGCAGACATAGTTCTTAAGAACAGACCATTGTATGCATTGTACACTCGAGAGCAATGAATCCGGGTCACTTAAAGAATGTTAAAAATCTCGGAAACTAAAAATGATAGGTTAATGCAATAAATTGTATTTAATAGACAATGTAATACTCCTTAAATGAAAGTAAAAAAAATATGAGTCACCATACATTTTATTAACACAAAATTACATAAAGAAAAAACTGCTGATCTCTCCTTAAAACAAAAATAGGAAACATGACATTTTTGAACTTTATTACGATTTTCTTGAATTTTAATACTTCGTATTGCCTCCTCGTGCTTCCATTACTGCGTTTACGCGGTTTGGCATGCTGTACACCAAGTTCCTTATACGATTTTGGGGAATATTCTCCCATTCCTCTGTGAGAGCAATTTTGAGCTCACGAAGCGTGATTGGGGGAGGGTTTCGTTGTTTTACGCATCTGCCTAGCTCGTCCCAAGCATGCTCGATCGGGTTGATATCCGGGCTGCGCGCTGGCCACTCCATACGAGTAATGTTCATCTCTTGAAGGTAGTCATTCACAATCCTACCTGTATGAGGTCGGGCATTGTCATGCATAAATATAGCATCCTCACCTAAATTGACCATAAATGGACCAACGTGATCATTGAGGATTTCTTCCACATATCTTACGCTAGTTAAAGAGCCGTTTTCTATGATCACCAGCTCTGTGCGACTTTCAGAAGAAATTCCGGCCCACACAAGTACAGACCCACCACCGTAGGCTACTTTTTCTTCGATGCATGCTTGCTTGAATCTTTCCCCTGGTCTTCGATACACTCTGTGTCTTCCATCGTGCTTGTAGAGCATAAATTTTGATTCGTCGGAGAACATAACTTTTGACCAATCTTCAATACTCCAATTTACGTGGCTCTGGGCATACCTTAGTCTCGAAATACGATGCCCACGCTCCAGTTTAGGGCCGTTTGCAGGTCTAAGGGGTTTTAAGTTAGATTCAGCAAGCCGACGTCTTACTGTCCATGCACTTGGGTTACTTCCTCCGAGGCGTCGAAACTGATTGGTGAGTTCAGTTCCTGTGAGAAAGCGATTTCGAAGCATGGTGTTCACCAAGTATCGGTCTTCTCGTGCTGTGGTACACCTGGTTCTGCCCGTTCCTGGTCTGCGTAGGTTAGAACCAGTTTCTTCGTAACGTCGGAGAACTCTTTGTACTGTTGACAGCGACACACCGACAGTCCTGGCTGTATCGCGCTGACTCCGGCCGGTTTCCAGCATTGTAAGTATTCTGGTGCATTCTTCAGGCGTAAGCGACATAATTTCAGCTTGATTAATGAATATAGAGCACTATCAACATGGTTTATGTACCCACATAAATGACAGAT
The DNA here is from genome assembly GCA_933228765.1 of Miltochrista miniata. Classification (NCBI taxonomy): domain Eukaryota; kingdom Metazoa; phylum Arthropoda; class Insecta; order Lepidoptera; family Erebidae; genus Miltochrista; species Miltochrista miniata. Next base: position 24,881,972 of record OW121772.1, read on the forward strand.
TACAAACAAAAGCAACACCAAATGCTGTAATTTCGTAGTTCCATCTTCGAAAGTGGCCCTTTTTCAAATTTGATTTTTTTTATGATATAACTTTACAATAACTAAGAAGTTTTAATACCTTCATTTAAGGAGTATTACATTGTCTATTAAATACAATTTATTGCATTAACCTAGCATTTTTAGTTTCCGAGATTTTTAGGATTCTTTAAGTGACCCGGATTCATTGCTCTCGAGTGTATATTTAAGTGGGATACATACATACATTATAGTCACGCCTTTATCCCCGAAGGGGTAGGCACAGGCATAGTATGCGCCCACGTGTCACCTTAAAGTTTTATGTCCCACGTAATAGGTGGTGAGCCTATTGCCGTGTTGAAATGGCCACGCGCAGGTCGCTGCGACCCGCATTTGAAATTTTTCAAGCTGCCCATAAGGCCTTCAACTTGGCTTAACGATTGTCATTTTATTGACAACCGGGTTTCAGTTCGAGTGTTCCTTCTCTAGGCAATGGATCTTTTTGCACAAGTGTTTATTTGGCCGCCTCTTACGACACCATAGGGATGAATTGAGGTGGCGACATTGTGTACTCTTACCTGTCGCGACAGTGGGATAACACCCGAACAACCCCCGAAAGACGTGGGATAGCACCCGAACCCCCTAGGTGAGGCCGCAGTTGTAGCCATGGTCTGTTGGTAATCCCAAGGTTATCATTCCTCAGGCATACCCGGGGCCCCCAACCGTGTACAGTAGGAGGGAACGTGTTGGTATTCAGTCTTTAAGAGTCCGGCATTGCATCCATGTCGGATTATCCACACCTATAAAAAATGCCATATATTTAAAGGCTTGCCCGGCTCAGGCGCAAAATGTCTTTTTTTGCAAAATGCGCCCCGTTCGTAAAACGTCTCTTTCACAGAATGTCTCTTTCGCAAATTGTCTCTTTAGCATAATGCCTCTTTCGCAGAATGTCGGGCCTGGGACTTATAACTGAAATTTCGATTTTCGAAATTATAGAGTAATCATGATGTCAAAATTTTGGTACTTAAATTTACTACCGGTTCTAATGTAACATCCTGTATAAACAGTTATACAGGCTGTTACATTCGAACCAGTCAATACGGGTAAGACTTATCGATAGAAGTTTCGATAACGCTATTTGAAACCCGTGTCCTCCCTACTTCACAGCGCAAACACAGTTTAAAAGCAGTTGCTTTAATGAAACGCGCTCAATGGCGGCTCGCAGTTATTAACAGTGCACGGAGTTTGAAAGAAACGTGTACTGACTAATATTTTGTAGCCGTTTTAGAAAACTGTTACTAATGAAATCGCATGGTTTATGCTACTAAGGTGGTAGATATGACTAAAGACTGTGGTCACCGTAGCATTTGAACGTTTTTTTTTATTTTTTTTTAACGTTATGGAAAATCAAATGCATACTTATGCCGGACTCCTATCGACTAAAAAACCTCACGTGACGCCCAACAGCCTACGGTTAAGAGACCCGGGTAAGCCCTCGGAAGGATGTCCCAGGACTCCCAACAGGCCTACGGCTACCACTGCGGCCTCGCCTAGGGGGTGGTTTGGGTGCAATCCCACGTCTTTGGGGATTTTCGGGTGTGATTCCGCTTCTTAGGAGGTGCGTGCGTGAATCCCTCTCACGCCAAACTGCCGTCAACATTTGATCGTTTGCAACACCAGATACGCTACTTTCGTGCTGGAAAAATTACCAAAAAGAGAGATGGTATGAGTTTAACCTGTATGTTTGTCTGTCTACCAGCATATCTAACGAACGTATGAACTAATTTAGAGGCGGATGTTTAGTGTAAATAATAACATATAAAAGTTTAAAAAACTAAAAATTTTAGCACGCACTAAAGATTACAAAATGTCATTATTTTTTTCGTATCCCATTCAGCGAACCCTTTCATTTAATACCCATATCATGGGTGTGCATTTCAAATAGCCAATCCGCCATCTTGGATGTCCGCCATGTTGGATTTAAGTCACGTGACTATTTTTTTCGTATTCCTGACAGCAAACCCTTTCATTTAATACCCATATCATGGAAGTGCATTTCAAATAGCCTGTCCGCCATCTTGGACGTCCGCCAAATTGGATTTAAGTCACGTGACTATATTTTTCGTATTCCTGACAGCAAACCCTTTCATTCGATACCCATATCATGGGGGTGGATTTCAAACAGCCAGTCCGCCATTTTGGGGAGGCCGCCATATTGGATTTGTAATGACGTTTTTAAGCTAGTCATGTATTGTCATCAGAACTCAGAGCGTGTGCAAAATTTCAGCCTGATCGAAGGACGGGAAGTTGGTCAAATTAACATTCCAAGATTTTCTTACATGCATTGTTACAAGTGAAGCTAATATAAGCGTGTTAAAAAAGGAAGAAAGATAAACTCTAAGTATATTTCACCTTTCACATTTCACCTTTTTAAGGATTTGTAGGTGCTGAGCCGTTTAACAAGGCCTCAACATGTCTTAACGACTGCCATTTTACTGGCAACCGGGACCAACGGCTTAACGTTCCTTCCGAAGCACGGAAACGCTCAAATAAATGACACAAAGTAGGTAGTCACAGGTATGGTCACCCTTGCAATGACTGGCCACAGTGATAAGTTGCTTACTGCAGCGATCGTTTACAGAACACCGAGTCCGTGGGGCGACAAGCGCTCTTTATACTACAGCGGACATATCTATATAATAATTTAAAAAAATTAATGCCACTTTTCGATGTAATTTTATAACTCAAGAACGAGTTCACCTATGCAAATCAAATGTTTAGGCTTTGTTCGGACTATTGAGTAGATGGTTTATGTGAAGTTTGCACAAAATCGGTCGAGCGGTTCTTCATTTATCACGCAAACGAAGTTGCGTGGGTCAGCTAGTACTGTATGAATTATTACAATGTCGACAGCTCGCGGGGCTAAAATAATTTTAGTTCGTAACATTGTGTACACCATGTTGGACTCGAGTTTTAATTAAAAATAATTAACTTTAATAACATTCATTATTTTGGGAATACCCCTTTGGTATGCTTTGATTAAGTTTGCAAAGGGATATACAATAGGGAGACAAATTTCGATTAGGTAGGTTGTTAGCTTGTCTGTTACCTTAGTAGTATAATTTAACCGGATACTTACGAAGGATTCTTTACATGGGAGCCTCACATTTTTTTCTGATTTTAGTATTTGTTAGAGATAATTTTGAAAAACAATAAGTATGCTACTTCACGAAATCACAAAAACGTGAAAACATTTTTGTCTCAAGCAGGACTCGAACCTGCATCTTCTGGTTTGCCGGACCAGACTTCCTCATTGTTGGACCACCGAGACAGTCTCGACCGTCAAAAATTAGTATTTGTTAATGTTATTTTTAAACTATCGCGATTTTTAACACTCGTACTTATAGAATACGGGGATATGTTGTAATTCTAAAAGAATAAAGTATTTTTTGTTCTAGCGGCAATACATTTAATATATAAAATTCTCGTGTCACAGTTTTCGTTGCCATACTCCTCCGAAACGGCTTGACCGATTCTCATGAAATTTTGTGAGCATACTGAGTAGGTCTGAGAATCGGCCAACATCTATTTTTCATACCCCTGTGACCGGGAAAAACATTGCACGCGGGCGGAGCCGCGGGCGTCAGCTAATTATCTATAATAACTTTAGTTATCTAGCTGTCACTGTTCATGAGATACAGTGTCACAGACAGACAGACAGTGGACAGCGGAGTCTCAGCAATAGAATCTATATATAAAAATCATTTCAACGCGAAAACCCCACATTATTTTCGGGCCCATTGGTCCTTATTATTATTATAGAAAATAAAAGTAATAAAATGTAATTCACTGTAAGTACGACTCTACCTACCCCTGATATTATAATATTCACCGTTTCATGTCAAAGTCAAAGCATTTACTTTGAGTAGACCATTTTAAAGGCACTTAAGCTTGCTATTACCAGGAGAGCAGCGAATTATAAGCGTTAGAATAATGTATTTTCGATTTTAAACTATATAGACGAATCACTCCATCTAAATACTTGAAATTTCAAGTGAATTTTCAAAGCAAGGAAAGCCAACTTCATTAATATTTAAGTGAAACTTTCAAGAACATCTGCTACAAAAGGAATAAAATACAGATTTTAATTAAAGAGGGCTCACGAAATGAAAATCGAAATACTTGCTGCCTTATTATGTGATCCTGGTACTTGGTCGAAACTTTTCTTTACTATATTCCCCCAGGGGTTTATAAAAGGGGAGTAAGAAGTACATGAAATGTACAGCAACTAATTTCTTAAAACGATTAACCCGGCGGAAAATCTGCGAACCTGGCTTCCCCTCGCGCTTCTCCGCATCTTGCCCCGTTTTCGCCTATGGCTGGACCGATTTCGATAATTCTTTTTTTGTATTAGTTGTAGCCAGCGTAAAGTTTGTTTCCACGAAAAAAAACCAAAAAAAAATTGATATGGCGGAACTAAGTCCGCCGGGTCAGCTAGAAAGTCGAATTATACTGAAGTGATACAGGCTATATTTTATTCCCGTATTCCCACGGGAACATACCTGTATAGCTCAAAATTTATGCAAAATATGTAACATCTACATACAATTTCGGTAATGAAACATATTGCTCGTTCTAAGCCAACAATACAAAACATTCCTCCGGTTCCGCTCGCGTTAATTTCCACAGATTAGTGTAATTATATCCGGTCTGTGTCAAGCGGAGCGCGGCCACAGAGTATTTATACAGTAGGTGTTTTAGAATTTATTGTGAGTTGAGCGAATAGATAGATAGGCTTTTTTTTTGAACGTGAGGGAAAATTCCTTATGGATGCTATTCTGACTTCTACCGACTAAAAAACCTCACGTAACGCCCAACAGCCTATGCTTGGGAGCCCCGGGTAAGCCCTCGGAAGGATGTCCCAGGATTCCCAACGGACCCACGGCCGCCACCGCCACCGCCGCCACCGCTGCCGTCATGGGCCTGCTTCCGTGAGGACGGTGAGCAACCCTCTCACCGCTCTCAGGTCTTCGGCGAAGACACATCGGCGCGGCGGTGCGGTGCCTAAGCCGCCGACTGCGGAACTACGAATGGTTTATCGTTTAAAGTAATTTTTAATAGACCGATTCGGAGTTCAATAATAAAGGAATTTTCATAGAAGTTGAAATCATTATTTTACCCCGAAGAGGCACATAAGTTTAGACGTAACGCTAGTAAGGTATACCGCGAGTTAGTCTTACCGAGCGCAAAGGAAATTACATTATATTCCCTACATTTTCCCATTCCCAATTGGTTCATATCTAGGCAAATTGCTTTTTTATATTAGATCCTAAGGTGGTAGACAAGCTTACGGCCTTCCTAATGGAATGTGGTTAGTGTAGGCAATCGACGTTTGCAAAACCTGGCGCTGAACACGCGTCACGGCCCTCTGGTGAAATTTTACAAACCGCTCATGAAAATTTTAACTTGATTTATAGACTGTCATATTACTGACAGCCGAAACAACATCTTCTGATGCACGAAAACGCTCGTAAATAAATGTTACAAAGTGGTTACCCATTCAAGGACTGGGATTGGATGGGTGACCACCACCCATCCAATCCAAGTCCTTGCATGGGTGACAACCACGTGACCACTTTGTTTTATAGTGCTTTTCAAAATTTTGTTACAGTAACCTATGATTTCAAAAGAAGTTTCACCTTCAAAAATACGTCCTACTGATTTCTGTACACTGTGGTTCCTTCCACAATATCCGTTGTGAGAGGGCATTCACAGAATAATTAAAACGTTAGAGAGGAAATTAAACCCAACAATATCCCGCGGGGAGATTCCTTCTTATTGTGTTAAGTGACTATTAAGGCTGAATGCTTACCTTGGATTATCTGGATCCATTTTTTTGCTTTAAGAGCCTGTTTAAGGGCTTTATTCTTACACTAGCTGTTGCCCGCGACTTGGTTCGAGTGAAACTTGTGTTATAATGCCAATTGATTGCTGTGCTCTTTGCTTAGCCTCTAGGATATGTAGCGTGATAATATATTATGCACTAGCTGATGCGCGCGGCTTCGCCCGCGTAAAATTTGATTCCCGTTCCCGCTTCCCGTGGGAACAATTTCCCGGGATAAAAAGTCGCCTATGTGTTATTACAGACTATACTCTATCCCTATACCAAATGTCAGCCAGATCCATTCAGCCGTTAGAGCGTGATTGAGTAACAAACATCCAAACATCCAAACATCTTCACAAACCTTCACATTTATAATACACTTGAGAGCAATGAATCCGGGTCACTTAAAGAATCCTAAAAATCTCGGAAACTAAAAATGCTAGGTTAATGCAATAAATTGTATTTAATAGACAATGTAATACTCCTTAAATGAAGGTATTAAAACTTCTTAGTTATTGTAAAGTTATATCATAAAAAAATCAAATTTGAAAAAGGGCCACTTTCGAAGATGGAACTACGAAATTACAGCATTTGGTGTTGCTTTTGTTTGTAATCTGTCATTTATGTGGGTACATAAACCATGTTGATAGTGCTCTATATTCATTAATCAAGCTGAAATTATGTCGCTTACGCCTGAAGAATGCACCAGAATACTTACAATGCTGGAAACCGGCCGGAGTCAGCGCGATACAGCCAGGACTGTCGGTGTGTCGCTGTCAACAGTACAAAGAGTTCTCCGACGTTACGAAGAAATTGGTTCTAACCTACGCAGACCAGGAACGGGCAGAACCAGGTGTACCACAGCACGAGAAGACCGATACTTGGTGAACACCATGCTTCGAAATCGCTTTCTCACAGGAACTGAACTCACCAATCAGTTTCGACGCCTCGGAGGAAGTAACCCAAGTGCATGGACAGTAAGACGTCGGCTTGCTGAATCTAACTTAAAACCCCTTAGACCTGCAAACGGCCCTAAACTGGAGCGTGGGCATCGTATTTCGAGACTAAGGTATGCCCAGAGCCACGTAAATTGGAGTATTGAAGATTGGTCAAAAGTTATGTTCTCCGACGAATCAAAATTTATGCTCTACAAGCACGATGGAAGACACAGAGTGTATCGAAGACCAGGGGAAAGATTCAAGCAAGCATGCATCGAAGAAAAAGTAGCCTACGGTGGTGGGTCTGTACTTGTGTGGGCCGGAATTTCTTCTGAAAGTCGCACAGAGCTGGTGATCATAGAAAACGGCTCTTTAACTAGCGTAAGATATGTGGAAGAAATCCTCAATGATCACGTTGGTCCATTTATGGTCAATTTAGGTGAGGATGCTATATTTATGCATGACAATGCCCGACCTCATACAGGTAGGATTGTGAATGACTACCTTCAAGAGATGAACATTACTCGTATGGAGTGGCCAGCGCGCAGCCCGGATATCAACCCGATCGAGCATGCTTGGGACGAGCTAGGCAGATGCGTAAAACAACGAAACCCTCCCCCAATCACGCTTCGTGAGCTCAAAATTGCTCTCACAGAGGAATGGGAGAATATTCCCCAAAATCGTGAAAGGAACTTGGTGTACAGCATGCCAAACCGCGTAAACGCAGTAATGGAAGCACGAGGAGGCAATACGAAGTATTAAAATTCAAGAAAATCGTAATAAAGTTCAAAAATTTCATGTTTCCTATTTTTGTTTTAAGGAGAGATCAGCAGTTTTTTCTTTATGTAATTTTGTGTTAATAAAATGTATAGTGACTCATATTTTTTTTACTTTCATTTAAGGAGTATTACATTGTCTATTAAATACAATTTATTGCATTAACCTATCATTTTTAGTTTCCGAGATTTTTAACATTCTTTAAGTGACCCGGATTCATTGCTCTCGAGTGTATTAGTAGGAAGTAGGATTAGAAGACCCTGCCCCTAGTTAAGCAAAGTTTGAATCAAATCTATTGAGTACTTTTCGAGATCCTTCCGGACAAAAATTTTTCTAACTATATTTTCGGCTTCGGTATCTTATGTTGAACACCCAGCGAGTATTTTTTTAAAATATTTCCAATGTACAGTTTCGACTTTTTTATCATTTTAATATCTTACCATAGATTTAGAATTTTTCGCTACTCTTACTAATATTATAAATGCGAAAGTTTGTGAGTGTGGATGTTTGTTACTCTTTCTCGCTCAAACGGCTGAACGGATCGGGCTGAAATTTGGTACAGAGATACATTATAGTCTGGAATAACACATAGGCTACTTTTTATCCCGGGAGTACGTTCCCATGGGAAGCGGGAAGAAAATTTCACGCTGACGTAGCCGCGAGCGCCATCTATCCCATACCTATGTACTTTAAACGTGTCATAAAAGTCACAACAATACCATAAATGCACATTTCAAAGAATGTCTATTATTACCATTAAAGGAGAACGCCCAGAGATCGTTTCTTTTTGAAAAACCTTAATAAAAAGTGTATGGCCATCTAAGTAAACTGGTAAATCATGTAATATTTTTTTAACAATCTTTTAATTCAATCGATCAAAATCTTTTGTGGCGTTTTAACTTTGATTATAATTTGTGGTTGTATCGTTTGTACGCGCCGCGGACTGACCAAATGAATGGTACTGACGTGACGAAGATGGCCGCCAATCGCAAATATCAATGTGTGGGGCGGGGCCTACATTTCCGGGGTTCATGCAACAATGTCGTTGAGATCATAGATTTAGTATTGATAAATTCTAAATCTATGGTTGAGTTGGAAGTAGGTACTATTAATAGCAGATTATTGCATTTTTTTATATAAAATAGCATTCTAACTATAGTAAAAATCTAGGCTGGTGATATATTATTCACCGTGTTGCGAGCATATTAGACATTTGAACGAAATACAAACTGTTAAAAATTGAAAAGTTTTTAACAAAACGTCTTTTCGGTAACGAATGTGCGGTTTTGCAGTAGATCTGATAAAAATGCCACTCATCCTCTTTAATTTTCGACAAACTCCAGAGACACTCCTAGTAAAGTCCCACCGCTTTACTAGAGAAGACAGTCAGTCTTCTCTAGTAAAGCTTGACTTAGGACCGTACTTGACTTTGAGTGTCCTAAGAGGACGAGGACCGATAAAAATGACATAAACAGCTGAATATTAAATATTACAAGAATTGGCAGTATGGTTTTAAATACCTTTGCCTGTCCTTTGGACGAATAAAGCAACAACAACAACAAGGAAAAATGACAGGTTAAAATGTTTATCACCGAAGGATTTTTCATGAAATTATTTTATATAAATTGGTGTGAAATGTTTATATAAAACAATGTATGGTTCCATACAAAGTGATTATGATCAGGATTGATATTTAAATGGTAAGTAATTAAGGAACAATCGAGATCCAATTTGTTTATTTACTACATTATCTCAATAAGTTGATTTGTGGTAAGTAAATACATTTTCAGGGTTTTTTATAAGTGTGATGGAACTATTACTTTTATCTTTTTTGAATTAAATCCATGTTCATCAATGTAACGATTACACTTTTTGGACAAATTGATTTGACGGATTGATGGACATTTGCTTCAAAACTAACCTCTAATTTGAACAGCAAAACGAAGAATGATAGAAAACCCTACAAAATAATAGAATATTTTTTATATCCTATGCAAGTACGATATCCATCCAATTCAATCTCCGATTTTCGCTGTCATACTAAATTATTTGTTATGAAACGGCGGTCCATTGAAAGATGGGCAATCGCCTTTGTAAAAATAGTTTTTAAGTAGATAAGAAAAAACCTATTGTTTTATCTTTTAACTAGCTGACCCTCGCAACTTTGTTTACGTCACACAAGGTCTATGAAATTAGAGGTATTTATTAATCACTAGCTGATGCCCGCAGCTTCGCCCGCGTAAAATTTGTTACCGCTGGAAGTTATTCCCGGGATAAAAGGTAGCCTATGTGTTATTCCAGACTATAATGTATCTCTGTACCAAATTTCAGCCCGATCCGTTCAGCGGTTTGAGCGTGAAAGAGTAACAAACATCCACACTCACAAACTTTCGCATTTATAATATTAGTAAGATACTCATCAAGTAGCGTGTGAATCTGCCCTGTTTGCTTAATCAAAATATTCCTCAGTATAGAATTTTCCTCAGTATAAACAATTTACATACAAACACGGGCGTGTTAGAATTTTATTACATGTATCAATGTAGTAGACGTAACGTGTATAAAATGACATCAATCAAATGTCATCAATATTCTGAAAAAGAATTTAAAAAAAGAGTTCACAAACTCTTTTGAAAATACATACTGTACCTACCTTAGAGGATCGTTATGAAGATAACAGGATAGTTAACAACCATCCATAGAAAATAGATGGTATAATGCTGATTACCGCAAAGAACAATCGGCGCGGCATAGAATGGGGCATATAATATACTGATATCCTGGAGGATTTAAATGATGCCGATGTCCTGTGCCTGCTGAGGCACACACACGCCGTCATGCATGTCTGCAGGACAACGTGCAGGACAACGAGCAGGATGAGGCAGCGAATGGCTGGACTGAAATTAAAATCGCCAGACGCAAGAGATGTGGTGGAGGCACTAATTCACGTACCTCGGGAGTGTCGTGTCAGAAACTGATGGGATAGAAGAGTACCCTACATCATTTCGAGTCTCGCCAAGGCCAGAACAACCTTTACACAGCTGCGCCCCGTAGGCAGTCGCGAAAATGGACACGAAGAGTGAAACTCAAAACAAAGTAAACGTTAAAACTGTACTGCTAACTGCTATACGGATGCGAGACATGGAACGTCACTAAAGACATTTCGCACCAGCTACCAGCTATAAATCTTCGTCAAACGCTGCCTCCAATGGATCCTCGGTACATACGGGCCCGAGAACATCACGGACGTAAGACTATTGGAACGCTGCGGTGAGACCCCTATCCACCAACAGATCAAACGTCGGAAGTGTAGCTGCTGCGCTGGATTGGACACACGCTGCAAAGGGATCATGATCACATCATACCAAGGCAAGCCTTACTGATACTACTGGTAGGGTTACAAAAACTGTTCGATAGTAAGTAGGTACATTTATTGAGAATGGCTATAGGCTACATAACATAATGCTAGGATTAATAGGAGCGGTGCAGCAATGAGGAATGTTTCGAAAACGGAAAACATTTAATCGTTATAAGAGTATCCGTTGCGCCTCTGCGTAAATGGTTGAAGTTACATAAAAATAATTTATTACAAAATAATTGTTACTCTTAAAAAGTTCTAAAACAAAATACCTATTTACTTATTTATCCTTTAAGGTTCGGTCACAGTTACATTTTTTTAGAGTGAGGAAATTCCTACATACTGCCCGTTCGCTATAACTTTGCCGCTCGGCTCCATACTAAAGTCGATTTTTTTATTAGACGAAGTAAATTGACAGCAAATGATGTCACTTCTTCATACAATGTTGCGTATTTTCTATGACGAAGTGACATTAGCTACTGTCCATTTACTTCGTCTAATTAACAATTCGGGTATACGCCTCTACGCCAGCGGCAAAGTTAGAGCGAACGGGTAGTATATGCTATGCCGGACTCTTACCCCCTGGCCACAGCTTACCGCGGTGCGGATTGCGGCGCGTCGTGAGGCGCGGCTAGCGGTACGCGGCGAAAACAAATGGTTGACAACGTATGTAGTAAGCCACAGCTGCCGGCGATGCGAATTGCGGTGCGACCTGCGGCGCGGCGAGAGTCGCGCGGCACGCGGCCGCAACGGGCTGCGCGGTGTGCGGGTAAAACAAATGTACTGGCGAGTACCGAGGTGGCCACAGCTCATATCGGCGCGCGCGGCGGCGTCGGCGGACGCATTTAGGCATCGCGCGGCCAGAACAAATTATTTTGTTTTTAACGCGCGTTGCCATAAAAATAATGGATACGGAAAGGTTCATAACTTAAAGTTCATACCTTAAAGTTAGAAACAGCTGTTCTAGAGGTGAAATAATTTTCTTAAAATTAACTTTAGCTTTCAAGTCTTCATGTATGTGGCCGAGTATATAATCAAAAGTTTCTATGCTTGCCCTCGTATATTCAAAAAAATTATCGGGATAGTTCCTATATCTATACTAATATTATAAAGAAGTAAAGTTTGTGTGTTTGATAAATTGTAAGGGGTAATCTCGGGATCTAATGAACCGATTTTAAAAATTCTTTCACCAATAGAAAGCTACGTTATTGTGGAGTGTCATAGGCTATATAGCACCACGCTACAACTAATAGGAGCGGAGCAGTAATAGTGAATGTTTCAAAAACGGGGGACGACGGAAACAGGTAATACTCTCTCTTATGTGGCGCAAACGAAGTTGCGCGGGTCAGCTAGTTCATAATAAAGAGTGTGAAATTCGCCAAGTTCTCTTCTTCTCTGGTTAACTGGATGTACTCCTATCCTTGTCTGAATAATATCTTGACCTAAGAACGCACTTGATTCTAGACAATACCGTGCCGCTTTTGATAGGGACATTTTAATTTTAATAATTTAGCCGTTCTCTAAATACGTCTACTGTTGACGCCGTCGCAGTCGCAATAGTCGAGCTGTGGCATACCACCGCAAAATCGCACCGCCCGCCTGGCCGTGAGGCCATAAGTGGGTGTGGGTGCTATCTCGCGTTTTTGGGAGGTTTTCGATCACAGTAACGTTAATTATTTCTAAAATAATGAATAGTAGCGATGCGACGGGAGTAAACGCAATGGGGGTAAATGACGGGAAACATGATATCAAAATAATAGCGCTCTTTCTCTCTGTCTCTCTCTTTCTTATGAACGCAAACGAAGTTGCGCGGGTCGGCTAGTAATGTATATAGATTTAAGAATCGTTCATCGCCCCACTGACTCAATGTTTTGTACTGTTTTCTTACCAAGCTCTTTCACAACTCATTAATTCCTGCTAGCTCTAGAAAAGGTGGCTTTAATACTTTTATAGGAGATCGTGCAAATGTGTTCAAGTTACTGTTATCCTGGTAGCCCTAGATGAGGCCGCAGTGGTAGCCGTAGGTCTGTAAGGAGTCCTGGGCACATCCTTCCAAGTGCTTACTCGGGGCTCCCAACCGTAGGCTGTTAGGTAGGATCCGTGCGGTTTTTAGTCCAGCTTAGCATCCATCTAAGATTTTCCTCACGTTTACAAAAAAAAAACTGGTCGCCCAACGAGCTCTCACTGGGCAGCTTGAATGAAATATTTCAGAGAAGATAAGGCGAATGTCTTTGGTTTTATGTTATGTGTATGAATATGTAATTATGTATTACTAGCTGATGCCCGCAGCTTCGCCTGCGTGAAATTTGGTTCCTACACTGTCTCTAATCTATCTCTGTAGGTACCAAATTTCAGCCAGATTCCTTCAGCCGTTACAACGTGAGAGAGTAACAAACATCCACACTCACAAACATTCGTATTCGTAATAGTAGTTAGATAGATAGATTTCTAATTAACAAATTCATAATACATATTATATGAGTTATGTTAATTTATTTATTAAATACATTTCTTGATTCATTGGCTAGACTACTACTTGACTCAACTTCTCTTCTTAGCAATTGACATCGTAACTTAGTTCCTTCTTCAGGTAGTCCCAGTCATACTGTAAATCTACGACGTATGAGAAAACCGAACTACGGTAGACTTTGTCCTCATAATACAGATGGTCCAACCAAGACCTGTTAACGTAATAAATTACATCTGCTAAGCGTTCATGTTCATTTTAATGGCTCTTATTACTTGACAAATGTAATCTTCGTAGGGTCATTCCCGTATTTTACAAAGACTTTGTGAGTCTGTGTCCTGCACCGAATGCAGCCAGCACTATAGAATAAGGTTCATACCTTCCATGACCAGTTGCTTAGGGCTGCTGACAATATTTCATTCTAATGCACTGTGGACACTACCTGAAGCGTGGTCTATCATTATTTCTGGCTAGCCATCTTCGAATTTTCTTCTGAACACATATTTATTTCTCACATATTATTTATTTTGTGTTATACAAATTTAAAGAAATTAACAATAATATTTCCGATATGACTTTAGAGCAAAATCATGAAAATGACAATGTCAATCGGATTGAACTTCCATAAATGTGTCAAAATAAAAAGTAATTTAAATCAAAAATAAGAGTATTTAAGGAGTATTGATATCAAATCCGGAGAAAATCAGCTCCAAAATAATTTACATTCCCTTTTTAGGTCGATATCGTATAAATTTCAATAAAATAAGGAACATGTCTTCCATGAATTATGATAATAATGCTATATGCCAAATTTTAAGTAGATCGGACCAAGGAATCGCGTTGTCCCATACAAACTTGACCCTCCGTTTTTATACCTTTGGAGGTGGAATTTGCAAATATTGTAAAATTACTTATTTCAAATTGTAACAAACAACGCTCATGCTGAATTTCATCATCGTAACATTAACCGTTTAAGCAATAATTGATAATAACTTTATACGACTTAAGTTCGTTTTTTATTTTATAATAAGTATACTTTTCCGGGATAAAAAGTACCCAGTGTGGTGCCCAGGATATAAAAGAATAATTATACCAAGTTTCATCGTAATCGAACCGGTAGTTTTTGCGTGATGCCTGAACAAACAGACAGACAGACAGACAGACAGACAGACAGACAGACAGACAGACAAAAATTTTTTTGATTACATTTTTGGGTTCGGTGTCGGTCTAGTAACAACCCCTGCTATTTATTTTTTTGATACTTTGAATGTACAGAATTTTCATTTCTACAGATTTATTATAAGTATAGATGTAAGAAGTATTTTATACTTGGTAGTATCAAATACTTACACATTATCCGTTGTGACATTCACAGAATTATTAAAACGTTTGAGAGGAAATAAAACACAACAGGAGGAGAGAGAGAGATGTGGGATCCCGCGGGAAGATTTCTTCTAATTGTGTTAAGTGACTATTAAATTTAATTATTTGTTAATGAAATCATATTTTTGTATTGTTTTGAACCCTGGACGAGCGGTGTTATAAGTTTGACCAGTGTGTCTGTTGCATCGTAGCGGCCCAACGTATGGATCAATTTTTTTAGCGTTTTCTTTGTTCGATAGCCGATGGCATTGCGCATTGCTCACTTCCTGACCGATAAAGGGATTTTACTAAAATTCAAGGGTCCCATTTATCGTTAACTAGCTGTTCCCCGCGGCTTCGACCGCGTAGAAGTCGCTGTCGCGTAATAGTCGTTATATGGTAAAATCATAACCCTACTTTTGCGCATTCGGTTAAAAAGTAGCCTTTGTCCTTTTCAGGGTCTCGAACTATCCCTATACCAAATTTCATCTCAATCGCTCAAGCCGTTTAGGCGTGAAAGCGTAACAGACAGACAGACAGACAGAGTTACTGGACCTGGACGTTTTACAAGAGCATCTGTATATGCCTATGTGGAATAAATTTATTTTTCTTTCTTTCTTTCTTCTACTTACGCATTTTTAATATTAGTAGGGATGTGGTATAGGTACTGAGTAACGGAGTACGGGAGAGTAATTTAATTAAAATGAATGTAGTGAAATATTTCAACCGAGTGTCGCAGTGGGACAGTATCAATAGGATTAGGATTTAATGGTCTATTATTCTGTTTTAGACTGCGTTTCAATATTCTGTACACGTACGAAGCTAACTACAACAAAGCCGTAGCCTTAGTCTGAAATAACAATTGTCTCACAACAGAATTGTAATCATAGCTTAAATTTAATACATAACATCACGCCTGTCTCCCAACGGGGTAGGCAGAGACTATACCTTTCCACTTGCTACGATTCTGGCAAACAACTTTCGCTTCTTCAACTTTCATAAGTGTCTTCATACATGCTCTTCGGTTAAGGGCTTAGATCATCTAACCACAGGATGCGCCTTACTTAAGCATTGTTTTCTGCCAAGCCAATAGACCATTTGGTCTTTTGGCTTTATATGATTATATATTTATTATATTTTGGCTTTATATGATTAAACTAGTACATTTAATTGTAGTTGACTGTACAATAAAAATTAACACAACAGCCATTAAGCGTTTGTCGATTAATACATTTTTAAATATAATGAAATTTTATATGTCTTTGTGTTTCCCCCTTCACCCGCTATGAAAACTGGCAGAATATTTTTGTATGCGGTGGTTCGCAAAGGCTAGTCCCGTGATATATGGTCTAAGGTTAAGGGTACTCTTGCTTAATAGTTACGAAAATTACTAATTGTACCGTAACCGACGTACCGTCTTTATATTGTAAAATACTAATAGCTTATGTCACCCGCGGATTGCGTAGCTTCCCAAAAGTGAAAGAATTTTTCAAATCGGTGCAGTAGTTTCGGAATTCGATGCAAACAAACAAACAAACCTACAAACGATGAAATCTTTCCTCTTTGTAATATAAGTATAGTATACGCTTGTAATGAAGGACACGATTTTTTTTTGTTTAACGTGAGGGAAAATCCTCACGGATGTTATGCCGGACTCCTACCGACTAAAAAACTTCACGTAACGCCCAACAGCCTATGGTTGGGAGCCCCAGGTAAGCCCTCGAAAGGATGTCCCAGGACTCCCAACAGACCCACGGCTGTCATTGCGGACTCGCCCAGGGGGTGGTTCGGGTGCTATCCCGCGTCTTTGGGGGGTTTCGGGTGTGATCCCGCGTCTAAGGGGGGGGGGGGGGCGTGCGTGAGTTGCTCACGTCACGCTGCCGTCATGGGCATGCTTCTGTAAGGACGATTAGCAACCCTCTCACCGTCCTCAGGCCCCCAGTCATGGAGGCCGATAGTCCTCAGCGAAGACATTGAAGGACACGATAAATAAAATAAATAAATAAACATTTGTGGACCTTTTCACACAACATCATCTCGCCCAAATTAAGCTAATATAAGCTTGTGCTATGGGATCTAGACGACTGATAGACATATATACTTAAATTTTGTAAAAACCGGCCAAGTGCGAGTTGGACTCGCCCATGAAGGGTTCCGTAGCAGCAAGTAGGTAACATAAAATAAAATTTCTTGTAGTTCGTTGTAACTTTGATTCATGTGTGAACACGTTCGCAGTGGTAGTGATTTTTCTAGGCGAAAATTGCGGTTTATGACGTATTAAAAGAAAACTACTAACTCGATCTCGTTCAAACCGATGTCGTCGGTAGTTTTTATGCCAATGTACATGATATTTTTTTTTTAGATTTATCATTCCCTTAGTTTTGACTGCCTCTGTGGCGCAGTCGGTAGTAATACCGCCTGCGGCGCTGGAGGTCGTGGGTTCGATTCCCACCGGAGACAAATATTTGAGTGACCCATAAATGTTTGTCTCAAGAGTCTGGGTGTTTCTATGTATAATATATATGTATTTAAAAGTATATAAGTTTTAATATTCGTGGTCTGATACCCATAACACAAGCAGGTTATTCCTAGCTTACTTTGGGATCAGATAGCGTTGTGTGAGATGTCCGTGAATATTTATTTATTAGTTTAGAAGTTAGGGGGGGGGGGGGGGTACACATTTTTGCACTTTGAAAGTGTCTCTTGCGCAAACTATTCACTTTATAAAAAAAAGATGTTAGGAACCTCAATAGCATTTTTGAGACCTATCTATAGGTACCCCACACTTATGGATGGGTACCGCCTACGTGCGGTGAAACATGCTGGATCTACCAAATTGTAATTGTCAACTTTATTTAATCATGTTTCTAGCAAATAAACAACTCTGATTCTGATTCTGATGGGTTTGATAAAAAAAACATTTTTGAGTTTCAGTCCAGAGTATGGGGACCCTTAAAATTTACTGCTTTTTTGACGTGACAACGTCTTATAATTCGATGGAGCCGGCTGCACGAACGAAAAAAGATGACGCAATTCGTCGTTACCTCGCTCTGCCTCGCTCTGAGGCGTTCCATTTATTTTTGTAATGTTTTCAACAGATGGCGCTATAATCAATTGATGTGTTTTTTAGATTTGATTTTGTTTTTATTTTTATTTTTCATGGGCGTTACCTCGCTGAGGCGTTCCATTTGAGTGTTCCGTGTGAGGAGAAACCATTCCATCAGTATTTTCTTATGACGTTGTCACGTTCAACTATCGTCAGTAAAAAACCGACTTTACAGACAACCGACTTTTTTCCATTTTTTAGAAAATCTTAATGCGGTTCACAGAATACATCTACTTACCAAGTATCAATAGCATAGGCCTTATAGTTTCGGAGAAAAGTGCCTGTGACATACGGACGGACAGACAGACATGACGAATCTATCTGGGTTTCGTTTTTGCCATTTGGCTACGGAACCCTAAAATCATACATATTATACAAAGAAAACACCCAAACTCCGATACAAACATTTGTGGATCACACAAATATTTGGACCAACCCAGGAATCGAACGCAGGACCTCCAGCGCCGCAGGCGGTATCACTACCGACTACGCCACTAACGCAGTCAACGATAAACCATTGGTACCTGGGGTGTAGGCAGAGGTGTACTACACACTCAAACTTCACTTTTTGTCTACTTAAGAGCCTACCAGACGCCAAATAGTTGAAAGAAGATAGAAGATATACATTTTAGCGTGCAAGACAGAGAGAGATGCGATCGGTTGTTGTGCGTTTTTAACGAAATAAATTAATTATAAGACACTAAAACCAATATTCAAAAAGTGGTCTAGTGCCAATTAAGATTTTACCATTGTCTTTCTTATAAATATTTTATATTATAAAAACAACTTAAAACTTATGAGATCTAGGTTAAAATTTCAAGAAATCGAGGTATTTTCAACACAAAAATCTATCGAGGATTTTATCAGCAATCGTGTTTTTAACCTAGGGCGTTTTTAGTTTATGAACTGAAGTTGTCTGTGTTCAAATTTTAATTCATTAGACCTCACGAGTCCTGAGATCTAGATCAAGGTAATAGTCTATTTGGCGTCATACAGACTCTTAAGGCGTTTTCGTCAATTTGCAGTCAGATATAGAGCAGTTATACCATCCTTTATACAAACCCTAATCCCTTTGAGAGTACCCTTACCCTTTCGTGTGGAAAATGGCTTTCAAATGTATCAAAATACGGTTGGGTTACATTTCCTTAACATTATTATCATTAATTATGAACCCGTTATGGAGTACGGCTCGGTATAGCAGCCCAGATATCTATACTAATATATAAACGTAATGAGTTTGTTCGTTTGAACGTATCTTAGGAAATAACTGGTTGGAATTAAATTAATACCAAAAAATAAAACTGACGTAGTGAGTGTAGTGTGTCGCCGGCCTTATCCTTCGTTGTAACAATAGCGGAGGGTAGTTCAACAAGAAGTTACTTCATGGTTTTCGTTGATCCTCGCCTCAGTCCAACCGCGACCACGGGCGCTGTAACGTGCCCGAAACGTCGGTAAGTAGATTTATTTCGCGTGACGTCCCGAGTTCTATAGGTATGAGTATTAAATTTATATTTTACTGATAGCCCATTTTTATCAGTACTAGTGGACTGCACACGGTTTAACCCACGTAGCTCCTGTTCCCGTGGGAATTCGGGAATAAATTATAGCCTATGTTACTCTGGGATAATGTAGTTTCCCAACGGTGAAATTTTTTTTCAAATCAGTCCAATAGTTTTGAGACCTATTCGATGCAAACAAAAAAATAATTTTATTTTTGTAAATAATATTATCCCCGAAGGGGTAGGCAGAGGCCTAGTATACGACCATGTTTTATAGTTTCATGTCTCACGTAATAGGTGGCGAATCTAGTACCGTCTAAATGAAATTAAATTTGATCTAAATTAATACAATATTAGCGACGGGAAACTAATAAGAAAGCCGTGAGATCGTTATCACCAGACTGCCCCTCTCTAACACGTTTATTGTGAAAGTGAAAGATTAATCCGATTGACGTTGTCATTTTTGTTTTATTTCAAACTTTGAAAAGATGATCCACGTGACCTAGTGACTTAGTTTACTGTGACAGAGTCACAAACTACAGACAAAGTCTCGCCATAAGCCCCTCTGCACTTTATTTTATAGAGAAGGGCGAAAACGTGTCCACTTTATAGAACGGGTAAAGCCGCAAGCATCAACTAGTATGAAATAAAGAACAAAATTGCTCAAGTCATCGCGCATTAAGTCACAAATAGCTTCCAGTTAGTGAATGGGTTAAGGTGCGAACCGAAACTAATGAACTTGGCTTTGATGACTGTCTCTGACTTATCTTTTTTTTAAAGTAAGAAAAATCTTACAGTGATGCTATGCCGGACTCCTACCGACTAAAAACTACACGTTTGCTATCATGGGTTGGGAGCCCCGAGTAAGTCCTCGGAAGGATGTCCCAGGACTCCCGAC
This sequence comes from Miltochrista miniata, assembly GCA_933228765.1. NCBI lineage: Eukaryota > Metazoa > Arthropoda > Insecta > Lepidoptera > Erebidae > Miltochrista > Miltochrista miniata. Next base: position 24,902,276 of record OW121772.1, read on the forward strand.
AGACCTACAGCTACTAGTGAGGCACATCTCCAACCAGCATTGGTCAATCGCTCGTCTCCGTTGCTTCTGCACGACAATGCGCGACCTTATACTGCACAGCAGACGGTCTCCAAGTTGCAAGAACTGGGGTTGGAAGCTGTTCGTCATCCGCCATACTCACCAGACCTTGTGCCTACAGACTACTACTTTTTCCAGAATTTGGGTAACTTCTTGGCGGGAAAGAAATTCAATGCCCAAGAGGCAGTACAAAATGCCTTTGAAGAATTTGTTGCCTCCCGTCCAGCTGATTTCTTTAAGAAGGGCATCAATAAACTGCCGCTGCGTTGGCAAAGATGCATCGATTGCATGGGTGATTACTTCGATTAATACGAATAAAAAATACATGAAAAAAATCGTTTAATTTTTTTATACATAACAGCATTTTCATAGGTGTAGACCTAATATTATTATGTTTCTGTCAATTGTTATAACGGAAATAGAAAAACATATTAATCTGTGAAAATTTAGCTCTTTTCCTGCATGAGATACAGCCTCGTGACAGACGTATGTAGACAGTGAACATGCTATGCCTTCCCCCCTTGTACTGATCACGTTGACCTATGATTGTTACTATAATTTGATACTGGTTCCAATGAACTTATGATTGCCTGGTACTTTGATGAGAGTCATATTGTTTTTACTGGGAACATTTTGTTCAGATTCTTCCCATTACTCCCCTCGTGGGAACTATAACTATAATCCTCCAAACAAATTGTACCACTACAATAAGTGACCTACACGGTGTCGAACCCGTTGTACTTAGCATTCATCGCGTGCACAATTTTGGTTCTACGTGGGTCGAATTCTCGTAGCGCCGTAGACGTGCTACGCTGTATTCGTAGCACGTCCGTAGCAGGCGCTACGTGGTACATTTCTTTTGATTGTATTGCAAGTACAGTTAATTTTTCTTTGGTAATCTATACTAATATTATTAAGCTGAAGGTTTGTTTGTTTGAAAGCAATGATCTCAAAAATTATCAATGTAAATGTATAATTATAAGTTTTCTCACAATTTAATGTAAATCTTTGTTCCAGAATAATGCATTATTAGAGACGGGATTTTATCCATCTCGATTTTATAAACATGGAACGACCTGCCCGCACACGTGTTTCCCTCATCTTACAATCCCGGGTTCTTCAAGAGGAGTGTGAAGAGGCACATCACAGGGCCGCCAACTTGAGGACCACTGTCAGTCTTACGGACTGTGAGAGCGGCCCCCAATCGATAGATGCGCCATGACGCACCATCAGGCTGGCGACGTCAATTTGGCGAGCTTAATTTTAAAAAAATTCAAATAAATACACATCCCTTTTTTCTTGACGATTCTGAGTACCTACAGTTTGTTTTTGGAATTCTTATTATTCGTTTGTCTTTAAGTCTGCTTGTATGTGATTCGACCAAAATCAGATTAAGACTATACTAGAGAATAACTTGTATTTATAGGTACTAACAAGAAGCCGTGATATCGGTCTCACCAGACTGCCCCTCTCTAACACGTTTATTGTGAAAGTTCAATCCGATTGACGTTGTAATTTTTGTTTTATTTCAAACTTTGAACAGATGATCCACGTGAACTAGTGACATAGTTTAATGTAACAGTCACAGACTACAGACTACACTGGCAAAAAAATTACCCGTGTTAGTACTGGTAGTAAAACTGACCTGTGACCTCCCTGCCTTGGTTTTCCCAAACGCCAACAGTATGGGGTTCTTCAAAAGGGGTCTTAGAAGGTTTTTACAGGGTCGGAAGCGCGAGTGTGGCGCCTCTGGTGTTGCAAACGTTCATAGGCTGCGCTGACCACCGGTCCTTCTGGTGGGCCATATGCTTGTCTGGCTTATTGGTATAAAAAAAAATAAAACTGGTAGTAACACGTGTAACGAAGGAAAATCTGTACATGAGCCCCTCTGCAATCATTGAAGTGAAACTTCTTTATCGGCGTTGGAAAAAAATTTGCGTCACGTCACGTCACGTCACGTCACGATTTTTGGTTACGCGCCATCTTTGTTCTGTTCCTCACCACGGTGGATTCGAATTAAGAGTACTTTATCCAGGGATAGCATGTCATTTAAGGGTTTTTGGACTTTTGGACTTTTGGGCTTTTGGACTTTTGGACTTTTGGATGGGACATTGATACTTTGGGTCTTTGGGACTTTGGAACTTTGAGACTTTGGGACTTTTGAACTTTTGAACTTTTGAACTTTTGAACTTTTGGACTTTTGGACTTTTGGACTTTTGGATGGGACCTTGGTACTTTGGGACTTTGGGACTTTTGGACTTTTGGACTTTTGGATGGGACCTTGGTACTTTGGGTCTTTGGGGCTTTGGGACTTTGGGACTTTTGGACTTTTGGACTTTTGGACTTTTGGACTTTTGGACTTTTGGACTTTTGGACTTTTGGACTTTTGGACTTTTGGACTTTTGGACTTTTGGACTTTTGGACTTTTGGCCTTTGGGACTTTGGGACTTTTGGACTTTTGGATGGGATCTTGGTACTTTGGGTCTTTGGGACTTTGGAACTTTGGGACTTTGGGACTTTGGGACTTTGGGACTTTGGGACTTTGGGACTTTGGGACTTTGGGACTTTGGGACTTTGGGACTTTGGGACTTTGGGACTTTGGGACTTTGGGACTTTGGGACTTTGGGACTTTGGGACTTTGGGACTTTGGGACTTTGGGACTTTGGGACTTTGGGACTTTGGGACTTTGGGACTTTGGGACTTTGGGACTTTGGGACTTTGGGACTTTGGGACTTTGGGACTTTGGGACTTTGGGACTTTGGGACTTTGGGACTTTGGGACTTTGGGACTTTGGGACTTTGGGACTTTGGGACTTTGGGACTTTGGGACTTTTGGACTTTTAGGCTTTTGGACTTTTGGATGGGACCTTGGTACTTTGGGTCTTTGGGACTTTTGGATGGGACCTTGGTACTTTGGGTCTTTGGGACTTTTGGACTTTTGAACTTTGGGACTTCGGGACTTTGGGACTTTGGGACTTTGGGACTTTGGGACTTTGGGACTTTGAGACTTTGAGACTTTGGGACTTTGGGACTTTGGGACTTTGGGACTTTGGGAATTTGGGACTTTGGGACTTTGGGACTTTGGGACTTTGGGACTTTGGGACTTTGGGACTTTGGGATTTTGGAACCTTGAGACCTTGGGACTTTGGGACTTTTGGACTTTTGGCCTTTTGGACTTTTGGACTTTGGACTTTGGACTTTTGGACTTTTGGACTTTTGGACTTTTGGACTTTTGGACTTTTGGACTTTTGGACTTTTGGACTTTTGGACTTTTGGACTTTTGGACTTTTGGACTTTTGGACTTTTGGACTTTTGGACTTTTGGACTTTTGGACTTTTGTACTTTTGTACTTTTTGACTTAATTTAAGGTGAGGTGAAAATTAAGTTTATGAAGAAGTTTCACTTCTTACGTGTGTACACTAAGTACACGCAATTTTTTTTTATAGAGAGGGGCTAAAAGTAAAGTGAAAGTGAAGTTACCACCAACAACAAACAAGCACAACGTAACCCATGTCCCATACTTACTCACTGACTCTCAACTCAGCCTTAGTCGGTTTGAGCCTGGTACAATATTCGTGATGTATTCCACATTACAATAAAAATGCCAATATAATGAGTAAGTTGTAACATAATAACAACGCCCCCGCCACCCCGGTACAGTCTGTACGCCTCGGCTTACTCTCAGCGTAAGTAATTCATCAATTTTGTTGAGATGTAATTAAGATCATTGCACAGCATCCCCTCTCGGTCCTCCTCCCCCCGCGTGTCACTCATGAGAAGAAGATTAATTGATTGGGGACTTGTTAAGCGTGGCTCGGAGGAACGTGGTAATGGTTTCGTATGTTATTTTGAAGTTTTGAATAACACCACTTGTATTGTTTCACAACATTTATTTATCTTACACCCGGCCGGTTTCGCCTTTCGGCATTTTCAAATGCAAAATTAACACATTTTATGACTACTGCAACTCTTAAATACTATTAAACTATAATTTAACATATAAGTTACCACTACATCATTCAACTACACGTAAAGTATTTTACACATTTTTTTTCATTTAAATTAATAAATAAATAAATATTCACGGACATTTCACACAACGCTATCTGATCCCAAAGTAAGCTAGGAATAACCTGCTTGTGTTATGGGTATGAGACCACGGATATTAATACTTATATACTTTTTTTTTTAATACATACATATTATACATAGAAACACCCAGACTCTTGAGACAAACATTTATGGGTCACACAAATATTAGTCTCTGGTGGGAATCGAACCCACGACCTCCAGCGCCGCAGGCGGTATCACTACCGACTGCGCCACAGAGGCAGTCAATCAATCAATACATATAATAAAATCGTAACAGGTCGCTGTCTGTACATGGAAGATAAATAAGAAAAAATATTATAGGGGGGCTTGATGAACGCAATAGAACCCAAAACAATGATTTTTAGAATTTTTGTCTGTTTGTCTGTTTGTCTGTATGTCTGTATGTCTGTATGTCTGTATATCTGTTTGTCTGTACGGTTGTGCACGCTAATCTCAGTAACCGCTCAACCGATTGCAATGCGGTTTTTTTTATTGTGTTGAGGTTTGCTCCAGTTAACATTTAACGTTTGTTTTATGTAAATCGGTTTAGAAATAAAAGAGTTATAACACTTTTAAGAATCAGATATTTTGAAAATTTTAATTGTAGGGGTTTCTTTGAAAGTGAGTGAACCTAAACTGGCGTGTTGGCTTAATCATAAAAGAGCTTAATGATTAAGACTATTTTTAAACAATTCAGTCCGCGCCGAAGGCGTGGACTGAATTGTTTTAAAACAGACTTAATCATTAAGCTCTTTTATGATTAAGCAAACAAGGCAGTTTCAGACGCTGCTTGATGACTCTGATGAAGAAATACCTTTCCTTTCATACACCTTATGTGACGTAAACGAAGTTGCGGGCTCAGCTAGTGGCAAATACATTTTAAAGTTTATGTTTTACTAGCGAATGTCACGCTGTTTCATCCGCGTACTTCCTGTTCCTGTGGGAATAAAAGAAAAAAACTATAGTCTACTAGCTGTTCCCGGCGGCTTCGTCCGCATAGAAGTCGTTATCGCTTTATTATATATTTTATTTAAATCATCTCCCTTTGTGCAGTCAGTTAAAAAGCAGCCTATGTCCTTCTCTTGGAGTCAAACTATCTCTATATTAAATTTCATCAAAATATGTCCCGGGATAATCAAATGAAATCAAATGAAATCAAAAAACATTTATTTCGCATAATCCTAATACATAGGCACTTGCGACACGTCAATGAATACAATGCAAATAGTACCACCAGTTCGGAACGCGGCCCGCTTGAGAAGAACTGGCAAGAAACTCGGCGGGCTATTCTTTTTGTGCACTACATATTTACAATAAGTAGATACTATAAACTAAAACTCTATCAGTAGAGCAAGCAGATCACTTCCCGGCTTCCTTATCAATCAAATAATCGTCAATTGTATAGTAGCCCCTGCAGCACAATTTACTTTTTAAACACTTTTTAAACTTAATTAGGGGCATGCTTTTAATTTCGCTTGGAAGCCTGTTGTAAAAACGTATACAGTTACCCAGGAAAGAATTACTGACTTTGTTCAGTCTACAATGATAAACGGCAAGGTTGTTTTTATGTCTGGTGTTCACATTGTGTCTATCGCTTAACTTAGTAAAACTGGATAAATTTTTCTGAACATACATAAGATTTTCAAAAATATATTGTGATGCCACAGTCAGAATATTTAATTCCTTAAATTTTTCTCGCAGAGAGACCTTTGGACCTAATCTATATATGGCTCTTATGGCCCGTTTTTGTAAAAAAAAAATTGAATTTATATCTGCGGCATTGCCCCATAGTAGCATACCGTACGACATTACTCTGTGGAAGTAACTGAAGTACACTATTCGCGCTGTTTCTACATCAGTCAAATGCTTAATCTTTTGGACAGCAAATGCTGCTGAACTTAATCTGCCAGCCAGTTTTTCAATATGTGGTCATAAAAAGTAGCCTATGTGTTATTCCAGACTATAATGTATCTCTGTACCAAATTTCAGCCCGATCCGTTTAGCCGTTAGAGCTTGAAAGAGTAACAAACATCCACACTCACAAACATTCACATTTATAATATTAGTAAGATTATGGATGTTACCCGCGGTTTTAATGCAAGAAATATTGCATAACTGTAAGCGGTTTCTTGTTCATTACGGTACCCTAAAACCACGGCTATGATATTATTAGCTGCAAAAAAATGTACTGATATTGGGGCACCCGTTTGACAGCTATGATACCACAGAATAAATATATACTCAATCAATATTATGGCACATTATTATACACCACTATCAGTCAACTTAAGCTAATTGTGCTAAGGAATCTATACATATACAATTACTTGTCCCGACTGACTGACTCTATACATATACAATTACTTGTCCCGACTGACTGACTGACTCATTCATCAACGCAGAGCGAAAACCGCTGGACCCACAAACTTGAAATTTTGACAGTAGATGCATTTTATGATGTAAGCTTCTACTAAGAAAGGATTTTTGGAAATTCTGCTACTAAAGGGGTAAAATAAAGGATGGAAGTTCGTATGAAAGTCCGTCATTTTCAGAACTAGATGCACTAAACTTCATAAACCTGTGTCTTTTAAGAAATAAATGAACATTTATATCAGCGATTTTAAAAATTTAACTATTAAGACAGTAAAATAGGTAATATACGTTTGTATGGAATGTTCGTCATTTTCAAAGTTGGAAGCATGAAACTTCGTACACCTACGTTTTTTAAAATATAAATGAACACGTGTATCAGCGACTGCTGTAAATGCGACGGGAACGGGTGATATAGGTACTTTCTCTTATGTGACGAAAACGAAGTTGCGAGGGTCAGCTAGTCTAGATATGAAGTTGAATTATTCATGCATGGCGAAATACATCGTAGGTCAATATTAAAAGAGGGGAGTAAGATTTCTTTTATTTTTACATGTAGTAATCCTACATGGATGATATGCCGGACTCCTACTGACTTAAACCACACAATGTCTTACAACAGTCTATGGCTGGGAGCCTCGGAAGGATGTCCCAGGGTTTCTGGCAGACTGGCTACCACCACGACCTCATCCTACCCACACACCCTCGGTTTGTCAATCCTAACACACACACAGAGGATAAATTTTAAGTAATTATTATTAATGTAGAAATGATGACTTGAACTTTTTAAGGCAAGGAATGTAATGTAATTAAAAAAATAAGACTGCTATATATTATTTTGGTATTCTTACTTGTTTGTTCCCAATAGTCACATTAACCACTGAACAGATTTTACACGGTTTTTTTTAATGGAAATTTCTTAGTCAAACTTTAATATTAAGTTTGTTTCATTGCAGTAAATTAATAAATATTTGTGCACATTCTCACACAACATCATCTAGTTGCGTTATATCCATACTATGCTAGCCTTAGTACTGTCCAACCATATTTTATGCTGACTCCCGATTATCATCCCCTTGTTGTTTATCATTGTAGACTGAACAAAGTCAGTAATTCTTTCCTGGGTAACTGTATACGTTTTTACAACAGGCTTCCAAATAAAATAAAAAGTATGCCCTTAATTAAGTTCAAAAAGTGTATAAAAAGTAAATTGTACTGCAAGGGCTACTTAATATACAGTTGACGCTTTTGAAATGTTGCTTACTGCAATGGTGGTTTACAAAACACTGAGACCGTAGGACCACCAGCGATAATTAAGGTGATAGTTACTTCATTATGCAATATCTGACTATCTCTCCAACTATACTAACATTATGCGGCATATTCGCACTTACTTACATAATGTTAAGCCCATATTAGTAGATTTAGTGGCCACTATAAACAACGGTTTAGCATCGGAGATAGTGTGATTTATGAAGGCATAGTCGATAGGGGCCGCAGTGTGGATACTGAAATATAGTGGTTTGGAATATTTTGGGTAGATTAGGTTATTTTGTTTGTAGATTATTCACTTAGATGGCAGTTTTTTAACAGATCTCAGGTTGCATGCGTCTCTCTATCTCTCTCTCTCTGTGTGTGTATTGTCTATGTATGAGAAGGGAGGTAATTCATTGTAGCAATACCTACATTTCAAAAATTTATTGCGAAAAAATTTTGGTCTTGAGCAGGACTCGAACCTGCGTCTTCTGGTTTGCCGGACCAGACACCCTAACCATTGGATCACCGAGACACTGCTCTCGACCGTCAATTCTTTCACCTTATTACATCATGGGGCGACGTAAAAATAAAATTTTTCACATTAAATTTGTGATTGAGTTGTCACAGAGAGTCACATTAAAGTTGCTTTCAAAATTGTCTCTTACTTACATTTCTAATCCAGATATTGTTGGATTACATAAAAAATAAAGATAACTTTCGGCTTAAGACTTTCATGTTAATATCAACCGGGATTTCCGTGCCTTCCCAAGCACGGAAATACTCGTAGAATGGTTAGTTGTCAAAGTGTTTACCCATCTGAGGACCGGCCATAGCGAAAAGTGCTTGCCCTAGTGATCGTTCACAGAAAACTGAGCCAGTGAAACTACAAATAAAACTTATTAAAAACACATTAAAATATTCAATATCCCATCGTAAAAAAAGTCCGTCGAAAACGGCCCCTAAGGTGCCCGACTTTACGCAAAAATATGATTACAATAAATTAAATTTGCCCGAAATCCCTGAACAATAACTTAGTCAAATACGTTTTCTTTTATTCTCTACACTGTGCGTACATTTTCAGTTTTATAACTACGTTTATTAAGGTAAATTGAACTGTATGTGGAAAGCATAAGGTAGAACATTGAATGTAGTGATAACAAAAGGTATTTGATACAACAAAACGCACGCGCGGTTATCACTTAGTGTTGCCATGTGTTGGTTTCAAATTTCCACTTTTTAAATATGTTAAGCTCGCCAAATTGACGTCGCCAGCCTGATGGAAAGCCGTGATAAGATCTAGCGATTCGGGGCCACTCTCACAGTCCATAAGATTATTAACAGTAATTAATATCACACATTCAAACATTCAATCATTATAGTCACAGCATAGCATAATAGTCATACTATTTTCATGCCAAAAAAGTCTATTACTTTTTTCACGTGCGGAATCCTACAGGGATGCTGTGCCGCACTCCTACCGACTAAAAACCACACGAATCCTACCTAACAGCCTATGGTTGGGAGCCCCGGGTAAGCCCTCGGAATGATACCACAGGACTCACAACAGATCTACGGTTACCACTGCGGCCTCATCTAGAGGGTGGGAGGGGGGGGGGGGGGGTTCTACTATTAGGTAGTAGTTTAGTCTACTAGCGGTACAATATGTGATGTCCTTCTGGCAGGCGGGGACTTTAGTTCGGAAGTTCTGGACAAAAATTAATATAACAAATGTTTATGGATCAGACATTTTTTTGTCTCCGGTGGGACAACCCACGACCTCGTGATCTATCCACATTATAATTTCTAGACTTCATTGATGTTAATAGCTTAATTTTGTTAAATTAAGTCCATGAAAATTTTCAGTAGAAACATTTATAACCTTTTTTTATACCACTACGGGGGCAGACAAGCATACGGCCCACCAAATATACTGATGGTAACCGCAGTCCATGGACGATTACAACACCAGTGGCGCTGCAATCGCGCTGCCGACCCTGTGAAAACCTTCTAATACTTCTAATTGCGATAAAATCCTATATTTGTATTATAGTTCGCGTAATACAATAAAAATTTCACAAAAACAAACGCGTAATCCTCAAGCATTACTCAAATTTTCCCCCAAAATCTCCCAACCATTCAAAGCCTTGCCACACCATTCCACCCCAGCTTTGAGCAGTACGTCCGCGCGCGTCGTACACACCACACGTACCACAATACTCCCGAACGATCGCTCTCGTTCTCAAACCACCTGTTCAACTCATTTATTTTACTTTTAAACAACTCTTTTACCATTGAAAGGTAAGTTTTAAAATACATATTAAACATATTTTGGTGGTTTATAGGAATTAATAGTTAAAAACGTAAAGTTACCACAAATTTGGTATTCCATAAATGTGATATTGATTCGTGTTTAATTATAGTTTTGTTAAGTTGTGGGTGTAAGTTATCGTGGGCGACCTTGAGATTATTATTTTTATATATAAAATATTCAAGGTTGTAGCTACTAGGCACGCATAATTATGAAAAGGTGATTTAAAATGTTATTTCTAACATAATACTGTATTACCTAGGTACCACACCTATATTGTAATACGAATAACTTACATGTATTTTATGGAAGAGCAAGAAAGAAATATATTTATACAATACTAGCTGACCCGCGCAACTTCGTTTGCGCCACATAAGAGAGAGTATTACCTGTTCCCGTCGCATTTACTCCCGTCGCGTTGCGTTTACTCCCGTCTCGTCGTTAATATTCAATACTACGTGTGAGAGAGAGAGAGAGAGAGAAAGGTTTTTCGTCGCGTGTATTTCCGTTGCATTATTTTTAAGAACAATTTCGTTTATGCCACGGGATACCTCATCCCGTGGCATTATTGTAGAAAAAAATTAATTGCCATTAAAATGGTTATTGTGCACCAACCCAAAGATAGACACACATGCTATCGCACAATTTTTTTAGACCTTTTTTAAGAGCAACAATTTTGTAGTACATATTTTTTACATAACTATAAATATTTACGCAGCACACGCAACGAAGCACTCAAAAGGAATAACTTTTTCCCCGTTTTTGAAACATTTACTATTACTGCTCCGCTCCTATTCATTGTAGCGTGATGCTATATAGCCTATGACACTCCACAATAACGTAGCTTTCTATTGGTGAAAGAATTTTTTAAATCGGTTCAGTAGATCCCGAGATTACCCCTTACAATTTAACAAATATACAAACACACAAACTTTACTTCTTTATAATATTAGTATAGACTAACTGTGCCACCCGACTTCTCCAGTAACGTACTTTAAACTTCACACCTCCCAACCATGCCTTTTAGTCTGTTTAAAAATAAATTATACACTTAATAGCATTTAGAAAACCCCTCATCATTCTTTTATACCACTCAGTTTGCAGACAAGGATACGGCCCACCAGAAGGACCGGTGGTCACCGCAGCCTAATGAACGTTTGCAACACCAGAGGCGCCACACTCGCGCTGCCGACCCTGTAAAAACCTTCTAAGACCTCTTTTAAAGAACCATAATAATATACAAAAATTGGAGTTGCCACTCGTATTTTTGAAATGAAGAACTCATAGCCCCTATTATACTCAGTTAACTAACGGTCAAAGTTTTGAGTAAACACTCATATAATCTGTTGGGAGTCCTGGGACATCCTTTCGAGGGCTTACCCGGAGCTCCCAATCGTGCCTACGATTGTGTGTGTTGGGCGTTAAGTAAGGTTTTTTAGTCAGTAGGAGTCCGGCATAGCATCCGTGAAGGATTTTCCCTCACGTTAATAAAAATAACGCTCGTATAAAAAGTAACTTAGACAAAGTAGCTGACTCACAGCTCACATTCAAATTTTATGAATAAATTTGGAATATATAATATTACAAAGCTATGGTTTTACCATACGAACGTAGCCGGTCGACGAAGTTTATGGGGTACACACTCGTCCTTAAATGTTAAGGTATTAAGAATATCCTTCGAGCTTCGAGAAAGCATTCACACATCCAAGTCAAGCTATCTTTTTAATGTTATAAATGCGAAAGTTTGTGAGTGTGGATGTTTGTTACTCTTTCACGCTCAAACCGCTCGGGCTGAAATTTGGTACAGAAATACATTATAGTCAATAGTACAATTAACATTATCCGTGGTCTGATATCTTTATCACATGGAGGTTAATCCTAGCTTACTTGGGGATAGATGAAGCTGTGTAAAAATGTCCGTATAGAGATATATTCAAATTGATTATCAACGTTATAAACGCACAAATTATGGAACCTACGGAACCATAGATATACTTAATGAAGCAGGCCCTAGACGATAGCGAGGCGTAAGGAATTCACGCCCCAACCCTCCCCACCCCAAGAATCGGGATAACACCTGCACAACCCTCCAAAGTCGCGGGATAGGCACCCGAATCCCCTCCCCTTCCTAGATGAGGCCGCAGTGGTAGCCGTAGGTCTGTTGGGAGTCCTGGGACATCCTTCCGAGGGCTTACCCGGGGCTCTCAACCGTATTCTGTTAGGTAGGATACGTGTGGTTTTTAGTCGGTAGAAGATTTACCTCACGTTAAAAAAAAATTGCGTGTACTTAGTGTACACACGTAAGAAGTGAAACTTCTTCATAAACTTAATTTTCACCTCACCTTAAATTAAGTCAAAAAGTACAAAAGTACAAAAGTCCAAAAGTCCAAAAGTCCAAAAGTCCAAAAGTCCCAAAGTCCCAAAGTCCCAAAGTCCCAAAGTCCCAAAGTCCCAAAGTCCCAAAGTCCCAAAGTCCCAAAGTCCCAAAGTCCCAAAGTCCCAAAGTCCCAAAGTCCCAAAGTCCCAAAGTCCCAAAGTCCCAAAGTCCCAAAGTCCCAAAGTCCCAAAGTCCCAAAGTCCCAAAGTCCCAAAGTCCCAAAGTCCCAAAGTCCCAAAGTCCCAAAGTCCCAAAGTCCCAAAGTCCCAAAGTCCCAAAGTCCCAAAGTCCCAAAGTCCCAAAGTCCCAAAGTCCCAAAGTCCCAAAGTCCCAAAGTCCCAAAGTCCCAAAGTCCCAAAGTCCCAAAGTCCCAAAGTCCCAAAGTCCCAAAGTCCCAAAGTCCCAAAGTCTCAAAGTCTCAAAGTCCCAAAGTCCCAAAGTCCCAAAGTCCCAAAGTCCCGAAGTCCCAAAGTTCAAAAGTCCAAAAGTCCCAAAGACCCAAAGTACCAAGGTCCCATCCAAAAGTCCCAAAGACCCAAAGTACCAAGGTCCCATCCAAAAGTCCAAAAGCCTAAAAGTCCAAAAGTCCCAAAGTCCCAAAGTCCCAAAGTCCCAAAGTCCCAAAGTCCCAAAGTCCCAAAGTCCCAAAGTCCCAAAGTCCCAAAGTCCCAAAGTCCCAAAGTCCCAAAGTTCCAAAGTCCCAAAGACCCAAAGTACCAAGATCCCATCCAAAAGTCCAAAAGTCCCAAACTCCCAAAGGCCAAAAGTCCAAAAGTCCAAAAGTCCAAGAGTCCAAAAGTCCAAAAGTCCAAAAGTCCAAAAGTCCAAAAGTCCAAAAGTCCAAAAGTCCAAAAGTCCAAAAGTCCAAAAGTCCAAAAGTCCAAAAGTCCAAAAGTCCAAAAGTCCAAAAGTCCAAAAGTCCAAAAGTCCAAAAGTCCAAAAGTCCAAAAGTCCAAAAGTCCAAAAGTCCCAAAGTCCCAAAGCCCCAAAGACCCAAAGTACCAAGGTCCCATCCAAAAGTCCAAAAGTCCAAAAGTCCAAAAGTCCCAAAGTCCCAAAGTCCCAAAGTCCCAAAGTACCAAGGTCCCATCCAAAAGTCCAAAAGTCCAAAAGTCCAAAAGTTCAAAAGTTCAAAAGTTCAAAAGTCCCAAAGTCTCAAAGTTCCAAAGTCCCAAAGACCCAAAGTACCAATGTCCCATCCAAAAGTCCAAAAGTCCAAAAGCCCAAAAGTCAAAAAGTCCAAAAACCCTTAAATGACATGCTATCCCTGGATAAAGTACTCTTAATTCGAATCCACCGTGGTGAGGAACAGAACAAAGATGGCGCGTAACCAAAAATCGTGACGTGACGTGACGTGACGTGACGTGACGCAAATTTTTTTCCAACGCCGATAAAGAAGTTTCACTTCAAAAAAAGATTTAGTTTAAATAATCGATTATATCGTAGCGTTTGGTTGAGAGTTAGTTCCGAAGTATAGCCATTTGTACAGTACTTAATAAGTTTTTACAGTCCATTAAAATGGAAACAAGCCCACACAAAAACAGTATTTGTATATAAATATTGATCTAGCGCTTTTTGTGTACTACAGCGTGATACAGACATACGGGCCGGCGACGGAATGTTTGGACTTGTAATGATTATTGATTTCATTATATTTTTGAGTAAGTACGTACATAATATCACACCGTTTTCCTTAAATGGGTTGGCAGAGATAGCCAGTGCGAATTTTTCAGTGGAGTATGTGATAGTTGCGTGGAGCCCAACTAGAACATACTTGGAAAGGGGCAGGCTGTGGCTACTTTCTTAGTACTTCAACAACTTGGATTAACGACTGCTGTGTTACTGGGAACCGATACCAACGGTTAACGTGACTTCCGAAGCGCGAAATCTCTCTCCACATCGTAAGATGTTAAACGCAGTGATTAATATATACTAATACTAGCTGATGCCCGCGGCTCCGCCCGCGTGGAATGTTATTCCCGGTTACCGGTCACTTAGGGGTATGAAAAATAGATGTTGGCCGATTCTCAGACCTACTCAATATGCTCACAAAATTTCATGAGAATCGGTCAAGCCGTTTCGGAGGAGTATGGCAACGAAAACTGTGACACGAGAATTTTATATTTAAGATTATGAAGAGGAAAGATTTGTTTTTTTGTTTGTTTGTTTGTAACGAATAGGCTCCGAAACTACTGGACCGATTTGAAAACTTCTTTCACTGTTGGGAAGCTACACTCTTTGCGGTGAACATGGGCTATATTTTATTGAAGTGAAACTTCTTTATCGGCGTTGGAAAAAAATTTGCGTCACGTCACGTCACGATTTTTGGTTACGCGCCATCTTTGTTCTGTTCCCCACCACGGTGGATTCGAATTCAGAGTACTTTATCCAGGGATAGCATGTCATTTAAGGGTTTTTGGACTTTTGGACTTTTGGACTTTTGGGCTTTTGGGCTTTTGGACTTTTGGACTTTTGGACTTTTGGATGGGACATTGGTACTTTGGGTCTTTGGGACTTTGGAACTTTGGGACTTTGGGACTTTGGGACTTTGGGACTTTTGGACTTTGGACTTTTGGACTTTTGGACTTTTGGACTTTTGGACTTTTGGACTTTTGGGACTTTGGGACTTTGGGACTTTGGGACTTTGGGACTTTGGGACTTTGGGACTTTTTGACTTTTGGGCTTTGGACTTTTGGATGGGACCTTGGTACTTTGGGTCTTTGGGACTTTTGGACTTTGGTACTTTGGGTCTTAGGGACTTTGGAACTTTGGGACTTTGGGACTTTTGGACTTTTGGCCTTTGGGACTTTGGGACTTTGGGACTTTGGGACTTTGGGACTTTGGGACCTTGAGACCTTGGGACTTTGGGACTTTGGGACTTTTGGACTTTTGGCCTTTTGGACTTTTGGACTTTTGGACTTTGGACTTTGGACTTTTGGACTTTTGGACTTTTGGACTTTTGGACTTTTGGACTTTTGGACTTTTGGACTTTTGTACTTTTTGACTTAATTTAAGGTGAGGTGAAAATGAAGTTTATGAACAGTTACATTAGTGGCTCTGACCTCTCTGTATCTCTGCTATTATCATAATGGAACGAATATGCGTGCTTTTACGTAGAAAGGACCATTTAAATATCTTTATTTAAGACGTTGTTCAGAGAAAATAACCTGTGATCTCGGTATATTTCAAAAAAATATAATAAAATAGATATTTCATTAAATTCTTTTTTGAAGTGAAACTTCTTTATCGGCGTTGGAAAAAAATTTGCGTCACGTCACGATTTTTGGTTACGCGCCATCTTTGTTCTATTCCCCACCACGGTGGATTCGAATTAAGAGTACTTTATCCAGGGATAGCATGTCATTTAAGGGTTTTTGGACTTTTGGACTTTTGGGCTTTTGGACTTTTGGACTTTTGGATGGGACATTGGTACTTTGGGTCTTTGGGACTTTGGAACTTTGAGACTTTGGGACTTTTGAACTTTTGAACTTTTGGACTTTTGGATGGGACCTTGGTAATTTGGGTCTTTGGGACTTTGGAACTTTGGGACTTTTGGACTTTTGGACTTTTGGACTTTTGGATGGGACCTTGGTACTTTGGGACTTTTGGACTTTTGGACTTTTGGACTTTGGTCTTTTGGACTTTTGGACTTTTGGACTTTTGGACTTTTGGACTTTTGGACTTTTGGACTTTTAGACTTTTAGACTTTTAGACTTTTAGACTTTTAGACTTTGGGACTTTGGGACTTTCGGACTTTGGGACTTTGGGACTTTGGGACTTTGGGACTTTGGGACTTTGGGACTTTGGGACTTTGGGACTTTGGGACTTTTGGACTTTTGGCCTTTTGGACTTTTGGACTTTGGACTTTGGACTTTGGACTTTTGGACTTTTGGACTTTTGTACTTTTGGACTTTTGGACTTTTGTACTTTTGTACTTTTTGACTTAATTTAAGGTGAGGTGAAAATTAAGTTTATGAAGAAGTTTCACTTCTTACGTGTGTACACTAAGTACACGCAATTTTTTTTTGTTGATAGATTGTGACTTCTATGGCGGCACAGGCAGTAATATAATTGAGTGTTGCGCTGGGTTCCATTCCCGGTCAATCTAAATATTTGTATGACTCACAAATGTCAGTTTCGCAGTAAGGGTCTATTTATGTATAATAATATTTTTACATTTGTACAGTCGAAAATTTATGAAAACGTTTAAAAAACTAACATACCTATGGTCACGCCTCTATCCCCGAAGGGGTAGGCAGAGGCATATTATATGCCCACATTTCACCTTTGTATAATTTGTCCCACGTAATAGGTGGTGAGCCGTATTGCCGTGTTTAAATGTACAGGCGCAGGTTGTGACTGCCTGCTGTTGAAATAAAGCCTTCAACTTAGCTTAGCGACTGCCATTTTACAGGCAACCGGGACCAACGGCTTAACGTGCCTTCCGAAGCACGGAAACGCTCAAATAAATGTCATAAAGTGATCACATGGATGGTCACCCATCCATGGACCGGCCATAGTGAAAATTGCTTACTGCTGTGATCGTTTACAGAACAGAGTCCGCGGGCCACGAGCGCTTCATATTGTTTTTTTACTTTAATTTTTATTTATATTATAAGATTATAAGATTAAATAACTAAATTAAAAGATATTAACGTAACATTCAGAAAACAGTTTTCCTTTTTGTCAGAATGACACATATTTTTCTTTTATTACTGTTTATTTATAATGAAACTAAAAAAATATACCGACATACATACGAAGCTCTATACAACCCAGTCCTATATTGTTCTCTCACATCCTTCTAACATATCGTCGCTCTAAGGAATGTCATCTATACAAATTCTCTCCACACACGACAACGCGGCAATCGATTTCATTTCGAAATGAATTTTGTAATGAAATCCCTTACATTCCGAGCACACGGGTCATATAATCATGTACTGTTATTGATTATTTAATAATACCATTGTATTATGCCCGGACCTTCTACTGTTTAATATTTTATATTAGCCCAGATCTAACTTCTTTTGTAAGCAGCCTGCGTCCTGCAGTGGATGCTGATTTCATTGATTAATGGATTGCAGTTTAAGTAAATAAAAATCTCTTTTTTTTAGCTAATATCTAAATACAAAGCGGCATTTTTTTGCCATTTATAGTCTAAAACAATGACAATTATTTCTTTATTTTTAGAACTTTTTTTTTCGGAAACTTTTACTCGTACGTAACGAGTCGTTTTCTTAATAAATTCCATTTTTTTTATATTTGTAGTAGTTATTGGCATGTCGATCACATAATAAGACCTTTGGCATGAACGAAAACACCGATAAAGACATAGAAGTACACAGAGCGATGTATTGGGCTAGCCTCAAGAAAACTAGGAGTCCTAAACAAGGTAAAGCGGTTCTTTACGCCGAACCAGAGGTGTCTGCTGTACAAGACGCAGATACGTCCTTGCGTGGAATACTGCTCTCACCTTTGGGATGACTCCGCGAGGTACTTGCTTGACGCGCTGGACTCTATGCAACGGTGAGCTATTCGCATTATCAACTGCCAGGAGGTTACGGATAGTCTGGAGCCGTTAGCGCAGCGAAGAACTATTGCGTCTTTGACTGCATTCTACCGTATCTATCACGGTGAGTGTTCTGAAGAGCTCTTCAACCTAACCCCGCCCTCTACTTTTTTTTTTCTTTTACGTGAGGGAAAATCCTCATGGATGTTATGCCGGACTCCTACCGACTAAAAAACCCCACGTTACGCCCAACAGCCTATGGTTGGGAGCACCGAGTAAGCCCTCGGAAGGATGTTCCAGGACTCCCTCTCCTTTCCGATCCCGAACAACGCGTGCTGGACAGAGGTGCCACTCCCACACAGTGGAGAGAATCTTCGCTAGAACTGAACGATTCAAAAGATCGTTTCTCTGTCGAACCATAAAAACCTGGAACGACCTGCCAGCGCATATGTTTCCCTCTTACAATCCCGGGTTCTTCAAGCGGAGCATGAAGAGGCACATCACAGGGCCGCCAACTTGAGGACCACTGTCAGAGGTGGCCCCAATCGCTAGATGCGCCACGGCTTTCCATCAGACTGGTGGCGACGTCAATTTGGCGAGTTAAATATAGAAAAAAAATTTTTTTTTCATTTATAAAAATGTTTCTGTGTACTTTTATGTCTTTATACCAAAAACTATCATAGCTTAAGATGTCTAACGAAGTGGTTTTTCCAAAATACTGGAGTAGTGTTTTTCCATAATATTATTATTAATGTTAATTTATCTAAAGCAATTGACACAGACCGATTTCGAATAATAAAGCCTAATATTCAATCCATTACATTGTTCTGAAAGACACATTGCTCTAATACTGGCGCATTATCGAAACCACACACACATTCAGAAAACTCCATCCAAAAGCAAGCAAGCAATTCGTTACACAACTCTGAAAGACACATTGGTCTAATTCTGGCGCATTATTGAAACCAAATTGTGACATATAAAATTCAATAGCTCCGTAGTTTAGACTGTAATTGGAAATGGAGTTGGCTGATCGAGCCAAGTTATTTTAATATAGACTGATGTAGACAGATCTGCTTCGTTGGTCTAGAGGTCGAAATGTGCGACTGCGGATCACGAAGTCGTGGGTTTGATTCCCATCAGAGACAAACATTTGTGTGAACTATATATGTTTGTCTTGCGCGTCTGGTTGTTTCAATGTATGATAAGTATGTACCTATTTATAAGTACATAAGTATTAACAGCCGTCATCTGATACCCATAACACAAGTAGGTTATTCCTAGCTTACTTTGGGATCAGATAGCGTTGTGTGCAAATGTCCGTGAATATTTATAATTTATTATTATCATCTTAACAATAACTTCTGTGCATGAAGGCCAAAATAACAAATAGAATATTTGATAGGATTGTGATAGACAGCTATGCCGAGCCTACTCGAGCATTCCTTTGACATAAGCCGTTTCTGTCCTGCAATTCCCAGTAAATCCTCTAGTTGACATCCGTCCGTCTGTCTGTCTATCCGTCACGAGGCTGTATCTCAGGAAGCCTGACAGCTAGAGAGCTGAAATATTCACAGATGATGAATTTCTGTTTCCGCTGTAACAAAAAATACTAAAATAAATAATAATCATAATGAAAAGGGGCTATTATACGACAAACGTGATATTTTACCGTTTTAAGGTACGATGTCAAGTGGTTTCACCCTCGAAGCTTCCGTTCCCGTGGGAATATGGAAATAAAATATAGCCTATGTTCACCGAGAATAGTGTAGCTTTCTAACAGTGAAAGAATTTTATTAATCGGTTCAGTAGTTTCGGAGCTAATTCGATGCAAACAAACAATCAAATATTTCCTCTTTATAATATTAGTATAGGTAAACTTTTCGTACGAAGAACTAAAGTCGCATTTTGAAACGTGTACAAGCAACGACTTGTTGAATGTGCCTCTGGAACTTTACGAACGTCGGGAAGAGTCACCGGGAGCAATATTGTGTATTCTTAAAATCCGACCAAGTTCTCTCTGACTTAATTTTTGTATCGCTAAAGAAGTTTTAAAATTAGTTCAGTATTTTCCGAGTCTACTATTACAAATAAAACAAACTTTTGTAATATGGACTTTCCACAAGCAAGAAATTGCCAACACGATAGAAACTAAAAACAGCTGTAATAATTTTCTTTCAAAGGAATGTCACAAGTTCCATGAAGCAATAAAACCTCTAGTTAAATGCTGTTACCCTGGTATGTTGCTAGCTGAATGCGGACCGGAATTTTACCGACTTTGTTAATTGTAGTATACAAATTGTTTGTCGTGTATGTGAAGGACCGCCAAATTTATTGCCCTCGTAACCCCACTGACTCAGTGAATACGATTACCGAATTAAGCATCTTACGCTGAGGCTGTTTTTTGGATGGGTGAGCACTTTATGTAGCTTTTGTGCGTTTTGCATACAGTGAAAATTTTAAGAAAGAAATAATATTCCAATTTGTTCTATTAGTTGAACAAAAATAGTAGAACATATTGGAATACACGGGTCGCGTTTTCGGTATCATAAATAAATAAATATTCAAGGACATCTCAAACAACGCTATCTGATCCCAATGTAAGCTAGGAATAACCTGCTTGTGTTATGGGTATCAGACCACGGATATTAATACTTATATACTTTTAAATACATACATATTATACATAGAAACACCCAGACTCTTGAGACAAACATTTATGGGTCACACAAATATTTGTCTCCGGTGGGAATCGAACCCACGACCTCCAGCGCCGCAGGCGGTATTACTACCGACTGCGCCACAGAGGCAGTCAATCATGGCACTCGTTAAGTCAATTTGAAAGTCTTTAGACATCTTGAAAGACTCATGCAAGCCTTCTTTTCGCAGGTTGAAAATACTTACTCTTCCCGCGCTATTTATTTATGAAGCCGCAATATATGTAAGAAATAATTTAAATAAATATATAACACTTTCGAGTAAGAGACATAAAGATACACTTCATATTGAAAAATGTAGAACTCAACAATTTAAAAAAAGTATATTTGGAATGAGTGCAAAGATTTATAATAAGTTGCCTGGTCATATAAAATCCTCAGAATCTATTTTTATATTTAAAGACAGACTACGTGAACTATTAATAATGAAAACTTATTATTCAATTGAAGAATACCTAGACGATAAAAATGTATTATGACTCTCTTTTATATGACATGTTGACTCCTGTTTAATTATTTTGATTTATCTACATACCTAATGACAACTTTTAGTATTTTTATTTGAGTAATGGTGACATTTATTTATAAAATTTATAAGACTGTTCGAATTTGTATACCTACTATTAATGGAAAAATCATTGACATTATATAAATTGCATGGATGAATAAATTAACTTCCGTAATTAGGTCTAATATTATTGTACGCCTGAAAAGGCATGTCACGGAAGTTCTGTATTTCTATGTACCTATGTAACAACTTTATATGTACCTGTGACAAGCAATTAATAAATAAATTGAAATTGAAATTGAAAGTTTCAACTGAGGATAGTCACAACCAGCGCGTCTATCTGGGGGTATGGTGGTGCCCCGCCAAGTCGAGCAACAAAACGGCACACCCGTGGCCGTACTATCTTGGACGTTGAACTGCCTCTGTGGCGTAGTCGGTAGTGATACCACCTGCGGCGCTGGAGGTCCTGTGTTCGATTCCTGGGTCGGTCCAGATATTTGTGTGATTTACAAATGTCTGTTCCGGAGTTTGCTTGTTTTCTGTGTATTGACAATAAAAAAATAAATAAGTATTTCTATCATTCGTCTAGATCCCATAGCACAAGCTTCTAGCTTAGTTTGGGCTAGATGATGTTGTGTGAGAATGTCCATCAATATTTATTTATTTATCTTTGCTCGATCTCGATCATTTTAACACGGTAATAGCACTGTATACTGTAGTTTGACTCGGCCGGATTTTAGAAATAAATGCCTACAGCCGCGCGTACGTAAGCATGCGATAGGGCTGCCCACCTACAGCATTTTAATAATATGTGCCTACTTTGACTTTCTATTTAATATTGTGATTGTAAATATGTACATATATACATTAATATGGTCACGCCTTTATCCCCGAAGGTGTAGGCAGAGGCATAGTATACGCCCACATTTTACCATATAGTTTTACGTACCGCGTAATAGATAGTGAGCCTAATGCAGTTGAAATTTTTCAATCCGCCAATAAGGCCTTCAATTTGTATTAAGGATTGTCGTTTTACTGACAACCGGCTTTCATTTCGAGTAAATATGTACCTTTCTTATTTAAACAAAAAAATCCTTTGTGAGAAATAAGTTCTTAATAAAAATGCATCCTTTTGATTGCTAGATTATATTTAAAAACCATGTTTATGTGTGATTTATTAACAAATTGGTCTTATAAATGGGATATTTTTAAATGCACATCTATATAGTTTTTCTGCACACTAGGTAACTCCACTTATTAACGGAATGCATACCAGAAATCTGAATGCTGTGCAAAAAAACCAATTGATTAACTAAACATGTACTACTTAAAAAACTAAAATGTTACACAAAACGAGATCACCTTTTTTTATCGAATTTAAACCAAAAATGTGGTTCGTGCACCAGATATAAGATTTGCTAAACAAAACTACAAATTGCTTTTCAAAAATACTAACTTGCACTCCAAATTTTACAATCTTATGACGGAATAGGTTAGGTTAGGTTAGTTTTTTATTTTTTTTTATTAATAAAATTTAATTTTGTAAAGATGACTGATTAAATTGGGTTTTTAATTAGAATAAAATATGTTCCTAAAAGTAAATTAGGCGATGGTTTTCCTTCTGCTAGTTGTACTTTCGAAAGTACGCCGAGCGGTAGGTATACAGCGCGCGGCCTTGAGCGAGTCACGGAGGCCTGGCGCGGGGCGGCGCGCGGCGGCGCAGCGTCCGTTATCTACTAACGATTGTGTGAGACGGGTATAGAAATTTGAAAACGAGTAAGCGGCGTAGACCATAATAATCGGCTCATCACATGTTTCGTCAGTGATAGAATCACGGAATTCTAGTCTTTATAATCCTTGCGTTAAATTTTTGATTTACATAATTAAAACTATCTTTCGCTTTGAAAGTACTAGTCAGTCTCTAGTACACTAGTACTTTTCGTACATTGTCAAGTTGTGTTAAATTTTGGAAGTTCAAATTTGTCTCTATGCGTGTTATAAAAATCAAAGGTAACAAAAATGCTGTCAATGTGCTAAGTGTACTGTAACATCGGTCATCCACAAAGAAATGAATACTCTTGAAACATACCTAAATCATTGCTCTCAATTAAATAACTACGAACTGACAACGCAACTTAATGTACTACCTACACGTACTAGAGTTCTGAACTAGTTTTTTTTTTTGGATATTGTACTATATTGGATCGCACCGTTCACTGACTGAGCAAGCACAAGTCTCGTTTTAAACACAAACATACCTACTCCATGTAACTACCTAGTTCACTCGTGTCAATCACTTTGTTTAACTTTAGTCAACTAGGAGTATAGTACCAATTAGTACTTAAGTAAAATCAATTTATAGTCTTACCTTTCGGAGTTTCCAGGTAATCTAAAAAACGTTATCTCTGGGTGCGTTATTGACGAATTCATGCAACCAAAACAAGCACAATAGACTCTAGTTGTCATATTAAATATTTTTAGTAAATAAAACACGCGCGGTTACTATTTAAAAAACGACACACCGTCCATTCGTCTGTTCGGCACAATCGCGACTGCGGACGCTGCTTGCTTGCTGAAAGGCCTGCCGAAAACGAGAATCGTAGGTATAGCTTGCGCTTCGTCCGTTTGTAGGGAGCTACAATACTGGTTAAACAACATATATATACTGTGGTAATAGGCTCCCCATTTATTATTTGGAACAATGACTAAATGTATGCGTATAGAATGTATGTACGGCATACAACCCATTTATCATTTTAGATGCTATCTAAAAGAATAATTATTTAACACCGCTGTGTTCTCGTAACAAAAGTGTAACCTTCTAAATGAGTACTAACGTAACTTGATATAATTAAATAAATAAGTTAATTATTCACGGACCTTTTTACACAGCGCTATGTTAACCCAAAGTAAGCTAGATTTAACCTTCTTGTGTTATGGGTACTAGACTACGGATATTAACAGTTTTTTTATAAAAAAATACTTATGAAACACCCAGACTCCCGAGACAGATATTAATATACGGTCCCGTTTTTATCTCTTTGTTGTGGAACCCTAACATACTATGAAATAGATTGATTTAAAAGGAACGTAAGACGGGTAAGAGTACAAAATGTCGCCACCCTAATTCATCCCGAAGGAGTCGTAAGAGGCGCCTAAGGGAACACTTTCGCATAACGATCCATTACGTGGTTAAGGAAAACTTGAAATAAACCCGGTTATCAGGAAAATGACAATCGTTAAGCCAAGTTAAAAGGTTTTATGGGTGGCTTGAAAAAAATCAACTGCGGATCGTCACGTCCTGCACCTGTCCATTTAACACGGCAATAGGCCTATTACGTGGGACATAGAACTATAAGGTAAAATGTGGGCATATACCTACTATGCTTCTGCCTACCCCTTAGGGGATAAAGGCGTGACTATATGTATACATATATGTATGTTTATACGAAGTTGTATGGGTTAGCTTGCATTATAAAATATGTTTCAATAAACTATGACAAAACACAAATGTTTGATATAACATACCTACTCAATACTAATACGTTTATGGTTAGATTTGAATCTACCGCTAATCGACGGGACAATCGATTGTGTGCTTTCAATGTGAAACAAGGACGAACAAACACGCTTTCTAATTATTTTAGTTAGTATTGATGTTAGTCCTACTAATAATTCAAAAGAAATATGAATATTTTATGAAATGTCCCCGTCGTAGACTGCGGAAATCGGGTAGGAGAGTTCTCTTGTCCATCGATTGTCTAGACCCCATAACACAAGACAATATTGGTTTAATTTAGACTGACTGAGGTTGCTTAAAAACGTCTAAACTATTTAAATATTTAATGTAAAACAAGGTAAAACAAACCGGTTATAAAATTGTATAAGTTATTCTCGATATATGTGATAAATTTATGATTCAAATAATCATAAATTTAAATACCACTTCTTGTCAAAGGAAAATAACACGAATAGGAATAACTCAAATCAATTATAAATGGTTTAGAAATATTCCCTAGAGCCGTTGTTCTTGGCTAAGCGAACGATATCGTAGTGTTTGAGATCTCCCAAGGGAATAAAATGAAAGGTCTAATAGTCGTTCTGTGTTAGATAAAGTAATGTTTACTGCTTCGATATAGCTCCTTGAATTTTTGTTATCCTGGTAGCCAGGGATGAATATAAGTGTAGTTTTTTGACGTGATAACGTCTTATATAGATAACTAGCAGACGTTACGCGTTTTCACCCACGTAGTTCCCGTTCCCGTGGGAATACGGGAATAAAATATAGCCTATGTTCACCGCAAAGAGTGTAGCTTCCCAATAGTAAAAGAATTTTTAAAATCGGTCCTGTAGTTTCGGAGCCTATTCGTTACAAAAAAACAAAAAACCTAAAAAAAACAAATCTTTTCTCTTTATAATATTAGTATAGATAATTTTTTGACTTCCCTCAATATTAAACTGCCATAAATGCTTCCCATGGTCTAGGAATTATTATAAACAGTCAAAGATGTAATAATTTCTAAATTACGCTCATTGTGACCCAAAATGTCTTTAAACGACCTCTTTGCGTAACGAAAACTTTTCAAAACAAAACATAAAAACTTTTTGGTGCAAAATAATAAAGACAAAAATGGAATTGTCTCTTTGTGTTAGCAGATGAAGAAAGTTTGAGGACATCTCTTCGTTGCTTTTATAACTGCCTAGTACATTTAGATGAATTTTAAATTTTCTTTTGGTAAATAAGAGACATTTTGCGAAGTTGGTATTATTTTATTAAAAAGTTGTGGTGAGATTCAAAAGTTTTGAGTTCTGTTTCGTGTTGTGAAAGTAATGTATGTGACATAATCTTTAAATATAAAAATCAGTGCCGCTTTTCGTTGTAATTTTATAACTCACTAGCGGACGTCACGCTGTTTCACCCGCGTAGTTCCCGTTCCCGTGGGAACACGGGAATAAAATATAGCCTATGTTCACCGCAAAGAGTGTAGCTTCCCAACAGTGAAAGAATTTTTCAAATCAGTTCAGTAGTTCCGGAGCCTATTCGTTACAAACAAACAAACAAAAAAACAAAAAACAAAAAGCAAAAAACAAATCTTTTCTCTTATAATATTAGTATAGACTAGCGGACGTCACGCGGCTTACCCGCGTAGTTTCCGTTCCCGTGCGAATACGGGAATAAAAATATAGCCTATGTTCACCGCAAAGAGTGTAGCTTTCCAACAGTGAAAGAATTTTTCAAATCGGTCCGGTAGTTCCGGAGCCTATTCGTTACAAACAAACAAACAAACAAACAAAAAACAAAAAAACTAATCTTTCCTCTTTATATAATACTAGCGGACGTCACGCGGTTTCACCCGCATACTTCCCGTTCCCGTGGGAATACGGGAATAAAATATAGCCTATGTTCACCGCAAATAGCGTAGCTTCCCAACAGTGAAAGTATTTTTCAAATCGGTCCAGTAGTTCCGGAGCCTATTCGTTACAAACAAACAAACAAAAAAAAACAAAAAAACAAATCTTTCCTCTTTATAATATTAGTATAGAAGAACGGGCTCACCTATCCAAATCAAATGTTTAGGCTTTGTTTGGACTATTTAGTAGACGGTTTACGTGAAGTTTGCACAAAATCGGTCGAGCGGTTCTTCATTTATCACGCAAACGAAGTTGCGCGGGTCAGCTAGTTATTTATCAACTGAGTTTATATTTTTTAGCGTGAACAGAGAATCATTTGCTTTCTTTTCTGGCTTTTTCATTTTCCGAACGAAAATACTGAAAAGTCACACTAAAATACTCAGTACTACAGGATGAAAATAAAATTTCAATAACATGTCACACTGTTACTCGTTACTCGTTGCGAGTATTTTTCTCAACGAAATGTAACATTTAGTTGACCGTGCTACGGCCGATACTCGGCTCGGACCCGGCATGAATTAGCGGGAGTCATCCTACAGTGTGACCCGTTTTAATGTGACTCATTGATGCCGGGCCACACTAAGGAGAAATGCCATTAATTATCGCGTTGTAGGACGTTAAACGTTAGTGTAGCCACTGAATTATCGCGATAATTCGACAACGGCATTCACATTGCCGTTTGACGTTAGGCGATAGCTCAAGTGGCGGCACATCAAAGAGATTGACGCGAGAATTATTACGTTGAAGCGGCCACACTACTCAAATTATGGCATTAAAAATTAACGCAATAATTATCGCAATATTTATCGCGATGATGGGCATTGACGTTTTCTTTAGTGTGGCTCCGGCATGAGAATTAGGAACACTATCTATACTTTTAACCACGAGTACATCTCAATTATGTTGATTACGTGTCACATTGTTTATTCGCGATAAACTCCAAACTACTTAACCGACACACTGTACGCAATTTGATCCAACTTGAGAGATTTTTCCTGGGACATTCTTCCGAGAGGTCCTGGGACATCCTTCCGAGGGCTAACTCGGGGCTCCCGATCGTAGGCTGTTGGGCGTTACGTGAGGTTTTTGACGTGACAATGTCTTATAATTCGAAAAAACATGACGTATGCGGCGTTACCTCGCTCTGAGGCTGAGTTGTTACGTTCAACTGTCGTCAGTAAACCGACTTTACAGACCACCGATTTTTTTAGTCGGTAGGAGTTCGGCATAGCTTCCATGAAGGATTTTCCCTCAAGTTAAAAACAGACCGTTTTTTTGAGGAAAGCCTGTAGGCTTTCCTCAAAAAAAACGGTCTAAGGTTTTTTTTCTTAGGTCTTAGGTCAGACTTAGGTTTTTGTAGCCATTGTAATGGCTACAAAAACCTAAGTCACAGCATCGCGTGGCCTGGTCCTCAAGTTATGTAATATGTAAAGGCTATCTCATAGTGGTTTTATGAGTGATGCCACACTTTCATCTGTTAATGTGCGCCTAAATATTTAATGCGCCGAGACAGTGGGGCGCCTCCCGTTCGACTCTATGACGAGTCTGTTTAACATGGGAAGTACTGGGAATTTTCACAATCTGATCAGTTGCTTCAGAGCATTTTATAACGGTTCCTAGACGAGCACTGCATTAACAATTTTCACTAAGGCCAGTTCTTGGATTGGTGACCTCTTTGTGACATTTATTTTAGCGCTTACGGGCCTTGAAAGGCACTTTAAGCCGTTGGCCCCGGTTGCCAGTAAAATGACAGTTGTTAAGCCAAGTTGAAGGCCTTTTTAGGCGGGTTGTCCCGGGACATCCTTCCGAGGGCTTACCCGGGGCTCCTAACTACAGGCTGTAGGGCGTTACGTGAGGTTTTTTAGTCGGTAAGAGTCGTATTTTACCTCACGTAAAAAAAAAGGCCTTTTTAGGCGACTTTTATGGTACGAAATGGGCGCGTTGTTGATGTTATATTACTATTGATATAAAACAGGTGTTTACATACATATCGTTAAGTTAAACTAAGATACAGACTTAATGGGCAGCTTGTAAAGTTTCAACAGTAGGCAGTTACGACCTGTGCCTGTGCATTTCAACCTTAGACCATATAACACGGGACTAGCCTTTGCGAACCACCGCATACAAAAATATTCTGCCAGTTTTCATACAAGTGAAGGGGGAAACACAAAGACATATAAAATTTCATTGCATTTAAAAATGTATTAATCGACAAACGCGTAATGGCTGTTTTGTGTTAATTGTTATTGTACAGTCAACTACAATGTAATGTACTAGTTTAATCATATAAAATGATGTACTGATGTACAGGCTTTTCATAAAGCCAAAAGACCAAATGGTCATGTGCAATGGCAGAAAACAATGCTTAAGTAAGGCGCATCCTGTGGTTAGATGATCTAAGATTTCAACACGTCAATACGTCTCACCACCTATTACGTGGGACATATTCTAAAAATGTGAAATGTGGGCATATAATATGCCTCTGCCTACCCCTTCGAGGATAAAGGCGAGACCATGAATGTATATATCCTAGACGATCTTGCTCGTAAAACATTTACATGCTGTCATGCATGCTTGGTGGGATAATTTGTAATAATTGAAGTGCATGACATGCGGCAGGATGGATGGCTGTTTATGATATGTATTAGTATAATGTACTATGTAGGTATGTATACTATATTTTCAGAAATTTAGATTTTGGGTTGAGTTGTCTAGGTCCTATAGCACTAGATTATTACAGCTTTATTAAGCTACTAGCTGTTCCCCGCGGCTTCGTCCGCGTATGAGTCGCTATCGCGTAAAGTTATTACTCTCCTTTTGCGCAGTTAGTAAAAAAAGTAGCCTATGTTCTTCCTTCTCTTGGACTCAAACTATCTCTATATCAAATTTCATCAAAATCGGTTCAGCGATTTAGGCTTGAAAACGTAACAGACAGACAGACAGAGTTACTTTCGCATTTTTAATATTACTGGGATTGTAGGGCAAATAAAGTCCTTATAATATCTAAATGTACCAGGGTCATATAACATGAAAGAAGTTAGTAAATATAATATGAACGAGAACTCAGTACATGTGTACGAAATTTGAAATGATCATACTATTCATCTGTTAATGTGGACCTGAATATTTAATGCGCGGAGACTGTATGGCGCCTCCCGTTCGAGACTGTGACGAGTCTATTTACCATATTCGAGCTTCTTTTGATCTATTTTATAAGGGAATGTTTATTATTTGCTAGCTGTGCCCTACGGCTTTGTCTACAAACCATCGTAGCACCCATTTAGCTTCGTGCCCGTATTTACAACGATTTATGGAAATATGTTATATTTGGTGACATTAATTGTCACTACTCTGCTCCCCTGGGCCGTAGCATGGTGATACATAGCCAATGTTATCATAGAAAAAAGCCAAGTTGAAGGCCTTATGGGCGGCTTGAAAAATTTCAACTGTGGGTCGTCACAACCTGCGCCCGGGTCGGCAGCGCGTGTGTAGCGCCTCTGGTGTTGCAAACGTCTATAGGCTACGGTTACCAACCTTCCGGTGGGCCGTAAGCTTGTCTGCCACCTAAGTAGTATAAAAAAAAAAAAAAAAAAAAAGAATAATTAATTTTGCTTTCTATTCGTAAAACGATTTTAAAACTCGGTTCAGAAGTTACTGTAGATGTTTGGAACTATGTTATTTAAAAAGAAATAACTCTAATACAAGTATGTTTATAAATTATGTTGTCTAGATCCTATAGCAAAAGCTTTTATTAGCGTAATTTGGGCTAGATGGCGTTTTAACAACAAGTCCCATAAATATTCCTATAAAATCTAAAAGTACCAGGCGCATATAACATGACAAGAGTTTAATAAACGTAATATGAACGCGGTAAATGTGCCTTCGTTTTAAACGATCATCGAGACGTCAGCCGCACCATAGAGCAACACGGGTATACCGTCACAATACCAGAAATCATAATGCCTTTACTTAAAATACATGACCCCAAAAGACCCGAAATATCAATATTCAAAAGGCCAAGTATGTATAATATAAATAATTTAAAATGCCTTACGGTCGAATAACCGAAACCCAAAAAATCAATTTACTAAATACTTAATCCTAAAAATATTCTATATTCTCTTTTTTTAACGTGAGGTAAATCCTACATGGATGCTTTTCCAGACTCCTACCAACTAAAAACCACACGTATCCTCCCTACAAACCTACGTTTGGGTGCCCCGGGTAAGCCCTCGGAAGGATACCCAAGGACCACCACTGCGGCTTCACGTAGGAGTGGGGGGGGGGGAGGGGTAAATAAGTTAAAGCAAAATAAAAAAAGTATGAGTGGCAATCAATCTTTATTTTTTTTTTAATTTTTTTTTATACTACTTAGGTGGCAGACAAGCTTACGGCCCACCGGAAGGTTGGTAACCGTAGCCTATAGACGTTTGCAACACCAGAGGTGCTACACACGCGCTGCCGACCCGGGCGCAGATTGTGACGACCCACAGTTGAAATTTTTCAAGCCGCCCATAAGGCCTTCAACTTGGCTTAACGACTGTCATTTTACTGACAACCGGGACCAACGGCTTATCGTGCCTTCCGAAGCACGGAAACGCTCGTAAATAAATGGCACAAAGTGGTCCACGTGGTGGTCACCCATCCATATCCGGCCATAGTAAATGTTGCTTACTGCAGTGATCGTTTACAGAACACTGAGTCCACAGAACACTGAGTCCGCGGGTCCAGCGCTTCAAAAACGAGCGCTTCTTTTTATCATTCATTTATTAAAACCATGCGCTATATAAAGAACTGGTATAGCCTAGTATAATAATAGAATACCGAGTAGGTTACAGCGATAAAAAAACCATTACCTACTGGTTAGTACGAGTAGGTTATGGTTTGTTTCTTTTATAATCAAAGCGGTACACTTTGATTACATATATAATACATATATTATAACTCATTAATAATACACACAAAATTGTACAATTGGTACTTAAATTTTGATCGATTGATGATTGATGATGATGATTATGTGTTACATTTTGCAGTTATGACAGTGACACATTGTATTTTATTTTTGGTTTTGTATTATAAGGATAATTGAAAATTTGAATTTTGAATTCTGATACAATTATTATATGTATTTTAAATTTAGAAATTGTACGGTAAGGTGTACTGGATTAAGGTATTTTGAATATTAAAATTATTTCGAATTCGGGCATTTTGGGCTAATGCATTTTAAGCAAAGGCATTCTGATTTCTAGTAGGTATTTTAATATATAACCGCAACACGACCTATGACTTTTATCAGGAGGGTAGGCCCTATAGGTACTGGGAGTTTCCCCCTCTATCAAAGCGTACCCCTAAAGGAGTTCTGCTTAAAGCAGCTTTTCATTTTTAAGTGCCGGGGTTCAAATCCGAAGATTGCTGGATTTCATTACGTTCTTTTTGGCATTATTTTTTGACATTCTGACTTGATTCTTATTGACATTTAATTTGGAATTTTATATTGTAATTATTTATTGAATTTATAATTGAAAAGGAGCAACTTTTTCCAATTGATTTGGTCTACAAATATAATCATAATAAACGATGGATGAAAACATTACAATCAGAAAATATACTACATCTCACACCATGAATAGTACTTTTGACAAAAGCATGTTAGACTCAACAATTAGAAGCCTCCCAGACTCTCCAAGAAACGATGTCTATACCATACTCGAACTCCAAGAAAGGATTACTCAACTCTCGAGTGAGTTGAAATCCGCCCACCAGGAAGTAGACAATCTGAACTCTGAGAACAGTCAGTTGAAACTGGATGTTTCCAAATATATTAAGATTATAGACGCGTATAAGAAAATCAACAGTACGGACATTGTTATGTCAACACCACCCTCGGTACGTAAATATGTACAAAGAAACTCACGTCCAGCGCCTGTTAAAAAGTTGCTTGCACCATTTGCATGTGGGAAACATACTATATTAAAAGTACAAGGCGCTAATAATCAGGAGTTCATAAAAGGTTGTAATAATGATAAAATATCATTAAGTATTCAGAAGGAAACCTCAACACTTACAGAAATACCAATAAAGAGTCAAAATGAGAATAATATTAAAGTACCAGCAGGGAGCTTAGTGGAATATATTCCAAAAATAGTTGTATTGGCTGATCAACAGGGGCGTCACATACAAAGGATACTCCAGAATTTACTAGGTTCTCAGTTCAACGTCACCTGCTTCTGGAAATCTGGCGCGCCACTGCTTGAAGTTCTGAAGTCGGAGTATTCGCAAATCAGAACACTAAATCGGGATGACTATGTTGTTATATTGGGGGGTTCTAACGATTCGAATCCAAAACAGCTCGAACTTGCATTGTGTAACTTTTTAGATAGAACAGTAAATACTAACATTATTATCTCAGAAGTTCCGTATAATAGGTTTTTGAATGAGCGAAAAATTAACCACTTATTAAAATTTTTATGTTCTTATTATTCACATACAACATATTTGGACATGGGGTATGGTTCGTATGTACCAGGTTACAGCGGTTTTCCTTTACACATTAGTCAAATATTACTTAAAGAAATATTGCGAAAGGACTACGAACAAAAATATGTAAAATATTGTACAAAACGATTAGCTTATTCTACTGGAAGTGTTAGTAAATTTGATACCTGTGATCAATATACACAAACAGATAGTATTTTAATGCAGGATGATCCTTGTTCGTCTTCTGAGAATAATTTGCTTTTTCGAGAATAACCAATTATACCTGCTCCATCAAAATATAAATGGTCTCATAAATAAGTCGGGTGAGTTTTTTGTACATCTGCACTCATTAGGGAACAATCAGAATTTCTGTCCCATCGATATACTTTGCATAACAGAACACAACATGACTCAAATAGATACAAAAATATTGAGGCTTCCTAATTTTGTACTTGGCGCTTGCTATTCACGGAAGAACCATCACGGAGGATCTTGTATACTCGTTAAGTCGACATTTAAATTTAGAAATATACCAGAGACCAAATCTCTGTGTATATCCAGTATTTTTGAATGCTGTGGCATTGAGTTGACAGATTATAAAATTATTATTATATGCATTTACCGATCACCTAGAAACATAAAAGAAAATATTGACTTATTTTTTGAACAACTAGAATTATTATTGTTTAAAATAGGATACAAAGGTAGGAAAATTATCATTTGCGGGGACTTTAATATAAACAGGACCAGTACTTGTAATATCTCATGTCAGTTTTAACAGTTATTAAAATCCTACAATTTAAAGTTATCTATAAACCAACCAACACGTTTGAGTTCACAGAGATGTATTGATAACATAGCCCATAATGTTCGAGGGTCCAAATCTTATGTTATCGACTTGTCTCTTTCTGATCATACTGCCCAGCTATTATCTTGCCCCATACGAGCAAATATTAGTGCGGGGCATTGGTTTAAGATGAAGAGGGACTATAGCAATAACAATGTTGTAAAGTTTATAGAATGCATAAAAAGTCTTACATTTTCAGAGTGCTTTACATGTGCGGACCCAGATGAAGCGTATGATAGCTTCTTTGAACTGTTTAAGTTTTTCTATGACTTGTGTTTTCCAATAAAAAAAGTTAAAATAAGCGCTGTAAAAAGATGTAAATGGCTCAGCAGAGGATTGAAACTGTGTTCTAAAAGAAAACGTCATATGTTATGGAAAAGCAGACTATCACCGACCCCAGAAAACAAAACTCAATATAAAAATTACACTAAAAGACTAAAATGTATAATAAATAAAACGCAGAAAACACAGAATAACTATTACATTAATTCAGCAAAGAACAAAAGTAAGGCTACATGGCAAATAATAAATAGCTATAAGAGCACAGGGCCAAGAAACGAGATTACAGAAATTAAACACAATGAACACATAATTGTAGATCCGGACGTTATTGTTGAAATTTTTTATAACTTTTTTATCGACGACATTAAATCAAATACAAATAAAAATATGAATTGTTATAAAAATATTATTCACAATAAATATAATTCATTATTTATGAAACCTACTAACCCAGTTGACATTTTTAACATTATAATGAAATTAAATAATTCTGTTAGCACAGGATATGATGACATACACACAAAAATAATTAAATTAATACCTCAATACTTGGCACCCGTACTTAGTCATATGATAAATCTAAGCATGGAACAGGGAATTTTTCCAAAAAAATTAAAGAAAACTGTAATACATCCATTGCTCAAAAAAGAGGATAAACAAAATATTAAGTCATACAGGCCAATTGCATTAATTCCAATTTTTGCGAAAATATTTGAGAGGGTCATCTATAATAATATATATAACTATTTTGAAGATAATAATATATTTACTGAGGAACAATTTGGTTTTCGTAAGGGAAAATCAACTGGCACTGCACTCTTTCATTATCTGCAGCAAGTAATGACAGGACTAGACCAAGGAAAAAGTATAATATCTCTATTTATGGATATGACCAAGGCCTTTGATCACGTAGATCATGAAATCCTGTTATTGAAACTGGAAAAGTATGGAGTAAGAGCCAACTCACTAGAATTATTAAAATCTTACCTTACTGGAAGACTACAAGTAACCACGATCAAAAATATTAGTAAAACCTCGAAAATAGAAGTACACTATAAATCCAATCCAAGACTTGTTAAATATGGTGTTCCACAAGGTAGCATTCTTGGGCCACTATTGTTTTTGATATATATAAATGACCTTCCAAAAACCATTAACCAAAACATGATATTATTCGCTGATGACAGTACGGCTATTTTTGCTAACAATGACAGAAACATAAATTTAGAAATTGACATAAATAAATCACTCAAAGAAATAATTAAATGGATGACAGAAAATAACTTAAACATACATTTAGGAAAAACTACTTACATGACATTTAAAAACAAAAATTATATTTGTGACAATCTATCACTGAGTTACAAAAATGAAATAATAAGTGAAGTAAACATAACTAAATTTCTTGGTATCCATGTTGATTCAGATTTAAATTGGAAAACCCAAATTGATCACATTTGTAACAAATTAAACTCTTTTTCTTATGCCTTGTTTATGCTCAGAAAGGTGGCAAACGAAGAAACTCTATTAACAGCATATCATGCAAATGTTGGTTCCATTCTCAGAT
Organism: Miltochrista miniata; assembly: GCA_933228765.1. Taxonomy (NCBI): domain Eukaryota; kingdom Metazoa; phylum Arthropoda; class Insecta; order Lepidoptera; family Erebidae; genus Miltochrista; species Miltochrista miniata. The sequence goes on from OW121772.1 coordinate 24,938,061, forward strand.
ATGGCATTTTATTTTGGGGTAACTCAGTCCATAAAGAACTTGCCTTTAGGGCTCAAAAAAAGTGCATCAGGAGTATCTGTGGACTTAAACAGACTGATTCTTGCAAACCCTCGTTTGGTAGATTAAGAATACTAACCCTGCCGTCTATGTACATTTATGAAGCCTTAATAACCGTAAGACACAACATAAAGAAATATAAAACCCTATCGTCTAAAAGACATAGAAGTAAACTGCACATAGACAGGTGTAGGACACAACAATTCAGGAATAGTGTATTTGGAATGAGTGCAAAGCTGTATAATAGACTGCCAGGCTATATTAAATCATCGGAGACTATCAATCTGTTCAAAGACAGACTCCGTGAACTTCTACTTGTTAAGACATATTATTCAATAGAGGAATATATTAACGATAAAAATTTATGACATTTTGTTAGCAAGAGTTTGTTTATTTATTTTGGATTTAATAATGTTAATTAATTCTAATAATTGTTTTAAATTTGTTATTGACATCTAGATGAATAAATTTGACTATTGAATGGAAATTAAATTAATAATTACAATAATATTAATGATACTTTGTTTTAGATGTAAGTAAAACTGAAATTTGTATTAATGAATTTGACACATAAGAAATTTTGTACCTAAAAATATTATTGTACGCCAGTAAGGCATGTTACGGTAGATCATTAATTGTAAATTTGTAACATCTTATAAACCTGTAACAAACAATGAATAAATGAATATGAATATGAATATGAGTACGCATATACAAACACTTAATCTAAAAGTGTAAGTTATAGTAAATGAGTGCATTGTTTTAATTGTTTAGTATAAGTTCCATAGTGACCGCCAATTGTTTTTGTAGTGGTGTATTTGAATACAATATCCCCCCGCAACATACGACAGACAGATATGTATAAAACAAACATGCTATAAATGAATAAATAAATAAAAAATTGCGTGTACTTAGTGTACACACGTAAGAAGTGAAACTTCTTCATAAACTTAATTTTCACCTCACCTTAAATTAAGTCAAAAAGTACAAAAGTCCCAAAGGCCAAAAGTCCAAAAGTCCAAAAGTCCCAAAGTCCCAAAGGCCAAAAGTCACAAAGTCCAGAAGTCCCGAAGTCCCGAAGTCCCAAAGTCCCAAAGTCCCAAAGTCCCAAAGTCCCAAAGTCCCAAAGTCCCAAAGTCCCAAAGTCCCAAAGTCCCAAAGTCCCAAAGTCCCAAAGTCCCAAAGTCCCAAAGTCCCAAAGTCCCAAAGTCCCAAAGTCCCAAAGTCCCAAAGTCCCAAAGTCCCAAAGTCCCAAAGTCCCAAAGTCCCAAAGTCCCAAAGTCCCAAAGTCCCAAAGTCCCAAAGTCCCAAAGTCCCAAAGTCCCAAAGTCCCAAAGTCCCAAAGTCCCAAAGTCCCAAAGTCCCAAAGTCCCAAAGTCCCAAAGTCCCAAAGTCCCAAAGTCCCAAAGTCCCAAAGTCCCAAAGTCCCAAAGTCCCAAAGTCCCAAAGTCCCAAAGTCCCAAAGTCCCAAAGTCCCAAAGTCCCAAAGTCCCAAAGTCCCAAAGTCCCAAAGTCCCAAAGTCCCAAAGTCCCAAAGTCCCAAAGTCCCAAAGTCCCAAAGTCCCAAAGTCCCAAAGTCCCAAAGTCCCAAAGTCCCAAAGTCCCAAAGTCCCAAAGTCCCAAAGTCCCAAAGTCCCAAAGTCCCAAAGTCCCAAAGTCCCAAAGTCCCAAAGTCCCAAAGTCCCAAAGTCCCAAAGTCCCAAAGTCCCAAAGTCCCAAAGTCCCAAAGTCCCAAAGTCCCAAAGTCCCAAAGTCCCAAAGTCCCAAAGTCCCAAAGTCCCAAAGTCCCAAAGTCCCAAAGTCCCAAAGTCCCAAAGTCCCAAAGTCCCAAAGTCCCAAAGTCCCAAAGTCCCAAAGTCCCAAAGTCCCAAAGTCCCAAAGTCCCAAAGTCCCAAAGTCCCAAAGTCCCAAAGTCCCAAAGTCCCAAAGTCCCAAAGTCCCAAAGTCCCAAAGTCCCAAAGTCCCAAAGTCCCAAAGTTCCAAAGTCCCAAAGACCCAAAGTACCAAGGTCCCATCTAAAAGTCCAAAAGTCCCAAAGGCCAAAAGTCCAAAAGTCCCAAAGTCCCAAAGTTCCAAAGTCCCAAAGACCCAAAGTACCAAGATCCCATCCAAAAGTCCAAAAGTCCCAAAGTCCCAAAGTCCCAAAGTCCCAAAGTCCCAAAGTCCCAAAGTCCCAAAGTCCCAAAGTCCCAAAGTCCCAAAGTCCCAAAGTCCCAAAGTCCCAAAGTCCCAAAGTCCCAAAGTCCCAAAGTCCCAAAGTCCCAAAGTCCCAAAGTCCCAAAGTCCCAAAGTCCCAAAGTCCCAAAGTCCCAAAGTCCCAAAGTCCCAAAGTCCCAAAGTCCCAAAGTCCCAAAGTCCCAAAGTCCCAAAGTCCCAAAGTCCCAAAGTCCCAAAGTACCAAAGTCCCAAAGTCCCATCTATTATCTATAAGTAGTAGGTATTTTAATATATAACCGCAACACGACCTATGACTTTTATCAGGAGGGTAGGCCCTATAGGTACTGGGAGTTTCCCCCTCTATCAAAGCGTACCCCTAAAGGAGTACGCATATACAAACACTTAATCTAAAAGTGTAAGTTATAGTAAATGAGTGCATTGTTTTAATTGTTTAGTATAAGTTCCATAGTGACCGCCAATTGTTTTTGTAGTGGTGTATTTGAATACAATATCCCCCCGCAACATACGACAGACAGATATGTATAAAACAAACATGCTATAAATAAATAAATAAATAAAAAATTGCGTGTACTTAGTGTACACACGTAAGAAGTGAAACTTCTTCATAAACTTAATTTTCACCTCACCTTAAATTAAGTCAAAAAGTACAAAAGTCCAAAAGTCCAAAAGTCCAAAAGTCCAAAAGTCCAAAGTCCAAAGTCCAAAAGGCCAAAAGTCCAAAAGTCCCAAACTTTTGGACTTATGGCCTTTTGGACTTTGGACTTTTGGACTTTTGGACTTTTGGACTTTTGGCCTTTGGGACTTTGGGACCGTGAGACCTTGGGACTTTGGGACTAAGTACAAAAGTCCAAAAGTCCCAAAGTCCCAAAGTCCCAAAGTCCCAAAGTCCCAAAGTCCCAAAGTCCCAAAGTCCCAAAGTCCCAAAGTCCCAAAGTCCCAAAGTCCCAAAGTCCCAAAGTCCCAAAGTCCCAAAGTTACAAAGTCCCAAAGACCCAAAGTACCAAGGTCCCATCTAAAAGTCCAAAAGTCCCAAAGGCCAAAAGTCCAAAAGTCCCAAAGTTCCAAAGTCCCAAAGACCCAAAGTACCAAGATCCCATCCAAAAGTCCAAAAGTCCCAAAGTCCCAAAGGCCAAAAGTCCCAAAGTACCAAAGTCCCAAAGTCCCAAAGTCCCAAAGTCCCAAAGTCCCAAAGTCCCAAAGTCGCAAAGACCCAAAGTCCCAAAGTCCCAAAGTCCCAAAGTCCCAAAGTCCCAAAGTCCCAAAGTCCCAAAGTCCCAAAGTCCCAAAGTCCCAAAGTCCCAAAGTCCCAAAGTCCCAAAGTCCCAAAGTACCAAAGTCCCAAAGTCCCAAAGTCCCAAAGTCCCAAAGTCCCAAAGTCCCAAAGTCCCAAAGTCCCAAAGTCCCAAAGTCCCAAAGTCCCAAAGTCCCAAAGTCCCAAAGTCCCAAAGTCCCAAAGTCCCAAAGTCCTAAAGTTCCAAAGTCCCAAAGTCCCAAAGTCTAAAAGTCTAAAAGTCCAAAAAGTCCAAAAGTCCAAAAGTCCAAAAGTCCAAAAGTCCAAAAGTCCAAAGTCCAAAAGTCCAAAAGTCCAAAAGTCCAAAAGTCCAAAAGTCCAAAAGTCCAAAAGTCCAAAAGTCCAAAAGTCCAAAAGTCCAAAAGTCCAAAAGTCCAAAAGTCCTAAAGTCCCAAAGTCCCAAAGTCCCAAAGACCCAAAGTACCAAGGTCCCATCCAAAAGTCCAAAAGTCCAAAAGTCCAAAAGTCCAAAAGTTCCAAAGTCCCAAAGTTCCAAAGTCCCAAAGACCCAAAGTACCAAGGTCCCATCCAAAAGTCCAAAAGTCCAAAAGTCCAAAAGTTCAAAAGTCCCAAAGTCTCAAAGTTCCAAAGTCCCAAGGACCCAAAGTACCAATGTCCCATCCAAAAGCCCAAAAGTCCAAAAGTCCAAAAACCCTTAAATGACATGCTATCCCTGGATAAAGTACTCTTAATTCGAATCCACCGTGGTGGGGAACAGAACAAAGATGGCGCGTAAACAAAAATCGTGACGTGACGTGACGCAAATTTTTTTCCAACGCCGATAAAGAAGTTTCACTTCAATAAATATTCACGAACATTTCACACAACGCTATCTGATCCCAAAGTAAGCTAGGAATAACCTGCTTGTGTTATGGGTATCAGACCTCGGATATTAATACTTACATACATTTTAAATACATACATATTATACATAGAAACACCCAGACTCTTGAGACAAACATTTATGGGTCACACAAATATTTGTCTCCGGTGGGAATCGAACCCACGACCTCCAGCGCCGCAGGCGGTATCACTACCGACTGCGCCACAAAGGCAGTCAAACTATAGCTATGTCTACTTACTTGTACTGGTCGCGTTGCTCTATGACCCGCATACGTTTTGTCGCCTTGCTGGTGACATATCGTCGCTCCAAAATATTTATAGAGGAGCTATCGATCAGTACTGAAATACCTGTACTCGTAGAGGCCAACTCCGTTGATTCCTGCTGCCCTAGTTTAAATTTATTTCTAACCTATCTATTCTAATAACTATTAAGTAGAAGAAAGATGTGATTGTTTGTTTTTATGTATCGAATAGGCAGCGAAGCGAAACTACTAAACCAATTTGAAAAAAAAATGGAAAATAAATTAAGTTTTCATTCCTTCTATTCGAAAAGAATCGCTTTGGACCTCGATAACAGGGCGCAAAATAGCTCTTTTCTGTTAAGAGCTTTTTAGCGGGCGGCAAAGTGATTTGAATTTGGAACGTGAAAAATTCATAGAAATCGAACGCAAATTGTTGGATTAGGTACTGGCTGGTAGGTGTTGGCTGTATAGAACCGCGGTGACCTATGCTTATTAAAAAAAAAAAATTGCGTGTACTTAGTGTACACACGTAAGAAGTGAAACTTCTTCATAAACTTAATTTTCACCTCACCTTAAATTAAGTCAAAAAGTACAAAAGTCCAAAAGTCCAAAAGTCCAAAGTCCAAAGTCCAAAAGTCCAAAAGGCCAAAAGTCCAAAAGTCCCAAAGTCCCAAAGTCCCAAGGTCTCAAGGTCCCAAAGTCCCAAAGTCCCAAAGTCCCAAAGTCCCAAAGGCCAATTTTCACCTCACCTTAAATTAAGTCAAAAAGTACAAAAGTACAAAAGTCCAAAAGTCCAAAGTCCAAAGTCCAAAAGTCCAAAAGGCCAAAAGTCCCAAAGTCCCAAAGTCCCAAAGTCCCAAAGTCCCAAAGTCCCAAAGTCCCAAAGTCCCAAAGTCCCAAAGTCTCAAGGTCCCAAAGTCCCAAAGTCCCAAAGTCCCAAAGTCCCAAAGTCCCAAAGTCCCAAAGTCCCAAAGTCCCAAAGTCCCAAAGTCCCAAAGTCCCAAAGTCCCAAAGTCCCAAAGTCCCAAAGTCCCAAAGTCCCAAAGTCCCAAAGTCCCAAAGTCCCAAAGTCCCAAAGTCCCAAAGTCCCAAAGTCCCAAAGTCCCAAAGTCCCAAAGTCCCAAAGTCCCAAAGTCCCAAAGTCCCAAAGTCCCAAAGTCCCAAAGTCCCAAAGTCCCAAAGTCCCAAAGTCCCAAAGTCCCAAAGGCCAAAAGTCCCAAAGTCCCAAAGTCCCAAAGTCCCAAAGTCCCAAAGTCCCAAAGTCCCAAAGTCCCAAAGTCCCAAAGTCCCAAAGTCCCAAAGTCCCAAAGTCCCAAAGTCCCAAAGTCCCAAAGTCCCAAAGTTCCAAAGTCCCAAAGTCCCAAAGTCCCAAAGTCCCAAAGTCCCAAAGTCCCAAAGTCCCAAAGTCCCAAAGTCCCAAAGTCCCAAAGTCCCAAAGTCCCAAAGTCCCAAAGTTCCAAAGTCCCAAAGTCCCAAAGTCCCAAAGTCCCAAAGTCCCAAAGTCCCAAAGTCCCAAAGTCCCAAAGTCCCAAAGTCCCAAAGTCCCAAAGTCCCAAAGTCCCAAAGTCCCAAAGTCCCAAAGTCCCAAAGTCCCAAAGTCCCAAAGTCCCAAAGTCCCAAAGTCCCAAAGTCCCAAAGTCCCAAAGTCCCAAAGTCCCAAAGTCCCAAAGTCCCAAAGTCCCAAAGTCCCAAAGTCCCAAAGTCCCAAAGTCCCAAAGTCCCAAAGTCCCAAAGTCCCAAAGTCCCAAAGTCCCAAAGTCCCAAAGTCCCAAAGTCCCAAAGTCCCAAAGTCCCAAAGTCCCAAAGTCCCAAAGTCCCAAAGTCCCAAAGTCCCAAAGTCCCAAAGTCCAAAAGTCCCAAAGTCCAAAAGTCCCAACGTCCAAAAGTCCCAAAGTCCAAAAGTCCAAAAGTCCAAAAGTCCAAAAGTCCAAAAGTCCAAAAGTCCAAAAGTCCAAAAGTCCAAAAGTCCAAAAGTCCAAAAGACCCAAAGTACCAAGGTCCCATCCAAAAGTCCAAAAGTCCAAAAGTCCAAAAGTCCAAAAGTCCAAAAGTCCCAAAGTCCCAAAGTCCCAAAGTCCCAAAGTCCCAAAGTTCCAAAGTCCCAAAGACCCAAAGTACCAATGTCCCATCCAAAAGTCCAAAACTCCAAAAGTCCAAAAGTTCAAAAGTTCAAAAGTTCTAAAGTCCCAAAGTCTCAAAGTTCCAAAGTCCCAAAGACCCAAAGTAACAATGTCCCATCCAAAAGTCCAAAAGTCCAAAAACCCTTAAATGACATGCTATCCCTGGATAAAGTACTCTTAATTCGAATCCACCGTGGTGGGGAACAGAACAAAGATGGCGCGTAACCAAAAATCGTGACGTGACGTGACGTGACGTGACGCAAATTTTTTTCCAACGCCGATAAAGAAGTTTCACTTCAAAAACTAAAGAGCGTGATTTATCTCTCTGCTCTTGTAGTAATCAGTACCACTTTACCAAGCGAAGTTGATGATTCAAATGTTACGAAAAATTTCTTTACTCGATCGAGTTTTATTTGTCCTGAACTTTTACGAAAATGGATAAAATGAGCGTGGTATGCATCCTTGCCGACGGTACTAAGGCGATTCTGGTAAGTGCCTGATGTAGGTGCAGGCAGTAAGCACGCATTAGTCAACTTCGCTTGTATTTTATTGTATTCTGCAAGTATAGTGACTTCTACGTCGAATTATGAAAGTGACAATGCATTAATTAACTCCTGAATGGATATGGAATGGACCTAACTACGTCGTACAAAACTTATTTTTTCTCATAGAAAGGGAATGAAAAGTAGAGTATATTACTCGGAAGCAAATTATTTTTCCCTCGGGCGGTGTACTTTGAATCCCTCACTGCGCTCAGGATTCTACGTTAGAATCCCTCGCTATGCTCGGGATTCTATTCTAGAATCCTTCGCTTCGCTCTTGATTCAAAGTAGCGCCCTCGCCGTAAAAATACTATTTTGCCCCCTTGTTATACAATCTACTATTTTAACACCCTTGCTCATAAAGTGGTTTTTATCACATGGCTTTTACACTCATAAACCATGGTATTAAACACTTGTGCTTTTTTTTTCTTTATCGCACTAGTGTTTTATTTTATATTCTATCAAATTAAGTTGGTACCTCGCTGAAAGATATTATTTATGCATTCTATTTGCTCTTAATTTAACTGGGTTATAGTTTTATTTTTAAATCTCGGAAAAAGTATTGACTTAGATACGTTTCGTTTCAACATTATGACTAAAAATAACACAATTTTTGTAAAAAAATATAAGAAGTGTACCACCTTGAACATGATAAATTTTCAACAACTTATTTACTTTAATTAATAATTCAACGTGAAACTAATTTATAAATAGGTACATAAAAAATAAATTTTGAACATTTAGCGCTTTGGCTGTTTAGCTCCAACAGCTAACATCCCACGCGCAGAAAAAAAAATATCAGCGCGGAGCTCGCCTTTTTGACAAACTTTCTTCTGTCTGTGACTCTGTGCTGTGAGGCGTGAGCATTGTTTATTTGAGTATGAATAATTATAAAATTTTTTGTTCTACTCGTAAGTGTGTTGAAAAACGTCGTATGACACACGTGAGGTTTGGTGATTACACTCTCGGTTTACCTTGCAGCCCTCGCCTTCAGCTCGGGCTGTGCAATATCACCTCGAGTGTAATGACCAACATACCTCACTTGTATCATAAATAACTATTATCTACTCTGATACTATAATACAAAGATTATAAAATTGAAATCAATACTATTATGACAAACATTACGCACAGGCCAAAAAAAAAGTTTTATTACGATACAGGTCTTGTATGGACACCTATATCATAATAGTAGTTTTCGATACAAGTGAGGGATTTCTGTTATTACGACGAGTTTCGACAGATGTTGACCCGAGCCGAAGGCGAGGGTGGACAGTCGGAACGAGTTGAAATAACAATCCCACACGTTGTATTGAACAACTATTTTTAATACAGTTGCGAAAAAATTAAGCAATTTAATAAAATAATAAAAACACAATAAACCTGAATTGTCCAAAATGGCGGCAACCGTATAAGAATATATACCTTCCTAAGCAGAGACTATGGCAGTGCACTTCATACAGCCAACTTTTTTTATATTTATAAATTTAATTTGGCCGATACTTATATTAATTTATGTTTAAATTTTAATTAAAATTACTTTTAATCTGATATTGAAACAAGTTAGTATCTTTTTTTGAAATATTTGCATGAATCACAGACATTATTTTGACAGTTGGGAAAGGAAACGCGCACTAGTGCGGGAAAGGTAAAGAAAAAGCACGAGTGTGTAATAGCCCACATCCCGAACGCTAAACGTCCCTGTAATACGCCACTTTTTGAGCAACTGTATTAAAATAAAACTTTTTAATCATTACGATACACCATAAACAATCTCCAGCTGAAAAAGAAGTTTGAACCTCTACTTTAAAAAAAAACTGTGTCTCCAGAGTAGCGAAAAATCCTAAATCTATGGTCTCCGCAGCCTAAAAAAAAAAAAGAAACACGCATGCGCAATCGTAGTTTGCGCCTTGGCGCTAGGCTTGCGCAAAATGTATCACCAAAAAGAATTGAATGAAGTATGTCTTTTCCTTCGGTGAAGTAGTCCACTCATTTAGTTCAGTACTTCATTTCCTTCAGTAAATCAGAGCAGGTACTACTACTAAGTTGATTGAAGTAGTTGTGTATGTGTTGTGATATGACGTGCGACGAAGGAATTGCTCTTCCTTCAGTAAATCAGAACTAGTTTAGGAATATGAAGTAATTTGATTGATTAAGTATTTTTCGGCTATCGAACTAATGACGACGCGACGTACAAATTACAATCGGCTTCATCATTATATTTCGATTTTCCTTCATACTTCTTACAGGCTTAGGACTGTCAACCAAGAAATCAGGAAAATATAGCAACAATTTCAAATTTTCGAGCTTACAAATAATTAGTTATTTAAAATAGTGTGAGAAAATAGGTAAATACCTATTTATACTTTTACAATAAAACCAATACTGAAACGTTAAATTCAATAATTATTTACAATTTACGGCATAAAATATGTAACATGTACGAGCATGCAGTTTTGACCGTGGCCTCAAACTGTCGTCAAAAATCGACACATTCAAAATAAAATAGTGCGAGAAAATAGGTAAATAAATATTAAAAAAGGGCCACTTTAAAATGAAAACAATTCAATGCGACGAACCATAAGTCACTTTATGTCAGTGACAAAAAACTTAGTTTTATTTGCAAAGAATTTATGAACCGCCTAACTAAATTTAGATAATTAAGTCATACGAATATAAACTCTAATTAACTACTTTTACCATTTAATATTACTCTGAACATATTTCGCGCATCGACTCGTTGGCACTCGGCTCATCGGCTTATCCAAACAACATCTGTCAAGTAGGTACTGAGTAGTAGTAGTTTTATTTATCCATTTTCGGATAGGCAAAGGCAATTTGAGCCATACAGCCAAATCTTGTATATTCAATAACTCTTCATTTTGCTTTAATAAGTCACAGTCCTCGTCCTCTAAGTCCAGTCAAAGTCAAGTACAGCCCTAAGTCGAAGTCAGTCTTCCTTCAGAAAAGCGGTGGATACATTTCTGAAAGTTCCTTTGGATTTTTTGTCGGAAACTGCAAAGTTGCGATTCACTGCGTTTTATCACTTTCCAACACTAGTGCACGTTGTCGAACGTTTATGTTTAAGAATCCACCATTAATACACACAAAACACTCGAAATTACACTAATTTTGCGAATTTACAAAACGACGCGATACGATTCCTTCCAATTCGCGCCAAAAAAGCCTCAAGTAGGTACTGAACTAAATGAAGTATACATAGACTAAAGACACGTTTGAAGGAGTAGTGAATGAGAGATAGATTTAAATTCTGAACTGAAGTAGTTATAGGCACTCATACATGGCGACCAAACGCTCTTGATCTGACTGTAGTCTCACCATCTCTGTCACTCCCGTGTAACTGGTCTGTGGGTAATGATCCCATGGGGAGCTACCATTTACCAGTTCTTACTACACTCTTCAGTCCAACTGCAAATATACAAAATCATAATATTAATAGTTCCACTTTCAAGCGTCCAAATTATAAAAACATTGATTGGAATAAATATGTAAATAATGTAAATATTAAGTTACAAAATTTTTGTTTTAATACTACAGAACCTCTACAAGCTTATACTGCACTTTGTGAGATCCTTTTACATAGTGTCCGTGAGGCTGATTCGAGTAAAATGACGAACTCAACCAATTCACATATAATACCCGGTAAAAGAAAGAGGAGTTTACCCTGGTGGAACAGTGCATGCACATTAGCAGTCGATCAATGTAAGTCAGCCTATTTACAATTCAAAGCAAACCCCAACATGCCTAATTACATAAACTTTAAAAGACTACAAGCTTCAAAAAAACTCATACTCAAGAAAGAATGTCACGCTTCATGGACCACTTATTGTGAATCATTGAACAGGAGGACTCCTCTTGCGATTATTTGGAATATGATGAGAAGATTTAATAAAACATTGAGTATATCATCACCCATAATTGATAGCTGGTTAGAGGATTTTTTAAATAAATATACTACAGCTTCTCCCCTTACTTTTAGTGTCAACATTCCAGACAATATCACCTCCTCTAACCATTATCTCATTTCACCTTTTACACTCAGTGAATTTCAAAGTGCAATTAACACAAGACGAGAGTCCGCTGTTGGATTAGACAATATCTCGTATAGGATGCTCAAAAACTTAGATATTTTAAGTCTATCTACTATCCTTATTATCTTAAATCTCTTATGGGATAATGCATTAATACCTACTGACTGGAAAATGGACTGCCTAGTGCCCATCTTGAAACCAGGCAAAGACCGCAATAATCATGACTCATATAGACCTATTGCTCTTACATCATGCATGGCTAAAATATTTGAACAGATGATAAAACAGAGGCTTGAGTACTACATTGAATGCAACAAATTGTTACCCTTCAGTCAATTTGGCTTTCGCCGTGGCTTTGCTGCTATTGAAAGTCTAAATCATTTACTTCTTGACATCCACAAGTCTTTTGGGAACAACAGATTTTTGGTTTGCGTTTTCTTTGATATTGTAGGTGCTTTCAACAATGTTAATCATCATGTCCTAATGTTAGAACTAAAGTCCCTCGGCTTACCTGGAAAATTGATACATTGGGTGTTTAGTTTTTTAAATGAAAGGAAAGTTTTTGTCAAACACAATAACTCGTTATATGGCCCTAAAATCTCACATCTAGGTGTGTGTCAAGGTGGGATTTTGAGTCCATTACTCTTCATTTTATACATTCACAAACTAAACAACATTTTGGGTACAGACGTAAGTAGTCTTCAATATGCTGATGATTTAGCAGTCTATTGTTCAGGCAAAGATATGAAAATAGTAGAATCTACTATCAATAACTCACTTAAAAGACTGAAAACATATTTTGAATATCTGCAGTTGGATATTAGTTATACTAAAACAAATGTTGTTGTGTTCAGCAGATCTCGAGTACTTCTAACTAATATTGTATATAATAATCATTTATTACCTGTTGTAGATAATGTAAAATTTCTAGGTGTTTTGTTCACCCGTAATCTATCATGGGAAAAGCATGCAAATTATATGATGGACAAGGCCTCCAGAGCATTTAATATCTTAAAGTCCCTAGCTCGAGTATCATGGGGAGCTGATCCAAAAGTTTTACTTATGTTGTACAAATCTCTTATTCGGTCCCATTTTGAATATAGTTACTTGTGTTTTGCTTCTAATGTAAATATAATTAAAAAACTTAATGTAATACAAAACAAAAACTTACGGCTGATCACTGGTGCTATGAGAACCACTCCTATTGTTTCTCTACAAGTTGAGTGCAATATACCTCCCCTGGCATTGAGGTTCAAATACTTGAAGAAGAGATTTCTCTTGAAACTGCATTCTGTCTCCTCCCACCCCCTCTTAATTAAAGTTTCAGATGCAATCAATATACCATCTTCACTTAGTTCTCTTAAATATCCTTACATCCTCCTAGACTTCCCTGAAATATCCACAAATATAGTACACCATGATGTATATAATACAGATGTTTTAGCATGCTATGTAGGTTGCTTTGAGAGCAAATTCTGTGACATGAATGTTACTATTGACAGGGATCTTGTAACTGAAGAAGATGTATACCTCAAACTCTCTGAATGGAGTGAATGTGACCATGTTTATACAGATGCATCTAAAAACGAAAATAATGTGGCTTTGGCTTTCTACCACAAAAATATCAAATATGGAAAAGGATACAGACTACCAAACATATTAAGTATATACAGTGCTGAGGCTCTCGCAATTCTTTTTGCACTTCAATATATTCGAGATGACATAATGGCAAAAGAACGTAAGAATTGGCTCATTATAAGTGACAACATGTCAGTTTTACGCTCACTTCAAAATAACAGTTTTTGTAATAAGACAAACTACATTATTTATCAAATTAAAGATCTATGGACACACCTGACCACCCAGTTGCACCTAGTGATAACTTTTCTTTGGACTCCTGCACATAAAGGTGTAGCAGGTAATGAATGCGCAGATTACCTTGCTAAATTAGCTATATACCTCATTGTTGAATCATCAAATTAAACACATCAATATACCATGGACAGATTTACTTTCATTATATAATAAAGAAATGATACGTGAATGGAACGAAGGGTAGGACTTCGGATTACTATCCCACGATTTAAGTGGTGGGAGGGGGGCTGGAGGGGGAGGGGGGGTGTGTAGAACCCCCCCCTTGACGGAAAAGTTGCGGACGCCCCCCCTTTTTGAGTTATGATTTTTTTTATATTCTAACCTAACTTTCGCATTTTCTTGGTTTGAAATCGATTTCAAGGTCGAAATTGGAAGATGGAAAATGGAGGGGGAGGGGGGAATCCCCCTGACCCCTCCCCAAAGTTAGGAAATCAATAGTTACCTTAAATTTAGATTTTTATTTTTTGAGGTTATGTTCAATAAAATCGACGACATAAGTAATCGTTCTCCAAATAAGAACTCGTCGACAAGCCAAAAAAAAAAACCACGAAAGCTAAGGCGGGAGCTCCGCTCCGCTTCGCTCCCGCCTTAGCCTTCTAACCTAACCTATCCGAGTCGGGGTGTTAACCATTAAGTACTAATTATGGTTGAATTAGGGATGCGCGTAATTCAAATGCCGACCTGGGGTTGAAAAAAAAACTACGCGTCTCCTATACAAGACACAAATAGGGTGTCATTTGAAAGGGTTGACCTTGACCAACCCATAGAATGCGTACGACGTTTTACGTTTAGTTTCACATATCGGCAACCGTCATTAAATTATTATAATATTTAATAGCATTCATTTATATAAATATACGTAATATAATAAAATATGCATAAAATTTAACTTAATAACTAAATATCATTATTAATTAAATTTTTAAATGAAGTAAAACATTGTTGTGCGTTAATGTTACGTAAAACAAAACGTATTGGACGAGCCGAATGTCAAAAACATTGGGAGTGTTTGTGTTCTGTGGTGAAAAGTGACAAATTATTGGTGTTTTTTTACGATTTTCATTATTTTTTTTCTCGTTAACCATTAATCTCCGCAAGTTAAAACTTCGCGTGGAGGCTTCTAATAATATTAGCTTTGTGTATAAAAAATATGAACCTCAAACTCGATGGCAGCTAATCTAAAGTTAAGCCGAACGAAGAAAGGGATATTACTATTGAAGATAAAGGTACATGGTATGCTGGAATTCAAAAAGAAATTGGTAAGGTTCCCTGGTTCGCTAAAAGCTCGTTTTTCTTGAAGAGAGATTTCTACACGCAAATTTGTCGTCTTCGTTTAGGACACTGTACATTCAATGCACACCTGCACCGTATGCAAATAATTATGTCTCCTATATGCACAGAATGCAATTTACAAGAAAATCAAACTCTCCAACACATTTTCTTCGCTTGTCCGGCTTTTAACCTTCAACGCATCGTACTCATTGATCAGCTGTTACGAATTTATGAAGATATCCCGCCTTCACTTCAGGAGCTTCTATCATGCTCTGATACTTTCAGACCTATTTATGACTACATCAATGCTTGCATTGGATTTCTGTAGAAGCTTATCTTTATTTATGTCCTGCAAATTTGCAGTGACTATGGATAATGTTATTGGATTGGAATTACTGGATTGGACTTATAATATTTCATGAAATATGTCAGTGTCAAGTGTCACTACACTTTGATACACGAATTTTAGTCTTGATGAAGACAACTGAAATCGCTGAAGAAATTGATTTGTTATAATTTATTGAAGATTTGGCTATTTGCCTCGAAATTAATTTGACTTTAGATACGTGATAGAAGATTTGGCTATTTGCCATCATGAAACTGATTTTATAAAGGGTGTTTTTTTTCGAGGTATAGAACTTTGAAATGGAATAAAACGAAAGTGATTGTTTTTATTGATATGGAAATGACTTTATTCGAAAGGAAATCTTCTGGCATTATAATTTAAATATGATTTCTGGCATATAACCGCCATGGCTGGCTCGGACGTAGTCTAATCTAGAGGTCCAATTTTCGATGACTTTCCCAACATTTGTGGCTGTATAGCGACAATATCGCGCCGAATGTTATCCTCCAAGTGGTCAATCGTTTCGGGCTTATCGGCGTAGACGAGCGACTTCACATATCTCCACAGAAAATAGTCAAGTGGCGTAAAATCGCACGACTCTGGAGGCCAATCCACGTGTCCAAAACGTGAAACTATGCGGTAACCAAACGTTTCCTTCAATAAATCAATTGTGGCACGAGCTATGTAACATGTTGCGCCGTCTTGTTGAAACCACTACTCCTGCACATCATGGTTGTTCAATTGATGAACGAAAAAGTCAGTAATCTTCGCTCTATAGCAGTCACGATTGACTGTAACATTCTGGTCAGCATCGTTTCTAAAGAAGTACGGACCAATTATTCCACCAGCCTATAAAGCACACCACACAATCAGTTTTACTGGATGTAACGGTGTCTCAACATACACTTGAGGATCATCATCACCCCAAATATGGCAGTTTTGTTTATTGATGTATCCATTCAACCAAAAGTGAGCTGCACCGCTAAAGAAAATTCGCTTATGAAAATCACGATACGCATTTCGGACAGAACCATGATTTTCAGAATAAATTTGCACAATTTGGAAGCATTGTTCAGGCTTCAGTCTATTTATGTTAAAATGCCAAACCATACTAAACATAAATCACTTTACAGCTGACAAAAATACCGCCGGTTAAAACAGCTAGGCCAACTTAAAGTTCTATACCTCTAAAAAAAACACCCGTTACTTTAATTATATTGATGGAAGATTTGGCTATTTGCCTTTGTGAAATTGACTTTATATTTGTTATTATTATGCATATAGAAGAATGGGCTATCTGCCCTAAATGTATTGAAAACAACTGAAATGCTAATATAAGACTAGGCTGTATGGCTCAAATTGCCTTTGCCTATCCGATAATGGATAAATAAACTACTACTACTGAACTGAAGTAGTTCATGGAGTTTGCGCGCGAAATCGGAGACATGCGGACTACTCCGTTGAAAATTTTCCATAATTAGTGTGTTTCGAGTGTTTTATGAGTAAAAGTGGTGGATTTTTAAGCATAAAAGTTCGACAAAGTGCACAAGTGTTGGAAAGTGATAAAACGCAGTGAAACGTGACTCTTCCATTTCTCGACAAACTCCAGAGACACTTTTAGTAAAGTACCACCGCTTTACTAGAGAAGACTGACTTTGACTTAGGGCTGCACTTGACTTTGACCAGACTTAGAGGAATAAATGTAAGACTAGGCTGTATGGCTCAAATTGCCTTTGCCTATCCGAAAATGGATAAATAAAACTACTACTACTGAAGTAGTTCATTTACTTCATTCATTCAGGATATATACATCGCGATTCTTTGGCGCGAATTGGAAGGAATCGTATCGCGTCGTTTTGTAAATTCGCAAAATTAGTGTAATTTCGAGTGTTTTGTGTGTATTAATGGTGGATTTTTAAACATAAACGTTCGACAACGTGCACTAGTGTTGGGAAGTGATAAAACGCAGTGAATCGCAACTTTGCAGTTTCCGACAAAAAATCCAAAGGAACTTTCAGAAATGTATCCACCGCTTTTCTGAAGGAAGACTGACTTCGACTTAGGGCTGTACTTGACTTTGACTGGACTTAGAGGACGAGGACTGTGACTTATTAAAGCAAAATGAAGAGTTATTGAATATACAAGATTTGGCTGTATGGCTCAAATTGCCTTTGCCTATCCGAGAATGGATAAATAAAACTACTACTACTATATACATCGCTACTCGGCGCCAACATTTTACATTTAAATTAAACAAAGTTTGGTTTTGTTTGTAAAATAAATTAGTTTTTGTGTAAAAACATGTCTTAAAGCGAGGATGGTGGTAATTGTACACCACCAGACATTCTGGAAACTGCGTCAAACATGACCATGAACCTGTTACCGGCGAAATCAAGGAGCAAACTATGTAGCACAACAAAATGAAATCAGGTATTATAGTATGAGAGTAGATAAAGTAGTGTATGACACTGTACATAACTTGGTCTTATAACACTCGTGTGATACTATAAAAAAACACACTCGTGTTATAAGAACCCTTATTATGCAACAGTGTCATAAACTACTATTATCTACTCTGATACTATAATACAAAGATTATAAAATTGAAATCAATACTATTATGACAAACATTACGCACAGGCCAAAAAAAAAGTTTTATTACGATACAGGTCTTGTATGGACACCTGTATCATAATAAAACTTTTTAATCATTACGATACACCATAAACAATCTCCAGCTGAAAAAGAAGTTTGAACCTCTACTTTAAAAAAAAATGTGTCTCCAGAGTAGCGAAAAATCCTAAATCTATGGTCTCCGCAGCCTAAAAAAAAAAGAAACACGCATGCGCAATCGATGTTTGCGCCTTGGCGCCAACATTTTACATTTAAATTAAACAAAGTTTGGTTTTGTTTGTAAAATAAATTAGTTTTTGTGTAAAAACATGTCTTAAAGCGAGGATGGTGGTAATTGTACACCACCAGACATTCTGGAAACTGCGTCAAACATGACCATGAACCTGTTACCGGCGAAATCAAGGAGCAACTATATATCACAACAAAATGAAATCAGGTATTATAGTATGAGAGTAGATAAAGTAGTGTATGACACTGTACATAACTTGGTCTTATAACACTCGTGTGATACTATAAAAAAACTCGCCTACGGCTCGTTTTTTTAAAACACACTCGTGTTATAAGAACCCTCATTATGCAACAGTGTCATAATAGTAGTTTATGACACTGTTGCATAATAAGGGTTCTTATAACACGAGTGTGTTTTAAAAAAACGAGCCGTAGGCGAGTTTTTTTATAGTATCACACGAGTGTTATAAGACCAAGTTATGTACAGTGTCATACACTACTTTATCTACTCTCATACTATAATACCTGATTTCATTTTGTTGTGATATATAGTTGCTCCTTGATTTCGCCGGTAACAGGTTCATGGTCATGTTTGACGCAGTTTCCAGAATGTCTGGTGGTGTACAATTACCACCATCCTCGCTTTAAGACATGTTTTTACACAAAAACTAATTTATTTTACAAACAAAACCAAACTTTGTTTAATTTAAATGTAAAATGTTGGCGCCAAGGCGCAAACATCGATTGCGCATGCGTGTTTCTTTTTTTTTAGGCTGCGGAGACCATAGATTTAGGATTTTTCGCTACTCTGGAGACACAATTTTTTTTTAAAGTAGAGGTTCAAACTTCTTTTTCAGCTGGAGATTGTTTATGGTGTATCGTAATGATTAAAAAGTTTTATTATGATATAGGTGTCCATACAAGGCCTGTATCGTAATAAAACTTTTTTTTTGGCCTGTGCGTAATGTTTGTCATAATAGTATTGATTTCAATTTTATAATCTTTGTATTATAGTATCAGAGTAGATAATAGTAGTTTATGACACTGTTGCATAATGAGGGTTCTTATAACACGAGTGTGTTTTAAAAAAACGAGCCGTAGGCGAGTTTTTTTATAGTATCACACGAGTGTTATAAGACCAAGTTATGTACAGTGTCATACACTACTTTATCTACTCTCATACTATAATACCTGATTTAATTTTGTTGTGATATATAGTTGCTCCTTGATTTCGCCGGTAACAGGTTCATGGTCATGTTTGAGGCAGTTTCCAGAATGTCTGGTGGTGTACAATTACCACCATCCTCGCTTTAAGACATGTTTTTACACAAAAACTAATTTATTTTACAAACAAAACCAAACTTTGTTTAATTTAAATGTAAAATGTTGGCGCCAAGGCGCAAACATCGATTGCGCATGCGTGTTTCTTTTTTTTTTTAGGCTGCGGAGACCATAGATTTAGGATTTTTCGCTACTCTGGAGACACAATTTTTTTTTAAAGTAGAGTTTCAAACTTTTTTTTCAGCTGTTGATTGTTTATGGTGTATCGTAATGATTAAAAAGTTTTATTATGATATAGGTGTCCATACAAGACCTGTATCGTAATAAAACTTTTTTTTTGGCCTGTGCGTAATGTTTGTCATAATAGTATTGATTTCAATTTTATAATCTTTGTATTATAGTATCAGAGTAGATAAACTACTATTATTCAATGAGAACCCCCTTCATTATTATTATTTTTCTGATTTTATTATCATAGCGGCAACAGAAATACATCATCTGTAAAAATTTCAGTTCTCTAGCTATCCCGGTTCCTGAGATACAGCCTCGTCACTTACAGATAGACAGACAGACAGACGGACAGCCAAGTCTCTTGAATAGGGTCCTGCATTCACCCTTTGGGTGCAGAACCCTAAAACTCCTTAAAAAATCTAAAAAAAATTGAGATATTTTCATCCATCGGAAAAATGTTTATTTCATTTTTCAATACTTCACCTAATTATTGTTTACAAAAACATAATGAAGTCTGGCTACTTTCAAACAATCAATCAATCAATATTATTTGTAAACTTAATTTCATGACTTCACAATATTTTATGAAATATTAAACAACTATCGGACGTCACGCGGTTTCACCCGCGTAGCTCCCGTTCCCGTGGGAATCTTACTAATATTATAAATGCGAAAGTTTGTGAGTGTGGATGTTTGTTACTCTTTCACGCTCAAACGGCTAAACGGATCGGGCTGAAATTTGGTACAGATATACATTATAGTCTGGAATAACACATAGGCTACTTTTTATCCCGGTAATAAGTTCCCACGGGAACAAATTTTCCGCGGGCGAAGCTGCGGGCATCAACTAGTATGGAAATAAAATTTAGCCTATGTTATTTAGGATGAATGTAGGTTTCCAATGGTGAAAGATTTTTTGAAATCGGCACAGTTATTTTTGAGTTTATTTATTACAAACATATACACACGCAAAAATATAATATTTTCCTCTATATAATATTAGTGTAGACAGAATTTAAAAATTCTTCTAGGATAGGGTTCCGTTTTCAAAAGGTAAAAATGAGACCTTATTCATGAGACTTCGCTGTCCTTTTGTCTGTACGTCACGAGACTGTATCTCAGGAACCGTGACAGCTAGAGAGCTGAAATTTTCACAGATGATGTATTTCTGTTGCCGCTATAACAACAACTACTAAAATCGGGAAATGGGGGGCTTTTATACAATAAACGTGATTTTTTACAGTTTTTAAGCTATTGCATAGCTTCTATCGCGGGCCTTGCGTGGAGTAAGGGGTAAGGGGGTAAACAAGGGTTGCAAAGTTTGTATGGGACAACGTGATTCCTTGGTCCGATCTTCTTCAAATTTGGCATAAAACATCTTTAACTGAATTGATAGGGGACGTGTTTTGTATTTTATTGAAATTTTTCTTTTAACATGGTTAAAATGGGGTTGAAAAATATTTTAGGGGGGATTTGCCTCATAGTTCATATTAATACTCCGTAGTTGGTACATTTTAATTTTTTTTTTGACACATTGTCATGTTTGACAGCTCAACTCGATTTAAAAAATATGGTCGCAATTTTTGATAAATGTCAAAAAAATCTAATAATAATTATATTAAAACTGCGTATTTTATTGATTTTGCCCTTCAATATGCGGAATTGCCTTCATATTTGTAAGTCAAAAATACATTTGTGAGAAGGAAAACCTGTACATGTCTGGCTAGGAATTATGAAAGAACAAGTTCTAGGTAAGGTGTACACGGTTCCGATTATCACAGAGTATTTATTACCATCTTCGCTTACTTTCTTATTATATACAGGGATATAACAGAGGAGTTATAGATGAACATTTAGCAGATGAAATGTACAGTAAATGTCTGGTCACAATATGAGAAACTGTATTAGTTCGGGTTGCCTCAGCTTCGAAAGTCTGGAGACCTACACAATCCATAAATACGAGAAAGTAAGAAGTTCAGATATCAATTCCTTAGCAAAAGCAGAGAATGCTCTCTAATCCAATTAACAAAAACATTAGGTATCAATTTTTACAAAAATAAATATTTACTTCGCTCAATACGTACGTATTTTGATTTATTTAGTCAGAATTATATGTACCTATACATATAAAAACAGTACTGTAAAGTGCCGCGGGCTGGCCACAGAACACGACAGACGACGACAGATGGACCAAACGAGTTCAAAAGCGGGCATCGCGACTCTGTCCGCCTGCTAGATGTACCGAGGATCTAGAAGAGGTCGCAGGCTGGATGCTGAAGGCGCAGGAAGTAAATTAGGAGAGGCCTACGCCTGATTTGATTGATATAAAAATAAAAACTGACTTAGATACCTGATTGAGATCTAGAACCTTGAAATTAAGATTCATGGCATAGTTGCGCACAAAGAAACGATTTTTAGGGTCCGTGCCCTTAAACGGGACCTTATTTATGAGACTTCGCTGTCCGTCTGTCTATCTGTCCGTCATGAGGCTATATCTCAGGAATCGTGATACCTAGAGAGCTGAAGTTTTTAGATGATATATTTCTGTAGCCACTATGACAACAAATACTAACGTCAGAAAAGAGGGGGGGGGGGGGGATTAAGGGGGCTCCCATCCAACAAACGTGATGCTTTGCTGTTTTTTTGGTACGAAACCCCTCTGTCTTTCACTCCGACCAACTAAACCGGCCAACCGTTGTTCGGAATGGAACTCATTAAGGGACTTTATTCCTATCTATAACTTTATTCTTTATTTATTTCGTCTGTGTGCGAGTCCGCTTCGCACTTGGCCAGTTTTTTATACTACTAAGATGGCAGAAAAGCTTACAAACTTACTTACCTGATGGTTGGTTACTGTAGTGGACTAATTCGCATAGCGAACTTTTGCAACACCAGTACGCTGCTGCATGTCGACTGTTATTTCCCTTGGCATCCAGTAGAGTCACGGGGAAGTAAAATATCCCGTAACCCTACTGATAGTGCTTTGAATTAGGTTCGTTTTCAATAACCATTTTAATGATAATCCAAGTTTTGCCAAAATAATACAACGGGAATACACGCGACAGAAAACCACGCGATAAGAATAGAAGCGACGAACTGGGGATCGAGATTAACGAACTCTAAAGGCAAACAGTTACTTTGTGCTATCAGAGAAATGAACTGTAATGTTATATCAACAGGTAAACCTACCTATTGGCCTACTGAAAAAGGGAAATTACCAGATTTAATAGATTTTTTCATTTACAAAAATTTTTCGTGCAGCGTTTTACAAATTGAAGAAGGATTTGACATGAGTTCAGACCATTCACCCATATTACTGACCATAGGTGAAACTCTTATTCAAAAAGAAAGTAAGCCCTCTTTAGTTAATAAAAATACAGACTGGGATAGCTTGGGGGACCTTTCTATTTCTCTCTCTTACGCAAACGAAGTTGCGCGGGTCAGCTAGTTAGGTATATCAACGACTTTGCTTCAAGTACTTTGGCTTTTGGACATTTTCTTTGCGATCTAATTAAAACTTTTTTATACATATTCATATAATTTCTAAGTATGCATACATACGGAGAATTTAAAACGGCAGTAACTGAGTGATTAAAACCAATGGAATATGAATCTGTGGAAGACCTTCTACAAGTTCTTTAAAATCAACTCACATAAACACACATGCAACACACACACACACACACACACACACCCACACACACACACTCACACACACACACACACACACACACACACACACACACTCAAAAATCAACTAACATAAACATACATGCAACAAACACACACACACACACACACACACACACCCACACACACACACACACACACACACACACACACACACACACACACACAGAGAGAGAGAGAGAGAGAGAGAGAGAGAGAGAGAGAGAGAGAGAGAGAGAGAAACATACACACGCACGCACACACACGAAAGCCTAAGCCTGCTTTAAGATTTTGTATTGGTTTTGTTTCATATTTTATCGTTTTTTCTATGTAAAATTATTATAAGTTAGTAGGAAACAATTTTAATATTTTAATTGTTCTGTGTAAACATATTGTCAAGTGTCAATATTTTTGGGGAGAACACTGATATCTGCAACACAGTTTGTACTAGCGCAGGTATCAGGGAATTCCAATTTCATGTATGTATGTACACAATTAATGGCAATAAAGAATTTAATTATTTATTTATATATATTATACTTAGAAAACATCAAATCTTCGAAACAAACATTGGTAGATCTCACGATTTTTTGGCCTGCCCGGGAATCGAACCCTGGACCCCAGCGCGACAGTCAGTTATATTACCGAATGCCACCGAGGCAGGCAAACAAGAATCTGGAGGGTACAGATATTTTTCTTCTCCTACATCCAAATTTCCTCCGATGAGGAGTTCGATTCGTCAATCCTATCCTGGTTATCCGTAACTGTTGTACGTTAGGATTGAAGAATCGAGGATGGGTACCTCTGAAGAAAGCCAATAACACCAGGATATTTTATAATTATTTTAAAGTTTTTAGGTATATTCCACAAAAAAAACAAGCCTTGCCGTGTACCTGCGATACGTCTCGATGGCGCAGTACTGAAAAGTGTTGCAGAATTTAAGCAGACTTTTGGGTCTTTTGGGACTTTTGGGACTTTTGGGAGTTTTTGGGAGTTTTGGGACTTTTGGGTCTTTTGGGACTTTTGGGTCTTTTGGGACTTTTGGAACTTTTGGGACTTTTGGAACTTTTGGGACCAAAAGTCCAAAAGTCCAAAAGTCCAAAAGTCCAAAAGTCCAAAAGTCCAAAAGTCCAAAAGTCCAAAAGTCCAAAAGTCCAAAAGTCCAAAAGTCCAATAGTCCAATAGCCCAAAAGTCCAAAAGTCCAACAGTCCAAAACTCCAACAGTCCAACAGTCCAAAAGTCCAAAAGCCCAAATGTCGACAGTCAAGTAGGTACTTGGTACTTTACTTTGTTGAACATAGGCCTTAAAATCTTACTTATATATAATACGAGCTGACCCGCGCAACTTCGTTTGCGCCACATAAGAGAGAGTATTACCTGTTCCCGTCGCATTTACTCCCGTCGCGTTGCGTTTACTCCCGTAGCGTCTCGTCGTTAATATTCAATACTACGTGAGAGAGAGAGAAAGGTTTCTCGTCGCGTGTATTCCCGTCGCATTATTTTTAAGAACCATTTCGTTTATGAAAGAGGTATCTCGTGGCATTATTGTAGAAAAAAATTGATTGCCATTAAAATAGTTATTGTGCACCAACCCAAAGATAGACACATGCTATCGCGCCATTTAATTAGTATCTACTTTTTTAAGAGAAACAATTTTGTAGTACATATTTTTTCCATAACTATAAATTTTACGCAGCACACGCAACGAAGCTCTCAAAAGGAATAACTTTTCCCCCGTTTTTGAAACATTTATTACTACTGCTCCGCTTCTATTCGTTGTAGCGTGATGTTACATAGCCTATGACACTCCACAATAACGTAGCTTTCTATTGGTGAAAGAATTTTTTAAATCGGTTCAGTAGATCCCGAGATTACCCCTTACAATTTAACAAACACACAAACTTTACTTCTTTATAATATTAGTATATATATCTATATCTATATCTATATCTATATATCTATATATCTATATATAGATTATAAATGTGAAAGTTTGTGAGTGTGGATGTTTGTTACTCTTTCACGCTCAAACTGCTGAACGGATCGGGCTGAAATTTGGTACAGAGATACATTATAGTCTGGAATAACACATAGGCTACCTTTTATCCCGGGAATAACTTCCCGCGGGAACAAATTTTACGCGGGCGAAGCTGCGGGCATCAGCTAGTATTCTTATATAGAAATAATTATACTAGCATAGTTGATAAAAAATGCTATGTAATAGCTTTATCGCGGCAGTCCCCGAGTGCCACACGTCTTTTTTTTTTGGTACGGAACTCTCAGTGCGCGAGTCCGACTCGCACTTGGCCGGATTTTTTGTTTATTTCGGTCTAAGAGTTTTGAAAGAGTTAACGAAACTTGCAACATCTGTGTGTATTTTCTAACGCTCAAATATGTTTAAAATATTAGACAGACGTAGCTAAATACTGCACATAAATTTGTTAGATAATTTGTATAACATTCGGAAAGTGCAACGCAAAATAGCCAACCAAGTGTGAAGCAGTTCGCGCATGGAGGGTTCCGTACCAAAAAACGGGCAAAAATTTACCTATGCTGTATGTTTTTTTATACAACTGAGGTGGCAGACAAGCTTATGGCCTACCTAATGGTTTGTTACCGTAGTCTATGGACGTTTTCAGCCCCAGAAGCGCTACACACGCACGGCCGACCCGGTTTCAGTGTGTGACGAAATTTTCAAGCCGCCCATAAGGCCTTCAACTTGGCTTAACGACAGCCATATTACTGACAACCGGTTTTAAGTATTTGTTGTTATAGCGGAAGTTTTAGAAATTGGTTCCTGAGATACAGCCGGTGACAGACAGACAGCGGTGTCACATTCATAGGGCCCGTTTATACCCTCTGGGTACGGAACCCTAAGAATATTCACAGCAAGAACCGTAAAAACTGGGTGACTACTTTGATTGAAGACACACATTTCTGTTTTAAACATTGGTAGATCTATATATATAAAAATCAATGCCACTTTTCGTTGTAATTTTATAACTCAAGAACGGGCTCGCATATCTAGACGAAATGTTTAGGCTTTGTTCGGACTGTTTAGTAGATGGTTTATGTGAAGTTTGCACAAAATCGGTCGGGCGGTTCTTCATTTATCACGCAACCGAAGTTGCGCGTGTCAGCTAGTTATACATATTGGAGGGAACAATGAAAGGTTAACATAGGCTCTATGAACAGAGATCTCTGGCCGGAAATATATGACGTTGACAAAATAATATATTGATTCCTTGCATCGGGGATATTACAATCGCGCCATGTATGTACCGTTTGCCAGTTATTTTTTGTAATTTTAGCTCCTCTATAAAATAGAGTGCAGAGGGGCTTATGGCGAGACTTTGTCTACAGTCTGTGACTCTGTTGCATTAAACTACGTCACTAGGTCACATGGAGCATCTGTTCAAAGTTTGAAATAAAACAAAAATGACAACGTCAATCGGATTGAACTTTCACTGTCACAATAAACGTGTTAGAGAGGGGTAGTCTGGTAAGAACGATCTCACGGTTTTCTTGTTTAATATTAAACTGAGATTTTGATTCATTTATGAAAAATCAAAAATCAGGTTACTTTTTTTATATGTGGAAATTCCGCCATGGATGCTATGCCGGACTCTTACCAACTAAAAACCACACGTATTCTACCTAACAGCCGACGGTTGGGAGCCCCGGGTAAGCCCTTGGAAGGATACCCTAGAATTCCCACGAGACCTTGGTTACTGCGGCCCCACCTAGGGGGGAGAGAAAATCTATAATCTACCAGTCACTGTTTCTGTCACCCTGGTATCTAAGTAGGTAATATTCGACTATTAGTTTGCCGCCCGACTTCCCTCCAATTAGCAAGCTCTTAGCCACGTCTCGGCTATAAGTGGGGCAGACGTTTTCTTAACCGATTGGGTTTTATAGCCAATTTGTGGAAAGCAATCGTTCGGCCTCAAACTGGGTGTCAGCGGAGCGATAAGCGGAGAGAGCATGGCACTAAAGTACCAGAGAGTAATGCAGCACAGCGCTCGGTGCGTTTGTTATAGTTTGTTTGAATTTTACTACTCTCTCTTTTCTTGACGTGACAACGTCTTATAATTCGATGGAGCTGGCTGCACGCACGAAAAAACATGACGTATGCGGCGTTACCTCGCTCTGAGGCGTTCCATTTAAGGCTGAGTTGTCACGTTCAACTATCGTCAGTAAACCGACTTTACAGACAACCGATTTTTTGTACCACTAAGGTGGCAAACAAGCATAAGGACCACCAAGCGGACTGGTGTTCACTGCAGCCTATGAACGTTTGCAACAACAGAGGCGCTAAACTCGCACTGCGGACCCTGCAAGAATTTTTTCTACACTGGATGGCGCTGCGCTCTTGCCTAAGTCACAAAATAATATGGTACTTACAGAAGGCAACTACATACAAAGTGCGCTTTGGCTACGCAAACATGGACACTGCTCACAGACACGGAAAAGTAGTCAAAAGATTTTAACGGGTAGTAATTTCGATACCAGTTTGTACTCGAGTGTGCGTAAGTTTGAGATTACTTACAAAAGAAAGTACAAACATGAGATTCTTTTCTGTACCTAATTAGTTCGTGCCTTAATTGACATCGTTCCGCTCGCCACTTTTTTTTATGCGAGGAAGTAATGTCACAGATGCTATATCAAACTCTTACCGACTAAAAATCACACGTTCCCTACCTACAGCCTACGGTTGGAAGCCCTAAGTATGCCCTCGAAAAGATATCTCCAGAATTCCCAACATACCTGGGCTGCCTCTGTGGCGCGGTCGGTAGTGATGCCGCGCTGGAGGTCGTGGGTTCGATTTCCACCGGAGACAAATATTTGTGTGACCCATAAATGTTTGTTTCGATGTATAATATGTATGTATTTACAAGTATATAAGTATTAATATCCGTGGTCAGATACCCATAACACAAGCAGGTTATTCCTAGCTTACTTTGGGATCAGATAGCGTTGTGTGAAATGTCCGTGAAAATTTATTTATAAAATATTTATTTATAAAAAAAAACACCTCGTGGCCATCGCTCCGCTCGCCGCTATCATCCAGTTTGTGGCCTTAAACTCGCGTATCGTAACTTCTGCTTGGCTGGGCAATACGCCGTATTGAAAGTTATGTATCAAGGACAATTCGTGGCTGAAGTTTTAATACTGAGAATTCTACGATTTTCTGAGGTGTAATTTATTTTAGTTCGGTGTGAATTCGATTTTATGAAATAAAAATAACTGGCCAAGTGCGAGTCGGAGTCGCGGACGGAGGGTTCTGTACCAAAAAACGGCCAAAAATTACGTTTGTTGTATGGGAGTTCCCCCTTAATCATTTTTTCTGAGTTTAGTATTTGTTGTTATACACACAAACATACATTATGATCACGCCTTTTATCCCTGAAGGGGTAAGCAGAGGCATATTATGGGTCGCAGGCCCGCTCGCCCCTCAGGTCTCGCCCGATATGAGCTTAGCTTACATTTTAGATGCGCCAACTTGCCCCTTGATTATCTTGAAAATTACAGTGGGAAAAAACTAGGCGGGTTTGACCCCAGAAAACTGAAAAACCTTTGGAATGATTCCGCGAAGTTCTAGCTGGACACGTTGCTTTGCAGCGACATGGTTAGGTTTATTGAAGGGACGAATTGAAACACCAAAAAGGAACTCGTCGGGAATTTTATTCGAAGGGGCGAGATCTGAGGGGCGAGCGGGCTTGAGACCTATTATGTGCCCATATTTCACCTTTTAAATTTTCGTCCCACGTAATAGGTGTTAAGCCGTAGTGCCGTGTTGATATGGACAGGCGCAGGTTGTCACTACCCGCAGTTGAAAATTTTTAATCCGCCCATAAATGCCTTCAACTTTTCTTAACGACTGCCATTTTACTGGCAACCGGGACCAACGGCTTAACATGACTTCCGAAGCACGGAAACGTAACGCGTTGTTATAGCGGCATCAAAAATATGTCATCTTTCTCAGCTCTCTAGCTATCACGGTTCCTGAGATACAGCCTCGTGACGGACAAACAGACGAACAGTGTAGATTTTACTCTTTGAGTACGAAACCCTATTTTGTATGAAACGAAAAAGTCCCTCGTCGATAAAAGCCAATAAAAAGATAATTTAAATAAAACTTGTTTTGGCTCAGTTTGAATGTAAAAGTGTAAAGATAGAAAAAATGTTCGGTCTTAGTTTTGGCTCGGTGTAAATGGGGTTTTAAATTAAGTTTCGAATCTATCGCGTTTGACTTTTTTCTATCTATTCTAATATTATAAAGAGGAAAGATTTGATTGTTGGTTTGTTTGTTTACATCGAATGGGTTCCGGAACTACTGGACCAATTTGAAAAATTCTTTCACTGTTGGGTAGCTACACTCTTTGCGGTGAACATAATTGTATTTTATACCCGTATTCCTACGGAAACAGTAACTACACGGGTGAAACCGCGTGACGTTTGCTAGTAACGTTATAAAGGGGAAAGATTTGAATGCATGTTGGTTTATTTGCATCGACTAAGCTCCGAAACTATTGAACCTATTTTTAAAATTATTTCATTATTTGGAAGCTACACTATTTCCATTTGATATAGGTTATATTTTATTCCCGTATTCCCACGGGAACGGGAGCTACGCAGGTGAAATCGCGTGATGTTCTCTATACAGAAATATTTCTCTTAAATATTCACTGAATTTTCAGTATAAATACAGACACATCAGTTAAATCCTTCATTTTCAGATAAAACCGCAAGTTAAAATATCTCGTTGACATAAATAATGATTGCAACATATTTATGGGCCCCTGGTACACGACAGTTTTAATATCAGCAATGTAGCGCGGTCAGGCCATATTATTTCCATTTAATTCCATTTAAAAAAGACGTGAAATTTTAATCTCCGACGCTAAAACTACGATTTCAAAAAGTGGCGTATTACAGTGACGTATAGCGTTCGGGATGTGGGATATTACACACTCGTGATTTTTCTTTACCATTCCCGCACTCGTGCGTTTTCTTTCCCAATTGTCAAAATAATGTCTGTGATTCATGCAAATATTTCTAAAAAAAGATACTAACTTGTTTCAATATCAGATTAAAAGTAATTTTAATTGAAATTTAAGCATAAATTAATATAAGTATCGGCCAAATTAAATTTATAAATATAAAAAAAGTTGGCTGTATGAAGTGCACTGCCATAGTCTCTGCTTAGGAAGGTATATATTCTTTTACGGTTGGCGCCATTTTGGATATTCAGGTTTATTGTGTTTTTATCAAAATATATATAACTCAAACTGACGTAGTGATCTATCAACGCACAGCCCAAACCACTGGACGGATCGGGCTGAAATTTGGCATGCAGGTAGATGTTATGACGTAGGCATCCGCTAAGAAAGGATTTTGAAAAATTCTAACTCCAAGGGGATAAAATACGGGAAGCGGGAACGGGAACAAATTTTACGCGGGCGAAGCTGCGGGGAACAGCTAGTTATTATATAACATTTGCTTAATTCTTTCGCAACGGTAATAAAAATAGTTGTTCAATAGAACGTGTGGGACTGTTAATTAAACTCGTTCCGACTGTCTACCCTCGCCTTCGGCTCGGGTCAACACCTGTCATAACTCGTTGTAATAACAGAAATCCCACACTTGTATCGAAAACTACTATTAACTGTGTATTCTGTTTTTGTGTCTTTAGCGTCATACACCACGTGACCATTTATTTGCCCACGTTTCCGTGCTTCGGGAGCCACGTAAAGCCGTTGATCCCAGTTGCCTATAAAATGGCGGTAGTTGAGCCAAGTGGAAAGCCAGAAACCAGCAGGTCAAAAACTGCGCCTGTCGATTTCAACACGGCTATAGGCTCACAAAACGTATAAATCTATATATACAAAAATCAATGCCACTTTTCGTTGTAATTTTATAACTTAAGAACGGGCTCACCTATCCAAACCAAATTTTTAGGCTTTGTTCGGACTATTTAGTAGATGGTTTATGTAAAGTTTGCACAAAATCCGTGGAGCGGTTCTTCATTTATCACGCAAACGAAGTTGCGAGGGTCAGCTAGTTAACGTATGAAAAGTGGGTTACCATAAAAAATATAAACTCGTGTTACTAGGAACACATGACAAACAGGAACAACGTGACGATCGCTTCGTAAATAGTAAATGTTCGTATGCGACCCACATCTCAATAAAACCCTTTATGAATGAGAAATACTCCAACTCCTACTGAAATATGTTTTCCAAATAATACGGGCTGGTATGAAACATATCCTCGTATAATATTTATTCAAAAAATAAAATATCGCTGTATTTTCTGTTTCTAGGGTTCCGTACCCAAACGTTGTCTGTATATCTGTTTGTCTGTACGTTTGTGCACGCTAATCTCTGTAACCGCTTAACCGATTGCAATGCGGTTTTCTTTATTGTGTTGAGGTTTGCTCCACTTAACATTTACTGTTTACTTATTTCATGTCAATCGGTTTATAAATAAAAAAGTTAAATCAGTTTAAAGAATAATACATAGACATGAATCTAATAAAAAATTAAATTAAAAATTTAAAAAACCCCCGACTCACAAAAAAAGAACAATAAAGAAACCTGTAAAAAGTAAAAAAATAACTATTATATTATGACCCCGGTCTCGTTTGGGGGACCGCTCTAAACCTAAATAGAGACAGACGTACGGTTAGGTTATGATTAGGTGAGCGGTCCCCGACGAGACAAACTGTTAGTTAAAAATATGAATAGGTAAATAATATAGCTACCTATAATAATAATACAGGTTCAGTACTTAGGGTAGATAGGATAGTTTGATTGAGGATGATTAAGGCTCTTTTAAAACAGAATTGTTTTAAAATAGCCTTAATCATTAAGCTCTTTTATGATTAAGCAAACAGGGCAGTTTCACACTCTGCTTGATGAGTCTGATGAAGAAATACCTATCTTTTCATACACCTTATGTGACGTAAACGAAGTTGCGGGGTCAGCTAGTTGGTAATATAGTATTATATTTAAATGGGACTCCCATACAACATACATGATTTTCTGCTGTTTTTGGTACGGAACCCCTTGCGTTCCAGTCCTACTCGCGGCTTGTTTTAATATTAATAATATACCTAGGTAGAAATTCCAAAGTATTATTCTATAAAGATGGATGCAGCCCTGAATAGTAAAGAGAATCGATGGGATAATTCAATTGGCTCCATCTTCTACCACAGTACAGATAAAGCAGTAAGGAAACAGGCCTACGTACTCCACCGAAGTGTTAGGGGTGTCTCTACAATTAACTATTATAAAAAAAAACTATATTTTAGTGAGGTAAAATCCTCATAGATGCTATGGACTTCTACGGACTAATAAACCTCACGTGTCCTGCCAAACAGCCTACGGTTGGGAGCCCCGGGTAAGCCCTCGGAAGTTTACCCCAGGACTTTTAAATAGCTTTTTAGGTAGCAGTGTCACAATATCTTTAATCTACCTATGGTTTAGGTGTGGGTGAGGGTTGTCACTCTTCTCAAGCAACTAACTAACTGTACTAGCAGCTCATCAAAACGCACCCGGGGTACCTTGATTGAGGATAGCTTGAAAGCAACCGGAAAATATAAAGATATGAATCTAATAATACAACTAACAGTAAATATGTAAAAGCAACCTTATATATTCTTAATAATTATTATCTGTAAGCATCTGATAGTAATCATAATAATATCTCGCACATATTGGCGCCAAACATACACTGTCATGTATAAAATGAATACTGCGACAGCTACGACTGACCGAGTCACGCAGCACTTGGCTTCTGGTGCATGTAACTTAGTACGTATGTGTAAAGGAGCCGTTTCTTATGTTTATCGTAAGAATTTTTTTTAATAATAATAATCATGCCTGGAGTCGGGGTCGTTGCCAAATTTCGTCACTACTGGTGTGACCCATCTTTTGTATAAGTCTGGTAGTGCCACAGACCCTAAGAATTATAGACCAATTACATGTCTTCCTACCATCTACAAACTTCTTACATCTATTCTGAGAGAGAAAATATCGTCGCATTTGATTGACAATTCTATCCTGTCCACCTCTCAGAATGGATGCAGAAGTGGGTCACGTGGCACTAAAGAGCTCCTAATAATTGATATGGCCATTAGCCAATAGACACGCCGTAACCGCAAGAATCTGGCGACATGCTGGATAGACTACAAGAAAGCTTTTGACTCCGTGCCGCATACATGGCTTTTGAGGGTACTGGAGTTGTATAAAATTGATGCAACTCTATGTGCCTTCATTAAGGCATGTATGGGGCAATGGAAGACAGTCTTGTGCTATCCGGGATGTCGACAGATTTGTGGAAATAGCGTGCCTATAAGGATTGAGCGGGGTATATTCCAGGGTGACAGTCTCAGTCCATTATGGTTTTGCCTAGCATTGAATCCTTTAAGTACTATCTTGGAGAATTCAGGGCTAGGCTATCGGTTGCGAAGGGATGGCCAAGTTATATCCCACCTCCTTTACATGGATGACTTGAAGCTATTTGCATCCAACAAACTGCAACTGTCGGAATTACTAAAGATAACAGAAGTTTTTAGTAATTCTATCAGGATGGAGTTTGGTGTTGACAAATGTGCGGTCATGCATGTAAACAGAGGCGAGATAATAAAATCTGAAAGAATAGAACTTTCAGATTCTACAAGACTTGGATGTCTTTTCGCAACCGAATCATATAAATACCTGGGTATGTCGCAGGCGTTAGGCATGTGTGAAGTTGGCATGAAACAATCGTTAAAGGAGCGTTTCTTTGGCCGCTTGAAAAAAGTACTAAAAAGTCTTTTATCAGGTGGTAACAAGGTGCGCGCCTGTAACGATTGGGTCATGCCAGTTTTGATGTACTCCTTTGGCATACTCAGGTGGACTCAGACAGAACTTGAAGCCCTGGATATGAAAGTCCGTACGTTACTCACCACATACCGAATGCATCATCCGCGTTCATCAGTGATGAGGTTTTACATACCGCGGAA
This sequence comes from Miltochrista miniata, assembly GCA_933228765.1. NCBI lineage: Eukaryota > Metazoa > Arthropoda > Insecta > Lepidoptera > Erebidae > Miltochrista > Miltochrista miniata. The sequence goes on from OW121772.1 coordinate 24,971,934, forward strand.
GTGTGGGGGTCGTGGTTTACTTAATGCCAAGACCCTCCATAACCGTGAGGTGTGCAACCTCAGGGAATATTTCCTTAACGCTGACGCGGATGTGCATCGTGATGTGGTTATGGTTGACAACGGACTTACCCCTCTTGCTCTGGCTAAAGAGAATTGGCATAAACCTGTGATACAGAGTCTTAATGATCGTAAGGATATATGGATGAGTAAAGAGTTGCATGGTCGTTTTTATCGGGCCCTGCATGGGCCAGATATAGATTTAACATCTTCTGTGTCCTGGCTACGATTCGGTGACCTCTTTGGAGAAACTGAAGGTTTTGTTTTTGCAATTACTGATGAATTGGTGATGACTAATAATTACCGAAAGTATATCCTAAAGGATGGTACGGTTGACATTTGTCGGGCGTGTCGCCGTCCCGGAGAATCCCTTAGGCATATTATTTCAGGTTGTTCTAGTCTTGCCAATAGTGAGTATTTGCATAGACACAACCAAGTAGCTAGGATTATCCATCAACAACTTGCTTTAAAGTATAACCTTATTGAATCAGAGGTACCGTATTATAGATATGTGCCTGACCCAGTTCTCGAAAGTGACCATATCACGTTGTACTGGGACCGATCTATTATCACTGATAGGACTATTATTGCAAATAGACCTGACATAGTGATAATAGATCGGCTAGAACGCCTTGCAATAATAGTTGATATCACTGTTCCACATGACGACAATCTCGTGAAGGCTGAGATAGATAAACAAGCTAAGTATTTGGACTTAGCCCACGAGATGGTGGACATGTGGAGTATTGATTCAGCTATTATTGTACCGATAGTAATCTCTGTGCATGGACTAATAGCCAAAAGCCTCGACCAACACCTTAAGAGGCTTGCGGTGGGCAGTTGGGTCAAGGGCTTGATGCAAAAGGCAGTTCTTCTGAGCACGGCACGTATTGTGAGGAAGTTCCTGTCTCTGAAGTCCTGACCACCGGTAGCTTGGTCCCTGTACCCGATACCGGTGGGACACTATTTTTTATATTTTTAAATGTACCTCTTTTTTATATGTATATTTAAAAATGTTATTTATAAGTTATGTATTTAAATAAAGAGAAATAATAATAATATAATAAATCATTTATTGCATGAAACACGGTGTTTACAAAAGATCTTACATAGTTATAATGTCCAAGCATGTTTCGGAGATTTATCTGCATGCAAAATTACAAATTTTAAATTGAATTCATAACATTAATTATACATTATCAAAAATCATTCCAGAATAATATTACAAACATTTTAATACCTGGGATCATATATGAGATTGAGATTATAGATGCACAATAAGTCAAATTAATACAATTCATTAAAATTCACAATTAGTTAATTATTATTATATAAAAATGTCAATAAAACTATACATGTCAATGTTTTTGGAACAGAAAATTGTCAATATTGTACCTACATAAAATGTTTACATGTCAGATTAATAACTACCAAATTAAAATATCTATATTATTTATTACTATATTTATTAATATTATTTATTTCCCGTCAAAAAACTCTTTCATCGTATAGTAACATTTTTCAATGAGCCAGTTAGTTAGTGTAATCCTAAATTTATGAAACGTCAACTCTCTTATGTGCTTTGGTATATGATTAAAGATCTTTATTGTCATGTTATAAGATTTTTTTTTATGAAAAGATGTTCTACAAGGTGGCAGTAATAGTTTGGTTTCATCTCTTGATTTATATATTTTGTGTTTGCTAACTCTTTCGAAAAGTTCTGGATGATTTCGGACAAACATACCGATCTCAAGTATATATAGTGACGTCAGAGTTAGCAACTTTAGGCTTTTAAAAACTGGTCTGCACGAATCCAATGGCCCAATATTAGCCATAGCCCGAACACACCTTTTTTGACTTCTGAAAGCATTCAATATGTCTGTTGAGTTGCCCCAGACAATTAAACCGTATCTAAGTATAGACTCAACATAACCATGATAGGCTGTTAGAGCGGTTTTCAAATTTGCTGTTTGGCGCAGTCGTCTCAAGACAAAAACGAAACGGTTAACTTTTGTACATATGTTTTGCACATGAGCTTTCCAGTTACAGTGCTTATCTAACATTATGCCTAGAAATTTAGTTTCCAAGGCGGTTTCTATGTCTGTACCTCGGTATGTAATTTTTAAGGGTTTATTGTTTGATCTGTAGTTTTCAAATTGGACAATTTTTTTTTGTCTAGGTTTGCACTTAGATTATTTTTGTTCAACCAATCCATTATGAGATCAATAGCGCTCATGACGTTGTAGACATGCTTTACTTCATCTTTGTAGTCAGCCACCACAACCGATATGTCATCCGCAAACAATGTACAATGGTGATTTGTGACTTTGGGTATATCGTTTATATAGAGTAGGAAGAGCAGAGGGCCCAATACGCTTCCCTGAGGTACACCTGTCTCATTTATCTCAAAGCTAGACCTAAATAATGTCACAAAACGCCGTTCATCAATGCGATCTACTTCCACACACTGGCTTCGATTTCGCAAGTAGCTACTGATCCATTCTAGTGCTCTACCCCGGAGTCCGTATCGTTCACATTTATTAATTAAAATTTTGTGATCCACGGTATCGAACGCGCGGCTCATGTCAAAGAATATTGTTGAGACCTGTCTTTTATTGTCAATATTTGTTGTTATATTTCGGATCAAGTTAAAAGCAGCTAGCGTGGTAGATTTTTTTGCCTGAAACCCGTTTTGTTCTTGAGCTATGACATCAAACTTTTTTATAAAATTATTGATCCTGACATACATAGCTTTTTCAAATACTTTTGACAGAACCGAAACCAATGTAATGGGTCTATAGTTCCTCAATAATGATTTGCAGTCTTTTTTGTGAAATGGTCTCACTGTAGAGATTTTTAGGTTATCTGGAAAAATACCCTGTGCAAATGACTGATTCACCAGGTAACACAACACTTCTGCTATTTCTAAGCTGCATTGTTTCATGATAAATGAAGAAACATTGTCATATCCTACTGTATTTGTATTCCTGAGGGACTTTATAATATTCACTATTTCAGATGTGGTTACAGGTTTTAAAAATTACTGCTTTATCTATGTACTATGGTTCGACCATCTCAATTCAAGTAAAAAAAGTACTGGTGGCAGCCCTACGCAATCTATCTATATTCTATTAGATCGAGTACGTACTTCAGCCATTATTGTGATGATATCTAGGGCTGGCACTCCGCTCTCAGAGGCAACCCTCGCGTCGCCCTCTGCGCCGGTGGGACGCTCTCTCAGTTATTTGATGTTTTTACGAGTTCACATGATATTCCGAGTGTGGGAATGTTGATTTTGTAAAAGTATTGCTTTTAATTAATGTGAGATAAAAATGTGGTTCGTTTTAACGTCCTTCATTTCCCGTTGCAATAATATTATGACATTTTTAGTACAGATTTGGTTACAATCGATATTTGCTACAAATTTTATTAAAAAATGAAGCGCTCGTGGTCCCGCGGACTCAGTGTTCTCTTCAGAACCCTCTGTGCGAAAGTGCGACAAGCACTTGGCCATTTTTCCCATTAGTTCTGTCCACAGAACAAATAGTAATGAAATTCCCACCCTTGGTCTAAAATTCAGAAACGACAAAAACATGAGACAAAAGACGTGTGAACTGTATGTTTCCGTCTACGATTTCAAGTCGTCCAATTAAGAATCAGCGCCCAGTAATAGATTATGTAAAGATATTCAGAATCATTCGTAAAATCCCACAAGTACAACATTTCAATATCTCAAGTACCGGACGCGAGAGTCAACCGTCCGGGTATCCGGCCTCAGATGTCCGGCTGTGTCCGGATATTGGCGACGAGATTGTTTCGGCTACTTCATTTTTTATTACTCGTGTTAACTAGTTGGTGCCCGTAGCTTCGTTCGTGTGGTGAATTAATTACCTCCTGGTGAAGTATGAAGTAAGTCTGTTAACGGACAGACGGATAGACGTACTGTAGAATGTCAGTAATAAGGTGCCATTTTTAGAACTCTAAAAGACCGTCAAAGCGCGAGGCCCATTAAGGATGTGGCCAAATATCACTTTTGGTCTATGGAAGCCCTCCTTATTTTTTTTTCATTTCTCATACTCGGAAAGTAGTTAATAATTATAAAAAACGGGTATTAACGCGATCATGCATACCTTAAAATTGAGGCTTGACGTTTCGGCTGGGTTGCACCAGCCGTGGTCACAAGCAGACTGAAGAGGCGGTGTCACTCCGATTGCGAGGTAGAATCGTTCAAATCTACCCTCGCATTGTCCATCCACGCACTAGTACACACTACGCTGACAGTGTCCCTATTCTGGAAACCGTCCGTATTCCGATCACTACCCGACTGTGCAAACGAGCGAGATTGCGTGATGTTGATTACTGGATTCCACGTCGCAGATAATTTGTAACCGTCCTCTCTATTGAAATTGGGATGTTTTTTAATTTCTATAACTTCACGCACTGTTCTTGAATAAAAAAACTTGAGAGGTGTCAAGGGACACCCGGATGGAACGAAGTTCCTTTCGATTAATTAGTGAAGGAATTGTAATAAAATTTTATTTTTTTTAATTAATATTTTTTTTTTTATTATTTACCCCCACTTTATTACCCCCCCTCCCCTCGATTCAATGCGTTTTATCACTTCCCAACACTAGTGCACGTTGTCGAACGTTTATGTTTAAAATCCACCATTGATACACATAAAACACTCGAAAATACACTAAATTTGCAAATTTACAAAACGACGTGGTACGATTCCTTTCAGTTCCCGCCAAAGAAAGCTATACATTGACCGAAGAGTTTTACGTAAAAAAAAACTAATTAAAAAAATGCTGCGGTCATGTGACTTTCTTAACAGCCAGTGTGAACTTAGCGCAAACTTCTTTGAGCAGTTCCATACTTAAAATTTATAAAGTTGGCATAATTTGGCGGGATATTATTATATCTGTTCTGAT